>CM060434.1:66533442-68933442 GCA_030545235.1 Helianthus tuberosus | reverse complement strand
CCTATAAGGCAAAGTGATAAAACCTACGAGTTAATTAGACAAAGCGAGGGGATAAATTGAGAATCCCCACATAAAACAAAGACTGTAAAAGAATAAATTTTGGACTGTCAATATCCCGGTATGGATAATTGACAAAAGTTAAGGAGAAGATGCTATACTAAAACTTCAGTTTTGATAAGAAATACCGTTTCTACAAATATAAATTCTAATAGGAATTTAAATAGTAAGCATAAAAGATACAAGTCTTGACACTGATAGGCGCAAGACGATATATTCGAAAAGAGATATTTTCGAGAAATGAAAGGTTGATATGAAATTTGGAGTGACGTGACATGATCACGGTCAAGAAATGCAATGTGAGGTAGAATCACATTATAACCAAGCGAGCGGTGAAAGTAACTGGACTAATAAGTCTAATTAGTGAGACCGGTTAAGGTCAGCAATTCAAATAAAAAAAAAATTGTTTTGCTTGTAAGCGGTAGATTCGGTATAACTGAACCGAATAAATAAATTTGAAAACAAAAGAATTTGTTGCTAAAAGTGAAGGATTTCACTAAAGACCTTTAAACGGGTCAAAGTAATGGATTCATAAAGAATTCGATAGTATATGAAAGCGATGAATATCGCTAAGTTAACTAAACTAGTGGGAATAACGAGATTACGTTATTTCAAGTTGCACTATGTCGAATGAGATACATAGACAATTAGTGACCAGAAAGATGTTACCATACTTATCTGGTAATACTAACAATTGGTTAAAGGTATAAGTAATGTTTAAAAGATTTCTTGGATCAAAATACATTGAGTTTAAACTCAATGAATTATGTAAGAAAAGGTTTTGAGGACGAAACCTCTCTAAGGGGGGTAGACTTGTAACACCCCGAAAACGGGTTTGGTAATCAAACTCCGTTAATACTAAAAGACGGGTAAAGTACCGTTAGTAGTAAAAATAACCAGGTAAATAATTGGATTTAAATAAGAAATCCTAATAATTAAATACAAGCGAATCAAAGTTTTAAGAGATTGAGTTTATAAGAGCCCGAGTTAACGGGACTTAAAATACAACGGGTTATAACTCCCGACCCCATTAAATTAACTAGGAATAATTAACCTAGTTAATAATATGTGATTAGGTTATAAATAATGGATTATAACTTATATAGATCAAAATAAAACCTTGAGGGACTAAAGGTGGACAATTGGAAACAAGTTTATAACTAAAACTTAAAAACACCAAAACACACACATATTTGTGTGTTTTGGTCTATATATGCAGGAGAAAAAGGGGAGTTCCCTTCCAAGAACCCTAACTCACAAAAATTGCCAAAATCAAAGAGAAATCAAGCCAAGAATTTGGGGCTTTTAATAAAATCGTGATAACCAAGCTTAGGGGATCACAAGGTATGTTGAATTTTGATGTTTATTGAAATTTCGAATTTGGTGATGAACATGCATGAACGAAATTCTTGCATGAATGTTCAATGTTATAGTGATATTGGTGTGGGTACAAGTCTAGGAACAAACCCTAGATGTAAACTTGTAGAATTGTGCCATAAACTAGTGATTTATTAAATAGCCAAGTATGAGCTAAGTGGGTTTTGTTGATTTGATGAAATTGATGTGTATAAACATCATAATAATTCATATGAATGAACTATTCGAACAAATTAGAGATTTTGTTAAGAATTCATAAGTGATTAGAAGTGGGTTTTTACACAAGAGTTAAACTCATGGTTATGATGGTCAAAGTGTATATGTGCATACAATGACTAAAATTACATGTTGATTTATGGTTACTTGGGGTATGAATCAGATAACATGTTAGTAGAAGTAACATCTCAAAAGATGACGCTCACTAAATGGTTGATAATGTGCCTAAATCGAGTCATGTGAACTTGTTAGTGCAACCATATTTGTAAATTGGTGGTTTGACCTTTAAAAGTCAAACCGACATATGATAAGGTTCATTAAGAATAGTGATAAAAGATTCATAAGGTGTGAAAGTTATGATCTTGAATGACTAATCTAACCACCTTGAAAACGATGATGATAGTTTGACGCGCAACAAGCTAGGTGGAAGCTTGACGAGGGAGCGGGTCAAACGAATCAAGAAGGAAAGGAAAAGCGTAGTTCGGATGCGAAGTAAGTTAAGCTTACGCCCTTATTACTTTTATTACAAAATGCTTATTGTGAGCATGGAATACGATTTATATTAAGTAAATGAAACATGATGTTCCGGCGCGATATAATGCTAGTCGGAACAAGCGAAAATGGTAGAAACCATAAATTATGATAGAAAGGGGTAAAAATGGTGAAAAGGTAATCCGGACATGGGTTAACGAATAGATAAAGGGATTTAAAACGACACCATTAGGCATAAGTCATAATGGGTCAAATAAAACAGGAAACGACTTCCAAGTTGGATGATTTCAAAAAGTAAACCGGGATAGGTTTAAGGGGTGAATTGGTAATTAAGTGTCATCTTATAATGACAATTGGTCATTTCGACTAAACGGGTCAAATGGTGTTGTTAACACCATTTGTCAATAATATTTGATGATTGCTTGTTGAGTTTTATGGTTACAGGAATTAACACATGGTTAGCATTGCTATTATCTAGATATTAATAGCGAAATGTATTAAAACGGGTCAATATGTTGATCCGAGCCAGGTATGCATAATCATGTTGTAGTTAAAAGTGTTATTTTGGTCGAATAATTGGTGAGAGTCCTTCGTCGTAAAAGAAGGACCAAAATCGACCAAAACGCCCTTGTAGGCTAAACTGAACAAACAACCCTTAAAGGTTGTTTGGAAACGAATTTCATGATTAGATAAATACTTAGAATAAGTATAGATGTTGAAAGATGTAATACGTTAGTCAAATAGCTCTATTTGAGTCTTGCCGTAAAATGATAATCCGAGGGGTAGAAACTCGGAACATATAGATATCCATATTAAATCCAACACACATATAGATGTGGTGGAAGATAACTTGATAAGAAATGTAGGAGTAAGATGCTAGAAATGAATGAAAGCGATTTCAAGCTTTAAAGTGCTTAAATACCCTTAACGGGTCAAAATAAGCATACGAGCGAAAACGGGTTTAAATGGTGTAATAAACCTATGATTAGAATCTAATATAGTAGGTAACATTAATTTGAAGAAGTGTATGAGATATAGGAATTAAATAAATACGTTTGTTTGATAAAATGCATAAACGGGTTAAAATTCGGTAAAAAGGTAACGAGTCGAAGGCTTAGATGTCACACCCCCAAAATACCACATGCAGGAACCCCTGCGAGGCGTGTGACGTACCAGGATCCAAGCCACCAATCACATTGAACTCATAGCTAAATTTAAATAAATCTTTCATTCATTAACATAAGTGTTACACAAGTCACATATCATTCAATATATACAGCGGAAGCATAATTTGTTGGTTGAGTGTTTCATAAAACATGTGTACGTAAACCGTTAAGCTTGTATTGAAATTCCATGTATCCCGACCCATGACCACTCCAGCCTTTCAGACAGCAAGTTCCAAATGATATAAGCTTATAGACCTGTAAGCATGCAGACAAGTGTGTCAGACGACGCTGGTGAGTTCAAAGTTTTGTTAACGCGTTAGTTACCAGATGTGTGTTTAAAACAGTTCAACGTTTTGTTTTGATGATGTTATTAACTCGATTACCGTATGTGGCTACTAGATGTGAATGCCCAACCCCAATGCCTCTATCTAGGCATTGGTCAAGTGGTCAAGGTAATTAGTTCAACTAACAACCTCGAGTAGATGTAAGGGGTCTTATATATACACGATGTGAATGCCCAACCCCAATGCCTCTATCTAGGCATTGGTCAAGTGGTCAAGGTAATTAGTTCACGCCCGTCCTTTCGGCACGGTGTGAGGGTGCCAATCCTAATAGCGCTATCAACTAAATACCTCGTTGCCTTACCGGCAACAATCGGTAGATGTAGGGGGTCTTACATAATAGAAACTGAGTAATAACAAACATCCCATTAACCTGCATTCCTCCCTGGAACGTTACCCGATATCCCTTCCCGGGATGCATGCTTGGAAAAGAGCAGTGAACTCACCTTTGCTTTGCTCGGTTTGTTATATTACCCATCCATGTTAGCCAACCAACCCTACCGTGGTTACCAAAACAGTCAGTTTGTATGTACATAGATCACGTATTCCACATTCATGTTGTGTACAAGAAACACTCATATAACACATGTCATAATAGATAGCATAGCAGCCCATTCTCATCAAGTAACGTCTTAGCACGCATTCAAGTCTCATATAAGTTTGTACCGAGCTTCTAATATGATCATCAACGATAATAAGTTTCCTATGCATTAACTCACATTCTAAGCACTTATATCAAACGAGTGTCGTACAAGCATTATCACACACAGTTCATATGTCATAACAGTACATAAGCACTAATAGCACCCCTCATGTCCGTGCAGCCCACTCGAGCTTATTAATTCAGGTGCGGTTCTAACAGTTTAAGGCCCATATCATTTAATCCCCTTCTAGGTCACAACATACAGCTCACCAATGCACTATAATATTTCTTTGGTTTACGTTGGCTTTGCACATCATAATTAATAATCAAACAAACAATACACATATCACTAATACTAGTTTAATAATAAAACAGTGATCGGACACGTCCAACTCAGTTTACGGACAAAACTCTCATCATACAATGATATTATATTAACAAGCAACATTCCACATACTCTTATCATTGGTTAACTCATGTGCACTTAAATGACAATTTGGCCCAACTACAGCCGGCCCAACCCATGTACAGATTCTCAATTAACAACTCATCAGTGGGTGTGTGGTTAGTTAATGAGTGTGGCCAATCATACCAAGACAGCCCAAGTACTATGTGATTAACAATTTTACGCAGTCCAATTCAACGTATAGATTCTTGTGTAACCATTACAATAACCTATCCTATTACCGATTTCCTTATCATGTTTCAATAACAAATATCATCAAATCAGTGCATGTGAAGCAATAGCAAAAGTGTGTCGGCCATTACCTGAGTGGTCCAATCAAAACAAAGGGTCCAATTACAATTTTATAACTCACAGTTGTGTGGTCCAATAGTGGGTTGAATGTATTAGATTGATGTCGGCCATCTCCTGAATCGTTTTGATCAATCAAATCGGATTATATGGATCACATGAAAGAGCATTGTTTCAATATCACATTAGCACACATAAACATCATGAATTATTATTGTTTGTATTATTCAAGCTAGTTACACCGGCAGTCATCATGTCATCCATTAACAGCCAAACCAAACATCAAAACAGTCTCATACGATCATACACTCGATTATAACAAGAGAGTTAGGTCAAACAATCGTACACTAATCATCATCTAATCACATATCAGGCGATCTAGGGAGGGGGTTTACATACAAGAAGCTATGACTAATATACGCATACGAAAAACCGATAATCCACACAAATACACGCATAAGAAAACCGAGATGCTATGACTAACCAGTAGCCTTGATGGAACAAGATGACGTATCGAGAGGGGGAAGTCTCCTGTGTGAACTCGCACGATCAGGGAAGAGAGGGAGAGGGCATCCATAGTTTACGTGAACAAGGGGAGTAGGGTTTTTGGTTTGCTCTCATGCGGTTAGGAGATGTTAATAATGTTATGCATAAGAAATAGATAGGGGCGGTGGTTTAAGTTTAACCAAACTGGGCCTAAGCCCAATTAATATATGTGTCACTAAGGGAGGGGGTTTCCGGTTTGGGTTGGGTTTCACAATGATCTTATATGGGACGAGCATCATGATTTTATTAATAAAGTTTGGGCCAAATTAGTAAATCAAAACCCTCAAGGAAACAGTTGGGCTCAGATTATTATGCCCAAGCTATACGCGGCCCAAACAATTTCCAATAAGTTATTTAACCGAGTTATTGATCGTTTAAGTTTAACGGAATTGTAACGACACAGATTAACGTTACTGACCTCGAAAGTTCGGGTTGTCACATCATCCCCAACTTGAAAGAAATTTCGTCCCGAAATTTGACAAGTAAGCACAGAGGAGTGAAGTGATAAATCAAGATTGTTGCGGATTTTCCCAGGTGCCACATCATCCCCAACTTGAAAAGGAATTTCGCCCCGAAATTCACCAGTAGTACCAGAATTAGATTGGTCAACAGGAAAAAAAATTGAGGATACTTGAGCTTCATCTGGTCCTCACGCTCCCACGCGAACTCCGGTCCCGTCTTGAGTTCCAACGAACTCTCACAATCGGAATACGACTATGTTTACGCACCTTGACCTCCCGGTCCATGATCTTGATAGGTTCTACGACAAACTGTAACTTGTTGTCAATCTTGAGCCCTAGCAGGGGCATCACAAATGTTTCCTCGGACAACCGCTTCTATAGGTTTGAGACATAATGACTTCGAGAACGTTACTTAACTTGTCAGGTAACCCGAGTTTGTGAGCCATGTCACCGATTTGATCCAGAAATTCGAATATCCCAACGCATTGTAAACTAAGCTTGCCACGTTTTCTATAGCGTGTCGCACCCTCCCAGGGTGAGACTTCCGATACGTTCGCCTTCGGCGAATTCCCAGTGTTTCCTAAGCTTATCAGCTTCCCTGAAGGTCACGCATTGCCGCCAAACGATTTTCGATCTGAACAGTCTTCCCAAGAGGTTCGAGTACAACCTCTGGATCTGTGATTAGGTTGTCACCCACCTTAGTCCAACAAGGAGGTTGGCATTGTCATCCATGCAATACCTCAAACAGGGCTGTATGCATACTAAAACGGTAACGGCTACAGTAGAGCTCACCCAATGATAAGTGTCCTTCCCAAATGTTTACTTTAGTCAATCACGCACATGCTCGCAGCATGTCTTCTTGTGTCAGGATGGTTCGTTACTCTGCCCGGTTGTCCTACAGTGATAAGTAATGCTCATGCCTAAATGTGAGACAAGGGTGTTGCGTATTGCCTGCGATAAGTCAGGTATAGCTCAAAATCAGAGATACAGGAGTTGGCACCTCGTGCCTAGATAGCCTCCACTCTCAGAAGAGTATCCACAAGCTGTGAAGACTCGTCAGTTTCTTTGATTGCAAGAAGGTGTGCTGGTAGCATGAGACAATCAACGATCACCCAGGTGATAATGTTTCCGTTTCGAGTTGTAAGTAGACTAGTGACACAATCCATGGTAGTCTATTCTTATTTCCCTATGGGTGTTTCCGGTTACTGATACTCCACCTCAACTTTCCCACAAGTCAAACTTCGTTCCCATGCGTGGCTATGTGGGCCTTCAGGCCCGATCACCCGTACATGGTCTTCAGGTTTTACTACATCCTATCAAAACTCAGATGAATAGGATATCGGGGCCCGTGTGCTTCGCCTGCACCAATTCCCTAGGGTTGTTATATAGTGAGGTCTATATTCGTTCCATGAAGTAGCGAATATCGTCCGGCCTGCCAAAGGTTGCTTCTCCATGCCCGCATGGGTCAATCTTGAGAAATCTCTTCCTTCAGTTCTCCAATTTGAACAGGGCGAGTTGGATCAGGCAAGTTAGAGTCGATAGTGAGCTGCAAAGCTCGTGCACGTTCAAGTTTCATAGTTGTAATCATCCAAAAGTTCCCTCCAGCGATGCCATTACACGTTTAGCTTTCTAGAAACAAGGGTACACAGGAGGCCCTTGTGATCGGTCTAAATAGTGCATTTGGTACCGTCCAAGTAATGCCTCCAGCTCAAATCCGAGATCGTGGCTCCCACCCAAGGTTGTGAGTCGTGCGATTCTTCTTCGTAATCCACTACGTGCGTCATCGTCTCCTCGTGTCGCATCGGCGTGTAACTGGGTCTCCGAGTCGAACCATCATGGTATACCGCTAGTTCATCTGCATTCACAGGTAAAGGCAATGCTCAGTGCATTGCAGAGTTGGGATTCGAAAGCTGAAAAGACGCCCTCCTATTTCGTCTTTCATGAACACAGCACCCTGCTGTGCTAAAGAGATTTAAATTGTGCGACCTTCGAAAATCCTGTGAAGTAAGCTTCGATAGTATCTAGCGAAACCAAGGAATTGCTGCATCCCCGAAGGAATCATTGGTGTCGATCAGTTTCTAACAAAATGGATCTTTAGCAAGATCCACGTGTGTTCCCACTTCATTGGTTACATGCTCAAAATGTATCTCTCGAATCCAGAAGCTACATTTAGCAAGACTTCACACGGAATGGCTCCTCCCTCAGGAGCTCTAAATTAAGATACAGATGCCGTCCAACACGTCGTCAATAAGCATAGCCGATTCATGTGATCCCTACAGCTGTTGATGTGATGATTAGCCCAAAAGTCATGGAATACAAAGTCGCAATAGCCGTACTGCGTTCGATATGCTGTTGTAGGAATCATTTTTCCTTTGGACTTCCATCTGATGAGTTCGTTCGTTAGTCAACTCTCGAATAGGAGCTTAATCATCGCAGCTGGTCAACCGGTTGTCAATACATGGTCGAGGCAAACAATTCTTGACTGTCACCTTACTGAGTTCTCGATAGTCAGTACACATGTCCAACGATAAGGCTTATCTTTACGGATATAATCGGGGCTCCCCAGAGCGAAAACTAGAACCGACAAAACTCCTGTCCCACAGTTCCTGTAGTTGATTTGACGGTTCTTGCAACCCTCCTAGCGCAAGACCGTAAGAAGTACGAAGAATCATGGTTGCTTCTGGCGCGGGATCAAACTGAGAGTCCATCTAAGAGTTGTGGAAGTAAACCTGAAAGTTCCTCGAGTAGCTCATCGAAAGAAATCACGAACAGTTGCTAGATCCTTGATCCCCTTTTCCTTAATCTTAACATCGGTAACGGTTGCTAACATAGCGAGGTAATCCCTCCGTAGACGCTTTCTGGCTTTCATTGCTGATATGATGCTAACCTTCACACCACGTATAACTGCGCGATATCTAGATAACCAATCCATACTAACTACTGCATCGAACTATTGAGGATGGCCGAAAGAAGGTCGACGTCGAACACTTGTCCCACAAGGTCGAGTTTACATCCCACCGGACATATAAGGTTTCATTTGTCTTGCCCTTAGTTGATTCCACAACAGGTTCGGTTTCAAGAAGCATCAGGGTTAAGCAGAACAGTGACGAAGCGATTTGCTACCCATACAAGCTACCATGTTGCTACTATCCTGGCGTCGCCCACGCCAATCCTAAATGTCCCTCCATGAGCATCATTTCCCGTGTTGTTGTACTCGTTGCGAGGATTTCCAGTACGGTCGTCGTTCCCTTGGTTGTTGTCGTTTTATTTAACAACGGCCACTCCATGTCGTAGGTACCTTCATTTTCCATACTTTTGGTTACCATTACAAATACCTTGATGTTGTCGTGACTGTTGCCTCTAATGCTGTTGTTTGAAACAGAGCTCTACGATCTTTCACCGACAGGGTCCACCTCTTCACAATCCATGGTACGTGCTAAGGCACTACCCACTATGCGGGGAGTTTCACATTCCATTCTACAGTCAGTTGCCATTGCTTATGTCCTGATTGGTTCGCAAAGATTGACTCCCATCAGTCGCTGACTTGGGTTGGAGATTCGATTGTAGTCACTTTGCTGGTGTTCGTTGCCGGTAATCAGGGTTGTCCAATTACTGAGGTCGGTAAATTACTACGCTCACCCTTTTGTCCATCGATCTAGCAAGTCGATTGAGTAATACGCGGTATGCTGCGATAGTGTTGCAGAAGTGATCACTCTTCGGAGTCTAAGACGTCAATACATAGAGTTCCATCAAACGAAGAGTAGCGAGAAAGGTATAAACCAACTCAAGGACGTTCGTACTAGCACCTAACATTCTACACAGTTCGCTAGGCGTTCAGATGTGTGATCAGGTGATACTCGATAGCATCGAGATTCGTAAGAATTCAGAGAAAAGTGAAAAGGTCACATTCAAGTAGGGGACAATAACTACTATGACTCCTACAGATTTATTACGTTCACACTGATCAAATGACAGAGCGGAACCCCTTCTTCACTTGTTAAGCCTCACTGGGACTCGCATGCACCCCGCATTATTATTATGTGTGCACCCACAATAATATTGCAATTTACATGCTCATCTCAGTTCCCCCTAACTCATGTCAAATGGTTCCCCAAACTCGAGTGCCAAACAGATGTTATCAAAACGATAAGTTCACAGGAATCCCAAGATTATGACATACTACCAATGTATCATAATGTAAGCAAGCAATTCTTGTAATCATACTATAGTGACAAGTGTGTGTCCGTCTACGTCATAAACAAATGTGTACTAGCCATGTAGTGTATGCAACAAGTGAGAAAGACGAACCTTGCAATCTGGAGCTGAGTGTCATGGTCGATTTCGGTACTGTTCGGTTATAGTCTGGTTTTATGAAAAACGTTTTAAAACCAAGTTCACTATAACCAGTGGCTCTGATACCAAACTGTCACACCCCCAAAATACCACATGCAGGAACCCCTGCGAGGCGTGTGACGTACCAGGATCCAAGCCACCAATCACATTGAACTCATAGCTAAATTTAAATAAATCTTTCATTCATTAACATAAGTGTTACACAAGTCACATATCATTCAATATATACAGCGGAAGCATAATTTGTTGGTTGAGTGTTTCATAAAACATGTGTACGTAAACCGTTAAGCTTGTATTGAAATTCCATGTATCCCGACCCATGACCACTCCAGCCTTTCAGACAGCAAGTTCCAAATGATATAAGCTTATAGACCTGTAAGCATGCAGACAAGTGTGTCAGACGACGCTGGTGAGTTCAAAGTTTTGTTAACGCGTTAGTTACCAGATGTGTGTTTAAAACAGTTCAACGTTTTGTTTTGATGATGTTATTAACTCGATTACCGTATGTGGCTACTAGATGTGAATGCCCAACCCCAATGCCTCTATCTAGGCATTGGTCAAGTGGTCAAGGTAATTAGTTCAACTAACAACCTCGAGTAGATGTAAGGGGTCTTATATATACACGATGTGAATGCCCAACCCCAATGCCTCTATCTAGGCATTGGTCAAGTGGTCAAGGTAATTAGTTCACGCCCGTCCTTTCGGCACGGTGTGAGGGTGCCAATCCTAATAGCGCTATCAACTAAATACCTCGTTGCCTTACCGGCAACAATCGGTAGATGTAGGGGGTCTTACATAATAGAAACTGAGTAATAACAAACATCCCATTAACCTGCATTCCTCCCTGGAACGTTACCCGATATCCCTTCCCGGGATGCATGCTTGGAAAAGAGCAGTGAACTCACCTTTGCTTTGCTCGGTTTGTTATATTACCCATCCATGTTAGCCAACCAACCCTACCGTGGTTACCAAAACAGTCAGTTTGTATGTACATAGATCACGTATTCCACATTCATGTTGTGTACAAGAAACACTCATATAACACATGTCATAATAGATAGCATAGCAGCCCATTCTCATCAAGTAACGTCTTAGCACGCATTCAAGTCTCATATAAGTTTGTACCGAGCTTCTAATATGATCATCAACGATAATCAGTTTCCTATGCATTAACTCACATTCTAAGCACTTATATCAAACGAGTGTCGTACAAGCATTATCACACACAGTTCATATGTCATAACAGTACATAAGCACTAATAGCACCCCTCATGTTCGTGCAGCCCACTCGAGCTTATTAATTCAGGTGCGGTTCTAACAGTTTAAGGCCCATATCATTTAATCCCCTTCTAGGTCACAACATACAGCTCACCAATGCACTATAATATTTCTTTGGTTTACGTTGGCTTTGCACATCATAATTAATAATCAAACAAACAATACACATATCACTAATACTAGTTTAATAATAAAACAGTGATCGGACACGTCCAACTCAGTTTACGGACAAAACTCTCATCATACAATGATATTATATTAACAAGCAACATTCCACATACTCTTATCATTGGTTAACTCATGTGCACTTAAATGACAATTTGGCCCAACTACAGCCGGCCCAACCCATGTACAGATTCTCAATTAACAACTCATCAGTGGGTGTGTGGTTAGTTAATGAGTGTGGCCAATCATACCAAGACAGCCCAAGTACTATGTGATTAACAATTTTACGCAGTCCAATTCAACGTATAGATTCTTGTGTAACCATTACAATAACCTATCCTATTACCGATTTCCTTATCATGTTTCAATAACAAATATCATCAAATCAGTGCATGTGAAGCAATAGCAAAAGTGTGTCGGCCATTACTTGAGTGGTCCAATCAAAACAAAGGGTCCAATTACAATTTTATAACTCACAGTTGTGTGGTCCAATAGTGGGTTGAATGTATTAGATTGATGTCGGCCATCTCCTGAATTGTTTTGATCAATCAAATTGGATTATATGGATCACATGAAAGAGCATTGTTTCAATATCACATTAGCACACATAAACATCATGAATTATTATTGTTTGTATTATTCAAGCTAGTTACACCGGCAGTCATCATGTCATCCATTAACAGCCAAACCAAACATCAAAACAGTCTCATACGATCATACACTCGAATATAACAAGAGAGTTAGGTCAAACAATCGTACACTAATCATCATCTAATCACATATCAGGCGATCTAGGGAGGGGGTTTACATACAAGAAGCTATGACTAATATACGCATACGAAAAACCGATAATCCACACAAATACACGCATAAGAAAACCGAGATGCTATGACTAACCAGTAGCCTTGATGGAACAAGATGACGTATCGAGAGGGGGAAGTCTCCTGTGTGAACTCGCATGATCAGGGAAGAGAGGGAGAGGGCATCCATAGTTTACGTGAACAAGGGGAGTAGGGTTTTTGATTTGCTCTCATGCGGTTAGGAGATGTTAATAATGTTATGCATAAGAAATAGATAGGGGCGGTGGTTTAAGTTTAACCGAACTGGGCCTAAGCCCAATTAATATATGTGTCACTAAGGGAGGGGGTTTCCGGTTTGGGTTGGGTTTCACAATGATCTTATATGGGACGAGCATCATGATTTTATTAATAAAGTTTGGGCCAAATTAGTAAATCGAAACCCTCAAGGAAACAGTTGGGCTCAGATTATTATGCCCAAGGTATACGCGGCCCAAACAATTTCCAATAAGTTATTGATCGTTTAAGTTTAACGGAATGCCAAGAGTGCACGGATGAAGATCAAGCGACGAGCAAGAACCGAACACGATCACGAAATAAGCTTCCGCACTATGTATCGTTATTATGTTAAACGATGAACGTACACATGATATGTTGTATACTTTTTATATTGTAAAAAGTTTTAATAAACCCGAAATTTCCAATGCATATGTAATCTTAATTACATGACTGTTTTTCGTAAATGATACGTTAAACCTTAAATTATAAGAACGGGTGTTACAATAGCACTTAAACATCCATCGGATAGTTTCTATCGATCGGACATTGAATCGTAGCAGCGATCGAGTTAATACCCTGTATTGTAGCAGCACCCCGCTATACTAATTAGTGATTCGTGTGTGTTTTTAGAGTAATTTTACGATATCTCAGCGTGTATTACGAATTTCTTCGTCGTTTAATCGCCAGAATTCAAGTCCCAATGTCTGCTATTTATACTGAGATTTTGACATGCTTACGGACCGTAAGACTCATCCCTTACGGTCCGTAAGGGACACCTATTGACTATTGACCATAGGCTTGCCACGTGTGTGTGTAGGCTTGCTGAGTCGACGGAACGAGAAATTTCGATTCTGACAATGAATTGTGATGTTAATCGTCAATGGGGAAGAGCCCCCCCCCTGAGTTTTAGGGGCCCTGATCCTGATTCTGATTGTTCTGAAAATTTTAGGGTTTGTGCAGAATCACTTGGGTGTCTCAATTAGGGTTTCCTATTGGACAAAATAATAAAATAAATAGGACTTTTAACGAGGGTTGTTACATTCTCCCCACCTTAATAAAAATCTCGTCCTCGAGATTTACTGGAATAAGTAGGAATACTTTTTCATCATCTCAAATTCCAGCTTCCAAGTATATTTGGGTTATGATATTTCTTTTAGATTTATGTCATATTTTAGTTAATAAAAACAATATTATGGTAGATGACACAGAATCAAATTTTGTGAATACTAGTTGTACAATAGGTAGGATTTAATGGTTCAAATGAATTAGTTCAAGAAATCGATGACAAACGGATGAGATGAAATGATATAATTTCCAAGGTGACTAGGTTCAAGCCAAAAGATATATGATCAATAGATATTTAGAACGAATGTGAAGGACTTTTTAGAATCAATAAAATTCTTTGTCAAAAGGAAGCTTACTTTAATTGGCAACTGAGGAAGACTTAGAATTGACAGGTTCAAAAATAAAAGCATGAATGATTTGTCAAATATTTATGATATGAGAAAATCAAAGTGTTGAGATGAGTGAATTGCAAAGATACACCAAAAGACAATAGAGTTAGTGTATCATTGTTTAGAGTTCCAAGTTATTTTAATTGCAAAACAATGTGATAGTATACTATTAGTGACCATATTTTTCATACTATATCCTAAAGATCAAAATATAATAAGAACAAGTTGTTTTGGCATGACCAACCATTATATTATTTTTGTAAAGAAAATGTATTATTTGTGTCTCTGTCTGAACCGTATCTTATATATCAAATATAAATATATATTATTTGTTACGCATTTTTACTATATGTAAATGGTCACCACTTTTAAATAAATATTATTTTAGTATTTTACTATACTATGTAAAATAACTTATATTTACTATGTAATATATATTACAAAACACCGCAATGAAGTTATTACATTACAAAATATTTTAGTATTATTATTTTGTAAAAGAAATCACTATTATTTATAACGTTAAATGAAATTTGTAAATAACGGTGTAAAAATATTTATTGTACAAAAGTATTTGTAAAATATTTTGTAAATATATAACACTTAATGGGTTGATTCTATGTGATTACTTATTTTTATTTTGAAACCATATAACGTTATGAATGTATTTACAAATGTTGTAAATAAGTGAAAACGGAGACTATTCTTATATATTACAATGTTCTCCTAACCCAACGTAGTTGATAACTACCATATTATTCTTATATGGTCATTTTCTTTCCAGAGTGTTATGGTACACAGTTACCACAAAACATGTGATAGATAATTATTTATATAATTTTATTTGTCTCTCTAATTCTTGTATTGTTTTATGAAAATATGTCTTCTCCTTATAGTACAAAGTAAAATATTTTTATATATAATTAAGATTTACTAAATAAGTATGATGACTTAATTTATATATATATTAACTAATTATTATCATGGTTGGATATTGGTTAGTGCTGCCTTGTTTAAGCATAGGTGATCAGTCCATGCCTAACTAAGGCTAGGCTATCCAATACCTGCCCTTGACAATAACCCTAGTACCTAAAATAATACTAATACTTCTGTTATTAATTTATTACTAATAATATTAATTATCAATAATAAATAACTTAAACATAAATTTAAATGAGAGTATACCTCAAACAAAATTTTATACCTATATATAAAAATATAAATTCTTTACCTCAATGGTTTAACAAAATTTATTGACTCGATATCAAAGAGTCAACGTTTTGCAATAATGCGGTTCACAATGCAAAAAGCGGAATGATATTTGAATTTGGATAAAATAACAAATCGGAATGAAGCCCTCCAGTGGTCTTCATAGATCAAACGAACCACATGCGTAACAAACATTGCATGTGTAATGTGTAGATTTACCAAGAAATGAAACAGATCAATATTTGCTACTATGAAAGAAATTTAAGAACTTTATTTGGAATTTCGTGTGATAATCGTTGTTAAGTGACATTACCAGGGAATGTCGAATAAAATGAAATAGGGAATTTGCAAAGGTATGTGACTTATTTTGCAGTGATAATAATTATGACTCGGATTAGACTGTGCACCGATGGTTGTGAAATCTTGTTACAACGTACCTCAGCGATATTCATTTCGTAGGATCATGTGGCAAAGTGCCGCTTTTTGATCAGTAGTTCTTCTACTGACGGAATTAGCATTGGTGTCATCGTGCCTAATTTATATTTTCCAAAGGTCTTGCCTTGAAAGTCGGGTGTGATCTACTTTCGACGTCTATGGACGTATAATTTAAGTTTCATGTGTTTTCTTGTATACTAGCACATCTTTACATTTTTCTTACTTACGTTAATAGTTTATGGTAACGTATTTGGAAATTCTTATACTTTTGATAGTGTCCCAACTTTAAGGGTTTCCATCGTTTATATTATCCCACGAGTTACGAGGTAAATGATCAAACGAAATAATGTTTGATATCGGAAAAGAAATTCTTAAATAAAGAAATCTAGACACAGATGCTTGTGCTTTATTCCAAATTGACTTTTGGAATTTCTTATAGATATACATATCTATATAATCACATATTTCACATGCTGAAATAAACATACCATCTATCAGGTCAATGTATTTAACAGATTCATTTTTCCAAAAACAAGTCAGATATCAGATCATGATACTATTTAGGGAAAACTTGTCACTTGTTTGACATATTATATACCCCGTCTTATCCGGTTCGCGCCGGAGCGGTAACCTCAGTATATCCGGACAAACTGGAGAGTCTGCTACACCATACCCAGTCTTGTCGGAGAAAATTTTCCATTTCCCATAAATAGTATCTTTTCAAAAGTGTCTCTTTTATTAGACTTTTATCCAGAATCAAGGAAATTTGTATTCCCGTAACATATCTTTATTCTAGACCAATTAATATCACTAAGCAAGAATTAATAGCAATTAAGTGCTATCGCCTGCAATGTTCTAATCGTCATTCTTATGGCATACCAAAATCCATCATACTTTATTTACACAAGTACTTAGCTTATCTTGAAGCGTATACTAAGGCATCTTTTCTTAAGTTAAAGTCTAAATGCTATCATGTGTGCTACCAGTTAATAGCAATCTCCTAACTCTTTTATATAAACTTTAGGTATTATTATCACAACACCTATAGGCTTAAATCAGTGGCTCTGATACCACCTTCTGTCACGGCCCCCGACCCACCCTGGACGGAATCGGGAGCCGCGAACAGCCCGTGGTACCGGTGATTATTTTGAAAAATATTGCAGCAGAAATTTCATCAGGACCGTGAGTTAGGAAAAATATCAGAGTTTAGAAAACACCGGATTTTATTTATTAAATAGATGGGATAAACCCATGTTTTACAATGGTAGCTTTAATAAAGATAAATTTAATTACATAAAACAATATTTCTTAATTTAATTTAATTAATAAAATAAGCCATTTCTTGATGCCTTTCAGTGCTGTATCCATCTCTTACTCCAATCTACTATAATTACCTGAAACGCGTTTTAAAAAGGTTTTGTCAGCAGGAAATACTGGTGAGTTCATTCATTTTACTTAAAACATATTTGTTATAATTTACAGCATTAAGAGTTTTTACATTTGCTTCTTAAAGATTGGCAAAGACTTAATCACTGCAAAGTATAACTAGAAAACATTGTTATAATTTACAGTATTAAGAGAGATTACAATGTTTCCAGATATCAAACCAACTACCCACAGTGTTTGTCACTCGACATTCATCGGTAACCTCATTGTCCAATGGTGTCTGTGACTATGGTCATATCACTCATTGGCTAACTCGTTGTCCAATAGTGACGGTTATCAAGTAATGTATACAAAACCCCACATACTGGCTATAATTTGGTGATTACATAAACTTAATCCCTGTAATTATAACCTTGAAAATAAACATGATTTTGAAAGTAATTTGATAAAAAGAGAATGACTCACATTATAATCTTGCAGATTCATATGGGCAAAGTTTAGTCTACAGATAAGCCTTGATATATTGCAGATTTATACAGGCAGAGCTTAGCCTATTGATTAGCCTTGTAACCTAGTGCACACGAACTAGGTAAGTAACTAATACAGCTTTTACGATAACTCACGAGATTAAAACCCTCACAACGAATGACAAAGTGCAATCACTTAAACATCCATCGGATTCACAACGAATGACAGAGTATTCCCCAAGTTCGGGTGGTACTCAAACATCCTGTCGGAATCACGACAAATGACAAAGGATAGCACTTAAACATCCATCGGATAGTTTCTATCGATCGGACATTGAATCGTAGCAGCGATCGAGTTAATACCCTGTATCGTAGCAGCACCCCGCTATACTAATTAGTGATTCGTGTGTGTTTTTAGAGTAATTTTACGATATCTCAGCGTGTATTACGAATTTCTTCGTCGTTTAATCGCCAGAATTCAAGTCCCAATGTCTGCTATTTATACTGAGATTTTGACATGCTTACGGACCGTAAGACTCATCCCTAACGGTCCGTAAGGGACACCTATTGACCATAGGCTTGCCACGTGTGTGTGTAGGCTTGCTGAGTCGACGGAACGAGAAATTTCGATTCTGACAATGAATTGTGATGATAATCGTCAATGGGGAATAGCCCCCCCTGAGTTTTAGGGGCCCTGATCCTGATTCTGATTGTTCTGAAAATTTTAGGGTTTGTGCAGAATCACTTGGGTGTCTCAATTAGGGTTTCCTATTGGACAAAATAATAAAATAAATAGGACTTTTAATGAGGGTTGTTACATATCCAGGTATTCTGATACTACCGGAATTTCTTTAAGTTCCTTACCTTGTGTTAATGATTACTGAAATCATATATACTATTTCTTGTTTTCTTGAATAACTGGCCACTCTCATTACTGAAATGAATTTCATTGGCTTACGTGGCTTATCTACTGTAATCACCACTACTTCTTCTCTGGGTGTATGTATTTCTATGGAATTCTTATCACATAGGATTCGAGCATGGTTGGCTACTAACCAATCCATTCCTACACAACATCGAATCCAGCTAAATTCATAGGTAACAGGTTTGCAGAAAATTTATGGCCTAAGAGTTCTATTTTTCCTTTCTGCAAAACCTTATCTATGTTAACAGAATTCCCATCTGCGGTTTCGACCGTAAAAATTTGTCTAAGGTTGGTTAAGGGTAGATTAAGTGCTTGGCAGAATGAAGTATTTATAAAACTTTGGTTTGCACCAGAGTCAAATAATACTTTTGCATAAACATCCTGAACTAGGAACGTACCAGCTATCACGTCAGGGATTAGTTCTGCTTCCTGAGTAGTCAACTGGAAGGCTCTTGCGTTTTTCTTGGTAGTTCCTTCTGCAGGTTTAGCTTTGTTATCAGCTGGTTTGATCAATTTTGGGCAGTCAGGCCTAAAATGTCCAGCTTCTCCACAGTTGAAGCAGACTGTTGATTTCTTCCTCCTGCAATCTTCTTCTTGATGCCCTGGAATTTTGCAGAAATTGCAATACCCTTTGCATCTTCCAAAATGCTTTCTTTTACAAGTACTGCAAAATGGAGCAGTGGAAGGTTGTCCGGTTCCCTTTTTCTTGAAATTACTATTATTACTCACACGGAATCCTTGGGTAATCTTTTGGGCCACTTCCTTCTTTCTATTTTCTTCTCGCGTATGTACCAATCCGTCCGTTAAAGTGTTGGCTAATTCCACTGCATCGTCAATTGTGCGAGGTCTCGCAGCTTTAACGATATCACGGATTTCGCCAATCAAACCCCAAATATAGCGGGAAATAAGTACCGGTTCTGGCGAAGCCAGGGTTGGTACAACTCTAGCATACTCGAAGAATGTCGAAGTATACCCTCGGCAGTCAACGTCTACTATCTGGTGATTGAGGAATTTATTTATCATTTGTTCTTTTTCATATTCGGGACAGAATTTTCTTTCCACCAGACTTTTAAATTCTTCCCAATTCATGGCATAGGCCACATCGCTTCCCTTGGCTTGTAGTACCGTATTCCACCATTCTAGCGCCCCTTCTTTGAAAAGATGCGACGCATACATGACCTTGTCTTTCTCGGCACATTTACTTATTTTAATTACTGCTTCGGTTTTTTCTAACCAACGCAGTGCAGCAGTCGCCCCTTCATTGCCTGCAAATTCAGCTGGTTTACAGGCAAGAAATTCGTTGTAAGTGCAACCAGGCGTTGCAGCTTTCATTTTCTTAAGGAATGGGGATTGCATCCCATCATTATCGTTATTATTAATGTTGCTGCCTCCATTTACACTATTACTGAAATTGTCGCCGTGAGTACGTTTGCTGGGAATAATTGGTTGAGGTTCAACTGGATTTCGGGCAGCAGCAAGAATTGCTGGAATAGCATTGGCTATTCCTTGAGCAACAATATTTTCTATATCTTGTCTATTAAGAAATTGGTCTCCATTGTTTTGCTCAGATTGGTTAACTTCGTTAACTGGTTCATTACTAGCGTGTTCCATCTGGTAATTAATATATATAAGTGATTAGCATAAAATAAATAACAACCAAACACAATAAAACAATCACACATAATCACGTCAACATGTATAGCCAAAATTGTCGACTTTGCGACGTTGATATTTATATATATTAATATGCATCCCTACATTACCAGATATGTTACACAAGTTTTATTTTTAGTTATTTTACATGATTATATTTTTATTATTATATTATTATTAAACACACATTCCCACAACCACATACGATCCCGTCTGCTGGCACTTCAGAAACGACGTTCCCTCTTGTCGTATTTCCAGGATATCCTCTCCCCTACTTCCCGGATTCTATTTCCTGCGTCCACTAGCTCCTCGCCATAGTGGCGGAGTTCAGCCAGGTTTTATGTGCTCAAAGGTGGGTGTAGTGGAGGCTCAGGATCAAATTGGGGGAAAAAGGTATTAGGGTTATTTAAAAGATTCTGAAATTGTCAGTCAGTGGTCCACCATTCTTCTAGCTCTCCTGGTAGAGGTCGGGGGTGGATAATAGGATCTGGGATAGCCGGTTCCAGATTAACTGGAAGTTATGCTTCCGCTGGGTAATTGAAAAGGTTTTCATCGGCAGGTCCGATGAGGTCACTAAGTGCCAGTTTACGATCCAGCTCCTCCCATGATGGCATTTCCTGGGCTTGCCTGGAACTTTCCCTGATTTCTTTTCCTTTTCCTTTTCCTTTATCCTTCGGATCCTCAATCTTTATAGCTTTCTGTGTTGCTGGTTTCTTCCTACGCACAAGACTCCAACCTACGAGTCTTCTCCTCTTTTTCGGCTTTGGTTTCTCTTGAGGTTGGGCTTGGAATACCATTGGCTCTTCAGTATCAGCCTGGTAGCCAGTAAAGGTATCGGTGGTATCTGTGCTATGGATAGAAATATTTCGGAGTGCCTCCGACAATTCATTCATGCTGTTAGCATACATGAAGAAACACACAAAATTCTAAGTTATAATTTTGTAAATTAAATTTTTACAGAATCACAGAATGGCAATCAGAAAAATTTAAGTATTTCTAAATATTTAATAACTTAAATCAGTGGCTCTGATACCACCTTTTTCTGTCACGGCCCCCGTCCCGGTTTTACCTGGTCCAGGAGCCGCAGGGCAGAAACCCGTGGTATTTATTATTTGAGTTGACAGCGGAAGTTTAACAGGATCTTTGAAAACTTGAAAATGCCCGATTATTTTATTTCATAATTTGGGATAAACCCCGTAATTTACTAGGAAATTCCCTTTTTTACAAAACATGTTTATTTATTTATCTGAGCCACTACTTCAAGCTTGTTAGTGCTCCGTAGCACTTTTCCTTGATTCACAGTTGGTCACCTGAAACATGTTTTAAAAATAATTTATCAGCGGAGAAATACTGGCGAGTCACTCATTTTGTACAAAACGACACATTGTTATAAATTACAGCATAAGAGCGCTTACAATGGCTACTATCTTATTTTTATCTGGCGCCGTGTCACACCCTGGTGACGATGGTCATACCACTATTGGGTCTTTTCACCCAAGTAGTGATGATTATCACTGTTAGGTTGATGAACCTAACCGTGAGAAATTAGTAATGTGCACAATACCCCACTAGCCAGTGATTCAAGATAACCACGACTTAATCCCTGTAATTATAACTTTTGAAAATAATTGGAGTATTGTAAAACATTGTTGATAAAAAGAGAATGACTCACATTGCAAGTTTAGACAGGCAGAATTTAGCCTACTGATTTAGCCTTGTAACCTAATTTAAATAACAATGCGCACGAAACTAGGTCAGTAACTTAATACAACATTTACGATAACTCACGAGATCAAAACCCTCACGACGAATGACAAAGTATAGCCCCATTACGGGCAGCACTTAAACATCCATCGGATAGTTTCAATCGATCTGACATTATATCGTAGCAGTGATCGAGTTATTACCCTTGATCGTAGCAGCGTTTTGCTATTGTGAATGTGAATTTCGAGCAGAATATGAGTGATTTTGAAAGTTTTCTCGAGCACAGATGAAAGCCCCATGCACAGGCTACTTATAGCCACTTTTTGAGTTTTACGCGGCCCGCGTAAACCTTAACATGGGTTTTACGCGGCCCGCAAGAGCCCCTAGTCTACGTGTAGGGCTGAAGTGTCATCAGTAGGTCTGCCACGTGGACTGTAACACTTATTCGGTTAACTTAAGTTTGACGCGACCCGCGTAAGGGTTCTCTTATGGTTTACTCGGCCCGCGTGAAAACCAAAAATCTTGTTTTCTTGGTTTTTCATGCACATTAGGGTTTCAGGGGTCCGGGTTTTCACTTACGGGTCGTTTTTGGTCATTTTTGCAGCTCCTTATAGTTGAACCTCGAGTGCAATCCGATCGGATTGCGGTTCGATCGGATGGCAATCTGAGGATGGCAATCCGATCGGACGGCAATCCGTCCCGCGTTCTGATCGTTTTGCAACTTGAAGGTTCGTTAAGTTTTGAAAGTTCTGTGGTTTGTTCGAGACGGTTTGACATCGTACTAAACAACGGAACCTCGTCAAGTCCCAAGTCGTCCGATCGAGCAGGAATCACCCAAACCCGATCAGTCTATGGGTTCGTGATGATTGTTCTTGTTTACCCCGAAATCGGTTGTCTATCTGATAGAAACCAGATCTTGAACCAACTCATCACTAAGAAAGAGTAGGAGGTCAGAACAAGCTCCGATTCTACCGGTTTTGGTGCATTGAGTGTAAAAGAGTTGAAAGAAAGTTGGAAAAACATCTTTCAATCCTTTTAACTTTGAAAATGTTTAGATATATGCGAAATCGTTGTGAAACCATGTGGAAATCCTTCAGTTCTGAGTTATTCTTGGTGGAATGAAGTCAAATCTTGGAGTTCATAAGAACTCCATGATGACGTCATCCTAAAACACCTCAAATCCGGTGATTTTACGGTTAAAAGTTGAGATTCAAAGGTGAAGATGATCGAGAAGTGTGTGTAGATCATAGAAGTACAAGATTTGAGTTGAAAACTTACAAGAATCGCGAGAAATCGAGAGAAAAGAGGGCTTGAGTACTGCTGGTCGAATGGGAGAGCTGTCACATCTCAAGTGATGTGACAGGAGGGTATTTATAGGGTTTCCAAAAGAGGAAAGTGCATAAGTGTCGGATTGGCCACCGATCTGATGGCGCTTCGATCGAATGGCCACTCGATCAGTTGGCCATTCGATCCAGGTGTCCGGCGTGTTGAGTTTTGTTGTTTCGATTCGCGTGTTGAGCGTTGCGATGTGTTTCAAGTGCGCGATGCGATAGTATTACCCAATAGTCACACAAATAACTTAACTACTATATCTAACATACAATCACTATAAATAACTTGCGTTTAGCGTTTGCGATTGGATTGCGATGCGATAGAATTGCGATTGCGATTGCGATAAAACACCTCAACATAAACATAACATGCACAAATAGCAGATAAGAGCACACACACGTAAAACAATATCCAGAACACATACTTCGAGTTGCGATTGCGATAGCGATTAGCGATTAAACAAGCGATTAAACTTCGATTATTAATAGATACTCCACATAATACAACTAAAGCAATTAAATAAGGAGATTCGATTACAAGTCGATAACGTATAATCAATAGTTAAGCAAGGAGTGACAGATCGCAATTAGCAATTTTTTCTTCCCTTGACTTTGACTTTGACTTGTACTTTGACTTTCCAAAAAGCGGGTTGTTACATATGGGTGGGGCTAGCAACACCCAATTAGATTTATCACTCATGCCCCACTGTCTTTATACAAAGATTAATGGTCTTAAGTTAACACCTACCCATTCACATGATCTAACAGTTCATTCCTTAGCTAACCATACCATTTATAAACGTTTGAAACATGTATTTCACCCCCCGTAAGTTATAAAACCGAAAACAGTTAAAAGAAAAGGGGGACATGAACTCACAAGTTTGTGTCTGGTGTCCTGTAAACTCAAAGATCTTTCCTCGGGTCGTACAACTACCTACACACGTGTTATGTTTAATTAGACGATTAGGTCGTGTAACGACGCTTAGTCTTATTATTAGGGGGGGGGATATTCCACGGTACTTAGTCTTATTATTTATTAAGGCTTATTTTTGTAATTTAGTATGCTTTGAGTTATATGGTTGATATGTATTATATAATTCCAAATTATTTAATTATTAGTTAAAATAAGAATATTTTAACTTAAACTATTTTTATCCCATTAGTTGGAATATTGTTAAAAATAATATATTTTTAACTTGATTTGTCATGTATTTCTCACTTATATATTTTCAAGTATAGGTATACTTGTATGTTACTTAGTATTCTCATACTTGTGTATAACATTTGTATACGGGTATTTTGCCAAGTATTGGTGGTGTATTCCGGTATGTATTTATACATATAGGAATACGTATTTTCTTATATTTATTAAGTCTTTTATACTTAATTCATGTATAATTTTCCGGAATATTATTTTTGTATAATTTAAAATCACCAACTTTATACTCTTAAAATATATATATTTTAAGAGAATTTTTATAGAAAAATATCTATAAATTTTATTTAGCAAAAATATGTATACTTCCATATATATCTTAAAAATAATATATTTTTGAAATTAAACTTAGAAAAATATAGATTTTTAGTTTTCACCAAGATAATATATTTTTGAATCGTTCTTGAAAATATATATTTCAGAAATAATATATTTTCTATTTTGACAAAATATGTTATATTTTGTAATAGTTGTAAAAATCCATATTTTGCCGTTTCTTCAGTTTCAAAAATACCGTTTATCACATTTGTCGAGTTACGAATTTATTTCCGGATTATATATATTTAGGGTCCAAGTGTCTGTTGTCCGATTCGTCCAATTTTTGGGTATATGATATATTTATTTTCTTGTGATTTTAGTAATATTTCATATCACAATTTTTGGTATTTTGGTGTGATATATTATTTTCAAGGTCCCTAATTTTAATATACCTAATACAAGCAATATATACAAGTAGCACATAATTTTTTGTCTTCAAAATATATATTTTCCTAAATATATACTTAGTCACTTTTATTATCAAAAAATCAACCTCCAATACTTGTAATTTTTGTAAATAAAATTATTGCAAACTTTTATATTAAAACCAAGATCAAAAATTACTTGTAAACACTTGTTTAAAAATATTTTTCTAAGTGTTTAATTTTTACGAAAATTTTGCCATAGTTTCCACTTAAAAATGGAGGTTTTCATGCTTAATAGCATATCTTTTTCTTTTGAAAATTCATAATCAATCATCAACAAGTTTCACACAACTTACCATGAGCCATAAATATACATTTTCACAATATGTCATGAACTTGAAGTTTAACAAAACCTTGTAGTGTTTTAACATGTTGTTTAGTAAGGTCTAGTGAGACTAAATCTATGGTTTTTATTTTATAAAACCCATTTTTGTGAAATTTCCATATTTACAACTTGTAAGATGACTTTTCAAAAATTAATCTTCTTGTATTTTTCTTGTTTCCTACACATCAAGTGTTTCATTTAACACTTAAAACACGTTTTCTTTCTTTTAAAAAACCAAACCATTTTAATTAGTGAAGTAAACTTTAGTTTCTTGAAAATATTATTTTTGAAATCTTACATTTTCAAGACTTATATCTTGTAGGAATAATCATCCTGCACATAAACAAGTTCATCTTCAAGTTCATGGTTCACATAAAGGATGATCAACATAAATTTCTCAAGATCCATCCTTATACTTGCTAGATCATGTGTTTAATCATCATCTAGCAAGCTTCATATGATGATCTACACCATTTACACAAGAAATCAACAAAAAAGTTTACTACATACACTTTAACAACTTTGATTTTCATGTTTTTAAGCTTTATGTTCATGATCATACTTATGTTTTGTTGAGATTCTTTAGATTACCAAGTTACATCATACATTAACCACTAAAATTATGAGTAGAAACAAGATCAAAGAGGCTTACTACTAGCTCTAAGGCTAGGGAAGAATCAAGATTCAAAGTGATGAAGAAATGTGGTGGATAAAAGCACTCCAAGATGGTCCTTCCACTTCCTATGCTTGCAACCTTCTTAGTGATGCTTGAAACACCTTAGATAACCCTTAGAATGCTTGGATATGGATTGAAAATGGATGGTGTGAGAGGGGATGCTTGGGCCGTAGCTATGGGGGAAAGAAGGAGAAGAAGTGTTGTTGTTTTGAAGTGAAGAATGATAAGGATTTGAAGACCTTTGGTTTTTATAAAAATCACTTCCAACATGTAATTAACCTTAAGTTACTATGTCCAATATCTTCTCTACAAGCCTAATTATTTAATCAAAAGAAATCAAGAAGTGGGGCCCTATGTTGGACCGTCCAATTGGGGGGGGGGGGTCTAGTTGGGTTTTAAATCCTTAGTTAAGTGATTTTGTTGGAATGTAAGTGTATTAGTTAGTGTTTTATGTGTTTAGTGATTTTAAGATGTAATATGGTGTTTGGTGATCATAACTAGCTTGGTAACCTTAAAACAATGCTTCTAGTTAAATTTTGGTGTTTCGAGTAGTGTCCGGCTGTTCGGTTGGTTACCGGTTCATTAAAGTGCTAAATTGTGCAGTTTAGTGTGCAATATGATGTCTTTTATGACAATTTTGATTTTCCCGACACTTATCATGGTATTCTGGACCATTAAATCATAATTCTGCATTATATCTTGATGTTAAACTG
Organism: Helianthus tuberosus; assembly: GCA_030545235.1. NCBI lineage: Eukaryota > Viridiplantae > Streptophyta > Magnoliopsida > Asterales > Asteraceae > Helianthus > Helianthus tuberosus. Next base: position 68,906,280 of record CM060434.1, on the reverse strand, counting down.
CTGATTTTTGCTGTTTTCTGCAGAATTCTGCAGTTTTATTGTGTTTCGGGCACTTTCTGGCACTTAAATCATCACTCGGTAGGCCGTTTTATGATCCCTACTTTCCTACATACTATTCTAGTGTAACTCTTAGTTCCGGGGCTCATTCTATGTTCTAACAACATGTCTGTCTGAGTACTGAACTCCCGTCAATACTTATAGTTTATCTGATCAATGTACTAGTTTCGTTCTGTGCACTATTTCAACCATACCGGGTTACATGTAATAATGATAAACAATCATGCAACATGTAATGCACTTGTATGTATATGAAAGTAATCAGAAAATCATTCATCTCATTAGTTCTATCATGCACAGTCATTAAGGTACAGATTACTTTTTATATTGTACGGAATACATGGTAAAGTGCCAGTTGTCACATACGCATCTTAGGAGAGGACCCATGTAGGACTTGCGATACAACATTCCATCCGCCATTTAATAATTTAGCACTTTGTGTTGAATTTTCTTGCTTCTGCTTTTCCTTCTGAAAGAGTTCTATGCTGTAAATACATAATAATTGAGGACATCCACGAAGGATCCCCAACTTCTATCACGTTTACGTGTCGCAGAGGAACGGATGGGTTTGAAAGAACTTCAATGCGGACCTCTTTTGCCAAATGCTTGAAGCTTGTAGCGGCTAGCTTACTTAGCGCATCCGCGTGCTTGTTCTCGCTCCTGTTAATGTGGATTATTTTGAAGGTCTGAAACTGATTGATCAGAGTTCTTGCCTGCTCGAGATATAATGCCATTGCTTCTCCTTTTGCGTCGTAGTGACCATTGATCTGTTCGGCTACCAGCTTGGAGTCAACATGTGCTTCAACATTTTTGCCCCCATTTTGAGCGCTAAGCGGAGACCTGTGAGGAATGCCTCATACTCTGCTTCTTTGTTGGTGCTTTTGAAATCTAGTCGAATGGCGTAGGTAAGTTCATGGTTGTCGGGGCTAACTAGGCGGAGGCCAGCTCCTGCACCGTCATCGTTAGAAGCACCATCTGTATGTAGGGTCCAGACCCTGTCATCGAAGACTGGGGTAGGACTTTGTATGGCTTCGCATTCTTGAATCTTATCGACGGGAACTTCAGTAACAAAGTCTGCTAGGACTTGGCCCTTGGTAGTTGGGAGCGGTTTATACAAAATGTTATATTCGCCCAGTTCAATGGCCCATTTGGATAAACTGCCCGCAATGTCTGGTTTGGACAAGATCTGTCCCAGATGGTAATTGGTAAGGACGGTTATAACATCGCCAGAAAAGTACCTTCGCAACCTGCGCGATGTGTGAACTAGCGCGAGAACAAGTTTTTCCATGATGGAATAGCGCGTTTCTGGACCGGTCAACATTTTGCTGATGTAATATATTGGAGTTTGGACTCCGTTCCTTTCAACCATCAGTAATGCGCCAACTGCTACTTCTGATGTGGAGAGGTATAAGATTAATGGTTCTTCTTTTCGCGGAGCGGTTAAAGTAGGTAGTTGAATTAGGCATTCTTTCATTTGCTGGAAAGATTTTTCTGCCTCCGGAGTCCATTGAAATTGGCTCTTCTTTACGCAGTTGCGTAATGTGATGATGAATGGATAGGATTTGGTGGCATGATTTGCTAGAAACCGGTTGAGCGCCGCTAGCCGACCGGCTAGGCGCTACATTTCTTTGATGGATGTCGGCGATGGCATGAGCTGAATGGCCTCTACTTTTTATGGATTGACTTTGAACCCATCTTTGGTTACGATGAACCCTAAGAATTTGCCTTCTTCCATTCCGAACGAACACTTTACAGGGTCCAGTTTTAGGTTAACTTTGCGCAGGGAGTCAAAGGTGCGATGGATGTTTGTGAGCATTGATTCTTCTTCGCGACTCATGATGACAAGGCATCCATATAGACTTCCATTGTTATGCTGATATCTTCCACGAAGACTCTATCCATTAGACGTTGGTAAGTTGCTCCCGCGTTGTGAAGACTGAAAGACATCTTTGTGTAACATAATATACCTTTATCCATGCGGAAAGTTGTCTTATCTCCGTCTTCTTCCTTCATTTGTACTTGGTGATATCCTTTGTAACAATCTAAGAAGCATTTTCAGCGGAAGGATGCTAAGGAATCTACCTTCTTGTCTATTTCTGGGAGGGCGTAACAGTATTTTGGGCAGGCTTTGTTGAGATCCTTGAAATCTACGCACATACGCCACCCCCCCCCCGTTGTGCTTCTGCACCATTACTGGGTTAGCTACCCAGGTTTGATATCGAACTTCGCGTAAAATCCCAGCCTGGAGAAATTCTGTGTCGCAACCCCGACCTCTGATTACCTGGGAACGGGCGGCCACGAGCCAGTATTAGTGGTATCGGTGTTTATCAGTTTGGCAGCGGAATTACATCAGGACCGTAGTTAGGAAATATTTTATCAGAGTAATATACCACATTTTTATAATAATAAACATATGGGAAATTCCCAAGTCTCCATTACAAACAGGTTTGTAGGGATAAACCCTAATTTATTTAAAATAAAACATCTTCTTTATTTAGGTAACTTTTATAGCCACTTTTCCCAAGCCTTCAGTGCTCTCCAGCTGGCTTCTATTTTGGCTTTCACATTTTGTTACCTGAAACGCGTTTAAAAACATTTATCAGTGGGAAATACTGGTGAGTGAATCCCAATTTAATCAAAACAGGTTTTATCATTGTACAGTATTGAGGGCAATCCAACAATTACATTTGTTTGTATTTCTACTTTAATTACCACCAACGGTACTGTCAACCCGACTTGTGGTCATGTTACAACTCACAGTGTAGTAACAAATTTTGTATACAAAACCCCAACATACCGACGATAATTGTAGAATTGCAAATACCCAATCACTGTGAAATATGATTTAAAACATTTAGGTTTTGTAAAAACAGTTTATAAAAGGTTTACAAAAAGGATATTACTCACATTGCTATTTTAGATTTTTCCCTGTGATTTCCTGGTTATAATCTAATAAATTAAACAATGCACACGCGTTAGTATAATAACCCAATTTACATTAGTTATACCCTCCCCGAGACAGAACTCCAACGACTACGTCGGGCAGAACCTCGACAGCCGTTACGGGGCACTAGATCAATCGGGCAGCGTATCTAATACGTAACCGGGGGTTATGATACTTACATCGAGGGAAATCTTCGCTATTTTAGTGGGTATAATACCCGATATAATTTCTACACTTCATATTTTGAAAGAGATTTAGAAGTTTTGAACGAATTCTAACTGAAAGCCGATGCCCTCTATATATAGGGCTGATCGTCGAGTCCCTCGCGCCCCGCGCATAGCCAGGGTGGCTTTTGCGGCCCGCGAGCTAGGGGGTCTAGGGCGTAGCTAGGACCAGTCACACGCATAGGTTCGACACGTGGCGGCACCGGGTGAGGGCGGGTGGCCAGGCACTCGCGCCCCGCGACGGCCTGCATTGCCTTTGTCGCGCCCCGCCAGAGACCATTAAAATTTGTTTTTATTTTATTTTTATAGAATTAAAGTATTTAGGGCCATTTTTACGTATACGGGGTGTATTTTAGGACGTATAGGGACGTTCTAAATATTTTAGGAGTGTCAGAAATATTTTAGGAGGGTTGTTATATCCTCCCCACCTTGTTTTAAAACTCGTCCTCGAGGTCTACTGGAACAGGTGTGGATAGTTCCTCTGCATCTCTGATTCAAGCTCCCAAGTATACTCTGGTCCTCTCTTGGAATCCCATTTCACTTTGACTAGAACTAATCTCTTGTGTTTGAGATTCTTGACTTTCCTGTCTTCAATCTGTAGTGGCTTCTCTATGAACTTAAGCTCCTCATTTACCTCTATATCCTTAAGAGGTACCACTAATGATTCATCAGCTAAGAACTTTTTGAGATTACATACATGAAATACGTCATGTATTCCTGCCATCTCCTCTGGCAGTTGTAGCTGATAAGCTACTGGTCCTATTCTTTTGATAATCTCAAAGGGTCCAACATACCTGGGGCTTAGCTTTCCTCTTTTGATGAATCTTACCACTCCTTTCCAAGGAGAAACTTTTAATAATACCTTGTCTCCTACTTGAAATTCCAATGGCTTTCGCCTGTTATCAGCATAACTCTTTTGTCGATCGCGTGCTGCTTTTAGTCTTTCTTTGACTTGGATAGTCTTATCTGTTGTTTCTTGCACTATCTCTGATCCAGATAATTGCTTTTCTCCAATCTCTGCCCAACAGACTAGGGTTCGGCACTTTCGTCCATAAAGTGCTTCGAATGGTGCAACATTGATACTGGTATGATAGCTGTTATTGTATGAAAACTCTATTAATGGTAAATAATCATCCCAATTTCCTCCGAAATCAATTACACAAGCTCTAAGCATATCTTCCATTGTCTGAATCGTCCTTTCTCTTTGTCCATCCGTTTGAGGATGATAAGCTGTGCTTAGATTTAGCTTGGTTCCCATTGCTTTTTGGAAACTTGTCCAAAAATGAGAAGTAATACAACTATCTCTATCAGACACAATAGATAAAGGAATTCCATGTAATGAAACTATTTCATTTACATACAACTTGGCTAATTATTCCATACTGAAGGTTTCCTTCATCGGTTAGAAATGAGCAGATTTGGTTAACCTATCTACAATCACCCAGATTGTATCATTACCTTTTCGTGTCTTGGGTAATTTGGTAACAAAGTCCATTGTTATCAATTCCCATTTCCATATCGATATTTCTAATTGTTGCAGTAAACCTGAAGGTTTCTAATGTTCAGCTTTAACTTGTGAACAAGTTAGACACTTGGCAACATAAGCTGCTATATCCTTTTTCATTCCTATCCACCAGAAATTCTTTCTTAAGTCTTGATACATCTTATCACTTCCAGGATGTATCGTATATTTAGACTTATGGGCTTCTTCTAATATTCGGTGGCGTAGGTTTCCTAGTTTAGGTATCCAAACCCTTTTCTTATGGAATCTCCAAATTCCATTTGTTCCTTGTTCTAATTTCTTAATCATACCTTTTAATTTTTCAGTATCATTCTTGATTACTAATTCTTGTACTTCTCTAATTTGCTCGTTTAAATCTATCTGCAGATTTAATTTAAGAGAACGTACTCTTTTTGGCTTTTCGTGATACTTTCGACTTAAAGCATCGGCTACTATGTTAGCTTTTCCTGCATGATACTGGATACTACAATCATAATCACTAAGAATTTCCATCCAACGTCTCTGTCTCATATTTAACTCTTTTTGCCCGAAAACATATCTTAAACTCTTATGATCTGTAGGATAGTTGTACGACCTGAATGAGTCGATCAGAAGAGTTGTTTATCCAAATCAAAGGCGGAATCAATGACACGGACGCTCGATTCAATTTAAATGTCTCTTGTATTGATTATGAGAGTATTACAGCACCTGGAGACAATCCGGCAGCACTTCGTTACCAGATTACAAGATCTAATTCCGCTTCAAATGAAACGGACAAGTGCCCTATATATAGTTGACCTGATTTCGCTCGAACTGACCCAAGGCACTTTCAAGCAAAATCAGTAATGTTGATTTCGCTTGAACATGCTCTTGACAGTTTCAAGTGGAATCAGCATAAATCCCACTAAATTCAGTTTCTAGCACCCCGAGCACTATTTATCCTATCCTATTACATTACATGACTCGATACAAGACGAAGTCAATAGACATAATGCACTAACAGACTCCCCCTTGGATGTTGACGAAGTCTTCAGTGTCGAGTCTTTTTCATGACACATCTTCAGTCTTGATCAGTCTTCATGCTCTATCCAAATTGTCTAACACTGTAAGTATCCATCACTCTTTATCTTCTTTAATCAGCTTCTTTCTTTGATTGTTGTACCAGCATCTGTCACTGGCTCTATCATCAATAGCTTCCTCCGGCTCCCCCTTTCGTCAAGCTTCCGTGCTTTTAGGGATCGTCACCTTGCTTTTCGGTTTACAAGCTCCCCCTTGCTTTGAGCTCATCTTCAGACTCCCCCTTAGACTCAGCTTCCAGGATCGTAGTCTGGTACAGTATCTGCAATCACTCAAACATTTATAAGTAACAGCATTTCAAATTTCAGCTATCCAGGAATTGTAACCTGGCTCACTCACTCAGACTTTCTAAAATCACTTCCCCTATCAACAAACTTCTAGAGTTTGTCAGTTTCAGCGAAACGGATCGGAAACTGGCTCTTTTAACAATATAAACATCCAAATCCCCCACAGTTAATCATCCAAGTCCAAACTAACGACCTTGGAGATATCACAAACTGTTTTTGATTTTTGTTTAAAAAAATTCAAGTTTCAAATTAATGAACTTGTTTTATTTTCAGAAACACAACCAGCTTACTTAGATTTTGACACTCAGCATCTCAGACATCGGTTGTCGAAAATAAAACAGAATCAAAATCTTTTTGTATTTTCTGAAATATAAAGCAATAACGAAATATTTACAAACATATTTACAAACAATATTTTTGTTTGAGTTTGCGTTAGAGGATCATATCAGTTTCTGACAAGTCACAAGTACCGTTGAGCTTATTTACACATTAAGAATTAAACAATTCACTTAGATTGTCGATATACTGATCCACTTAAATTTTCACACAAATTTCAACTGATTCAGGATACGAATTAGATGTATTAAGAACTTAAACTTATTCATGTGTCCCACCTCTTGAATATACTCCCGTATCCAGATCCCAATATTCAGTCTTACAGGTGAATATACCTAGATGATATCTGTAAGGGGTTAAATTGCGAAGAACCGTGAGAGCTCAGGTCAGAACTTCCGTTCAGCAGAGAGATGACGGCTTCGACTTTTGGTGTGTCCCCTTTAGAGGATCTTTTCTTCAACAGCACATGATTAGCATTTTTCAATGTTTCATCATTTTTTGTACTGAGGGTGATTGCTATATTTCAAGCATTCAGAAAGTATTATACGGGGACTAGGCCATTGCTTCCGCAAAATCAGAAGTCCCGAGATAATACCCCAGATATCACTAAGCATAAAGACCTAGTATCTCAGAAAGAGGGGTCCTTCAAACAAGATTTCAGGGGTTACCTATATATCCAAGTAGTGTTCCCCACGAAATAAGTAAGTTTGAATTTAAGTTTATATCCCGATCAAGTTTACTAAATGTATAAAAATCTACCGACACATCCACGGTGAGATCGTTTAACACATTTTGACTTTCCAATTCTTTAGCGTACTGTAACTGTCTACTGATGTACTATCATTTCCTCTTTTTATACAAAACTCGTTTTCATTTTTAATGTTTTTGTCTTTTTGCCAATAGGTTTTTATCATGTTTTTGTCATTTTCAAATTTCAAATGTTTTTGTATTTTCTAACAATAATTCTCCCCCTAAAATGCAAAACCATTTTAAAGAAAATTTGACAACCCGATGTAGATAGCTTTGTCTCGCCATCCATTTTCTGCTTAAAGTGCACTGATTTACAGAAAATCTAATATACCCCCATGATTTACAACACATTGAAATTTTATAGTTTGAAAACCGTTTTTCAATCTTGTGAAATTAATCATGTTTGTTCAGCCGTGAGGGTTTCGGCATATTCAATCAAAACTCCCCCTTACAACAAACTATTTTCCCATAATGATTTCAAAACACTTAAGTTTGTTTTAATCAGAATGGTTTTTCTGGAAAAATTAGTTTGTTTACCCATCACTTGTAGGTTCGGGGTCATCACATCACCTTGTTCTCTTTTAATCATTTTGAAAAATTTAACATTATTAGATCAAACACCACTATCACTTGTAGAAAATCAAGTACAACTTAATGTCCTTGATTAACCACTTGTAAGACGAAATATCACAGTTACCATCCTGTGAATTTCTCAAGAATGATGCCGATACCTGCTTCACGCTTACCAACCTGGAAGCTCCGGCAAGTCAGGAATTCAACCAACAGATTTATGCACCCAAGCCTGACCAGTCTTGGGTGTGACCTTTTCAATTTTACTCGGGGTTTGATCATTTCTTATTGCTTCATAAAATTCTTTTACCCCTTTTACCTTTCCATCAGCCATCTTACTAAAAATATGTTTAACATTGCTATTAAACATTTTCCCAGCATCAACACCTTTTGATTTTAGGTTTGCAGCCCGTAATGGTGGAAAGTTCTCATCATTCATTAACGGAACTGTCTCTTCCTTTTTTACGTCAACTTGTGGCACCTCTGATTTTGTGGAATCAGATTCATCACCAACACGTGGCTCCTTTGTTTCCAAAGAAACAAATTCATTGCCATGATTTAATGAAACCAATTTTTCTTTCTTTTCCTTCTTTTATGTCCTCAGATTTGTATCTGATGAATTCGTTTTACTTGACTCCGTTGTCGAGTGAAGCGATTCATCATAACTTTTATTTAAACCAACAGGTTTACCCGAGGACAAAATCTTTACAAGGTATTCTCTCGCCTTCTTCCTCTTCTTCTGTCACACCCTGGCTTTGCGGAAGCGTGGTTAATTTTGGTGTGACTTCTTAATACCATAGCTTAACCATAACAAAGCTATATGAAATAAAATCGTGCAAGATCATCCATTTGATTAAGTTTTAAAAACCAGAGTAACATACCATTGTCTTAGAGACTTACAACATCATAACATAAAACATTGTCTTGAAAAACATAAACATCAACATGAGATAAACGCAGTTTAAGATTTGTGACTTGTCCAGGAAAGAGTCACATTTCCTAAACTGGGATGACCTTGGAACCCTTATGCAGCGGGAAAACATAACATACCGTGCCAGATCTTTAATTTCCTGAAATACATGTAAGTTGAAAAATCAACAATAATGTTGAGCGAGTTCATGTGTAAGTGAGTATGTAAAACACTTGTAAGTATAAAAGTTCCCTGGTATGTAGCAGTGTAAGGAAAAAGAGATCACCAATGGTTTGCAAGGCCATTAGTATGTGTGAAGTGCAAGTAGGAAGACTCAAACCTAGCAGATTTCGCGTTGGGTACAAAGTCACTCCAAGGTCCGTTCTGTTGGGCCTCTTTGAGGTCCGTTCTGTTGGGCCTAGAGTTGGGCTCGCTACACCCAGATAGATCTATCGCTTACGTCCCTCGGTGTTTCTGCCTACCCACTCACATGATCTAAGTAGTAAACCTCCTTACGCTAACCATACCGTGTATAAAGTACTTGTAATCAAAGTAACATGTATTTCACCCCCGCAGTTAAGAAAACTGAAAACAGTTAGAGAAAAGGGGGACATGAACTCACAGTGAAGCGTCTCTACCAAGTATCTCCTGCTCACGCAGCTGTGCGACGACCTACAGGTGCTAATTTCTATTAGACGGACGGCCGTGCCTTAGCTTTATAGTTTAAGTCTTTGGGAAATAGTTAGACAACTATTTCGTGTTTACATTCTGTATATACTTGGTAGTTAATCTCCTTCCCAAGGATGGGGGATTCAATACATGTGCGTTCAAATTATATCATTAAGTCTCACTTAATATATATATATTTCCAATTCCAAAATATAAGTATTTTTCACAAAAATATTATATTTTCATTTCACATAATTTTTCTCCACTAATACGTTGTTAAAATACGCGTTCATAAATATTTCCGTAAGTGCGTAAGCGACGTTTTAACAATCGAGTGGTAATATACTTACCGGTGTAACTTATATATTTATGGTGAAAGCGTTCGTATTATTTTGGATTCGTTATCGTTCGTAAATATTATTTTTACTCTAAAAATAATATCTATGTGTTTTCACAAAATAATCATAAACAGCGTGTGAAAAATATATATTTATCACGTTAAATTTTGTGAAAATCGCACCTCCGAATATTTAGTAAATAAAGTCATGGCGAAATTTATATTTCGAAAACATGTCAGCAATAATTCTAACACTTGTAGTGTAAATAGTTCTAAGTGTTAGGTTTTTAGAAAAATTTCGCCAGAGTTTCCTCTGTAACTGGAGGTGGCCACGCTTTCAAGCGTATCATTTTCTTTAACAAATCAACTCAACAATTTTCTTTATTTGATCAGAACAACTTTTCTCACAACAACTAATCAACATATGTGTAACTTGCCAAAAATTACATGAACTTGTAGTTTTCCCAAAACTGTGGTGTAAATCTCCTTAAATTTAGTAGATCCTCATATAAGGTAATTTGATCTTGTAAAAACCTCGTTTTTAGAGAAAATCCATCTTTACAACTTCCCGTCATCTTTTTACAAAAGCTGTTATTTTGTCGGATCTTTTCATCTCACAAGTGTTTACACACTTGTGGTTTATAAAAATCATGCTTGTTAGTGTAAGATCCATCTTTTAAAATACATGATTTCTTTGATACGTGGTTCTTTGAAAATACCACCTGCAGATGCGTAGATCTGCTAGTTTTAAACACAATTTCACAAGTAAAACTCTTTTACACAAGTTCATGATTCGCGTGTGGTAGAGTTTCACCTTTTAACCCTTGTATCATTCAAAACAAGCTTATGTTAAGATCCATGATCTTACCAAACCGGGTTAAACGATGATCCGAGCTACCACATCGTAGATCGGGTCTAAATAATCATACATTTCGAATACTACATCATTTACACAACTTATGTGCTATTAACCACCATTTTTAGTGTTTTTAGTAAACTTTAAAGCATCAACTTGCATGTTAACAAGTTTTAACCGATACAAATCCTTTTAACCACTTTAGATTAGTTCAAGAAGGTGTTTTAAGCATTATACCTCTAGCTCGAGGCTAGGGAAGAACCTTGACGAAAATGGCGTGGATAAAAGCAAGATAAAGAGGTCCTTCGCGTTCCGTTTGCTCCAAGCTTCCTAATATGCGATCCTCGACACTTGTAGGGACTCGGAAATGATTGAACAAAATCGAAGGATGGATGGTTGTGGATGTGTGTGTTCGGCCGTGAGCCAAAGAGAGGGAAAAGAGAGAGAGTTTGGTGAGTTGTGGTGAGAAAGAATGATGTGTTTAATGATGATCTTATAGACAAAACTTAGGCTAATTACCCAATGGTTCTTGTGTCTAGGTGATATTAAACACTTTAGATTATAATAATCAAGTTTTGTACAAGTGTGTTCCCCTATATGGGGACGGTTATAAAGAGGGGGGGGGGGGTTTAGTTCGATTCTAACCATTAGTTGGTTACTTAGTTAGGTTAACTAAGTTAAGTTTAGAGATTAACTTGGTTAGTTGTGTGTCACGCGTTACAAAGGGTGTTAGGGTATCCAGGGACCCTAACTGGCTCAGAAAAAGATAAATAATGAAAATAACAATATTTTCGTGTCCCGGGTATAGTCCGGTTGTTTGGTTGGATAGTAATCCGTTAAAGCGTTAACAAAGCTTTAAAGTGTCGTTAATACCCTTTTTAGTGACACAACTCATTCCTGACACTTTGGAAAGTGTCTAGTAATATTTTTCTCCTGATTTGGCACTTTATTAGTTAGCTAAAAGCTTAATTATTATGTAAAGTGCTGAGTTTTGTGCTTAGAGTACGTTTTAGGCACATCCAGTCATTGTAACTTATTCCTAGAGACGCAGTTCTACAACCCTTGTATCCCTACACTCACCATTAGTGTAGCAATTATCTCAGGCTCTTACAGGCCTTAGAGGCAGTGTCTGCCTGATGCTGGCTTTATCAGCATGTTCAATAGGTTATCCGCTATTGTGCTACTGTGCTTTTTGTGCATCATGTTTGTCACTAAGGTTCAGCCATGTAAATAATGTAGTGACAGCAAGTAAGGTATGATGCAAGTAAGTACATGTATCAGTGTTTAAGTAGCAGTTTATTCACAAGTTCAAGCAAGCACAGTAATTAAGCAATAATTAATTATTAATCAAGTTGTACGGATACCTGGTTTAGTGAGGGTTGTCACATTCTCCCCCCGTTAAATAAATTTCGTCCCGAAATTTAAGTTCTGCTACTAGATGCAGGGTTCTTCGGAAAAAGGTGGGGGTATTTCTCTTTCATTCGGTCCTCACGCTCCCAGGTGAACTCAGGACCATGTCTGGCATTCCAACGAACTTTGACGAGTTTGACACTGCTCCGGCGGGTCTTGTTCACTTTCCAATCTGTGACCTCAACAGGTTCTTCAACGAAGTGGAGCGTGTCGTCAACATGAATCTCGTCGGTGGGAATGGCAATGGTAACTTGAGTTGGACTTTTCTTTAGGTTGGATACATGAAATGTATCGTGAACACCATTCAGTTCAGCAGGTAGGTCCAACTTGTATGCTACTAGTCCTATTCTTTCCAAAACTCGGAAAGGACCAATGTAGCGCGGATTTAACTTCCCACGCTTTCCAAAGCGTGCCACCCCCTTCCAGGGTGAAACTTTCAATAACACCATTTCTCCAACTTGGAATTCCACATGTTTCCGGTTTGGATCCGCATAGGCCTTTTGTCTGTGGCGAGCTGCTTCGATGCGTTTAAGAATCTGTGCGATCTTGTCTGTCGTCTCTTGGACGATTTCGGGACCAGCAAGCTGCCTATCACCTGCGTCAGCCCAACATAAGGGTGATCGGCACTTGCGTCCGTAAATGGCTTCAAATGGCGCGACACCAATACTGGTGTGGTAGCTGTTGTTGTATGAAAATTCGACCAAAGGCAAATGCTTATCCAGCTACCGCCCAAATCCATAACACACGCTCTCAGCATGTCTTCCAAAGTCTGTATCGTTCGCTCGCTCTGGCCGTCAGTTTGCGGATGAAACGCAGTGCTCAGATTCAATTGCGATCCAAACGCTTCTTGGAAGGATTGCCATATCCTTGACACAAACCTTCCGTCTCTATCAGAGATGATCGAGAGAGGCACTCCATGACGTGCAACGATCTCTCTCATGTAAATTTCAGCCAATTTGCTCGTATTATCCTTCTCTCTGATAGGTAAGAAGTGTGCTGACTTCGTTAATCGATCCACTATCACCCAGATAGTGTCATGGCCTCTTGGCGTTCTTGGCAATTTTGTAACAAAATCCATTGAGATTTGTTCCCATTTCCACTTGGGAATCTCAGGTTGTTGCAGAAGTCCTGAATGCTTCTGGTATTCCGCTTTAACCTTAGCGCACGTTAAACATTTGCTCACGTAAACAGCGACATCGCCTTTCATCCTAGGCCACCAATAATAGTCTTTGAGATCCTGGTACATCTTATCCGCTCCTGGATGGATAGAGTACCGCGACTTGTGAGCTTCATCGAAAATAACCTTCCTTAAATCACCAATCAAAGGAACCCAAATCCTTTTCTCAAAACATAATGTTCCTTCTTCGTTTGGTACCAAAAGCTTCTCCATCCCACGGAGATATTCTTCTTCAAGGTTTCCTTCCTTGAGAGCTTCTTTCTGCGCGGCACGAATGCGCAAGGAAAAATCGGTTCGTATAATCATTTCTAAAGCCCTAACCCTTATGGGCTTGATCATCTCCTTTCGACTTAGGGCATCGGCGACCACATTCGCCTTCCCTGGATGATACTTTATCTCGCAGTCGTAATCGTTCAGCAACTCAACCCATCGTCTTTGCCTCATATTCAGCTCCTTCTGGTTGAATATGTGCTGTAGGCTCTTGTGATCTGTAAAGATTGTACACTTTGTACCATAAAGGTAGTGTCTCCAGATCTTTAGTGCAAATACCACTGCGCCAAGTTCCAAATCATGTGTGGTATAGTTCTTTTCGTGCACTTTCAGTTGACGCGATGCGTAAGCAATAACCTTTTGGCGTTGCATCAACACACAACCTAATCCTTGACGCGAAGCATCACAGTATACCACAAAATCATCTGTACCTTCCGGTAGTGCTAAGATTGGCGCATTGCAGAGCTTATCCTTCAGTATCTGGAACGCTTCTTCCTGTTTGATTCCCCAATCAAACTTCTTATCTTTCTGGGTGAGGAGCGTCAATGGTTGAGCGATTTTTGAGAAATCCTCAATGAACCTTCGATAGTAGCCAGCCAAACCCAAGAATTGTCGAATCTCGGTTGGTGTCTTTGGCGTTTCCCAATCCTTGATCGCCTCGATCTTGGTTGGATCCACGTGGATTCCATCTCCATTTACCACGTGCCCAAGGAATTGCACCTCTCGTAGCCAAAACTCGCACTTAGAGAATTTAGCATACAGCTGTTCTTTCTTCAGCAGCTCTAGAATGGCTCTAAGATGCTGCTCGTGTTCAGCCTTCGTCTTTGAATAAATCAAGATGTCGTCGATAAACACAATCACGAACTTGTCCAAGTACGGCTTGCAAACTCTATTCATCAAGTCCATAAAGACTGCAGGTGCGTTTGTCAAACCAAACGGCATAACAAGGAACTCGTAGTGTCCATATCGAGTTCTGAAGGCTGTCTTTGGGATACTCTCCTCTTGTATCCTTAACTGATGGTATCCAGATCGCAGATCGATCTTTGAATAAAAGCTTGAGCCTTGCAGTTGGTCAAACAGATCATCAATCCTTGGCAGAGGATACCTATTCTTGATCGTCAGCTTGTTCAGCTCCCGGTAGTCGATGCACATTCGAAAACTACCGTCCTTCTTCTTGACAAACAGGACCGGAGCTCCCCAAGGCGAGAAGCTTGGTCGGATAAATCCCTTGTCTAACAACTCTTGAAGTTGTGTCGACAGTTCCTGCATCTCAGACGGAGCAAGTCTATAAGGTGCCTTAGCCACAGGCGCGGCGCCTGGAACTAAATCGATGCGGAACTCTACTTGCCTCTGAGGTGGCAGTCCAGGTAAGTCTTCTGGGAAGACTTCTGGATATTCCCTCACGACAGGGATGTCTTCGATTCTTGGCTCAGCAGCCTTCTTATCCACAATGTGTGCCAAGAAGGCAACACATCCCTTCTGCAAACACCTTCGCGCTTTCAAGCAGCTGATAATTCTTAGCGGCGTATCACGCTTCTCTCCATGGACCACAATGGTCTCACCATCATCGGTTGGGATACGAACAACCTTTTCGTGACAAACTATCTCAGCTTTGTTGCTTGATAACCAATCCATTCCTACCACCACGTCGAAGCTTCCCAACTGGACTGGTAGTAGATCTAGAGCGAACTCACGCTCTCCCAATTCAATCACACAACCTCTGATAACTTCATTGGCTTCTACTAGCTTCCCATTGGCCAATTCGATCGAGTAGGGAATATCTAACTTATTAGCGGCTAACCCAAGCATATTCTTAAATTCTAACGATACGAAGCTATAATCGGCACCAGTATCAAATAAAACGGATGCATAGCGTTGGTTCACAGGGAACGTACCAGTAACGACATTGGGGTCCTGGCGCGCTTCCCTTGCTTCGATTTGAAACACTCTTCCACGGGCTTGGTTTAACTCTGGGCAGTTCTTCTTAAAATGCCCGATATCACCGCAGTTAAAGCATCCAAGTCTTTGCCCGTTTCCACCAGCTTGATCATTCCTCTGATTACGATTCACGGCGCCCGCTTGGTTAGTATTGTTGCCTCGATTCTCGTTACCTCCATAGTTTCCTTGTGGGCGATTTCCATTCCCGCCCCGGTTGTTATTTCTGTTTCCGAATCCTCCCTGGCCTCCCTGACCAGCAGTGGCCCAACAAGTGTCCTTCGAGTGGCCACGTTTCCCACATGCTTCGCATACTTTTGGCCCGCAATGACCAGAATGGTGTCGCTGGCAGGTGTTGCATTGGGCTGGGTGCCCATATACCCTTTTCCTTTCTTTCCCCTACCAGCTGTAGCCTGAGCTGGCGTGTCTGATCCTCCTTTCTTAACCGCCACACTGGTGCCCTGTTTGAAGTTTGAGAACTTCCGTTTGTTAACTCCTGATGACTCGACGTGAGTCTCTGCCTTCTTTGTCTTGATCTCATCAAACTTGTTCAGGCGAATAGCCTCCTCAGTGAGAGCTACGCTCAAATCGATCGCCTCAGTAATGGTCGCAGGCTTGGATGAGGTTACCATGCTTATGATTTGAGGAGCTAATCCCCAAATGAAACGTTCAATTCTCTTGAACTCAGGAGTGACCATGTAGGGTACCACATGCGATAAGTCATGGAATCTTTGAACGCATTCTGCTATCTTTGGACCGTCCATTTTCAAGTGCCAGAACTCGGTTTCCAATCTCTGGATTTCCGCGCGAGAGCAGTACTTTTTGCGCATAAGTTCCTTCAGTTCGGTCCAGGTTAGCGCGTAGGCAGCAGCTTCACCAAGTGTCTGTACTTGCAGATTCCACCAAGAGAGGGCTCCATCCAAGAATAGCCCTGAGATATAGGTGACTTGCTGATCCAGTGCGCATTTGCTCATGCGAAGAACAGATTCGGTTTTCTCAGCCCAACGAACAAAGGCGACAGCACCTCCTGTGCCATCAAAGTTTACGGGCTTGCAGTCTAAGAACTGCTTGTAGTGCACCCTGCACATACGTTATAACATATGAATGGCATTAGCATCCTTGCTAGAGATATCCAATTAGGTCACGGTATGTCTTAATGACTTAGTATTACCGTGAGGTGGATTGTTATTGCCTTGGTTAATACTTCCGCTCGTTCCTGGCTGGGATGCTGCATACTGTGCTATGGCAGCAGCAATGACTTGTTGAAGTTCTGCCTCATTAGTAGGCATGCGTGTCTCACGTCTCGGCGGCATCTTCTAAAAGATGGTTTACGTTGGTCAGGCCATAGTAAAACTCCCATGTTATAATACGTACGCTTTATTATGATAGTAATAGTACATAACATCTCATGTTATAATCATATCAATCACACAACATCCAATGTCACAAAAATATAAATAAGCAATCAAGCGAATCAAATATGATGAGAATACTGCGATTGCCATATATCGAGACCACATAGTAAGTGTATCAGTACATCCCTGTGTCATACAATCATCAATCAACTAGGGGCTACATCACCCCTGTCCAAAAACTATATCACGTCAGTGTCAAATACGTCAAATACATGTCAACAAAAGTCAGGATCATAAAGTAGTCTCCAAAAATGTTGTGCAGTCAAAAGCATTCGCCGTCTTCTCACCAGCGTCTACCCAAACAGCACTGATGAGCTCTATACAGATGGTGGTGGAGGAGGGGGAAAGTGGGTGTAAAACAAACGACGTAACTGGAGCCAGTCCTCCTCCATGGCTCGCTGGGTATGAATGATAGAAGCAACCTGCTGCTCTAGTGTAACGAGACGGGCAGCATAATCTGGAGGTAAGGGTCGAAATGGCTGCAGAGGAGAGTGTGTCCGACCATGGCACTCGCATGGTGGCAGCTGAGCTCTCTCAAGCTCCTGGATGCGCTGCGTGTGTGACTCGTGCTGGGCGACAAAAGACATCAAAACGTCCTCGATAGTATACCCCATGTGGAAAGAATGGTAGGGGTCAGTAGGTGGCATAGCAGAGTCTGGTGCCCAAAGGAACGGCTCACTGGTGGGATCAAAAGGTGCCACATGAAATGGAGCAACAGAGGATGGGACAGATGACATCTGGGGCATGAAGGGGATAGATATCGGTACATGCCCAATAGGATGGGCTGAAGAACCCTCTCCAGGCCTCGCTGGAGGTACAAACTGAGGAACCTGAAAAGAAAAATCAACATGTCGTGTATCAGGGATCTGAGGGGGAAAAGGTGGAACATCCTCATCAGCAGGTATCCAACCGTGCTGTGCATGCTCATCTGGTGGATCCATGTGTGCCGCGAACAGTGCATGCTCGGGCTCTAGTGGGATGGGATCAGGTGGGGGAGCAACAAAAGGGTGAATAGGTGCAATGTGCTCAACAGGATGGTCAACAGGTATATCAACAACAGGTAGAGGAACAACCAGATCAACAACAACATGATCGCCCTCTATCAAAGGAACATCCACGGGGAGATCATCAACAGGTGGGTCTGCTATAACAGGCTCAATAGGGATGCCAGCATGTACGGGGTCATGCTCAAGTATGGGGTCTAGAGCGGCTGCCTGCTCAGGGGCGACGACAGGCTCGGGATCATCAAAAGCCATCTCGAAGTCAAACTCGGGGTCGATAGGGTCTACTGGGTCAGCTGGATCCTCCATGGGCTGATCCATAGGTATAAACTCGATATCACGATCCGGGTCGAATCCTGGGGGAAAGACAGGATCGGAATCCTCCAAATCATCATGGTCGAAAGCAAAGCTAAGAATAGGGGCAACAGAGGATGCCTGGTCGGATCAGAATCATGCGCAAAGTGATGTGCGCTCAATGTGTGAGAAGGTGCGGATGCCACAGACTCGAAGGAGTCTGGGACAGGAGAATGTGCAGGCGAATCCTCAGCGGGAACGTCAGCGATCATCAGAAGATCGTCCGCAGGAAGAAGGGCCTCGCCCTGGATCTCATCCTCAAAGGGCTCCTCCTCAAACAGGTCAACCTCGCCGTCAGCCTCGGCGTCAAGAAGGAAATCATATGCTGGATAAACGGCTAAGGGTATAGGAGCCGGAATCTCTACTAGGGGTGGGTACTCAGCGGGAGGGCCATCTGCAGGCTCATCAGCACCATCGAGTAGTGCGAAAGGCTGGAAATCATCCTCGTCAGTA
This sequence comes from Helianthus tuberosus, assembly GCA_030545235.1. Lineage (NCBI taxonomy): Eukaryota > Viridiplantae > Streptophyta > Magnoliopsida > Asterales > Asteraceae > Helianthus > Helianthus tuberosus. The sequence continues at coordinate 68,887,747 of CM060434.1, read as the reverse complement.
CTGGTATAGTCAGATGTGTGCACCTCGTGCTCGGAGGATGTGAGGTCATCAGATACGATAGGTATGGGTCCAGTGGTGTCCGAATCGCCAGTACCGGCTGAGTCCATGAGTCTGTAACATAAACACAAATATGCTCAAATAATCAGTCATACAATCAGATAATCACATAAGTCACCAAGTAAGATATCACATAATTCTCCTAGTCCCACTAGCCAATTTCTCCCAGTCTCTAAGACTGCTCTATCATCTACCTCGACCTCTCAGATCGAGTCTCGGTCTCCAATACTGAGCCTCAGCCTCCAAACTGAGCCTACTCTTCCTAGTCCAACTAGCCAACTACCTCGATCTCTCAGACCGAGCCTCGGTCTCCAATACCGAGCCTCAGCCTCCAAGACTGAGCCTATCCTTCCTAGTCCAACTAGCCAACTACCTCGATCTCTCAGACCGAGCCTCGGCCTCTCAGACCGAGCCTCAGCCCTTCCAGACTGAGCCTATAAATAATAAAATGTGCTCAACATTTGTTTGTAAAAAGTTTTGGATCTGGACTTAAGTGGTATGCAGAAAAATGTTTTCGTGAGAGCCCTAGTGATCATAGTCTAGACTCGAGAAGGAATCCTAGTTCGCTATGATCAGAGCTCTGATACCAAGCTGTCACACCCTGGCTTTGCGGAAGCGTGGTTAATTTTGGTGTGACTTCTTAATACCATAGCTTAACCATAACAAAGCTATATGAAATAAAATCGTGCAAGATCATCCATTTGATTAAGTTTTAAAAACCAGAGTAACATACCATTGTCTTAGAGACTTACAACATCATAACATAAAACATTGTCTTGAAAAACATAAACATCAACATGAGATAAACGCAGTTTAAGATTTGTGACTTGTCCAGGAAAGAGTCACATTTCCTAAACTGGGATGACCTTGGAACCCTTATGCAGCGGGAAAACATAACATACCGTGCCAGATCTTTAATTTCCTGAAATACATGTAAGTTGAAAAATCAACAATAATGTTGAGCGAGTTCATGTGTAAGTGAGTATGTAAAACACTTGTAAGTATAAAAGTTCCCTGGTATGTAGCAGTGTAAGGAAAAAGAGATCACCAATGGTTTGCAAGGCCATTAGTATGTGTGAAGTGCAAGTAGGAAGACTCAAACCTAGCAGATTTCGCGTTGGGTACAAAGTCACTCCAAGGTCCGTTCTGTTGGGCCTCTTTGAGGTCCGTTCTGTTGGGCCTAGAGTTGGGCTCGCTACACCCAGATAGATCTACCGCTTACGTCCCTCGTTGTTTCTGCCTACCCACTCACATGATCTAAGTAGTAAACCTCCTTACGCTAACCATACCGTGTATAAAGTACTTGTAATCAAAGTAACATGTATTTCACCCCCGCAGTTAAGAAAACTGAAAACAGTTAGAGAAAAGGGGGACATGAACTCACAGTGAAGCGTCTCTACCAAGTATCTCCTGCTCACGCAGCTGTGCGACGACCTACAGGTGCTAATTTCTATTAGACGGACGGCCGTGCCTTAGCTTTATAGTTTAAGTCTTTGGGAAATAGTTAGACAACTATTTCGTGTTTACATTCTGTATATACTTGGTAGTTAATCTCCTTCCCAAGGATGGGGGATTCAATACATGTGCGTTCAAATTATATCATTAAGTCTCACTTAATATATATATATTTCCAATTCCAAAATATAAGTATTTTTCACAAAAATATTATATTTTCATTTCACATAATTTTTCTCCACTAATACGTTGTTAAAATACGCGTTCATAAATATTTCCGTAAGTGCGTAAGTTACGTTTTAACAATCGAGTGGTAATATACTTACCGGTGTAACTTATATATTTATGGTGAAAGCGTTCGTATTATTTTGGATTCGTTATCGTTCGTAAATATTATTTTTACTCTAAAAATAATATCTATGTGTTTTCACAAAATAATCATAAACAGCGTGTGAAAAATATATATTTATCACGTTAAATTTTGTGAAAATCCCACCTCCGAATATTTAGTAAATAAAGTCATGGCGAAATTTATATTTCGAAAACATGTCAGCAATAATTCTAACACTTGTAGTGTAAATAGTTCTAAGTGTTAGGTTTTTAGAAAAATTTCGCCAGAGTTTCCTCTGTAACTGGAGGTGGCCACGCTTTCAAGCGTATCATTTTCTTTAACAAATCAACTCAACAATTTTCTTTATTTGATCAGAACAACTTTTCTCACAACAACTAATCAACATATGTGTAACTTGCCAAAAATTACATGAACTTGTAGTTTTCCCAAAACTGTGGTGTAAATCTCCTTAAATTTAGTAGATCCTCATATAAGGTAATTTGATCTTGTAAAAACCTCGTTTTTAGAGAAAATCCATCTTTACAACTTCCCGTCATCTTTTTACAAAAGCTGTTATTTTGTCGGATCTTTTCATCTCACAAGTGTTTACAAACTTGTGGTTTATAAAAATCATGCTTGTTAGTGTAAGATCCATCTTTTAAAATACATGATTTCTTTGATACGTGGTTGTTTGAAAATACCACCTGCAGATGCGTAGATCTGCTAGTTTTAAACACAATTTCACAAGTAAAACTCTTTTACACAAGTTCATGATTCGCGTGTGGTAGAGTTTCACCTTTTAACCCTTGTATCATTCAAAACAAGCTTATGTTAAGATCCATGATCTTACCAAACCGGGTTAAACGATGATCCGAGCTACCACATCGTAGATCGGGTCTAAATAATCATACATTTCGAATACTACATCATTTACACAACTTCGTGCTATTAACCACCATTTTTAGTGTTTTTAGTAAACTTTAAAGCATCAACTTGCATGTTAACGAGTTTTAACCGATACAAATCCTTTTAACCACTTTAGATTAGTTCAAGAAGGTGTTTTAAGCATTATACCTCTAGCTCGAGGCTAGGGAAGAACCTTGACGAAAATGGCGTGGATAAAAGCAAGATAAAGAGGTCCTTCGCGTTCCGTTTGCTCCAAGCTTCCTAATATGCGATCCTCGACACTTGTAGGGACTCGTAAATGATTGAACAAAATCGAAGGATGGATGGTTGTGGATGTGTGTGTTCGGCCGTGAGCCAAAGAGAGGGAAAAGAGAGAGAGTTTGGTGAGTTGTGGTGAGAAAGAATGATGTGTTTAATGATGATCTTATAGACAAAACTTAGGCTAATTACCCAATGGTTCTTGTGTCTAGGTGATATTAAACACTTTAGATTATAATAATCAAGTTTTGTACAAGTGTGTTCCCCTATATGGGGACGGTTATAAAGAGGGGGGGGGGTTTAGTTCGATTCTAACCATTAGTTGGTTACTTAGTTAGGTTAACTAAGTTAAGTTTAGAGATTAACTTGGTTAGTTGTGTGTCACGCGTTACAAAGGGTGTTAGGGTATCCAGGGACCCTAACTGGCTCAGAAAAAGATAAATAATGAAAATAACAATATTTTCGTGTCCCGGGTATAGTCCGGTTGTTTGGTTGGATAGTAATCCGTTAAAGCGTTAACAAAGCTTTAAAGTGTCGTTAATACCCTTTTTAGTGACACAACTCATTCCTGACACTTTGGAAAGTGTCTAGTAATATTTTTCTCCTGATTTGGCACTTTATTAGTTAGCTAAAAGCTTAATTATTATGTAAAGTGCTGAGTTTTGTGCTTAGAGTACGTTTTAGGCACATCCAGTCATTGTAACTTATTCCTAGAGACGCAGTTCTACAACCCTTGTATCCCTACACTCACCATTAGTGTAGCAATTATCTCAGGCTCTTACAGGCCTTAGAGGCAGTGTCTGCCTGATGCTGGCTTTATCAGCATGTTCAATAGGTTATCCGCTATTGTGCTACTGTGCTTTTTGTGCATCATGTTTGTCACTAAGGTTCAGCCATGTAAATAATGTAGTGACAGCAAGTAAGGTATGATGCAAGTAAGTACATGTATCAGTGTTTAAGTAGCAGTTTATTCACAAGTTCAAGCAAGCACAGTAATTAAGCAATAATTAATTATTAATCAAGTTGTACGGATACCTGGTTTAGTGAGGGTTGTCACATCTTCCTCAGTCTGTCTCTCTGCCCTTGTGAAAGCTTTACTTTCTTTTCTTCCACTTTCTATTCTTTGGGCTTAACATTGACTGATTTCTTTGCCAATTTCTGAGAATCAGCCCTCGATCTTTCATTTGATCTCATTGGGCAATATCTGGCAATGTGACCTTTGATTTGACAGTTATAACATCTCCTCATATCATAACTCCAATTCTGGCAGTTGACAGTAATGTGTCCCCTCACACCACAAGTGTAACACACTCTGTTATCATACCAATCACCACCTTTAGTCCAAACATTCAGATCATAGCACTGTTTGGCTTTGTGGTAATCTTCTCTCCTCTTGTATTCTGGATTTGGCTTTTGAGCACTGTGGTCAAACCTGCACCACTTATTACCAACAATTTGTGAGTTTTTATTTTTAAATTTTTGTGGTTTTTTATTACGATTGGATGATTGAACTGATGAGCTTTTATTTTCTTTTTGAAGATTTTTCGGCTTTTTATCTTTTTGTTTTTGTTCCACACTCTTCTTTACAGGTTTTTGCGTTGAGCATTCACCTTTCTTAGTAGAATGTAAAACAGATTCTTGAAACATTTCATTTAATTTCAAAAATATTTTTCTTTTTTCAACTTCATCATCAGTTTTCTCATCACAATCCTCAATTTTGACTTTGTCAAAATTTGTGACAATGTCACTTATTGGAACAGAATTGATCGGTTTTGGACACACATGTGTTGTAGAATTCACAAAACCTTTCAATTTATTCTCAAGCTCATTAATTTTATTCCGAGCAATTTCAGCTTCATTTTCAAGCCGAATGATTTTCTGAAGATGAGAATTTATTTCAATCTGTTTTTCAAGATTATTTTTAAAAATAGCAGATTTTTCATCTTCTAAAACCTTCATTTGACTTTGAAAATCTTTTTCAATTTTTAATTTTTCATTTTTAAACTCTTTTTCTTTTAAAATTTTGTTTTCCAATGTCAAACTCTCCACATCCTTCAAGAGTTTGACATTGTCTGATTCAGATTTATCACATTTTGAGCACACTGATTCAGATCCTGAAGTTTTATCTTTCTTAGATGCTTCAGTCTTTAAAATTACTTCTTCAAGAACCTGCTATTTTTCAGCAACAGCTTCTTTCACAACTTCTTCATTCATCACAACTTTCAACTCTTCAACTTTCACTTCCTCAATAGCTTTCTTCTTCAAATCTTCAACCATCTTATCAATATTCTTCTCCATTCTTTCTTCATCTCTCTTCCTCAAACTCGATATCATGACTTCTCTTATGAGTTTTTCCAGCTTTTCTTCATAATTTTTGTCTTTTACAGCATTTGAATAAAATTCGCCGACTCGAGGAATTATTAAAAGAACATCATCATAAACCATGTCCTTTTTGGAAACAACAGGTTCACCATATCTGTTGACATAGCACTCCCGTATCTTATTCCATCTTTTGTATCAGACAGCTTCTTCGTATTCTCTTTGCATATCATTCATTCTGTTCGCAGCCATTCTTCTTTCTCTGTCTGTTTTCTCACTCAGAATTTCTTCTCTGGTTTTCTCTTTGACCTCAGCAACAATATTTTCTTCTTTGTTTTCCTCTTTAATTTCAATCATGATATAAAATTCTTGAATTACCTGGAGATAAAACAATCAAACAAACACAATCAGTTCAAACAACTTGAAATAAACTGACACTCAGTTGACGTGAAATGATCTTGACGCGAAAAATCCACTTTTGAAGCGAAATAAGGATTTCAAGCGGAATCACTCTTGAAGCGAAATCTGTTGATCTTTCAAGCGAAATAGCACTTTGAAGCGGAATCTGGTGAACTGTTCAAGCGAAATTACTCTTTGAAGCGAAATAAGATGAATTTTCAAGCGAAATAGTAGATTCGAGCGAAATCAACTAAACTTTTCAAGCGAAATAAACATGTTCGTTCAAGCGGAATCACGTTTTTGGTCCAATTTAGTCACTTATACTTCGAATTTTGATCTGAAACTCTCAAGGGTTTGTTAAAACACTGTTTCGCATGTACTGTGAAAAATTCAATCCATTTTGACCGTGAAATCTTGTCCAATTTGAAAAAGAAGGTGTAGAAGTCAGAAAATAGATGCAATCAAGCTGAACTCTTCTTCCTGAGCTCTGATACCACTTGTAGGATCGTTGTACGACCTGAATGAGTCGATCAGAAGAGTTGTTTATCCGAATCAAAGGTGGAATCAATGACACGGACGCTCGATTCAATTTAAATGTCTCTTGTATTGATTATGAGAGTATTACAGCACCTGGAGACAATCTGGTAGCACTTCGTTACCAGATTACAAGATCTAATTTCGCTCCAAATGAAACGGACAAGTGCCCTATATATAGTTGACCTGATTTCGCTCGAACTGACCCAAGGCACTTTCAAGCGAAATCAGTAATGTTGATTTCGCTTGAACATGCTCTTGACAGTTTCAAGCGGAATCAGCATAAATCCCACTAAATTCAGTTTCTAGCACCCCGAGCACTGTTTATCCTATCCTATTACATTACATGACTCGATTCAAGACGAAGTCAATAGACATAATGCACTAACATGATCGGTGAAAATGGTAAACTTACTACCGTAAAGGCAATGTCTCCAAATTTTCAGGGCAAATATTATGGCTCCTAATTCTAAATCATGGGTTGAATAATTTTCTTCATGATTCTTAAGTTGTCTAGACGTATAGGCTATAACCTTTTGACGTTGCATCAACACACATCCATAACCTAACTTAGAAGCGTCACAATAGACTATAAAGTCTTCAGTTCCTTCTGGCAACGCTAGTATGGGTGCGTTGGTTAATCTTTGCTTAAGAATTCTAAAGGCTTCTTCCTGCTTTGGTCCCATTCAAACTTAACAGACTTACAGGTCAATTTTGTTAAGGGAATGGCTATTCTAGAAAAATCTCGGATAAACCGTCTATAATAACCGGCCAGTCCTAGAAAACTTCTAACCTCCGTTGGTGTTTCAAGGACTTTCCATTTAGTGATCGCCTCAATCTTTGTGGGATCTACATGAATTACTTCATGATTAACTATATGTCCAAGAAATTGCACTTCTTCTAACCAAAATTCTCATTTTGAAAATTTAGCGTAAAGCTTTTCTTTTCTCAGCAAATTTAGGAGTGGATGCAGATGAGCTGCATGTTCCTCTTTACTCTTAGAGTAAATGAGAATATCATCTATAAAGACAATTATGAATTTATCCAAATATGGCTTACATATTCGGTTCATCATATCCATAAATGCGGCTGGGGCATTGGTTAAACCAAATGGCATGACAGTAAATTCATAATGGCCATACCTTGTTCTGAAAGCAGTCTTAGGAATATCCAATTCCTGTACCTTTAATTGATGATATCCTGAACGTAAGTCGATCTTAGAAAAGAATCGAGCTCCTTGCAATTGATCAAACAGATCATCGATTCTCGGTAATGGGTACCGATTGTTTATCGTGACTTTGTTCAATTCACGGTAATCAATGCACATACGCATTGACCCATCTTTCTTTTTGACAAACAAGATCGGTGCTCCGCATGGCGATGAACTTGGCTGTATGAACCCTTTCTCCATAAGTTCATCTAGTTGTTTCTTTAGTTCTTGCATCTCTGCTGGTGCCAAACGGTAAGGTGCCTTGGCAATTGGTGTTGTACCTCGTAGCAGATGAATTCTGAATTCAACTTCCCTGTCCGGCGGTAGTCCTGGTAGCTCTTCAGCAATCACGTCCAGAATCATCTTTGCTTCTTCGGCTGTCAGAACGAATGCCCTAGCATTCTTAGTAGTCTTGTTGTTCATGCCTAGAGCTAGTTTCAGACAATTTGGCTTAATATGCCCTTTTTCTCTACAGTTGAAGCACACTCTATTACTGGGTTTCTTCCTACAATCTTCTTCCTTGTGTCTTGGTATCTTGAAAAAGTTGCAGTATGTAGAGCATCTTCCTGAATGCTTTCTTTTGCAAGCCTTACAATAAGGTGCAGAAGTAGAACCTACATTTCTCCCACGGTTGGAATTACCATAACGAAATTCCTGGGTAAGTTTCTGGACTAGGTTCTTCCTCTGGTTTTCTTCTTGTGTACGTACTAGTTCATCAGTCAAGGTATTTTCTAGTTCTACAGCTTCTTCTATGGTTGGCGATCTAGCTGCATTGACTACATGTCTAATCTCACTGATTAATCCCCAGATGTAACGGGAGATTAATACTGGTTCTGGTGAAGCTAGGGTTGGCACTATTCTAGCATATTCGAAGAATACAGTAGTGTAACCCTTACAGTTTACTCCAGTCATTCTAAGGTTTAAGAACTTATTAGCTATCTGTTCTTTTTCATTGGGAGGATATAATTTCCTATCAACCATATTCTTAAACTCAGTCCATTCCATAGTATAGACTCTGTCACTTCCCCTAGACTGGAGAATAGTGTTCCACCATTCTAGAGCTGCATTCTTAAACAGATTGGAAGCAAACATAATTTTGTCTTCCTCTGCACACTTGCTTATTTTTAAGCCTGCCTCGGTCTTTTCTATCCAGCGTAGAGCTGCAATGGCTCCTTCATTGCCTGAGAATTCTATTGGTTTGCAGGACCAGAATTCTTTGTAAGAACAACCATAAGACATGGTTCTTCTTCTTTTTGGAATAGAGAATTGAAGTAATGGTCCATTGTTCACGCTGTGACTAGGTTAAATATGTGTTCGCTTACTTCCACCATTACTGTTATTATTTTCCGCTTCTTTAACATTTTGGATGATATATGGCATAACATCTCTAATTCCTTGAGTTACTATGTGTTGAATTGCACTGTTATTTATTTGATTATCATTATTCTGGTTTTCCTGATTTACTGCGTTGTCCATCTGGATTATAAACATTTACCAAGTATTAATATCGCAAAACAATATTTAATGCAAACAATCTCACAAACACAAACAGGTTGGTCAAAATCGTCGTACATTGCGACATTTACTCTATTTTATATATATGCATCTAATACAAACCACAACTGGAATTTAAAATACAATACTAGTATGCATCAGTAGCTATAAGATTATCTATTTTTGTTGATTTTTTTTCAAGTCACACACACACACACACACACACACATATATATATATAGGTAGAGGATCCTGTAAAAAGTGCTCAAAGTGTGAGAAGTGTATTATAACACTATATATAATACTATATAACAACATATAAACACCGTATAACAATATGTAACACCATATAATACCATATAACACTATGTAACACTATATATCATTATATAACAAATATAACACTATAGGTTGTCTGATATCATGTCTATGATAGATGTATAGTGTTATATTTGTTATATAATGATATATAGTGTTACATAGTGTTATATGGTATTATATGGTGTTACATATTGTTATACGGTGTTTATATGGTGTTATATAGTATTATATATAGTGTTATAATACACTTCTCACACTTTAGGCCCTTTTTACACTATCCTTACCCTATATATATATATATATATATTATTACTACTACTACTTAGTGGGGGTCCATCCAATATTGCATATTACGCTCGTCGTACTTCCAAACGAGCCTCTCCCCTATTTGTCTTATCCTTTCACTTTCATCTAACAACTCCTCACCAAAGGTGCGAAGTTCCTGTATGTTCTCGGTATTCATGGGTGGTGCGGGTGCTGGTATCGGTTCAGGGTACTGTGGCATCGGTTCCTCATGTGGGTATGGGTTCTCTAGGATCTCTCGGATATACTGGTCATTATTCCAATAGGGATCTAGAGGGTCAAGGTTAGGGTAAGGTGCTACTGGGTTTTGTATGGGCTCCTCTAATGGGTAGAGTTCCTAATAATCTCTATGGTCGTCAAACCATGGGTCATAATCTGGAGGATGGGGTGCTTGAACTCTAGGGATTTCATTTGGGTCGAAGGCAGGTAAGGGAATCCGGTCACCTAGGTTGTCCATGGGTTGTGTTGGAAATAAGGGTAGTGGCTGTGGTGCTATGATTTGTTCTAAATTCGGATATGCAGTAGTGGTAGCTAAGATGTGAAAGTTGGCTAGTCTCCTATTGAGTACATCTTGAGTTTGAGAGTTCATCTCCCTATTCGCAGCTGCTAAAGCTCGCTGTTGCTGTAACTTTCTCATTCTTTTCCTACGCTCGTGAGCTCTCCCCGACTGAACCATCCTCTCTTTTTGGTAGGGAATGGGTCTTCGGATTGCGCCTTGAATATGAAAATCCCTTCCTCTGTGTCAGCGGAATATCCCGAGGGGGTAGACTGGGAAGAAGTTTCTTCATTTCTAGGAGAACTGGACAGTTGACGATAAGCGTCCGATGGTCCTTGATCACTCACACTATAAACTAACAAATTGTCAAATAACACAAAATAATAATCTACACGTATTCACATAGTCTCATTGATTATTTCCTAACAAAATTAACAATTTCAATGTCACCAGTACACTTCTGTGGCTGAAATAAGTGGCTGTAGCTCTAATACCACTCTCTGTCGCAACCCCCGGCCCCTAATTACCTGGGAACGGGCGACCGCGAGCCAGTATTAGTGGTATTGGTGTTTATCAGTTTGGCAGCGGAATTTACATCAGGACCGTACTTAGGAAATATTTTATCAGAGTAATATACCACATTTTTATAATAATAAACACATGGAAAATTCCCAAGTTTCCATTACAAACAGGTTTGTAGGGATAAACCCTAATTTATTTAAAATAAAACATCTTCTTTATTTAGGTAACTTTTATATCCACTTTTCCCAAGCCTTCGGTGCTCTCCAGCTGGCTTCTATTTTGGCTTTCACATTTTGTTACCTGAAACGCGTTTAAAAACATTTGTCAGTGGGAAATACTGGTGAGTGAATCCTAATTTAATCAAAACAGGTTTTATCATTGTACAATATTGAGGGCAATCCAGCAATTATATTTGTTTATATTTCTACTTTAATTACCACCCACGACACTGTTAACCCGACTTGTGGTCATGTTACTACTCACAGTGTAGTAACAAAATTTGTATACAAAACCCCAACATACCGACGATAATTGTAGATTTACAAATACCCAATCACTGTTAAATATGATTTAAAACATTTAGGTTTTGTAAAAACACTTTATAAAAAGGTTTACAAAAAGGAGATTACTCACATTGCTATTTTAGATTTTTCCCTGTGATTTCCTGGTTATAATCTAATAAATTAAACAATGCACATGTGTTAGCATAATAACCCAATTTACATTAGTTATACCCTCCCCGAGACAGAACTCCAACGACTACGTCGGGCAGAACCTCGACAGCCGTTACGGGGCACTAAATCAATCGGGCAGCGTATCTAATACGTAACCGGGGGTTATGATACTTACATCGAGGCAAAGCTTAGCTATTTTAGTGGGTATAATACCCGATATAATTTCCACACTTCAGATTTTGAGAGAGATTTTGAAGTTTTGAACGAATTCTAACTGAAAGCCGATGCCCTCTATATATAGGGCTGATCGTCGAGTCCCTCACGCCCCGTGACGTAGCCAAGGGTGGCTTTCGCGGCACGCGAGCTAGGGGGTCTAGGGCGTAGCTGGGACCAGTCACACGCATAGGTTCGACACGCACTCGACACGTGGCGGCACCGGGTGAGGGCGGGTGGCCAGGCGCTCGCGCCCCGCGACGGCCTGCATTGCCTCTGTCGCGCCCCTAGAGACCATTAAAATTTGTTTTTATTTTATTTTTATAGAATTAAAGTATTTAGGGCCATTTTTATGTATATGGGTGTATTTTAGGACGTATAGGGACGTTCTAAATATTTTAGGAGTGTCGAAAATATTTTAGGAGGGTTGTTATATTCTGCTACTTGCTCATTCATTGCGTGAGCCTTTTCTGGACCAAGGCTGCGCTTTCCTTGTGCTACTGGTTCTGCGGAAGGTCGAACGTTCAAGCAATGTTCCGTTATTTCTCTTGGAACGCCGGTCATGTCTGCTGGGGACCATGCGAAAATATCTATGTTCTCTGATAGAAGCTCTTTCAGCTTTGCGCGGATTGCTGGCGAGATGGCGTGCCCTAACAAAATGGTTTGCTCAGGGTATTCATTGTTGAGTACCCATTTCTCTGGTTCATTAGATGGAGATGGCTTTGCGGCCTTTACTGGTGGTTCATCATCTACATACATCACTTCTTTGCTTGAATATAAGATTGCTACTCCGGTTTCTGTTGGGAAACCGCAAGCAGCGTGCGGTATGGAGGTAATCATGCTAAACTCCATTTGTGAACGTCTTCCCAACAGTACATTATGGCGTGATGTAGCTGACATAACCATGAAATTGACTGTAACGGTGCGCGAGTGCTCTCCATCCGAGAGTGTTACAGGAAAGGCGATTTGACCCAACGGAAAGACGACTTCATTGCAGAAACCAGTTAGAGGGAAATCGACTGGTTTTAAGCGTGCCTTGTCCTCTGGGTCTAGTTGTTTAAAACATTATTTGTAAATAATACCCATGGAACTACCCGGATCAATGAACATGTAATCAGTACGATAATGACCGAAGATACCAGTTATGATGACCGACCACTCTTCTTGAGGACCTCCTGGAACAACGGGGAAGATTACTTGTTGTTCACGCCAGTGTTGACTGTGGCTTCGTATGTTCTACTTGCGCGAGGGTCCACCTTGCACCATGTATTTTTGTTCCGTACTGGTTTTTGGGTTGTTGTGGTCGTCGTCCGCATTTTGTCTCGTATAACTGAATGTTTTCAGATATCCTCCATCACTGAGCTGGGTGTCCCACTATTGTGATGAACGTGGGCCCAACACTGTACTATCGGATTTCTTCTGAGACGTGTGTTCTGCCTGAGATTCCTGATAACCAGATCTGAGATGGAGAAATTCGGATCCGGTGCTTGTCTGAGGGTATACCTCTATTATTTTAGTCGTTAGGGTTAAGGAGTCATAATAAGATCTTCTGAATATGTCTACAATCTGTCCCTGAGTAGCAGGTTTTTGTTCGAAAATTTCGTTTATGGTATTTTGGAATTTGGTAAACCAAAAACCCGGAGTTTCTTCCGAAAATAAATCTGGACCAATCTGAGTTCCAGATTGAACCTCTGAGGCAACAGGACTGTGTACCTCATGATGAATCTCGCTGCTAATAAATGCTTTTCCCGCGATTCCGCCGATCTGAAAAACATGAGTCGTGTCGTCCCTGTTTTCAGATCGAGGACTTGACGGGTAGAGTGTTGGAACTTCTGTCATAGAGAACGGAAGAGAAGATGAATCGAACGAGAAGATGAAAAAGAAATTGAATCGGTGGGCGCCAATGAAGAAACAGTGATCAAAATGACCAGAATCAATCAGATCAGGGGTTTAGTCTCTGCGCAAAAAGGGTTAATCATGTCGCTGATTCAGGGGTATGGCTGGATTCCTTCTCCGGTGATCACTGCAAAATAGATAGCCGTTAGACTCGCCACGGGAGAATGGGGGTTCTCTCCGTGACCACCCTCCGGCGTGAGAATAAGTACAATGATCTCGATGAAGAAGAAGAAGAAGTAGTAAAAGTGAGAATGAAGTGAAGTAACTTGTGAAATCGTACCTGGAATGACTTATTATAGCTGGATTTGGGCGGGAAATTGGTGTGACGGAGGAAGTAACGAAAAGTATTTTCCGTCGGCGGTTATTCCCTTTTCCGTCAACCACTAACGTCACATCCATGCACACGGATCGTGAGTGTGATCAACGGCTGGAGAGATGTCACGTGGAAAGTGAGTTTGTTGTAGATTAATCTTTAAACGGGTGCCATCATCATGATCAGATGAGCGTTCCCGATTATGCCACGTCACAGTTAGTTATAACTGAATGGTTGTGCACGATGAGCATAAGAAAGTCTTCTAGAAGATCTACAGCTGTAAACCTTTATGCCCTTGTCACGTGTCTATTCTGTTGTAACAGAAACGATGCTTTTATACAAGTCATGATTTCAGTCGCGCGGAGATGTTTAGGATTCTATCTTCAAGTCTAACTGTTCCCTTGCGCGGACCTGCGCAAGGGTGTTAGTTGAGTGTTTGTTTCTCCTTTTCTCTGGTGCGTGTTCTATCGAAGACTGCTTTCCATAACTTGTTTGGGACCGCTGCGCAGCCGCGCATGGTCTTTTTATAGATAAGGTTTTTGGTATGGTCATGCGCAAGGTTTTTGGGACCATGTTCCTTTATTATTGAACTGTTTCTTCCCAAATCCTGTGTAGGACCACTGCGCGGCCGCGTAGTGTCTTTGTCTAGGATGTTTTGGGATGAGGTTGTGGTATGGTCCTATGCGCCTGCGCAAGGTTTTTTGGGACCATACCCCTTCAATGTGGCAATTTCTAGTAGCATGATTGTATGGGCGTTAGTTCAGTTTAGATAAGGTTGGACACACTATCAGTTCAATTTTAGTTCATAAGGTTCAACCCAAGACTACTTATAAGGTTCGAATCATAACACATTGTCACTTCGGTTTCAATTCATTGGGTCCAGTCTAAAGACTATTTGTGTTGGTTTGGTCACGCGTCCTCAAGGTGGTTTAATTAAAGAATGTGTTGGTTTAACTCATGACGGTTCATGTTATAATTCTTATATGTATTTATTAGGCCCGTTAATTCATATGTTTAACAATAAAATCAAGAACACATTTGTGACTATTCTACATAAAATACAAACTCATCAACACCAAGCTAAGATTTCATAACACTTACAAACTATTCTAACTTTTAACATCAAAACAATTCCAAGAAGAAAATACAATTTGCGATGAACTTTGACAACTAGTGAAGAAGAAGAAGAAGAAGAAGAAGAAGAAAGAAAGCCTAAATTTCGTGTGGGTACTCTAAACAAGCCGAAAGCCATCATCTCAATGAACTCAAATGAAGCAATAGATACACAACAAATTCCATTTAAGCTCATCCAAGCATCCAAATATCTAGAATATCTCCTCTAAATGTAATCACTCTATCAAAAGACCAACACATAAATATTAACTAAGACGTTAACACCACTTAATTATAAAATTTATAAAATATTGTGTTTGCAACATTAAACCGACACAATTGAACTGTATACTTTCAACACTTCGAACTTCGAAATGTGTTTGAGCTTAAAACATTACCAAACATGAAATCGAATTCCATAAATAATCAACTTATTGAATCCAGAAAAAAAATTAATGTAAAAAGTGTAACTTTTTCAAAAGAAAAAGACCATTTCAACACATAAAAGTCACAAAACTATTAACTAACACACGATTTTGGTGTTACTTATTTATATAATAATAAATTGAAAAGTGTTTTACTTTACTTTACAAAGGTGTGAACTGGTCGATTGTGAGTAACCATGCACACGTACGGGTACATAGTTTTGGATAGACATCTAGAACAAAGATACTCACATTTGTTCTCATTGCAAGCCGACGTTTCCTTTTATCTAGGGACTCATGACTAGTTCGTAAAGGGTAGTAAAAGTTGACTTTAAAATACAATCTTTATAATTATATCACTTTTATGATTTCATGTCTTTCTACTTTTTCCCTTGCATACTCATGTTTCTCTTAGTTGCGACTTTGCTCACCGGCTCAACTTTTTTCTTTAAATTTATTATTTAGTTATTCACTTTTTTTGCGTAAACGGATAATAAATCCAAGGGGTGTTTATGGTACGGTTTCAAACCGTGAAACTATTCAAACAGGCCATCGGTTTGATTTCACGGTCGGTCTTTTTAGTTATATTTCGGTCGGTCGGTTTCAATATTTGCAAACCGTAGCAAATGATTTGGCTTACGGTTTATAGCAAAAACCAACTGTAATAAACCGGACCGGACCGTAAGATTCTATTTTATTTTTTAATATTTCTTATATTACATATATATAGACATAAATACATTTAAATCTTAATTTAACCTATAAGTAAGTAAATTAATCATGTTAACTAAAAGTGAGTCATATGTGAACTTTCAATTTCAATATCTAATACAATACTTTTCGGCTCATATTTTAACATTCAAAAGTCCATATGGACAAGTGTTATGATATTCTCTAATTTGGACAATTTGTTTTTCTTTTTATTCTTTTGTTTTGTTTTTTATTTTTTGCAAATAAAACCTAAACCGTAAAACCGAACCAAAACCAAATCGTTAATAATGGTTTGGTTCGGTTTAAGAATTCAGTTGTTTGGTTTTGGTTTTCAATTATCAAAAATCGTTACTAACGGTTTGATTCACGGTTTGACCAAAAAACAGACCAAACCAGACCATGACCACCCCTGATAAAACCTAGAAAAAAATTGTTTTCAATACTAAATTGTGGTTCATAATATCTGGAAAAAAAAGTTGATTTGCATCTATCTACGTAAACTACAATCATACAATGTCTTTAAACTGTTACAACGTAAGAAGATATTTGTATTGACATCGATCTATGCAATTTACTCTAATTTTCTACACTATTGTTTTTTTACATATAAAGAAAATACATTGAAAGAAGAACCACTTACATGTAAAGTAAAAAAACAATAGAAGTAGAAAGATAAAAGTAAAAAACAAAAGAAGTAGAAAGATCTTATGTAGAGATACATGAAGTAGTGACTCTTAAGAGAAGTGGCATTCCAAATTTATGTTTTATTCAGTTATTAACATCTCATTTCTTAGGGGAGTGGGGGTGGTCACAAGTGATGAAATTCCATCACTCACAAACATCCAATCATGTTCCGCCATGTCAGCAACCACTATTCTATCACTCACAAGCATTCTTTAGTGGCGGTGGTCATCACTAGTGATGGGATTCCAACGTACAAGTATTAATACACAACGTACAAGTCATACACATACAATCAACAATTTTACAACGCGTGATCCTTTCCACGCGTTATTTTTGTGGGTGGCGGCGGTGTGCAAGTCTTCATCACTCGTGATGAGGGCTCCATCACAGACCACCCCCACTCCCCTTAGTCCTTAGACCATATGTAATGGTTAATGCTCCCTAAGGGACATTTTTTCGCAACATCAACATTATAACACCCCTGCAAAAAATGTGTAACGGTTAATGCCCATTTCATTCAATACTTAACATTTTTTTCCTCCTCTTTGGGCATTATTCTAGAAATGTCCCTCCCTTTTCATGCCCCTATAACGCCCAAGGGGATGGTGCTAGGGGCTTTATCAAACTCTTTCATGCCCCTATAATGCCCATTACGCATAGTCTTAGGGGTGTTGTATCCTAACATATGAAATGTTAACGGTGGTATGACATGTTAACCGGCAATGCATATCACTCTCTCCTTGTGTTAAGGGGGTGTTTGATGTTGCGTTTTCAAAATAGATTTTGCGTTTTCAAAACTGCGTTTTGAAAAAACATTTGGTACATGCTTCTCCAAAACTGCGTTTTGGAGGCAGATAGTCACTTTTTCATCCAAACACTTTTTTAAATTAGTTATGTTTTACAAACGCAATAATCAAATAATCACTTCAAAACGTAATCCCAAACACCCTCTAAGAGGCGTTAAAGGGATTAATTGTTAACATGATGTTAAAAGGTTGAATTAATTTGTTTTCCTTTTTTATACACAAACCACTAAAAAATAGGGTTATGTTGAGTTAACGGGATTAAACCATTTCCTTGAGATAAGGTGAAGTGAAATAAAGACAAGTGAATGACGTTGCACCTAGGTAAAGTTAAGGAGTGTTAAAGTATACCCCAAAACCTTATGCTATTTATCATTTCAGTAGCTAAATGAAGATGTAAATAGCCAAATAAATGGTGTGAGTGAAACATAAAAATAGAGCACTAAAATATTAAATCCATCACACGTATCTCGTTAAAAGTGGTATGTGACATGTAAAGTTCATCATATATGTGAATTGATCTCTCCTACCTCCACCCTCAAAGCACGGTGTTTCATTCTTTTAAGAGTTGACCCGTCCCTCTAGACGCCCTAAACAAACACTTTATGACTTTCACTTCCAAGCGGGTCTATATCTCACATCCCAAGATTAAAAGGTCATAATTAAATAACTTTTTCTAAGACTGTTTGTGGAGGGCCTTGGGTTAGGGGCATTGGTCAACACGTGGTGAGTGTAAGATCCACAAGGTAATATTAAAAAACAAGGGGTGTGTGACATGGCTTCGGCAGGCGTGACCAGCCATGTGGATTTTTTTTTTGTTTAAATTATTTTAAATTTCATTTAATTAAAATAACACACTAATTAGAATAGAAGAGAAGATTACATATAATATTTTAAAAAACTACAAACAAAATTAAAAAAACTAGATGTTGTGGGTTTTCTTGGTATCCAAAAGGGTTGTTTGGGTCATAGCTTTGGTTAAAAGGATGCATTGTAGGATGTTGTGGGTTGATTTTATAATAAATAAAGAGATATGATAGAAGAAACAGAGAAGCGGTAAAAAAAATGTTAAAAATTGGTGGATATTTATATTTATATTGGTTTAATATGTAATTTTTTTAATTAAAGTAACCGTTTGACAACGGCTAGCCCCAACGACTATATTGGACCAGCCAACCAAAGTCAGCCATGTCACCTCCCCCCTCCCCCGCCCACCGCATGCCAGGCTCAATCCCCACGCTAGCGGGGCAACGCCATGGCCAACGCTAGCCCAGTGTGGTCTAGCCAGCGTTGCTTGACAACCGTCACACGCCAACACCCCACGTTCAAAGAGAATCTAATACAAATCTGGATTCATACACCACATACTTAGGCACTTAACATTAATCACATGTAAACCGCTCACATGTAATACAAGTAATTTGCAGTTTACTTTGAAAAATTTGTGTATTTTCAATAAAGGTAAACTGCAATTAACCTTTAAAGTGAACTAGTTTTTTTTACGTTGCGTGTTGCGGCGAAAACGAGCAAATGATAATGTAAAACAAACGTGATTAAAAAATAAAGCATGTTGTCTAGAAAGTCAAACCATTAGAACGGTTTAGTTTATCATCGTACAGTTTCGTACAGTTTTGTGATACCAAATAAATACTTTATTTTGAGTACAACTTCGTTTTTAACAAAACTTCTAACGGAACGTCAAGGGGAAAAATCAAGCACAACTCCGTACTTAAGTTTTTAGAAAAAATTTATATACATAAATTATTAAAGAAGTATCAAATTAATTGATAAATTAATAGATATTATAAAATATTACAAAAAATAGAAAAAAGAATTATTAAAAAATAGAAAATGAAATGTATGGTTTTAGAAAGAGAAAAAAATTAGAGTAAAGTCTTATTTGAGTCCCTGTGGTTTATGCAGTTTAACCATTTGAATCCAAAAACCAAAACTGTCTTGATTTGAATCCCCATGGTCTCTAATTTTAACCATTTGAGTCCCTGTGGTCTCTATTTTTAACCATTTGAATCCAAAAATCAACTCTTTCTGATTTGGATGCTGTTTACTTTTGGATTCAAATGGTTAAAATTAGAAACCATAGGGACTTAAATCAAGACAGTTTTGGTTTTTGAATTCAAATGGTTAAACTGCACAAACCACAAGGACTCAAATAGCACTTTACTCAAAAAATTAAAAATATGTTATTAAAAGCAAATATAATAGTAATAAAGTATTATAATATACTAAATTAAAATAATAATAAAAAATTATATATTATTATAAAAAATAAAGTTACTATTCATCGAGCTTTTTCAATAATATATATATATATATATATATATATATAGGGTCAGGATTTAGAGAAAACGCTCAAAAGTGTGAGAACGGATAGAACGCTTATGGATCGTCCGATCAAAACAATCTATGAACTAGATTGGCGCGGTGGCATTTTAGTAAATAACACCAATTTTATTACGTGGACGCGTGTCATTAAAAGTAAAAAGTTAAAAAAACAAGTCCTCACGTAAAACGCCATTGAAAATAAAACTCCAAATAAATACAAAACGCTAATTTTATCACTGCGTACATTTTTCTGTGTTTTAATTTAAGCTCTCTGGCTACAAAAACGCCATAAAATCTGAAACGCCATTATATATAACGCCAAAATTTATATCCGTATAAATGTTAATTACATTTTTTTGTTATAAAAAATAACATCCCGCCTAACCTACGCTCCAAAAAAATTCTATAAATAGAAACGCCTCACCACCTTCCGTTTATCACACCAAAAAAACACACAGTGGTTGCTAAAAAAAATTACAACTCAATATAAAACGCCAAAAAATACAACGACAACAAACATCTTTTATTTTGATCCTCAATAAAGTTCTGCATGAAGCTTCAATTAATGATTTGTTATGCGAGTGTTGAAAGATTTTGCTGCATGAGATGGGCAAAATTGAAAAAAGAGGGACTGATGACACCCATATGTCATATTGTCATCTTTGTTCCTGAAGAAGGTTTGGATGATAAAAAGAGACCTATACCAATGGCAGACAACATCCACCCACAAGGGGGTCGCTCTATGTCTTCAACATCAACAAAGACACTTCAACACATGAACAAAGAAAATAAACAACGCCAAACCCAAAACGCCATTTGTTTGTCACATTTCTTGTAGTTTCAAAAGAAAAAAGAGACTGATGACACTGAAGATTTAAAATCATAAATTGCTTCTGCTTTGTTTTTAATTTTCTTTGTCTATTGTTTGTTTTGTAATGTCAGTTAATAAACAACAAAATAATATTAATGCCATAATGAAAAATGTAATAAAACGCCAAAATTAGCAAATACGTGTAAAACACCATAATGCCATAAAAAAGCCCCCAAAAACAACCAAACTATAATAAAATTAAATTGAACAACTAATATTATAAAAAAAGAGTGAAACAATGTGCAAAGAATATAAAACAAAAAGAAGTCCAATAGTTATCTAACCGCCATTGGAAAACAAAACGCCATAATTACAGCCGTCAAAAAGATTTGACGTGTTACACCATTAAAACAGTTGAGTCTCAAAACAAAACACGGTAAACTGCAAAAAACAGTAAAATGAAACGACGGAAAACATAATTATTAACATTTATTATATTAAATTTATTTATCCTTTTCAAAACGCCATAATTACCTGACATACGCGGGAAAAAAAAAGTCAATATAAAAGAAGACCATCAGAACCCAAGCTCAAACACACAAAAAAAAAACTAAAACGCCACATATTCTCCAAAACGCCAAAAAAAATTAAAAATGGCTAAGGTTATTGCATGGAGGTTTGAAAGGAAAGAAAAAAGATTCATCATAAAGTTCGCTGACAGGAGAAGGGTAGAGGTAAGAACAATAAAAGCCATAATGGGAATGAATGAAAATGTTCAGAATGATATCCTGACCCTTGGGGTTTCAAGAGACAACGATTGTGAAAGAACTAGAACTGTAATAAAAAGACTGGAGAGAAAGTTTCCAGCAGAAGATGATGATGATGATATTGAAGATACACAAATACCAAAACTTAGCAGTTGGGTATTGAATGAGGAAGAAGGAACACTTGAAGTAACGTATAAAAACGGGGTGCAATATTTAAGACCAATGGAAGAAATGTTAAAGACAGAGTTGCTATCTGTCGTTGAACAACTCTGTGATTTAACACCTTCAAACGATCCAAAATCCAAGGATGCAGTGATTTTAAAAAATAGGCTGCAGCAAAGAAGAGACGAGCTAATGGCGTTATACGCAAAAATGAAATTTGATGATGAAGAATCTGAAGAAAGTGAAGAACAAAGCGATGGGTACATCTCTGATGTAATCCCACCTACGGAAGACTATTAGATTATATGGATTTTCGAGTTATTGTAATTTTTTAAAATATTAATCTATGGTAATGAATTATTAACAAAAAGATACAAAACGCCAAAAATGACATGGAAAAAGCCATAACGCCAAAATATTAACTATGTGACACAAAAAGAATTAACTCAAAGAGAAGAAATCTCAGAAAAAACAATAAAACGCCAAATAATTAATAAATCTACAAAACGTCAAAATTATCTTGCACGCAAAAAATAAAGAAGCAAGTCAAACGCGAAAATCGTGAAAGGAGAAGAATACTAAAAAGACAAAAAACCCCTCGGACCCTGATCATGCCCCACGCCACGTGTTCGGCCAGGATGCGTTCTCACCGTTCTCACACTTTTTGTTTTTTTCTCCTGATCCCGTTTCTATATATATAATGGCAGTTTACCTTGATAGCTCAACTGGTGTAAAAAGCCTAAAAAATAAGTGGTGTATTAAACCTAGGACCCGACCTGATGAGACATGTTTATTGTCACCTTTTGATTCTATTTGTTAACTAGGCATTAGAATTAGTCATGTTTCTTTCTTTGCGAAATCAAGGCTGCCTAAGGGGACAGCGAAGAGTGTGGGTGTTAGAAGTGTTATAAACCACTATTAGTCTATAGTTTAAATAATTTATATTAGTTTGCAAATATACAGTTTGTAATGTTGTAGCATTTGAAAAGTCAATGATATTTTTATATTCTACCATTTATTATTATCATCTTGTTTATATAAGACCATGTGTTGTGGTAACACCAAATAACATGAAGAAAGTGAGGTTATGTTGACATTTGTCACATAACATAACATGGAAGGTTCAAGTTTGATGATATTTAGGTGTAATAGTAACACCACATAACTCCACCACATTCCCTAAGAAGCCTTCACCTCTAACCACATAACCCTGTTATCACCATCGCGGCCCACTAAATTTCAAGCCATAGCGCCAGGGGGTGTTCCCTGGCGCTATACGGCGCCATGGCTCCCATCACGCCACCTCTCACCACTACACATGCTCTAATAGGTCAACCAACCCCGAAGTGGGAGTTAAATAATCATGTCGGTTTGAAAAGTTGGCATATAGAACTTGACTAGCCCAATCAGATACCATATAGTTATTTAAAGTGTAAACTGCAGTTTTACACCATGTGGTTAGTTTACACTAACTGACACTTTGTAAGCTTATTTTGAAGCTTATTTTGAGTTCTTTCTAATGATTACAATGATAAGGGAGTGTGGATAAAAGAGAAGTATGTACTAGAGAAGAGGTGAAAGAATAAGCAAGGAAAAATGGTGGAGTGGAGCTTCTATTTATAGGCAGGCTGGGGCTAGGCACGAGGCGTGCTTGGCCAGGTGATCGGCCATTCGCGGTACCTAAGGCATGGGCGTGTCTCGTCAGCACTGATCGTGGTTAACTTTGTGAGCCCCACGGGATCTTCCAAATCTTCTAGAGTTTTTCTTTGTCTTGTACTGCCGAGGCATGGGGCGTGTCTGGCTTTCTTTGACTGATCTTCACACGACGGGCTTTCGGAGGTATCTGGCAGTGTCCGAATTCGAGGCATGGGGTGTGACTGGACAATTTCTTCTATTTTTCTTTGTTTCGACCGGTTTTGCTTTCTTTGTTAGTCTTGGGTTATTTTTGTCCTAAAAATTCAATATAAACTAATTAAAGCCTATTTTGAATATTTCATTAACAAAACATATTAAAAATGAGTAATGATTTTATATACAAACATGTGCATCTTTTGCTTATATCACTTATTGACTTATTGGCTTTTAAAAAAGTTAATAAGTAAAAAAAGTGTTTGACATTGATATGATTTTAATTTCGGTTTTTTGTAAGGGGTGTCTTATTCCCACATCCTTAAATCTTATTCCCACATCATTTTCAATCTATCTCTCTCTAAATCTATCTATGTAAAGGGGTAAAAAGTTGAGGGGTGTGGGGTGTGGGAATATTAACACCCTTTTGTAAAGGGGTAAAAAGTTGTTTTACAAAAGCTATAAAACCTGACTTTTTAAATGACTTTTGTCTTTTTAATATAAAATTACCAATCTATCCTCGCCCTTTAAAATAGTAACCAAACATGGAAACTTATCTCCTCCTTTTTGGTAATTTTACTTTTCCCACATCAAAAGTTAACCCAAACACTATTTAAAAAAATAAAAAAACAAAAGTTAACTCAAACACTATTTAAAAAAAATAAACCTTTTTAAAAAGTCATAAACACCCTCTCAGGGATTTAGGGTTTAAGAAGAAAAATGTGAAATGATGCAGAAGGAGATGAGACCATATAAGTATTTAGCTTTGACTTCTTCTGGGTCAAGACTTAAATCTAGTTTGGAGTAATAGAGTTTTGCAGAGGCTTCTACTTGGTTTGGCTCTTGTTAGGGCTTGTATGGCCATTGGTGATGGTGTTCTAACTTTAACCCTTTCTGGTTTCTTGTTTATTTAGCTTCTCATTGAATATGTGCTTGTTGATTTAAAATATATAGACACTAATTCACCTGCTCGATCATCAAAATGAAATAAAAAAGGATGGACTCACCTGACAAGTGTGTGCCTCACTAAGGGTAACGAAGCAGGTGAAATGAAGCATGCAACATGGGTAGCACCTGCCAATGGTAACCTGTGTTATGACATTCCAGAGGATGATAACTATACTGACTAGTGCATTCACTTTGTAGTAATAAAACATTTGCAAATGTACTCTTGTTTATATTTAGCCAAGTAGAGATAACAGGTGAAGTGATGGATGGGCTGTGGATTTCTTAGCGATTAGTGAGGTAATCACACTTTGATCTCATGTTGTATATGTTGCTTAGTTGTATGAAAACTAACAATATATAAACCTAACATACATTACTTGTAAAAGGCAATCTCAAGGGAAGAGCGTACAATGTGTGATTCGGATGAAAAAACGATTGAATTTTGTTGCCATCGTTCGTGGTTAAATATGGCAGTTGGCGCCCTTGTAGTCTTACATTAACATGTTCATGGTACCCTTCAAGAGTCAAAGTTGATTATTAATCTGCTATGTCATACATGACTATACCTGGTATGCTATTTAATAAATACTAGTTTTTTTTTACGTCGCGCATTGCAGCGAAATCGAGCAAATGATAATTTAAAACAAACGTGATTTGAAAATAAAGCATGTTGTTTAGAAAGCCAAACCATAAAACGGTTTAGTTTATCATTGTATCGTTTTATGATACCAAATAAATACTTTATTTTGATCACAAATTCGTTTTTAACAAAACTTATAATGAAATGTCAGGGAAAAAATCAAGCACAACTACGTACTTAAGTTTTTTTTTTAAGTTATAAAGATAAATTATTAAAGAACTATCAAATTAATCGATAAATTAATATATGTTCTAAAAAAATAATTATTAAAAAATGGTAAAGGAAATATATGATTTGAAAAAAGGAAAAAAATTAAAAATATGTTATTAAAAGTAAATATAATATAATAATAAACTATTATAATATATTAAATAAAAAAATAATAAAAAACTAAATATTATTATAAAAATAAAGTTAGTGTTTATCGTCCTTCATCAACCATATATATACAATGGATGAGTTTTTTACTCACTCATCACTCATGTATTGCATACATAATGCATAATAATAGGACATTCAATTTTAGACCCTTGTGTATTGATTACAATCCATATTGAGAATATATTGGAGTTTCTTTTCATCAAAGTTGTTTCTAAAATGATGTATTTGCAGGTATGTTGAAGAGGGAACATTGATGAGCAACTATGGACATATCATTAGCCTCCTAACATGATTACGCTGTGGGCCCCTGTTAAGCGGCTACATATCATTGATGATTTCGGCAAGTGATTGTTGTCTTCGGCCTTAATTTTGACTTCTTTTCTGAATCAAATGAAATCAATAATCCTCTAATGGAGATACTAACGAAGCGAAGAAGAGTCACGGTTAAGAAAGCCATGTTTTCCCTAATTTGCAGCGTTTCGTGCATCTTCGCCAGTGATATAGTCCATCAGGATGCGACAACAATTTCGTTTTGGTATACTTCAGTCTCAGTTCAATTTTTTTTTTTTTTTTTTTATCATTATTGTATTTTTAACTTTCGCTTCTTCGATTTTTATGTGTAGGTAGGTTTTTGTCAACTCTAAGTTGTATATTTGGTGTAAATATTGTAGAAGCATTAATAATGCAAAACAACTTATCAAGAACGTTGATTTAAAGTTATGAGAATTGGAATTAATAAGAACCTAATAATATGCTTACTTTTTGGTTTCTGGTTTAATTGCATGGGTAAAGTAGTAGTGGTGCACAACTCGGGTTTTCTAACCGGGTTCGGGTACGATCGAGTTTTATAAAATCGGGTATTGACAATACCCGGGTCGGGTCCGGTCCGTGTTTTATATAAAAAATGTATACCCTATATACCCGGGTTCGGGTCGGGTTTTCTAATACCCGGGTATTATAATACCCTATTTTCGGGTTCGGGTAGGGTCGGGTATGGATCAGGTTTGGTTCGGGTATGCCTCGGGTATTCATTTTTTTTTATAAATCATAGAAATATAAAATGCAAAACCTTTTTATTTCATAAAACATAGAAATACATGACACCTAAATAATCATTGAACCGGATCAAATAAGATGATGAACATAGATAGCTTCGAATAACTTGATCGACTTCGTTTATTATTCGTCATCAAAGACCCCTTTTATAGGGTATAGAGATACAATCTAAACAAAACAAATGATCATAATACACTTTCTAACGGCTATATAGCCGTTACCAAGGTACAAAACTCGAAAAAACAGAAAAAAACGAAAAAAACTGAACAGGGTATTGGGAAACCCGGACCGGGTATTGAAAAACCCGGTTCCGGGTTCGGGTTGAAACCGGGTACTCGTAAAACCCGGGTTGAAAACGGGTATAAAAAAAACCCGGTTCCGGGTTCGGGTTTTATAACAGAAATGCATACCCAACCCCTACCCTATGGGTAGGGTCGGGTTCGGGGATAAAAAACCCGGGTTTTATAATACCCGGTAGCGGGTTTTATTTTCGGGTCCGGGTCCGAGTTCGGGTTTTTTTCGGCTCAACTTTTTATCGGTAGTGTAAAAAAAAATCGATTTTTATACCAAAGATACCTATGAACAACTACGAGGACACCCCTAAAAAAGTATGTAAACCCAAATCAATTGAAAATAATAAGCCGAAATCCCAATTGTCCAATATGTTAGCCCAAATCAATTGAAAATAATAAGCCCAAATCCCAATTGCCCAATATGTTAGCCCAAATCAATTGATGATTGTAAATAATAAGCCCAATTGCCCAATATGTTAGCCCGAATAATAAAAGATTGTAAATAATTGCCCAATTGCCCTGAAGTTTTAATGCACGGCACGGCACAACTACGAGCATACCAATCAATTGAAAATAATAAGCCCAAATCCCAATTGCCAATTTCGTCACACTATAAGCGATGATGATAAATTTGCAAACTTGAATGGAGTAAGCGATCTTGCGCGTGTTATGGTAGTGAAGCTAGCTTTGCTTTTACCGGTTGCAACCACAACCGTTGAAAGATGTTTTTCGAAATTGAAGCTTGTCAAGACAGATTTACGCAATCGAATGGGCCCGAAATTTTTGAACAATGCTATGGTTTGTGCGGGCGAAAATGATTTTTTACGTGAAGTAAAAGAAGACGATGTGATAGAACGATTTCAAGCTATGAAAAAAAGAAGAGGATAAATCTATTAGCTATTTGTTTTACTTTATTTATTTATTGTCGTTTTTTTTAATATTGTACGATTGCACGGTGAAAAAAAAAATTGGGATACCCCTGAGTTAATGTTCTAGTTCCGCCACTGGACATGATGGATGATTGTGTAGGGTCAATTCAGCGAGCCTTTGATGTTGGAGTTTTCTAGCATCTGTCTATTATGTCCTATACCGCAAAGTAAAGTTCTAATCTACCTCACAAATGAAGTATGTTTTCACCAATTTTTTTTGTGTACCATATCTTGATTTTTCCGCTATTGTAAGTTGCACTTACTTTTGAAATTTTTGTGTAGTATGTACACTATTTAGGTGCACGTATACTTATTGTGGCACTTTCAATCAAATTACTAATAAACGCACCAACGTGCTTTGTTTAATCTGGAATGGGTCAAATGGTTTAAAAAGTGCCAAAGAAAATTGGTCGTCTGAGTGGAGTGGGTCAAACGGATTGAAAGTCGTCTAAACTTCAAAATAGAACATAATCTACTGAATCATTTTATTAGAAACAGTTCAGATTATTATTAAATAGAATAGTTTTGTAATAATTTTAGAGTTACTAAACATGTTTGTTTTTGTTAGTGTACAGATATGCTAGCTCATTTCACGGTTCATTTTCGGAAGCTTATCCGGTTTTTGGAGGCAAGAAAACGTGTGTAACTGTTGTATAATGTTGTTTTTTAGTTTATTATTAGGGATTATTGGTGTGAATTTTTGTTGGAATGAAGTGTAGATTGTGTGCAAATGCAATAGAAGTTGTTTAATTTTATCCACTTTTAAGCTTTATTGTCTGTACGCAATCTACCCGAAAACACCACAAGATGGTTGATAAACTAACAGAAACGAATACCGCTTTGTAAATCGTTACCATCACAACATTGTGCGGGTTTTCCACTAGATAGCTAAAAAGTGGATAAAATTTAACAACACACAAGCTGAGGCCCTATGGGATGTAGTTTTATCTACGGATGTGAAAGAGCTGAGTCTGAGATGATTGATAAACTAACGTAAATTGTCAACTCCGCCGCAACGTACGGATTCTCTACTAGTAATAATAATAATATATAAGAGGGACGAAAAGGTAATTTTACATAATTTAAAAACCGTAAGTAATTACAACTTTTAAAACATATGATGTAATCACTTAAAACATATTGTTGACTTTTAAACCAATTTTTTTCATGTTTTTAAAATGTTAATTACTTTTTCATACGTTAAAGTTTATTTATAAAAGAGTAAAGTCCTTTTTGAGTCCCTGTGGTTTGTGTGTTTTAACTATTTGAATCCAAAAACCAAACTTGTCTTGATTTGAGTCCCTGTGGTTTGTAATTTTAACCCTTTGAATCCAAAACACAAACCACACCCAAATTAGAAGTCAACCCCTCACCATGTGCCAGGCACGTGAGGGGCAATTTTGTCCATCTACCCTTTATTTTAATCCCAGCCCATATAATGCTTTCTTTACCAACCTCGTATGTCATCTTCCCCCAAAAATTAAGAACCCTAGACTTCTAAAGGTCAGTAATGAGAGATCTCACACATTGGTGTGTTCGTAGTTCAGATGATCCCTTTGATCCCGATGCAGTATATGGTATAATTAATTCTCATAATTCAAGTCTGAAGCAGTTAATTGTACCGTACTTATGGCTGGTAAACACAAATTCCAGGTTAGTGGACCTGGATTGGACCAATGTGCTGTGGACGTTTCAAAAAGAACATGTTCTTGCAAAAAATGGGATTTAACTAGTATGCCCTGTAAACATGGGGTGGCTGCACTCTGGGATATGAGTAGACATGGTATCCAAGTGGGTTCCCCTGAGGAATGGGTTGATGAGGTATACTGGGTAGACACCTGGAAAAAGGTGTATATGAACACCATTGAGGCGATGAACGGGAGGGATCTTTGGACACCATCTGAATGCCCAACAACCATCAACCCTCCAAAACATCACACACCAATTCCTAGGCCCAAAAAAAAGAGGCAGAGATCATCTTTTGAACTTGATGAGATAAATAATAGAGGCAAACTGACTAGGAGAGGAGGAACAACCACTTGTGGTAAGTGCAAGGAACCAGGGCATAATTCAAGGAGTTGCACAGGTCAATCTGCAAAGGGTAAGGTTCAGGGTGCAAAGGGTAAGGGTCAGGGTGCAAAGGATAAGGCTGCAAAGGGATAAGTTCAGGGTCGGGGTGCAAAGGGTCAGGGGCAGGCTGCCAAGGGTCAGGGTGCAAAGGATCAGGCTGCAAAAAATGGTGGTCCACAAGCTAGTTAAGATCATTACCAGTTTAGTTGTCTTTTGAATTTGGTTATGTAATATTGAAGATGGTCTTTTGTTATGCTACTTTAAACATGGTGTATTGTTAAGATATATAATGTTCAACATGGTGTTTTGTTAAGATATGTCTGCACATGGTCTGCATTTATGGTAAATTGTTTGAAATTTAAGCATTTATGCAGGTCTGCACATGGTAAATTGTTTGGAAATTTAAGCTGGCAATCTTTTTTTTAAGCTGGTGCTCTTTTTTTAAGCTGGTACTCTTTTTTTTAAGCTGGTACTTTTTTTCCAGTTTATTCGCTTACTCGCAAAACAAGTTTTACTCGCTTACTCGCAAAACGTTTTTTACTCGCAAAACAAGTTTCACCTAATTCAGCACACTCCATTCAAAACACAAGCAAAACATATTACAGCTAATTTAAAACAAGTTTTTTTTCATTCATAACATTTCATACAAGCTTAAAATTTGACCATTACAATTTTTTAGGGGGAAGATGACATACGAGGTTGGTAAAGAAAGCATTATATGGGCTGGGACTAAAATAAAGGGTAGATGGACAAAATTGCCCCTCACGTGCCTGGCACATGGTGAGGGGTTGACTTCTAATTTGGGTGTGGTTTGTGTTTTGGATTCAAAGGGTTAAAATTACAAACCACAGGGACTCAAATCAAGACAAGTTTGGTTTTTGGATTCAAATAGTTAAAACACACAAACCACAGGGACTCAAAAAGGACTTTACTCTTTATAAAATTACACCATAAACAAGCATTTTATTTTCTTTAATTTAAGTATGATATTGCTATAATTTTTTAAATTAAAAAAATCGGTTACGTATACAATTCGTAAAACACGGTAAGAAATAATATGACATAATTAACACGATAAAGTAATAATATGGTGGTGTATAATATATGATTATATATAAGACTATTAAAATGCCATTTTAGTTAACAAGTTATGAACATGCCTTGTCGACCTACTAACTTATTTAGCACGATAAGTTAAACATATTATACGTATCATAAATAGGTAAGCGATTTTAACCCGTTTAGATAGTTAAAACACAATTACTCAAATATGTGCAATTGGGCAGCTCTTCATCCTTCATTTCTCGAAGGTAAATGCTCAGATTTTAGCCGATTAGCATCTTCTTTCTGCTGATTTTGATTGTTTGTGCCTTTTGTTTGAATAAAAAACGAGAATGACAAATTCACGTTTGCGTTTAGTTTCATTTTTTATGGGATTCTTAACTTTTATGATCATTGATTTCTCCAACCCTTTTGTAGTTTAGTGTGTGATTTAATTAATAGATTCTCCAACAATTTATCAAAAGAAACTTCAATCGAATATACGTATGACAAGAGAGTGACATCATTGTGAGCTCTGAATTTGATGAGGATATTTTTTGTCGAACGCTTTTTTTTTTTTTTTGAAAATTGACGTTCATTAATAAACCACCGAACCCGAAGACCGGGCCGGCAAAAACAACAAACCAAAGTTACATAATTACAAATTTACACCAATCATTCCAACCTACAGATCGATGCCGCGACCTATGTCTTAACCAAAAATAACCCAAAGCTCTCACTTCGCTGAAGACGTCTTCCACACTCGGCCGAGCGTCCGAAAAAACCGCTTTATTCCTAGCCAACCAAATACACCAACACGCAGTGATAACGATACCTTGGAGGACCATCTTTTCCGACGACCCCAATCTGCTGAATTTATAAATATCCAAGAGGTCGTTAATCGAGAACGCGAAAATCGCCGAAATACACCACCATCTACTAATTTTATGCCAAATCAACTCCGCAAACCGACATGAGATAAAAAGATGAATGACCGATTCGTCCTCACAGCCGCAAAGGGGACAGGCCCTGAATTGATTGACAATACCTCTAGAAACTAAGGCGTCATACGTAGGAATACGATTCAGCTCTAACCTCCATACAAAAATATTACACTTAACTGGGACCCATTTACACCAATCTATCACACGAGCATTCGGGTCACATCTACCACGAACCAAAATATCCTTGGCCGATCTCACTGAAAAGATACCCGTAGAGTCGCCCAACCATTTCCATTTATCTCTACCATTACCAAGGATAAACGAAGATAACATACCCGAAAGAGAAGACAGCTCCTGAATCTCCGACGCCGTATCCGGATCATATCTCCACAGCCACGAACCACCGTACGCCAATCGGTCCCTGACTGAACAGCTTTTAACGACTTCCAACCGAAACAGACAAGGGAACATCTCTTTGAAAGGCGTCTCGGATAGCCAAGGGTCAAGCCAGAAAAAAATGTCGGATCCCGAACCGACCTCTCCTTTAAAAAAACAGCGAATTGGTTTGTTACCCACGAGCGGTTTATTCAAAATGTTACATAAGTTGACCCAGACACCCCTAATAGCTTTATTACACGGTAAGAACGACCACTTCGAACCACCCGAATGGATGGCATTGACGATTTTAACCCATAAGCTGTCAGGATCATTCTTAAACCTCCATCTCCATTTACTAAGCAAAGCCAAGTTGACGTCCAATAACTTACATATCCCCAAACCTCCAGCTTTCTTGGGTAAAGAAACCCTATCCCACGCCACACAATGGGTTTTCCGAACGTTATTCGAGCCGCCCCATAAGAACTTTTTTATGATACTTTCCAAGTCATTGATAACTTTAACAGGCGCCTTGTAGAGGGACATAAAATACGTTGGCAAACTTTCGAGAACCGATCAGATGAGAATAACCCTACCTCCAATAGATAACAAAGCTGTTTTCCAAAGAGAGAGACGTTTCTAAAAAATTTCATAAACCGGTCTCCAGTTGTTAATACGGTTCATATTGGCACCGACCGTCAAACCTAAATACTTAAACGGGACAGAATCAACCTTGCACCCGATCCAGTTCGCCATCTCCTCGATTTCCTCGCTCAAAACTCCAATGCCAAAAATACTGGACTTGCTAAGATTGATTTTAAGACCCGAGCACACGTGAAAGCACCGGAGGATCCTAATAACATTAGCTATATTTTCTTTGTTCCACTCCCCCATGATCATAGCATCATCAGCAAAAAATAAATGAGAAACACGAGTATCAGAATCAAGATTATTAATACCATGGAAAACGTTGGTCTCGCAAGCCTTAGTAAATAAACATGAAAGCGCCTCCATCACCACAACAAAAGAAACGGGGAGATCGGATCTCCTTGTCTCATACCTTTGCTGCATCCAAACTCGAAAGTAGGCGAACCATTCACCAAAACTGACTCCCTAGCTGAAGCCAGAATGCCCGAAATCCAACCACACCACTTTCTCAAAAACCCATTTGTTGAAAAATATCCAAAACAAAGCCCCAGTTCACGTTATCATAAGCTTTCTCGAAATCAACTTTAAGAAAGAAAACCTGTTTCTTGGATTTTCTGGCCCACGAGAGCAACTCATTAATGATCAACGGGCCATCCAAAATGAATCTACCCCCCAGAAAGACCGACTAGGAGTTGGAGACCACCTCGTTAAGAACCGGATTCAACCTATTCGTGAGAACTTTGGAAACCACTTTGTTAATAACTCCAACCAGACTGATGGGGCGATAATCACTCAACCCCAAAGGGTCTCTGACCTTAGGAATTAAGGCAATAAACGCCGACCCGCACCCCTTGCTTAACTTCCCCGTCTCAAAGAAGAAATCCATAAAATTATAGAAGTCGGACTCAAAAAGATCCCAAAAGTGGGTAAAAAATCTGAAGTTAAAGCTGTCTGGACCGGGAGCCCGATCTCTTCCGCACTCGATGACCGCCGCTTTAATCTCCTCCTTAGAAAAACGCACTTCTAAGCTAGCTGCTTCAGACGAAGAAATCTGCTTAAACTAGGAACAAACCAGGCGAGGACGAGAAACGCACTCCTCCACAAATTTGTCTCTGAAGAACCGAAAAACTTCCTTTTTCACTAGAGACGGTTTGGAAATCCAAACCCCATTCACTTCGAGGCCATGAACCGAGTTGCTCGTTTTCCTGTTATTAATCATAGCGTGGAAAAATTTCGAATTTTTGTCACCTTCTTTCGCCCACCTGATAGGGGATCTTTGCCTAAGATCCATAACTTTGGATTCTTCGGCATCTCGAATAACTTTTTTATTTTCATAAAAAGTCCATTCCTCTTCCTCGGTTAGCTCTCTAGACTCGAGAATAGCTTCTAGAGCCTCATATTCACCTTTAACAGCCTCCACCTCCTTACCAGCCTTACGAATCATAATGTCTTTCCAATCTCTCAAACGATCCCTTATGAAGCTCAACTTTTTAATGAAAGACGCGTCAGGATAACATTCAGCCGAAACAAAATCACAAGAAGCATTAATCACTACCTCGTCGAAGCCCGGTTTACCAAACCATGAATTAAATATCCGAAAGGGGCGAGGTCCGAAGTTCTTGGGGAAACAAGCCAAGAGAATGGGGTTATGGTCGGACCAAAGCCTAAGGAGAACCCGACAACAAGCAGCTGGCCACGAGTTAAAAAATTCAGAATTAACTAAGTATTGATCGAGTTTACTAAGCTTATTGCCATTATCAGAGCAAAATGTGAACCTCCTGCCGCTCATACTATATTCAATCAAGCCCGAGTCGAAAATAAAATCATTGAAATTGTTAGCACAACTTTGTTTGAATGAGCAATTCCTCTTCTCCTCTCTGAACCGAACCGCGTTAAAATCGCCCGAAACGACCCAGAAACCTTCATTAGAATCAATAAGAATTTTCAACTCATCCTACAGGCTCTTTTTAGCCGATACCCCCTGAGGAGCGTACACATTGAGGATATTAACAGTTGATAAACAGCCCACCAAAGTCCCTTTAATATGCAGAAAATGCCTACTCTTTGAACCTCCTGTCTGTCGAAACATATTCTCATTCCAGACACAAATCAGACCACCCGACAAACCAACTGATCGACATAATCCATCCCAAATTTACCATTGCCCCAAAAAGAAGCAACATCAGAGCGCGAAACACTGGCAGATTTAGATTCTTGAAGAGATAAGAACGAGATATGCCCAAACCGAAAGAAGAATTGTTTTAATTTCTTCAAAGAGAAGCAACTTCCTTTTTCGAACGCTTTTAATTTCTTATTTATAAGAGGGAAAAGAAGAATTGTTTTAATTTCTTACTAGTTTAAGAATCTGTAAACTTCACGGGTTGGTAAAAGAAAATTTCTTCATTAATACTGATGTGTGCAAAATGTAACATATAAATTACATCAACAGTGGCATAAAACCAACCATTTTTAGTACTAATGTTGGAAAAAAAACACGTTTCTTTCTTCCTTTTGAATTTACAGGACCAAACGAGCTTAAAAGAACAAAAGGAACAAATAAGCAGCCAAAAACCAACATAAATACAAGAAGAAGGAATAACGTGACATGTCCGACCCCTTGGCAGCATCTCCCAAGACAAAAACAAGAAAACAGAAACTGACCACGGGGCCGTGCCCAGCCAGCATGGGGCATGGTCATCCCTGACACAAGAAGACAAAGCCTGCAGAAGCTTCTACGCCCACCACGGGGCCGTGCCCAGCTCACCATGGGGCGTGGTCAACTCTTAGATATGCAGAATCTTGATAGTACAACAAAGAGTTGACTACGGGGCCATGTCCAGAAGCCACGGGGTTGGGTGGGGCCCCCTGCTGACAGCTGCAATTAATGAAGGAAGAGAAGAAGATGGCCATGGGCCGTGCACAATGGACACGTGGCCGTGGCCGGGGCTCTGTTCTGGCTATAAATATGGGTGTTTGGTTCACTTCAAAGGCATCCCTTGGCAAACCACTTCTCTCCCACTTTGCCACCACTCCACCACCACTACAAGACCAACACCCACCACCATCATCCATCATCTTTAGAGTGTGTAGTAGTCTCAGGATCCAAGATTGATCGTAAGAGTTCTTGTCAATCAAAAGCCATGGTTGGCTAATCTCTTACATCACTTGGTGAAGACAAGTCTTTGATGTATTACTTTTGATTTTTAATCTTTTGGCACTTTTTAATTGGGTATGTATTAGTGACTTTAATAACTACTTTCTTATGTTGAAAGTGAATTTTCTTTACCATTTCTTCATGATGTCATTGATTTGCTCATTCCTGTCTTTACGGTCTATATAAAGCGCGTTAACTACCTGGAAAGGAGTTAGGAGGGTGGTATGGTAAAGTTCTTGTCTCGTTCAGTGTATAGATCCTACGAGGACTTGGTTCAAGCTTACTAGGACCTCCTTCAATGCCCCAAAGGGTATTGGATGGCTGGGGTGCGAATAGCTTAAACCCCTCATATGTAAACTACTATTAAAACATTAAACCGGCTTCTTGGGATTGTATACTTGCTGACTCAAACCACTTAGACGAGGGTCACGTCACCTTCAAAAGAGGGGCCTACCACTTTTCGCATTAATAACTTATTTAATTATCTTTCAATATTCTGACCCTTTGGGATTGTATCCCTGCTGACTCAAACCACTAGGTTGAGGGTAACGTCACCTTCAAAAAAGGGGCATACTACTATAACTAAGATAATCTCTTAAAAAGTCCGAAAGTGTGAAAATCATCAAAGGGTACATTAAAGATGAGTTGGATCCAAGTGATTCTATCTTGTCTATTTGTTTTTCATTTTATTTATCTTTTTAATTTTTAGATTTATTTTCATGTTTAAAAACTCTTTTCACAAAAATTTAGATTGATTAGACGTTGACGATAAACCGGTATTAAAAGCTCTTGTGTCCTTGGACAACCTCGGTATCTTACCAACACTATACTACGCTCGCGATGGGTGCACTTGTCCAAGTGTGTGTATAGTGTTAGTACAATATCGTGTTTTATAAATTTAAAACTTGACTAATGCGTAAAATGGGCTTAAAATATTAATAAAATCATATCACGCTTAATGCACACTAAGTTTTTGGCGCCATTGCCGGGGACACAAGGATTTTAAGAAAGTTTAAAATCAACAGCCTAATTATTTTTAGCAGTTATTCTTATTTTTTTAGGATTTTTCTTAATTTTTTCAAAATCTGAAGAACTCAGCACGGGCCATGCCCGGTCAGACACGGGGCCGTGCCCATCATCTTTACTGGCATTTTTTGTTTTTTGAGTCACAGAAGAGCGACCACGGAGCCGTGGAGGTGCACCACGGGGCCGTGCTGAACTCCCCAGTAACTGGGATTCAGAAAACAGCAACTGTAACACGACCACGTTATTAATATAAAAATAAAAATAAACATGTAAAAACACAGATTTACCCCTCATTTAACGGAGGAAATGGATGGAGTTAACAAACAGTGAAAATGACAAGATTTCAAGCCCTTTGGATTCATATGCGAAAAAACAAACATTTGTACGAAAATCACAGAAGTGACCAAACTACAATGACGAAAATGACATTTTACTCAAAAATCTATATTACCTTCCCACTAGTTACCAACTTACCATTATTCCCCACGAAAACCTATTCTGATCAAATGAATACAAGTCCCAAAGACATAAATGTGAATAACTCTAATGTTGATACAAATCAAGATACTAATGAGAAAATATAGAAACTCGAAATGATTTTATCAACACAATGTCGATACAAATCAATAATCTGAATTATGGATTAGTACATTTCTATCATAAGGAAATACCCACTAAGCTCAGATATCTTTATACATGTGTACACGTAACATGCTGTACAAAAAATGTGAGAACCCACACAGCCATCCACCCAAGCAAATGTGTACGCGTAACATGTTGAACAATGTTGATATGAGGCGAATAACATCCCGATCATTTAGAAAAGTCCTCACGAGAATTTTTACGGGAAGAAGCATCCCCTCATGAAGTTATGTCTAGAAACTCACATGGACCAAGAGAGGGGGCGTTCTGCATACTCCACGGTCGACTTACCATCCGAAACAGGTTTGACTAGACACCTTTAACACGATTAGTATACCTAAGTACACCATGTGTAACGCCTCGTATTTTTGAATTTCCATGCTTTTAGAAAATTCGTATTCACTTTCTATTTTAATATCTGCTGTCGAATCGGACCGAAAAACAGATTCAAAACGACAAGCGGCACATTTTACACAATTTTAGCTCAACCGATGAGCGAACGCGTCACACATCGATTTCCGACGCCCTCCTACGTATTTTAATCCTAAAATAATATCCTACAACATTACACGATGTTCGGGTTTTGAAAACGGGTCGTAAGTGCAATCAGGCCACTTAACACACGGGATTGGGCTTGTGGGCCTTGGGCCCAAGCCCACTAGACAAACCCTAGTATTTAAAGTGTGCAAGCCCTAACTATTCTTATGGGGGATCATGTAACAATCTGACTTTTTGAAGTCAAAGTACAAGTCAAAGTCAAAGGAAGAAAAGATTGCTAATTCAATCTGTCATTACTTGCTTAATTATTACTTGTACTTTCGAACCTCGTTAATCGATACTTTTATTTACGTTGTTTTAGTTGTATTATGTGAAGTAACAATGCAATAAACGCTAATCTACTTAACGCTATCTCATCGCAATCGCATCGCAACTTGAATCGCAGTTCTGGATATTGTTTACGTGTGTGTGTGTTATTATGTGTTAGTTGTGCATGTTTATTATATGTGTTGAGGTGATTAATCGCAAACGCAAGCGCAACTCCATCGCAACGCAATCTCATTGCGACTTGGAAACACTAGGTTACTTATGTTGTTGTATGTTAGTTATGTTATTTGTGTTACTATTATTTAAAACTATCACATCGCTTATTCGACAATCGCTTAAACGCTTCGCAACACTTAACGCACGAAACGAAAATCGGAAAACCAACTCACTCGAGCCATCCGATCGAATGACCCTTCGATCGAATGGTCATCCGACCGGATGACCATCCGATCGGATGGCCATCCAATCGAAATGCCCTCCGATCGAATCATCCCGCCACCGTTCTCTCCTTCCCCTATAAATACTCACCTGTCACATCACTGTTCACGTGATGTAACAGCTCTCCTCCGACCAGCTCATTCTCGGCCCTTTTTCTCTCGATTCCTCGCGATTCTTGTAAGTTTTCATCTCAAATCTTGTACTTCCTTGATCTACACACACTTTCTCATCGATTTCACCCACAAATCACAACATTCCACCATGAAATCACCTGACTTCAGGCTGTTCAAGGATTACGTCATCACGAGTTTGTACGAACTTCGGAGAATGACTTCATTCCAGCAAGAATGGTCCGAATCTAACCGATTTCTACAATGTTTAACCACTGATTTCACCTAATCTAAACACTAATCAAAATGTTTCAAACTTTTCTTCAACATTCTTCACTTTAGCTCAAAACCGATAGAATCAGAGCTCGTTCAGGCCTTCTACTCATTCTATAGTGAAGTGCCGGTTTGAGAACAGATTCCTATCGAAGAGATGACCGACTTAACGGGTTGAACATGAATTTTCGTCAAGGACAGTCACTGAATGGACGAGGTGATTCCCATCCGATTGGACAACTTGGACTCGACGTGGCTTCCGTGGTTTGACGCGTTGTCATACCGTCTCGGTTCAACCGCAAACTTTCTAAACTTAATTGATTTTACAAGTTTTCAAACGAACAGGTCGCCGAACGGATTGCCATCCGATCGGATCACCATCCGATCGAACGACGATCCAAACGAGTGACTTGTGATTTATCAACACTTAAAACTTTTTACAAAACTTCGAAGAATATTAGCTCCAACG
The DNA here is from genome assembly GCA_030545235.1 of Helianthus tuberosus. Lineage (NCBI taxonomy): Eukaryota > Viridiplantae > Streptophyta > Magnoliopsida > Asterales > Asteraceae > Helianthus > Helianthus tuberosus. The sequence continues at coordinate 68,848,117 of CM060434.1, read as the reverse complement.
AATAGTCATCCGATCGGACGACCCTCCGATTGAATGACTATCCTATCAGGAGACTTGAATCTTTGAAACCTCTACTCAAACGAACCGCCATCCAATCGAACGGCCATCCGTCTGGATGACCATCCGACCGGATGACCATCCGACCGGATGACTGGACCAATAGAGACACTTCTTAACTTTTAAAATGCTACAACGAAAACTTCAAAGTTCATACACAAACACATCCATCCCAAACAGACGACCCTCCGATCGAAAGGCCATCCGTCTGGATGGTCATCTGATCGGATCACTATCCGTCACTCGTTCCACTCGCACCGATTAACGCACCATTCAACGCTTATACTTTCGTTATCTGATTAGGCTAACTCTCCAGCGCTCCCTTCAATACAAACTTGTGTTATTTGTTTAACACGAACTGTGAGTATACTCGAACCCTTTTTGCTTTACGCACTTTTGGGTGTTACATACGTTACCTATTTCAAATCACATTCGACACACAACGCAAACACTTTTATATGCTAACCGTTATTGCATGTTATACGTGCTATTCGATGAATGCTTGTATGTTATGTTTACACAGTTATTGTTTCCTGATACCTTAGCAATGATAGTACTATAGTTTGGACTCAGCACCTGTCGTGGACAGGGGTTGTTAAAGGTTTTACTTCACATGTCACAGTGGTGATATGTGTTGCGCATTCTACAACTCGCAGTCATATCTATGCATATTTCATTGTCGATAACCTGCTAGCTTCACTTTTCAACATGTTACATGCTGGTTATGCGTAAACCGCTTTCGCAATCTATTATACTATTAAACTTGTATGCTCACCTTTACACTATGTGTATTGACTTTTATTTTAACGTATGTGATAGGTGTTTAGGATACTTATGCTATGCTTGCTGTTATGGAATCAAGTTAGGAGGTCTAGAAACGTCACATTAAATTCTGAGTTGTCAAAACAATTTAATTGTCTTTGAGATACTATGTCTGTATTAACTATTTCGCGGAGTATGTTATGGTATGGGACGTAACTTTAAATATTTGGTAATATTAGTTGTTATGGATTTCTCCTGGACAATCTGTTTCGCTTAGTGTCGCGCCCCGATGTTTCCGCCATCGGTTGGGGTGTGACAGATCAGCCGTTTCTCAACATTACTTTTCCTCTCAACCTTATCTTCTCTACATGAACAATCTAAACAAACAAACCACTCCACAAGTTCACTCTCCCTCTCTCGGTTATACCTGCAGACACAAAGAAGTGTATCTTCTCCAAACACATAGTCAGCCACACCAGCCGCACCCCCCAATCCCCTTGTTTTCTCTGGTCACCGAAGCAGAGCCGGTGCCGGTGGTTTTTCGGCGACTCACGCACACCCCATGTTAATCGAAGATGAACGACCACCACCACCACCGCCGTCTGGTGGCGGCGGCGATGGTGCAACGAGGTGGAGAGAGAGAGAGAGAGGAAGCAAGACAGAGAGACCGAGAAGAGAGAGAGACCGAGTAGAGAGAGAGAGAGAGAGTCGGAGAGTCGACGTCGCTGGCGACGTCACCAGCGACCAGCGGCGCTCGTGGCGGCGGTACTTCCTGTCTCCGATGATGACGATGCGGCGATGGTGTTTTGTCTCTTTCGACGAGTTTAACCGTCTATTCAGGTTCGGATTCAAGCTTTGTTACGCTTTAAATTTTGGATTCGGGTAAAACTGTGGTTCGGGTGACGTCTCGGGTTGCGGGTCCCTCCTCGGTTCAGTTCGGGTCACGTTTCGGTTAGTATTTCAAGTTCCGGTCATATTTGTTTTTATTTGGGTTTGTTTCCGGCAGTGGTGCCGATGATGATGACGACGATGGTCTTCGCCGGAGAACCTACAACATCGAGGATGAAGTCGACGTCGCCGGAATCACCTCGCACCTTCATTTCGGTATACCTTCCTTCCTTGCTCGTTTTTCTCGTTTAGTTCCATGTTGAAATCATACATTTTCGATGTTAAAACTCATCCATTATCCTTGCTTATTTGTTTTGCTTGAGACATAGACTGAAAAGTTAAAAAAAAGGAATATATATAGAAGTGCAGATGCAAGTCGCTGCTGCTGTTGTTAATGATATTGTAAAAAGTGTTTTCATATAATAAAAATAAAAAACTTCAACAAATGTTGTTATGGACTAGTGGGGTCTGGTTGTTTCTTTTTGTATTACATGTTCATATGAACAGTTTGGATATTTACAAGTTCAGTCCCTGTCTTTTTGTTTCTATTTTATTTTGATCCTTTTATAATTATAACCTTCAAGAATAAATTCTACAAATTCATATAGTTAATAATTTTATAATTAATGGTTTGTTTCTATTTCGTCTTCCTTTAAAACCTAAACCATAACTAAGTAACTCGTTTTTTATCCTTATTTAACATTGAATTGAAGGTAATAATGAGATAAAATATATTATCCAAATAACTAATTTGTAAACCTTAAAATATTATACTTACGAAATTAACAAGATCGTTATCATTTTAGCATAATCGTTCCCGTTCGTTCCCTAAGGCAAGATCTCCATCGTTACTCGACCCTTTTTACTCTTTAACGCATTTTTTGGGTGCAACTTGAATCAACTAACAAAATCCACTTTATACAATCAAACATATTCGACCACTCAATCCATCGAGCACGTTATTTGTTATGCTTAGGTTGTTTATGCATGCTAGTTCCAACTTGTATATCCACGTTAATTGTTATGCTTAGGTTGTTTATGCATGTCAGTTTCATATTGTATATCCATACTGTTTGTTATGCTTAGGTTGTTCATGTATGCTAGATTCAACTTGAATATAAATTGCCATGTTGGATTGAGATAAACTTTTATACTTATACTTATATTCAAACTTGTATGCTCGCCAGTACTTTTTGTACTGATCCATGCTTTTATTACATGTTGCAGGATTTGATGATGCAAAGAATCTAGTAGGATTGCCTAGAAACACATTTAAATTTTTATACTTGTGGCATTGTAATTTACTTTCAAACTTGTTGTATTTGGTTTCCAATCTTGTAATAAACCATTATCATGAAATGAAATTTATTTACTTGAATACTTGTTGTATATTATTTATATCAAACTTGTGGTATTTCTAGTTCAAGCAATGTAAAATGTAATCATTAAATACTTGACACAAATAACGTTATGAAGTCTCTTGCAATCTAGTTTTCGTCTCACTCCGATGTTTCCACCATCGGTTGGGGTGTGATAGATTGGTATCAGAGCCATAACTATAGGGAATTAGGTAGAATTGCCATGTTCGACCTAGTCTATAGTCTAAGTACCAAAACTTGACCATTCCTGATTCTTGCTTAATATGAAATTCTCCCTATTTGCTTCTATCTCTTCGTTTTGTCTAAATATACAATGTGCCTTTTCTAAGACATTTTACGCAATAAATAGCATGAAGACACTCATATTCCACAATCGAATAACTCATCAAAATAGGGGTGATTCCCGCCTTTGGTGACGAATTTCAATCCACCTTACATGTTATTTTGCACGAAATTTCACCATGAAGTCAGGAGTGATATCCATATCTTGATGGGAATTTTCCATTTCATATTCTAGTGGATCCTTATTGACGACTCGAGATTTTATCTTGTTCGTTCAATAAACCACATTTTGGGGACGAAATTGTCAAGTTAGGATTGATATCCACACCTTGATGACTGGTCCCACTCTTTGATTTTCAATCTCGCCAAAGTTTTGTACCTTTCATCAAATCAGGGACGTGTATTAACTGGAAGGGTAAAATACCGTTAATCTCCTGGCGACGAGAGTATTATACCTATTAGGCCAAAACATGTCTCCCTAATTCGAAAGTACTTACGATTCACTTTGGAATAGTCGAAGTTTCTCAACCCGAAACGCACCAATACGTACCCAGTCTCTCTTTTACGTTATCTTAATTTCTATACAATCTAATACTTATTACCACGTTCATTAAAAAAAACTTCAACGTTATACTAGAATCGATTTTATACACAACACACTTCGCAACTCCAAAATTCAAAATTTATTTCACAACAATTCGATATGCATACTAAGACGTTATACTTGGTTCGGGATTGCTGGGATATTCTTATGTTATAAACTGGTCATTAACTTCGTAAGAAGCCACACCTTAACATATATAGTGCCTGTGTAGCACTATAGGAGTAACACACCGCCACATGGATTTGTGGTAATGTTAAGTCATTCATTCATACTAGCGGGAGCGATGGGTTGACAACTTGTCATTAACTTCGTAAGAAGCCACACCTTAACATATATAGTGCTTGTGAAGCACTATTGGAGTAACGCACCGCCACATGGATTTGTGGTAATGTTAAGTCATTCATTCATACTAGCAGGAGCGTTGGGTTGACAACTTGTCATTAACTTCGTAAGAAGCCACACCTTAACATGTATAGTGCTTGTGTAGCACTATAGGAGTAGCGCACCGCCACATGGATTTGTGGTCATGTTAAGTCATACATTCATACTAGCGGGAGCGATGGTTTGACCTGTTTATTCACATGCCAGCAATGCGCTAATCTTGTTAACTAAGTATGTCATGTGGTTTATTCCAAGATTTACTCATACCCATACTTAAACTCTATACTCTTATACTTAAATACAATCATGCATGCATACTTAAAATTCTATACGCTATCGTTATCACTCGTAATACGTTAATATACCCTGACCCGTACACTACTAGTACAAACTATGCGGACCATGCACAAACCAAAATAATCATGGATGCATACGGGATTATATTGGTAGGCGCATGAAAACCATAGTAGGTTCTACTGTGTACCATGACACGGAACGTAACATGACACCGAATAACGAAACGGACGTAACATGATAAATTTCGGGACGAAATTTCCTAAAGTAGGGGATACTGTAACGCCTCGTATTTTCAAATTTCCATGTTTTTAGAAAATTCGTATTCACTTTCTATTTTAATATCCGCAGTCGAAATCGGACTGAAAAACAGATTTAAAACGACAATATTACACGACGTTTGTGTTTTGAAAATAATATCCTACAATATTACACGGCGTATTTTACACAATTTTAGCGCAACCGACGAGCGAACGCGTCACACATCGATTTCCGACGCCCTCCTACGTATTTTAATCTTAAAATAATATCCTACAATATTACACGACGTTTGTGTTTTGAAAACGGGTTCGTAAGTGCGATCAGGCCACTTAACACACGGGGATTGGGCTTGTGGGCCTTGGGCCCAAGCCCACTAGACAAACCCTAGTATTTAAAGTGTGCAAGCCCTGACTATTCTTATGGAGGATCAGCTATTTCTCAACATTACTTTTCCTCTCAACCTTATCTTCTCTACATGAACAATCTAAACAAACAAACCACTCCACAAGTTCACTCTCCCTCTATCGGTTATACCTGCAGACACAAAGAGGTGTATCTTCTCCAAACACATAGTGAGCCACACTAGCTGTGACATATGTGCTTGTGTAATCATTATACAAACTCTGAATAGTTCAATTATCAATAAAACAATGTGATTTGATCCCAATATTTGTTATTTATGTTTGACATTTTGCACGTTTTGATTTTTGTTCGATTTTAAACTCTATAACGCTTTCTGGAAAGTTATACGCAAACTGATGCGTAAACGTAATCAGTTTAACGCGAAAAACACTCTGGAACATCAACATATGCTTAAAATACCTTAAATAACCTTTACATAACTTAGAAATAAGTTTTAAAGGGTTTGGTATGGCAAAAACAAGTTTATTCGAACGCAGGGACTATTTGTGACAAACTGCGAAAGTCTGCCGATTCGTATAGTAACGTACATTCCTGAACATGATCATAATTTAAACATACCATAAATATCCTTTACATAGCTTAGAAATAGGCTTTGAGGGGTTCGGTATGCGAAAATAAACTTATTTGATCAAACAGGGACTAAAAGCGTCAAAAAGTGCATAAGTTTGCATTTACGCGCATATCTTACGCTCTGAACATATCCGGACATCCAAAAATTTTTGTAATCATTAAAATATTTTATTTTAGTGACTGGAATGCTAAAATACCATTCGTCGCGTAATTTGGATCGTTTTTCGTGTCCGTTCGTGTATCGTCGTAATTAACCGAATAACGTGACCGTACGACCAAACAAACCGACATCCGAGATATTTTCAAGCATACTTCATGTTCCCTATACTTTGACATCATTATTGAGTCTTGAAATTGGGTTAACGAGGATTAAACGTGTCAAAAACCAAGTTTCTAGCATGCAGGGACCAAAACTGCCAAAAACTGAAAACTTTCAGCCTGACCTGCAAGGAGTGTCGCGACAGAAACACTGTCAGCTTCCGCGTGTCGCCTGAGAGTGCACTGTGCAGAAACTTGTTTTCAGCAAACAACAGCTGTTTCCTTGGGTTTTTACCATAGTTTTTCAATACATGGAGCTTGTTTTGGGCTTCTAATATGTGGGTAACGTGTGTATGGCCAAGATTAAGCTTTGGTTTACTCAAAAACACATTTCAATGATCAAATGGATCAAGAAAATCTATAAATACCCACCAATTTTTCACATTTCAACTTGCTCATTTGCATTTTATGATCTCATCTGCTCATTGAAGCTATCCCTGTGGTTGAAGGCTTCAAATCTTTAGTTTTCTTTGTTCTTGATCCAAGCTTGGACCCTTTGTAAGTCTCCTTCATGCTTGGTTATGCATTTCAGGCATGAAAGTTAAATAGTGTTTGACTTTCTCCTTTGACAATGGTTTGGTCAACACAAAGTTCGTATGAACTTTGCAACGTGAGTGTAATCACGATGGTTATAGTCCCTTGTGACTATACCTACTGATTACCACATTGATTAGGCGTAGTGACGAGTCAAAGTTTCGGTCAAAATACGTATTTATGCGTATTTTGCAACGAAGCTATTTTCGGGTATCAAAACACTTTGTTTTGATATCAAACTTGTTTTCTAACTTAGTTAAACATGTTTTAAAATGTTTAACTCGTCACTTTTAGTTTAGTGCTTATATAGGGTCGTAAGTTAAGCGGTCTAAACAACCGCTTAGACTTTTGAACCCGACCCGTTTGGTCGATCATTAGGATCCGACCAAACATATTTTGTGACCATAGTTGTATAGGGAATAACCTTCCGAGGTTATACCTTATGGTCACTTCGTTTAGTTAGTTGTATGATAGGTAGTTTATATGCCTTAGGAAAATGACCAAAATGCCCTTTTTACGCATAATTTTATTTTAAGCATATGTAACCTAAATTTTGTCACTTAAACTGATTATGCAACATATTTAAACATGTTAGGGCATATAATACTTGTCATAGGACTAGTTAGGTTACTCGTTTGCGCTTTTGCGCAAATGACACGATAAAGTAGCGTAGGCTACCTAAACGGGTCATAAGCACTTAGGATAGGTTCCGATTTAGAATGTAGGCTTTGTTAAACCATATTAAATGAGTTCCAATACTCATTTGGTTTACGAGACCTCATTTTATCCGATCTTTCGATTTAGGTCCGGTTTATTAACGTTGTTACCTATATTAGGTGCCGATTGATTCCGTGATCCTTCTAGCGTTATTCGATTGTTATCTCAAAAACTACTAAGCAATATCAAGTGAGTACATAGTTCCCCTCTTTTACCGCTTTCAAATATTTTGGGGTGATACACATGTGCCTACTTGTTACTTTCGTGCTTTTCGTGCTTTCATGACATATACTTGCTATGTTCATTAGTACGCATATAGTACATGATTTCATTTATGCTTTGCTATGTATATTGACTGAGCATGCTAGCACATTGATTTCATAAACATTATTGTTACATATGTTTACTTAGCATATGGACACATTGATTTACATTACATTTCTGCTATGTATGTTTACTGAGCATGCTAGCACAAATGACATATTTTCACAAGACATTGTTATACAAACGACATAATTTATACAAATTCATTTTCACTTGGTTATTTATTTAACCATGCAATATTCTTTTATATCATCTGATTTTCTTATCGATTTTCGTGTGATTTATAAAAGAAAACATTTTCATAAGGTTCATGACTACTTTTTGTTAAACATTTCTTTTAACTTTCAAGTCATGAATCTTGCACCAACAAAACCTATGTATCTCACAGGCATTTTTATGCTGACGTACCTATTTTCACATGTGTTTTCAGGAGCTAATGCATAGGGTTGATCAGGATACACTTAGGTGGACTCGGGCCTTAATGACATAAAAGAAGCAAGACTAGTTTAACTTATGTTATGTTTCCTTTGTTTTAAGACAATGTAATCTCTTTTATTCAAATAAAATGAAACTTCAAATACCATGGTTGTGAAACAAAAATTCTGTCGCACCACTCCCCGACGTTTCCTCCTCGGTTTGTTGTTTTACGCGGTCGGGGTGTGACACCAGCCGCACCCCCCATCCCCTTGTCTTCTCCGGTCACCGAAGCAGAGCCGGTGCCGGTGGTTTTCTGGCCACTCACGCACACCCCCTGTTAATCGAAGATGAACGGCCACCACCACCACCACCACCACCGTCTGGTGGTGGCGGTGAAGGTGCAATGAGGCGGAGAGAGGAAGCAAGACAGAGAGAGACCGAGAAAAGAGAGAGACCGAGAAGAGAGAGAGAGAGTCGGAAAGCCGACGTCGTCGACAACGTCACCGGCGACCAGCGACGCTCGCGGCGGCGGTACTTTTTGTCTCCGATGATGACGATGCGTCGGTGGTGTTTTGTCTCTTTGGACGTGTTTAACCGTCTATTCAGGTTCGGATTCAAGCTTTGTTATGGTTCAAATTTTGGATTCGGGTAAAACTGTGGGTCGGGTGACGTCTCGGGTTGCGGGTCCCTCCTCGGTTCAGTTCGGGTCACGTTTCGGTTAGTATTTCAAGTTACGGTCAAATTTGTTTTGATTTGGGTTTGTTTCCGGCAGTGGTGCCGATGATGATGACGACGATGGTCTTCGCCGGAGAACCTACAACATCGAGGATGAAGTCGACGTTGTAGGAATCACCTCGCACCTTCATTTCGGTATACCTTCCTTCCTTGCTCGTTTTTCTCGTTTAGTTCCATGTTGAAATCATACATTTTCGACGTTAAAAGTCATCTATTATCCTTGCTTATTTGTTTTGATTGAGACATAGACTGAAAAGTAAAAAAAAAAGGAATATATATAGAAGTGCAGATACAAGTGGCTCCTGCTGCTGTTAATGATATTGTAAAAAGTGTTTTCATATAATAAAAATAAAAAACTTCAACATATATTGTTATGGACTAGTGGGGTCTGGCTGTTTCTTTTTGTATTACATGTTCATATGAATAGTTTGGATATTTACAAGTTCATCCCGCACATGTCTTGGCTAGAGCAAGGGCGCGGAAACAACAGCAGTTACCGCGAGCAGTGATGCGGCACCACACCGTATCCTGCCCACGAGGTAAGTGGGACTGAAACTATAGAGCAAGTGGCCCAATGACAGTCGCCTGTCAGCCCACACGTAAGCAATAGACTGACACCGCAGTAGGACATGGCTTCACCTCCACAACCGACAAGCCTGACACACCTGCATAGGGGCTGCGCATTGTCAGTCTAGCCACTCAATTACCCTCCTCTACTCCTCAGCTATAAATACCCATCCCGAACCAGGTTTGAGGTATCGCTTATCAACTCTCTCACTACTACTACTATCACACACTTTGCTTCCCAAGCAAATTACTGATTCTCACGCCGGAGAGTGGTAACAAGGAGCACCACCCACCCCATCCTCCTTGTTATGAGTCACGGTGTGTTTTCCTTGTGCAGGAGATAGATCAGCGGACGATCCAGCCACCGATCCTCGGAAAGAAGGGATTAGCCCTACTTGACGAGACAAGTGAATTAACCTCTCTTGGTTAACAACTGTTTCATCATTGGCGCCCACCGCTACTCTTAGCACTTTTTCACATCTCTTTCTTTCTTGAAGATCATGTCTGATCGTCAAAACAATGCTACCAGGGAAAGCCTAAACCCCGTAAACCCAGGGCCTACGGGGACCGCTCCCCCGGCCCAACAAATTGGCCACATTGGCACATCCACACAATGGGGCGCTCCCTCCATGTTCACACCAGATTTCTCACAGTACGCTTCTGTGATTCCCCCAGGCATGGATCTCCATGCCTGGTATTACCAACAACAAACTATCCTTGCCGCAACCTACAATAGAGCTTGCGCGGAAGCGCAAATTCCCGGAGGTCCCACCCCCGCACCAAACACACCTGCGGCTCGTATCTTGCAATACGAGGGCAGGGCCCCCACAAACCCGGCCTCCCGAGATAGGCGCGAGGACCACGATTCCTCCTATTGCAGCGTCCGCACGCTCGATGAGGACGACTCTACATATGGGTCCCGCCGTAGGGACCCAATACAAAGCCGCCTAGGCCCGCATGGCGAAAATCAGAGGCAATCAACAGCCCACCGCGGCTTCGGCATTCATAGCCGTCTGAGACCACAACCCCACAATGAGGAGTATGATCGCACCGACCCAGACGACCGTACGTACTGTGGGGAATCCCACTTGGCTAACAGTTGACCGGGAGGGTATAATTACATTCCTCCCACTCAACCCCGCACTACATACGTTCGCGCTGCAAAGTGCAACCAAGCTCAACCCTACAGGCCAAGGTCCGCGGCCGAAGACTCCAAATTCATACCGGAGATCGCCCACGCCGAACTCACAACAAACAAACTCCCACTTACGATCGGGAAATACAGTGGTTCGTCCGATCCGGATGACCACATGAATGATTTTTAGGCACTAGGTGTATGGGCAAGTGGGACGAGGTCACATGGTGCCATTTTTTCCCCAGACCCTCACTGGATTAGCGAGGGCCTGGTTTGATTCTTTGCCAGTTGGATCGCTGGCTTCATTTGAACAACTGCAAGCAAAATTTCTTGCACATTTTAGCCAACAACGACGTCACAAACGCGATTCAATGGACGTCATGAACATCTGGCGTGGAGAAAACGAAAGCCTGGAATCTTTCGTTATCCGCTACAATAAAGAGTGCCTCAAGATCGGCGGGATAGCAGATCAGATGGCCCGCAACCATTTCATCCGGGCCGTCAAAGACGATGAAATGGTCATGACCATCTCATGCAAGGAGGGCTTGCTAGAAAAATGGGACGACGTCATGGCCGCGGTCAAGACGTATGCCTAAACTCAGCGGTCTCTCAAACCGCACACTAGCAAAACGCTGCCCCATGTGGAAGGTCAATCCTCCCGCCAAGACACCAAGCACAACAACAAGCGCAACCGAGACACATAGAATTGTGGCAACGATTCCAAACCATACGTCCCGCGCGGTTACCAGCCCGACGCAAGGGTAACGATCAATGCCCAACACGACCAGCGGGCATCCAACAAGGAATCTCGGGACCGCAATTGGACCAAGATCAACAAGTCGCCAAGAGAAGTCCTCCTTACGAACGCACAATTCTTACGACCTGCCCAACCGATGAAGCCTAAAAAGAACCAAGATCTCACTCTTTACTGTGAGTATCATAAGGACTCGGGCCACTCAACCAACAATTGCATCAGTCTCCGGTTGGAGATTGAACGAGCCCTAAAAGAGGGGAAGCTGCAACATCTATTGACAACCGCGCAGAAGCAAACCAAGCGCATCACCCCCCACGACGAGGGCACCTCCACAGGCAAAAAGACCATGTATGTGGCCTCAACCCACATGATCCATGGGGGCCGTGGAAGGCCGCGCAAGGCGGCAAGAAGGGGGGATAATGACTGCAAAGATGAACAGGTCGTTTTCCCCAAAGTCCGAGGCAGACCGCGCGACAGGCGCGTCGTCGTCATCACCGGCTACCTAGCTCATTACTGCACGGAGCGTCTTTTTATCGACCCGGACAGTACCTCTGACATTATCTATGAGTAGTGCTTCAACCAATTCGATCAAGAAGATAAAGATCGGTTACAGCCGATAGACTACCCATTGGCCGGATTTGTAGGGGAAACAGTTTTCCCCCTGGGCCAAATCACATTTCCCGTGCGCCTTACCAACGGTAAGCACACACGGATCGAGGAGGTAAACTTCATGGTTTTACCCCACACCTCCCGATACGACGTACTTCTTGGGCGGGAATCCCAGGGCGATTTTAACATGATTACGTCTGTCCCCCACTCTGCCATCGGTTTCCCAACCGAGATGGGGGTCGCGATAATTTATGCCCGCGGAGAGGTTATGTCTACGGACGAACTGCGTCCGACCAAGATGGCAAGGCTTACCCTCAACACCGAACCAGAAAAACGGGTACTTAACGCGAGGTACCCCGAACAGACGGTGACATTGGGTCATGCCTTGTCTAACGGCACAAGAGCACGCCTGAAGCAACTCCTCCTCAGGAATCAAGACATCTTCGCATGGACACCCGCCGACATGACAGGTGTGCCACGCGAAATCGCGCAACATTTCTTGAATACCCTACCCGGTATCAAGGCGGTGATCCAAGGCCAACGCCACCTTGGATCCGCAAAGAATAAGGCGATGAATGAGCAGGTCAAAGAACTGCTCTCCGCAGGCATCCTGCAGGAAGTCAAATACCAGACTTGGTTATCCAACCCAGTCATGGTAGAAAAAGCGACCGGGAGCTGGCGCATGTGCGTAGACTACAAGGATATCAACAAAGCCTGCAACAAAGATTGTTACGCACTTCCGGAGATCGACGAGAAAGTCGATAACCTCGCCCCATTTTGATGGAAGTGTTTCCTCGATTGTTACAAAGGCTATCACCAAGTACAAATGGCGATCGAGGACGAAGACAAAACAACATTCCGCACCCCTACGGGGAATTACTGTTACACAAAAATGTCGTTTGGGTTGCGCAACGCGGGGGCAACTTATCAAAAGTTGATGAACGACACTTTTGGCGATCAAATCAGCAAGAGTGTCGAAATCTACATGGACGACCTAGTCATCATGAGCATGGAAGAGGATACCATGCTCACCGATATCGAAAGAACATTCTAAACTCTTCGAAACGTCAACATGAAGCTCAATCCCGGGAAATGCTCGTTTGGGATGGAAGAAGGCAAGTTCCTTGGATTCATCGTCACAAAATATGGATTCAAGGTCAACCCGGAAAAAGTTCAGGCGATCGAGCGCATGCCATCGCCTTCCACGATGAAGGAAATGCAACAACTAGCCGGCCGGCTAGCCGCATTAAACAAATTCTTAGCTATCCACGTGGCTAAATCTTACCCCTTTATCAGTACTCTGCAGAACTGCTTAAATAAGGAACAGTTCCAATGGACCGCAGAGGCAGAAAACGCTTTCCGGGAGATGAAAGAGTGTTTGATCCAACTCCCAACTCTCACCGCACCACGCAAGAAAGAACCACTCATCCTGTACTTGTCCACCACAGATAACGCGGTAGGCGCGGTACTCATAGTGGTGCGGGAGGGAGTTCAAACACCAATCTATTTTGTCAGCAAAATACTCAATGATCCAGAGACAAGATACTCCATCATGGAGAAGTTGGTACTCGCACTGGTACATGCATCTAGACGGTTACGCCGTTACTTTGCAAATCACGTCATCACCGTGTTAACCAACTACAGGATCGAGCAAATCCTCTCCAAGCCCGAAATCTCTGGGAGACTAGCAAAATGGACCATTGAACTGGGCGCGAACACATTGATTTACAAACTGAGTCCAGCAATCAAAGGCCAAGTTTTAGCTGACTTCGCCTTGGAGGTACCGGCGAATCGCATTCAAGAATGCGAAGACGAACAAAACCCTACACCTCCACCGTCCTCATCAGACATCTTGGCACTATACACTGATGGTGCATCCAACGAAGACGGTGCAGGCGCAGGTCTGCGACTCGTAAGCACTGATGGTCAAGAGCTTACTTATGCCATCCGCCTCGATTTCAAAAGTACAAACAACGAGGCAGAGTACGAGGTTCTACTAGCAGGGCTGCGTTTGGCACTCAAGCTCAGCGTCCAACATCTGGAAGCACACGTCGTCGACTCATTACTAGTTGCAGGACAAGTCCACGGCGACTATGCCGCGAAAGGGGATATCATGATCCTCTACCTTGAGCAAGCCACGCAACTGAAATCACGATTCACCTCCTTCAATATTCGCCATATCAACAGGAGTGAGAACAAACCCGCGGATGCACTTTCAAAACTCGCATCCACCAGCTTCCAACATCTGGCAAAGGAGATACGTATTGAGATCCTACAAAATCCCTCAGTACCTCTACGCCAAGTCAACGTCATCCAGTATGATACAACGTCCTGGATGACGCCAATTATTGCATACTTGCAATCAGGTGTTACCCGTGAAAGTAAAGCAGAGGCACGCAAGCTACAATTCAAGGCGTGCCACTATCAGATGAGGGACGGTATTTTATACCGCAAGTCATACCTCGGGCCACTCCTACGATGCGTTGACCCTCAAGATGCCACATACCTGATCAGAAAGATACACAAAGGAATATGTGGCATACACGCAGGCCCGCGCATGGAAGTGGCCAAAATCATGAACGCTGGATATTACTGGCCCGGCGTGCACCTGGATGCCGTCAAAGTCTAGCGCAAGTGTTTCAATTGTCAACGACACGCACCAAAAACCTTGCGTCCAAAGAACAATCTGATCCTTGTTACCACCGCATGGCCTTTCCAAAAATGGGCAATCGATGTGGTGGGACCCTTTCCAGATGCACCAGGTGCAGGCAAGTTTATCATAGTGGCTGTCGATTATTTCACCAAATGGGTAGAAGCAAAACCGCTAGCCTCTACCACCGCTATGAAAACAAGGAAGTTTGTCTGGGAACATATCATCTGCCGTTTCGGTCTACCAATGTGCATCGTAACCGACAATGGTACCAACTTCGCTGCCGAGGATTTCCAAAACTGGCTAAAAGAACTGAGCATTGAACACGTCTTTTCTTCAGTGGCACATCTGTTAGGCCGTTTTCGCAGGATCTGTTCGAGTAGAACGTGGCTGGATCGATCAGAATCAAGGTGCGGAATCCCTTGATAATGTCAAAGAATCAACAACGACAAGTTCAACGTTTAACGCGTCTGATTTCTATTGATAGATGATGAAAATACAGAGGTTCCGGTAGAAAGTCAGACAAGCAGAGCTTCCTTACAATGATCAGCAAAAAGGTCTTAAAGTTCTAGCACTATCCTGCTATTTATAGGCAACCAGGGAAGGATTAAGTGTCACCCGATCGGATGGTGATCCGATTGGATGGTCATCCGATCGGATGGCCATCCGATCGGATGACATACGTCGTCCGACAGATTTCACTTTTACATTAACGGCCCATTCCCTGAATTTTCTAGACATAAACATACATATACATACATATACAAAAATACATACACAGCACAAAATACAAAAGACTCAATGAAGACGGAAGCTACAGACATATGTACTAACAGACTCCCCCTTGGATGTAGCTGTAGTTCCTTCCTGCATAGTCTTTATTCTGTCTTCCTGCTGCGTCTTCGCTCCTTAGCTTTCTGTCTTTGTTTCTCATCTCTCTCAGCAAGCATCTTTCGCCTGAGAGGCCTACCAACTTCATTCCAGTATTTTCTGTATTCAGGATCACCATCACGCTTCCTATCCCATCGTGGGATCTTGTTTTCTTCCTTTTCAATCGGTGTCTGGTCTGTTGGTGGAGGTCTCAATAGCTTGTATCTTCCAAGTCTCGCAGCTTTTTCAGCAATCACCTTGAATCTTTCACTGCGCTTATAATTCTTCAAGAATTCATCAATCTCCAAGTCTCTCCACTTTGACTTCCGATATCTGCCAGAATTAATGTCTTTCGCGTAGCATAAGTCCACCAATTTCTGATATTACAGAGCTTGGACTTTGTCTGGCTTCTCATACACGATTTTGTTGTAGAATAAGCAATCTATATCCTTCTTGGAGCAATTAACAAGCCACATAGGATCCAACACGCTAATCCTCCTCGATTCTCTAGACTTCTTATCATACAAAGAAATTACTTCTTCCGCTGTGCTCTGGTTGTACATCCAACCCTGAAAGTCTTCATAGAAGTCTTGCTCCATAGCACGTAGCGACATATTTTTCAAACATCTCGGCGGCTTGATTATCAGTGTAATATCTTTCTCACCTGTGACTGGATCAACTTGTATATCTTGTTCTGGATACTGCGGCTTCCAATCTGGAAATCTCTCCTTTGCTTGCAGCTTAATGTAGTCCCACAAGTGTTGATCATGCTGCTTCACATCTAAACCATAATAGAATTGCTTTATGTTCTTTGTTTGCACTAATTCTTCAACATCCCACCACGGGAGTGTTTTGATATCTGACAGGAATTCAAAGTACTGTGCTCCCTGTTCACGACGAATAGCATACACTTTCAGATCTTCCAGATAACCCCATGATAAGATATCTCCCAAAGATATATCAGCGTTATACATGAAATACTGAAGATGTCTCCTATACTTCCTCTCCTTGGGCATCAACTTAAACCATTTCTTTCTTTCCTCTGCCAATATCTCCTTTGGAACAGTTTGTGGAATGCCTTCAGTAGTGATCTTTTCCACAACTTTCCTTCTGATCTCTTCTTCATTCTGTTCTTTAAATATTTCAGCAAGAGTCAGAAATGACTCATCAACTCTGGAGTAGTGAAAGACCGTATCTTCTTCAGAACTATCTCACCAATCTTCAACTTCAACATGATGAAAATTGTCAGCTTCATGTGCATATTTGAATTCATACTCTTTCTCTGGCAATGATGGGATCTCATCTTCAATATCAAACTTAAATTTCCCATCTTCTAATCCCAATTCTTCTAACATTTCAGCCCTAGACCTCGGTACCTCCAACTCCCCCTTAAATGGAGCATTTAAATATATAACAGTTGGTTGTGTGAGGAATACCTGGTCTGCATGTTGTTTTCCAGAAGACGAAGACTCCTGGTGTTGATCCTCCTCTTGTTCGTTGATTTCGTCATTCAGAAAATCATCTATCTTTTGTTGAACAGAGGGATTCACAATCAATAACCCTGTTGACCCTTGATCATCATCATCTTCTTTGTCTATGAAATCATCCCATGAAGGATCATAATTATCAACTGCATCAAGTACATCTTCCAACTCTTCATCTATTTCCTCTTCCTCTTCTACTACTTTCTTCTCTTCTTTCCACCTTAATAACAACACTTCAGGTTCTTTCGCCTTTCTTTTATGTTGTTCAACTCTTACTAAACGAATAATATCATCAAAGTTGTAAGATAGAGGAGTAGTTTCACCAACAAGTATGAAGCTTTGTTGCTCATTCACTTCTGCATCTTCCATCTCAACATCACCTTGAACTTGTTGACTTGAAGTTCCAAGAGTTTCTTCTGTATCAACAACCAAACCTTTCTTTTTCTGAGTTGCTTCATGAGCCAACTCTTTCTCCCTTTGAATCCTTCTTTCTTCTACTCTTTGGATCTCAATGTTGTTGTAGATGGATTGAACGTCGATACCCAGATGATGTTCCATCACTGTATATAACATGTTAAGTTGCTCATCCTTTACTCTTTATCAGCCCTCAGAGCTTCCATCTCAAGCTTCATCGCTTTAAATTCATTTGCAGACGCTTCATAAAGTTCACTTAACAATTGATTTAGCATCTGATTTATCTCATTCAATTTCTTGTTCTTCACATGTAGATCAGAAATCTCTGTAGATAATAACTCAAATAGCTTTGCATTATCATCAACATCTCCTTCCATATTCTTTATATTCTTCGCATGTTTGATCAAGATAGACTTTATCTCTTCATTCACTTTATTCAGCTCTTTAAGCTGCTTCTTTAATTCGTCACGCTCGGCTTCAGCTTTCTCTTTCTCCTTTTCCAGAATACTCATTTTCTTCTTCAGATCTTTGACAGATGCATCGTGAAACATATCGAACTCATCACCAGAAAGAATATCGTCTTTAAATTCACCTTGAATGTTGGGAAATCCTTCAAATAGATCTGAAAGAACAGTTTTCTTGGGCTTTGAAGACTCTGCAACCTCAGGATTTTCTGGTGGTGGTGTAGATACCCTCACATTAGTAATAACCACATCATCATCAGCATCTGCTTTCTTCTGAACCTCAATTTCAGGAATACTTTGTGTTTGAACTTCTGGAACATTAGGAACTTCAACATTTTGATCTTTTTCAGCTTCAGGACCCTTTGAAGTTGTCACGTGCTTTTCACTTTTGCCACTTTGACCTTCAGACATAGTAGCTCCTCCTTTCTTTGCCCTGAAGTTTCTTGGAATATCGCCTGTTTGAACAGCTTTGCGCTTTATTCGTAATTTCTTTTTCTCTACAGCTGTTGGCATGTAAGTGGAATCCTCATCATCAGATCCTTTCTTCTTCTTTTTCTGAGGTTTCTTCTTCAAAGTAACCTTCCCAACACCTATTCTTTCAATCTCTGATTCTGTTTATGTAGACTCATCATCAGCATCACTAGAATCAGTACGTGCAACACCTTCTGGTTCCTTTTCCTTGACACTTTCAGTTTGAACACTTGTACTTTGATCTTTTGCAACTGTAGCTTCAGTATGCTTTATGTATTGTTAAAACGTCACCTTTGTCAAATCAATACCTTCTTGAGATATATCAGCTAGATTCACCACTAGTTCATCTACCAATCTTGGAGGTGATTGCTTTGAAGGCCCTATAAAACAAGAACTAACCATTCATTAGAAAAATATAACAATTTATAATCTAACTTTTCTTATAACTCCCCCTTTCAACTATACCCTTAACAACTATCTTTGGTGTTGACACTTTAGGAGTAGATACAGCTGGGGAGGTCTTTGGTGTTCTCTTCCTTTTCCCGTCCTTCACAAACCAATATCTAAGCTTCTTCTCATGCATATGCCTTAGTCTATCAGTTTCATCTTCAGAGTTGCTGTTTTCATGCCTCCAGGCATCATTTTCAGGTGCCACGTAGTTTTTGTTCAGAATCTTACATATCATTCTCTTGGCCCTTGGCTCTGTTTCATCTTTCTTCAGCTTATATTGACCTAATCTGCTCAAAGTCTCAACTTTCATGTTCCTTAGATTCATCACATCAGCTGGATCCTTTGGAAGGTCTGTCACCTGATCGTTAATCATCATTTGTATAAACCTTGGGTACATTATATGTGTCTCACCATTGATATTATCAACCATAAGATCAAACAATACTTGAGAGACATTGTATGGCCTATTAAGTACCAGACAAGTGATGATATTCATAATATAATCTGAAGTCTCATCATAACCTCCCTTCCGATGTGACAATGCATGCACGAAACAGTGAACTAGGAACTTATATGGTCTACAAAATAAGGACTTGAGTTATTTGCCATTCACATGTCCTTCAAAACCCATTCTGAACCACAATCCTTTACATAATCTTTCAGGGACTATAGTCAGATCATTATCACTATCTCCTAGCTCTAGAACACGTCTTAAATCTCCAACATTAAACTTAACCTCAACATCTATATCATTGCCCTTCTCATCTTTCTTTTGAACTGCTGAGTGTATTGTCTTTGTACTCTCATCATATCTCGCTGACTTCCAAAACATTCTAACTTGTGACTCATATAATGTCGTTTGATTGGTCAAAGCTTTGTTGATTCTACTATATCTTAAAAATTTCACGGTATCTTTAAACGCTGTTGTGTTTGTATAGATCTCATCCAAGATACAGTAGATGTTGTGAGAGTGATTCCAATCTAAAACTCTTGCCTGCAATAATGATCAACGTTAGAGTTTGCACAAAGTTTGAGACAAAGAATGAAATGTGACAAAATTTTGAAAAACTTCAAAAATTTTCTAACACATGAAAGTTCACTCTATACAGTACTGAGGATCGGATGGTCATCCGATCAGATTGCCATCCGATCCGATGAACCATCAATCATTAAAGTACAGAAACAAGTGTCAAGTGCATTTGGATCGGATGGCCATCCGATCGGATTGTCACTCGATCCATGTGACAAATCAGATAGCACCTTTTGACAAGTCAACTCTTTTGAGTGAGTGGTATGGATCGGATGGCTATCCAATCGGATTGTTACTCGAATCATGACAAGTTTGAACAGATGATGAACAGTTTTGTCATCATGTGATGTGGATCGGATGGCCATCCGATCGGATTGCCATCCGACCGGATTACCACTCGATCATTGGCATGAGATCACATCAGACTTGTGAATGTGTGATTTGGATCGGATGGCCATCCGATCGAGATGCCATTCTATCCAAACCAACTTGTAAACAGTTAAGGCACATATTTCAAGGTAAACACTTAGGAAAAATTTAAACATGAAGTGCTTTGGATCGGATGGCTATCAGATCGGATTGCCATCCGATCGAGTTGCCACTCGATCAATGAACAATGAAGAACACTTATGAATCTATGAACATAAAAAATTTTCTAAGTTTTTCTCAAAATTGAACACAGATCCACGTAGAGATTTCACCGACGATCAAAACCCTATGTTCATTTTTCTCTAACTCGGCCTAGATTAGGGTTTAATTTGACAAAATAAGGTCCGATAGCCGACACCTTCTAAACATCAAATCTCTAAATCTATGATGTTTCAATCCAATTCCTTTGGTGAATCTATAGATCTAAGGACCATGATCAAAACCCTATGTGTGGTTTGAATCATAACATCCTGATTAAGCCTAGATCTAAGATCTATGTTCGAACAGTCGCCGACATCAAGAACAATCATCAAAAACATCAAATTTAACATTGAAAATCAGTAATCTTACCTTTCCCATTGTGAAGGTTGAGCGTGCCAACAATCCAATGAAGATTGGAAAGCAAGATTGAAGAACAAGATCAAGAAAGTGAGAGAGTTTGACAGAGTGTCGGATGGTCGCTCGATCGAGTAAAGGTTTGACTGAAAGACTTTAACCTCTATATATAGGAGTGACCAAGTGTCAGATGGCCATCCGATCGGATTGCCATCCGAACGGATTGTCATCTGATCCAAACACCTCTCTTTTGACTTTTGATGTTTTGACCTTTTGACTTTTTGCCGTTTTATCAGATTTGGTTAGTTTTAGAAATCCACTTAAGTATCTAGGTCCAAATTAATGACCCTAGGTACTTAATTTGTCTACCAAGTCCAAGTTAATGACCTTGGTTGACCTGAAACGAAACAAACTGACATTTTGTTCAAATTTCTCAAACTCTTTTTCATGAAAATTTACAAGTGTCAACTTAATGAACTTGATTTTAACTTTGAATTTTACCAAGTTTTCCAAGATTAGCTCCCAACCCTGTTGTCCAGTTCGGAAACTTCCTTCTCTGCTTCATGACCGCGAATCTGAAGATCGGCTTTCTACTTTGGTTTATCGAGAAACTAAAGCAGAAATATAAAATCTTTTTGGGATTTTAAGAAAGTTTAAACTAGAAAACTAAGAAATCTTTTCGGATTTTAAGAACGCTAAACAGAAATGAAATAAAATGCAGTAAAAGTAAACTATTTACAAACATATTTTTGGTGAGTGTGTTAGGGGATCATATCAGCTACCGACAGGTTACAAGTACCGTTGAGCTTGATTACACACTAAGTGTTAAACAATTCACTTAGATTGCCGATATACTGATCCACTTAAGTTTTCACACAAATTTCAATTTATTTAGGATATGAATTAGTGTTTTAATAGCTTAACTTATACGCGTGTCCCACCTCAGAATATACTCTCGTATCCAGACTTCTATATTCAGTCTTACAGGTGAATGTACAATAATGATATCTGTAACAGGTAATGCGAGGCCATGAGAGCTCAGGTTAGAACTTACGTTCAGACATAGAGATGATGGCTCGACTTTCGGTGTGTCCCGTTTGGGGATCTTTTCTTCAACAGCACATGATTAGCATCTTTCAATGTTTCATCAACAACACATGATTAGCGTCTCGTACAAAACTTTGTCCAAGAGGTAGACCTTATCTTTGTGAATTGGGTCGGTGAAGCCCGGTGGCTGACCAACATATACCTCCTCTTTCACCTTGCCGTATAGGAATGCCGACTTGACATCTAGCTGATATACTTTGAAACCTTTCCATGAAGCAAACGCTAGGAAGATTCTGATTGCTTCAAGACGAGCAACTGGAGCGTAAACCTCTGTGAAGTCTATCCCCTCTTGCTGACTGAAACCCTGGACCACGAGTCGAGCTTTGTTTCGGACAATAACTCATCAATCGTCTCGTTTACACTTAAACACCCACTTCGTGTTTATTTTCCTATGACCATCAGGCAAATCCACAAGCTTCCATACACCAAGCTTCTCGAATTGACTCAGCTCCTCTTGCATAGCAATTGCCCATGAATCTTCTGTTAGTGCTTCCTTATAGGTTCTCGGCTCAATCTGCGAAATGAAACAACTGAGTGAAAATTCAGTTTGTAAAGGAGCAATTTTAGTATAAAAGCAAGTAAGGCCATGGTCAATCTGGCTTCTGGTGCGAACGCCTGACTGTAGCTCTCCTATTATCAACTCTTCAGGAATGTATGAAAGAGTCCTCGGCATAACTTCGACAGGAACATCCACCTCGCCTTCCAAATTAGTAACGTTCTGATCCGCAACTTGTTCATTATCAAGAATTGTCTGATCTGAAGATTGGATTTGCCCCCCCCTCAGACTCTGAATCACCACGATCAAAAGTAGGAATATCATCAGATTCTGAATTTTCATCATTGACTGCCGTCTGATTTTCAGGAGCAGGTTCGCGTTCCGAAGTAGTCGGAGTTTGCTGAACTTCATCATTCTCTCCAGCATGACTGGGACCAGCTTCATCATCATTGGAAGTTTGTTGTTGACGTTTAGAAGACCTTGCTGGGAATCTTCCCTGAGATGCTTCATATTCTCTTAAAATATCCAAATCATCAAAGAACTCTGGCTCTTCTTCCAACTCGAATGAATCCCATAAGGTATCGTAGTTGAATCGCCATGAGTCTGCGGGCTTCTGTGGAGGCATGGTATAGCCTTGACATTCAACATGTTGTGCTTCGATGATCTTCTTCAGACTTGGAACAAAGACTCTTCTGAGTGGACTGGCATATCCCACAAAGATACCTTCTATGCTCTTTGAACCAAATTTACCATCGGGATCTAGAACAGTGCAGGGAGACCCGGACGGCTCTAAATACTCGAGATTAGGCTGGTGATTGTTTTTTCAACATGAGTTTTTTCAACCATTTACATCAAAAAGGAAGTAAAAAACGGCACGCAGGCCAACCTAATCTTCTTTTGTACCACTGGTGCCCACATCATCCTTCGCGCCACCAGCGGCTTCCTCCTCCTCAGGTCGTTTATACAACAGCCGCAAACGGTCCACGTAATCTTCCGCCTCCAAACATTTCTCAATTTCTTCAATGGCGGAAATGGACAAGTTGTTGTATGCGTCAACAGCTGCGGTATACAAAGCTTCAGTATCTATGCCATGGAACCCAGATCTTTCATCAGTAAATCTGCTCTTGTAGAAGGGGTTCACATGACTGAGGCATTCGTTGTAACCAGCCTTAAACCTAACCTGCCGTGCACACTCCTTAAAAGCCCCCGCACTTCATGGAAATACAAGTTTTTAACGGCTACATAAGATAGTTAAATGACGTATGCTTCATTCTATACACATTCGGGCACCCAAAAAAAGTGTAGAGGGGTTTTTAGTTTACATTAAACGTAGGAAGCGCAAGTTGTAATAAAAAAACTAAATGGAGACCTCCATTAATATAGAAGCTTTCATCTTAAAATGCTTCTTTCCAAAAAAGGCTTGGCCTTTTTCAAAGAGCTCTTCTATTCCAAGGTGAAAGAATAAACTTATATTGTATTGAAACACTTAAAATTTAATGAAACGGTTAATATAAGATTAATTTATTGAAATAGTTTATATAAGATTAGCATATATTTCAAGGCTTGCAGTCTCAAATGATGCTATGCAAAAACTGAATTCAAAATGTTAATCAAGCATGTAAATGACGACGATGATGACTAAGAATAAATTATAGTAAATGGGGGCTAGAAGGTAATTTGCTTACTTTAAAGGTCTGCCATCCAAACATACCCAAGTACAGATCTTCCTCTTTTGAGTAAGTACTATACATATATTTCCTTAACAGCCAACGAAACTATTTCATACCGAATAAAGCAATAATCAAAACACAAGACCTAGTAAGACTGGTGTGCGTAGTGTGTTATATGTTTTTAGTTATATTTTAAGCCCTTTTTAACACTTTAGTCAAGTTTTAAATTTATAAAACACGATATTCTACTAACAGTAAACACACATATGGGCAAGTGCACCCATCGTGAGCGTAGTATAGCGTTGGTAAGAAACCGAGGTAATCCAAGAACACAAGAGCTTTTACTACCGGTTTATCCTCAACGTCTAATCAAATCAATAGTTTAGAAAAGGTTTTAAACATGAAAATTAAAAACTAAAAATGCTGAAATTAAAAATAAAAATAAAAACAGATAGACAAGATGAATCACTTGGATCCGACTCGCCTTTAGTATAACATTTGATGATTTCCGCACTTTTGCACTTTTTAAGAGATTATCTTAGTTATAGTAGTAGGCCCCTCTTTTCAAGGTGACGTTACCCTCAACCCAGTAGTTTGAGTCAGCAAGGATACAATCCTAAAGGGTCGGAATATTGAAAGATAATTAATTAAGTTATTAATGCGTAATGTGATAGGCCCCTCTTTTGAAGGTGACGTTACCCTCGGCTAAGTGGTTTGAGTCAGCAGGGATACAATCCCAAGTAGCCGGGTTAATGTATTAATAGTAGTTTACATATGAGGGGATCAAGCCATTCACACCCCCGCCATCCAATACCAGTGGATCTATACACTGAACAAGGCAAGAACCTTACCAAACCATTCCCTTAACCCCCGACCAGGTAGCCAACATATCTCTATATAGACCGTAGAGATATGAATGGTGAAAATCTTTTATTTTGTATAGACAGTAAAATAATGCCAAGACACCACGGACAAATGATAAGGAAGTTTCACCTTCAACATAAGAAACTAGTTATTAAAGTCAGTAATACAAAACCAAATAAAAAGTGTGAAAAGATTAAAATTCAAAAGTATTACACTAAATGCTTGTCTTCACCAAGTGATGTAAGAGACTTAGGCAAACATGGCCTTTGATTGTCAAGAACTCTTACTATCAATCTTGGATCCCGAGACTACTACACACACTCTAAGATGGATGATGGTGGTGGATATGGGTTGTAGTGGTGGTGGAGTGTGGGTGAAGTGGGAGAGAGGTGGTTTGCCAAGAGATGCTTTTGAAGTGAACCAAGCACCTCTATTTATAGCCTGCACAGAAGCCCGGACATGGCCCCGTGTCCATTGGGCACCGCCCCGTGTCCATCCTCTTTCTCTTTCTTCATTAATTGCAGTTTGTCTACAATAGCTCCACACGCCCCCGTGTCCGCTAGGCACGGCCCCGTGTGCAGAAGCGTATCTGTACTATTAAGATTTGCTTGGATTCTGCGAATCTTAGCGTTGACCACGACCCGTGTTGAGCTGGGCACGCCCCCGTGCTGGGAATAGAAGCTTTTACAACTTTGTCTTTTCTGCAGACAACTAGCCACGCCCCCGTGTCCGCTGGGCACGGGGCCGTGGTCAGCCTTCTGTTTTCTTGTTTTTGCTTGCGAAGGTGCTGTCAACGGGTCGGGCATGCCATGTTTGTGACAACCCTCAAAATCCCATGTATTCCGTACAATTCATTAATGATAATTAAAGTACTTGACGACTGTGTGGAATTACTTAACTGCTTGCTGATATCTGTGTTATACTTACATGTATTTGTTAACATACTAGTAGGATACAGAAAAGTTACTAAATAGTCCGGTATGCCTTCCTGAGTGTTAAAAATTAAAAACGTTGCAAAAATATATATGTAGGACGCTTTACGGATTAATTAAGCAGTTTAACGGAACAGTATCCGACCGAACAACCGGACATTACCCGGGACACCAAATATTTGTCAAACACCTTGTGTAATTATTTTTGGCTAGTCATGGTTCCCGTTTGCCATAACACCCGCTAAAAATAAACAAACTAACTTATATCACCACCTTTCTTACATCTAACTAATACTTGCATTCTAGTTACAATTTTTACCTCAAGACACCCCCCCCCCCCCCAAACGATTTTAGTCCCAAGTTGGACCCACATAATCACCAACTTATCTCCATGCCATACTTCCTTGATTTGTCCTATTATTTAATTAGATTTTTTACTTGTGATAGTAACCAAGATATGTGAGTGAATCTTTAAAAAGCATGGATCATAGATTGTTCATCATTCCATAGAAATCATTCTCACTTCACTTCTCTCTCTCTCCATTCGGTTTACTACAACCGAATCCACCACCATCACCCTTACACCTTCATCTTCTTCATTTACATATTCCATACAAAGCTTCAAAGTGAGCCATGGAGGTTACATCTTGAAGGACTTTTCAAAGGAGCTTGTTTCAAGTCTTTTAACCATCTTTTTCGTACCAACTTTGCACTAGATTCTACCCTAGCTATAAGCTAGTAGTAAGCTCTTGTTTAACCTTTGTTCATCTTATTTTATGGCTAACATTGTAGTATGATGCTTATGTTTACAACAAAAATGCAAGAACACTAAAAATATAAACATAAAGGTTACATGAAGTTTACTTGTATATGAAATGCTATTAGTTGATGTTGTCATGGGTATGTTGTTGGTTTAGGGTTGGTTAATAAATATATGATGATTGATCGTCGAACTCTTGATAAATCCGTTGTTCGGACATATGTTGATACAATATAGTAACATTTAAACTATAGAGAACATGCTGAATCACATTTCCAGCCAACTTCATCAGGCTGTAAACAGTCCATAATAAAGCGAAAAATGTATTTTCTGAAGTCTAGGTTTATGTTTTATGAAATACGGTTCTAATGGCACCGGAATCGTAATTTTTGGACTTCGTTTACTATTTTTAAAGTGTCGATTTGTAACAACAACTTAAGCTGAATTTTGACAGCAATAAATGGGTGTTACACTTTCAGTCATAACCTGAGTTTTGTAATGAATCGGACCATGAAATTTGTACAGTAGATGACAACCGATGCATTTGTAATTACTCCACTGGAATTTCATAAATCGGACACTCGATGAATTTTTAATAAATTGTTCCGTGGACTGTGATCAGAAATACATAAATCTGAGTTCAGTCCGGAATATGAATTTTTATAAAATATTGGTAATGAACCGGACCCCGATATTTTTACAAAATAAAATATGGAACGTTTAAGACATCCTGTAAAAATTTAGAAATTTTTGAAATAATTTAACTATTTTATTAAAATGGCCAAAAACAGCAGGTTTTGAATATAAATGCTGAAATGACATAAGTTGTGACTCGCGTGTCTAAATGTCGAGTATGCTATCTATGAATGATCTAACATGTTATATATGTTATGTGCATTATCGTATGTTTGATTTTGAGTGGGGAATGGATGGGAAACTTGGATGGGCATAAACCGCTAAAGTGATGCATGTTATGTGATAGATACGTGTAGGAACTTTGTGCTCTATTTGAAAGTCACTAAATGACTAACTGGTAATTATATTAGGACGTGATTGACCGACCTTGACTGTTAGCTATATTTGAGAATCTAACCGAGCAAACCGAGGTGAGTTCACACTTTCTACAAGGCATGGGATTCCCGGTGGTTTGGGAATGGGTTAAAGAATTTAAAACTAAATCTACATATCCCCTGAGGAGATATGTACGGCCATCCTCCATAGAGAGGATGCCATTATTAAACCTACGAATTCTCCTAGTGCAGAATACGTACGTTCGTCCTCCTGGTGCAGGACAACAACCTTAAAACTAGCTAGACAAAACTCTATCAATAAGTCCCTCTTCATATCGACTTAATCGCCGAGGCCAATGGCGAGCGGGTCATTAGTTAATAGCGCTATTAGGTTTAACAAACCTCACACCGTGCCGTTCGGACGGGCGTGTACTAATGGACTATGGCAAACTGTCAGTGATGATAGACACTGATGTAGGGCACAACTATTGTTCGTAGTAGTCGATATCATACCGTCTAGTAGTTCACACGGGGAAAGCCCCCACTAATTATGGATACGGTTTGGGTAAAGAAAAAGGAAATGGTTAAACATACTTTCAACTTCGGGGTAACCCCCACGGCAAACAAGCCAACGAAAGTCAAACCACGTTTTTCAGAAACAACTTAAAACCAAACAACCAAACGTGAACTCACTCAACTTTGTTGTTGACTAGTTGTTACATGCCTTACAGGTCGCTAAATGCTTGGAGCTTGCACGAGGAAGAAGTCGTTGTGGTGTACGGACTGTTATGTTCCGTGCTCATTGTTTAAATCCTTATGAACTTATTAAACTCGTGTTTTGAACCTTAACATATAAACTATGGACTTATGCTTTTGGATTTACTTTTATGCTTCCGCTGTTTAAACTAAACATGGTTAACTAGCTTTGGTCACCAGTTGTATTGAGGTTGGTTTCATTTACTTAATTGTGTTGTTCAATATGATTGGTGGCTCGATCCTGGTCACGTCACGCCTCCAAGCGGTGGTACTCCGCATGGTGGATTTTGGGGGTGTGACAGATTGGTATCAGAGCCATTGGTTATAGTGAACTTGGTTTTAAAAAGGGAAAAGCTTTTTGATAAAACCAGACTATAACCTGTACAGTGCTCAACGATCCACAACGACGCTTCGCTCCACGTGCAAGACTCGACACCATAAGTGGTATGATTTATGTTATATTGTCGGTTTGATAGTTCTCACTGTGCATTAGATAATGTGATAATTGCTATTTGAACCATGTGTGCTTACTCTCTACTATCATCCCACACTTACGCACTTTTGCGACACTTTTCTCACGTACGCTGCTTCATTATGAAGATCATGAGCGGACGCGGAGGACGTATCAACCTCACTCAAGCCCAGTTGACGGCTTTGATCAACGAACGAGTCGCTGAGGCACTCGCAGCTAACCCAGCAGGAGGTATAACCTGCTATACCAACTCACCTTAGGACGTTTAGATCCTACCCTCACAAACCAACCCTCGTGCTTAACCTTGTCTATTATTCTCACACAACAGGTCAACATGCTCAACCTCTTGTTCGAAAAGCTTGAGTCTGTTTTCGAGATGTGCGAATGCCCCGAAGACCGTAGGGTGAAATATGCTACCGGAACACTTGAAGGAGCTGCGTTAACCTGGTGGAAGGCGCAGGTTCAACTACTAGGACTGGCAGTTGCTAATGCCACACCCTGGAATGGTTTCAAAGAGCTGATCAAGGAGGAGTACTGTAGTGGGGATGACATCCACAAGCTAGAGGTGGAATTTTACAATCTGAAGATGACGGGGTCTGAGATTGAGGCGTATACGAAGAGGTCAAACGAGCTGGCCATCCTGTGTCCAACTATGGTGGACCCTCCCATCAAACGAATTGAGCTGTACCTCAAGGGCCTTGTACCAGAGATTCAAAGTCACGTAACTTCAGCCAACCTAGGTACCATTCAGCAAATTATCAAGTTGGCTCATCGTCTCACCGACCAGGCGGTGGAGCAAAACAGGCTACCCAAACGTATCAGTGCCACAGCTACTTCTGATGCACCTACCGATAACAAACGAAAATGGGATGGGAACTCCGGAAAGGGTCCTACTTCAGTTCAGTCTCAGCAGCGAAAGACTGATGACTACCAGAGCCCTGGTCAGCAATCTTCTGGTAACCAAGGACAGGGTGGATACCGAGGGAACCACCCCAAGTGCAACCGGTGCAACAAACATCACAGCGGGCAGTGCAACAAAGGTCGTTGCCTGAGGTGTAACAAGTTTGGTCATGAAGCAAAGGATTGCAGGAGCACCCGACCAGCAAATCAGAATCGCCAACAACAACAACAAGCCCCACAGAACCACCATCAGCAGCAACAGCAGGGCAATAAAGGATGTTTTCAGTGTGGCGCTGAAGGTCACTTTAAGAGGAACTGCCCCCAACTGAACCAGAATCAGAACAACAACAATCAAGGAAACGGGAACAACAATGGAGGCAACAACGGGGGCAACAACAATGGTAACGGAGCAAGGGGTCGTGCTTTCGTGATTGGTCAGGGTGATGCAAGGAACGATCCCAACGTTGTGATGGGTAAGTTTCTTCTGGATGATTTCTTTGTCACTGTCTTATTTGATTCGGGTGCCGATACCAGTTATGTGTCTCTAAAAGTTAGTCAAATGCTTAAACGTACCCCAACACTTTTGAACACCAAGCACACGGTAGAGCTAGCAAACGGTAAAAGTCTTGAAGCCACACACGTAGTTAAAGGTTGTAACCTCGTCTTAGCTGGTCAGACCTTCTCTATCGATCTTATTCCTATCGTACTTGGTAGTTTCGACGTTGTTATTGGGATGGATTGGTTATCCCATCAGCAAGCGGAAATTCTTTGCAACGAGAAGATTGTCCGCATTCCTCGTTCTGGTAAGGAACCCCTCGTGATTCGTGGCGACAAGAGTGGTGCTGTCGAAGGCATCATCTCTTTCCTTAAGGCCCAGAAGTGTTTGCGAAAGGGCCACACTGCCATTCTGGCACTCGTTACTGACACATCAACAGAAGAGAAGAGAATTGAAGACATTCCTATTGTGCGCAATTTTCCTGAGGTATTTCCTGAGGAATTGCCTGGTCTTCCGCCTCATCGCCAAGTTGAATTTCAAATCGAGCTAGCTCCTGGAGCAGCGCCCATAGCTCGAGCGCCTTATCGTCTAGCTCCATCAGAACTTGAAGAACTATCCACGCAATTACAAGAACTCTTGGAAAAGGGTTTTATTCGTCCTAGCTCTTCGCCCTGGGGAGCTCCAGTATTATTCGTGAAGAAGAAAGATGGTATTTTCAGAATGTGTATTGACTATCGCGAAGTTAACAAGGTGACTGTGAAGAATCGTTATCCTCTTCCACGTATTGACGACTTGTTCGACCAGTTGCAAGGGTCGAGCTATTAATCCAAGATTGACTTGAGATCGGGATACCATCAGCTGAGGGTCCGAGATGAGGATGTCTCCAAAACAGCATTCAGAACCCGTTACGGCCATTACGAGTTTCTGGTTATGCCATTCGGGCTGACGAATGCACCAGCGGTCTTCATGGATCTCATGAACCGAGTGTGCAAGCCTTACCTGGATAAGTTCGTTATTGTGTTCATCGACGATATCCTGATCTATTCTAAGAGTCAGGAGGAACACGAGCAGCATCTACGACTTATGCTGGAACTTCTTCGAAAAGAACAGTTGTATGCCAAGTTTTTGAAATGTGACTTCTGGCTTCGCGAAGTCCACTTTCTAGGCCATGTGGTAAACAAGGATGGAATTCATGTTGATCCATCCAAGGTTGACTCAATTAAGAACGGGCCTGCACCCCGCACACCAACAGAAATCCGCCAATTCTTGGGTTTGGCAGGATATTACAGAAGGTTTATCAAAGATTTCTCCAAGATTGCGCAACCTCTCACTTCACTGACTCAGAAGGGTGTCATCTATCGTTGGGGTGATGCACAAGAGTCCGCATTTCAACATCTAAAGGATAGACTTTGTAGCGCGCCTATCCTCTCATTGCCCGAAGGCACCGATGATTTCGTGGTTTATTACGACGCTTCCATCCAAGGACTTGGTTGCGTATTGATGCAACGTGACAAGGTCATTGCCTACGCATCGCGCAAACTTAAAGTTCACGAAAGAAACTACACTACTCACGATCTGGAGCTGGGAGCAGTTGTTTTCGCGCTTAAGATATGGAGACATTACCTGTACGGTACCAAGTGCACCATTTACACCGATCACAGGAGTCTCGAGCATATCTTCAAGCAAAAGGAGTTGAACATGCGTCAACGCCGATGGGTTGAGCTCTTGAACGATTATGAATGCGCAATCAAGTATCATCCGGGCAAAGCCAATGTTGTGGCCGACGCCCTCAGTCGAAAGGATACCATACCTAGGCGTGTACGTGCTCTACAGCTTACCATCCAATCTAACCTTCCCGCTTAGATTCGCGATGCTCAGGTTGAAGCATTGAAAGTAGAAAACATCAGGGCTGAGTCCCTACGAGGATCGAGGCAGCGGCTAGAACAAAAGGAAGACGACGCTTACTATGTAACAGGGCGCATCTGGGTCCCACTGTATGGAATCCTACGCGAGCTTGTGATGGATGAAGCACATAAGTCTCGTTATTCAGTACATCCTGGTTCGGATACGATGTACCACGACTTAAAGACCACATACTGGTGGCCTGGCATGAAAGCCCACATAGCAACCTACGTCAGCAAGTGCTTGACTTGTGCGAGAGTCAAGTCTGAATATCAGAAACCATCAGGCCTACTGCAACAACCGGAGATCCCGAAATGGAAATGGGAGCAAATTTCCATGGATTTCGTTACCGGCCTGCCCAGATCTCAACGCGGAAACGATACCATTTGGGTGATCGTAGATCGACTGACCAAGTCTGCACATTTTCTGGCTATCAAAGAAACTGATAAGTTTTCTACTCTTGCAGACATTTACCTAAAGGAAGTGGTATCGAGGCACGGAGTGCCAACCTCCATCATTTCTGATCGTGACGCGCGTTTCACTTCTGAACTGTGGCAAGCTATGCACAAGTCCTTTGGCTCACGTTTAGATATGAGCACCGCTTATCACCCACAGACGGATGGGCAATCTGAACGCACCATCCAAACCCTTGAAGACATGCTTAGGGCATGTGTGATCGATTTTGGTAATGGCTGGGAAAAGCACCTCCCGTTAGTGGAGTTTTCATATAACAACAGCTACCACACCAGCATCCAAGCCGCTCCGTTCGAGGCATTGTATGGACGCAAATGCTGATCACCTCTCTGTTGGGCAGAAGTTGGTGACAGCCAAATCACTGGCCCAGAACTTGTGGTAGATACCACCGAGAGAATTGCTCAGATACGACAGCGAATGGCGGCAGCTCGTGACCCTCAGAAAAGTTATGCTGATAAGGGAAGAAAACCACTCGAGCTCCAGGTTGGGGATCGAGTGCTACTCAAAGTCTCACCTTGGAAAGGTGTAGTCCGCTTTGGCAAACGAGGCAAACTCAATCCGCGTTATGTCGGACCATTCGAAGTCATTGAGAAAATTGGCAAAGTCGCCTACAGGTTGAATCTACCTGAAGAACTCAGCGGAGTTCACAATGTTTTCCATGTGTAGAATCTGAAGAAGTGTCTGTCAGATGAGACCCTCATAGTTCCTCTGAAGGAACTCACTATCGACGACCAGCTGCGATTCGTCGAGGAACCTGTAGAGATTACTGATCGAGATGTTAAGATCCTCAAGCATACCAGGATACCTCTGGTCCGAGTCCGTTGGAATGCTCGTCGTGGCCCAGAGTATACCTGGGAACGAGAAGACCAAATGAAACTCAAGTATCCCCAACTGTGTAAGAAAAACGCAACCACTACTGAGGCTGAAGCTACTGCAGAATTTCGGGACGAAATTCCAAATCAACGGGGGGATGATGTGACACCCCAGGAAAATCAGAAAAACAACGCAACTTAACTAGCTTCCTCAGTAACCATGCGCTAAATTTCGGGACGAAATTCTCTTAAGAGGGGGAGAATGTGACAACCCTCAAAATCCCATGTATTCCGTACAATTCATTAATGATAATTAAAGTACTTGACGATTGTGTGGAATTACTTAACTGCTTGCTGATATCTGTGTTATACTTACATGTATTTGTTAACATACTAGTAGGATACAGAAAAGTTACTAAATAGTCCGGTATGCCTTCCTGAGTGTTAAAAATTAAAAACGTTGCAAAAATATATATGTAGGTCGCTTTACGGATTAATTAAGCAGTTTAACGGAACAGTATCCGACCGAACAACCGGACATTACCCGGGACACCAAATATTTGTCAAACACCTTGTGTAATTATTTTTGGCTAGTCATGGTTCCCGTTTGCCATAACACCCGCTAAAAATAAACAAACTAACTTATATCACCACTTTTCTTACATCTAACTAATACTTGCATTCTAGTTACAATTTTTACCTCAAGACACCCCCCCCCCCAACGATTTTAGTCCCAAGTTGGACCCACATAATCACCAACTTATCTCCATGCCATACTTCCTTGATTTGTCCTATTATTTAATTAGATTTTTTACTTGTGATAGTAACCAAGATATGTGAGTGAATCTTTAAAAAGTATGGATCATAGATTGTTCATCATTCCATAGAAATCATTCTCACTTCACTTCTCTCTCTCTCCATTCGGTTTACTACAACCGAATCCACCACCATCACCCTTACACCTTCATCTTCTTCATTTACATATTCCATACAAAGCTTCAAAGTGAGCCATGGAGGTTACATCTTGAAGGACTTTTCAAAGGAGCTTGTTTCAAGTCTTTTAACCATCTTTTTCGTACCAACTTTGCACTAGATTCTACCCTAGCTATAAGCTAGTAGTAAGCTCTTGTTTAACCTTTGTTCATCTTATTTTATGGCTAACATTGTAGTATGATGCTTATGTTTACAACAAAAATGCAAGAACACTAAAAATATAAACATAAAGGTTACATGAAGTTTACTTGTATATGAAATGCTATTAGTTGATGTTGTCATGGGTATGTTGTTGGTTTAGGGTTGGTTAATACATATATGATGATTGATCGTCGAACTCTTGATAAATCCGTTGTTCGGACATATGTTGATACAATATAGTAACATTTAAACTATAGAGAACATGCTGAATCACATTTCCAGCCGACTTCATCAGGCTGTAAACAGTCCATAAAAAAGCGAAAAATGTATTTTCTGAAGTCGAGGTTTATGTATTATGAAATACGGTTCTAATGGCACCGGAATCGTAATTTTTGGACTTCGTTTACTATTTTTAAAGTGTCGATTTATAACAACAACTTAAGCTGAATTTTGACAGCAATAAATGGGTGTTACACTTTCAGTCATAACCTGAGTTTTGTAATGAATCAGACCATGAAATTTGTACAGTAGATGAAAACCGATGCATTTGTAATTACCCCACTGGAATTTCGTAAATCGGACACTCGATGAATTTTTAATAAATTGTTCCGTGGACTGTGATCAGAAATACATAAATCTGAGTTCATTCCGGAATATGAATTTTTATAAAATATTGGTAATGAACCGGACCCCGATATTTTTACACAATAAAATATGGAACGTTTAAGACATCCTGTAAAAATTTGGGAATTTTTGGAATAATTTAACTATTTTATTAAAATGGCCAAAAACAGCAGGTTTTGAATATAAATGCTGAAATGACATAAGTTGTGACTCGCGTGTCTAAATGTCGAGTATGCTATCTATGAATGATCTAACATGTTATATATGTTATGTGCATTATCGTATGTTTGATTTTGAGTGGGGAATGGATGGGAAACTTGGATGGGCATAAACCGCTAAAGTGATGCATGTTATGTGATAGATACGTGTAGGAACTTTGTGCTCTATTTGAAAGTCACTAAATGACTAACTGGTAATTATATTAGGACGTGATTGACCGACCTTGACTGTTAGCTATATTTGAGAATCTAACCGAGCAAACCGAGGTGAGTTCACACTTTCTACAAGGCATGGGATTCCCGGTGGTTTGGGAATGGGTTAAAGAATTTAAAACTAAATCTACATATCCCCTGAGGAGATATGTACGGCCATCCTCCATAGAGAGGATGCCATTATTAAACCTACGAATTCTCCTAGTGCAGAATACGTACGTTCGTCCTCCTGGTGCAGGACAACAACCTTAAAACTAGCTAGACAAAACTCTATCAATAAGTCCCTCTTCATATCGACTTAATCGCCGAGGCCAATGGCGAGCGGGTCATTAGTTAATAGCGCTATTAGGTTTAACAAACCTCACACCGTGCCGTTCGGACGGGCGTGTACTAATGGACTATGGCAAACTGTCAGTGATGATAGACACTGATGTAGGGCACAACTATTGTTCGTAGTAGTCGATATCATACCGTCTAGTAGTTCACACGGGGAAAGCCCCCACTAATTATGGATACGGTTTGGGTAAAGAAAAAGGAAATGGTTAAACATACTTTCAACTTCGGGGTAACCCCCACGGCAAACAAGCCAACGAAAGTCAAACCACGTTTTTCAGAAACAACTTAAAACCAAACAACCAAACGTGAACTCACTCAACTTTGTTGTTGACTAGTTGTTACATGCCTTACAGGTCGCTAAATGCTTGGAGCTTGCACGAGGAAGAAGTCGTTGTGGTGTACGGACTGTTATGTTCCGTGCTCATTGTTTAAATCCTTATGAACTTATTAAACTCGTGTTTTGAACCTTAACATATAAACTATGGACTTATGCTTTTGGATTTACTTTTATGCTTCCGCTGTTTAAACTAAACATGGTTAACTAGCTTTGGTCACCAGTTGTATTGAGGTTGGTTTCATTTACTTAATTGTGTTGTTCAATATGATTGGTGGCTCGATCCTGGTCACGTCACGCCTCCAAGCGGTGGTACTCCGCATGGTGGATTTTGGGGGTGTGACAATGTTTATCCCTTTTCTTGTATTTATGTTAGATTTTGCTGCATATTTGTTCCTTTTGTTCATTTACGCTCATTTAGTCCTGAAAATACAAAAGGAAGACAAAAGCACACTTTTTTCAACATTAGTATTAAAAAAGGGTTAGTTTTATGCCTCAATTGATGTATTTTATATATTGCATTTTACACACATCAAATACCCCCACACTTGAATCTTTGCTTGTTCTCAAGCAAAACTCTTTATAATGTGGCTTACACTCCCAAATGGAATGGGTAGAAGAGAAGTTTTTGGGCTTGTCTTGAGTGTCGGGAATCCAAGATCGTTATTAGGCTTTATTTTTATGTTATTTACAATCCTATTCGTTATGATTTATTTAGAACATTTCATAAGAGAAATTACTTATTTGAGCATAACATGCCTCTTTAAAATTCCATTTATATACAAGTTCACATACCTCACGGGAGATCACTCAACACTCGGCCGAAGATGTATTTTTGTGAAACACTCGAGATCGGCATGGAACTTACTTCTACCATATGCGTGCCAAGCAATCAATCCTCCTCCTTTTTAACTATAAACCTTTGTAAATATCAAGAGGACTTGGGGAAGGGTTAGGCTTGGGTTAAAGGTAGGTGGTTTTGGGTTAGTGGTTAGTAGAATGGGCTAAAAGCGTAAAAAGCGTCGGTCGTCGTAAAACTTTTTGTTTTTGTGACGTTTATTCAAACAAAGCATTTTCAAACAAAGTTTCTTTGAGGAACTTGTTTGTTTATTGCTATACTTCATTTTTTATTGATAAAGAATGTCACATGAAAACTGAGCTTTTTACTAAAATAAAGGGTTTAAAAATAAAAAGGGTTTTGGTGGGTAAAGGGTGTTTGTTTTGTGGGTTTAGAAACGAAAAGGTTTAGGCTCAAAGGGGTTAACTAGGGGGATTTTTTGGTAGGTGATAAAAAAAAATTGAAAAATAATGGTGTTGAAAAGAAAAAGGGTTAGTCCTAATGCCCCATCATTTACTTACTTGGGTTTAAGTTGGTAAGGACCGGGAATGTATCGTCATGGCAAGTTCTAGAGTTGTAAGAAACCAAGCGGCTATTCACACAAGAAACGAAAAATGAGCATTTAACTTAAAGATGTATATTTGTATGCTCATTAAAGGCTCAAAACTCACTTTTTGTGGGAATGGGTTTATAATGTGATCGAGTATATATAATCAAATTTTAACTAGATTTGTCATGCCGTTTCATAATTTTCTTATGTTGGTTCTTTTTATCACGACGCTATCGGTTGTAAATTTGTAAAAATATAACCTTTTTAGAACTTGTTATTCCCAAATTAAACCAAGACAAGTAAAAAATGAAAAGTTTTTTGAAATTTTTTTTGGGGTGATTAGCGGTTCCAATAGAGTTTTGTGTAAGGCTTGTTATTAGGATTTGCAAAATTCAAGGTTTTAGCATCCCCCCACACTTAAATTACACATTGTTCTCAATGTGTCTCAAAAATAAGTTTTTAGGTTGATTGAATGTGTAAAAAGGTGTTTAAAAACAAAATTTTATGTTACTGGGTGTCTGGGAATCCGGGCACGGCCCCGTGTTCAGATCGTCAGTATCATAATTTACAAAAGGCTGGGAACGGGGGGCGTGTTTAGTGAACACGGCCCCGTGTCCAGTTACCTGAACTGGGCGTTTTCTGCAGAACCTTGAGCACGGGGCGTGTTGGGCTGAGCACGGCCCCGTGCTGAACTTGCTGTAATGAAGAAAAATTGTCAGGAGGCTCTGTTTTTGTGCATGGGGTGTGGGTTCAAGTTTCCCTTAGTAACCTCCACCATTCCAAGTGTGTTTTATTCCTGAAAAGTAAAACTAAACTAGAAAACATAAAAGTTAATCTAAACTAAAACTAAGGATAGTTCCGAGGAATGCCTCCGTGGTGCGCCACGTTTATAAGGGTCCTTGGCTAGACCCATAGTCAGTCATATGATACCCAAGTGGGATGTTTTGCATCCCATGTTGCACCGTCGGAGAGCATCATCCAAGCTTGAGTCTATGACTTTCATGTAGTTGACCGGGTCGTCGTCTTCTACTCTTTTCCCAACCCCAAACTCCATCTCCTTGTCTCCAACCCTCAATGTTAACGTCCCACCATTCATGTCTACCATTGCATGGGCTGTGACTAGGAATGGTCTTCCTAGAATGAGTGGTACTTCGGTATCTTCCTCCATATCTAGTATGAAAAAGTCGGCCAGGAAGACAAAGTCTCCGACTTTTACCAATAGATTTTCGGCGACACCTTGTGGATATTTAATAGACCTATCGGCAAGTTGTATGCTCATCTTTGTGGGGCTTATTTTACCTAGTCTGAGTCGGTGAAACATTGATGCGGGAATAAGATTAATGCTAGCCCCAAGATCAGCTAGCGCATTGCGGATGGGTGATCCCCCAATCGAACAAGGGATAGTGAAACTTCCGGGGTTGATTTTCTTTTGTGGGAGTTTGTTAAGTAGTACGGCGGAGCATTCTTCACTTAAATTAACTAGTTGTAATGTTTCAATTTTCCTTTTGTGAGTGAGGAAGTCTCTCATAAATTTTGAATATTTAGGCATTTGAGTGAGGACTTCCACAAATGGAAGATTGATGTGCAATTGTTTTAGTAAATTTACAAATTTTGTGAATTGCTCATCGGTCTTTTGGCGAAGTAACCGACCGGGGTAAGGTACCGGAGGATTCTTGGTAGTCTCTTGATTTGGTGGAGGAGTCGTCTCTTTTTGGGGCATCAGTGAAGTTGGGGTTTGGGTAGACGGACTCTTTTTAGTTGGAGGTAGCGGGGCCTCCTCGGGACCTACGGTATGGTTTCTCAATGTGATGAGATGTACTTGCGCCTTTGGGTTTGTTTCAGTATTGCTGGGTAACACGCCTTGTGGTCTCTCGGAGAAATTTTAAGCTAGTTGATTTAATTGTTTTTCAATGGTTTGAATACTAGCTTGTTGATTTCTAAAGTTCGATTCCATTTGTTGAAATCGATCCGAGCTTTTATTTCTAGTGTCGGAGATGAGGCGTGAGATAGTATCTTCAAGCCTCTCTCGTCCCCCTTGTTGTTGTTGAGAGAAATTTTGTGACTCATTTCTTGGTTGTTGAAAGTTTGTTCGTTGGTTTTGATTTTGTTGGTTGCTACTATTGCTGGGTTCTCTCCAACCAAGGTTAGGGTGGTTACGCCATCCTTGGTTGTAGGTACCCGTTGGAGGACCTGACGTTCTAGGCCTATTATCAATGTAGTTTACCGTTTCTGTTTGATTATCCATTTCTTTCATACAACTCCAATTTTCATGTGGTCCACCACACCCTTCACAAGCCATAACCGAGGCCGTTTTTGCAATTTCTAACTTTTTGATTTTCGAAGAGAGGGCCTCGATTTGGGCTTGTAAAGAAGTGCTTTCGTCAACCTTATGGGCGCCCCGGGCAATAGATTTTGTGCCTCGGGGAGTGTGCCACTGAAAATTGTTTTGAGCAATGTCCTCAATTTGATTATAAATTTCATTTGGGCGACTGTAACACCCGTTCTTATAAATTAAGGTTTAACGTATCATTTACGAAAAACAATCCTGTAATTAAGATCACATATGCATTGGAAATTACGGGTTTATTAAAACTTTTTACAATTTAA
This sequence comes from Helianthus tuberosus, assembly GCA_030545235.1. NCBI lineage: Eukaryota > Viridiplantae > Streptophyta > Magnoliopsida > Asterales > Asteraceae > Helianthus > Helianthus tuberosus. The sequence continues at coordinate 68,807,784 of CM060434.1, read as the reverse complement.
AATGATACATCATAATGTGATTTTAATTCGCCGTTATAGAATAACGACGAAACAACATTGCGGAAGCTTTGTTTAACGTGTGTTCGGTTCTTGCTCGATGCTTAATCTTCATCCGGGAACCTCGACATTCACCTGTGATCAAAACCAACTTAAAAGTCAGTTTTGATAATTAAATAACTAATACAACAAGGAAATTAGGAAAAATCCAACATTTATGTCTTGATTCAAAACAAAATGCTTGAACCTGGCCTCCACCGTAACTTACGGTGGCACCGTAAGTTACGGTGGCCCCTGAATTACAAATCTTCCCACCGTACTTCAGTAGGCACCCACCGTAACATAGTCAGCTCCACCGTAACTTACGGTGGCACCGTAAGTTACGGTGGTCCCTGCATGCAACCTTTCCATTTTGCCGTTTATTGACACGAAAACTTTCGTATCTTTCAATCCGCTTATCCGTTTAACCTACCGTTTCTTCCTACGTGATTGTAATTTGATTCTCCATCATATGGAGTTAAAATCCGACATCCGGCTTAATAAATTTTGAAACTTTTATAGCTTCGGCTTATTACCTTTTTACAAAAATTTGACCCGTTTACGCATTTTATCAAACAAACGTATTTGTTTGATTCCTACATCACAAACACTTCTTCAAATTAATGTTATCTACCATTTTAGGTTATAATCATAGGTTTATTACACAATTTAAACCCGTTTTCATTCTTATGCTTATTTCGACCCGTTAAGGGTATTTTAAGCACTTTAAAACATGAAATCGTTTTCATTCATTTCTAGCATCTTATTCCTACATTCCTTATCAAGTAATCTTCCACTACAACTATATGTGTGTTGGGTTTAATGTGGATATCTATATGTTCCGAGTTTTACCCCTCGGATTACCATTTTACGGCAAAGACTCATATAAAGCCTTTCGACCCAAGAATTTACGTTTTTCACTATCTAACTTATCCTAAGCATTTATATAATCATAAAACTCATTTCCGAACCACCTTTTAAGGTCGTTCGTCCGAATTAGTTTACAAGGGCAATTTGGTCAATTTTCATCCTTCTTTAACTACAAGGGTCCTTTAAATACTTGATGGACCCAAAATCCAACTCTTTTATCTATAATCTTATTTATAAACCCATGTGCTTCTAAAACACCATGAACATAATTCAATTTATTCGGTTTACCTTAAAGATAACCGAATATCTACACTTTAACATTGTCTAACTCTTATAGAACTCCAAATTCTACATGATGAGTTGTGTTATTATACATACCTGGCTCGGATCAATATATTGATCCGTTTCAATACCTTGCCTTAATAGCCGCTAAGCAATAGCGATGTACTTATCCTTTTGCTATTTATTCCTATAACATGTAACTCGACAAACCATTAGACAATATTGTCAAAGGGTGATAATTTCACCTTTTGACCCGTTTATTTACCTAGTGATCTTCATCACTTCAAGTAAATGCCAATTTCATGTATTATGCTAATTTAAAGTCTACTAGCTAGAATACGGAATCAAGCATAACGTAACGGAATCGTAGTTACGTACCTTTAAAGCACACCTTTCAAGCGTGTATCACCTCCGGCTTGTCCGCTTGACGTTCCGGATTCCTTGCCTAAAGAGTTCAATTCACAATAAGTTTAGAACTCTTTCACAAGCTTTAACGCATAATTTGCTACAATAACCAAATCTGCGTTTTTACCCAACTTTTAACATTTTAACCCTCACTTAGGCGTTCCATCAAACACCTAGCGGGTCAGATTTTTATATAAACAAAACCAAGTTCATGACTTGTAATTATCATCTAAACTAACTTTACTTAGTCAATCCTACATATATCTTAACATCAATATTTCTGAAATTTATTCTAAATTTCATATTTATGTTAGAACAAGATCACAATTCTAAGGCTTATCAAGTTTTCTTCAAGTTTATTAATCACCTACAATGGTGGTTATAAACTCTATAATTATCATGAAATCTTTTAACAAGATTTCACCTAGGGTTCATCCCTAGACATCATATCTCTTCTAATTACATTCATGCATGACACAATCAAGCTAAATTTCGATCTTTCATAATTAACCTAGAACTTGAGATGAATCAAAACTTCAAGATTTTACATACCTTATGATCCCTTCAACTAGGTGATCATTTATTTATGCTTGAAAATCGATTTGGACATGATTTAGGCCTTCAATTTGAGAGTTTAGTAGAAGTTAGGGCTTGGGGGTGAGGGTGTCGCCCTCTTCCTGTTCTTGATCGACCAGAGCCTCATTTGAGGTGTTTGGTTTTATTTTTTTGTTTAAAACTAATAATAATAGTTTCAAGTTTAACAACATTGGTCCCTCCCTTTTTGTTTAACATTAAATTTTGGTTATTCTAACCTTATTTCAAGTTATTTCTAGACTTGTAGTTAACTAGGTTATAATTTTCCTAGTTATTCATCTTGTTCAAAAACCCGTTTTATTTTAAGTCCCGTTAAATCTCGGGCCTTTTTATATACTTTGCTTTCTCAAAGTATTTCCCATCCTTTTAATAAATATTAGACTTATTTATTTAAATCCTAATATTCACCGGGTAAATTTTACTACTAATGGTATTTTCCCCGTCTTTTAGTATTAACGGGGTTTGATTACCAAACCCGTTTTCGGGGTGTTACAAGGCGACGATTACCTAGAAGTCCCCCGGAGCTAGAGTCAAGTGTTTGTCCTATGTGTGGCAACAACCCATTATAGAAAGTGGATACTTGTTGCTATACCGCAAGACCATGATGAAGGCACTTTCTTAGTAGCTCCTTGAACCTTTCCCAAGTTTCATACAAGGATTCCCCGTCCTCTTGTGAGTATGTATTAATTTCAGTCATTAATTTTGCTGTTCTAGAAGGAGGGAAGTACTTATACAAAAACTTTTGGGCTAGTTCATCCCAAGTGTTTACCGAACCAACTGGGAGGTGTTAAGCCAAGCCTTAGCTCGGTCTTTCAGGAAAAACGGGAACATTCGGAGGCGGATGGCGTCATTTGAGGCTCCGTTGATCCGAAAGGTATCACATATTTCCAAAAAGTTGGTAATATGTAAATGGGGATCTTCGTCCGCAAGCCCATGGAAAGTTGCGGAGTTTTGGAGCATTTGGATAAAATGCGGCCGAAGTTCGAAGTTGTTGGCATCGACATTCGGTGAATTAATAGCGGCGCCGAGATTACCTACCATGGCCGTAGGTAATCCATTAGGGCACGTTGATCCGCCATTGGAAGTGGGTCCCCCGAAACTTTCTCTTGGTTTTTAGCTTTAAGTTTTTTTCATAGAAAGCGTTCGGGTTCGTCTAGAGGTTCTTTTATGTCTATACTGGAACTGGAGCTCATGCACTGCGTAGGAAGTTCAGGTGCGGCGCCTGGGTTCCAAGTCCTGCGATAAAATCAAAAAGAGTGTTTGTCAGAAGTTTCACCACGGCCCTGGGCTCAGCTGAATATGGCCCCGTGGTCGGAGTTACAGTATTTTTTTCGGATCCCTGTTACTGGGGAATTCAACACGGCCCCGTGCTACACCGACACGGCCCCATGCTCAGCTCTCTGTAACTCGGAAAATAAAAATTGCCAGTAACGATACTGGGCACTGCCCGTGTCCGACTAGGCACGGCCCCGTGCTGCAGTCTGCAGAAGCTGAAAATTAAGAAAAAATCCTAAAAACAGAAAAAATAAGAAAAACGATTAGGCCGTTGATTCCTAACTTTCTTAAAATCCTTGTGTCCCCGACAACGGCGCCAAAAACTTGGTGTGTGTAGTGTATCTGTTTTTAGTTATATTTTAAGCCCTTTTTAACACTTTAGTCAAGTTTTAAATATATAAAACACGATATTCTACTAACACTAAACACACATATGGGCAAGTGCACCTATCGTGAGCGTAGTATAGCGCTGGTAAGATACCGAGGTCGTCCAAGGACACAAGAGATTTTAGTACCGGTTTATCCTCAACGTCTAATCAAATCAAAAGTTTAGAAAAGGTTTTAAACATGAAAATTAAAAACTAAAAATGCTGAAATTAAAAATAAAAATAAAAACAGATAGACAAGATGAATCACTTGGATCCGACTCGCCTTTAGTGTAACCTTTGATGATTTCCGCACTTTTTCACTTTTTAAGAGATTATCTTAGTTATAGTAGTAGGCCCCTCTTTTGAAGGTGACGTTACCCTCAACCCAGTAGTTTGAGTCAGCAATGATACAATCCTAAAGGGTCGGAATATTGAAAGATAACTAATTAAGTTATTAATGCGTAATGTGGTAGGCCCCTCTTTTGAAGGTGACGTTACCCTCGGCTAAGTGGTTTGAGTCAGCAGGGATACAATCCCAAGTAGCCGGGTTAATGTATTAATAGTAGTTTACATATGAGGGGATCAAGCCATTCGCACCCCTGCCATCAAATACCAGTGGGTATTGAAGGAGGTCCTAGTAAGCTTGACCCAGGTCCTTGCAGGATCTATACACTGAACAAGTCAAGAACCTTACCAAACCATTCCCTTAACCCCGACCAGGTAGCCAACATATCTCTACATAGACCGTAGAGATAAGAATGGTGAAAATCTTTTATTTTATATAGACAGTAAAATAATGCCAAGACTCCACAGACAAATGATAAGGAAGTTTCACCTTCAACATAAGAAACTAGTTATTAAAGTCATTAATACAAAACTAAATAAAAAGTGCGAAAAGATTAAAAATCAAAAGTATTACACTAAATGCTTGTCTTCACTAAGTGGTGTAAGAGACTTAGGCAAACATGGCCTTTGATTGTCAAGAACTCTTACTATCAATCTTGGATCCCGAGACTACAACATACACTCTAAGATGGATGATGGTGGTGGATGTGGGTTGTAGTGGTGGTGGAGTGTGGGTGAAGTGGGAGAGAGGTGGTTTGCCAAGGGATGCTTTTGAAGTGAACCAAACACCTCTATTTATAGCCTGCACAGAAGCCCGGATACGGCCCCGTGTCCATTGGGCACGGCCCCGTGTCCATCCTCTTTCTCTTTCTTCATTAATTGCAGTTTGTCTGCATTAGCTCCACACGCCCCCGTGTTTGCTTGCCATGGCCCCGTGTGCAGAAGCGTATCTGTACTATCAAGATTTGCTTGAATTCTGCGAATCTTAGCGTTAACCACGACCCGTGTTGAGCTAGGAACGCCCCCTGTGCTGGGAATAGAAGCTTCTACAACTTTGTCTTTTCTGCAGACAACTGGCCACACCCCCGTGTCCTCTGGGCACGGGGCCGTGGTCAGCCTTCTGTTTTCTTGTTTTTGTTTGGGAAGGTTCTGTCGAGGGGTCGGGCATGCCACTGATGTGTGTAAAATGCAACATATAAATTACATCAAATGAGGCATAAAACTAACCCTTTTTAGTACTAATGTTGGAAAAAGTGTGCTTTTGTCTTCCTTTTGTATTTTCAGGGTTAAATGAGCTTAAATGAACAAAAGCAGCAAAAATGCAGCCAAATCTAACAATAATACAAGAAAAGGAATAAACGTGGCATGCCCGACCCCTTGACAGCATCTCCCCAAGCAAAAACAAGACATCAGAAAGCTGAACACGCCCTGTGCTCATTGGACACGGGGGCGTGCCCAAGTGTCTGCAGAAAAGACAAAGTTGTAGAAGCTTCTATTTTCCAACACGGGGGCGTGCCCAGCGGACACGGGGCCGTGGTCAACCCTAAGATTCGCAAAATCCAAGCAAATCTTGATAGTACAGATACGCTTCTGCACACGGCGCCGTGCCCGGCGGACACGGGGGCGTGGTCAACTAATGCAGACAAACTGCATTTAATGAAGAAAGAGAAAGTGGATGGACAAGGGGCCGTGCCCAATGGACACGGGGTCGTGTCCGGGCTTCTGTGCAGTCTATAAATAGAGGTGCTTGGCTCACTTCAAAGGCATTCCTTGGCAAACCACCTCTCTCACACTTCACCCACCCACCACCACCATCACAACCCACACCCACCACCATCATCCATCATCTATCATAGAGTGTGTGTAATAGTCTCGGAATCCAAGATTGATCGTCAGAGTTCTTGACAATCAAAGGCCATGTTTGCCTAAGTCTCTTACATCACTTGGTGAAGACAAGCATTTAGTTTAATACTTTTTATTTTTAATCTTTTCGCACTTTTATTTGGTTATGTATTAATGACTTTAATAACTAGTTTCTTATGTTGAAGGTGAAACTTCCTTATCATTTGTCCGTGGTGTCTTGGCGTTATTTTACTGTCTATATAAAATAAAAGATTTACACCATTCATATCTCTACGGTCTATATAGAGATATGTTGGCTACCTGGTCGGGGGTTAAGGGAATGGTTTGGTAAGGTTCCTGCCTTGTTTAGTGTATAGATCCTGTAAGGACCTGGGTCAAGCTTAGTAGGACCTCCTTCAATACCCACTGGTATTGGATGGCGGGGGTGTGAATGGCTTGATCCCCTCATATGTAAACTACTATTAATACATTAACCCGACTACTTAGGATTGTATCCCTGCTGACTCAAACTACTTAGCTGAGGGTAACGTCACCTTCAAAAGAGGGGCCTACCACATTACGCATTAATAACTTAATTAATTATCTTTCAATAATCCAACCCTTTAGGATTGTATCCTTGCTGACTCAAACTAATGGGTTGAGGGTAATGTCACCTTCAAAAGAGGAGCCTACTACTATAACTAAGATAATCTCTTAAAAAGTGCAAAAGTGCGGAAATAATCAAAGGTTACATTAAAGGCGAGTCGGATCCAAGCGATTCATCTTGTCTATCTATTTTTATTTTTATTTTCATCATTTTCAGTTTTTTTATTTTCATGTTTAAAACCTTTTTCTAAAATTTTGATTTGATTAGACGTTAAGGATAAACCGGTACTAAAAGCTCTTGTGTCCTTGGACGACCTTGGTATATTACCAACGCTATATTACGCTCACGATGGGTGCACTTGCCCATATGTGTGTTTAGTGTTAGTAAAATATCGCGTTTTATAAATTTAAAACTTGACTAAAGTGTTAAAAATGGCTTAAAATATACATAAACACCTATCACACACTACGCACATCAAGTTTTTGGCGCCGTTGCCGGGGACACAAGGATTTTAAGAAAGTTAGGAATCAACAGCCTAATCGTTTTTCTTATTTTTCTGTTTTTTTAGGATTTTTCTTAAATTTTCAGTTTCTGCAGAGCTCAGCACGGGCCGTGCCCAACATAGTTACTGGCATTTTTTATTTTCTGAGTTACAGGGAGTTGAGCACGGGGCCGTGTCTGTGCAGCACGGGCCGTGTCGAGCCCCCCAGTAACAGGGATCCGGAAAACAATTACTGTCTCTCCGACCACGGGCCGTGTTCATCTGAGCACCGGGCCGTGTTGAAACTTTTGACCAACGTTCTTTTTTGTTTTTATTGCAGGACTTGGAACCCAGGCGCCACATCTGAACTTTTTACGCAGTGTATGAGCTCCAGTTCTAGTAGAGACATAAAAGAACCTCTAGACGAACCCGAACGCTTTCTAAGAAAAAAACTTAAAGCTAAAAACCAAGAGAAAGTTTCGGGGGACCCACTTCCAATGGCGAATCAACGTACCCTCATGGATTACCTACGGCCCACTGTGGGTAATCTCGGCACCGCTATCAATGCACCGAATGTCGAGGCCAACAACTTCGAACTTCGGCCGCATTTGATACAAATGCTCCAAAACTCCGCAACCTTCCACGGGCTTGCGGACGAAGATCCCCATTTACATATTACTAACTTCTTGGAAATATGTGATACTTTTCGGATCAATGGAGCATCAAATGACGCCATCCGCCTTCAAATGTTTCCATTTTCACTAAAAGATCGAGCTAAGGCTTGGCTTAATACCCTCCCAGTTGGTTCGGTAAACACCTGGGATGAACTAGCCCAAAAGTTTTTATATAAGTATTTCCCTCTTGCTAAAACGGCTAAATTAATGACTGAAATTAACACATATTCACAAGAGGACGGGGAATCCTTATATGAAACTTGGGAAAGGTTCAAGGAGCTACTAAGAAAGTGTCCTTATCATGGTCTTGCGGTATGGCAACAAGTATCCACTTTCTATAATGGGTTGTTGCCACACACAAGACAAACACTTGACTCTAGCTCCGGGGGACTTTTAGGTAATCGTCGCCCAAATGAAATTTATAATCAAATTGAGGAAATTGCTCAAACCAATTTTCAGTGGCACACTTCCCGAGACACAAAATCTATTGCCTCGGGCGCCCATAAGGTTGATGAAAGCACCTCCTTGCAAGCCCAAATCGAGGCCCTTTCTTCAAAAATCAAAAAGTTAGAAATGGCAAAAACGGCCTCGATCATGGCTTGTGAAGGGTGTGGTGGGCCACATGAAAATTGGAGTTTTATGAAAGAAATGGATAATTAAACAGAAACGGTAAACTACATTGATAATAGACCTAGGCCGTCGGGTCCTCCAACGGGTACCTACAACCAAGGATGGCGTAACCACCCTAACCTTGGTTGGAGAGAACCCGACAATAGTAGTAACCAACAAAATCTAAACCAACGAACAAACTTTCAACAACAGAGAAACGAGTCACAAAATTTCTCTCAACAACAACAAGGGGGACGAGAGAGGCTTGAAGATACCGTATCTCGCCTCATCTCCGACACCGAAAAGAAAAACTCGGATCGATTTCAACAACTGGAATCGAACTTTAGAAACCTACAAGCTAGTATTCAAAACATTGAAAAACAAATAAATCAACTAGCTCAAAATTTCTCCGAGAGACCACAAGGAGCGTTACCAAGCAATACCGAAACCAACCCAAAGGCGCAAGTGCATCTCATCACATTGAGAAACCGTACCGTAGGTCCCGAGGAGGCTCCGCTACCTCCAACTGAAAAGAGCCGGTCTAGTCAAACCACAACTTCTCCGACAACCCAACAAGAGACGGCTCCTCCGCCAAATCAAGAGCCCACTAAGAATCCTCAGGTACCGTACCCCGGTCGATTACTTCGCCAAAAGACCGATGAGCAATTCACAAAGTTCGTTAATTTACTAAAACAATTGCATGTTAATATTCCATTTGTCGAAGTCCTAACCCAAATGCCTAAATATTCAAAATTTATGAGGGACTTCCTCACTCACAAATGGAAAATCGAATCATTGTAATTAGTTAATTTAAGCGAAGAATGCTCCGCCTTGCTACTCAACAAACTCCCGCAAAAGAAGATCGATCCCGGAAGCTTCACCATCCCTTATTCAATTAGGGAATCACCCATTCGTAACGCACTAGCCGACCTCGGGGCTAGTATCAACCTCATGCCCGCATCAATGTTCGACCGACTAGGCCTAGGGAAAACAAGCCCTACAAAAATGAGCATACAACTTGCCGATAGGTCGGTTAAATACCCACAAGGTGTCGCTGAAAATCTATTAGTTAAAGTCGGAGACTTTGTCTTCCCAGCCGACTTTGTCATACTAGATATGGAGGAGGATACCGAAGTACCACTCATCTTAGGGAGGCCATTCCTAGCTACGGCCCACGCAGTGGTAGACATGAATGGTGGAAGACTAACATTGAGGGTTGGGGACAAGGAAATGAAGTTTGGAGTTGGTAAAAGAGTAGAAGACGATGACCCAGTCAATTACATGAAGGTCATAGACTCAAGTTTGGATGATGCTCTCCGACGGTGCAACATGGGATACAAAACATCCCACTTGGGTAACACATGACTGGCTTTGGGTCTAGCCAAGGACCCTTATAAACGTGGCGCACCACGGAGGCATTCCGCGGAACTATCCTTAGTTTAGTTTAGATTAATTTTTATGCTTTCTAGTTTAGTTTTAATTTTCAGGAATAAAACACACTCGGGATGGTGAAGGATACTAAGGGAGACTTGAACCAACACCCCATGCATGAAAACAGGGCCTCCCGACAAATTTTTCTTCATTACAGCAAGTTCAGCACGGGCCGTGCCCAGCCAACACGGCCCTGTGCTCAAGGATCTGCAGAAAATGCCCAGTTCAGGAAACTGGACATGGGGCGTGTTCGCTGAACACGCCCCCGTGCCCAGCCTTCTGTTACTTTCTGATACTTTCTGTTACTAGCAACCTGAACACGGGGCCATGCTCGGACACCACGGGCCCGTGTCCAGATGCCCAGTAACATAAAATTTTGTTTTTAACACACCTTTTACACATTCAATCAACCTAAAAACTTACTTTTGGGACATATTGAGGACAATGTGTAATTTAAGTGTGGGAGGGGGGGGGGAGGTGCTAAAACCTTGAATTTTGCAAGTCCTAATTACAAGCCTTACACAAAACTCTATTGGAACCGCTAAACACCCCAAATTTTTTTCAAAAACTTTTCATTTTTTTTACTTGTCTTGGTTTAATTTGGAAATAACAAGTTCTAAAAAGGTTATATTTTTACAAATTTACAACCGACAACGTCGTGATAAAAAGAACAAACATAAGAAAATTATGAAACAGCATGACAAATCTAGTTAAAATTTGATTATATATACTTGATCACATAAAAACCCATTCCCACAAAAAGTGAGTTTTGAGCCTTTATTGAGCATACAAATACACATCTTTAAACTAAATGCTCATTTTTCGTTTCTTGTGTGAATAGCCGCTTGGTTTCTTACGACTCTAGAACTTGCCATGACGATACATTCCCGGTCCTTACCAACTTAAACCCAAGTAAGTAAATGATGGAGGCATTAGGACTAACCCTTTTTCTTTCAACACCATTATTTTCCTTTTTTTTACCACCTACCCAAAAATCCCCCTAGTTAACCCCTTTAAGCCTAAACCTTTTCGTTTCTAAACCCACAAAACAAACACCCTTTACCCACCAAAACCCTTTTTCATTTTAAACCCTTTATTTTAGTAAAAAGCTCGGTTTTCATGTGTCTTCCTTATAAAAAAAATGATGATGAAGTCAAGAAATAAACAAACAAGTTAATCAAAAAGAACTTTGTTTGAAAAATTGCTTCATTAAAATAAAAAGTCTTACGAAAACCGACGCTTTCTACGCCTTTCGCCCTTTTCTACTAACTACTACCCAAAAACCACCTACCTTTACCCCAAGCCTAACCCTTCCCCAAAGTCCTCTTCATATTTACAAAGGTGTATAGTTAAAAAGGAGGAGGATTGATTACTTGGCAAGCATATGGTAGAAGTAAGTTCCATGCCGGTCCCGAGTGTTTCACAAAAATACATCTTCGGCCGAGTGTTGAGTGATCTCCCGTGAGGTATGTGAACTTGTATATAAATGGAATTTTAAAGAGGCATGTTATGCCCAAATAAGTAATTTCTCTTATGTAATGTTCTAAATAAATCATAACGAATAGGATTGTAAATAACATAAAAATAAAACCTAATAAAGATCTTGGAATCCCGACACTCAAGACAAGCCCAAAACTTCTCTACTACCCATTCCATTTGGGTGTGTAGGCCACATTATAAAGAGTTTTGCTTGAGGACAAGCAAAGATTCAAGTGTGGGGGTATTTGATGTGTGTAAAATGCAACATATAAATTACATCAAATGAGGCATAAAACTAACCCTTTTTAGTACTAATGTTGAAAAAGTGTGCTTTTGTCTTCCTTTTGTATTTTCAGGGTTAAATGAGCTTAAATGAACAAAAGAAGCAAAAATGCAGCCAAATCTAGCAATAATACAAGAAAAGGAATAAACGTGGCATGCTCGACCCGTCGACAACATCTCCCCAAGCAAAAACAAGACATCAGAAAGCTAAACACCTCCCGTGCTCATCGGACACGGGGGCGTGCCTAAGTGTCTACAGAAAAGACAAAGTTGTAGAAGCTTCTATTTCCCAACACGGGGGCGTGCCCAGTGGACACGGGGCCGTGGTCAACGCTAAGATTCACAGAATCCAAACAAATCTTGATAGTACAGATACGCTTCTGCACACGGGGCCGTGCCCAGCGACAAGGGGGCGTGGTCAACTAATGCTGGCAAACTGCAACTAATGAAGAAAGAGAAAGTGGGTGGACACGGGGTCGTGTCCGGGCTTCTGTGCAGGCTATAAATAGAGGTGCTTGGTTCACTTCAAAGGCATCCCTTGGCAAACCACATCTCTCACACTTCACCCACCCACCACCACCATCACAACCCACATCCACCACCATCATTCATCATCCATCATAGAGTGTGTGTAGTAGTCTTGGGATCCAAGATTGATCGTAAGAGTTCTTGACAATCAAAGGCCATGTTTGCCTAAGTCTCTTACATCACTTGGTGAAGACAAGCATTTGGTGTAATACTTTTTATTTTTAATCTTTTCGCACTTTTTATTTGGTTTTGTATTAATGACTTTAATAACTAGTTTCTTATGTTGAAGGTGAAACTTCCTTATCATTTGTCCGTGGTGTCTTGACGTTATTTTACTGTCTATATAAAATAAAAGATTTACACCATTCATATCTCTACGGTCTATATAGAGATATGTTGGCTACCTGGTCGGGGGTTAAGGGAATGGTTTGGTAAGGTTCTTGCCTTGTTCAGTGTATAGATCCTGCAAGGACCTGGGTCAAGCTTAGTAGGACCTCCTTCAATACCCACTGGTATTGGATGGCGGGGGTGCGAATGGCTTGATCCCCTCATATGTAAACTACTATTAATACATTAACCCGGCTAGTTAGGATTGTATCCCTGCTGACTCAAACTACTTAGCCGAGGGTAACGTCACTTTCAAAAGAGGGCCTACCACATTACGCATTAATAACTTAATTAATTATCTTTCAATAATCCAACCCTTTAGGATTGTATCCTTGCTGACTCAAACTACTGGGTTGAGTGTAACGTCACCTTCAAAAGAGGGGCCTACTACTATAACTAAGATAATCTCTTAAAAAGTGCAAACGTGCGGAAATAATCAAAGGTTACACTAAAGGCGAGTCGGATCCAAGTGATTCATCTTGTCAATCTGTTTTTATTTTTAATTTCAGCATTTTTAGTTTTTTTTTTATTTTATTTTCATGTTTAAAACATTTTTCTAAAATTTTGATTTGATTAGACGTTGAGGATAAACCGGTACTAAAAGCTCTTGTGTCCTTGGACGGCCTCGGTATCTTACAAACGCTATATTACGCTCACGATGGGTGCACTTTCCCATATGTGTGTTTAGTGTTAGTAAAATATCGTGTTTTATAAATTTAAAACTTGACTAAAGTGTTAAAAAGGGCTTAAAATATACATAAAAACCTATCACACACTACGCACATCACCACGTTTATCCCTTTTCTTGTATTTATGTTATATTTTGCTGCATATTTGTTCCTTTTGTTCATTTACGCTCATTTAGTCCTGAAAATACAAAAGGAAGACAAAAGCACACTTTTTCCAACATTAGTATTAAAAAAGGGTTAGTTTTATGCCTCAATTGATGTATTTTATATCTTGCATTTTACACACATCAAAGACATTGGAAACCACAAAACAAAAAATGAAAAACAACATGCTAAAGCTAGGAAGATGGTCTCTACAAAGGCTGAATCCCCCAGACCTAACCAACAAAACAAAAAACAGTTGCAACACCAACTAAACTGCAACCCAAAACAGGCCAGAACAACATATAACGCCAACTAAGAAGCCCAACAAACCTTTTAACAGCGCCACCAGCACCATACAAAACACCTGCACCCAAGAAAATTACATTCCAGGCCCGGGACTCCGAAAAAAGCCTTAACGACAACAAAAGACTGTTGTCCCAGGTAGCCCAGCAATACCGCCTCTCTGACCCAAAAGTCTCAGAAGCAAACCTCCACGACATGCGCAAAACTGCCTCCACCTGGCCCGCCATTGGATATATTCTATCTAAATCTATATTTGGAAAAAATGCACTTTTTGAGCTGAGACGTGTCAAAAGTATTTACAAAAAGAAAAGAAAAGCAATAGGAAAATCCAAATACAAGGGGATTTGGGAGTGTGCACACAATTCAGAGGTGTTGAGCCAATATATAATCTTTGACACCAGCTAACACAAGGTCAAAACTTTGATTAAACTACCATCCTTTGTCAGAATGCAAAATTATATTTAAACTCCTATCCGCAAATTTTTAAGTGAGCTCTGTCCCCTATCGCTGCTGACACCACGACCCATTATCTCTGATTCTCTTCAGAGTCATCAATGTATTCCTTTAGCTAGTACACAAACAAAAAGGGAAGTCAAGAACAAAGTTGTTAACCAAATCATATATGATATATCCCCCAAGAATTCAATATTTATAGTAGGCGGGCTGGATAGCAGGTTAAAATAGGTTTGGGTCTGAACAAGTCATTTAAACTTTAAATAAAGCCCAAACATATTAGGTCGGGTTGCTCCCCTTTCTGGAACCTTATAATAAAATTAATTGTTTTAGTATGATTACAGATAGGGCTAATGCCAGACAATAGCATAGTTCGGTGCTTTGTGTTGGTAATCATACTCAATAACGTCACGATCTCGTAATAGTACATTTCTGAAATGGGCTAGTTTGGTTAAAAACAAAAAAAAAACGATGACGTAGGAAGCCACCTCAGTAAGTCTAGCTTGGTAATTTTATGGGGATCCGATTTTGACTCAACCCCACACTTTTGATTTTTTTATTTAAGCTTAAATTCTGGTAACTAAAAGTGGCATCTTCGATCCATTCATTGAAATTAATCTAAAGTTGCCCATGGTAAATGAAAGTGGTATCTTCGATCCATTCGTTGAAATTAATCTAAATTTGCCCAAGTGTAAATTAACGTCTGAATCACTTTATTAAAAAGAACGATCAGCTACTTAAAGCATTAAAAAGTTATGCAACCATATTTGGCATACTGATTATATATAAAAGAAAAAAAATTCTAGGCATAAAGTGTTTCGGGTCAACCCAACCCAACTGGAGCCAGACCAAGAATTACTTGGTTTGATCAATTATCCAACCCACCCATTTTCCCACCTTTAATATCATTAGAATTAGCAGAGATCTTGATTAGCATGTTGTTAACAAGTATGTACTACTTACCGTTTTGCGAGCATGATCTTAACTGCCATCTTCGAGAATAAACTCTAGATCAAGAAGCATCCTGGACTGTACTAAATAATTGGCAAAATAACATATGTGATCCATTCAATTCAGATCATAAATTCAGATATACAATACATAATTTAGACACTTCAAACCTAAGACCGTTATCTTACCAGAGCAAAGCTTGCTAAAATTGGTGGTGTTTCACCTGCTCCTTCAGCCTACCCGGACACACAGAACCAGTGGCTATAGGGTTATGGTGTTCAGACTCAAGCTTGGCTACAAGCTACACAAGCTCAAGGATAACAAGGGCCTGCAACCTATACCCAACATGTATTATTACTTAACGAATCATTAACAACTATTTAAATTTGTTTTTTTATGTGCTTTATCTATGGGTGTAAACGACTCACTTAATTTTTTTCACCTGCTTGTATCTACGGGTGTAAACGACTCGCTTAATTTTTTTTCATGTGCTCTATCTCACTTTATACATGTAAAGGATCCTGTAAAAAATGCAAGAAAGTTTACAACCTGAAATTAACCGGTTCAATCCTATTGTTTCGTGTTTAAAAATCGTCTGTCACTACAAGTGTAATCTTATATAAACAGAGACCGGTATTTAAAAAAATACATTCCAATCCTAGATACATAGAATGACAACTAACCTTGAAACGCGTAGGCCATTCTTTACCTGTATAATCCCATTAAAGCTTTCTCTGCTCTTGATGATAAAAAGGCTTGAATGTCTCCTGATTTCAACCTGAGCACAGTTTATAGGTAAATTATAACCATAATTTAACAACACTAACTGCAACTGAATTACAAAACATTTGACTTTAGAGTGTAAGGATAATGAACGACAAGAACTTACCATCATTCTAGCATAAGTAGATCCAATATGACCGGAGTTTTTAATTGCTTAGACAATTTTCACCAACGGTTAATCATCTGGTTATCTGAAACACTTCCAAACACTATCTACTATAGCCCATTTTGTTACATCTAACTACTACAAACAAACTATTATAAACAAAAAGATAAAAGTATGAAACAATTACCCTCATGCACAATGGCTTCACCAACTTGAAGAGCAGTCTGAACCACTCTGGCACCACATTAATCACCACCAGTCAGCATATCAGCAGGCAACTGATCAAATTACGGGGCATACGCCGCTCTAATCCGCCCCTCCCTGCAAAAAATCCTGCTTGGACGGAATGGCATTCTTCAATGGCTAAAACAAACCTAAAACAATGATTTCATATAAGGCAAGTTA
Organism: Helianthus tuberosus; assembly: GCA_030545235.1. Taxonomy (NCBI): domain Eukaryota; kingdom Viridiplantae; phylum Streptophyta; class Magnoliopsida; order Asterales; family Asteraceae; genus Helianthus; species Helianthus tuberosus. Next base: position 68,791,455 of record CM060434.1, on the reverse strand, counting down.
GGGGTAAGTTTCTGCCAGCACATATCCATTAAAAGCTCTTGATATGCTTTCGCTGCAGCCTCCCATGCCATTAACCAGTTTCGGCTGTTTTGGATGATCAATCGTCTTGATCTCCTTATCCAATCGGTTGGCGTACCAGTGGTGGTTGACAAAGACGCCACTTCAGCCATTGGAACCAACTGATCACCAAATTTCAACACAAGAAAAACAACCTAATTTGAATTTCAAGCCCTAATTTTACGAGTTTCAACAAACCCAGTTGTAATAAATTGTTACACTGATAAAACTTACATGCCAGATTTTATCTTCGGGTATGAGAAATTGGGAATTTGGGGAGACAGAGAGAAATGCTTGTGGATTTGGTGATTGTAACTGTTGCTGCTTCTGATGATGTAAATGGTGATGAGTAAATAAAAGGGGCGTCTTAACTTCTTCAGATTCTTGTAAGGGTTAAATGGGATTCAATCCACATCTTCAATTATATTCAACGCGTAAAATTGAATGAACATTCAATCAGACCATCGATTACACACTCCATGATCAAATAAACCGAATAAATCATTAAATCATCTTTGAATAAGGGCAGATTTGGAAGTGGGGGATGAAAAATTGGGAAATAAGGCATGACTTTTCGTATGACATCTTAAAAATTTAGAGGAAATTACATTTTTGTCCATATGAAATGCTTTATATAGTATTGAGAAAAGTGCCCGGATAGTCCTTGTGGTTTGCCCATTTTCACCTTTAGTCCCTAACTTTCTAAAATTACACCTATAGTCCCCAACTTTTTCAATTTCGTTCCCGGATAGTTCCTGACGCGTAACTGGGGTAGTTTTTGGTGTTATGTGCGTGTGAAATGATAAAAATACCCTTACTGTCAAATTAGTAGCTAAAAAGTTGAAAGAAATATAATTAATATTATGTGGGACCAACCACCCTCCCCACCCACTTCATCTTCCTCACTCCACACCACCACCACCACCATATACCCCCACTTCACTGTCACTGGCGAAGTATAGTGGGTGCCCGGGGGTGCACCCGCCCACCCCAATGTTTCGGGTAGAACTTAGAAGTGTATAAGTTCTGATTTTTCGTCCAAAAAAAAATAAAATTATATAGGAAACCCCCCCCCCCCCCGATTATTTTTCCTAAATTGTATATCCTAATATTTATAAACTTTTTATATAAATGATGGGTAGTTTGGTAAATATACACTTTGTTTTATTTGGAACTATTATTATTTGACCCGACTTGAATCGAATAGCCAACCCGACCCGAAACATAACGATAGGAAATTTTTTTTTGGGTCTCATCACTTTACGCCCCCTCAAAACTTTTGGTCAAGCTCCGCCACTGCACGTATCTTCATATTTGATAAACCGGTAGATATATTGGCTAATCATATCATATTAAAGAATTCTATAAATACTGCCCAACTGTTGTAGCCTACTGGTTTGTATTGTGATTTTTTTATTGTTTTTTCATGTTTTAGTTACCATGTTCCAGAGTAAGCCTTTTGTTTATCTAGAACGGTTTACATATGAAGAATACATGATGCTATACACGTATCCACTGGCGAAGTATAGTGGGTGCCCGGGGGTGCACCCGCCCACCCCAATGTTTCGGGTAGAACTTAGAAGTGTATAAGTTCTGATTTTTCGTCCAAAAAAAAATAAAATTATATAGGAAACCCCCCCCCCCCCCCGATTATTTTTCCTAAATTGTATATCCTAATATTTATAAACTTTTTATATAAATGATGGGTAGTTTGGTAAATATACACTTTGTTTTATTTGGAACTATTATTATTTGACCCGACTTGAATCGAATAACCAACCCGACCCGAAACATAACGATAGGAAATTTTTTTTTGGGTCTCATCACTTTACGCCCTCTCAAAACTTTTGGTCAAGTTCCGCCACTGCACGTATCTTCATATTTGATAAACCGGTAGATATATTGGCTAATCATATCATATTAAAGAATTCTATAAATACTGCCCAAGTCTTATTAGGACTTTTATATGCAACTCATGGCTTACATATTTTTGTTATTGTTTTTCATGGCTACATTTGACATCATTTTTAAGGTACTGCCGTTGTTAAGAGAGAAGTATGACGAGTTCATGTTGAGGGAGCTTGTGAAACGATGGTCAAATCATAAAATAATGGTTAGGTGGCTTTCACGGTTTTTCCATTATCTCGATCGCTATTTTATTAATCGAAGGTCCCTACCTGCCCTAAATGAAGTTGGTCTAACCTGTTTTCGTGAATCGGTTAGTATTTACTTTAGTTACTTGAGCACACAGTTCTTTACAGGTGTTGGTTTTGTTTTTTATTGCTGATGATTTTTCATATAGGTTTTTGAGGAGACTAAGGGTAAAGCTAGAGATGTTGTTATTGCTTTTGTAAGTTATTTTTTTTATTCATGAACTGATTTCTTTTGCCTACCATTTGCTCATCCCTGATTTTGTTTAAATATGACTGATTTGAAACAATTCGAAAATGGAAACTTGAATTAATTGTGATTTTTATGATTTTAAACAGTATCCACGAGGGAGAAGGTGTTGGTAGATATTATCGAGGCTTTTAGTAGCAGCTTACCACACGATTTTGTTGAAAAAAGTAAGGTTTTTTTTTTGTGAAATAATTAGTTTTGTTGATCATGGTGGGTTGAAATTTGAATGTTTGGTATATGGTAGGTTCTGTTTGACATGCTGGCTTATTGCGATACGAAAATAAACACAGCAGATTATCAACTGATAATCTGCTTAATGTGATGATTAGACCACGGCTGCGAAGACAGACAAACAGCAGAAAACGGCCGGAACTTTTAGCTGCAAGCGATTAGACTCTCGAACAAGCACAGAACCAACCGGTTGGAATGTTCTAGAGAGAGAATAGAATGCGTGAGAGATGATGATCTTCGGTTGTTTTAGCTGAATAGGATCAATGACAGCAGCAATGGTCGGATAAGTTATCTGCTGTGTTTTAGTCCTGATTTACGGCAATTAGCAGACAAGTTAACTGCTGTGTTTTACTTCTGATTAGCGGCAATTAGCAGACAAGTTAACTGCTGCGTTTGGTTCTTTTTTACGGCACTGAACATATTGTTTTTACATAAATAAAGTTTGTGCCTGATATTCTGTTTTTGATAGTTTCAAACATACAAATCAGGTCTATCACAAGCATCTTCTTTTGTACATATTTTCATTTATGAAATATAGTTTTTTATCTGCTGATACAGGTAATTAAAAAAATATATTGAAATTATAGTTTTTCATTTATGAAATTATAGTTTTTTGTCTGCTGATACAGCTGTTTCGTGCTTTTCGTTACGGATTCTGTGGTAAACTGAAAGCTTCTTAAGAGGTTCGGTTTGTTGTTAAGAGGTTCGGTAAGTCCTTCTTCACTTACATGTTCCATCGGTTGTTAGATCGGTCCGTGTAATGACGATTTTGAGCGTTTATTACAGAAATGGTAAAGCTCTTTATAGGAGAGGCCAAGCATATAAAATATCAGGGCAACTTGAAGTGAGTTTGCAGGTTATAATTGGGATGTAATTGGTTTTAGTTAATACAAATACTCAAAGTGTGGTTTTTTGGAATTTTTTTAACTCGAGTATTAGGGACTGCCATGTGAAGTTTCATAATTCAGTGACTTTGTGTTTGTGCTCACAATTCAAAGTAGTTTACATCTTTTGTAGGTTAATACTAAGTTAAAAAGTGAAGTCATTTGAAAGATAGCTTAGACTAATAGAGATGTTGATTAAAAATTCGTATACGATAACAAAAATCAAGACTGGGAAGATCACTTAATTAATTTCTGTTCTCGCATGGCTCCAAGCTTCAATGATGAGAAACCAGTTTGTAGGTTTATTTCTTTTATGAGGAGAACGGGAATTGACCAATCTGATATATTATATTCTTAAATGTAATTGCAGGAACACTTAGCCGAGGTATTGAATGTGTATAGACTGTCTGAATGATTGAAAATTAACTTTTTAATCATCTGAACGTTTGTTGCAGTGGGTTGTTTTTCACAAATTCAAACTGGTTTGCTTTTGAGGAGGAGAGGGTGGTTCATGAACAATCAACCAGTGCGGTGGTATCTCAGTCACCAGACACCGACACTACTATTGACAACAAAGAAGTCGATAGCGGTGATGAGGTTACTTCTAACGAAAACGACAAAGACTTGGTCGATTCTGCAACTTCAGAGTCTCTTGAGTCAAAACCTGGCCCAGATGACACTGCTAACACGAAATCAACCGATGAGTCAACACCAAATGAGAGCGATAAGCCACCAGAATGGATCGAATGGAGAGAATCAGAATCAGTCCAACCAGAACCACAGATTGAAACAGCGGTTAAGATCACCGAGTTAACTGATAGCCTCCCGAATGGTAATCTTGAAGTGACTTCAATGGCTGATATTGCTGGTGACGGTCCTAACAAAGCGGAGGTTTCTCCACCATTGCTCTTAATGTGTAAATCCTAAAACTTTTAAGCATCTACATTTATTATATTGACTGAGTTTATCCAATTTTTTTGGTTCTTTCCTTTCTTTTTCTTCATTCAATTCTTTATATTCGGTAAAAAGGGTATTTAAAAATCATTGGTAGAAGTATTACCAATGCCCGGTTTTTCAACAAACTTTAACCGACAAATTCTACCTTAGAGCGTTTGAATCGTATGCCGGCAATAGTCCTTTGTTTTTTGTAGTGTATACAGTGAATAGATGTGTGTTGTTAAAAATGAGATTGGCCTTTTACTTATATATGTTGGTGTTATTCTCTTTTTGCACATTTGATGATTTGATTAAATCAGTTTCATTTACCAGAGTTTAGTCAGTATTGTGTGCTTAATTGTTTTTTATGCATGTGAGGTTTGTTTTGGAAGATTATGAACCTCGAGCTGGAGGTTGAGTTGAAGAAGATGGCTGATCATAAGAGCTGGAGGTTGAGTTGAAGAAGATGGTCGATCAAATTAGGCCAAGATCACAAGAGCTAGAGGTTTGTTTTTGGAAGATTATGAACCAGCAGCTAGCTTGAAAAATATGTAATTTTGGGTGTGTTTATAATGAAATATGTCTTTCAAAAATACTTTATTAGACTTTATTTAAACATTTTGGGTTTTATTTCACTGTTGAATTGCATGTACTAAAATCTGTTTATTAATCAGAGGTTTGCTTTTTGATTTTGGAAGACAAATGGTTACAAACAGAGTCTTGAGAAACAATGATTTGGCAAAACAGAGCTTACCCTTTACAAACAGTGGTTGACTTTAGTCAAACAGAGTTTTAGAGAAATGATATACTCTTTTGAAACCTAAAATCTGTTTATTAATCAGAGGTTTGGTTTTTGAAAACAAATGTTAAATGTCTGTTCACTTTTAGTCAATCAGATGTTTGTTTTCCTTTTGTAATCTCTGTTTTTTAAACAAAGGTTAGGATTTCAAACAGTGGTATGACAAACATATGTTTGAAATCTCTGTTTGGTTCAAAACAGAGTCTTGAGAAACAGTGATTTGGCAAAACAGAGATTACCCCTTTACAAACAGTGGTTGACTTTAGTCAAACAGAGTTTTAGATACCTCAAACAAATGATATACCCTTTTGAAACCTAAAATCTGTTTATTAATCAGAGGTTTGGTTTTTGAAAACAAAGGTTAAATGTATGTTCACTTTTAGTCAATCAGATGTTTGTTTTTCCTTTTGTAATCTCTGTTTTTTAAATAAAGCTTAGGATTTCAAACAGTGGTATGAGAAACATATGTTTGAAACCTCTGTTTGGTTCAAAACAGAGTCTTGAGAAACAGTGATTTGGCAAAACAGAGATTACCCCTTTACAAACAGTGGTTGACTTTAGTCAAACAGAGTTTTAGATACCTCAAACAAATGATATACTCTTTTGAAACCTAAAATCTGTTTATTAATCAAAGGTTTGGTTTTTGAAAACAAAGGTTAAATGTCTGTTCACTTTTAGTCAATCAGATTTTTGCTTTTCCTTTGTAATCTCTGTTTTTAAAAAAGAGGTTAGGATTTCAAACAGTGGTATGAGAAACATATGTTTGAAACCTCTGTTTCGTTACAAACAGAGTCTTGAGAAACAGTGATTTGGCGAAACAGAGATTACCCTTTACAAACGGGGGTTGACTTTAGTCAAACAGAGTTTTAGATACCTCAAACAAACAGTGGTTGACTTTAATCGCAATTCAGTTACGAGATTATTGGAAGGTATAAAAACGCGCTTAAATTATTTAAAAGTTACGTTATTGGTTTAGCATGCTTCAATGCGCACATGGTGTATAAATCATGTGTGCTCGATTGTATTTAGGTTTCGCTTTATTGTTTTAAAACGATTAAACATGTTTTGTAATTTATTTGTCATTTAAAAGATGTTCCCTTTCTTTGCAATCCATTTTCAATTAAATCTTAAAAAATGTATAGTGATTCGTCGTTTAATAAAATGTGGTATCTAAATTTTCTTGCCTTAAACAGATGTTTGGCCTTCTATATCAGATATTTGGACTTAAACAGATGTTTTACCTTAAACAGATGTTTGGCCATAAACAGATGTGTGGCCTTAAACCAAACATCTGTTTAAGGTCAACATCTGTTTGAATTTTGGTCAACATCTCATTTAGTATTCAACAGAACTTTGAATAACTCAACATCTGTTTAATTTGTTGTTTCGTTTTCTTGAATTCTATGTAATTTTGTAAAGTAGTACAAAAACAAACATTTCTACAAAATCCCAAATCACCCTATCATTTAAGTAATTTTGTAAAGTAGTTTGCTCTCAACATAATGGAATTGCTGTTGAATAAAGCTATTGACCATTAGGTTTTGCCCTGTTGACTGTCACCAATAATAATAATAATAATAATAATAATAATAACCCCTTTTAACAAGTTTTTTTTCCTTTTTCTTATGCAGCCTGAAGGAGCAGCTATCGGTAATTATGTTGTACAATACGCGCTAGCTTTGGTACTCAAAGAGAGCTTTTAAATTTATCGTGCAATTAACGATGGAATTATAAATCTTATGATAAGGTGATTTTACTTGCATTAAAAAGCATCATCCCTTCTTGTAACTTTCATATATATTTTTCAAAAAATAACCAAGATTCGATCTTTCGCGATGTCAGTTTTTTGAGATGCCAAGACATGAAGCCATAAAAGCTTTGGATATATATAAACGAGCCGTTAATCACGTGACATCTTGAATCATTAATTTTGATTTACAAACCTTTCACTTTGTAATATGGTTATTAGATATGGCAAATCATGTTGACCCGAAAAACTTTTTGTACAAATTTTTATAGGTGGTTTGTATATTAGAACAAACCCGTGTATTTACACGGGTGTACACCTAGTAAAAGTATTAAAGGTTACATTCCATATGTAATTATTTATAAAACAAATTAAAGGTCACTAACGTGGTGACTCTTTCTATTAAAACAAATTAAAGGTCACCAAATACGTGCTGACTCTTTCTATTAAAGGTCACTAACGTGCTGACTCTTTCTATTAACTTATAGAAACAACAAATTAAACGTGTTATACGTCTCACAGCATATCAATTAGGAGCGTTCAGAATTCGTTTCGAATTCGATAAATTCAAAATTCGACTTGATTCGAATTCGATTATCAAGGTTCGAATTCGAGTTGATTCGTATTCGAGTCCAGTAATTGAATTCGAATTGAATACGAATTTACAATTTTCAGTTCGATTCGAAATTCGAATTCAATTTATATATAATTTTTAATATATATACACACACATATAACTTCTAAATTCGGGTCAAAGTATGAATTACATCTATAAGTAACAAGTTTATTATTCATAACATTATCAAACCTAATAACAAATGCCTATACTACTTATTTCTAAATTTTTACATAACTTAAATCGCTACCAGTAACCAACATATCTTTTAAATTTTGGTGTTTTAACATATTGATGGTTAATTAATTTTGCAGATTATTGTTAATTACTGTTTTCGTCCCTGTGGTTTGTCAAAAATCATTATTTCAGTCCATTACTTTAAAAATTACGATTTCAGTCCCTGTGGTTTCACTTTCGTAACCATTTCAGTCCACCTCGTAACCATTTCAGTCCCTCTACTAACATAATAAATGGATTGAAATGGTTAAATATAATTAGTTTGTAGTAGTTTTTAAAAATGAAAGTAAAATAATTTATTGCTTAGGATGAATTTGAATTAAATCGAATTTATTCGAATTCGGTTCGAATTCGAGTTTAAAAAACAAATCGAATCGAATCGAATTGAATATGAATTCAGATAAAAAAATAAATATTCAAAAAATTTGATGACTTCTTGTAACTGCCTTGGCATTTAACCTCACATAACTGTTGTAACTGCCTTGGCAGTTAACCTCTCATAAATGTTTTGACAATGTACGTTATATATACTATTGTATGTTGTTATTTAGAGGATCACATTTGTATCATATGGAATAATAGATTGAAGATTCAATACAGATTTCCGAGTGGTTTACAACACGTTATCAGCACGATGACTCTCCACGGAGATTCCTGGCAATCTTCAACCAGACAGATTCAACAAAATCAGATTCATTCGCACTTCGGTCTTCAAAATTTCTTTCGTTCATAATATCCTGGTACACATATTCATAATCTCAACTCAGTGTTCAATGTTACCATATTATTTTGTTTTCTCCAGAATATAACTACATCTCCAAAGGATGGATCACAAATTAAATTTTTACACACTGGAGGGATTTTCATCCCCTCTATTTTCTACGATGACATTTTACCCACAATTTTCAAATATTTTTCACATTTGATTATAGATCTCATCCTTTGGAAAACAAGATATGCTTTTAGATATGGTTTTTCGAACACCCGAAATAGGTTTATTTTTGTGCATTTTAGATAACAAATAGGGTTGATAGCTATTATCGTATAGAAACAAAATCCAAAATTGTTGTATTCTTTCAACCAACGGCGGTCACTACCGCAACAGACAACCGAACAACAACCCATAATACATAATATTTCTTACCCGAAAACCTTCCTCCGGCGATTCAACTCACCGGTTAACCGGCACAACAATCATCTTCAACCAAGTCCGGCACATTCACCGGCAGCGACGATGCGGTTCCTCCGATCTCGGCTGTTTAACTGTCGCCAGAGATGATGTTTTTTGGAGATCCACTGTTCACTTTCTCTCTCTACAACTGTTCCTCTTTCTCTCTCTATAACCACCGGAAAACCGCTCTGTTTTCGCCGGTAAACCGATCGTTTTCCGGAAATCCTCTCCGGCGATTAAGTTCTGACGTCAGGGATTACACACTGACCAGAGCTACTGTAATATTACAACAAATTTCGTTGTGTTTGAGGCGGTTGTTAACGACCATTGTTTTGTGGTTTCAAGAATTGTAGGTGAACAGAAGTTTCAAGATTCAATAGATAACTACTCTAAAAGAAAAGAAATTATTTTTTATATATTATGGAATACAGCTGTAATATTACGGTGATATATTATGAAAGTAGTAAATGGTCAATGTGAATATGTTAATATTGTTTTATCAAAGAAATATTACTATTATTAGATAATAAAATTAAGAGAGGCTCCATATGACCAGCAGCTGTACAGCCTGTACTCCATAAAAAGCAACAGTTTTCTTTTTCTTTGGAACTGGGTCATATGAAAAAAGAATGGTGCATTTTCATAAAAAATATGATGTATTTGTTTTATTTCTCTTCTTGACATGAGATCTCTAATATTTTAATTTAAATTACCAATTGCCATTTTATTATTATAATTATGTTCTTAGTATATTATTTATTGTAATGTAATTTCAATAAAGAAAATAATCATAATCAAAGTCAATATATAAGTTACAAATCGCATCTACAGACCTGAGGTGTTTACTGTCGAGGACCCTCTCGAGTTATGGAAAAACATTCAAGAACGATTTGACCACCTGAAGTTGGTCTCACTCTATAAAACTTATTGTGAATGGGTTCATTTAAGGCTACGAGATCATAAAACTGTTAGTGAATCACCTCTAAGTTTAAATTATGCGGTGAACAAATCACCGATGAAGACATGTTAGAGAAAACGTTCTCAACGTTCCATTCATCAAACATGAGGTGTTTGTTTTTATTATACTTAAACATAAATTTCTTATATTTAACGTGTTTTATTATTTCTAGAAGAAATATGTATACCAGCTCCAGCAGAGCTATTATTGGTGATGAATGCCTGGTAGATAGCGGTAGTACTAACACTATTTCAAAGATATGCAATTTTTCTCTGAGTTGTCTCCTGCAGAGACACCGATTGGTACTAGATTGGGTGTCAGTAGCCTTATCAAAGGCTCCGGCAGAGCACACATAACATTATATTTTACTTAGCTTTAAAGATAATATTGAATATCTTCAAATTACTTCAAACAAAAATGGCCAAGAAACAATTGTCGAACAATTAGAAGCCTTATCCTCTGGATTATATTGTACTAACATCAATCCTATCGAATCATACATGGTGAGTAAAAAAAAAAAAACCTTAAAAGTTTTGCTACCACAAGACTTATCATGTGCAGCATGCTCTCTGGGCAAACTTATAACTCGGCCTTCACAAAATAAATTGATACATGAAACCTCATCATTTCTAGAAAAAAAATCCAAAGGGATATTTGTGGGCCTATTCATCCTCCGTATGGATCATTCCGCTATTTCTTGGTCTTAATAGACGCATCCTCAAGGTGGTCACATGTGAGCCTTTTTAGCTACTCGAAATGTAGCATTTGCCCGACTTTTAGCTCAAATCATACAATTGAGAGCCAATTTCCTCGATAATCAAATTAGAAACATCCGGATGGATAATGCGGAAGAGTTCACATCTCAAGCTTTTAATGACTATTGTATGTCAATTGGGATCAATGTTGAACATTCAGTACCTCATGTTCACACACAAAATGGTTTAGCTGAATCTCTGATTAAACGATTACAAATAATCGCTAGACCACTTTTAATGAGATGTAAACTACCATCTTCTGCATGGGGTCATGCTATTTTGCATGCCGCTGCACTGATTAGATTGAGACCAACTGCTGATCACGAATACTCCCCATTGCAACTGGTCTCCGGACGAGAACCAAGTTTGTCCCACCTTAGAATTTTTGGTTGTGCGGTATATGTACCAATACCGCCACCACAACGTACTACAATGGGACCCCAAAAAAAGACTGGGTATCTATATTGGGTTTAACTCCCCATCCATTATTAAATATTTAGAACCAATGACGGGAGACAAGTTTACAGCACAGTATGCTGACTGTCATTTTGATGAAACGATGTTCCCAGTCTTAGGGGGAGATAAGGACAAAGAAAGACTGGTAACACAAGAAATAACGTGGAATGCATCATCGCTATCAAATCTCGACCCCCGAAGTGGTCAATGTGAATATGAAGTCTAAAAGATTATACATTTGCAAAGAATAGCGAATGAATTACCAGATGCATTCACAGACACGAAGAGAGTGACAAAGTCACATGTACCAGCATCAAATGCACCTGCTCGAATTGAAGTAATCCCAGAAGCGATTACTATACAACGAAAGCGTGGGAGGCCAATCGGTTCCAAAGACAAAAACCCACGGAAACGAAAAGAGCAAAGTAACGCAGTTGGTGAAAATTCACAAAAGATTATATGTGAAACCCCAGTAGAGGTAAATGTCCCAGAAGAGACAACTATGAATCCAGAGGAAAATGAAGTTTCAGAAGAAACACCGGTACCGAACGAAAATGAGATCTCTATTAATTATGTACAAGATAGTACAATGTGGAACCGGAATAAAACACGTGTTTATGATATATTTGCATATGCTATAGCAACGGATGTAATCAATGAAAATGATTACGTACCTAAAACTTTAGAAGAGTGCATGCACAGAAATGACTGGCCAAGATGGCAAGAAGCCATAAATGCCGAATTAAACTCGCTCGAAAAGCGACATGTTTTTGGACCTGTAGTCCGAACACCCATAGACGTCAAACCAGTAGGTTATAAATGGGTGTTTGCAATAAAGAGAAATGAAAAGAATGAGATTGTACGATATAAGGCTCGACTTGTAGCGCAAGGGTTTTCCCAAATCCCAGGAGTTGATTATGAGGAAACGTATTCCCCTGTAGTGGATGCGATAACCCTAAGGTTCCTAATCGGCCTCACAATCTCTGAAGGACTTCATATGAGACTAATGGATGTCGTCACCGCATACTTATACGGGACACTTGAAAATGACATCTACATGAAAATCCCTAAAGGATTAAACTTGTCTGAAGCATTAAAATCAACACCTCGAGATATGTGTTCTATAAAGCTCCAGAGATCTTTATATGGTCTCAAACAATCTGGTCGTATGTGGTACAATCGACTTAGTGAATATCTCGAAAAAGAAGGATACAAGTCTGATGTAATCAGTCCATGTGTTTTTATAAAAAGAACACTCTCAAATTTCACTATAATAGCAGTCTATGTTGATGATATCAACATCATCGGATCTCTTGAAAAGATAGAGAAAACTGCTCAGTTGTTAAAGAAGGAATTTGAAATAAAAGATCTTGGTATGACGAAATTATGCATCGGACTACAATTTGAGTATCTGTGCAATGACACATTTGTCCATCAATCAAACTACATCCAGAAGATGTTAGTACGTTTCAATATGGACAAAGCACATTCGTTTATCATACCTATGGTTGTCCGACCGCTAGATCCACACAAGGATCCTTATCGCCCTCAAGAAGAAGGCGAAGAAGTACTTGGTCCAGAAGTACCGTACTTAAGCGCGATTGGTGCCCTTATGTATCTCGCAAATAACACAAGACCTGACATTGCATTTGCAGTTCATGTACTAGCGAGATACAGTTCGAATCCAACACGTAGACACTTGAATGGTGTGAAACATATATTCTGATATATTTGCGGGACACAAGACTTAGGTTTTTTTTCTATCAGAAAGATCAAAAGTCCCAGCTTATTGGGTATGCTGATGCCGGATATCTATCAGATCCTCACAAAGCAAAATCTCAGACAGGTTATGAATTCACATACGGTGGCACAACAATTTCTTGGAAGTCAACTAAGCAAACACTTACAGCAACATCATCAAATCATGCCGAATTAATAGCACTATATGATGCTGGTCGAGAATGTGTGTGGTTGAGATCAATGATTAATCACATACGATAAGCATGCGGACTAGAACAGATCAAGAAGGAGCCAACAATTATTTATGAAGACAATGCTGCTTGCATAGCTCAGATCAGAGAAGGTTACATCAAGGGTGATCGAACAAAGCACATCTCACCAAAGTTCTTCTCAACATATGACTTGCAGAAAAAAGGGGAAATTGATGTTCGCCAGATCAAGTCAAGTGAAAATTTAGCTGACCTGTTCACAAAATCTTTACCTAGAAGCAGTTTCGAACAGTTATCACATAAGATCGGGCTTCGTAGATTAAAAGACGTTAGTTAAATTGAGGGGGAGCATTATACACGCTGTACTCTTTTCCTTGACTAAGTTTTGTCCCATTGGGTTTTCTTAGCAAGGTTTTTAACGAGGCAGCATAACTGATCCTGTAGTATCAGTTTATCATATAGGTCCTGAAGTATCGATTTAACATCATCCTGAAGAATGTTGTTAATAAATGTATAGTGAACAGTATGTATATCTGAGGGGGAGTGTCATAAAACAGATATACAAAACACTTCTTGTAACTGCCTTGGCATTTAACCTCACATAACTGTTGTAACTGCCTTGGCAGTTAACCTCTCATAAATGTTTTGACAATGTACGTTATATATACTATTGTATGTTGTTATTTAGAGGATCACATTTGTATCATATGGAATAATAGATTGAAGATTCAATACAGATTTCCGAGTGGTTTACAACAGATTCGAATAATTCGAAAATTCATTATTCCATTCAATGAATGCCCTGATATCAATTCGTACACATTCCTAACCCGTTTTTCCATCAAAGACTCGCTAAACACAAATCCCACGTTATCCCACAACCAAACGCCCCTTATCCCTATATTTCCCTCTTGTCTGTTCCAAAAGGAGCTTCGTGTCACTGAAAATGGAGGTTCAAGCCGCTCTTCATCGTTCATTTCTCGGAGGTAAATACTTAAACTTTAGCCGATTAGCATCTTCTTCCCACTCATTTTGATATGCCTTTTGATTTTACTCTCATCCTTTATATGATTCCTAGTTCCTATGATCATCGGTTTCTCCAATCCTTTTGTAATTTCGTGTCTTAACTCTTAATAAATAGCTTCTTCAGCAAGTTACCGAGAAAACTTCGATTAAATATACCGTTAGTTTCGTGATGTCAGTGTGAGCTCTGAATTTGATTATTACACTGTTAATTTCTTGATTATTTTAGTAAATTTGAGGAAGCTGTTGATACATCATAGTGAATACTGTTAGGAAAAATCTGTATTTCCTCATAGAGTTAACTTTCGTTTTGCTCCAATAGTTTAAAAATAGCCATTTTCCTCTCTCTGATCTTTCGAGTTTGTCGCCAGTTTACTCCCTGGCTCTAACTCATTAAAACGTTCAATTAAAAGTAGGGGTATTTCGGTAGTTTACTCCCTGGCTCTAACTCAATTAAAACATTTAGTTAAAAGTCGCGGTAGTCGTGGTCGGCAGGTGGTAGTTGCAGGTGGTGGTGGATGGTTGTGGATGGTGGTGGCCGGTAGAAATAGTGGTTGGAAAGATGGGGTATCAGAAAAGAATTACTTATATACATGTAAATAAACAAGTTATAGGTTTATTTAGGTGAAAAGACTTATATGCCCTTGCTTTTATCTATTAAATTACCAAAATACCCTTCTAGTTAATGGATTTTTTGGATGGAGTTAGAGGCGGGGAGCAAAATGACGATAAGTTAGAAAAATCAGGGAGGAAAATGGCTATTTTTAAGCTATTGGGGCAAAACCGTGAAAATGACTAAATCACAGGGAGCAAAATGGAAGTTTACTCTTCCTTATAAATATGTGAGAAACAATGCAAAACCACACTGATATAAATGTATATGAAATACATGTAACATAAAACAAACCAAAATGTACACAACCAGGAATCAAACAGTAGAGGAAGAAACAAATTGTGTTAGTCCCTGATCCAAACTGTTGTTCGTGTAGACGACAATACATCTCACACATGATTCTTACAGATTTTATGGTCGAATCCTCATAGGTGTGTGTGTCATGGTCATGGACACTAGCCTAGTTCTGTGAGAGACTGAGAGCTCCTAGGAAAATTCGCATGAATTTGTTAAAGAGCAACATATACTGCGCTAAAATAATATCTGAATAATCACATTATATGTTTCTTAAACGCCAACATATTGAAACTGGATTGTATATCTTACTTTCTCATTATCCGTACAAGTTAGTTTAATTTGAAAAGAGTTAACTGCCATTTTCGTCCATGTGGTTTGTTCACTTTTGCCATTTCAGGCCAATTTTCAAAAATGCACCAGTTTCCTCCCTGACATACTGGAAACGTGCCACTTCAGTCAAAAATTAAAACCCAGTTAAGTCAGACAGGTTAAATGAAGGGTATTATTGTCAATTCATAAAATAAGGTGAAAATAAAAGATATATGAGTTGACAATAATACCCTTCATTTAACCTGTCTGACTTAACTGGGTTTTAATTTTTGGACTGAAGTGGCACGTTTCCAGTATGTCAGGGAGGAAACTGGTGCATTTTTTAAAATTGGCCTAAAATGGCAAAAGTGAACAAATCACAGGGACGAAAATGGCAGTTAACTCATTTGAAAATGATAATGGTGTATTTGTTCTTTACGTTGACAGTATCAAAAGTGATTTGCATAACAACTTCTTGATTATTGGGAGACCAGATATCTGTTTTTTCATTTACATGAAGAGAGTGAAAGAAATAATATGTATTTTTCAATCTATATTGTAGGTGGAGTGTCATTTCCTTTGGGACCTCGTGTAGTTTCATTAATGAGAAGTCGATTCTTCCAGAAACATTCGACTTCAATGAAGAAACATTCCAAAGTATCTATATCGTGTTCATTAAATGAGAGTACAGCAAAAGTGATTTATAGTGTAGCACCTGCAATGGGTCATAACAAGGTAATCAACTTATGTCCTTTCTACAATGGGTCATAACAAAGTTTCTACTAGTATTCACAAACGATAAAAGTATCTATTTTTCATTTTCAAATAGAATTCTTAATAGGAACTCTTTTTGTTTTGTATAGAAAGTGTGTATTGGAGAACGTTGGTGAAGTCTTACATGATATTGGTAACAGGAGGCACATCCAGAATGCAGTTTACGGGTTCCTGCAATTGTGACTGCTCTCGAGAAGGTGGAGCTCACACCGAAGGTAGTTTCCAAGAATCATTTTTTTTACACTTTATTTAATTTCTATATAACTGGCTTCAGAACATGCATGATAGAATGAAATTTCGTTATAATGATATGCACTTTTTATGCTTGCAGTTTCGAGGATCTGAGATCATTCAACTTCAAGATTTTAGAACTGCTACTGTTGAAGATATTGCAAGTGTGCATTCCAGATCTTATGTTTTTGGCCTTGAGAAGGTATTAGACGTAGCAATTTCGACATGTTTACTTAAAATCGGGTCGGTTTTTGCTTTATTTAGACGTGCATTCTATATCTATAGGCAATGGAGCAGGCTTCAGACCAAGGCTTTATACACATTGAAGGCTCTGGACCAACGTACGCAACTGCCACAGTAAGATAATTCCATCAAACGTGCCTCCTTTAAACCGATATGCACATTTATGATGATTATACATTAACACCATGAACAATGCAGACATTTCGAGAGTCCTTGATCGCTGCTGGAGCAGGCCTATCCTTGGTTGATCACGTGGTAGTGCCCGTTTACGATTTAAAATGACCAAAGTGGACCCATTTATAAGTAAATGGGTCATAATTGCCACATCTAGGATTATTGTTTGATGTCACTGATAAAAGTTTTTTATTTGATGAAAATGTAGGTGGCAGCATCAAAAGTCAGTCAAACTCCCCCAATTGGATTCGCCTTAATACGACCACCTGGACATCACGCGGTTCCTAAGGGTCCCATGGGATTTTGTGTGTTTGGTAATGTAGCTATTGCAGCCCGATATGCTCAACGGGCCCATGGACTACAACGTGTT
The DNA here is from genome assembly GCA_030545235.1 of Helianthus tuberosus. NCBI lineage: Eukaryota > Viridiplantae > Streptophyta > Magnoliopsida > Asterales > Asteraceae > Helianthus > Helianthus tuberosus. The sequence continues at coordinate 68,774,225 of CM060434.1, read as the reverse complement.
TTCATCATTGATTTTGATGTCCATCATGGGAATGGGACTAATGATGCGTTTTATGATGATCCAGACATATTCTTTCTTTCAACTCACCAAGTAACCAACAAACATACATTCATTCATTTATTTATAACAAATTAATTACATATTTTATGGTGTTTTAGGAGGGAAGCTACCCTGGTACAGGAAAAATCGATAACATAGGATGCGGGAATGGTGAAGGAGCAACGCTTAATTTGCCGTTAGCAGGAGGGTCAGGTGATATTGCCATGCGGACCGTGTTTGATGAAGTCATCGTACCGTCTGCCCAAAGATTTAAGCCTGATATAATTCTTGTATCAGCAGGGTGATTTTCTTCAACCAAAATCATCTCGACTCATTTTGCAATGCTTTGACTTTTGACACACTTTCATCAAGTGTTTTTACTATCAACCAATTACTGATTTCGTTCAGGTATGATGGACACGTACTGGACCCGTTGGCCAATTTCCAGTTCACAACAGGAACATATTACATGCTGGCATCAAACATCAAGCAGCTTGCAAAAGAGTTGTGTGGCGGTCGATGTGTGTTTTTCTTGGAAGGAGGATACAACCTTAAATCTCTGTCCGATTCAGTGGCAGATTCTTTTCGTGCGTTTGTTGGAGAACCGAGCATGGCGGCAAAAGTTGATGATCTTGGTCACTTGTACGATGAACCATCTTTTAAGGTAAAACAAGCTATTCAGAGGATCAAACATTTGCATTCTCTATAAGAAAGCTATGATCTTTTCTCAACTTTTGTGGTGCAGACTTGTATATGTTTAGTTTTGTATAGGGCAATGCACATAAATAAGCATAATTTACTAATTTATCTTATTTTTCTTTAAAACGTAGTGTTGGAGGTCCTTTATCATTGGTTAGTGAAAACTGCCACAGACGCAAAAATCATTTCAAATCCATGAAACTGAAAATGATTTGCTTACACGAGTTGAAATGAGTATGACTTGTGTCACTTGATTTTTTTTTTGTTTTGTTTTTGTTTTTGTTTTTTTTTTGTTTTTGTTTTGTTTTGTTTTTTTTTTTTCATATTAGTACGCTAAAATTATGAAGTTACAGTAAGAAGACATAAACGTCCATTAACATAGTTGCGTTTACGTATAAGGCCTCAAACTTAAATCTTTTCTGACTTGTAAATTTTGACATAAAGTCTCAATTATTGTGAGCTTGACATAACATGTCTTTTAAAAATCTGCAAAGATAAATGGGTCAACCCCTAAGTCTTTTGAGTTGAGTTGAGTTGAGTTGATACGAATACACTTTATGTAGCTAAAGGCGTTGATGGAATTGACCTGAAATGAACCCAAAAGCATTAACTAACGGAATTGGAATTGGAATTTGCGCAAGAAGTGAAATTTAATTTAATATTTAGGTGTATTTGTTTCACATAATGGAATGAAATTTTGATGAAATTGATTGTAGATTCCTTTTCTTATATTGTTGTTCAAGTCAAATTTCATCAAGAACGCTACCTGTTGTGACCTGTAATTGGGTGAGACTCAAGAAGGTAGGAGGAGACGAAGGGAACACACACAAGGTGGGGCAACTTCCTGGTATTTTTTTATTGAAACAAAAACATCATCATCATCATCATACTCAGTAAATCCCACCAATAGCAAAGCTAAGGTAGGGTCTGAGAAGGGTAAGATGTAGACAATCTTACATCTACCCTGTAGGAATAGAGAGGCTGCTTCCGGTGAGACCCTCGGCTCAAACATCCTAGAAAGCAGGGAAATTACCAATTACCATTATCCCATGATGAGATAATGCAAACAATACTGGAAACATGCAAAAAAGATTAAAATAACATGCCCTGAAATAAAGGAAAACAATTTCTTGACTTTTCTTCCACTCAAACGTCCAACTGATCATCTTCGAGATGGCTGGGCTTCTTAATATTTCGTTTTGGGTGGCATCTTCAGTTGGGGTCACATGTTGGGCTGCTGGCGACGCTTCTGCATGGCCCGCATCAATACCCGGCTCTCGAAAACGCACCTCGTCCTCGAGGTGATCCTGAAAAGTGGGGAACGGTAACACAAACTCATCTTCATCTTCCCAGATTGCTTCGGCACATCCTTCCCAATCCGGTTAATAAGTAGCCGTGGAATTCCGTGTTCATTAATCTGACTATTAAGGATCTCTTCGGGCTGAAATATCTGTGTCTTCTTCCTTGATTAAATAACCTGGTACGTCGTTGGCGGGGTAACTGTTCGTGCTATGTTTAAGCAATGAAACATGAAAATCTGGGTGAACTTTTGCCTTTGGTGGGAGCTCCAACTTGTATGCGACTGACCCAATTTTTTCGATAATGCGATACGGCCCAAAAGAACTTTGTGCTGATCCACCGAACTCTGGCGGTATTTCTGTAACTTGAGATAGACATACTCATTCACTTGAAATTCTTTAAGTATACGGTTACGGTTTGCTTGTTGAGCCATGTCTTCCCGTTAGTGGCGGAGCTTGACCAAAAGTTTCGAGGGGGTGTAAAGTGATGGGACCCAAAAATTGTTTTCCTATTGTTATGTTTCGGGTCGGGTGGGCTATTCGCTTCAAGTCGGGTCAAATAATAATAGTTCCAAATAAAACAAAGTGTATATTTACCAAACTACCAATCATTTATATACACAGTTTATAAATATTTAGGATATACAATTTAGGAAAAATAATCGAGGGGGCGATCCTATATAATTTTAAAATTTTCGGACGAAAAATAGAAACTTATACACTTCTAGCCGAAACATTGGGGTGGGCGGGTGCACCCCCGGGAACCCATTATGCTTCGCCCCTGCTTCCCGTGATTTTTCCGGTGAGCGCTTTAAAATGGCTATGCGTCATTGGTGTTCTTCTAGATATGATTCGATAGAAGCGGTGGTTGTAGTGCCAATGGTGTCTTCATGAATGGAAGTAGCCTCACGACCATAAACAACCCAAATAGGGATCATTTTAATGGAAGTGTGGTTCGAGGCACTGATTAACAACTTTCGATTGTCTGTCACTTTGCAGATGGTACGCGCTCGAGTGACGAAGTTTGGTTCCCAATTGCTGAAAAAGTGGTTTCCAAAACTTACTAAGGAACAACGGGTCTTAGTCCTAAACGATGGACTTAGGTAGACCTTGAAGTTTTTAAATTCCCGAAGGAAAATGGTGGCTAATGAGGCTGCTGTTAAGTTGGGCGATAGGGCAATAAAGTGTGCAGCTTTCGTGCGACGGTCAACTATAACCTAAACCGCAGATTACCCTTGTGATTGCGTAATGACTGAAGCTTAGGAATGTAGAGTTTACCATGGAGAAAAAAGTCACCATCTCGGATCATGTGAGGAGGAAAAGACGCTGAGTCGTTAGTGACTGTTTGCATGTGAGTGATCTTGTTTTTATCTTCGGTGTAATAACGACGAATAGTGTCAAGCCAATCTGCTTTTGGTGAAGTTAACGCAATGAGTGCCAGTTCCTCGAGTTTGCTAAGAGCATCGGCCACACGATTGTCTTTTCCCGGCTTGAAATGGACTTCAAACTCATATCCCATTAACTTAGAAATCCACTTTTGTTGCTCGGGTGTGTGAATTGTTTGAGTGAGGAGGTGTTTCAAGCTATGATGACCCGTAAAGATACGAAATTTCCAACCCAACAAATATTGCCTGCCTCCATTTCTTGACGTCCTCGGTAATGGCGTAAAGCTCCCGGTTGTAAGTTGATTGAGCTTGCATGCGCGGGCATAGCTTTTTACTGAAAAAAAACTAATGGGTTTGTCAAGTTGAGCTAACACCGCGCCGATAGCTAAACCAGAAGCATCAGTCGTGATGTCAAAGGGCCGTGAAAAATCTAGTAGGGCTAAGGTAACTAGTTGGATCATGGCTTGTTTAAGGTGGTGCATGGCATTTTCGGCTTTGATGGACCAAGAGAATTTTGGTAACTTAAGGGTATCAGTTAACGGGGCAGCTAGTTGGGCATAATTTTTGACAAACCGACGGTAGTACCCGGTGAGACCCAAAAACACCCGTAGTGTGGTCATTGCTGATGGGGTCAGCCAGGATTGGATGGCGTTTAATTTTTCAGTTTTGGCTTGAACTTCGTTTGCTGATATGATGTAACCTAAAAACGAAAGTTCGGTTGCGGCGAAGATGCATAGACTCCTTGACATGGAATTTGTTGAGTAGTAAAGTTTCCAAAACAAACTGAAGATGCTCATCATGTGTCTCTAAGGTTGGGATATAAACAAGATTTCATCAAAAAGACTAAGACGAACTTTTGCAACACGGGTCAAAAAAGATCATTCATGGCGGATTGAAATGTTGACGGCGCGTTAGTAAGACAACACGACATTACTAAGAACTCGTAATGACCGTCATTGGTTCAAAAGGCAGTCTTACCGACTAGGGCTGCAAACGAACCGAACGAACACGAACAAGGCCTTATCCGTGTTCGTTTATTAAGAAATATATGTGTTCATGAACTATTCATGAACACTTACCGAACGAGATTTTATGTTCGTGTTCGTTTGTTAAGTAAATGAACTTGTTCATGTTCGTTTGTTAATTTTAGGCAACGAACTATGATGAACACAAATGAGCACTAACTAATGATCATGAACATAAATGGAAATAAACGAGCACAAACAAGCGTTCATGAACAAAATATATAATACATTAACACTTATTGGATATCTTATTTGTCAGAATTTTGAAGTATTTAAATAAAATACAAAAACTAAAAACACTAATGAACTATGGAACACAAACGCACACGTTATCGAATGTTCACGAACATAAATGAACGAATGCGGCCTCTGTTCATTTTCATTCATTTAACTAAATGAACGAAATTTCTTGTTCGTGTTCGTTTGTTTAATAAACGAACAAACACAAACGAACTTCTCGCCGAACAGTTCACGAACTGTTCGCCGAACGTTTGGTTCGTTTGCAACCCTTACCGACATCACATGAGGCGACCCGTATTTGATGATACCTGGCGCGTAGATTGATTTTTGAGAAGATTGTAGCACTGTGTAGTTCATCCAGAAGTTCGTCTATTGTTGGAATTGGGTAATGATACCGGATGGTGATGACATTTAAGGCGCGATAATCAACAAAAAAACACCAAGAGCATCGGTAACGAATACGCACTAGCACTTGATTGGATAATCCCATCCAGTAACATTTCTTTGGTCAAATCAGTCATCACCTGTTTTTGGTAGTGTGGGTATCAATAAGGTTACACATTAATTGGCTTAGTGTAAGGGTGTTAGGAGTGGTTAAACACTTGAGAGTGACAAACTAAAAAATCAACCAATCAGAGTGCGGCACGTCAATCAGTGAAAAGTGATTAAACTTTGGTTAAAAGTGTTGGCAATGGTTTAGACATTTGGTAAAGTGGTAAACTTAAAAAAAAGGAAAAATGTGTGATTGATTGAGATTGGAATGGATCCCACCCCACACTACCCTCTCTCTCTCCTTCCTCTCTTCCCCGCGTCGGCATGCACCCACCGATTCCCTTGATTTTCGGCATCGGCAAAGGTTGGCGGCGGTGTTTGCCGCGCGGCAACCCCCTTTGCCGACACCTTTGCCGACTCCACTCCTAACACCCTAAGGTTTAGTGGGAATCATGGGCGGATCTTAGAAGTGCTCTGGCAGGGCCACGGCCCGAGCAAGTTTTTCGGCCGTAGTGCTAATTTTCCGCATTTCGATATGTTGGGATTGAACCCTATCAGAGGAACAGATAATTAAAGCCAAAACTGGATCAGAACAGTGGATCAAGAATAAGCAGATGATTACATACAAATCTCTCCCCTTGAAAGTGATTTCATATCTGCTGACCTCCTATCTGCTAATCTTACAAAGTGCTGACCTACAACTGCTGCTCAAGTAAAGACCTGATGGAAGACTAAAGCCCTGCTGATTCTATCTACTGCCTTGAGTCAAGCACTGCTGATCCGGACAAGTACTGCTGGGTTCACAGCAGTGGAAAGTTGCAGCAGCTGATCTATAGTCTGTCTTGTAAAGTAATGTAATAGCAGTAGTTAACATAGCAGTGTTTGTATAGATCAGAGGTTAGAGTTTGTTAGGAGGTTAGATGTCACTTTCATGGTGATGTCAGCTAAGATGCTCAGTGGTTTGCAAGTGCCTATAAATAGATCAGTACTTTGTACTGTTTTATTAGCTCTTTTGAACCATCGTCTTCTTTGCACGAACAAACAACTGAGCTCTGGCTGAGGGGGAGTTTGCATTCATTCATCGATCACTGTAATCGTTATTGAAATAAATTCAATCTTCCGATTCATTGTGTAAAGATGTTTGATCAAAGTATTACTCTCGTTTGATTGTATGCAAAGTTTGTTTTCATCATAATTCCGCTGCACACTCATCCATTCTCATTTTAATTACAAACACAAAATACAATCAGAAACAAACTCAGATCCAACAATTGGTATCAGAGCCTGGACAGTCAAATTTGATTTAACAATCATTTTGACGTAAATAGTTCAGCTCATAACAGTTGATACTGATCGTTTGTTCGTTTGTTGAAAAACAGAGCAAGGATTAATCACCATTAAAGTTGATTTCTCAGTGTCTGTAAAACAACAAGAATGACGTCACAATCTCAGGATGATAAAAACAACATCGGTTCGCTTTTTAAACCACCTATGCTAAAAAGAAATGAGTACAACATCTGGCAGAGGAGGATGGGTCACATCCTCGCTCAACAAAGCACAGGTTGTTGGAGGTCTGTCATCTATGGTCCCCATGCTCCCACAGTGCCAAGCGCTGAAGATGCTAAAAAGTTCGTTCCAAAACCAGTTGAAAATTATACCGAAACCGACTATCAAAAGTTCGAACTAGATGCTAAAGCGTTTAGCATCATAGCATCATAGCATCAGCGCTGCCCAATGAGATATATGCTGGACTGTTACACTGTAACAGTGCCAAAGAGTTATGGGACGCACTTAAGGAACAGTTTGGGGGAACCGAAGAAGTCATAGAAAACAATAGGGAAATCCTGAACCAACAGTATGAAACATTTTGTTACGTTAAAGGTGAATCACTAACGCAACAATTTGAGCGTTTCAGTTGTCTCATCAGTGAACTGAGGCTTGTTAACACCACTTTTACAAACTCAACTCAAAATAGCAGGTTCCTCAGGTCACTGCCAGAAAAATGGGACACCATAGCTTTTGTCACCCGAAATTCACCTGAGTTCAAGGATCTGACCTTGACCCAACTCCATGGTCGACTCCTGACCTACGAAAGGGAGTTGAACCAGAAAAGGAGGTTGCAAGAGTCAGGAAAAGTTACTGATGATTACACTTTTGGTAACACTGCTCTTCTGGGTCAAGAAGAATCTGGGAGCAGTGGTAAGGATCAGGGTTATGATCACTTCATTGACATAACTGCTTGTGCAAATTTTAACAACCCTGATCCTCACTCTGCTAGTTATGCATTCACTGCAAACGAAAACCAGATGTCAGACAATTTAAGCTTTGAACTAAATGATTTGCAACATTTTGATCCCATTGACTTAGAGGAAATGGACATCCTGCACCAACTGGCTTTGCTAAGTGTTAGAACTAGCAAATTTTACAAAAGAACAGGGAGAAAATTCCCAGGTTTGCATGGGAATCTAAGGGTTGGATAAATCGAAAATCAAGTGCTACAAGTGTAATAGGTTGGGACATTTCGCTAGGGAATGTAGGAGTCAAACTACTGGTCCCATAATTACTCATCCTAGCTCAAATCCTAGACCTCAAAACCAAAGCACTGTGCACTATGCCCAGTATGCCCCAGCAGCTCAAGTGAACACTGCTCACTATGCTGCTGCCCCTGTGCCAGTACACTATGTCCAAACTACTGTTCCACGGATCCAATATGTTCAAACCCCTGTTCCCCAAGCACAAGTGCAGCCTGCACCTCAAACCACTGCTCCAGCAGCAGTACAACCAGATCAACAAAGTTTTTTCACTCAAGGGTTTGTTGACTGGAGCAGTATGCCTGAAGACCTTAGTGATGAAAATTTTGCACTCTATGCTTCTAATGATTCTTCTCATAATGAGTTTTGTTTGATGGCATTAGAGTCAATACAGGAGGGGGTTGAAACTGAAGAGGAACAGCTGAGTATTGAAACAGTGGATGAGGTGACTGAAGCAGTGGTTACTGCTGTGGCTGGTGAACTACTGTTGGGAGAAAGTTCAGGTACCCTGATTGAACCAATGACAGATCCATGGTCCGAAGAGGACAAAGAAGAAGAGAAGGAAGAAAAGGCTGGTGAAAAGAAGGTGAAAGCTGATGATGAAGAAGATCATCAGTGTGATTGTGCAATGATGGCAGCTGCCAAGGTATCTCCTCAAGTTCTTGAAAAACTGTGTTCTGACAATTGCATAATTGCTTTTGCTAACATCAAAGAGGTGAATGAAAACCTTCGGGATAAAATCTTAACTGATGAAGTTAAATTTGAAAAGTCTTTAAAAGAACTTAAAAACAAATTGACTGAAAAAGAAAAAGAGATCAGCTGTCTAAAAGAAGAGCAAAGCATAACCAAAACCCAACTTCAAACTATGGTAGAAAAATACCAAGTTTGCAAAAAGGAGTTGGAATCCACCCAGATTACTTGTGAAAGATGGGTGGAATCCTGCAGAGGATATGAGGTGATGCTTGCTAAACAGATTGAAAGCAATGTGAAATTTGGGGTTGGTTATAGAAAATATGATGATGAACATATTGCTTTTGAAAAATCTGTCCAAACCACTGATGTAGCCACTGAGCTCATCCCCACAAACAAGAATGGCCAAGAAGTGAAAATCACTGACAAACTTGGTAACAAAATCACACTTAACAGACCAATGGGATCCTCCACTTTCAAGGAGCTTGAAGATCATCAGTTTAAACCAAAATGGTCTGATGAGTGTGATATTCTTGAAAATTTCAAGCCAATGGACTTTACATCAACTGATGGTGTTAAAGATCCAAAAGCTAAAGTCATACCTCTTAAGGACATCCCAGCAGTGGTTAAAACCTCTGCTGCAAAGGAGTCTGAAAAGAGAAAGAAGAAAGAAAAAATTGATAACTTGTTTTGTGAATTCTGTGAGAAAAGGAATCATCTAACAAAAGATTGCTTCCACTTAAAAGCTTATGATTTAAACAGAACAAGTGTCATTGTCTCAGCTGAAAGTTGCATTGTTTGTGGTAAAATAAACCACAAAACTCAAGCATGTGTGTATCTCAAAAACTTTGATGTGAAAAAGAATGAGTACATTGCTAAAACATCCTTGATTCCATCATCATCATCAACATCTGTCAAATTCACCAAGAAACAACCACTGTTTGTGCCAGTTGAAACAGCTGTCACAAAACAGCTGAACCAAACATCTGTCAAAAGAGATGTTCAGGTTACTGATGCACCCCCTGCCAATCAGTTCAGAAAAGGCAAGGAAAAACAGTCTTACCAAAGGATTCCACACGTTTACGAGGCCTACAAAAGGCCCTCTAAACCCAGAGTGAACAGGCATCCTTTTGGTTACCAGCAGGTGATTGGTCAGGACCCACAACAGTGGTTAGAGAAGAACTGTCCTAAAACAGTCCAAACCCCTGACCTAACCACTGTCCATCACTCTGCATCCATCCCAGACACTGTTGAGACCCCATCCAAAGCCCTGTTGGCTTTGGAGACCTTAATGAACTAATCCTTTTACTTCATGTGCAGGGAGCTTCTGCATGCTTTGATAGTCTTTGGTATGTAGATAGTGGTAGTTCCAGGCACATGACAGGATGTAAAGCCCTCCTCAAAGACTTTAAAATCCATGGAGGGGGTGATATATCCTTTGGGAATAATAGTAAAGGGAAAGTTCTGGGGTCTGGTACAGTGCAATCTGGAAATGTAAAATTTGAAAATGTCAATCTGATAGACAATCTAAAATTCAACCTTCTGAGTGTGTCCCAAATGAGTGACAAGGGATTTGGGTCATTCTTCACAAAAGATTGTTGTAGGATTGTTGGACCAGAAATGGTCAAAAACATTGAAGCAATAATCAAAACTGGTCAAACTAAACTTGTTGCTCAAAGAAGTGGCAATGTTTATGTTGTTGATATGTCAAAAGAGTGTCCCAGAGCTGATGCCTGTCTGTTCTCAGCTGCCTCTAACAAAGAGACAGAACTTTGGCACAGAAGGCTGGGGCACACAAATCTTAAGACAATCACTGAAATTTCAAAAAATGGTTTGGTGAGAGGCCTACCACAAAAATTGTTTTCATGTCCTGAACATTGCATTTCCTGTTTAAAAGGAAAACAGCATAAAAGTTCTTACAAGTCCATTGAAGAGTCCAAAACAACCCAGTGTTTGCAAATGCTACACATGGATTTGTTTGGCCCAGTTCAAGTCATGAGCCTCAAGAAGAAAAGATATTGTTTGGTTATTGTTGATGACTTTTCTAGGTTTACATGGACTTTCTTTTTACACTCAAAAGATGAGACTGCAGGCATTTTGCAAGACTTTGTGACACAGGTTGAAAAGCAATTTGACCTTCCAGTGAAAAGCTTCAGGAGTGACAATGGCACAGAATTTAAAAATAAGGAGTTGGATGCCTTCTGTGTGAAGAAAGGGATTGTAAGGCAGTACAACATCCCTAGAACACCAGAGCAAAATGGGGTTGTTGAAAGAAAGAACAGAACTTTGATTGAGGCTGCCAGAACTATGCTTGCAGATTCAGGTTTGCCATTAACTTTCTGGGCAGAGGCAGTAAACACTGCTTGCTATGTCCAGAACAGAGTTTTAATAAACCCCAGGCACAAAAAGACTGCTTATGAAATTCTGTATAAAATCAAACCACTGATCTCATATTTCAAGGTGTTTGGCTGCCCATGCTTTATTTTGAACTTAAAAGATTCCATTTCAAAATTTGCAGCCAAAATTGATTGTGGTTATCATCTGGGATACTCAACCACTGCCAAGGCCTACAAAGTGTTCAATACACGGACCAAGGCAGTGGAGGAGACTTTGAATGTTAAGTTCAATGAACTTTCATCAATGAAAATCCCTGCAAACCCTGCAGATCTGTTTGATCTTGAAAAATTTACTTTTGAAAATACTGCTGTCAAGACTAACAGTGCAGGTCCATCAGAGGATACAACACCAGACTATGGGTATGAAATCATCATCCCTCAAAGGTCTGCCACAAAGGGAAAAGCACCAGCTGTTCAAAACAGTTGTCAAAGCTCAACCACTGCTACCTCAACAGTTGTTGACCAAAGTAGCCCATCCACCACTGCTTCCACATCCTCAAACACTGCTGACAAAAGTCCTCAAACAGTGGATAAAAGTCAGCAGTTGTCCACTTCATTACCTCCTATTCCACCACCTTTTGAAGCCACTGCTGGGTCATCAAAGTCACCAGTAGTGGTTAGCTCAGATGATACACATTTGCAGCCTTCACCAACAAATGCCATCATACCATACCAAGGAGATTTAATCTTCTTGAGATCTCATCCACCTGATCAAATCATTGGCAACATAAATGAAGGGGTGCTCACAAGAAGCCAAACCCAAAACATTTGTCTTTTTGCTGGTTTTCTATCACTCCATTAGCCAGTCAAGTACCAAGAGGCACTGAAAGACAACAGCTGGGTAGAAGCCATGCAAGAAGAACTCCAACAGTTTAGAAGACAACAAGTATGGGAGCTTGTACCACTGCCAGAAGAGGTTAGTCCCATTGGCACAAAGTGGGTCTTCAAGAACAAAACTGATGAAAGGGGTATTGTTGTGAAGAATAAAGCCAGGCTTGTGGTTCAAGGTTACAGACAGGAAGAGGGGATTGATTATGATGAAACATTTGCCCCTGTTGCAAGATTGGAAGCCATTAGACTGTTCCTGGCCTTTGCTGTCAACCACAACATGAAGGTGTTTCAAATGGATATCAAAAGTGCTTTCCTCTATGGTACAATTCAAGAAGAGGTGTATGTTTGTCAACCTCCAGGTTTTGAGGATCCATTTTATCCAGATCATGTCTACAGGCTAAACAAAGCCTTGTATGGCCTGAAACAAGCACCAAGGGCCTGGTATGAAACTCTTTCCAACTTCCTACTCTCAAATGGTTTCAAAAGAGGTACCATTGATAAAACACTGTTTTTAAAATGGAGAGGGAAGGATTTAATGATTGTCCAGATTTATGTGGATGACATTATTTTTGGAAGCACATGTAACTCAATGTGTGAAGAGTTTAGAGAACTCATGACAGCTGAGTTTGAAATGAGTGCAATGGGTGAGCTGCAATGCTTTCTTGGTCTCCAAGTTCAGCAAATGCAAAATGGAACTTTCATTCATCAAAGAAAATATGCTAAAGAACTTTTGACCAAATTTGATATGAATGATTGTAAACCATGCAGCACACCCATGGCAACAAATAAGCTGGTCATGTCTGATGAAAAAGATGAGCTGATTGACCAAACACTTTATAGAAGCATGATTGGGTCTTTATTGTACCTAACTGCATCTAGACCAGACATCATGTTTGCAACATGTGTCTGTGCAAGAAGTCAATCAGCTCCCAGAAAATCAAATCTCATTGCTGTAAAAAGGATCTTCAGATACATAAAAGGTGCTCCCACACTTGGTATCTGGTATCCAGCTAATGGGAATATCAAGCTTTCAGGCTTTTCAGACAGTGACTTTGCTGGATGTAACACCACAAGGAAGTCCACATCAGGAGGGTGCCAGTTTCTAGGTGATTGCTTGGTTTCTTGGCAAAGCAAAAAGCAAGCAGCAGTTTCAACATCCACTGCTGAGGCTGAATACATTGCTGCTGCAAGCTGTACAGCCCAACTCCTGTGGCTTCAAAATCAGTTGCTGGATTTTGGTATCACTGCCTTAAAGACACCACTCATGTTGGACAGCCAGGCAGCAGAAAATATCATCAAAAATCCAGTTTCCCATTCAACCACCAAACACATCGACATCAGACATCACTTTGTCAGGGATTGCTATGAAAAAGGTTTGATTTCTCTGCATCATGTCCCAACTAAAGACCAGTTGGCAGATGTGCTCACAAAAGCACTTGATACAGCCACCTTTGAAAGCTTGATCTCTAGAATTGGGATGATAAACATGGAATAACAAGCAACATCTTGTTTTTCTATGTATAAAAGCACTAAAATGTTTTCAGAAAATCAAAAATCCATCCTTAAAAATAGCTAAAAATGAAATTTTTCATTAAAATCCTTAAAAGTCTGCCATTAACCACTGATTGTTCAAAAGTCTGCTCTACTTCAAAAGCCTGTCCACTGCTGAAAGTCAACCCCTGTTCTCTCATTCCTTTGATAAACTCTGTTGTTCAAAAGCAGTGTTTTATCCACTGATAGTGAAAATCATCCACTGCTCTACTACCACTGCTTTCATCAGTCACTTTCATAAAAGTACTGTCCTTCACTTTCACCAGGGGTTGTCACGTGGGCAGTACATAGTGGTCAGACTTTTTGTAACGGCTGCCACATCAGCATTCACTTCCTTCCCTATAAAATCCCCCACTCACCACCAAAACAGGGTTTTACTGTCGAATTGAATTCTTAAAAAATTCTCTTCTCAAAGCAGTTTTTCATCTCCTTCTTCGCAAATTTCTTCGATCATTCTCTTCAAAAATGACAAAATCGAAGCCATCCACAAAACCCACTTCCAAATCATCATCGAAAACAGCCTCTCAAAAGGCAATCTCCACTGAAATCCCACATAAACCATCTCACAATCTCCTGGGTCTTCTCACAAAACCAGGAACCACAAATGTTTTCGATTCCATCATTGACACCATGGCAAAATCAAAGTACAAAACTTTGTTCACCGCCGATGCACCAATCTATTTGGCGACCCAAAGGGAGTTTTGGAAGAATGCAACCCTTGAAAAACAAGGAGACATTGCAACCACCATACACTCTTCTATAAAGGGTAAAGCTGTCCAAATCACGCCACAATCCATTTCAGAGGTCTTTCAACTCGATGATCAAGAAGGTAAAATTTCTTTCACTAAAAACGAGTTGCAAACTGACTTCATTGAAAGAGGGTATGAAGCCACAATGATGAAGAAACTTACCTTACAAAAAGGTTATTTTCCTTCTGCAACCAGATTTTTATTTCATACCCTCCTACTATGTGTTTCAAATAAAACCACTTCTTTCAATGAAATCCCTTTAAAGATTCAAAATCTGGGATATGCAATTCTTCAAAAAGAAAATTTTAACTATTCTCGGGAAATTTTTAAAGATTTGGTTAATAATGTTGAAACAAAATCATTCTTACTGTTTCCAAGGTTTTTAAGTTACTATTTTGCAAAGAAATTCAGTAAGGATGATTTAGCTGCAATAAACCAAGGTGATTCTACTCAAATAAACAGTTTAACAACTGAAACTTTTTCAAGAATGTTAGCACCTTGCAAAACACAAGCAGAGGTGCCTGAGCAGATTTTAGCAGTTACACCTGCTCCTCAGGTATCTGCTGCTGAGCCCACTGCTCAAGGTGATCAAAGCAGCAGACCAACTGTTTTGAAACCCACACCTACAATCCACAAAAAGCCACACAAAAAGAAAAATCAAAACCCCCCCAAACCAATCAAAAAGGCAACTCTGGAGGATGAGATACCAGAGCAAATGCCTGTGACAACACAAAAGTCACAAGAAACCACTGCTGCTTCTTCCTCACAGCAGTTGGTACAAATATCTCAACCCATAACCGAAACTCCTCCTGCTTCTTCACAAAAAGAACAGGTTGTACAAATAGGGTCTCCACATCATGATGCTCTGGAAACACTTGTTTCTATCATCCACAGCTCAATACCCGGGGCAAATCCACTTTCTACACCACCCATCACATCCACAATTCCCCCACCAACTAAACTGCTGTTGGATGCAATTGATTTGAACCAGGCACTATCCAGTCCTTCTCACTCACCTATCTATGAGAATATACCTCAACAACTGACTGGGTCTGATGTATCAATCTTTGCTAACCCACCAACACAACCTGAGGAGGTTACACCCCTTGAGTTACAAGTAACTCTTGGTGGTAGTCCAAGTGAAGCAGCCACTACAACTGTTGAACCCACTGGTTTACAGTTGGACAGTGGTTACATCAATAAGACTTCCTTGGAGGTAATTCCTTTTATAGCACCTCTGCCAACCACCAGTGGATTTATTTATCCTACTGGCAACATCAAAAGGTTGTCAAGTGTTGAAGGAAGAAGACCTTAGTACCAAGAAAAAGGGGCATCAGTGGTTAATGTTTGGAGTACACTCCCTACATCAACTACTGATAAAACCACTGGTAGTGGGAAATCAGATGATCCCATTAACTTGGGTGATGGTTTAAAGTACCAGAAATTGACGGATCGTATTGAAAAGCTTGATAACTCTGTTGCAGAACTCAAAGTTATGCTACAACAGGTGTTACAAGTACAAAAGGTACAATCAACTGCTGTTCCATCTCAAGCACCTGCTCCACAAAAAGCACCTGCTACAAATGAGCTCTGGAATTTGTTTCAACCTTTTCTCCATCAACAAGCACAATTAGCAGATCAGCAACATGAAAAACATGTCCAACAGCTGAGAAATGCAATGGAGTCAAGGTTCAAGAACACTCAGGCTGATCTAAAGGCTCTCAAAACTCAGATCCTGCACACCACTGGCACTGCTCCTCCAAAAGTTCGCTTCATTTATCAACTTCCCCCAGATAATGCCAAAAAGGGGGAGAAAATTAAGGAGTGGAAAAAGAAGGGAATAGAGGATGGTCTCTACATTGAACCAGAAAATGCAAACATGACCAAACAAATCCCTTTGCCAGATGGAAGCAAGAAAATTGATGTGACCACAAATGCACTGGCAGAAGCAGTTGCAAGTGTAAAAAGGGATAGAGAGGCCAAAAAGAAAGCCAGGGTGGATTATCTGGATCAGGGTACTTCAGGGTCAAAAGATGATGAAAATCTTGTTGATGAAAAGAAGAAGCCTACAAGAAGAGTAAGGCTACCCAAATCCATTCCAACCAGACGTTCAAAGTCTGCTCCAAAACCACCACCTAAAACAGCTGTTGTAACTCCTGTTGTATCAACTACAGTCGGTACTTCAGTAGTTTCAACATCTGCTCCCACTTCAACACACACCACTTCAACACACACCAAATCCACTGCCTTACCACCATTACCACCAAAACCAAAATCACCTCCTGCCAAAAGGCAGAAGACAGTAGTTGTTAAAACATCTGCTGTAATGACAACAGTGGTTGGAACACCAGTTGTTTCAACAACTGTTAGTCAATCACAAACCACTGCCACTACATCCACCACCACTGTTCCATCCAAAACATCATCAGCCCCTCCTCAAACAAAGAGGAGAAGGCTAATTCTCAAAGATGATGACACTTCACCACCACAAACATCTTCAAAATCTTCAGCTTTTGTCACAATACCAAAACCGGTTCCTCTCTCTTCAGTTCCAATGTACAAGCCCTTACCTCCTGCAGGTGTTCAATTTCCTCTTGAACTAGCAGCTGTTAGAGAAGAAATAAAATCTTTTTACTATGAGGATGACCCTGCCAAAAGGAGTTTGCCATCAATAAAAGGATATCCCTGGCCTAAAAATATTGATGAATATTTGGATATCAAGGCCAAGCAAGCAGAGGATATCTCAAAAAGAAACATACAAGGGAAATCTGACAAAGAAATTTCAAGAAACTATCAATATCTGCTCACACAGGTCAGATCCCTAGAACAATTTGCAAAAAATGTCAGTCAACAAATTTCAGAAAGAGCAGCTGAAACTTTGAAGAAAGACTACATTGAAAGCATCATGGCACACAAGAAGTACAAAGGAGAGAAATACATGTACAAAGAGTGGACTGTTCCTGAGCTTGAAAATGAAGCAGCAAGAATTCAAGACATGATAAAAAGGAAAGTCACTCACACTCCTCCTGACTGGGCAAAGTTTAGAAAGAATGTACCTGACAAACAGGTAGAACTGAAAAGAATGAAAGAAGAACTGGTTGCTGCTGAATATGGAAACAAAAGACAAGTTTCTAGATGGAAAGAAGATATGGCCAGGGCCACCTACAAAAGGTTGGAGGAATTAAGAAAGAAAGATCCAAAAGTTTCTCAAAAGCCTGACTATCCTGAAGCAGAGGTTTCAAAAAGACCAACAAAGCTGCAAATCAGGAGAGCCACTGCTCCAACTGGTGCTGCCATCTACAAAAGAAGGACACACAAACAGTTGGGAGGTGAAACCATCCAAGAGATGATCAAAGGAGATGAACTTGTAAAAGAAGGCATAAAGAAAATGATCATAGAAACTCTTGGTTTGGATCAAACTGCAAATACTGCTCAGCCAGTTATGAATAGGCCAGCCTCACCAAATACCTCTGCAAATAAACATCTCCCAAGAAACCCACCAGACTCAAAAATACTAAAGTGGGAAACTGACAAACAGACCTGCGTATTGACTTTGCTCAGGTCTGGTGGAGAAGTGGAGAAAATATCAAGGGAACAAGCTCTTGGCCTGAGTCTTGAAGATTTGCAGGATCTCCTTGATCTTCCACTTAGCAGGGATGATGAAGACACAGATGCCCTAGACTTTGAACTACAATTTAAAGGTCAGATAAGGGAACTGTTGATGAGGCAATAAAAAATTCCACAAATAATGAAGAGTTTTGGCATTATCTGTTCCAGGGGGAGATTGTTGGGATTGAACCCTATCAGAGGAACAGATAATTAAAGCCAAAACTGGATCAGAACATTGGATCAAGAATAAGCAGATGATTACATACAAATCTCTCCCCTTGAAAGTGATTTCATATCTGCTGACCTCCTATCTGCTGATCTTACAAAGTGCTGACCTACAACTGCTGCTCAAGTAAAGACCTGATGGAAGACTAAAACCCTGCTGATTCTATCTACTGCCTTGAGTCAAGCACTGCTGATCCGAACAAGTACTGCTGGGTTCACAGCAGTGGAAAGTTGCAGCAGCTGATCTATAGTCTGTCTTGTAAAGTAATGTAATAGCAGTAGTTAACATAGCAGTGTTTGTATAGATCAGAGGTTAGAGTTTGTTAGGAGGTTAGATGTCACTTTCATGGTGACGTCAGCTAAGATGCTCAGTGGTTTGCAAGTGCCTATAAATAGATCAGTACTTTGTACTGTTCTATTAGCTCTTTTGAACCATCGTCTTCTTTGCACGAACAAACAACTGAGCTCTGGCTGAGGGGGAGTTTGCATTCATTTATCGATCATTGTAATCGTTATTGAAATAAATTCAATCTTCCGATTCATTGTGTAAAGATGTTTGATCAAAGTATTACTCTCGTTTGATTGTATGCAAAGTTTGTTTTCATCATAATTCCGCTGCACACTCATCCATTCTCATTTTAATTACAAACACAAAATACAATCAGAAACAAACTCAGATCCAACATGATAGAAATTTTTTATATATACTATGTTTGGCCCGGGCACTAAAAGAAGGGTGGTGTCGATACAAAGTAAGCAAATAAGCATCCTAAGCACCTGGTGGGAATAAAGTGGTCATGGTGGGATCGAGTATACTCACAGCGATTGGTGGATTGAAGGGAGCGCTAGAGAGTAGGGTTAGCCTGATCAGAACGATAGCATAACGATAAGCGACGCGTAAAACGATACAAGTCTTAGTGGGTCGGTCAGTAGTTCGATTGGATGGTAGTCCGATCGGACAGCCGGTCGTTCGGGTGACAGTCCGCTCGGATGGTCATCCGATCGGGTGACATTTCGAGTGGATTGTTTCTTCCTTTGGGAAGGATGTGTTTGTGTATGATGGCTTGACTTTTGAAGTTTTTGTTGTAGCATTTGAAAACACAGAAGTATCTCTACCTTTTAGGTTGGTCGATCGGACGACAACCCGATTGGTTGAATACTTTAGTGAGAACAAATTCACAGCAGTTTGTCACTCGATCGGATTGTAGTCCGATCGGGTGGCAATCCGTTGGTATTGAACATGTTGAAAATTGTTTAAGTGTTGAAGTCTGATCATTACATGGTCAAGTGGTAGTCCGTTCGGGTGGTAATCCGATCGGCAACACTTCGTTCAATGTTCATCCTTCAAAGTTTTGAAAATAAAAGTTGGGTGTGTGGCCAAGGTGACAACCCGATCGGATGACAGTCCGATCGGACGGCATTCCGTCCTGGTCGTTCCGTTCTTCTTACACTTGGTTGTTTTGATTGTTTGTCATTTTATTGAGATGTTTTGATAACGTGTTAAGCAACAGAAACCTTGTCAATACTTGGTACTCCTGATCGGACAGGAATCACCCAAATCCAGCCAGTTAACTGTTCGAGACGGTGTTCCATGTTTAACCCGAAACCGGTAGTCTCGTGGATAGAATCCAGATCTTGAACCAACACAACCACAAGAATGAGTAGAAAGTCGGTACAAGCTCAGATTCTATCGGTTTTGAGTGCATTGAGTGTAAAAGAGTTGAAAGAAAGTTGGAAAACCATCTTTCAATCCTTTTCACCGTGAATATGTTTAGATCTATGAAAGATCTTTGTTTATTTATGTGGAAATCGTTTAGATCTAAGTTGTTCTTGGTGGATTGAGGCCAAAACATGAAGTTCTCAAGAACACCATGATGACATCATCCTAGAACACCTTGAATCTTGATGATTTCACGGTTAAAAGTTAGGATTCAAAAGATAGAAAGGTGTAGGAGTGCGTGTAGATTAAGAAAGTACAATATTTAGGTTGAAATCTTACCGGAATCGCAAGAAATCGAAGAAAAAGTGAGGTTGGAGCGCTGGTCGGACAGGAGTTGTGCAAAAGTGGTAAGTTTGATGGTGACAGGGGGTATTTATAGGGTTTCCCAAAGTGGAAAGGGTTGGTCGATCGGGTGGCAGCCCGATCGAGTGGCTGGCCGATCGAGCGGCAGCTCGATCGATCGGTTGGTCGATCAGTCACTTGGTTCGAGTGTTCGATGCGACGAGTTTTGTCGTTTCGATTGCGAACGCGAGTGTTGCAATGCGATAGAGTTTCCTATTCAAATTACTTTTAATCCCAACTACTATATCAACATACAATCATCCTTAATTGACTTGCGTTTAGCGTTTGCGATTCGATTGCGATTCGAGTTTCGATTGCGTTTCGATTATCCACCACAACATAACATAAATAAACATGCACAAGTAACACATAAGGCACACACATAAAACAATATCCAGAACGCGTAATTCGAGTTGCGAGTGCGATTGCGATAGCGATGAAGCGATAAAATATGCGATAAATATCGAATAAACCTCAATTATTATTAAGTACTCCACATAATACAACTAACGTAACGCATAAAATAGACTATCTATGTTGGTGCACAAATGTCTGTTAACTTCGTCTTTATAGAGTCTTGTGTCTAGATAGGATAAACAAGTGTTCAGCAGGTCGGAAAACAGATTTTAAGTGTTAAAGGGTAATTTCGCACGAAATTACACAATGGTTATTTCGTACGAAATTAGGTAATTCCACACGAAATTAGTACTTTCGTTTGGAATGTAATTTCGCTTGATAGGTTCGTGCGAAATTACCTGCCCTATATATAGCTGGTCTGCTGATTCATTTGGTACGAAATTAGATAATCTGATTCAGAGCCGAGGTGCTGCCAGTTTGTCATTTGATCTGTAAAAGCTTTGGAATCGATAATAAGAAGATAATTAGAGGAAAACAAGTTGTTACAAGTCTATTTTTCTGATTCCGCCTTTGAAATAGATGTATAACTCTTCTGATTGACTCGTTAGGGTCACACGTCGATCCAACAAGTGGTATCAGAGCTCGGTCGAAGAGTTCATACCGTTTTCAGCTTGATTTCATCAGTTTTTCTCACTTCTACTCATTCTTTTCAAAATTAAACGAGATTTAACGGACAAAATGGCCTAATTTTCACACATTACACGCGAAACATCATTTTATTGAATCCTTGAAAGAATTGGACCAAAATTCGTACAAAAACCGGATCAATTTGACAAAATGGTGGCCGACATGCTGATGTCATCATAATTCTGCACGAAAGTGTTCATAATTTCGCACGGAATTACGTTTTGGGACTAATTTCGTTTGAAACTGCTGCTTGTTTCACACGAAATCACTAATTCCGTTTGAAAGTGTCCTTGATTTCACACGAAATCAGATTCTGTTTGAACATTTCACACGAAATCACTAATTTCGTTTGAAATTGTTTCTAATTCCGCACGAAATACTAATTTCGTTTGGTGATTTCGTTTGAAAACACTATCTCGTGTGAAAATCCTGATTTCGTTTGAATTGGGTATTTCGTGTGAATAGCTATTTCGCTTGAAGAGAGCTATTTCGTGTGAAAAGTTAATTTCGTGTGAAAAGTTAATTTCGTGTGAAAGATAATTTCGTTTGAGCTATTTCGCTTGAACTGATTTCGCTTGAAAGTGTTGTTAAAATCTAAAAATTTTTCTAAGTGTTTGTTGATTGTTACAGGTATTTGAAAGATGGATGATTTTATGAATCCATTTAGTGACGTGTTTGCATTTACCAGTGGTTCGGGTGATGGCACATCAAATAACACGAATGAAACTACACCAACACCGAGTGCAAAGAAAATTCTTTCTGATGCTATGAGTGTAGACAGTGCATATGGAACATACAATAAGCCGCCTAAGTTGATGGTAATTGAAGATTACAACAGGTGGGCTACAAGATTTGAAGAATGGCTTAAAGCGTTTGCATATCCAAGCTGGAAAAGCTTAAAGAATGGTTATGATTTGGGGAGAACAGATTATGAAAATTTAGAAGATAACCAAATAGAAAGATATGTTGCTGAACAAAAGTGCATTGCTTTGCTTCATCAGTCTGTGAGAGACGACATCATTTCATTGATTGAGTACAAAGATTCGAAAGATCTATGGGAGAAACTAAGAGTAAAATGTGTGGGTAGTGCCGAGATAGTTAAGAACAAAAAGAAGTTGTTACGAAAGGAATTTGATTTGTTTGGATGTTTGAAAAACGAATCTGTGCCAAAGATGATTGAAAGATTTGGGCATTTGAAGTTAGAACTTGCAAGACACGGAATCGTGTACACTCAAGAAGAATTGGTTGACAAACTGTTTGACTCACTGCCTGAGGATAAAGACTGGCAGTATTTTGCTTTGATGCTGAAGAACACAGTTGAACCAACTAAATTGACTGTTGATCTGTTAATCGAGAGATTGGAGAGTCATGAATTGGAGATCAAGAAATCAAATAAAGTCAATAATTCCTCATATCAGCAGAATGTTGAGCTGTATTACCATGGAAGTATGATTCTGAAATCTGTGTCACCAAAAACAACATTTTCTGCAGAAAGTTCAAATACAGTGAATCAAGAAACTCCTAGCAGTGGCTATCATAGTGGATCTTCATCAACTGCTCAAAGTCAATCTGTTCCAAAAAATCTATTTCAATGCAACATTGATGTGGATTTAAAGAATGGTCAGAATTTTAGTGAAGAATCTGCCAAACAACAGATGGTGTTTTTAGCTTCTGTGTTAGAATCGTACGAAAGCCTTGTTGCAGGAAAGATAGGAAACACCAACCTAACAAAAGAAGACTATGATCAGATCGATCCTGAGGAGATGGAGTTGATCGATATAAGGTGGTGTATGGCGAGTGCAGTGTGAAGAGCGTAGCGATTCATCGAGATTACCGGAAGACAGTCTATTGGTGGACCTTCTACCAAGTTAGGATTTGACAAGTCAAAAGTCACGTGTTTTAAATGTAAACAAAAAGGTCATTTTAAGCGTGACTGCCGAAATGCTTACACTGATGATACTGCAAATCCTTTTCGAGAGGATTATTACAAAAGAGCAATTTATCATCAAAATAAAGCAGAACCTCCCAGGATGAAGCAGATAGAGGAGGCACCCAAAGAAAAATCCAAGGCACTTGCTGTTTTTCATGATGATGAAGGTTATGATTGGAGTGATATTTTGCCAGAGGAAGATGCAGTTGGATATGCCTTTACAGCAGCAAAGATTGTTCCTTTTAAAGACATCAGATCTGAAGAAGTGAAGTATGTCAACAGAAAGGCAACAGCTCAATTCATGAAAGGCAAAATCTATCATACATGGATGGAAGCAAAGAAAGCAAATCGATGGGATCCTGATAGAGAATGTTATCTTGATCCTAATGGAAACATAGCTGTTGATCCAGATACTGTCGATGTTGAAACTCTCACCAAACAAATTGCTAATGAAGAAGAAGCCAGGCAAAGAATGTGGTGGGAGGAGGAGAAGCTGATGAGAAAGAGAAAGAGAAAGAAAAAGAGCCGCAGCCAAAGAGAGTTGATGATGGGATTATTGATACGTCACAAGAATTCACGGCTGAGAAATTGAAGAAGATGGCTGACAAAGTGCTTGCTGCGAAAGAGCTAGAGGTAGTTTCTGGTTCTGGAACTGAGTCCAAAAACAAGGTCAGTACAAATGATACACATGAGTCAGGTAAGAAAGATAAAACTGAGAGCGATTGCAAAAATTGCATGAAAGATTGCAAGGTTTGTAGTACACTTGCTTACCTTAACGGTAAAAAGACCGAATAACTGACAGGAAGAGTCAGAAATGTTGAAGAACAGATTTTAAACCGTGACAAAATGTTGAAAGCTTCGAACGACAGATTAAAAGAATTAACTGAGAAAATCGAAAATGATAAAAATGACATAGAAAGAATTAGGAAAGAAAATGAAAAGTTGATTCTTGAAAATCGTCAAATTTCAGAAAATTTTGAGAAGCTAAAACGAACGGTAAAAGATTCTGATGAAAGAAATGGTAAAACAACCAAAGAAAATCTTCAACTGACAGGTGTTCTTAGAGTAAAAGAAGAGCAAATCAACCAACAAATGGATGAGATTGCTAAGTTGAAGCTTCAGTTTCAAGAAGCTAAAATTGAAAATGAATGTATCCAGTTGAAATTGACCAGTTACAACTCCGCAAGTTTTGTTCTTCAACATATCGTCCCTAAACCAATTGGGAAGAACAAAGCAGGCGAAGATGTTTACTTGGATGGAACTGGGGTTGGGTATCATCAGGTTCCACCGCCAGTGTTAAATAATTTTTCAAAGAAAAAGTCCGGGTTGGTTAATGATGAAGAAATTGATGAGGTTAAACTTCCAGAGTCAATTGATGTTACATTCAATACATCATCCGATGAGGATAGTGTTCAGTCAGAAATTGTTAAAAACATGGCTGAAAATGTTTTGAAGTCTGAAAGTGATTCAGCTGAGAATGAAGAATGTTTTCTGAACAATTACATTCCGAAACTAAAATCCAAAAACAACTTAAATGAAGAATCTACTCTTGTCATGTACAAGATGTCGGGATCGGATAAGTTGTATTCGGATTCTGAGTTTCCACTGGAGAATGTTAATGTTGCTAAATTGACAAATGTGTTCAAATTAGTTGAAATTGAAATGTCGGAAATTGAAGGTTTGAAAGGGACAAAGAGACATTTGAACTTTGAAAAAGATAAGTCTTATTATAAGAAACCTGTTATACCGCCGCGTTTTTCTAACAATTATCAAAACAAATGGTCGGGTGGTTATAAGGGTAGTAAGAATTATCAAAGAAGAAATTTTCAAAACAAGAAGTGTGTTGAGAAAAAGGTGTTTGTTTCGAGTTCAAGTTCACTTTCTGATGAAGAATCTAAGATTTTTTCGAAAACGAATGAAGAATTCTTTGAGAAGAAGGCCTCACAACCTTAGACTGAAGGCACAAGTCGGGTAGTTGACACCCGTACATGCTTTAAGTGCAACAAAGTTGGACACATTGCACGAAAGTGCCCCAATTTAAAGCCTAAGTCTGAAGTTGTTGAGAATCCGAAAAAGAAAAATGATGTAAAGGGAAAAGCTCCAATGTTTGTTGAGAAAAAGTTTTTAAAGAAGGAACATGTCAAAGTCAAAACTGAAACTACAAAAGAGTTAGTCAAGAAAACCGAACCTGTAAAGAAGTTGGTAAATAAAAATGACAAATTTTATAAACGGGTTGCGTCATCTCAACAAGCATGGAAGCCAAAATCAAGTTCTCCAAAACCAAAAGAATCAGAGTATGAGAAACTTGAGAAACAAACTTCTACTCAATCAGGGAAGAAGTATGTTCAGAAGAAAGCTCAACCATCTGGTCAACCTCAAAAAGACGAATTTTTCTTATTCAAAGAGGTTGAGGTTGGGACTGAAGAAAGTTTAAAGATGAATGATAAAAATTTCCCGCCATTATACACCAAAACCACGATTCTCAATGTCAAATTACCTGAGTCAAAAGAGGCTTGGGTGGCATCAAAATCTAACTAAATGGTTGTGATGTGTGCAGGAGCTTCCAAGATCCGTTTCACGTTGGATTATGGATAGTGGAGCTTCTCGGCACATGACAGGGAAGAAGACCCTTCTGTATGATGTTCGAGGGTTTAATGGAGGATATGTGGGTTTTGCAGGCAATCAAGGTGGTCGAATAGTTGGTGAAGGAACTCTATCTAATGGTATTGTAACGTTTGAAAGAGTAAACTACATCGCCGAGCTTGAAAATATTCTTCTGAGTATCTCTCAGATTTGTGATCGTATGTATACAACGCACTTTACAGACAAAGAATGTTTGATCTTGAAACCAGGATTTGTTGTTTCTGAAGAATGGGTTATCATGAGAGCACCCAGAGTGAATGATCTGTACGTGTTGGACATGAGTGTAGCAACTACTACCACGGGTCAGGCTCATTGTTTTATGTCAAGAGCAACAGAAAAAGAATCACAGTTTTGGCATCGAAAGATGGGTCATATTCACTTGCGAAAAATGAATCACCTGGTGCATAACGACTTAGTAATTGGTGTTCATGTGAAAGGTTTTCATCTTGAGGGGGAGTGCATTAGCTGTGTCAAAGGCAAGCAAAAGAAGAAATCTCACCCCGGGAAGAAAGTTAACTCAATCTCGAGACCGTTAGAGAGACTTCATATCTGTTTGGTCCAGTGAACGTCAAAAGCATAACTGGGGATCTCTACTGTCTAGTTGTAACAGACGATTATTCGAGATTTTCATGGGTATTGTTCATGAAGTCAAAGGATGAGACATTTGATAGATTGATGACGTTGTTCAGAAAAATTGAAAACTTGTACCAAACTCGAATCAGAAGAATCAGGAGTGACAACGGTACAGAGTTCAAGAACAACAAGATGGAAGAGTATTGTGATGAGAGAGGTATATTGCATGAATTTAGCGCGCCTTACACTCCGCAGCAAAATGGAGTAGCAGAAAGAAAGAACAGGACGCTAATTGAAACGGCCAGGACGATGCTTGCTGATTCCAAACTACCTGTCAATTTTTGGGCAGAAGCAGTGTCAGCCGCATGCTATACACTCAATCGGGTTCTTACAGTGAAGAAATTCAACAAGACGTGTTTCGAGCTAATCAACAACCGCAAACCGAACCTAAAGTATTTAGAACCATTTGGGTCTCCCTGCACAGTTCTAGAGCCTTTTGGTAAATTTGGTGCAAAGAGCATTGAAGGAATATTCGTTGGTTATGCAAGTCCATTAAAACGAGTCTTTGTTCCAAGCCTGAAACGGATAATCGAAGCACATAATGTTGAGTGTCAAGGTTATACCATGCCACCGCAGAATCCAGGCGACTCATGGCGTTTTAATTACGATACTCTGTGGGATTCGTTTGACATGGAAGAAGAAGAAACAAATTTCTTTGACGAGTTAGATATTTTGAGGGAATATGAAGAATCACAAGAAAGATTCCCAGCTGAGTCATCTAGACGTCAATTTCAAGCTTCCAATGACGATGAAGCCGGTCCTAGTAATGCTGGAGAGCATGATGATATTCAGCAAACTCCTGACAATCAGACGGCAGTCAATGATAATCAAGAATCTGATGATAGACCTATATTTGATCATGGTGATTCAGATTCTGAGGGGAGCAGATTCAGATTTCAAGTCAAACTATTCCAGTTAGTGAACAAGGTGCAAATCAGAATGTTACAAATTTGGAAGGCGAGATAGATGTTCTAGGCGAGGTGATGCCGAGAACTCTTTCGTATCATCCAGAAGAGCTGATTATTGGAGAATTACAATCAGGCGTTTGCACTAGACGACAGATTGACCAAGGCCTTACTTGTTTTTATTCTACAGTTGCATCGTTACAAACTGAGTTTTCACTTAGTTGTTTTATTTCGCAGATTGAACTGCGAACATACAAAGAAGCGCTAACTGAAGATTCTTGGGTCAACGCGATGCAAGAGGAGCTGAGTCAGTTTGAGAAGTTAGGTGTGTGGAAATTAGTAGACTTGCCTGATGGTCACAGGAAGATAAACACCAAGTGGGTGTTCAAGTGTAAGAGAGACGATCGAGGGGTTATTATTCGTAACAAAGCTCGACTCGTAGTCCAGGGTTTCAGTCAGCAGGAGGGGATAGATTTCACTGAAGTATATGCTCCAGTTGCTAGACTTGGAGCGATCAGAATCTTCCTAGCATTTGCATCTTGGAAAAATTTTAAAGTTTATCAGTTAGATGTTAAATCAGCGTTTCTCTATGGGAAGGTAAAATAGGAGGTATATGTCAGACAGCCACCGGGCTTCACCGATCCAATCCACAAAGACAAGGTTTATTTACTGGATAAAGCGCTGTATGGTTTACACCAGACCCCGAGAGCTTGGTACGAGACATTGTGTCAACACCTACATGCCAACAGCTTCATCCGTGGAAAAGTGGATGCCACTCTCTTCACCAAAGAGGTCGACGGACATCTTCTGATAGTTCAAATATATGTGGACGACATCATATTTGGGTCAACAAATGAAAATTTGTGCAAAGATTTTGAAAGAGTTATGAAGCAAAAATTTGAAATGTCATCGATGGGTGAGATGAAATTCTTCTTGGGACTTCAGGTTGATCAACTGCCTAAGGGAATTTTCATACATCAGACGAAGTATGTTCATGATATCTTAGAGAAATTTGGGATGTCAGGTTCTACTCCAGCTTCCACCCCATTAGCGACGAATCATGGGATAAACCCTGATCTCACCGGAGAGAAGGTAGATGAAACGTTGTATCGTTCCATGATCGGATCGCTGATGTACTTGACAGCTTCTAGACCCGATATCATGTATCCAACCTGCCTCGCAGCAAGATTTCAATCTAACCCGAGAGCTTCGCATATGGTGATTGTGAAAAGGATATTACGCTACCTGAAAGGAACTCCATCACTGGGGTTGTGGTATCCAAGAGAAGGCGATTTCATGCTCGAAGGGTATTCCGATTCCGATTTCGGATGCTGCAAAGTTAACTCTAAGTCAACAATAGCAGGGTGTCAGTTTTTTGGACCACGATTGGTTACCTGGCAATGCAAGAAGCAGACCTCTGTGGCTTTATCCACATGTGAAGCTGAGTATGTATCTGCTAGCAGCTGCTGCTCTCAGATCTTGTGGATCCAGCAACAGATGCGCGACTACGGTTTGCAATTTCTTAACACCCCTATCTTTGTTGATAATGAGGCAGCGATAAACATTACTAAAAATCCTGTTCATCACGCTAAAACGAAACACATTGAAATTCGTCATCACTTCATCCGAGATTGTTTCGAGAAGAAGTTGATACGAATTGAGAAAATCCACACTGACGAACAAAAAGCTGATTTACATACCAAAGCGTTTGATAAAACTCGTTTTCAATATCTTTTAAAATTGAACGGTATGAAGCTTTTATCGGTGTTGGAAGAGATTCTTGGCGTTGATGAAGGTACCAATGTAGATGATGTTGAGACGCAATCTGCAATGGTTTGTCGATTTTTTACTTGTTTTGGTATTTAGGGGGAGTATAGGGTAATATTTTCAGAAAATACAAAAACAGTAAAAAATTTCAAAAATCCAAAAACATGAGATATTTTCAAAATACAAAAACAATAGAAAACCGGAAAAGAGCTTGTGTAAAAAGGGAAAATGATAGTACATTGGCTTGACAATTACAGTATGCTAAAGATATGTAAAGTTTAAATAGTTTTAAACAGTCTTGCTGATGATATGCCGGTAGGTTTTTACACATTTAGTAGGTTTGTTCAGGATATAAACCTAAATCTTTACTTGCTTATTTTGTGGGGAACACTACTTGGATATATAGGTAACCCCTGAAATCTTGTTTGAAAGATCCCTTTTTCTGAGATACTAGGTCTTTATACTCAGTGATATCTGGGGTATTATTCCGGGACTTCTGATTTTGCGGAAGCAATGGCCTAGTCCCCGTATAATACTTTACGCTTGCTTGAAACATAGCATCTCCCTCAGCATAAAAAATGATGAAACATTGAAAAATGCTAATCATGTGCTGTTGTAAAAAAGATCCTCTAAAGGGGACACACCAAAAGTCGAAGCCGTCATCTCTTTGCTGAACGGAAGTTCTGACCTGAGCTCTCACGGTCCTCGCATTTAACCCCTTACAGATATCATCTGTGGTATACTCACCTGTAAGACTGAATATTGGGATTTGGATACGGGAGTATATTCAAGATGTGGGACACATGAATGAGTTTAAGTTCTTAATTCACCTAATTCGTATCCTGGACAGATTGAAATGTGTGTGAGAATTTAAGTGGATCAGTATAAATACAATCTAAGCGAATTGTTTAATTCTGAGTATGAAATTAAAGCTTAACGGTACTTGTGACTTGTCAAATAGCTAATATGATTCCCTAACATGCTCACCAAAAATATGTTTGTAAATAGTTTACATTTACTGCATTTCATTTCTATTTAGCTTTCTAGTTTAGAACTTTATTCAAAATCCAAAAAGATATTATATTTCTGCTTTATTTTCCGACAAACCAAAGTGGAAAGTTGATCTTCAGATTCAAAGTTGAAGCAAATGCAGGAAGTTTCTGAGCTGGACAGATTGGTTGTGAACTTAATATGTTAACCTGAGAAAATGAAAAGTCAAAACAAGTTCATTAAATTGAAACTTGTAATTTTTCAGAAAATTGTTTGAGAATTTTTTTTAATAAAGTCAGTTTGGAATTGTCTCAGATCAACCAAGGTCATTAAGTTGGACTTGGTAGATAAATTGAGTAATCAGGGTCATTAAATTGGACCTGAATACTTAAGTGGATTATTAAAACTGATAAAAATGAGAAAAGTTGTTAAAAGTCAATAGATCGTAATGTTATATGTTTGAGTAACAGGAATCAAAATCCCCATGGCAAAGAATTTGTAAAGATTGAACCAGAATTCGAACTCCAGCATATTGAGAGGGGGAGTCTACATTCTGGATCAACATTCAAAGGGGAGTTTGAAGAGTATTGTAGATAAAGATTGAAGGATGCTTAAAGTGTCAGACAAATTGGACAGAGAAGAAGATAGACAAAGACTAAAGATTGAAGATTTGTTGCTAAAGACTTCGTCAACATCCAAGGGGGAGTCTGTTGGTGCACAAATGTCTGTTAACTTCGTCTTTATAGAGTCTTGTGTCAAGATAGGATAAACCAGTGTTCAGCAGGTCGGAAAACAGATTTTAAGTGTTAAAGGGTAATTTCGCACGAAATTACACAATGGTAATTTTGTACGAAATTAGGTAATTCCACACGAAATTAGTAATTTCGTTTGGAATGTAATTTCGCTTGATAGGTTCGTGCGAAATTACCTGCCCTATATATAGCTGGTCTGCTGATTCATTTGGTATGAAATTAGATAATCTGATTCAGAGCCGAGGTGCTGCCAGTTTGTCATTTGATCTGTAAAAGCTTTGGAATCGATAATAAGAAGATAATTAGAGGAAAACAAGCTGTTACAAGTCTATTTTTCTGATTCCGCCTTTGAAATAGATGTATAACTCTTCTGATTGACTCGTTAGGGTCACACGTCGATCCAACAATCTACGAGTCAAAGAAGTCAAAACAGCAATTGAGCAAGGAGTGACATATCGCAATTAGCAATCTTGTCTCCCTTTGACTTCAATCTTTGACTTTCGAAACACGGGGTGTTACAGCCTCCCCTAGTTGAGGGAATTTCGTCCCGAAATTAGGCAAAAGCCGTAACAAATAACTGCGGGTACTTCGCCTTCATGTCGCTTTCGAGTTCCCAAGTGAACTATGCGCCTCGTTTGCCTTCCCATCGGACTTTCACAATAGGAATGCGCAAGCGTCTGAGTTGCTTGGTTTGGCGGTCCATGATTTCGACAGGCTTCTCCACGAAGTGTAGTGTTTCGTTTATTTGAAGGTCATCAAGAGGTACAATTAAATCATGCTCAGCCAGGCACTTTTGGAGGTTCGAAACATGGAAAGTCGGGTGAACGTTACTAAGTTCCTTTGGTAGTTCGAGTCTGTAGGCGACTTTTCCGATCCTTTCCAGAATCTTAAAAGGTCCAACATATCGAGGCGCTAGTTTCCCTTTCTTGCCGAATCTGACCACACCCTTCCAAGGTGATACCTTTAGGAGTACGTAGTCGCCAACGTCAAATTCAAGGGGCTTGCGTCGTCTATCGGCGTAACTTTTTTTGTCGACTCTGAGCTTTCAGCATATTGTCTCGAATTTGGAGGACTTTGTCAGTCGTTTCTTGCAATAGCTCAGGACCGGTTAATTGCGAGTGCCCGATCTCGTGCCATACAATAGGCGATCGATATTTTCTTCCGTATAAAGCCTTAAATGGTGCCATTTGTATGGTGGAATGATAACTGTTATTATACGAGAATTCGACTAACGGCAGGTAAGTATCCCAATTACCACCGAAATCTATGACACACGAACGGAGTATGTCTTCAAGAGTACAGATCGTTCTCTTAGTCTGACCGTCAGTTTGAGGGTGGAATGCGGTACTCAGATTAAGCGTAGTACCGAGAGCCGCTTGAAACGTTTCCCATAGTCGCGAGGTAAACCGAGCGTCACGGTCAGAGATGATGTCGCGAGGCGTCCCATGTTGACAAATGATCTCATTGGTGTAGATTCGGGCTAATCGTTCTACCTTGTAGTCTTCCCGTATTGGAAAAAAGTGAGCTGATTTGGTCAAACGGTCAACAACAACCCAAATAGGGATTGGGGGTTGTTCGAGTAAGCCAGAGGGTCTTTAGTGTCCAGCCTTGACCTTTGAGCAAGTCAGGCACTTCCCAACGTAGAGAGCAATATCCCTTTTCATGCCCGACCACCAGTACTTGTAGCGGAGGTCCTGGTACATTTTGTCGGCACCGGGATGAATAGAATACCGGGATTTGTGGGCTTCGTCCATCAATATTTGTCGTAGATTGGTCCGTTTAGGGATCCAGATTCGGTCCAGAAAGTGGAATATCCCATTCGACTTATTCACAAGCTGGGCTCCATCGTGATAGATTCTTTCCTTCTTCATGGTACGCTCGTTAAAACAAGCATGCTGGGTTTCGCGGATGAGGGTCTCGAGATCGTATTGGGCTTGGACATCACGAATGGTGAGCAGATAGCTCCGCCTACTGAGGGCGTCGGCAACGACATTTGCTTTGCCTGGGTGATAACGAATCTCACAGTCGTAATTGTTGAGGAGTTCTACCCATCGGCGTTGACGCATATTAAGTTCTTTCTGATCAAAGATATGTTGTAGGCTCCTATGATCTGTGAAGATCGTACACTTGGTACCATACAGGTAGTGTCGCCAAAGCTTTAACGCAAAAACAACTGCGCCTAGCTCAAGATCATGGGTTGTATAGTTCTTCTTGTGGATTTTGAGCTGACGAGATGCGTAAGCAATAACCTTGTCCCGTTGCATGAGGACACAACCAAGACCAAGGTTCGAAGCATCACAATAGACAATGAAGTCATCGTTTCCGTCGGGTAAAGTGAGGACAGGAGCATTGCAGAGCATGTGCTTGAGGGTTTGGAAAGCAGACTCTTGTTCAGTTCCCCAAACAAAAGGCTTGTCTTTATGCGTGAGAGCGGTAAGCGGTACAACGATTTTTGAGAATCCTTCGATAAATCGTCGATAATAGCCCGCTAGTCCGAGAAAAGAACGGACTTCAGACAGGTTCTTAGGTGTAATCCAACTCTTAACTGCTTCAATCTTCGCCGGATCGACGTGAATACCTTGACTATTGACAATGTGACCGAGGAATTGAACCTCCTCCAGCCAAAATTCGCACTTGGAGAACTGGGCATAGAGTCGATTCCCTTGGAGTAGCTCGAGAACCAAACGTAGATGTTGCGCGTGTTCGGCTTTCGACTTGGAATAGATCAAGACATCATCGATGAACACGATGATGAAGCGGTCGAGATAAGGTTTACACACGCGATTCATCAGATCCATGAAAACCGCAGGTGCGTTGGTTAAACCAACATGAATAACAACGAACTCATAGTGGCCGTATCGAGTGCGAAAAGCGGTTTTGGGTATATCTTCCTCTTGAATGCGTAACTGGTGATAGCCTGAGCGTAGATCGATCTTGGAGAAACATGTAGCACCTTGTAGCTGATCAAACAAATCGTCGATGCGAGGCAAGGGATAGCGATTCTTGATGGTTAACTTATTCAATTCCCGATAGTCGATGCACATCCTGAACGACCCATCCTTCTTTTTGACGAAAAGGACTGGCGCGCCCCATGGAGAGGTGCTCGGGCGAATGAAGCCTTTATCAAGTAATTCCTGGAGTTGACTCGAGAGTTCACGCATTTCGGACGGAGCGAGTCGATAAGGAGCTCTAGCGATAGGGTTGGCTCCAAGAATGAGGTCGATACGAAAGTCGATATCACGACTTGGCGGAAGGCCGGGAAGATTATCAGGAAACACATTAGGAAATTCACGAACCACAGGAACATCTTTCACTTCTGTCTTTCCTTTCTTTTCCTTCTCCGCTACTACAATGTTAGCCAAGAAAGCTCTGTATTCCTTGCGGAGATAATTGCTAGCTTGGACACATGACATGAGCTTAAGACCTTTCAAAGCAGTTTCGCCATAAACACACAATACATCACCATTAGCGAGCGCGAAACGAATCATCTTCTCGAAGCACACAACTTCAGCATGATTTTCACGAAGAAAGTCCATGCCTACTATGACGTCAAAACTTCCGAGTTGCATCAGAATGAGGTCAATTGGGAAGATGTGATTGTTGAGCTCAAGAGTACAATCACGAAGAACAGAATTTACGACGATAGTTCTTCCGGTGGTGACTTCAACATCGAACGTCGAGGGGAGTTGGGAGCGCTTACGACTAAGGAGCTTCTCGAATTCGAACGACACAAAACAGTTATTGGCTCCAGTATCAAACAAACACGAAGCATAAATACCATTCACAAGGAGCGTACCATTGACCACGTTGTTGTCAGCCTGGGCTTGGCGCACATTGATGTTGAAAGTTCTGGCGCGGGCGGCTTGTTGCTGTTGCTGTTGCTGAGGCTGCTGCTGCTGGGGCTCTTGTTTCACAACCCTGTTCGGGCACATGTTTGCGAAGTGGTTGGGATCACCACACGCGAAGCAGACTCTGGCGTTGACCGCGGGTGCCTGAGCCACTTGTTGGCCTTGAGGAGCTGGAAGCAAAGCTTGATGAGCAGTGGCTTGAGCTGGCGGTTGGCGGGGACCAGTACGACAGTTGGCAGTGAAATGGCCGTACATATTGCAGTGAGCGCAAAAACGGCAGGCGAGACCCACCGGGTGATGATAAGTGCATGTCGGACAGGCAGGGTGGGGACCAGTATACGCACGCTTTGCGGGCGGCTCATAGGTGATTGGAGCTGGAGCTGATCGGTCTTGTTGTTGTTGCTGAGCTGGTACCGCTTGAAGTGGAGCAGCGGTAGTGACAGCACAGTTCTTGTTGCTGGAGCTGCTGTTGTTGTTCCTCTTCTTGCGGCGATAGGACTTTGATGACTGAGCGGTGGCGGTTTCAGTGGATGGTGCGGCGGTAGCTTGATGCAGGTTCTTCGAAGCTTTATCCCAAAAACCATCTTTTACTCGCTTGTCGTTGATTTCAGCGGCAAGCAAGTAAGTCTCTTCAATCGTTGCTGGCTTTGCGGCATGCACAAAATCTGCAACATAGTCTGGCAGCGCTCGAATGTACTTCTTGATTGTCATCTCGGGCGTCTTCACTTGATCGGGATAGATAATGCTGAGCTGCTTGAAGCGAGCAGTCAGGGCAGCGTTGTCACCATCTTTCTGCTTAATGTGCCAGAACTCATCTGTTGGAACTTTTGAGATCGTTCATACTTGTACTGGATTAGTTTTATAGTTGTTTGTAGCTAATTTACTAGTATAGGGGCTTATTTTGTAAATTCATGAAACTTGATATCCTGACTTGGTGTAGTTAAGATTCCAGCAAATTTATAAATTTGCTGGGAAGTCAGGCACTATATATAGCCCAAGCATTGTAACCTAGCGAAGCTTTTGGCTCTTTGGTGAATGAAGTGTTATTTACATTAAATCTTGTGTTTGTGTGCTCAAATCAGTATTCCAAGGTGCTTTAGTGATTCATATACTTGTTTGGATTCAATACAACACTTGTTGTATTCATCAATCCATTAGCTTCGTCTTCATTCTTGATTGTTCTTAACTTTTTCATAGTTCAAACACTTAATCAATAGGTGTTTTGGACTAAAACAACCAACCCCTGTGATCCGGATAGATATTGGGATCTACAATTTGGTATCAGAGCCTTTGTGCTCTTGGTTGTTGTGTTTTTGTTAAGATTTTTCAAAGTTTTGAAGGTTTTTCAAAGTTTCAAGGTTTTTCAAATTTTTGGACTTAAAATGGTTTGATTTGGTGTGTTTAATCGACAGGTAGTTGTTAATCTGTGATTAGGGAGTCATTTTGGACATTTTGATGCATCAAAACATGGTTTTTGAGTCGTTTTTGAGTGATTAAAGGGTTTTAGTTCGTGTTAAACCCTCTGGTCAGCGAAATTAGTTGAATACAGCGAAGATTTTTTGAATACAGCGAAATTAATTTTGAATATAGCGAAGAAACTTTTGAAGCTAGCGAAGAAGCGCTCGAATAGAGCGAACAATCTTCGAAATTATCGCATAATCGCCAACTTCGCCGACTAAAACTCGAGCGAAATTGTTGATTGCCAGCGAAATAGTGCCAAGTGACCCTTTAGCGAAATTATCAAAGGCGACTTCGAGAACTGCGATATCGAACCACAGCGTTCATATCACGGTATTCGGCGAAATTAGCCAATCTAATGTGTATGCTATTTGTGTCAGCGGATTAGCTGGTTCGCTCGTGCAGGATATCTTCGTGTACCCGGCGAAGACAGGAGACCAGAGAAGATTTCCGGCGAATTTGTGCTCCAGCAGTATTTCCAGCGAATTTATCATCTGATCAGCTTTCCTTTGTCAAAAACAACCCAAGATGTCATTGAATCAGCTAAGTCCAATTGCTCAAGCGGAACTTGAGACCGGAACCACTACTAGGCCACCAAAGTTGAAAGGAGCTGAAGACTTCAGTACTTGGAAGACTCGTATCCAGTCGTTCTTCGAATACACAGACTACAATCTGTGGCTCTCAGTCACCGCTGGACCCCACATTCCAACGGAGGTTCGAAACGATGCGGTTGTTCCTAACAATGACCCCACAACCTTCACTGACGAAGACAAGGCCCTAGTCCAACGTGATCGTCGTGCACATGCCGCATTAACCATGGCTTTGTCAACCGATGACTGCAACATGTTTGAAGAACACCGAACTGCAAATGCACTCTGGAATGCATTGATTGAGTATTATGAGGGAAATGAAGAGCTAATTGAAAGTAAGAGAGACATGGTGCAGAAGCAATACGACATGTTCTGTGGAGTTCGTGGAGAAAGTCTGGCCGATCACATCAGTCGCTTTCTGAATATGATGACCAAAATGAAGAAGGCAGGAAATCCAGTCACAAACCGTGCTGCCATCAAGAAGCTGCTGGATTCACTCCCTAAGGAATGGAGTTTGCAATGCATGATGATCAAGAAGGACTTCCTCAATAATCCAAATCCTGTCACTCTGTCAGACTTAATTAACACTCTAAGAGCCTTTGAAATGGATGTCAACAAACGAGAAATGAACACTACTGGCTACACTCCAAAAACCAATCAAACTTCTGCTGGATTGAAGAATGTGGCATTCCTTGCTTCAGGTGGCATCTGTCAACAAGCTTCTGACATGATCTATGCTAACGCTTCCGCAAGCGCATCAAAAGCTCCACAACCTAGTGAGAAGACTGTAACTGTTGGTGATAGACAAGCGTTGAAAGTGTCTACTGAAAACGTGGCACTTTTTAACATGTTTCTGAGTAGCTATGAAGCTTTAATGTCAGGAGAGCTCAAGAAGGAAATGTTCACTGCTGAAGACATGTATCAGGTCGATCCAGATGACATGGAGGAAATGGATCTGAAATGGCAGATGGCCATGATAACCTTAAGGTTGAAGAAATTTCAGGATAAGACCGGGAAACGCTTGGGTCTTGGAAAGGCTGGTTTTGACAAATCCAAACTGAGATGTTACAACTGCAAGAATCTGGGCCACTTCAAGCGTGATTGCCCCTTGTTGAAAGAAGGAAACATTGAAGCCACTCCTGCTGTAAAACAAATCACTATCGAAGAAAACAAAAGCAACGCATCTCCTAGCACACCAAAAGCCTTAGTCGTTGAAGATTATGATTGGAGTGAAGAAATTGTTAAAGCAAAGGAACAAGTCAACAAAGCTCTTATGGCAAAGATCTCAAGCGGGTCCTCTTCAAAGTAGTTTGAGAAGCCAACAGCTGGAATTCCAAAAGGTGAAATCATTGCTGACAAGGGTTTGAAAAGTATTCTCACCTCTCCGGAGCCTGAGAAAGAAAAGAAGTCTGAATAAGCTAAGGAGCAGATTCCTAAGGATGCATCTGACCAGAAGAAAGACAAAGAGAAAGCCTCAGCCGCAGCAATGAAAACAGAATCTTCCAAAGAAAAGGCTGACAAAGACTTGGTAAATAGTATTCCACATAACTTTAAAGTAAAGTTATGCTCACCAGCATGCGTTGATGTCGTGGCACATTACAAGTCTCTTAATCTAGAATTTGAGAGACAAAAGGACAAAGCCTTAAAAATGAATAACGAACTTAAACTAAACGAGGCCGCATATCAGAGAAAGTTGAATTCAACTTTAGCTGAAATGCAAACTCTAAAAGAATTTGTGATTAGAAAAGATTTTATCATTAACGATCTCACAGATAGACTAGAAAAGGCTTTGAACGAAAAGAATAAATTGCAAATTATCATCGATAAATGAAATGTCAGTCAAAAGGCCTTTACTGACATCAAAAACTGCCAACGACCAACGTATGTAAAAGACGGGATCGGGTACAAGGATAGGCAAGGAAATGAAAGAAAACTTTTTCTTCCTCCACATAGCAAAAACTATGTGCCTATACCAACTCCTCATCCCGAAAATGATCTCATTGATGAAAAGGCCTCTGTAGAACAAAACAATTCTTGTGAAAACGAAACAACCGCTAACTTTTCTAAAAGTAATGCAGATCCAATTGTGTGTAAAGAAGATGTGTGCGATGAGGATGGAGATTACGGCGGTTCAAAAATAGGAATAGGTTATTCAGGCGACAGTTATTCCACTGTTAACTGGTTCGCCTGGAACTGTTCTAAGGAAAACATTATTCGGGATGAATGTAATAATTTAATTAGGATGGATGACTGTAATGGCCGTGTGCCTAAATTTAAATCTTCGGATGACTGTAAGGGCCATGTGCCTACATTTGAGACCCGTGATCGTGAACATGCCTTGTTTGAATGTCATGATTTAAATTCTGCATTTTGTGATGATAAAGTTGTTTGTGAATCTCCTGTATTTGTGCCAGAATTGAAAAAGAATAGCTTTGGAAAATTCCTCACCGAGGAAATTCCAGAATTTATTCCATATCGAACAGGTATGACAGATTCTGAAAAGAAAGTCACTGAAGATCAATGCAATGAAGACTCAAGCACTGCTGGCTCAGAGGATGAAAGGAAGACTTCAAGTCCTGAGGATGAGCAAAAATCAGAAACATCAAACGAAGGTCGAACAACAGACAGTGAGAGCACATAATTTTCAAGTGAAGAAACCTTGAAAACCTCAAGTAAGGATCCAACAAATGATGAAAGCTCCGAAAGTTCAAGTGTTGAAACAATTGAAGACCAAGATCCAGAAAGTTCAAGCGAAGATCAAAGCTGCAATGATTCAATTTACGAAGCAAGTGAAGAGCAAGACTCAAGTGAATACCAAACGTCTGAAAGCTCATCTGATTCCGACAATGATAAAGAATGTTCAGAAGATGAAAGCAGAGTTGACAAGAAAACGAAGAAAGCAGAAAGCTCAAGACACTCATCACATACATCATCTTCTAACACCAAAAGACCCAGACGTAAAAGATGTTTTCGCTGTAGTCACTTAGGACATACAGCGAAACATTGTAAAAACAAGAAAATTTCTAAACCAGAATAAGATTTTGTTAAGAACTTCACAGATCAACTAGATTATCTTAAGAAATCTGTTAAAAATCTGGTTGATTCAACATCTTATTTTTGGAAACAAAAAGAGGACACCGTGGCTCAAAACCACGATAGATTCAAAATGAAGCAAGTCTGGGTTCCCAAATCAATCTAATTTGTATATATTCATGTATTTCAGAATAAACTCCAAAAATGGCTTCGAATGCTCATGGAGTATATTTGGCACGTCGACAGCGGATGTTCAAGACACATGACAGGCTTGAAGGAGCTTCTAAAGAATTTTCGTTTTATTGATGGTGATTTCGTGTCTTTCGCTGGAGACGAAAAGGGAGGGAAGATTGTTGGAATAGGAGATGTAGTGTCTGAAGCACTCACGTTGGAAAACGTCAACTATGTTCCAGAATTATGTTACAATCTCATGAGTGTATCACAAGTCTGTGATAAAGGAATATCGGTGCTTTTCAATGACATGGAATGCTTGTTTCTCAAGCCTGAATATTTAGTTCCGGCAGAAATGATCATGCTCACTGCTCCTAGACAAAACAACACATACGTTCTCAACATGAAAAACACCAAGACAAATGATAATCTGACTTGTTTAATCTCAAAGGCTTCAGAATCGGAATCACTGCTTTGGCACAGGCGATTGGGGCATGTAAATTTCAAAAATATGAACAAACTCTCTAACTTAAACTTAGTAAGAGGGCTTCCGATAAAAGAATTTCCTTTTTCTGAAAAATGTATAGCATGCGCCCAGGGAAAGCAACACAAGAAATCGCACAAGTCCAAAGCAGTGAATACGATTACTGCGCCTCTTCAGCTGTTACATATGGACCTTTTTGGTCCAATTAGTGTTAAAAGTCTTGCTAAAAGCTCTTACTGTTTGGTAATTACAGATGATTTCTCTCATTTTTCATGGGTTTATTTTCTTGAAGCAAAGAGTGAGACAACTGAAATTCTCAAGTCATTCATTCCCTTGATTGAAAACTTGACCAGAATGAAAGTGAAATCGATCAGAAGTGATAATGGTTCCGAATTCAAAAATCAGACATTCATATCCTTCTGTGCAGAAAAGGGAATTCATCTCCAATACAGTGCAGCCAGAACTCCTCAACAAAATGGAGTTGCCGAACGCAAGAACAGAACTTTGATCGAGGCCGCAAGGACCATGCTGGTGGATTCAAAGCTTCCTATCATCTTTTGGGCAGAAGCAGTAAATACAGCATGTTACGTTCTGAACAGGGTTCTTATTGTAAAACCACACGGAAAAACCGCATATGAGCTTCTCTTCAAAAGAAAGCCGCTTATTGACTTTTTCAGACCTTTTGGATGTTCGTGCACTCTTCTAAACACTCAAGAAAATCTCATCAAGTTCGAAGCAGTGGGTGATATATGCTACTTCATGGGATATTCATCCACACAGAAAGCCTACAGAGTCTACAACAAAAGAACAAAGATGGTGATTGAATCATATTACATTGACTTTCAAGAAGGAAACTACACTAACACTGGAAGTACTCCCGATTGGTTTTATGATGTGGGTGTGATTTTCAACACCTTCGAAATTCCAGAAGATGCTCCAGAAGCAGAACCTGTTGTAGATGCTCAAGTTGAACCACTATTTGACTCTTCAGATATTGGTGTAACTCCGTTCACTACTCGTTTCTCTCCATTCTCCGCTGATCCTCTTCCCTCTGTGGATGAAGCAGCTGGTGACACTTCGCCTGAGAACACCCCTGAAAATGGTGCTTCTTCTTCACAGGCGAATGTGGATGAACCAACTCAGGAAGATGACCCTCCAGTAATTTACGTGGACGAACACTTCACCAACCTTCCGCAGCAGATTGAGACTCAGACAAATGCCGGATACAAGACAAATCGCAATCATCCTCTTGAGAATGTCATAGGTGCAGTCGAAGAAGGTGTACGTACACGTGGTCAGTCATCAAGTATCAACAAAGGTCTCTATGCAGCATTTCTCTCATAGTCCGTGCATCGGGACATTGAAGATGCCATTCTAGACTCCAGTTGGGTTCAGGCAATGCAGGAAGAATTATCTCAATTTCGCAAACTCAAAGTCTGGGAGTTAGTAGATTTACCTGAGGGAAAGTTTCCGATTGGTACAAAATGGGTTTTTTCGCAACAAGATGGATGATCGTGGAGTAGTGATCAAGAACAAGGCTAGATTGGTGGTACAAGGTTTTCGTCAGGAAGAAGGAATTGACTACGAAGAAGTTTTTGCTCCAGTCGCAAGATTGGAGGCAATCAGGATATTCCTGGCATACGCATCATACAGGAATTTCAAAGTTTTTCAGATGGACGTTAAGAGCGCTTTTCTATATGGGAAGGTAAAGGAAGAAGTCTACGTGTGTCAGCCTCCGGGTTTCGAAGATCCGCATTTCCCAGGTCGCTACTACAAATTGGACAAAGCTCTCTATGGTCTTCACCAAGCTCCACGTGCTTGGTACGAGACTTTTTCAACTTATCTTTT
Organism: Helianthus tuberosus; assembly: GCA_030545235.1. Lineage (NCBI taxonomy): Eukaryota > Viridiplantae > Streptophyta > Magnoliopsida > Asterales > Asteraceae > Helianthus > Helianthus tuberosus. The sequence goes on along the minus strand of CM060434.1, from coordinate 68,732,307 downwards.
GAAGTGTGGATACACAAGAGGAACGATCGACATGACACTCTTCACCAAAAGAGTTGGAGAAGACGTAATGCTGGTTCAGATTTTTGTGGACGATATCATCTTCGGGTCTACTAACGAGGAACTGTGTAGAGAATTCGAGTCTGTCATGAAGGCAAAGTTTGAAATGAGCATGATGGGAGAGCTGACATTCTTCTTAGGGCTAGAAGTGAAGCAAAAGGAGGATGGGATTCTCATTCATCAGGCTAAGTACATTCGGGATATTCTCACGAAGTACAACATGAACGACTGTAAAGTTGCTAGCACCCCGTTCGCCTCTCAGACGGAGCTTACCCTAGATCCTCAAGGAAAACCAGTAAACAAGTCCTTTTATCGCTCGATGATTGGTTCTCTGATGTACTTAACGGCCAGCAGGCCTGATATTATGTGGGCTGTGTGTCTCTGTGCTCGCTTTCAGACGAATCCCAAAGAATCTGATGAAACTGCTGTGAAGCGCATCTTCCGCTATCTTAAAGGAACTCCAAAACTAGGTCTTTGGTATCCTAAAGATAGTAATTTTGATCTTATTGCTTATTCTGACAGTGATCATGCAGGTTGTAAAGTAGATTGCAGGTCCGTATCAGGAGGATGTCAATTCTTGGGAAATCGTCTGATCTCATGGCAAAGCAAGAAACAGACAACTGTGTCCACCTCAACCGCTCAAGCAGAATACACCGCGGCCTACAGTTGCTGTTCACAAGTTCTCTGGATACAAAATCAGTTGCTGGATTATGGAATCAACCTCATGAAGACTCCTATATTCATCGATAATGAGGCATGTCTGGGAATTGTGAAGAATCCCATCCATCACTCCAGAACAAAGCATATCGAAATTCGCATTCACGCAATTCGAGATGCCTATGAGAAAGGATACATTCAAGTGGTGCCAGTGGATACAACACAGCAACGGACCGACATTTTCACAAAAGCCTTTGATAAAACCCGATTTAACCAGCTGGTAACCTGGTTGGAAATGGTTAATTTCCTTGAATGGAAATGAATCTTGATGTCCAAAAGCTTTCGTAAATACTCTATCTTTTGTCCATAGTTTACATTAAAAAAAAAAAACGTTTGTTAAAAGTAAAACAAGTATCGTTAAACGTTGCCCACCAAAAAGATTTTCTGCAACATTAAAATTTCATTTTCGGGCAAATGGACTCTCGAAAATAAAGATTTTAGGGGGGATATTTCAGAAAATCAAAATTAGATGCTTGTGTTTGACTCCTGTTAGAGGAAATGATAGAAAATTGCTAACACTTTGTCATTTCGTGCAAAACAGAAAACAAAAGAAATCGGGGTACCAAGCAACGACATGTCGGTAGATTCAGCAACACCGACGAGTAAACTGCTGTTAGGGAGCAAAACATAACGTCTACACAAGGATTCTGGCTTTTCTCAGACATTACGTATCATAGTGGGTAACACGTTGCGGAATATGACTTAATGGTCTTAAATCTTGTGTTGATAGATTGCCAAAGTCTGAAATCTCGGGTCTTTATATTGGTTTTCATTCGGGGGGTATCATAGTTGGTCTTCTGCTGCATCCAGATACATGCTGACCTAGAACTCCTATGATATCCCTTCATAATAAGCGCCTTAAAAAAAGGCCAAACCCTTTCATAATAAGTGCCATTTGTGGCCAAAACCTTTTGATGGATTAGTTTCGGTCTCTCTGCTGTACGAAAGTACTGACCTGTTCACCGAACTATCTGTCTCGCCCTCGATAGCTCTTGGAATCTCTGTTGTATGAAAGTACAGACCTGATCTCCGCTCTATCGTTGAAAAGAATGAATCCAGTATACTCACCTGTTATGAAGAACCTTTGTGCATACCTTGATCGCGGGGGTATGTCCTGATGTGGGACTCACGGGCGTAATGATTCTATCCTCAATAGCTTGTGTGGGGGCCATTGAAGACTTGTCAATATTACCGAAAACATGATAAAAGCGCTCTCGGAAGGCATGTTGAAAGAAGGATGCATGGATTTAGGTGGACAAACATACTGGCAGTTTTTCTTGTGCCCTGGTTAGTAATTAATAATAATAATAAATAAGAAATTGGCAAGTGTTGGCAATATGATCTTCTGCAGGTATGTCAACGAGCGTCGAAGGTTTCAAGAAAATACGCATTAAATGGAACCTCCCAGAGCTGAAAATTCGAAGTTCGGAGTCTAAATGGCCCAAATTTTCTTAAGTGTGTAAATATTTCTTAAATTTTAGTGTTTTAAACAAAATTGGGCACGGTTTACGAGAAAGTTTGAAATTTACGAGCGAAATTAAAATTGTTTTGAATATATACAAGTGGCGGCGAAGATAAGATACCAGCGAAATTGTTATTTCGCTGGTTATCAAAATTTCGGTATAAATATCTAATCAACCGTTAATTTTTCAAACTTTTCAAAACTACTTCATCTTCTCTCTTGCTCATCTTCGGACATATTCTTAAAACCAACACAAGATTCAATTTCGTTCAAAGATCTTCAGGTAAATCTCTGATTAATCATCATCTACAACCATCGTAGTCATCGGTTCACATTTTCGGTGAACAGTGCACTGTTTGAATCTTTATAATTGTTCTTTGTGTTCATAAACCCTAGATTCTGAATCCGTAATCTCTGTGTCTTGATATGGATGTTTGCGTTTTTTTTAAGAACCGAACAAACCAAGATTCACAATGCTCATTCATATTTGGACTCATCTATGATCGTTGTTTGAACAAAGCAAGAAATTAGTTAGGGTTTTTAAACGGTTTATGAAGAAATTTTTGATGATAGCGAATTTACGATGAACATAGCGAAGTCAGCGAAGATAACAGGGAATCTCAAAAGTCTCGAACGCGAGTTCGAGCAACCGGTGAAATATTCTTATTTCGCCGGTAAAGCGGCCTAGACAAGTGTCTTCGTTGCCAAATCGTTTCCGGAACAAAAACTCGGTCTTCGCTAAGTTCGCTAGCGAATTTATCTCGGTAAAGATGGACCTGATCCGACATCGTTGTCGATGATATTATCGGATCTCGGTCATTTTCATCAGCGAAGACAGTCATCCGGTTTAACAGCGAAATTATGTGTTTATTTTTTTAATTTTTGTAAATATTTTCTTTTATCCTAAATTTTTTTAACATAAATATCTTTGTAAATACTGCTCTTATTCATAGTTTTTCTTGTAAATATCCATTTCTATCTCGAAAATTTTCTCACTTGGCTCGTTTGGTGTTTCAGAAGCAAGATGGTGAAAGTCATTGAATGGGATAAGACGTTGAAACACAATCAAAGCATTAATCTCGATCAAGTTCCACATGATTTTCAGGACGCAGCAAGATGGGTTAGATCAAGCAGAATTGGCTACGCCGTCGAAACAGATGTTAAAGTTTACAGGATCCACATTCAAGAGTTCTGGGAAAATGCTAAGCCTGAAACTATCAACAATGCCAGAGGGATATCTTCAACTGTTCGCAACAAACGTATAGAAGTGACCGAAGAAAGAATTCGCAAAGTGTTGAAGCTGCAAGACAATGCACAAGATCCAATCTCTTTGAGAAAAGACGACATTTTAGACGGATTTCGTGGTATGGGGTACGTAGGAGACTTTCGTCAGAAGAAAGAAATTAAGAGAGGTGGACTCACAAGGGACTGGAGGTTCATTGTACACGTATTTGCTATGAGTCCATCGTAAAGGTGGTTTTGACGGCCTAAATCTGGAATGGTCGGCAGCAATGTTGAATGTGTGTCTGAATCAGAAATTCAACATCTCTGGTTTAATTTTCAACTACATGTTAGAAAATGTAAGTGGGACGACTTGGGCGATGTATCCCAGGTTCGTCCAGATGCTAATTAACGATCAATACGAGAATCCGCCGAGTGATGGAAATCTCTACAAGTTTCATGTACCAACGAGCCGTCAATTCACAGAGATTAAAACAAATGAGTGGGTAATGCTGCATGACTGGATGTATGCAGCAGAGAGACTGCCGCTGGTCAGGGAAGCTTATAGAAAATACAGAGAGGTACTTCAAGAAAAGCAACAAAGAATTGCACAAGCTGAAGCAGAGGCTGCTGCAAAAGAAGAAAGATCAAAAGGAAAAAGAAAAGGAAAGCAAGCAGCTGAAGATGAGCCTCCCAAGAAGAAAAAGGCAGTTGAAAACCCAGAAAGACTCATGGGTGCAAGCTTTAGAGCAGCTGAATCTGAAGAACAACGTCAGCATATCAAAGAAATGAAAGAAATCCACGCGTTGCAGGAAAAAGAAAAGAGAGAGAAGAGACAAGAGATGTCTGCATCCGAAAGACCAGAAGTTGTCACAGAAGAAGTAGAGTCTCTAAATGACTTCGTTGATACTTTGATAGTAGATCCTGATGAAGCCTTAGCGAGCAAGAAAACGACAGATGAAAGATCTTCCAAAGTATCTCCTATAAAGCCGACGAGGTTTTCAAAGCCACCAGTCCCGCCACAAAGGGTTCGTCCCATTCAAGAGCTTTACGATAAACTCATTAAAAACACCGGTCCATCTGTGGCCAAGGAAATCTCACTTCTCAAAAACCAAGTAAACGACACAAACATCCTGAGAGAGAAGATTAAAGATCAGCGTAAGAAGAACAAAGAGATGAACGCCTACATGGCCAAGCAATCAAAGTTTATCAGATTCCAGCAGATGGGGTTAGAGAAATTGTACAGAATGATGAGAAATATGTGCGAGCAGATGAAAATAAAGCCCATGTTCTCCTTTGATGAAATCTTCGACTTTGAAACTTTCATAGAAGAAGAAACTGCCAGAAAGGAAAAAGAAGCTGAAGCTAAGAAAAGACGCCTGGAATCGGTCGAAAGGGTAACTGAAGGAGATGAAAGTGATGAAGAAGAAGTTGACAGAGATGATATGCCAGCTAGATTCATCGAATGGGGTCTGGAAGAGGAAGTACTGTATGAGCAAGAAGATGGAAAAACTTTCTCACCTCAGCATCCAGAATGGTTCAAGAAAGAAAGAGAAAGACTCCCTGACTTCTATCAGGTGATAACTGTCGAAAAGAGTGAAGCCACCGACAGAATCATTAGCTGGATGTACAACAACCTGAGAGGAATGTTTGTGGTTAAAAGACGAGGTGGCGTGATTCAGTACTTTCAGACCGGATTTGATCTCTTTACTCTTCCCAGGTGGGATTTACGTGAGCTGGGCCGTTTGGACATTCTAAATCCAGAAGAAAGAAGTATTGGAGGATACTTTGAGCGTCTGATCACTAAAGAATGCAACAAGGGTTTCCCTAATCACAGGCCTCAGCGTCCAAGACGGAGAGTTTCGAAAACAACCATAGATCCAGTGACAGGGAAAGGATAGGTGACGTGGGTGATCAACCCTGCTAAAGTTGTCACGAGAATCAAGCTTCCTGAAGAAATTCCTGTTGCCCTCAAAGATTTCAAGAAATGGTTCTATGATAGCAAATCTGGCGAAGCTGTGATCAGATCCAACGAAAACGTGGATATTCGAATCTTGGATGCTATGGACGTTTTTATGTTTGGGCTCTCCGATCTAACGGTGTTGAATGCAAGCCGCATAAACGTGGGAGCTGGAAATGCAAATCTCGAGGAGGCTATGCTATTTCAGAGAGCGGTCGAAAGAGCCTGGAAGTTAAAGAGAGAAATGATGGATATTATAGACAAAATCGAGAAACGAAAAGAAACAGAGGAAAAGAAGAAGGAGGCAAGGAAGAAAAAGAAGCATGAACGAAAGAAAGAAAGGACCTCTGCCTCAACAACTGAACCCACCACAACATCATCACCTCCAGCCTCATCCACATATGAGGCCACTATGGAGGATCAACCAATTAGTGAAGCTATTACTACTCAAGAAACTCCGGCTACACCAATCGAAACTCTAGCACCACCCGAAACAACAACGAACGAAGACAATCCCAAAGAGCCTGAAAAGCCAGCTACAGAAAATCCAGCGAAAACAACTAAAGAATGAAAAGACAAGTATGCAACGCTCTAGGGGGATATTGTTGGAACTTTTGAGATCGTTCATACTTGTACTGGATTAGTTTTATAGTTGTTTGTAGCTAATTTACTAGTATAGGGGATTATTTTGTAAATTCATGAAACTTGATATCCTGACTTGGTGTAGTTAAGATTCCAGCAAATTTATAAATTTGCTGGGAAGTCAGGCACTATATATAGCCCAAGCATTGTAACCTAGCGAAGCTTTTGGCTCTTTAGTGAATGAAGTGTTGTTTACATTAAATCTTGTGTTTGTGTGCTCAAATCAGTATTCCAAGGTGCTTTAGTGACTCATATACTTGTTTAGATTCAATACAACACTTGTTGTATTCATCAATCCATTAGCTTCGTCTTCATTCTTGATTGTTCTTAACTTTTTCATAGTTTAAACACTTAATCAATAGGTGTTTTGGACTAAAACAACCAACCACTGTGATCCGGATAGATATTGGGATCTACATCATCCTCCAGCTTCTGGCGCTCATGGGGAGGGCAGAACTCCTCGAGCATAACGTTCTTCAACTCGTCCCATGACAGACCATAGGCTGCATCATTTCCGCGCTTGTTTCTCTCGGCGGTCCACCAGTCTAAAGCGGGGGACTGGAAGACGCCGGTCGCGTTCAGTGTGCGGAGATTATCAGGACATCCGCTCTGTCGCAGGGTGACTTCGATTGAGTCAAACCATTGAAACAAAGCCGTAGGGACTTCTTCGCCGGTGAACTCTTTTGGTCCGCATGCCTTGAATTGTTTGAAGCTGAAAGCAGCTTTGGGAGTCTCGGTCCTGGATTCTTCAGACGATTTTCTCATGTTTTCGTACAGTTCACTGACGACTTGGGGTAAAACCTTTGCCATTTGCTTAGTAATCATGGCAGCGAGGCGTTTGTCTGCTTGCTTTCGGCGAGCATCTCGGGTAGCGCGAGATCCAAATGACGACATTGTCTGCATCAGACATCGCCATAGGACTCAACGCAATATAATCGAATCTCACCTCACACGCCTAATGCTACTAAAGCTCAGGAACACGTATAATCATGTAAGCACATAGGCACATAATCACAGATTCACGTAAGCACAGAAACACATAAGCACGTAAGGCACATAAACACAGAAGCATATAAGCACGTAATTTATCTAGAAGCACACAGAGGCTGTCAGAATACAGAAACCTATCATTCAAGGTTCGTGATCGCTTGAAAATAGCGATTGTGATTAGCATAGCGAGTAGTATAGTATATTCGAATAACTTAGTAGACAATATGGCGTAAGGTCGTTCCTTATAGTAGTAGCGATTTGTCAGCGTTTTGAGGTAGATATGCAATGCGAGTCGTGTGTGTCGATTAAAGTGAAAGCGAGAAGCGAATAAATCACCAAAAATCATAACACATAAATAGATAAAGTCACATAAAACACATAAAATCCACATAAAATTGACAAATATCAGAGTCGGCAGTAGCGAGCTCAGAATCGAAGCGCATAAAAATCGAGAAATAGATCGTCTATGGCTATTTAGACGTTGACTGACCAAAGTGATTCGACTATTCTCAAGGACTTTTTGTACACACTTTGACCTTCAGGATTGTGCTTTTGCCTTGAATCTTGGGCTCGGCACGCATCCTTTCAGTCATATCGTGACTTCAAGTCGTTGGAGTCCGTCGAGACTTTGGTGAGAGTTTGTAAAAACCAAGTAAAGGTCGGAACAAGTCGTCAAGGTTAGGGTTCCACCCCTGGCTTAACAACTTCGTTCCTGTCTTGATAAAATAAAAGGGAATTATGCGTCAAAGTATGGATTTCACTCCTGATCCAACGCAAATTCTCGTGTTTATAGACGAAAATGCGGGGCAAACAAGCGAATTTAGTCGAGAGTTTGCAGTTTTCACACCTAATCTCGGCCTGATTGCTCGTTTATTTTTGAAAACTAAAGTGCAGTGATAGTGTAGCGTGAATAGCGAGAATAGCGAGAATAGCAAGCAAGCTCGTACAATACCCCTAAAGGTATGCACAAGTCGGTCTGTTGGTTCCTAACTATAGACTAGTTCACTTCTAAGACATCGACCCGGACTAGGTCGAGTCTTGCCTAATTCCCTATAGTTATGGCTCTGATACCAATCTGTCACACCCCAACCGATGGCGGAAACATCGGGGCGCGGCACTGAGCGACACAGATTGTCCAGAAGTTTCCATAACAACTATATTTACCAAATATTTAAAGCAACACGTCCCATACCATGTCATAAATGATAATACAATTATTACAGAAAAGATCTAGTCAAAGTGTTCTGTTCCGACAACTCAGATTTTTATTACAGACAATTGTTTATTGTTGACCTAGGTCTTTCCTAGCCTCGATTTCACAGCAAAGTAAGCAAATAAGCATCCTAAGCACCTGTCACATACGTTAAAGTAAAAGTCAATACACATAGTGTAAAGGTGAGTATACAAGTTTAATAGATATAATAGAGTTCGAAATCGATTACGCATAACCACCACGTACACAGTGTGAAATGAGGCATGTTAGTTATCGACATGAACCTATTGATACCAATGACTGCGGGTTGACTGCCTAAGGCAGTTCGCGATACACACTCACCACTGTGATCCATGTAACTAATTGTCCTTAACAACCACAGGTGCCGAGTCCAAACTATAGTACTATCGTTGCTAAGGCAGGTAGACAGCATTCCATGTGTAAACATAACAAACAAGCATTCATTAAGTCACGTATAACATGCGGTAATTGGTTAGCGATTAAAGTATTGCGTAGTGTGTTTGATGTGATTTAGAATAAGTAACGTATGTAACACCCAAAAGTGCATAAAGCAAAAAGGGATCGAGTATACTCACAGCGATTGGTGGATTGAAGGGAGCGCTAGAGAGTAGGGTTAGCCTGATCAGAACGATAGCATAACGATAAGCAACACGTAAAATGATACAAGTCTTAGTGGGTCGGTCAGTAGTTCGATCGGATGGTAGTCCGATCGGACAGCCGGTCGTTCGGGTGACAGTCCACTCAGATGGTCATCCGATCGGGTGACCTTTCGAGTGGATTGTTTCTTCCTTTGGGAAGGATGTGTTTGTGTTTGTGTATGATGGTTTGACTTTTGAAGTTTTTGTTGTAGCATTTGAAAACACAGAAGTATCTCTACCTTTCAGGTCGGTCGATCGGACGACAACCTGATTGGTTGAATACTTTAGTGAGAACAAATTCACAGCAGTTTGTCACTCGATCGGATTGCAGTCCGATCGGGTGGCAATCCGTTGGTATTGAACATGTTGAAAATTGTTTAAGTGTTGAAGTCTGATCATTACATGGTCAAGTGGTAGTCCGTTCGGGTGGTAATCCGATCGGCAGCACTTCGTTCAATGTTCATCCTTCAAAGTTTTGAAAATAAAAGTTGGGTGTGGGGCCAAGGTGCAAGTCGATCGGGTGACAACCCGATCGGCTGACAGTCCGATCGGACGGACGGCATTCCGTCCTGGTCGTTACGTTCTTCTTACACTTGGTTGTTTTGATTGTTTGTCGTTTTATTGAGATGTTTTGATAACGTGTTAAGCAACAGAAACCTTGTCAATACTTGGTACTCCTGATCGGACAAGAATCACCCAAATCCAGCCAGTTAACTGTTCGAGACGGTGTTCCATGTTTAACCCGAAATCGATAGTCTCGTGGATAGAATCCAGATCTTGAACCAACACAACCACAAGAATGAGTAGAAAGTCGGTACAAGCTCAGATTCTATCGGTTTTGAGTGCATTGAGTGTAAAAGAGTTTAAAGAAAGTTGGAAAACCATCTTTCAATCCTTTTCACCGTGAATATGTTTAGATCTATAAAAGATCTTTGTTTATTTATGTGGAAATCGTTTAGATCTAAGTTGTTCTTGGTGGATTGAGGCCAAAACATGAAGTTCTCAAGAACACCATGATGACATCATCCTAGAACACCTTGAATCTTGATGATTTCACGGTTAAAAGTTAGGATTCAAAAGATAGAAAGGTGTAGGAGTGCGTGTAGATTAAGAAAGTACAAGATTTAGGTTGAAATCTTACCGGAATCGCGAGAAATCGAAGAAAAAGTGAGGTTGGAGCGCTGGTCGGACAGGAGTTGTGCAAAAGTGGTAAGTTTGATGGTGACAAGGGTTATTTATAGGGTTTCCCAAAGTGGAAAGGGTTGGTCGATCGGGTGGCAGCCCGATCGAGTGGTTGGCCGATTGAGCGGTAGCTCGATCGATCGGCTGGTCGATCAGCTGGTTACCTGGTCGATCAGTCACTTGGTTCGAGTGTTCGGTGCGACGAGTTTTGCCATTTCGATTGCGAACGCGAGCATTGCGATGCGATATAGTTTCCTATTCAAATTACTTTTAATCCCAACTACTATATCAACATACAATCATCCTTAATTGACTTGCGTTTAGCGTTTGCGATTCGATTGCGATTCGAGTTTCGATTGCGTTTCGATTATCCACCACAACATAACATAAATAAACATGCACAAGTAACACATAAGGCACACACATAAAACAATATCCAGAACGCGTAATTCGAGTTGCGAGTGCGATTGCGATAGCGATGAAGTGATAAAATATGCGATAAATATCGAATAAACCTCGATTATTATTAAGTACTCCACATAACACAACTAACGTAACGCATAAATTAGTCTATCTACGAGTCAAAGAAGTCAAAACAGGAATTGAGCAAGGAGTGACAGATCGCAATTAGCAATCTTGTCTCCCTTTGACTTCAATCTTTGACTTTCGAAACACGGGGTGTTACACGTTGATTATATACCATTAGACGACCATGTTGCACCAGTAATAATCATCTTTGACGACGAGTCCGACCACGGTCTCTCAGACGATGAGTGTATGAACGTCGACTTTCAGCCTTTTGCACTTCCAGATCCTTTTCTTGAGGATGTTCTTGTCGAGGACGACGTGTTAGCCATTCCACAGTACCTTCACGATATGATCATATACGGCCACCCCGATGGTGAGCACGTTGTGGAGATCATTCCTATACCACTTCATGTGGTAGATCGTTTTGCCATTGATCTTGATGCTGACGGTGATGTGACCATGATGATGATGATATTATTTCTATTGTTCAGGTGGACCACCTCGATGATGATCTTGGCATCATGGAGGATTTTGATATAGCTATTTTGGAGATAGTTCCACCTGAGATTACAGTTATTGACATTACATCCTCTGCTCCTTCTACTTCGGAGACACTATCACATCTGCATTCACCTGATACTGTCCTACCACCACCTACAGATGTATTACCTACTAATATCGATTCCATTCCATTAGATGCAGTCACTTTTGATCACATTTCCGGATCTAGACCATCCCAGTATTCATTAGGAGATACTGCTTATCTCACCGATCACCCGACCTCTCATCCTTTTGCTGGACCATCACATTATTCCCTTAGAGATACTTCACAGTCCGTCGAGCACCCACCATCTCATCCTTCTGTTGGACCATCATATACTACCTCTACACCGATTTCTGATCTTTACCGATCACCATATGCTGCAGGTCCCTCCCTAGTCACTCCTACTAACACTAGCTATTCTACGATTAGGTATCATCCGTTTTTCCGACCACCCACTGCTGGAGGTTCATCTCATCCCCCACCCCTCATGCATTATGTTGTTTCTTACCCTTCACCATATTATTCAGACTCACATATTCAGCCACCACCACTACCGACATCTCCACCACCACCGTCCCCATATGTACCTTCACAGTCACCATCTCATGATACTCTTCCATCTCATGAGGAGCGTATCAGTACCCTTGAGACCCAATCCATGGTGACCACCAGACGCGTGTTTGGTCTTGAGGAGGAGGTTGCATACCTCCGTGGTGTGATTTCTGTGTCTTCACCCCCACACCCACCATCTGTGTAGTCTTGGTATATTATCATCTTTTGAGGGTATATACCCATACCCGTTTTTGTGGAAGATCGAAGACTTTTGAAGATATGTAGTCAACTTGAAGACCGTCGAAGAACAATGTGAGGAAGGTATGACTTTGTTTTGTATATTGTGTACATAACTTGTATATCGGAATGATGTAGCTCCGAGTTGTTTTTGTTTCTTCACAAAAATGATGTATCAAGTTGACAATATATATATATATATATATATATATATATATTTATATATAAGTTGATATATTTTCTTTTATTACGCATTGTTATTGTTCATTTTATTTATATACATGTTATGGTGATTATAGTATGGATGCTTTGCATGAGAGATTATTTGATTTATATGGCCGAATTGCCCTTCTAGTTAACAGAATTACATATAAAATGACTGAATTGCCCTTCTCGTTAACAGAAAAAATGAATGATGTTAACCCAGTGGACTAAAATGGCAACGGTGAAACCTTTTTGGACCTACAGGGGAAAAATGAAACCTTTGGACTAAACTGTTAAAATGGCCCAAACCATAGGGACTAAAATGGCATTTAACTCTTTATTTTAAATATATGTCTAATCCCTTCTATATGTTATACATATGAAGGTCATGGCACCAAAACGAAGGAATACTCATCAAACTCAAACTCCACCGGAATCCCTGCCAAAATCTAGAGCTGAGTTGGATGCTCTGTTGAACGAGCGAGTCGCAGAAGCGATCGACCAACATGAAGCAAACTGAACCATGGTTCAGAATCCACCAGGAAACTCATTCTCTGGAAACAGTTGGTTATTTACAACCTTACAAAGAATTCTCATTAATATTTATTGAGATAATATATATTTTTGACAATTGAAATTAACTATTTCAGGATGCACATACAAGCAGTTTCTAGACTGCAAGCCCCCAGACTACGATGGCACAGGGGGCGCTGTAGCATTCGTACGTTGGGCTGAAAAGATGGATTCCATAATTCGGATGAGTAAATGCTCCCCTGACCAGAAGGTCACTTACGTTTCGGGAGTGTTTGTTGACGAAGCCCTTTCATGGTGGAATTTACAAATTCAAACACTTGGAGACGAAGCTACTTACACTCTATCTTGGAAAGACCTGAAACAATGAATGGGAGAAGAGTACTATTCAAGAGCTGAACTTCAGAGACTATAGACAGAATTTTAGAACCTAACAATGATAGGAGCCGATGTTTCTGGATACACCTAGCGTTTCCATGATCTTGCACGTGTTGTCCCGTATTTAGTGGAGCCCAAGTACAAACATGTTGAGAGATATATTTGGGGTTTAGCCCTAGAGATCAGAAGTATGGTCTCTTCATCTCATCCGGCCATGATTACTCAGGTCGTTGACCTCGTGGTGAGCCTTACCGTGGAGGCGGTAAGGATGGGGAAATTGAAGATTTCCAACAAAAAGGAGACTCATGTTGAGTCTTCCTCTTGTGATAACTAAAGGAAATTTTCCCACTTTAAAAAGGGTTCGAGGTGAACTGACAAGAAAAAGGGAAACCCCATAGCAAAAGAAACCAAAGCATTCGTGGCTACCACTGAGACATGACAGAAGGGATATATCAGGAAATTGCCGAAGAGCAATAAGTGCAACTTTCGTCACAATGGTGGATGTCGAACCATCAAATGTGATAAGTGTGGTAAAATGGGTCATCCCATTGAAATTTGCTGGGAAAATAAGAAAGGAGGCGGTAGCGGGAATGATAACGGAAGAGGGAGAAATCAAGGTTGTTTTAGATGTGGAGATATGAACCACTTCAAGAAAGATTTTCCAAAAGTGAACCCGGGACGTGGTAGAGCATTCATGATAGGAGCTCGTGATGCACACCAAGTCGCTCACGTGGTCACCGGTACGTTCCCTATTAACAATCACTTTGCATCTATTTTATTCGATACTAGCGCTGATTATAGCTTTATGTCCTTATAATTCAAAAACATTCTAGGGTTAGAGTCAAATAAGTTAGACATTCCTTACGCTATCGAACTAGCGAATGGGAAAGAAGTCGAGTCTGGAGAGGTTATTAGAGAATGTTCATTGGAACTTGGTGAGCGAAAGTTCAATATTGATCTCATACCTATCCAATTAAGAAGTTTTGATGTAGTGGTCGGTATGGATTGGCTATCCCATAACCGAGCCAAAGTCATGTGTTACGACAAAACCATTCGTATTCCACTTCCTAACATTGAAACGCTTCTCATTCACAGTGAGAAAAACTAAACACCACTTCGAATCATTAACTACATGAAAGCTCAAAGGTGCTCACGAAAAGGATGTATATCTTTTCTAGCACACGTGGTTGATAAGAAAGCTAAGGAGCCGAAACTGGAGGAAATCCCTATTGTGAGAGAATTCCCCGAAGTATTTCCAGAAGACTTACCGGGAATACCGCCACAATGACAAGTCGAATTTAGTATTGACTTGGTCCCAGGAGCTGCACCCGTGGTGAACTCTCCTTATCGATTAGCTCCTTCAGAAATGCAAGAGCTGTCCACACAACTTCAGGAGTTTTTGGACAAAGGATTCATCAGATTGAGTTTCTCACCTTGGGGGCTCTGGTACTATTTGTGAAAATGAAGGACGGAACTTTCAGGATGTGTATAGACTATCGGGAATTGAACAAGATCATGATCAAGAATCGGTATCCATTACCGAGGATTGATGACTTGTTTGATCAACTTCAAGGATCGAGTTTTTATTCTATGATTGATTTGAGGTCTGGATACCATCAACATAGGATACAGGAAGAAAGTATTCCTAAAATGATATTTCAAACTCGCTATGGTCACTGTGAGTTCCTTGTTATGCCTTTTGGCATAACAAACGCACTAGCGGTGTTCATGGACTTAATGAACCGAGTGTGCAAGCCGTACCTGGATAAATTCGTGATTGTGTTTTTCGATGACATTTTGATATATTCACGAAACAAGGTGGAACACGAACAACACTTAAGAACTATTCTCGAACTATTAAAGAAAGAGAAACTTTACGCACAATTCTCTAAATGCGAATTCTAGATTCGCAAGGCTCAATTTCTTGGACATGTAGTCAATGAGAAAGGCATACATGTAGATCCATCCAAGATTGAAGCTATCAAGAATTGGAACACACCAAAGACCCCAACCGAAATACGCCATTTTTTAGGATTAGCGGGTTACTATCGTAAATTTATTGAGAATTTTCAAAAATTGCTCAACCCCTAACTTCCCTCACTCAAAAGGATAAGAAATTTGATTGGGGCGAAAAACAAGAAGCAACTTTCCAACTATTCAAGGATAAGCTTTGTGATGCACCAATTCTATCACTTCCTGACGGAACGGAAGACTTTGTAGTATATTGTGATGCATCCCACCAAGGGTTAGGTTGCGTATTGATGCAATGAGAGAAAGTTATTGCATACGCATCACGCCAACTAAAAGTTCATGAAAATAACTATACCACACATGGCTGGAACTAGGTGCAGTGGTACTTGCATTAAAAATTTGGCGTCACTACCTATACGGTACCAAGTGCACAATTTTTACTGATCACAAGAGTCTTCAACATATATTAACCCGAAAGAGTTGAATATGCGCCAAAGGCGTTGGCTTGAACTGTTGAATGACAATGATTATGAGATCAAGTACCATCCAGGCAAGGTGAACGTTGTCGCCGATGCCTTAAGTCGGAAAGAACGAGTTAAACCCTACGTGTGTAAGCGTTAGGACTCACCATTCATAATAACCTTACCTCTCAGATTTTTGATGCTCAGCAAGAAGCGCTAAAAGAAGGAAACCTTAAAGCAGAAATGCTTAAAGGTATGGAAAAACATTTAGAGCCGAAAGAGGATGGAACCTTGTACCATGAGTGGAATTTGGGTTCCTCTTTTTGGCGGTCTTCGAGACCTAATTCTTGATGAAGCCCACAAATCCGAATACTCGATACATCCCGGGGCGGAAAAAATGTATCACGATTTGAAAGAATATTATTGGTGGCCTAATATCAAAGGTGATATTGCAACTTATGTTGGGAAATGCCTTACATGTGCAGGGGCAGTATCGCCTACGCTGGTAGTAGCGTCGCCGACGCTGGGTAGCAGTTGGCCGACGCCCTAACCTGCTGTCTACACCAGTAGCCCCGCTTCTTCATTTTTCTTCGATTCCGGACCACGTAAACCCATTCCCAAGCCCCATTAAACTTCCATAATGTTCCCCAACCTTACTAAATAGTTTTGTGAGGTACGGGTGATTATAGAACTCATTTTTAAGCTCCCGAAATGTACCCTAAACTCATTAAAGAGTGTTTATGAGGTACGGGTAAGAATGAGGCATGTATACAAGTATGTGTCGGAACGAAATAAATATGAAGGAATGTATGAATATATAACTCTGATGGAATCTATTTGTAAACACGAATAGAAATGAGTATACGCGTAGGTTGGTATGTACGAGACTTATATGTATAGTAGTTTGTGACTAAGAATTCTTAGTATGAATATGAGAGAATGTAAGTTGTATGTAAGAGTTTGGATAGAGGGGTAGTGTATGAAGTATGCTTTATCATACTCCAAAGAGTTGGATTAGATAACATGTATACGTGTTATTGAACCATATGTATTCAAATGAGTGAGACTTATATGTATGTATGGTGTCAATATACATGAGTATTAATGAGGCTAACTGGGTTGCATTTGAGAATGAAATGAAATGCAGGTAGATTATTGTTGACTCATTGAAGGTTAAACACCGAGATGAAATGCTTGAATTCAGAAAGATAACTGAATGGAATGTATATGAGGATAGAACGCGACGTGATCCTATTATTATGAATCTTAGATCATATATAATGTCACCAAGTACTAATGATGTGAATGTATGTAGTGAATGCAAGTTGTACGGAATCACGGATCATCATCACAAGGTGTAAGCGGTTGAAGATCTAGTCATAAAATAGATTGTACAGGAATGTGTGATCATTTAATTTAGTTAACATAAGTTATGTTTATTTCCTAAATGAGAAGGCAAATTGTATTTATTGTAAAAGAGTTATTCTAAAATGGACTTTCAAGTATGTCAAGACGTTTATAAAGAAAGAAATTTTAAGGTTCGTATTTCCGCTGCGTCTTTATGGTTAAAACGTGTTAGGGTCTTACAAGTTGGTATCAGAGCCATGGTTTGAATGAATTCAAGTACAAAAAGGTAAGTCCTTGAACTCAAACCTATGTGCTCTTGTGATTAGGAACCCGTACAATCCGAGACTAGATCAAGACCCAAAGGTAGAACCGAATGTAAGCATGTATATGTATATTTAATGAAGAAACTAACTGTGTTGTATGTGTAAGGTAAGCTTGGATGATTAAGAAGGATGATCCAATAATGCGGTCTAGAGAAGACACCAAAGCATGTGATTGGACTGTTGGACCCCAGGTACCCAAATTTAATAAATATGGGTACCAGTGTTGGGAAAATCTCCCACGGGAGGGCGAATGTTAAACAAAAGACATTGATGTTACATTGGTAAGGTTTTATAGATGATGCATGAATTGAAACCCACTTCTTCGGGCATAAGGTGACGATTACATGATAGCACGAGGCTAGTATGTGGATTGCGCGCCTGGCCAGTACACAAGAAGCATATGAAACTTGTGAGACCATGATAATCATCACCAGTATGTTTGGTAGAATTAGAAAGTAAGTGACCGTGCGGGTGAAAAGAGTTGCAAGATTCTCAAGAAAATGAGGGTATTCTATAAGAATGAAAGCTTTAAATCCGTAGGTGAGTACGGATTAAACACATAAGAAAGGAATGTACGAATGAAAGGTTTGTATCCGTAAATAAGTATAGATCAAACAAGTAAGAATGAAAAAGTAGATAAGGAAGCTTTGAATCCATAAGTAAGTACGGATCAAACAACTAAGAATGAAAAGTAGATAAAGAAGCTTTGAATCTGTAAGTGATACGGATCAAACATACAAGAATGACAAGTATGAATGAAAAGTTACATCCGTAGGTGAGTACGGATAAAAAATACAAGAATGACAAGTATGAATGAAAAGTTAAGTCCGTAGGTGAATACGGATCAAACGTTTAGCAATGAAAAGTAAGTATAAAAAAAATCTTGAATCCTTAAGTAAATATGAACCAAACACGTGAGAGTGAAGAAGGGAATGCATTTCTCTCCCTAACCAAGGTAAGTATAAACCTTGTAAGTAAGTGGTGACGGTAGCCTTGTCGGGTTAAGCATAATGCTTGACTAATAGAATGCATATGTATGTGTATATATGAACACGTGTGGGATAAGTTGTAGCTAATTGATAAAATGTAGATAAGAATGTATATGCAGTTTGACTTTCTGAAAAGTCAACTGAAATTGAATTGATAATTACAATGCAAGTGTAATAAAATAGCATGAGAGGTCTGATACATGAAGTAAGTATAACTCCACGGACAAATGATAAAGAAAATTCACCTTCAACATAAGAAACTAGTTATTAAAGTCATTAATACAAAACCAAATAAAAAGTGCCGAAAGATTAAAAATCAAAAGTAATACATAAAAGACTTGTCTTCACCAAGTGATGTAAGAGGCTTAGCCAAACATGGCCTTTGATTGGCAAGAACTCTTACGATTAATCCTGGATCCCGAGACTACTACACACTCTAAAGATGGATGATGGTGGTGGGTGTTGGTGGTGGAGTGGTGGCAAAGTGGGGGAGTAGTGGTTTGCCAAGGGATGCCTTTGAAGTGAGCCAAGCACCCCTATTTATAGCCTGCACAGAGCTCTGGTCACGGCCCCGTGTCCAGTGGGCACACCCCCGTGGCCAGACTTTTCTCTTCCTTCATTATATGCATGTGTCAATAAAGGCCCCACACGGCCCCGTGGGTAGAATCGTATCTGTACTATCAATATTTTTCAAGATTCTGCGTATCTTAGCATTGACCATGCCCCGTGTCAAGCTGGGCACGCCCCCGTGGTGGGCGTGGAAGCTTCCACAACTTTGTCTTTTCTGCAGGCGCCTGACCACGCCCCCGTGTCCAGTGGGCACAACCTCGTGGCAAGTCTTCTGTTTCTTTGTTTTTGCTTTTGCTTTGGGGATGCTGCCGAGGGGTCGGGCATGTCACGTTTATTCCTTTTCTTTGTATTTATGTTGGTTTTGGCTGTATATTTGCTCCTTTTGCTCGTTTAAGCTCATTTGGTCCTGCAAATTCAAAAGGAAGACAAAAACACACTTTTTCCAACATTAGTACTAAAAAGGGTTGGTTTTATGCCTCATTTGATGTAATTTATATGTTACATTTTGCACACATCAAATACCCCCACACTTGAATCTTTGCTTGTCCTCAAGCAAAACTCTTTTAATATGTGGCTTACACACCCAAATGGAATAGGTAGAAGAGAAGTTTTGGGCTTGTCTTGAGTGTCGGGAATCCAAGATCTTTATTTAGGTTTTATTTCTATTTTATTTACAATCCTATTCGTTATGATTTATTTAGAACATTTTATAAGAAAAATTACTTATTTGGGCATAACGTGCCTCTTTAAAATTCCATTTATATACAAGTTCACATACCTCACGGGAGATCACTCAACACTCGGCCGAAGGTGTATTTTTGTGAAACACTCGAGACCGGCATGGAACTTACTTCTACCATATGCTTGCCAAGCAATCAAACCTCCCCCTTTTTAACTATAAACCTTTGTAAATATCAAGAGGACTTTGGGAAAAGGGTTAGGCTTGGGCTAAGGGTAGGTGGTTTTGGTTAGCGGTTAGTAAAAAGGGCTAAAAGCATAAAAAGCGTCGGTTGTCGTAAAACTTTTTGTTTTTGTGACTTTTATTCAAACTACGTATATTCAAACAAAGTTTCTTTGAGGAACTTGTTTGTTTATTGCAAGACTTTCATTTTTTATTTTTTTAAAGATAGGAAACGTCACAAGATAATCGAGCTTTTTACTAAAATAAAGGGATGGAAAAGAAAAAGGTTTTTGGTGGGTAAAGGGTGTTTGTTTTGTGGGTTTTGAAATGAAAATGTTTAGGATCAAAGGGGTTAACTACGGGGATTTTGGGTAGGTGATAAAAAAATGAAAAATAATGGTGTTGAAAGGAAAATGTGTTAGTCCTAATGCCTCCATCATTTACTTACTTGGATTAAGTTGGTAAGGACCGGGAATGTATCGTCGTGACAAGTTCTAGAGTCATAAGAACCAAGCGGCTATTCACACAAGAAACAAAAAATGAGCATTTAGTTTAAAGATTATGCTTGTATGCTCAATAAAGGCTCAAAACTCACTTGTTGTGGGAATGGGTTTATAATGTGATTAAGTATATATAATCAAATTTTAATTAGATTTGTCATGCCTTTTCATAATTTTCTTATGTTGGTTCTTTTTATCACGACGCTATCGGTTGTAAATTTGTAAAAATATAACCTTTTTAGAACTTGTTATTCCCAAATTAAACCAAGACAAGTAAAAAAAATTGAAAATTTTTGAAAAAAATTGGGGTGATTTGCGGTTCCAATAGAGTTTTGTGTAAGGCTTGTTATTAGGATTTGCGAGATTCAAGGTTTTAGCATCCCCCACACTTAAATTACACATTGTCCTCAATGTGTCCCAAAAATAAGTTTTTCGGTTGATTAAAATGTGTAAAAGTGGGTTGAAAACAAGATTTTATGTTACTGGGTAGCTGAACACGGGGTGTGGTGGGCTGAGCACGGCCTCGTGGTCAGACTACCAGTAACAAAAAGTTACAGAAGGTTGACCACGGGGCGTGCCCTGTGAACACGGCCCGTGGTCAGTTACCTGTTAGAAAATTTTTCTGCAGAACCCTGGGCACGGGGGCGTGTTGGGTGGCCACGGCCCCGTGCTGCACATACTGAAATGATGGAAAAGTTGACGGAAGGCTCTGTTTTCATGCATGGGGTGTAGTTTTAACGTCCCTTTGGCAATATCCACCTTTTCGAGTGTGATTTATTCCTGAAAAGTAAGACTAAACTAGAAAACATAAAAGTTAAACTAATCTAAAACTAAGGATAGTTCTGCGGAATGCCTCCGTGGTGCGCCATGTTTATAAGGGTCCTTGGCTAGACCCACCTTATCAGGTGGTTCTGGCTCATCTTCAATTAGGGGGTCGTCATTGCCAATTGGATATTTCATTGATTTTTCAAGATCAACATACCTTTTATAGGCCCCTAATTGAATGGGTAGGTTGTTTTGCTTCCGATTGATCAAGGCTTGATGGGTTTTTACAAAAGGTTGTCCCAACACAAGTGGAGCATCATCAAGAATGACGAAGTCGGTTCGGACTACCGTTTGATTTGTTTCCACTAACACATCTTCAACTACTCCCATTGATTTTATTATTTTCCTATTAGAAAGAAAAATGGGTATTTGAAGTGGAGAAAAATCACTAATACTTAACTTTTCAAAAATGTAGTTTGGCATTATATTAACACAAAGATATTTATCGATTGTAATGTTACTAATAAGGGAATTTTGAAAGAAACATGGAACTGGTGTAATGTTAATTTCAAAAGGGTCATCTTTTATTAGCGTAGTTTGATCATTTGTTAACTTAATGCTTACCATTACGTCAGTTTTAGTGTTAGTGTTTAACTCTTTTAAAACTTAGCATGAGTAGGTACCAAACAATGGTTTTCGAAAGAAGGTGTTAAGAGATTAATTTCTTGAAAATTAGACTCTTTTTGAAGATTAGCATTTTCGGACTTACCTTTTTCGTTGTTTGGTTCATGCGTTGGTTTTTCACTTACTTGTTCTTCCATTTTTACCTCTTCTACTATTACCTCTTTAGTACAAACTACCTCTTCCCTCGCACGGGATTCTTTTATGTAGCGTTCGTTAGTTTTGAGGTGTTCTATTATTCTTTCGGCTACGGGGAGGATAGTTGGTGGTTCGTCAAAGTGAGCGGGATAAGTATCCCAAAAGCTTGAGTGCGGAAGTTTGATCCTTGGTCCTTCATAATACTCATATGAGGTAGGTGGTTCACACCATTGTTCCTCATCGTAAGTATATGACGGATAAGGTTCATACCTTGGTTCTTCATAATACCCACATAAGGTAGGTGGTTCGCACCATTGTTCCTCATAGTGAGTATATGATGGAGATGATTCATACCTTGGTTCTTCAAGATATGAGTATGAGGGAGAAGGTTCATACCTTGGCTCTTCATAGTGTGTGTATGAAGTGGTTGGCTCGTACCTAGGTTCCTCATGGTATGTATACGAAGGGGATGGTTCGAAGAGGTCACAATATTGTACCGAATGAGGATTACCGCAAATGGTACAATACTCTTCTTCATAATCATCCTCTTCATAGTGCTAGTTGTAACCTCCTGAGTATTGATCCATAAGAATCACTCAGCAGACCACAAAAGAGTCTCGGGACTAGAAAACAAAATAAAAAACGGAAACAGAGGCTCACCACGGCCCCGTGTTCAGTGAGCACGGCCCGTGGTCAGGATCTGTATCTGGGCGTTTTAAAAATTATTACTGGTTTGGTTCAGTACGGGGGCGTGTTCAGTGAGCACGGCCCCGTGTTCAGACTACTGTAATGTAAAAAGTTCCTAAAAATGTAAAGATGTGCGCGCAGTTTTAAAAAGATTTTGAAAAATGATTAGGCCGTCGATTTTAAGCTTTCTTAAAATCCTTGTGTCCCCGGCAACGGCGCCAAAAACTTGGTGTGCGTTCGGCGTGATATATTTTTTTATTGATATTTTAAGCACATTTTACACATTAGTCAAGTTTTAAATTTATAAAACACGATATTCTACTAACACTAAACACACACTTGGGCAAGTGCACCCATCGTGAGTGTAGTATAGCGTTGGTAAGATACCGAGGTCGTCCAAGGACACAAGAGCTTTTAGTACCGGTTTATCCTCAACGTCTAATCAATCTAAAATTTTGAGAAAAGGTTTAAAACATGAAAAATAAAAACTAAAAATGCCGAAATAAAAATAAAATAAAAACAGATAGACAAGATGAATCACTTGTATCCGACTCGCCTTTTATGTACCCTTTGATGATTTTTGCACTTTCAGACTTTTTAAGAGATTATCTTAGTTATAGTAGTAGGCCCCTCTTTTGAAGGTGACGTTACCCTCAACCCTGTGGTTTGAGTCAGCAAGGATACAATCCCAAAGGGTCGGAATATTGAAAGATAATTAATTAAGTTATTAATGCGAAAAGTGGTAGGCCGCTCTTTTGAAGGCGACGTTACCCTCGTCTAAGTGGTTTGAGTCAGCAGGGATACAATCCCAAGTAGCCGGTTTAATGTATTAATAGTAGTTTACATATGACGGGTTCAAGCCATTCGCACCCCCGCCATCCAATACCAATGGGTATTGAAGGAGGTCCTAATAAGCTTGAACCAGGTCCTTGCAGGATCTATACACTGAACAAGGCAATAACCTTACTAAACCATTCCCTTAACCCCCTACCAGGTAGCCAACATATCTCTATAAAGACCGTAGAGACATGAATGGTGTAAATATTTTACTTTATATAGACAGTAAAGTAATGCCAAGACACCACAGACAAATGATAATGAAAATTCACCTTCAACATAAGAAACTAGTTATTAAAATCATTAATACAAAACCAAATAAAAAGTGCCGAAAGATTAAAAATCAAAAGTAATACATAAAAGACTTGTCTTCACCAAGTGATGTAAGAGGCTTAGCCAAACATGGCCTTTGATTGGCAAGAACTCTTATGATCAATCTTGGATTCCGAGACTACTACACACTCTAAAGATTGATGATGGTGGTGGGTGTTGGTGGTGTAGTGGTGGCAAAGTGGGAGAGTAGTGGTTTTCCAAGGGATGCCTTTGAAGTGAGCAAAGCACCCCTATTTATAGCCCGCACAGAGCTCTGGCCATGGCCCCGTGTCTAATGGGCACGCCCCCGTGGCCAGCCTTTTCTCTTCCGTCATTAAAAGCATGTGTCAGGAAAGGCCCCACACGGCCCCGTGGTCAGCGGGCACGACCCCATAGGTAGAATCGTATCTGTACTATCAAGATTTTGCAAGATTCTGCGTATCTTAGCGTTGACCATGCCCCGTGTCAAGTTGGGCACGCCCCCGTGGTGGGCGTGGAAGCTTCCACAGCTTTGTCTTTCCTGCAGGCGCCTGACCACGCCCCCGTGTCCAGTGGGCACGGCCCCGTGGTCAGTCTTCTGTTTCTTTGTTTTTGCTTTTGCTTTTGCTTTGGGGATGCTGCCGAGGGGTCGGGCATGTCACGTTTATTCCTTTTCTTTGTATTTATGTTGGTTTTGGCTGTATATTTGCTCCTTTTGCTCGTTTAAGCTCATTTGGTCCTGCAAATTCAAAAGGAAGACAAAAACACACTTTTTCCAAAATTAGTACTAAAAAAAGGGTTGGTTTTATGCCTCATTTGATGTAATTTATATGTTACATTTTGCACACATCACACCAGCCGACGCCAGCAACCCCATTTCTTCGATTTCGGACCTCGTAGACCCATTCCCCCGTTAAACTTCCATAATGTACCCCAACCTTACCAAATAGTTTTATGAGGTACGAGTGATTATAGAACTCATTTTTAAGCTCCCGAAATGTACCCCAAACTCATTAAAGAGTGTTTATGAGGTACAGGTAAGAATGGGGCATGTATGCAAGTATGTGTGGGAACAAAATAAATATGTAGGAATGTATGAATAGATTTAATTGTATGTTAGTAGATGGAACCCATTAGTAAACTCGAATAGAAATGAGTATACACGTAGGTTGGTATGTACGAGACTTATATGTATAGTAGTTTTTGTGACTAAGAATTGTTAGTATGAATATGAGAGAATGTAAGAGTTTGGACAGAGGGGTAGTGTTTGATGTAGGATTTATCATACTTAAAAAGAGTTGGATTAGATAATATGTATACGTGTTATTGAACCATATGTATTCGAATGAGTGAGACTTGTATGTATGTATGTATGTATGTATGTATGTATGTATGTATGTATGTATGTATGTATGTATGTATGTAATAATTTTGATATTGAAATAATAAAATCTGATAAGAATGCTTTTCATTGTAGATAATGAAATCAGATAAAAGACTTTGTAAACTGATACCGTTTAGGGTGGTAGTAGCCGCAATATCTTGTAACAAACTAGTTTTTCTTTCTGAAAGAGCTAATCCATGCTCTATACATAAGTCTGTAAAAGTATCAAGATGTTTTAAATGTGAATTAATATCATCCGGTAGGATCAAAATATCATCTATATATCTATCCGTTTAATGGTGTTATCGAAACATGTCGACAAGTTATATCAAATGTCTAACCCTGTCAATAAAAAGCATAAGTTTTCATTTATAAAATCATACCAATCAAGGAAATAGATAATGAAATTAGATTGATTAAGCTAAATAACCAGACTAATATAATTGAAAACGAAGTTTTAAGTGCAAATACTGATTTTGATGATGATTATATTTCTGATGAAGATTTTAATTTTAGTAACAATGAATGGACAAGTTCTGATTTTACATATGATGATACTGATTGGCAATATAGTTCTCCTTAATGGAAAACAAAAATTTTAATGTATGTATGTATGTATGTATGTATGTATGTATGTATGTATGTATGTATGTATGTAGGTATGTATGTGTGTATGTATAAAAACAAATACATACATACATACATGCATACATACATATGTGGATATATATATATATATATATCAACATTTAAGCAAAGGATTAAAAAGAAATATCGGTGGCTCTGATACCATTTAGGGTGGTAGTAGCCGAAATATTTTGTCGGTTCAAAATCATTACTTCATGTAAGCAATTATCAAAATAGTTTAAAAACATATAAAAAGTACCTATAGTTGTTATTTTCATTATCCACATATTGTATATTTAATTTATATCTTAGAAAAACCAAAAGACATAGCACTTAGTATATTTAATTTGAGATCAAAATTTATATTATCATCAAAGAAGTTCATAAATTTTAAATAAGATTTACTTTTGTTTGTAAAATATTTCCTTACAAAATCTAAGAGTAACAGCTATTTAGTGATATTTCAAAATTAAAAAGAAATATGGTCCAACATGCTTCCGTACCTCTTTCCCGTTTTAACCAAGATATCGCCGAGTTATACCAAGAGTCTTTTTACTAGGCTCTTTCAGACCAAACCTAAGTTATCTTAGGTAACTCCTCTTTGGCTCCTTCAGCAATAATCAGCACAACCTGGTTTCGTTTCCTACCTCCGGTGTAAGGAAAAAAGAGACATTCTGAGGTTGGAGGATTTTTCTTATTAAGAGAAAAATATCTCTAAATAAGGGTGAATACTCTCAGAATTTATAAGGAAATCAAAGACTTTTATTCCATGATGGAAATTTTACAAAGGAGAAATATCTTACAAAAAGAAAAATAAAACACTCTGAAAATACAAAGACTTTTAGTACATAAGAGAAGACATTCTAAGACTTGAGTGAAGGCCGATGCCCCTTCTTCCCTTCCTTTTTCCTTTTTTATAGACTTTATTGATGATGAGTCTTCATGTTGCAAGATACGTGTCCTCTTTTGCCTTTTTCTTAGCTAGGTGTCTTTATGTCTTGCCTTGAAGTGTCCCATCTCTTTTTTCAAAGTTGCCTTGGGAAGACATTTAAACCTGCATCTTTTGTCTTTATGGTCATGTTAATCTTATCTTCACCTTTTCCAAGGCCAAATATCAAAGTTTTGTACATATCGTTTATAAATTTAGAAGAGAATCTTTCTTGATAATTAGGTGTTTAAACTCACATGTTTAAACCCTTTAATCTATGCTTAATGCGTATTCATTTGAATTTAGGCTATCTCTTGATGAGTTGGTACTCATATTGTTTTTATTATGAGAACATGACGGGCAGGTTCCAGGAGGGTGTTTCCTATATTGAAAAATCTTATACTGTGCCTCTGGACTTGATCTGACTGAACCAATTTCTAACAAATTTATCTTGCTATTTAAAATTTTTATCACTGCATCTGGTGATTTTCGGGCCGGAGCAATCATAACCGGAGAATTTTTATATTCTCCTCCATAAGTCCTAAATGGTTTTTTAAGAGTAGATTCCATTCCCTGGATTACTACTCTTATCCCAATAGCTCTTCTGTAGTGAATATCACTTTCATTAAAGTTTGTAAATTCTCTTCTTTTGGAATCGATTTTG
This sequence comes from Helianthus tuberosus, assembly GCA_030545235.1. NCBI lineage: Eukaryota > Viridiplantae > Streptophyta > Magnoliopsida > Asterales > Asteraceae > Helianthus > Helianthus tuberosus. Next base: position 68,705,166 of record CM060434.1, on the reverse strand, counting down.
CAGGAGAATGCTTGACATTTTTCAAGATGTAAAAAATGATAAGCAGGGTAATAATAATCATTGTAAAAATCTGGTCCTGCAGATAAAAACTTTAGGGCTAAAGTATCTCTAGGGGTCATAGTTGGGTTGTTCTGATAACAATTTTTTACTGAAGTTATTACCCATCTTGGTAAATCTGATAATTCAAGAAAATCAGGTGATATAAGATAAATCATGTTGATGGCACCAAAATCGTACCAATATCTTATCTCATCTGCTGGTGAACCTTGCAGATAAGTTAATCTAGGGTATACCCCTGTGAAATCAACATACCTTAACTCAGTTTGAGCAAGGCTGTATAGTTCTATCATTTTATTTCTTTGTCTAGAAACAGGATCTAATAAAAAAGGTTGTTGTAGGGGAGGAATTTGTGGTTGGAGAGGAATCTGTTGGAGGACTTTTTCAAAGGTGGTTGTTTTATCTGAATGAGGTTTAAAAGACATTTTTTCTCTTAACTCTTCTTCAGAGTCTGGAGCAGTTTCCATAACATGATCACCAGAAGAAGTGGATGGAATATTTGTTTTTTCTAAAATAAATGACATATCTACTTTTTCTATCATTTGATGTTTTATCATAAGCTTCATCTTCATACTATCGAATTCATACATGGTAACTTTGTTACTTATCATCCTGAAGTGGCTTTTCACCAAATTTTTATCTCTACAATGTGTTCAGGAATAGTTTCAATTATATCTATAAGTTCTCCCATATCAGTTGCAATTTCTTTAATTGCTTGTATCTGTTCGTCCATCATCTTTAGACGGCTATCAAGTTGTCCTAATTCTTCCATCTCTAGTCAAGAAATCTGCCAAAACATTTTTATCAGATTTTATTATTTCAATATCAAAATTATATTCAGATAAAAGAGTTTGCCATCTTATGAGCCTTTTATACTCAGGTTTAGAAGGCAAATTATTTTTTATAAAAGCTTTTACCTGGGTATTATCAGTTCTTAACAGAAATTTGTTAGGTAATAAGAAATAATAAAACTTTTGGCAGCTTCTAATAACTGCTAGTAATTCTTTTTCATTAATATGATATCTTGTTTCAGTGTCACTAAAAGTCCCTGAACAATATCTAAAAATGCTTTCACCAATTTTTTCTTCTTCAGAGTTATAATCTATCCTTTTAAGTATCCCACTCCAATAATATTTTGAAGCATCAGTTTCTGAAATTAAATCATCCTTTTCTTTGGGTAATTGTAATTTTGGTAACCTTTTACAACATTGTTTTATCTTTTTTTACTTGTTCTTCTAGACCTTTGTCAAAACTAAATACTTTATCCTTTTTAAGAAGAACTTGAAAGGGTTTTCTTAGAGCTGCAAGATTTTCTATGAAATCAAAAGCATAATTTAATATTCCAAGAAAACTTTGAACTTGTTTTTTATCAATCAATTTATTTGGGAAGGCAGTTATTTTTTCCAAAATATGGCTTTGAAGTTCTATCCCCTTGGCATCTATCTTCATTCCCAAAAAATCTATAGTCACTTGTAACAAACTAGATTTTTTCTTTCCGAATAAGCTAATCCATGTTTTATACATAAATCTGTAAAAGTGTCAAGATGTTTTAAATGTGAATTAATATCATCTGATAGGATTAGAATATCATCTATATATACAAAAATAAAGTCCTAATTTCTAAATATAATATCCATTTTTCTTTGAAATATTTGAGGAGCATTTTTCAATCCAAAAGGCATTACAAGCCATTCATATTGCCCTTGAGGAGTAGAAAATGTTGTGTATGCAATACTATCAGGATGCATTTTTATTTGCCAAAATCCACTTTTGCAATCAAATTTTGAAAATATCTTTTTGTTTCTAGTCGAATTTATTAAACTTTCTTTATGAGGTAAAAAATATCCATCAAAAATAGTATTATCATTTAGTTTCTTATAGTTTATTACCATTCTAGGTTTACCTCTTGTAACCTCAGCGTGTTTTCTTACCAAGAAGGTAGGAGAGCTGTGTGGGCTATGACTGGCTCTGATCAACTTTAAATCTAGGAGTTCTTTTATCTGGGACCTAAATTCTTTTTGGTCTTCTGGATTGTATCTCATTGGTTTTACACTAATCTCCTTATCTTTATCTTTCATTTCTAATTTTGCTGTTATCTGATTTTTATCCCAAAATTGTAACGGGTTACTTGTATAACATTGTTTTATCTTATCTTTTATGTTTTCTATATGGTTATCCAATCTTCTTAGATTTACTTGATAATCTAAGGGTTCTTTTAAGTAATATTCCAAGACTGGTATCCCTTTTTCTAATTTTGGATTTTGTTTGTATCCAATATCACCACGGGTGTTGTAAAGTTGATTGGAAATTTTCTTCCATATGCATTTTTTATTCTTTTAACTACTATCAAGTGATGACATGGTGTTTTTAGTATAATTTGGTAGGCTATACTATATCAAAAGTAATTTTCTTAAATCTTTCTAAAAAATCATTTCCTAATATACATCTGATCCGGAATTATAAAAGTAAAATGGTGGACATTTAACCATATATGATCCGATTATTATTATTGGATTTTTTATTCCTCTTTTTAGGGGAACTATAGTTTTTGAAAAGCTAACTCCATTACATGGTGTTAAATCCTCATGATATTCCTTTGGAAAGCAATCTAGTTTACATATACATAATCCTGAGCCACTATCTATATAAGCAGCAAAGTATTCAGCTTTGTAATCTTTATAAGTAATACCTATTGGAATATATATGTTTTTAGGGCTTGTCATTGGTATATAAATCATTTTTCCATTGTATGTAATTTTTAATCCATAGGAGGTTATTTGATATGGTTTTACATTTTCTAAGAAAGTTAATTCTAACATGATTTCTAATGAATCGTTCTCATCTTCATTACCTATTAAGAGTCTTAAAGGAATTTTTTCTTCTCCAAACTTTATTATGGTTTCTACAGCTTCATTAATTTCATGTACTTCACCATTAAAGTTTGTATATTGATAGGGTTCTTCTAATTGGTATTTTTGTAAATATTTACAAATTTTATGGTTTATATAATTCCCATGAGAACCTGTATCTATTAGCATGTTTACTGCCGAAAATCTTTTTCCATTGAAATATTCTCCTTGAATTTTGTAATTTCTTACATTATCTTCTTTTTCGCTAATTATACCATTCTATCTACTTGAATTAGTCATTCTCAGAGGATGACTTATTACCTCTTTGTTTGAGAAAAACAATTTAGGGGTTATTTGGTTAGATGACATCATTGGTTTATCTTGTAGATCAAGACTTAAAGGTCTTGAATCTATTTCTTCTATTTTGGGTAAGGTTGGTATTTGTATTTGACAAACATCGTTGAATAAATAAGGAAAATCAATAGTGTCTTTTATACTAAAACATTCAGAATGATGAGTATTTGATACTGCATAAGATATAGCATATGTAATAGAATAAGGTCTATTTTGTTGTTTAAAGAAATCTTTTCTCTTAAAATCTTGTAATAGACTTGGAGTTTGTCAAAATCTTTATCTTGAATATTATAGGAAATTCTAGGATAGATATTAAATTTCAGTTTTCCATATTGTAAATTTCCTCTTAATATTCCAAGGCATGCTTCTTCTCTATTTTGTATTCTATTATCCATGACAGCTAATTCTATAGGGGTATCTATACCTTCTTTAAAGGTGAATTTTATTATTATTTGAATAGCTCCTACATGTAGCCATCCCAAAGTGTTTCTTATTTCTGGTTTTATCTTTTGTAGTTTTTCTTGGATATCTTTTTTAGATAATAAAGGTATCATAACTTTGTTAGATGTTATGTTGATATCTAAAGCTCTTTCTTGAATATTTAGCCCATAATATAGATGATGATCTCTAGGTTTTATTCCTAGTTTTTGTAAAGTATTCATTTTGAATCCTGAGTGATTTGATAATGAGAAATTTTCATGTTGTATTTGTTTAAGTTTTTTTCTTATCTATTAATACTTCTTGTTTATATTCTCCAAATTGTTCATTTTGGTAATCAATTATATCATCGTCTATCTTACTAGTGGTGGCTATATCAAATCTATTCATCTTCGGATGTTGTGTATTCTATTTCAGTTAATATAAATATGCTTTCATCAGAATCTTTATAATGAAAATCATTAATTTGTATAAATTCTCCTTCATTCATCATTTTTTCAATGTCGTCATCTATTTCAAATATCTTGAGATTTTTATTAAATTTCTTAGGACATTTAGGATAAATTACAGTTTTCGTCCTTTATGTTTGTATTGGATTGCAATGGATGACCTTTAACTTTAATAATTACAGTCACGGTCCTTTATTTGTAAATCTCGTTACACTCTACGTCCTTTGGCCCTAACCTTGTTAAAAAAATTCAGTTAAGTTGGTATGTGCCTTGCACATGAGGGTAAGATGGTAATTTTACTCAATTTATTTGAAATTTATTTAATAAATAAAACAAAAAATTCTAAAATTAAATTAAAAATTAAATATACCAGTCAACTCTCTCTCAACTCTCTTCTCTTTCTCTCTCTCTATTCCTTATCTCTCTCAAGGTTTTCTCCACCATCCTCATCCGGCCACTACTACGGCCGCCGGAAATCACCATCATCTTCGTAACCACCACCTCCCGAGTACAACCAGAAGTTTCTAACATATCTTGCATTATAATATAACATTGCCCATAAAATCTTTGAAAAAATACATCTTGTGGAACCAAATAAACTTCAAGATAACTCTAAATTAACAAACCTCCTAAAATGGAAATAGTTGCAGGCTTCTAGAAAATTCCCAAAATTTAAGATGGGAAATTGATGAAAATGGGCTCAATCAAACAAATGAAATTATGTTCATAAGATAAATCTTGCAAACTTCTCAACAAGAAATCCACATCAACATGTGCAATTCACAAACAAAAGAAAACATATTTAAACAATAAAGCAGACATGAAAGAACACAGAGGCTAAAATCTACTACACTACCTTTACAGTAAAATCATAAATAGTCTTTCCAGTGGTAGCTGTAGCAAAAACCCAAATTCAGATCGAGAATCAGACGAAAACCCAGAAAAGATTCCAGCTTTTAGAGCAAACCCATGTTGGAAAAGCCCTGAATTTGATGAGCCTAAAAGAGATTTGACAGAACTGGTTCCAAAACAAGAAACCGAGAGACAAGAAGGGAACTGGGTTCGATGGATTTAGAGAAATTGAAAAATGGGGAAGTGAAGTTTAAAGAGCAAGGCATAGATGCCATTGTTGTTGTTGATTGAAGAAAGTGAAGAGTGGAAAGGAGTGACGGTGGTCGGTTGGTTCTAGTGGCGGTGGTCGGTTGGTTCTAGTGGTGGAGGTCAGAGACGGTGAAGGAAGGTTGAGAGAGAAGGCTGAGGGTGGTTGTTGGAGAGACGGTGGTTGTGGGTGGTCGGTTTACAGTTCTGGTGGCGGTGGTGGCGGTGAGAGTGGAGGTAATTTTGTTAAAAGATTTGAAGAATTATGATTGAATTAGTTGAGAGAGAAGCTGAGGGTGGTTGTTCGAGAGAGATGGCTGAGAGAAAGGTTTATGGTGTTTTAGGTTTTGGGGAAGATGATTGAATTGGGGGAAGATGATGGTATATATGTGATTTTTTTTGTTTTATTTATTAATGAATATTTTAAATAAAAACATGAAATGACCAGAATACCCTTAAATAGATAGACATAACTGAAAATTTTAACTTGGTTAGTGTTAAAGGACGAAAGGTGTAATACGTTTTCCAAATAAAGGACTGTGACTGTAATTATTGAAGTTAAAGGCTATCCATTGTAACCCGCTACAAACATAAAGGACGAAAAGTGTAATTTACCCAGACATTTATTTGCATAATGTCCTTCTTCATGACAAAGAAAACATCTACACTTTTTAGGACTTTGTTTTCTTTTATATGTAGGTTTAAAAGTCTTTTTGTTAGGATTGAACCCTACAAAGAAACAGTTGATATAGCCAAAACTGGTTCAGAACAGTGGATCCAGAATAAGCAGTTGTTTGTACTTAATCTTTCCCCTTGAAAGTGGTCCTAACATCTGATGACCCAAAGCACTGCCCTTACAACTGCTGTTGATCAAAAGACTGTTGAAGATAAAGCACTGATGCTCAATCTGCTGATATGATTCAAGTACTGCTGAAGACTCAAAGCACTGCTAGAACTATAACAGTGGAATGAAGAATCAGTAGTTTAGTTTATCCTTTGTATTGTTTAGATAATCAGTAGTTTGCATCATTGGTTGTAATAGTCAGTTGTTGTAGGTTGTTAGGAGGTTAGATGTCACTTTCATGGTGACGTTAGCCAAAGATGCTCAGTGGTTGTTCTGTACTATAAATAGAACAGTATTCTGTACTGTTCTATTAGCTCTTTTGCACAAGCCATTTTGTACGAACAATCAAGTGAGCTCAGGCTGAGGGGGAGATTAGTGCATGCATGCATTGTAGTTGATTATTGTAATAAATACAATCATTCAATTATGAGACAAACATGTTTGCTTAAAACTATTTCTTCCATTGATTGTGTGTTGAAAGTTTGTTTCATCTATTTCCGCTGCAATTAACTCTGTTTCATCTTCATTCTAATCAAACAAACACAATAAAAAAAAACTCAGATCCTAACAATTGGTATCAGAGCTAGGACAGTCAAACTTGATCTAACAATCATTTTGACGTAAAAGTTCAGCTCAATTTTGTTGATACTTTCGATTGTTCGTATTTAGTTGAAAAACGGAGTAAGGGTTAATCACTACAAAAGTTGATTATTCAGTACCTGCGAAACAACCAAAATGGCTACACAATCACAATATAACACTAATAACACTGGTTCTCTTTTCAAATCACCTATGTTGGTCAGATCTGAATACAACATCTGGGAGCGAAGGATATCCTAGCTCAACAGATACCGGATGTTGGAAGTCGGTTGTCTTTGGACCACATGTTCCAATGGTGCCGAGTGCTGAGGATCTAAAAGTTTTTGAACCTAAGAAAATTGAAAACTATACTGATCAGGATTTTCAGAAAATTGAACTGGATGCCAAGGTATTTAGCATCGTTGCATCTGCACTCCCAAATGAAATTTATGCTGGGTTGTTACACTGTAACAGTGCCAAGGAATTGTGGGATGCACTTAAGGAACAATTTGGTGGGACTGAAGAAGTAATTGAAAATAACAGGGAAATTTTGAACCAACAGTATGAAACCTTTTGTCACACTAAGGGTGAATCACTAACACAACAGTTTGAACGTTTTAGCTGTCTCATAAGTGAACTAAAAGTTGTTAAGGTTGAATTTGCTAAAGCAACCCAAAACAGTAGGTTTCTTAGGTCACTTCCTGAAAAATGGGACACAATTGCTTTTGTAACCAGAAATTCAGTTGGGTTCAAAGATCTGACCCTGACCCAACTTCATGGTAGACTCCTGACCTATGAAAGGGAGTTGAACCAGAAAAAGAAGTTACACGAGACTGGGAAGGTTGCAGATGACTACTCATTTGGCAACATAGCTCTTTTGGGCCAGGAAGAATCTGGTAGTAGTAAGGATCAGAGTTATGATCATTACATTGACATAACAGCTGGTGGAGCTTTTAACTCTAATTCTCAGTCATCCAATTATGCTTTTACAGCAAATGGAGAAAACCAGAATTTTGACAATCTGTGCTTTGAACTCAATGATCTCCAGCATTTTGATCCAACTGATCTGGAAGAGATGGATATTTTGCACCATCTTGCACTGCTGAGTGTTAGAACCAGCAAGTTTTACAAAAGAACAGGGAGAAAATTTCCAGGGTTACATGGGAATTTAAAAGTAGGGTTGGATAAATCAAAGATCAAATGCTACAAGTGTAATACGTTAGGTCATTTTGCTAGAGAGTGTAGGAGTCAAAACAGTGGACCAATCATCACACACCCTAGCCCTAGACCACAAAATAACCAAACCACTATGCAGTATTCCCAATATTCCCCTGCTGCCCATGTAAACACTGCTCACTATGCACACCCTGCAACCCCTGAACCTGTGCACTATGTCCAAACCACTGTTCCTCAGATACAGTATGTCCAAGCCCTAGTCCCTTAGGTTCAGGTGCAACCAGTTGCACCTCAACAAGCTGCACAAACAGCTGTTCAAGCAGATCAGCAAAGTTTTTTCACACAAGGCTTTGTTGATTGGAGTAGCTTGCCTGAGGAACTAGGAGATGAAAACTTTGCTCTATATGCTGATGATGCTATTTCTAGTAATGAATTCTGTTTTGCAGCACTAGAGTCAATTCCAGAAGGGCTGGAAACTGAAGAAGGAACATCCAGTGCTGAAACAGTGGATACAATTGCTGAAGCAGTGGTTACTGCTGTTGTTGGTGAACAACTGTTGGAAGAGAAATCAGAACCCCTGTTGGAACCACTGTCCGACCCATGGTATGCTGAAGAAGAAAAGGAAGAGAAGAAGCCAGAAGAAAGTGAACATGTCTGTGATTGTGCCATGATGGCTGCAACTAAGGTATCACCCCAGGTTCTTAAAAACCTTTGTTCAGACAAATGCATCATAGCATTTGCAAACATCAAGGAGGTGAATGAAAACCTTAGAGATAGATTGTTAAATGGTGAAGTACAATTTGAAAAATCTTTAAAAGAATTGAAAATCAAATTGTCTGAAAAAGAAAATGAGATTTGAAGCCTCAAACAAGAGCATAGCATAACCAAGGATCAACTCCAGACCATGATAGAAAAATATCAAATCTGTAAAAAGGAGTTGGAATCCACCCAAATCACTTGTGAAAAATGGGTGGAATCCTGCAAAGGTTATGAAATTATGCTTGAAAAACAGATTGAAAGCAATGTAAAATTTGGCATAGGGTTTAGGAAAAATGACCAAGTTGAAAACACTGCTGCAAATCAATCTAACTCTGTTGAAATCATACCCACAAACAAGGAAGGTCAAGAAGTTAAAATAACTGATAAACTTGGCAACAAAATCACTCTGGAAAGATCTGTGGGGTCCTCAACTTTTGAGGAGATTGAGAAATATCAATTCAAACTCTCATGGTCTGATGAGTGTGACATCCTTGAAAATTTCAAACCCATGGACTTCACAACTGTGGATGGTGTCAAAGTCCTAAGGCCAAGGTAGTTCCTCTTAAGGACATCCTAACAGTGGTTCAAAACTCTGTTGCAAAGGAGTCTGATAAGAAGAAAAGAAGAGAAAAGATTAAAAACTTGTTTTGTGACTTTTGTGAAAAGAAAAATCATTTGACCAAAGATTGTTTTCATTTAAAACCTTATGACCTTAACAAAACAAGTACCATTGTGCCTTCAAAGAACTGCACCATCTGTGGAAAATCAAACCATTCCACTCAGGAGTGTGTGTATTTAAAATCCTTTGAGGTCAAAAAGGAAGAGTACACTTCAAAAACACTCATGAGTTCATCAAAACCACAAGTCAAGAAACAACCATTGTTTGTGTCAGTCCAAACAACTGTTACAAAACAGTTGAACCAAATCTCTGTCAAAAGAGAGGTTCAGGTGACTGATACACCCCCTGCTAACCAATACCAAAGAGGTAAATGTCAACCTCCATACCCAAGGGTCCCACATGTTTATGAGGTCTACAAAAGGCCATCTAAACCAAAAGTGAACTGGCATCCCTTTGGTTATCAACAGTTGATGGGACATGACCCCCAGCAGTGGTTAGAGAAAAATGTTTCAAAAACTGCCTAAAACCCTGAGCTAACCACTGTCCATCCACCTGAACTTAACACAGACACTGTTGAGACCCCATCCAAAGCCTTATTGGCTTTGGAGACCCTCCTGAACTAATTATTTACTTGATGTGCATGGAGCTTCTGCATGCTTAGATAATCTTTGGTATGTAGATAGTGGAGGCTCCAGGCACATGATCGGATGTAGAGCCCTACTCAAAGAATTCAAAACTCATGGAGGGGGTGATATATCTTTTGGTAATAATAGTAAAGAGAAGGTGATGGGTTCTGGTACAGTACAGTCTGGAAATGTTAAGTTTGAAAATGTCAATCTAATTGACAATCTAAAATCCATCCTCCTTAGTGTCTCACAAATGAGTGATAAAGGTTATGGCTCATTCTTCACTAAGGATTGTTGGGCCAGAAATGGTCAAAAAGATTGAAGAAATAATAAAAAATGGAAAAACCTAACTTGTTGCTCAAAGGAGTGGCAATGTTTATGTAGTTCATTTGTCAAAAGAGAGCCCCAGGACTGATGCCTGTCTGTTCTCAGCTGCCTCTAACAAAGAGACAGAACTATGGCACAGGAGATTGGGGCACACAAATCTCAAGACAATCACTGCTTTGTCAAAACAGGGTCTTGTAAGAGGTCTTCCTCAAAAACTGTTCACCTGTCCTAAGCATTGTGTTTCCTGTTTAAAAGGAAAACAACATAAAAGCTCATTTAAGTCCATTGAAGAGTCCAAAACAACCAAGTGCTTGCAAATGCTGCACATGGATCTGTTTGGCCCAGTAAAAGTTATGAGTCTTAAAAAGAAAAGATATTGTTTGGTAATTGTAGATGACTTTTCTAGGTTTACATGGACTTATTTCTTACATTCTAAAGATGAGACTGCAGGCATTCTGCAAGACTTTTTCAAACAGGTTGAAAAGCAGTTTGACCTGCCAGTAAAAGTCTTTAGGAGTGACAATGGCACAGAATTCAGAAATAGGGAGTTGGATGAGTTTTGTGTGTCAAAAGGAATTGTAAGGCAGTACAGCATTCCAAGGACACCAGAGCAAAATGGGGTTGTTGAGAGAAAGAACAGGACACTAATTGAGGCTGCAAGAACCATGCTTGCTGATTTAGGTTTGCCATTAACTTTCTGGGCAGAGGCTGTAAACACTGCCTGCTATGTCCAGAACAGAGTTTTGATAAACCCCATGCATCAAAAGACTGCCTATGAAATTCTGTATAAAATCAAACCACTGATCTCATACTTTAAAGTATTTGGCTGCCCATGTTTCATTTTGAACCTAAAAGACTCAATTTCAAAATTTGCAGCCAAAGTAGACAGTGGATATCATTTGGGATACTCAACCACTGCTAAGGCCTACAAAATGTTTAACACTAGGACTAAGACAGTGGAAGAGACTTTGAATGTTAAGTTCAATGAACTTTCTTCAATGAAAATCCCTGCAAACCTTGCTGAGTTATTTGATCTTGATAAATTCACTTTTGAAAATGTTTCTGTCAAGACTAACAGTACAGGTCCATCTCAACCACCTCTATCAGACAATGGATATGAAATCATCATTCCACAAGAAAAGTTCACATCCATTGCCAGAGCAGCAGATGTTCAAAACAGCTGTCAAAGCCCAGCCACTGCTACATCAACAGTTGTTGACCAAAGTAGCCCTTTAACCCCTGCTTCCACAAACACTGTTGATAAAAATCCTCAAACAGTGGATAAAAGTCAACATGTTTCCACACCACTTCCTCCTATTCCTCCACCTCCATTTCAAGACATTGTTGGATCATCAAAGTCACCAACAGTTGTTAGCTCAGATGATTCACATTTGCAGCCCTCACCTTTAAATGCCATTGTTCCATACAAAGGAGATCTAATCTTCTTGAAGTCTCATCCACCTGACCAAATCATTGGCAACATCAGTGAAGGGGTGAACACAAGAAGTCAATCCCAAAACATCCATCTTTTTGTTGGTTTTCTATCACTTCATCAACCTATCAAGTACCAAGAGGCACTGAAAGACAACAGTTGGGTGGAAGCCATGCAAGAAGAGCTCCAACAGTTTAAAAGATAACAAGTATGGGAGCTTGTACCACTGCCAGAGAGTGTGAGTCCTATTGGCACAAAGTGGGTCTTAAAAAATAAAACTGATTAAAGGGGCATTGTTGTCAAGAATAAAGCAAGGCTAGTGGTTCAAGGTTTCAGACAGGAAGAAGGCATTGACTATGATGAAACTTTTGCCCCTGTAGCAAGATTGGAAGCTATGAGACTGTTCTTGGCCTTTGTTGTCAACCACAACATAAAGGTGTTTCAAATGGATATCAAATGTGCATTCCTCTATGGTAAGATTTAAGAAGAGGTATATGTTTGTCAACCTCCTGGTTTTGAGGATCCACTTAATCTAGATCATGTCTACAAGCTAAATAAAGCTTTGTATGGTTTGAAACAAGCACCTAGAGCCTGGTATGAAACTATTTCCACCTTTCTTCATTCTATTGGTTTCACAAGAGGTAAAATTGACAAAACACTGTTTTTTAAAATGGAGAGGGAAAGACTTGATGATTGTCCAGATTTATGTGGATGACATCATTTTTGGAAGCACATGTTCTAAAATGTGTGAAGAGTTCAGACAACTCATGACAGCTGAGTTTGAGATGAGTGCAATGGGTAAACTACAGTGTTTCCTTGGTCTCCAAGTGAAACAACTGCAAAATGGTACATTCATTCATCAAAGCAAATATGCTAAAGAACTTTTAAACAAATTTGAGATGAATGATTGTAAACCATGTAGTACACCCATGGCAACCACCAAGCTAGTCATGACTGATGAGAAGGATGATTTGGTGGATCAAACATTATATAGAAGCATGATTGGGTCTTTATTGTACCTAACCGCATCTAGGCCAGACATCATGTTTGCAACATGTGTTTGTGCAAGATCCCAATCAGCCCCTAGAAAGTCTAACCTAATAGCTGTGAAAAGGATACTCAGATACATAAAAAGTGCTCCCACACTTGGTATCTGGTACCCTGCTAATGGGAATATTAAGCTTTCTGGTTTCACAGACAGTGACTTTGCTGGATGTAATACAACAAGGAAGTCCACATCAGGAGGGTGCCAATTTCTAGGTGATTACTTAGTATCTTGGCAAAGCAAAAAGCAAGCAGTTGTTTCAACCTCCACTGCTGAGGCAGAGTATATAGCTGCTGCAAGCTGTACAGCCCAACTGTTATGGCTTCAAAATCAACTGCTATATTTTGGCATCACTGCCTTAAAGACACCTCTCATGTTGGACAGTCAAGCAGCAGAAAATATCATCAAAAATCCAGTTTCGCATTCAACCACCAAACACATTGACATCAGACATCACTTTGTGAGGGATTGCTATGAAAAAGGTTTGATTTCTCTGCATCATGTTCATATCAAAGATCAGCTGGCAGATGTGTTAACAAAGGCTTTAGACACATCTACCTTTGAAAGCTTGATCTCAAGGATTGGCATGCTTAACATGGAATAACAGGCAAAATCCTGTTGTTCTATGAATAAAAAGCATTAAAATGTTTTCAGAAAATCAAAAATTCATCCTTAAAAATAGTTAAAAATGAAAATTTTCATTAATCCTTAAAAGTCTGCCATAACCACTGTTTTGGTTCAATCATCTGATCTGTTGAATTCTATCCACTGCTGAAAGACAACCTCTGTTTATTCATTTTTCTTGTTATTCACTGTTAACTAAACATCAGTGTTTTAATCCACTGATAAGCTATCCACTGATAGTCAAAAGTCAGCCACTATTTTCATTTTCACCACTGTAAACCACTGATATTGATCCATCAGTGGTTTCCCAAACAACTGTCATCCATTATTCATCAGAGGTTGTCACATGGACAGTACTTAGCCGTCAGATCTTTGTAACCGCTGCCACGTCAGCATTCACTTTTTCACCCTACAAAACCCTGATCAAAACCCCAAACAGGGTTTTCACTGTCGAATCGAATTCAAAATTCCTTTCAAAAACCAGTTTTCATCAAAATCTCTTGAACCATTCATCTTTTTCCTTCTCGTTCAACCACCTTCGATTCACCATGGCTCTCATACTAAAAACCCCTCATAACTACTTGTGTACACTTGAGAAAACAAGTCAAAACACAACTTTTCATTCCGTGATTGACGCATTTTCCTTCAAAGTACAAAACTTTGTTGACTTGTAATGCACCAATTTACCTGGATACCCTTTGTGATTTCTGGAAACATGCAAAAATTGAAAGCCAGGACAACAAGCCCTGGGTTATTACTTCAACAGTTGAGGGAATTCAGGTTGCCGTCACACCTCAAACCATTTCTGAGGTTTTTGAAATAAATGATCATACAGGTAAAACTTCCTTTCCAAAGGAAGAATATCAAACTGATTTGATTGAGAGGGGTATGAGGAACAAATGAAAAAAGATACTTTACAAAAGGGGTATTTTCCACCTCCAATGAGATTTTTATTCCATACCCTCCTCATGTGTGTTTCTAATAAAACAACAGTTTTCAATGAAATACCATTGAAAATCCAATACCTGGGATATGCTATAATGGCTGAAGTTGATTTTAACTACTCACAGGAGATTTTCAATGATATGGTCAAAAATGTTACAAATATCAAAGAAAAGAAAAAACCATTTTTATTGTTTCCAAGATTTTTAAGTTTCTATTTACAAAAGAAAATTCCAAAGGATAGTGCACATGTGCTTATCCAAGGAAATCCTTTTCAAATAAACAGCTTATCTTCTGAAACCTTCACAAGGCTGTCAAAACCTTCAAAAACACAAACAGAGGAACCTGAGTAGAATTTAGCTGCAACAACTACTCCTCAGGTCCTTGCTATTGAGCCAACTACTCTTGGTGATCACAGTAGCACCACCACTGCTGTGAAACCCCCACCAAAACACACCAAAAATGTGACACCCGGCTTTTCAGGCCGTACCGTACAATTGTAACACGTGTTGTTAATAGGTAACAGGGCTATATTTGACTGGTTATGATGTTTATATGTGAAATTTAATGTGTTGATAAAATTAAATTTTGATAAAAATTATGTTGGCAACGGTAAGATAAACGCTTATCGCGTAACGGATAAAATGCGAAACGAACATCGGTGACCACCTGGTCAGTGTGAAAATCCTAAAAATAGTCTGTTATGATTAGAATAATAATTTTAATCCTATTCGTGAGGAAAAATAAATTAAAACGCCAAGAAACTCTATTTTTCGAGTTTAAGCGCGTACCGCGCGATGCAGCGCGTATACCGACAAAATACTTTCAACACAGCCTGTCAAGGCAACTGATAATCATTTTAGTAATAATTTGATGATTTTATTACTATAAAATGATAAAAATAAATAAAAACGCTTAAATTCCAATTTTTGCGATTTTAAGCGCATACCGTGAAGCACAGCGCGCATACTGCCAAATACCGGCAACGTCGTCAGTCCCGGCAAACAAAATATTGTTCAATAATATTTTGGTGAGTTTATTTTTATAGAGTGTTAAAAATAATTTAAAACGCGCTAAAACGGGTTAAAACGCTAGATAAAATACCCGGTAACCGGTTAAATACCAGTTTTTGATCTCTCTCTCTATATATATATATATTACATATGTATGCGTATATATGTGTGTGTGTTTATGAGAGAGAGTGAAAAGATGGTAGCCATGCAAGTGATATTCTCTCCCTCTCTCCTCCCTTTATTGGCTATCTTGAGAGGTGGTGATGATGATGCTTCCCCTAAATACTATACACACTTACATTGTCCAAGAAATTCATTTTAAAAACACTCAACCTCTCTCTCTCTCTCTCATGCAAATCAGCCGAATACCCCTCTAGCTCAACATTTTCGAAAATTCTTAACTTGATTCATGGAGATTCAAGCTCATTCCAAGGTGATTTCAAGGCCATTTGAAGGTTTGAAGGTGATTCCAAAGGAGTTTCAAGCAAGAACCAAGCTTCATATCATCTTTTTAATCAAAAACCCACTTGAATCTTGAGGGTATAAAACTATTCTTTTTAAAAGTGTTCTTGATTCTTAGTGTTGAAAATAATAGCGAAAGGTTTCTCTTGAATATTAGAATATTGCACAAACTTGAATTATTAAACAAATGGGTTTTCAAAGAAAATAAAATGGATGAACTAGTATGTATATGTGTGGCCGTATGTGTATATATATATATATATATATATATATATATATGAGTTTATATGAAAAGTGATGATTTGAAAAAAAATGATATTTGATCAGATTATAAACATTAAAATATGATTATTTTGAAGTATTTAATGATATAAAACTTTGTCATAAGGTTTACTAGCTTTGCATGTTATACATGAGGCTTAGAAACTTGTAAAATAGGTGAAATAATGTGTTTTGTGTATGATTTAGTAAAAATCAGTTTTGAGCAGATTATAAACACTAAAATAAAGTTATTTTAAAGTGTTTAGTGACATATAACTTTGTCATAATGTTTGCTAGCTTTACATGTTGTACTTGGTGCATTAAAAGTTGTAAAATACGTGAAATCGCATGATTTATGTGACTTACACAAAAACTGCACTAATCTGATTATAACCACTATTTTAATCAGTAAATAACATGTATTTTATTAAAATATTAAGTTGTTTCGAGTTGGGATGATTATAGTAACGTTTAACTCAAAACTATGCGTTAAAACGGTCAAAAATTGGCTTTTCGAGTGATTTTTATAAAACTGATTTAGATCAGTAAATAAACTGATGTTTTTAGTTTAAAAATAAGTATTTTAACAAATTTTAAGTTTACTTGGTATTTGGTTGGTCATACGTGACTTCCGACGCCTGAAAACGTTACCGAATCGTTAAAATACGCATTTTTCAATGTACATTAGTGTGGGTAAAATTTTGGGTAAACTTTATGTGTCAAAATGTGTTAAGTGATTTAAACATAAGAATATGGAAATATTTTAAGTTTTTAACATAATGTTAGAAATTTAGCTTACGCATGTATGCTTGTACGTTTTGTGCGGTAGAAACGGTAAAATGGCGTTAAATGTGTAACTTGTTTGTCGAGCATGAAATTTGGTACATATGAGATGTTTTACTTTTATGTATATTTGCTTTAAAAATGACAAAATAGATAAGTTAACAAGATTTCGCGTGTTACGGTGTTAAATTATGTGAACGTTTATGTATATATATTACGACGCGCAAATCGTAGATATATTGCGTATAAATGGGAGAGTTAACGGATTTACACAGTAATGGTCACCAATAAAATCGTTCAAGTCTCAAAATCATATATATATATATATATATACTAGTCGTTTACCAGCGCGATGCGGCGGGAAACATATCACTTAGGTTGGTGAGTTTAGGGCTATGTACGGGGAGGTTCAGTTTTGAGCCATAACCAAAACCAAATTCGTGATGCAATGACAGTTTACAATGTGATCTTGGATCGACTACCAACCTGGGTCATGTTACCAACCTTGAGTTTTCATTAGTTTTGTTAGTTGTTGGTTTGTTACTTTTATGGTCGGTTATTTTGATTATCAAGACAGGCCAAATTGGTTGAAATAATAATTATTTATAACTATTAAAGTTAATTACACAAATAGTCTCTGCAATTATGAAAAGTCCTTTATACCCTTCACCTAAACCCTTAATATCTACACTATAGCAGATATGATCACAATTTCATCACACTTCTCAACATCATCTCCCAACTCCCAACACCTAACACCCAACACCGCCGATTATAATCATCATCATCTTCATCGACATCGAACAGATCATCTTCATCTTCATCGAACAGATCATCTTCATCTTCATCATCTTCATCAGGTTCGTCTTCAAAACAGAGGTTTGGTTTTGTTTGATTCTATAGTTTCAGATCTCATGTGATCATTTGGCTGATTAGAGTACATATGTAGGTTGTTTATTGAAACTATGATACTTGTTTGTTTTAATTTCTGAATCAAATGCGAAGAAACAAGTGTGTAGTTATTTGAACACATCAATATTGATACTTGAAATGTGAAAATTGATTTTTGGTAAATTTCGAATCGTTTTGGTTGGTTGTTTGTGAACTGTTTAAAAAGAACTGATCGGATCAGTTTCGGATTGATGTGTTCCTCATATTGATTTTTGGTTTGATTCGATGATTTGAATGTGTTATTTGGGTATTTTTGGTTTGATTCGATGATTTGAATGTGTTCCTCATTTTGATTTTTGGTTTGATTCGATGATAATCAATTATTTGGGTATTTTGGGTTCTTCATGTTTGTTTTGCTTGTGAAAAAACAGAGGGTTCTTCATGTTTGTTTTGCTTTGAAAAAACAGAATGTGTTTATTGGTCATTTGAATGTGTTTGATTCGATGATAATCAGTTATTTGGGTATTTTGGGTTCTTCATGTTTGTTTTGCTTGTGAAAAAACAGAGGGTTCTTCATGTTTGTTTTGCTTTGAAAAAACAGAGTGTGTTTATTGGTCATTTGAATGTGCACCCGTCAGTAAAGATCCACAATTGCTTGTCTCTGTATTATATGTTACGGTCTTTTGTTATCGAGTCTGTAAGTTCTGTCAAGTCTATGAAGTTGGTATGACGTTTTGTCTCTGTATTGTATGTATTAAAAGTTTACATTTAATATACGTTTTGTCTAAAGGCGACACCTGTCAGTTTTCCGTTTAGTTCTGGTAGAACCTTCATTACAGCCTGAAAGTTAAAATATAAATCAAAGGTGGAAATGAATAGGACGGGTTAACAAATCAAACAGGTAATTCTGGTATTAAAGACATTTTTTTCAAATAATATATGGTATTTAGATTCAAACAGGGCAGTAACAAAATTAAAACGTAACCCATGAAAAAAAAATATTGATGTAGTCAAAAGAATATAAGATTATGCAGCCTATGTATGGGACGGTTTAGTTTTGAGCCATAAGCAAAACCAATTTCGCGATGCAACGGAAAACACAACACAAACAATTGGCTTTCGTATACAAACACAGAATAAGCAGTTGCATAAGTCTTTCAAAAGCTAAACAATGAACCCGAGACTAAACCACTTTGTATAAATTTTGGGTTGGTCTCAGGTCGGGTCAGTTTTCATGTATGAATGCTACAAGTATAAGTGAAAGTAAGATTCTTTCCATTGCGCATCAAAGAATGAAATCAAACCACGCCAAAACTCTAAGAAGATGATGATTACACAATACAAAAATAACTTTCTTTTTTTCTTAATATAATTTGTGTTCATAAATACAACAAATTGAAATACACATATCAACATGGTCAAAGCTTCTGAAATCATATATAATGACTATCAAAACAAAACTGGTACACTTTAGCGATCGGAATGTTGTTGCCATAAAATTCTTTCTCGTTTCTACTCGTCCAAAGTCTCCATATCGTAGCGAAAGCCACAACTCCCACCTTCTTCCAAGCCTTAGACCCAACTTGACTTCTAAAGTACTCCAGCATCTCTTTTATGCTTTCACATTGAGCTGGTCCACAACCATATAACAAAATATTAGCAGCACAACATTTCGGTTTAATAAATCAATTCTTTAACTACTCCATAATCATAAGTTGTAATATCAAATAAGAAATTAGAAGGGCAGAGTGAGAACTATGCAACCTGGATATTGCCCCGCCAAGATGCTACTCGGATCTTCTAAAGCATAATGTACAATCTGCAAAGCTTCAGGATTAAAAAGAAAAACACGGTGTACTATACAATCGATTTTAGGGTTTGCCATTTCATTTTATCGACTTGCGGCGGGTTCAATCGCCTAAGGGGAAGATTGATTTCGATACACCACCTGCTCATTTGCTTATCAAAACATCTGGAAGACTCAGGCATATAATTGAGAGATGAACACAGCTACAAACCGGGTAAAGCCATGGCTGCAAACACACGGTTGCAGGTTGAGAACTATGCAACCTTGATATTTCCCCGCCAAGATGCTACTCGGATCTTCTATGTACCCTCAAAATACAATCATCATCACAGTCTATTGTGTTATGTAACCTCCCTTAAAGCATGATGTACAAGAGTAATTTGCCACTAAACTTAAGCACAAAATACAACCTTTAAAGCATAAAGGTGTTGAAAAATCCTTCAACACACGCGGAGCAGCTCATATAAGCGTTTCAAGCTCAGCTTATGCTTCACAGCTATTTCAACATTTACAACCTTCTAAAGCATAATGTACAATCTGCAAAGCTTCAGGATTAAAAAGAAAAACACGGTGTACTATACAATCGATTTTAGGGTTTGCCATTTCATTTTATCGACTTGCAGCGGGTTCAATCGCCTAAGGGGAAGATTGATTTCGATACACCACCTGCTCATTTGCTTATCAAAACATCTGGAAGACTCAGGCATATAATTGAGAGATGAACACAGCTACAAACCGGGTAAAGCCATGGCTGCAAACACACGGTTGCAGGTTGAGAACTATGCAACCTTGATATTGCCCCACCGAGATGCTACTCGGATCTTCTATGTACCCTCAAAATACAATCATCATCACAGTCTATTGTGTTATGTAACCTCGCTTTAAAGCATGATGTACAAGAGTAATTTGCCACTAAACTTAAACAACCTTTAAAGCATGATGTACAAGTGTTTTAAGCACAAGAAACACATATGTAACCTCACAGGCTCAGCTTATGCATCATAGCCTCAACACTTTTAGTTCAGACATATTATGCATCATAACCTCACAGGCTCAGCTTATGCATCATAGCCTCAACATCATAGCCTCAAAACTTTCAGCTCAGCTTATGAATTTAGGGTTTAGATTGAGTGAAAGAAAGTTTATATTGGATCCATTTGAGTAAAACGGGTCAAAGAGATCCGGTTAGGATCCATGAGCTGCTCCGCGTGTTGAAGAAAGTTTCAACACATTCATGCTTAAATGCTTGTACAATGGGCTTCAAATGGTTGTACAATGGCACATGACCATTCTTGCCCTTCCAAAATACACCACATACTGCGAGACCCATATCATAAAATGTTACAAAAAGTACACATATTTAATCAGTAACATTAGATCTATAACAAACATAATCAGCTGCAAACATACCAGATCTGTAACAAACATAATCAGTAACATAAGCATGTAAATCAACTACAAACATACCAGATCTGTAACAAACATAATCAGCTACAAACATACCAGATCCGGGCACAAAAAGTACACATATTTAATCAGTAACATTAGATCTATAACAAACATAATCAGCTACAAACATACCAGATCTTTAACAAACATAATCAGCTACAAACATAAGCATGTAAATCAGCTACAAACATACCAGATCTGTAACAAACATAATCAGCTACAAACATACCAGATCCGGGCACAAAAAGTACACATATTTAATCAGTAACATTAGATCTATAACAAACATAATCAGCTACAAACATACCAGATCTGTAACAAACATAATCAGTAACATAAGCATGTAAATCAGCTACAAACATACCAGATCTGTAACAAACATAATCAGCTACAAACATACCAGATCCGGGCTGTCAATATTCCTCTAAGAACTCAGATCTGCAAGTCGTGTAACCTCAGATCTGTCAATATTCATAAAAAATCCTCAAAAAATGACGGTAGATCTGAGAAAAATTTCAGCAGAAAAAATTACCTGGCTCGACGGTGGTAAGGTAGATCTAAGTCGACGGTATCTCCACCGCTCCATCTTCATCTATAACAGAACAAACAAAACAACCTCTAAGTCGACGGTGGTACGATAGATCCAAGAAAACATTTGGCCAAAAAAAAGGTACCTAGATCTTTTTTCCACTGGAGAAAGAAACCCTAAAAGAAGTTGAACCCAGTAGATCTGATGTCGGAATCGCCGGAGAAAGAAACCCTAAAATTTCACAGATCTAAGTTAAACCCTAAAATTTCACAAAAAATGCCGATAACGTTAAAAAACGGTACCTGAGAAGAAGGATGGTGAAATCGCCGGTGAAATCCGTCGCATGCAGACACCGCGTCTGGTGAGAGAGAGAGAGAGAGAAGAAGGATGGGGGCGGATGTGAATCAAATGAATTTAGGGTTTAGATTTAGTGAAAGAAAGTATATATTGGATCCATTTGGGTAAAACGGGTCAAAGAGATCCGGTTAGCTTATATGAGCTGCTCCGCGTGTGTTGAATGATTTTTCAACACCTTTATGCTTTAAAGGTTGTATTCTGTGCTTAAAATGATTGTACAATGGCAAATGACCATTGTTGCCCTTCCTATATGCTTATTAAAGTAGTGTATATATATATATATATATATATATATATATATATATATATATATATATATATATATATATATGGACTCATATATATATTAACGTGCCAACATAATAAAAAATGACAACTTTTCGAGAAAATCTCAAAGTTATGTGATAATTCTAAGAAACGGAGAAACTTAGGATTTTCGTGTTATGTATATTGATTTAAAATCGTTCCTATATATATATATATATAATAGGACGTGTAGAAATCAATCACTGGGATTGCGCTATTTAAAATACGCACCCAGAGGTGAGTGTCACTAAACCCCTCTTTTTACTGCTTTGTATATATTTTGGGAGTAGAACACGTCAATAAAAGGGTTTAATAATGCTTTCGAAATAAAACATACCTTTTAATATAAAATATATATTTTTGTTGAAAATATACGAAATTTGATAAGTCATACGTTTCGAAGTAAAACGTTTTTGATGAATGAATATTGAAAGTACGGTATTTCCTAAGCGAAACATGACCGTACAGTTGGGGACGAATTCTAGACTGGGTCTCAAATGATGGAGTGTCAGGGGAATTCATACAACGTCGTGTATTAAATTGTCATATTAGTAGGATATATATATTGTACGTGAGGCAGACATCATATGGTTCATTGAGATAGGAGCCTGCGCCCATGAGGTCGTTTAATCATTTAAGTAATGTACGCGAGGAATTGTTGGTAGATCTATCGGGTTGACAACCCTGACGGGTGGTCCGTAGGACAACCCTTAAAAGGTCTAAATGTACGCACATTCCATGCTTTATTCAGTTAATTGCTTGAACTTGGTAACCACTCTATGTCTGATTATGCAGGTGCTAAAGTGCTTAAGATGCGGGACTTATGATGCTTGAATGGATGTGGGAAGATGGCATCGTTAAGAGGTGAAGAAATCAAGCTATGGTGAAGAAATAAGAAGTCAAGTACACTCAGCGCCGTAACCTACGGCTGAGGGCCGTAGGTTACGGCCCCAACCTTTGCATCAAAAGTTATGCCGTAAAACAGGAGAGGCTTGCCGTAAGAAACCACTCAGAGCCGTAACCTACGGCTGAGGGCCGTAGGTTACGGCACCCTATGTTGACCTTGGAGCTGCTGACAGCCGTAACCTACGGCTGGGAGCCGTAGGTTACGCCTCCGACTGATCTCAAAATGTAACTTACACATTTATTGGCCATTTCATGAGGATTTATGGGATCTTATCATGGGTATTCGGTTACGGAAGATGGGGGACGAGTTGGGGGAGTATATTTGAGGCACTTGGAAGTGAAAAACATATCTTATCATCTATCTTTCATCTAGTTTTGTTGGTGATCTTGTTGAACAACATTACCTTCTATTTTTGCATTATGATGTCACTTCAAGCCATGTGTGGCTAAACATTCTATGATTATCTTGGGTTGAAGGTGTGTAAGACTTGTGCTTTTATTTTATATTTCTAGAATAACAACTCCTTTCTCTTTGAATTGTTTGTTATGGTGCATGATTGAATGTTAGTAAAGTATTGATTTTTATGCTAAACTAATTAGAAACCATACGTTCTTGGTGCCGTTGGCAATCGAGATATCATGGGTATAGTTAGGCTTGGGTAAGGGTTAATTGATCATCGGGTAACAACCTCACGTTCTAGGAATATGAGTACTTAGTTCCCTTTCATCACTGCAATTGGTCATACACGAACTATGTCTATGTAGTTCTTTCTAGTTGAATGTTAGCACAAAAGTCGAAGCAAACCGGAAACTCAAGATAGTCATTTGTCTCGCAATTGTTCACAACTAAATTTTCATTTTTGCAATTAGCTTAGCATTCCTAAGTTTTAAAATCAAACAATCCAACTCTTGAATTTACTTTTATTGCAATTAGTGTAGTTTTAGTCAAGTTAGATAATCTTCTAAATAACACATATTCCACAAACTCGCTGTGTTCGATACCCACTTACCGCTATCTATTAGTAGTATTTGGATTAAATTTGATTGTGACCACGACATCACGTCAAATTTTGGCGCCGTTGCCGGGGAGTAGTGCGCAACGTGTGTTATTTTATTTCTTTTTAAGTTTGTTATTTTTCTGGTTTACGCTGGGTGTGTTAGTGTGCAGGTATTGACAGGTGCATGCATACTAGGAGCTCTCACAAGCTATCACCTTTGGCATTTGATCCGGAAATGAGTTACCAAGAGGAGTACAATTACGGTGATTATTATGATGAATATTCCCAACTTTCGTATGAAGGCCCTCAGATGTACGATCAAGACTATTATCATGCTCAGTATACATTTGATCAGTATGGTTATGAATGTGTAACTCAACAACCTACTTTGCACTATCAGTCACATAAATCTGAAAGTCTTGACGAGATGATGAGAAAGAGACACATGGTTCATGTTGAAAAATAATTAACAAAACCTCATTTGTCAATGGAAGAACGAGTAGAACTTTTGGAATGGAAATATGATTTGTTACCAAAAGAGGTGAAAGAGATGAGGCCAGGGACGTCGATATTGGAAAAACGTCAAGCAAAACAACACTGGATATATGTGCAGATTGAACAAATGACACCTATGGGTGATGTAGAAGAAAAGGTTGTGAGTCCTCCCGAACTTGAAACTGAATTATTAGGGCCAAATGAGGAATATACAATTGAAATTATTGTGGAGGAACCACCTATGGAGAGCAAAGTTGAGGGCCTTTTACTTGATGAACCAATCAAAGTTGATTACAACTCTCCGGCTGTGGTGGTTATGGAAACCAAGAGTGTTAAGGATGCATGTTTAGAAACTAGGAAGGTGGCACTTCATGATGTGGGAGATTTCATTCATAAGTTATGTTTATGGGAGAGTTTGGATTTGTTGGGCACAGAAAATGAAGTAGTGAAGTGGAGAGTAAACTACCGAGCATTTGTTGGAAATTCGGTAGGAAAATGTGGATTTAAAGAATTTTGCAAAGAAAGATGGGACGTGACAAAGCACACACACAATAGAAGAATCAAACACCGTGCTTACATCAGCAACGAAAAAGGTAAATGTGCATTGAGACCACCTTGAGACATATCAGGTACGGTCGGGCTGAAGACCTAAACTTTAGCGCTGCTTGGGAGGCAACCCAAGGTGTTTTTTAGATAAGTGTGGGGAAGATGTGCGGATATTTGTGTGAAGGTGGTGATAGAAAGTCGGATTGTCTACAACATCGGTTGTGTCAAACTTCACCAGGTCGATGTACTCTTTCCGTAGTCTTGTTATGTTCTTTAGCTTTGAAATTTTGGTAGTTAGTTTTTTTGCTTTTGTTTAAAAAAAAAAACAAAACAAAAAAATACAAAAGAAAGTTGGGATTTGAGAATATTAGCAAAGGCTAATGTTGTTGGTTAAAAGCGATCCTTCCCTCAAAGCCATACATTGGGACAATGTATCCCAAGTGTGGGGATGGGGGAAATTTTTTAGAATTAAAATTTTTTTTTTTGTAAATCCGAGCAAAATTGTCAAAATTTGAAAGCTCGATTTTGTCCCGCTTGACACACCGACACCCATTCCTAGTCTTTTCTTGGTGAGAATTTGAGCCACATATGATTGTTATTGATATTTCTTTGTTTGAGTGGCGGTGTGTGTCGTGTGTTAATAGAACTTGTATATGAATTCTTGTTAAATCCTCGAATTAGCATGCTTTTGGAAATGATAAAGGATTTTTAGGTAGCCTCGTCTAGACGTGTGAGAGTGTGGGATTGGTGGGTTGGACCTCATACTTTACATATATGAGCTTGGTATTGTGAGGGGTGGGGGTTTGGTCCTTAGAAAGCCACATTTGAGCCTTAGGCCATTCGGTTGTGACCCAAACCTACTCCCTATAAAATTTTACCCTTTTGAGATGACCCGGTTTAGGAATTTAGTTTGTAGTGTTGATGTTCTTGTATATATTATTGAAGTTTATTGTTGAAAAAAAAAAAGAGAGAAAAATATGAGAAAAATACAAAAAGAAGTGTTTAGTTGCAATGATAGTTTAGAAGTTGAAGAAATTGTGTATATAGTTGATGTTTATTTTGTTTAGTAGTGAAAATAAAAACCGGGTCAAATCAATGAGCTACTTGCATATATGCCCCACCATTTTCCTACCTTTACACATAGCCCCGTTACAACCCGTAAGTCCCTTTGATTCATAAGCATGCTAGATATTTGTTAGGAGGAAACTTGATTCTTATACAAGCTTATTGTCGCACACACACACACACGCATTGAGTGGATTAGCATTATATGCAAATAATTCTTGTCACCGAGAGATTTTTGTGAGGGGTGTGTCTTGTGGTATGATTGAAAGTTAGTAGAAGGATGGCACATTTTAGTTCGGTTTGCATGATTGATCGCTTTAGTTGAAAATGGTTTTTGAATGAGTTGCTTGGGACAAGCAACGGGTAAGTGTGGGGATGTGATGGGTGGTCCGTAGGACAACCCTTAAAAGGTCTAAATGTACGCACATTCCATGCTTTATTCAGTTAATTGCTTGAACTTGGTAACCACTCTATGTCTGATTATGCAGGTGCTAAAGTGCTTAAGATGCGGGACTTATGATGCTTGAATGGATGTGGGAAGATGGCATCGTTAAGAGGTGAAGAAATCAAGCTGTGGTGAAGAAATAAGAAGTCAAGTACACTCAGCGCCGTAACCTACGGCTGAGGGCCGTAGGTTACGGCCCCAACCTTTGCATCAAAAGTTATGCCGTAAAACAGGAGAGGCTTGCCGTAAGAAACCACTCAGAGCCGTAACCTACGGCTGAGGGCCGTAGGTTACGGCACCCTATGTTGACCTTGGAGCTGCTGACAGCCGTAACCTACGGCTGGGAGCCGTAGGTTACGCCTCCGACTGATCTCAAAATGTAACTTACACATTTATTGGCCATTTCATGAGGATTTATGGGATCTTATCATGGGTATTCGGTTACGGAAGATGGGGGACGAGTTGGGGGAGTATATTTGAGGCACTTGGAAGTGAAAAACATATCTTATCATCTATCTTTCATCTAGTTTTGTTGGTGATCTTGTTGAACAACATTACCTTCTATTTTTGCATTATGATGTCACTTCAAGCCATGTGTGGCTAAACATTCTATGATTATCTTGGGTTGAAGGTGTGTAAGACTTGTGCTTTTATTTTATATTTCTAGAATAACAACTCCTTTCTCTTTGAATTGTTTGTTATGGTGCATGATTGAATGTTAGTAAAGTATTGATTTTTATGCTAAACTAATTAGAAAGCATACGTTCTTGGTGCCGTTGGCAATCGAGATATCATGGGTATAGTTAGGCTTGGGTAAGGGTTAATTGATCATCGGGTAACAACCTCACGTTCTAGGAATATGAGTACTTAGTTCCCTTTCATCACTGCAATTGGTCATACACGAACTATGTCTATGTAGTTCTTTCTAGTTGAATGTTAGCACAAAAGTCGAAGCAAACCGGAAACTCAAGATAGTCATTTGTCTCGCAATTGTTCACAACTAAATTTTCATTTTTGCAATTAGCTTAGCATTCCTAAGTTTTAAAATCAAACAATCCAACTCTTGAATTTACTTTTATTGCAATTAGTGTAGTTTTAGTCAAGTTAGATAATCTTCTAAATAACACATATTCCACAAACTCGCTGTGTTCGATACCCACTTACCGCTATCTATTAGTAGTATTTGGATTAAATTTGATTGTGACCACGACATCACGTCAAACCCCGTCGTGACCGGTCGCTCCGTGTCAAGTCAAACGCCGAATTGATATTCTGTTTATTGTCTAGCTTTGATTATCCCTTCATGGTTAATATATAGTTCGTATCGTCTAGCTAACATACGAGTCTGAAAATTGACGCAATAATTTAATATACAAAACATGGGTAGTAACAATATTGTCGGGTTCATGAAACTGCGATGGAAGGCCCATGGACTTTATTAAGGAAGTAAAACGGACTTTCAAAATTATATGGATGTTTTCAAATAAACACCTAAACAGAAAGTTTTCCTTGGAATAAAAATTGTTTGTAAGTGAATATGTGAACTCACCTTCCTTTGTGTTGACACTTGATTTTAACGTGTTCTACAGGTACTTGAGTTCGGCTTCGGGAATTGGGGCGTATCTTGTGGTTGTTGATGCATGTTTTGTTACTTAAAATGTTAGACTGACTTTTAAAAACTTTCTGGGACAAATGTAATAAGATCCGTAAGGATCAAAGACAATTTAATTATATCGTAGTTGTGTCATGTTATGGGACGTCATGCTTAAAAACTTATGTTTTAATTAAGTTAACATGTCCAACACTATAATGCATCAATCATCAAGATAGAAATGGGCACCAGCTTCCGTCACCACTACGTTTTATATTCCGCTGTGACATTTTTGGGGTGTGACAAAAAAGACCACAAAGACAAAATCCAAAAAGCCCCCCAAACCCTCCAAAAAGGATCTTCTGGAAGATGAGATCCCAGAAGTAACTCTGTGACAACACAAAGGTCACCTGAAACCACTGCTGCTACTTCCTCAGAGCAGTTGGTAGAAAGATCTCAACCTGAGCCTAAAACTCTTCCTGCATCCTCTCAAAAGGATCAGGTTGTATCCACAGGGACACCACATTATGAAGCTCTGGAATCACTTGATTCCATCTTCCACAGCCCTGCTCCCGGGGTAAATTCGCTTTCAACCCCTATCCCTACTTCACAAATTCCACCATCTTTTCTACCTCTGTTGAATGCCTTGGACATGGATCAGACACAAATCAGTTCTTCTCAACAACCCATCACTGAGAACATACCTCAACAAGTGACTGAGTCTGATTCCTCTACCATTGCTAACCCATCAACAGCTGAGGAGGTTACACTGCAGGAATTAATTCCTGTCAGTAGTTCAAGTGGAGCAGCTACTACAGGTGTTGAATCCACTGATTTACATCTGGACAGTAGTTTCATTAGTAAGCCTCCCTTGAAGGCAATTTCCTCTTTGGGAACCAAAGTGACCACTGGTGTATTTCCATTATTCACTGGTGTGCTTACAATGGTAACCACTGCTGAGGAAAGAAGTCCCCAGTACCAAGACAAAGGGGCATCAGTGGATGATTTTTGGGAAACTTTTCCTAAGTCAACTACTGATAAAACCACTGCTAGTGGGAAATCAGATGATCCCATTCACTTGGGTGATGGTTTAAAATACAAAGAATTGACGGAGAGAGTGGATAAAATTGAAACATATGTTGCAGATATCAAAAATATGCTGCAGCAGTTGTTACAATCTCAAAAAGCTCCATCAACTGCCTCATCATCTGCTCCATCCCCTGCTGAGCTATGGCAAGTGTTTCAACCTCTGCTTAACAAACAAAGACAATATGCAGATCAACAGCATGAAGTTCAACTTCAAATGATCAGAAATGTCATGGAAGCTAGGTACAAAGCTACTCAAGCAGATATCAAAGCCATTAAAGCTCATCTGCTCCAAACCACTTGCACTGCTCCTCCTTCAATCATCTATGTTGAAAACCCTGATGATGCCAAAAAGGGGGAGAAAGGAAAGAAGGGTAAAGAAGGTTTATATCTACCACCAGATCCAATGTCTAAACTTGTGGTAGAAATTCCTAAGCCAGATGGGTCAAAGAAGGTTGATGTGACCCTCAATGCTTTTGCTGAAGAAAAAGCAAAGTTAAAAGAGAAAATGGAAAGAAAGGGAGACAAAAGATTTGAAGAGGAAAATAAAAAAATTTTATGGCTAAGGAGGCACAGGGTACTTCAAACAGAAGGAAGACTACTAGAAAAGTCAATCAACCCAAAACCACACCTCCCAAAACCACTAAACCTCCTCCTAAAATCCCTGAAAGTTCCTCACATCAAACCTCTAAACCAACATCCAAACCAACAGATATTAAGACACCTGTTGTATCAATAGTTGTTGATACTTCGGTGGTTTCAACAAATGTTGTGTCAACCACGGCCACCATCATTTCACCAACCACCACTCAATCAACTGCCACACCACAAACAAAACCACCATCACAAAAACCACCACCTGCCATAAAGCAGAAGACAACAGTTGATACATCAACAGTTGTAGTGACAATAGTGGTTGAAACACCAGTTGTTTCAACAACTGAAACAACTGTTTGTCAGTCACCCATCAACTCAAATGCCACCTCTCAACCCACAAATACACCACCAACCACTCCAAAACCCAAAAGGAGAAGGATAACCAATGTTGTACTTGAAGATGATAATGTACCTTCTCCTCTTCCAATTTCATCACAACCTCTTGTCCTATCCACTGTCCAAAAGCCTATTCCAATTTCTTCTGTTCAAGCCACTTACCCAAACACTGACTTGGTCCCTTTGGGAGTCAAATACCCTTTGGATCTTCCAGCAATTAGAGAGGAGATCAAATCCTTCTACTCTGAAGATGACCCTGAAAAAAGGAATCTCCCATCTCTTCAAGGTTATTATGTGCCAAGAAACATAGAAGAATACCTTCAACTTAAGGTCAAACAAGCAGAGGATATATCAAAAAGAGACTCAAAGGGAAAGTCTGACAAAGAAATTCAGATAAATTTAAAATACCTGCTTACACAAGTTAAAACTTTGGAGCAGTTCTCAAAAGATCTTTGTCAGAAATTGTCAGAAATGGATGATGAAAGTATGAAACAAGACTACATTGAATCTCCCATCTCTTCAAGGTTACACAAGTTAAAACTTTGGAGCAGTTCTCAATGAAGAAATAGCAAGAATTCAAGAGATGCTTGACAAGAAAATAAAACAAACTCCACCAGTTTGGTCAAAATATAAGAAGAATGTACCTGAAAAGGTCTTGATGTTGAAAAGAATGAAGGAAGAGCTTATAGTTGCAAACTATGGCTCAAGGAATCTGGTGACAAGATGGACAGAGGTAAAAGTGTTGGAAACCTATAAAAGGTTGGAAGAAAGAAGAAAGAAGGACCCCACTGCTCCTCAAAAGCCAGATTATACAAAAGCAGCGGTTCCATTCAAACAGGCCTTGCCAATCAAAAGACCTGCTACAACCACTACTATTGCTGTCTATCAAAGGAAAAAGCAAAACCAGATGGATGAAGAAGCAGACAAGGCTCAAGAAGACTTCATTTTGAAAGAAGCT
Source organism: Helianthus tuberosus (assembly GCA_030545235.1). Classification (NCBI taxonomy): domain Eukaryota; kingdom Viridiplantae; phylum Streptophyta; class Magnoliopsida; order Asterales; family Asteraceae; genus Helianthus; species Helianthus tuberosus. Next base: position 68,674,007 of record CM060434.1, on the reverse strand, counting down.
TTTAAAAGAATGATTGCAGAGAATCCAGACTTAGCAAAATCTCAAGATCCTGCCAAAGCAGTCCTCACCAGGCCTCCATCTCCAAACTCATCAGAAATAAAGACTCTCCCAAGAAACCCACTGGATTCAAAAATACTAAAGTGGAAGTCTGATCAAAAGACCCACGTATTGACTCTGCTCAAATCTAGTGGTGAGGTGAAGCATATATCAAGGGAAAATGCACTTGGCCTGAGTGTATAAGATTTACAAGATCTCCTTGAGCTTCCACTGTGTAGGGATGAGGATGATGAAGATTCCCTGAACTTTGAATTACAATTCAAAGGGAAAATTAGGGAAATACTGATGAGACAATAAAGATCTAAAATAATGAAGAGTTTCGGCATCATCTGTTCTAGGGGGAGATTGTTGGGATTGAACCCTACAAAGGAACAATTGATAAAGCCAAAACTGGTTCAGAACAGTGGATCCAGAATAAGCAGTTGTTTGTACTTAATCTTTTCCCTTGAAAGTGGTCCTAACATCTGATGACCCAAAGCACTGCCCTTACAACTGCTGTTGATCTAAAGACTGTTGAAGATAAAGCACTGATGCTCAATCTGCTGATATGATTCAAGTACTGCTGAAGACTCAAAGCACTGCTGGAACTATAACAGTGGAATGAAGAATCAGTAGTTTAGTTTATCCTTTGTATTGTTTAGATAATCAGTAGTTTGCATCAGTGGTTGTAATAGTCAGTGGTTGTAGGTTGTTAGTAGATTAGATGTCACTTTCATGGTGACGTCATCCAAAGATGCTCAGTGGTTGTTCTGTACTATAAATAGAACAGTATTCTATACTGTTCTATTAGCTCTTTTACACAAGTCATTTTGTACGAACAATCAAGTGAGCTCAGCCTGAGGGGGAGATTAGTGCATGCATGCATTGTAGTTGATTATTGTAATAAATACAATCATTCGATTATAAGATAAACATGTTTGCTTAAAACTATTTCTTCCATTGATTGTTTGTTGAAAGTTTGTTTCATCTATTTCCGCTGCAATTAACTCTGTTTCATCTTCATTCTAATCAAACGAACACAATCAAAAGAAACTCAGATCCTAACACTTTTTATATCCTTTTCTTTTATAAAATTTCGTTTTACGCTTTTTGAAAAATCTTTTTTCTAAAATAAGTTCTTTTCTTATATTTTCTTTTTATCCTTCCGTAATAGTAAGAACTATCACAACTTATCATTAAAGGCATTTTTGGGTTACTACAACATAAAGATATTTTTCTTTTTAATCCTTTGCTTAATTTAGCTAATATTGCTTCCCCACACCACTCGCTTAATTTTTCTTTAACGTGTGTTATCCTTTTTCCTAAGGTATCTGATGTCCCTGGGTTATAAGTACTTATTAGTTTTTGTCCCCAAGGATCATGTATTTTTGCAAAAAATAAGGGTAAATAATTACCCGTATCAGGTACTTGATTATAGATATGGTAATAATAATCTTGAAAAACATAAATATACCTATCAATTTCACAAATATCACATAATTGTAATCTTAGTAAAGCTGTTAAATATTTTTGTATAGTTGCTGGGTCTCTTATTATATTACCCTCTCCACAAAACTCTATTCTAAAAGCCTCTACGGCTCTTGTTATTATGTTGGCCAAATCTTCATCTGAATTAAATATATATTGTTTAGCATCAGGACTTATATTTTGCCATTATCTTAAAGCACTATTTAATAGAGTTCTTTCTAAAAATCCTTTTATTGTTTCAATATCCATTTTATTAACAGAAACAACTATTCTAAAAGCGGTTTCCCATTTATCAATCGCTTCTTCCGTGTTATTAACACAATCTAAATCTAAATATATTTCGAAAGGATTTATTGGTTCATTTTTCATTGCGGGATAAGGCCTATAGTTATCTTCTGGTCTCATAGTTGATTTTATAGCGGCGTATCCTAGGGATGGTCTTTGAAATTCATTTATTATTGGTAATCTTTTATCAGTACTTATACTAGCTGTATCATTTATATTAAAATTTTCTTGAGTTTTAATATTGATAAAATTATCATTTAATTCCATATCCCCTATTTTTGTTATTAAATTTTCTACTTCAGAATCGTCTATCTTAGGAATTATATTATTTTTACTTTCCGTATCTGAATTCATTTTAATTATTCTTATAACCTTTAGGTATCTTCATATTTTGTAAAAGTTGAACCAAAGGGTCCTGTAATTTAGTTATTGTTTCTTTATCTTTCCTACTAGGATAGGCAGATTCTAGTAATTCCATAATTTTATCTAATCTAAATATTATTTTATCTCCATAAAAAATAATTGTTTTTTGTATTTCTATTATATCTTTATCTATTTTTAAAGAATTTTCACTTTCTTTTAGTTTATTAAAATTTTTGCTTTCCATTAAGGAGAACTATATTGCCAATCAGTGTCATCATATGTAAAATCAGAACTTATCCATTCATAATTACTAAAATTAAAATCTTCATCAGAAATATAATCATCATCGAAATCAGTATTTGTACCCAAAACTTCATTTTCAATAAAATTAGTCTGGTTATTAATTAGCTTAATCAATCTAATTTCATTATTTATCAATTTTATGTTTAAGTAAATTAAGTTATCAAAATCAGTTTCTAGTAATTGTTGGCGTAGCTGTAGAGCCCCCACAAAAGAAATATCGGTGGCTCTGATACCATTTAGGGTGGTAGTAGCCGAAATATTTTGTTGGTTCAAAATCGTTACTTCATGTAAGCAATTATCAAAATAGTTTAAAAACATATCAAAAGTACCTATAGTTGTTATTTTTATTATCCACATACTGTATATTTATTTTATATATTAGAAAAACCAAAAGACATAACACATAGTATATTTAATTTGAGATCAAAATTTATATTATCATCAAAGAAGTTCATAAATTTTCATTAAGATTTACTTTTGTTTGTAAAATATTTCCTTACAAAATCTAAGAGTAACAGCTATTTAGTGATATTTTAAAATTAAAAAGAAAAAGGGTCCAACATGCTTCCGTACCTCTTTCCCGTTTTGACCAAGATATCGCCGGGTTATACCAAGAGTCTTTTTACTAGGCTCTCTCAGACCAAACCTAAGTTATCTTAGGTAACTCCTCTTTGGCTCCTTCAGCAATATTCAGCACAACCTGGTTTCGTTTCCTACCTCCGGTGTAAGGAAAAAAGAGACAGTTTGAGGTTGGAGGATTTTTCTTATTAAGAGAAAAATATCTCTAAATAAGGGTGAATACTCTCAGAATTTATAAGGAAATCAAAGACTTTTATTCCATGATAGAAATTTTACAAAGGGGAAATATCTTACAAAAAGAAAAATAAAACGCTCTGAAAATACAAAGACTTTTAGTACATAAGGGAAGACATTCTAAGACTTGAGTGAAGACCGATGCCCCTTCTTCCCTTTTTATAGGCTTTATTCATGATGAGTCTTCATGTTGCAAGATACGTGTCCTCTTTTGCCTTTTTCTTAGCTAGGTGTCTTTATGTCTTGCCTTGAAGTGTGCCATCTCTTTTTTTAAAGTTGCCTTGGGAAGACATTTAAACCTGCATCTTTTGTCTTTATGGTCATGTGAATCTTATCTTCACCTTTTCTAAGGCCAAATATCAAAGTTTTGTATATATCGTTTATAAATTTAGAAGAGAATCTTTCTTGATAATTAGGTGTTTAAACTCACATGTTTAAACCCTTTAATCTATGCTTAATGCCTATTCATTTAAATTTAGGCTATCTCTTGATGAGTTGGTACTCATATTGTTTTTATTATAAGAACATGACGGGCAGGTTCCAGGAGGGTGTTTCCTATATTGACAAATCTTATACTGTGCCTCTGGACTTGATCTGACTGAACCAGTTTCTAACAAATTTATCTTGCTATTTAAAAATTTTATCGCTGCATCTGGTGATTTTCGGGTCGGAGCAATCATAACCGGAGAATTTTTATATTCTCCTCCATAAGTCCTAAATGGATTTTTAAGAGTAGATTCCATTCCCTGGATTACAACTCTTATCCCAATAGCTCTTCTGTAGTGAATATCATTTTCAATAAAGTTTGTAAATTCTATTCTTTTGGAATCGATTTTGCAGGAGAATGCTTGACATTTTTCAAGATGTAAAAAATGATAAGCAGGGTAATAAAAATCATTGTAAAAATCTAGTCTTGCAGATAAAAACTTTAGGGCTAAAGTATCTCTAGGGGTCATAGTTGGGTTGTTCTGATAACAATTTTTTACTGAAGTTATTACCCATCTTGGTAAATCTGATAATTCAGGAAAATCAGGTGATGCAAGATAAATCATGTTGATGGCACCAAAATCGTACCAATATCTTATCTCATCTGCTGGTGAACCTTGCAGATAATTTAATCTAGGGTATACCCCTGTGAAATCAACATACCTTGACTTAGTTTGAGCAAGGCTGTATAGTTCTATCATTTTATTTCTTTGTCTAGAAACAGGATCTAATAAAAAAGTTTGTTGTAGGGTAGGAATTTGTGGTTGGAGAGGAATCTGTTGGAGGACTTTTTCAAAGGTGGTTGTTTTATCTGAATGAGGTTTAAAAGAAAATTTTTCTCTTACCTCTTCTTCAGGGTCTTGAGCAGTTTCCATAACATGATCACCAGAAGAAGTAGATGGAATATCTGTTTTTTCTAAAATAAATGACATATCTACTTTCTATCATTTGATGTTTTATCATAATCATTTGATGTTTTATCATAAGCTTCATGTAGGTCCCCTATTCGTATGGATCTTTCACAGAATTGTCTTTCCAATCAAGAGTGCGGAATCCTCTTGATCAGAATATTACAGAAACAAGTAGAAGAACAAAATTTCACAATCAAACGGGTCCTCTATTGATTATCCAAACAAAACGTTTTACAATCAACTCAAGACCCTCACAACCTCACAGCCACTATCTGTGATCTTGCTACAAACTCAATTTCGAAATTACTTTCTCTCTCTCTACTTTCTCTCTCTCAAATTCTCTCACCTCTCAAAACCCTAATCACAAAACATGTTTATATACCACATGTCTGTGAACTGGGCTTCCTACTGGGCTAGGCCATTTTCCAAGCCCATTACAATAATAAACTCACTAACCAATAAGCTAAGCCCATTACAAAATATCCAAAGACTAAATAATCAAACTATTAAGCAGTTGTCACCGAATATGCACCAACAGACTCCCCCTTGACAATAGCTTCATAGTGTAACTTTGTCTTCAAACATCTTGTGTTCCTTTGGTCTTTGGATAGCGTCAGCTACACAGCTTCTGACATCAACAGACTCCCCCTTAGCTGATGCTTCCAATCTCCAAAACTTTCATTCATTGTAGATCAGTTAGCTAGCAATCCTTGGTTAAGTAAGTAAGCTCCAACTCTTCCATATCTCTCTTTCTCTTTCTGCAATGTAGTAGAAGGATCCTACCATGCATCTTCACGCATCTTCACTCTCAATTTGCACTTTACTTGTATTCTGCACTTCATTTTGATAACTGCATCAATCTGTTTAGCAACACAAGCAAGTATCTCGAAAAACCATTAGTCTTTTTCACATTTAAAGATAAACCAATATTTTATCTTATCATGCAAAAACAACAACCCATCAGTTTAAAATGGAAGTCCTTTTTAAGACACTATTTTTGTATTTTTGATATTTTAAGAAAGCAGTAAACTATTTACAAACGCAATAAACACTCTATTTTTGTGAGAATCACCGGTAAGAAGATCATATCAGCACAATCAAACTGTTTCACACTATTAGATAATTCTTTATTTAATTTTTCGTGAAAATCAGTCCAAGACGATTACCAGTATGTTTGTCCTTTTAAACAAAATGCATGAACATTTCAAGTACCATTACCATATGATACGTTAAGATAATTTTATTACTGATATATTAGTGTGTCCCACTTCAGGATATACCCCCACGATCAAGGTATGCACAAAGATTCATCGTAGTAGGTGAGTATACTGAATTCATCCGTTTTATTTTTCAACGATAGATAAATGGTGAACAGGTCAGTACTTCCGTACAGCAGAGAGACCAAAATATCTTATCGAGGGCTAAGACAGATACCATTTTTGGTATGATTTATGCTTTTTGCACTTTTTGAATGACTCTCTTTGAGAGCTTCTTCATTTTCAAGGTTTTGGCATTTTTAGCTCTTTTAAGATATCCTGGGTGTGTCTAGGTCAGCATATATCTGGATGCAGCAGAAGGACACCCTTGATATCCCCAGATGAAATAACAGTATAAAGACCCAAAACTTCAGATTTTGGCAATCTATCAACGCAAGATTTAAGGTCATTAAACCATACACCACTGATGTGTTCCCCACTCATACACAGTTCATTTAAGTTTATATCACATTGGTAAGTTGATTATTTCATGCTTTTGCCTACTGGTATATCATATGATGAAGCTGCTATCACACTTAAGCAATTTAATTTCATTTTCAGTGTGACAGTCTAACTTGCTGATGTACTATCATTTCTCCTTTTTTTTTTTCACACAGTGATAACTCATTTTTGTTTTTCTATTTTTTTTATGTTTTTGATTTTTCAAATTTTTTTTTATTTTTGATTTTTAAGATTCTATAACTTACTCCCCCTAAACACACGCACTAACTAAACTCTTTTTGGCTTAGGGAAATTTCTCCCCCTAAATTTTTGTTTTTATGGAGCAAGTTTCAAAAACAGAAATTTAAACACAAACAGACTCCCACTTCAATCTGACAATAAGTTTTTCACTTTTGAAGTTTAGAAAAATCATAACCATCACTAAAGTAAATAGTTCGTTACCCATGTTAACCTACTATTCACCTCAGAAACTTTACAGGAATAACCACTGTCGAACACTTCAACAGTCCTTCTTGGTCATCCTGCACACACTCAACAACTCAGTTAGTCTTGAGAACCCAAGCCCTGATAGTCTTGGGTTTTCCAAATTCATCCATTACAGGTACATCCATCCAATATCCATCACACTTCAGTGGATTATCTGGATACCTGCTTCTCCCATTATTATACCATGAATTTTGAAAAAATTTTGGATGTTGTTGAACATTCGAGTTACAAAAACCCCTATGTCCATTTCTTTGTTGAAAATTTCGATTACCAGCAGTTTGGTATCGATTTTGATATCCAAAATTTTTATTTTGACTTTGAAAACGATTTGATTTACCACTATATTGACTAAATTGTGGAGAAATACTTCTTGGTCTATCAAATCTTTTCGAAGTTGAGGGTTTTGGTTGAGATTCAGGTTTCTTTGTCTGACAACTTGTTTTTACACTATTGCTTGACCCAACCTGATTCTCATCCTTAACCTCATCAACCTTTTGTTTACCTTTCTTCAAAGGACAACAACTCGCCACGTGCCCTTTGTTGTGACATTTAAAACAAGATCTTTTCTTAGAAGTTTTCTTTTTGTTTGATCCCTTTTTAAATGTGTTAGCCTTTTTGTCTTCAGTATCCTCGTCCACTTTATGAGGTGTACTGTTAGACCCTACAGATTCTTTCAAAGAAACTGGACTATCTGGCAAGTTCACAGCTATCGGATCCACTACTACTTGTGCAGTGGTTACAAACTCAGTTAGCTCATCTTCAGTTGGTAAAAATGAGTAGTCTTGATTTCCAGAAGATGAAGCTTTAGTAAACCCCACCCCTGTTTTATCATTACTTCTTTTTAAACCTTTTTGAATTTGAGTTCTGACTAACGAAGAATTCCCAAAATCGTTTAACTTCCCCTGAAGTGCAACAATTTTGGCTTGTGCATCAGCCAATTCTGTGCACTTTTCTGAAAGCTCGTTAGTCTTTTCTTTCACAGTTTCACGAGCTAAATCAATGATCTGTAACAGTTCATTGACTTTGCTTGTTAAACTGCTGATTTCTTGTTCATTTGATTTGAGTTTATCTAGACAATTTGACTCTCTTTTAATCAAAAGAACATTTGACTCTTTTAATTTTTGCAATTCAGCTAACTGAATTTTGTTTTGCTCCGATAGTCTGTCAACGTTACCCTTTAGTTCAGTGCAATTATGACATGTATGACTTACAGGTTCTGATGTTACCTTCACCTCTGTTGTAAGTTCATTCACACCATTCATGCACTTTGAAACTTCTGCATCTACCTTTTCAGCAGTTTCCTTATCAGCTTCCTTTTTCAAATCATTCTCTTCATCTGCTTTCTTTTTCTCTTCAACCCCAGCAGCTACTTCTCTTATCTTCACAGCTGCAAACTCAGCCACCAATGGTTGATCACAAGTATTCACTTTTGATTTAATCTGATAACGTTTTTCCAGGGCTTCCCATAGCTCTTGAGAAGTTCCATACTTCTTAAGGGTATGTTTAACGCCCTCAGGCAAGGACTTCTTTATTGCTGCTAAAGCTTTCTTCTCAGCATCAACCACTCGTTTCTCAGATTCATTCATCTTATCATAAGACATCACTATAACTCTTCCATCAACACGACGTGTGGGAGCAAAGTACCCATCGATCATACAGCTCCACATTTTAGTATCTTCACTCTTCATAAACGACTCAAACTTTTCTTTCCAGTCAGCATATTCTTTGATGTTTGTAAGCTTTGGCCAATGTTTAACAGTCTCACTAACATTGTCCATTTTAACCATCTTTAAACACGTTTTACCGTAACCGTACAGATAAAACCGTACAATATTTTTCCGAAAACTGTTTTTACCAAAGTATACCGTTAGAATCGTCTCGAAAAAACGAATTCAATGATATATAATGTCGAAAACCAAATTCGGAATTTTCCAGAGTCTTTTTTTTTTTTTTCCTAAAAATCAAAGGATTTCAACGGTCCAAACGGTTCTGTCTAACGAGCTACGGATCAATTTCTATTTGCAAAACAGTCAGATTTTATCGACGCTTGCCAACTGAAATTCCACCTCTTAAATTCGCTGGTCACTGGTTAAATTCGCTGGAACATTTAATTTCGCTGGTACAGATTAAATTTGCTGACAAGTTCGCTGAACAATTTCGCTATTACGACGACTATAAAATCGCTGAAAACCGTGATGATTTCGCTGTGGACAATCACACGGTTACCAAAGTCGCCTTTGGATTTAACGTCGCCGGTAAATTTGCTGGTTTCAGTTAATTTCGCTGATGATTAAGCTGATCAGTTAATTTCGCAGCCTGTTAATTTCGCAGATCCTGTAAATCTGGAAAGTTAATCTGATCAAAAATTCTCCAACACAATCTGCAAAATCAAAACAACCTAATCAGCTCAAAATTTTCGAAAATTATGAAGAACAGATTGAAAACCACGAAGAACACGAAGTACAGTCTTCGAATCTTCAAGAAATTCAGCCAAAATTCTTCACACAAACAACCAAAAACTGTCCTGCAAACCCTAAAACCTGCACAAACAGCAAACAAACAATGCAGAAGATCAAAACAGCCAACAAATTCGAAAAATTATATCAAAAATTTCGAAAATTTCAAAACCCTAATTTTTCAGGTTTTCAAAATTTCGAAAATTTCTTCCTGTTTCTGCAGCCAACAATCCTGAACCGAGCCTTCAAGAGCCTAATGCTCTGATACCAATTGTAAGTCCCCTATTCGTATGGATCTTTCACAGAATTGTCTTTCCAATCAAGAGTGCGGAATCCTCTTGATCAGAATATCACAGAAACAAGTAGAAAACTGAAACAGCAAATCACTTTCAAACCGGGTTTACTATTGATTATCCAACTTGCAGTTTACAATCAATTAAAACCCTAACCAACACCAATTTCGTCCAAGCCCTAGCTCTCACGAAATTCTATCTCTCACAAACTCTGTTTTGGCTGATTAGCTGATTAACCTAAACCCTAAAGCCTAACCTTGTTTATATAACACAAGGTTTACTACTTGGGCCAAGGCTAAACATCATGGACTGCGAATTGGTCTAAGCCCAATTCGTTTCCCACATCCCCATAAGTATGGGTTTAGTTAGCCCAAACATTACAACTAACTATTACAAAGCTAAACCCGCTAACTGTTTATCGTTTAACTAATTACAAGATATCCAAAGACCAAATCTAAGCTGTTGTCACAAACATGCACCAACACTTCATCTTCATACTATCGAATTCATACATGGTAACTTTGTTACTTATCATCCTGAAGTGGCTTTTCATCAAATTTTTTATCTCTGCAATGTGTTCAGGAATAGTTTCAATTATATCTATAAGTTCTCCCATATCAGTTGCAATTTCTTTAATTGCTTGTATCTGTTCGTCCATCATCCTTAGACGGCTATCAAGTTGTTGTCCTAATTCTTCCATCTCTAGTCAAGAAATCTGCCAAAACATTTTTATTAGATTTTATTATTTCAATATTAAAATTATATTCAGATAAAAGAGTTTGCCATCTTATGAGCCTTTTATACTCAGGTTTAGAAGGCAAATTATTTTTTATAAAAGCTTTTACCTGGGTATTATAAGTTCTTAACAAAAATTTGTTAGGTAATAAGAAATAATAAAACTTTTGGCAGCTTCTAATAACTGCTAGTAATTCTTTTTCATTAATATGATATCTTGTTTCAGTGTCACTAAAAGTCACTGAACAATATCTACAAATGCTTTCACCAATTTTTTTCTTCTTCAGAGTTATAATTTATCTTTTTAAGTATCCCACTCCAATAATATTCTGAAGCATCAGTTTCTAAAATTAAATCATCCTTTTCTTTGGGTAATTGTAATTTTGGTAACCTTTTACAATATTCTTTTATCTTTTTTACTTGTTCTTCTAGACCTTTGTCAAAACTAAATACTTTATCCTTTTTAAGAAGAACCTGAAAGGGTTTTCTTAGAGCTGCAAGATTTTCTATGAAATCAGAAGCATAATTTAATATTCCAAGAAAACTTTGAACTTGTTATTTATCAATCAATTTATTTGGGAAGGCAGCTATTTTTTCCAAAATATGGCTTTAAAGTTCTATCCCCTTGCCATCTATCTTCATTACCAAAAAATCTATAGTATCTTGTAACAAACTAGTTTTTCTTTTCCGAAAGAGCTAATCCATGTTTTATACACAAATCTGTAAAAGTGTCAAGATGTTTTAAATGTGAATTAATATCATCTGATAGGATTAGAATATCCTCTATATATACAAAAATAAAGTCATAATTTCTAAATATAATATCCATTTTTCTTTGAAATATTTGAGGAGCATTTTTCAATCCAAAAGGCATTACAAGCCATTCATATTGCCCTTGAGGAGTAGAAAATGCTTTGTATGCAATACTATCAGGATGCATTTTTATTTGCCAAAATCCACTTTTGCAATCAAATTTTGAAAATATCTTTTTGTTTCTAGTCGAATTTATTAAACTTTCTTTATGAGGTAAAAAATATCCATAAAAAATAGTATTATCATTTAGTTTCTTATAGTTTATTACCATTCTAGGTTTACCTTTTGTAACCTCAGCGTGTTTTCTTACCAAGAAGGCAGGAGAGCTGTGTGGGCTATGACTGGCTCTGATCAACTTTAAATCTAGGAGTTCTTTTATCTGGGACCTAAATTCTTTTTGGTCTTCTGGATTGTATCTCATTGGTTTTACTCTAATCTACTTATCTTTATCTTTCATTTCTAATTTTGTTGTTATCTGATTTTTATCCCAAAATTATAACGGGTTACTTGTATAACATTGTTTTTACTTATCTTTTATGTTTTCTATATGGTTATCCAATCTTCTTAGATTTACTTGATAATCTAAGGGTTCTTTTAAGTAATATTCCAAGACTGGTATCCCTTTTCCTAATTTTGGATTTTGTTTGTATCCAATATCACCACGCTGGCTTCCGCGTGTTGTAAAGTTGGTTGGAAATTTTCTTCCATATGCCTTTTTTATTCTTTTAACTACTATCAAGTGATGACATGGTGTTTTTAGTATAATTTGGTAGGCTACTATATCAAAAGTAATTTTGTTAAATCTTTCTAAAAAATCATTTCTAATAATACATCTGATCCAGAATTATAAAAGTAAAATGGTGGACATTTAACCATATATGATCCGATTATTATTATTATTGGATTTTTTATTCCTCTTTTTAGGGGAACTATAGTTTTTGAAAAGCTAACTCCATTACATGGTGTTAAATCCTCATGATATTCCTTTGGAAAGCAATCTGGTTTACATATACATAATCCTGAGCCACTATCTATATAAGCAGCAAAGTATTCAGCTTTGTAATCTTTATAAGTAATATCTATTGGAATATATATGCTTTTAGGGCTTGTCATTTTGGTATATAAATCATTTTACCATTGTATGTAATTTTTAATCCATAGGAGGTTATTTGATATGGTTTTACATTTTCTAAGAAAGTTAATCCTAACATGATTTCTAATGAATCGTTCTCATCTTCATTACCGATTAAGAGTATTAAAGGAATTTTTTCTTCTCCAAACTTTATTATGGTTTCTACAGCTTCATTAATTTCATGTAGTTCACCATTAAACTTTGTATATTGATGGGGTTCTTCGAATGGGTATTTTTGAAAATATTTACAAATTTTATGGTTTATATCATTCCCATTAGCACCTGTATCTATTAGCATGTTTACTGCCGAAAATCTTTTTCCATTGAAATATTCTCCTTGAATTTTGTAATTTCTTACATTATCTTCTTTTTCGCTAATTATACCATTATATCTACTTGAATTAGTCATTCTCAGAGGATGACTTATTACCTCTTTGTTTGAGAAAAACAATTTAGGGGTTATCTGGTTAGATGACATCATTGGTTTATCTTGTAGATCAAGACTTAAAGGTCTTGAATCTATTTCTTCTATTTTGGGTAAGGTTGGTATTTGTATTTGACAAACGTCGTTGAATAAATAAGGAAAATCAATAGTGTCTTTTATACTAAAACATTCAGAATGATATAAGTATTTGATACTGCATAAGATATAGCATATGTAATAGAAAAAGGTCTATGTTGTTGTTTAAAGAAATCTTTTCTCTTAAAATCTTGTAATAGACTTAGAGTTTTGTCAAAATCTTTATCTTGAATATTATAGGAAATTCTAGGATAGATATTAAATTTCAGTTTTCCATATTGTAAATTTCCTCTTAATATTCCAAGGCATGCTTCTTCTCTATTTTGTATTCTATTATCCATGACAACTAATTCTATAGGGGTATCTATACCTTCTTTAAAGGTGGATTTTATTATTATTTGAATAGCTCCTACATGTACCCATCCCAAAGTGTTTCTTATTTCTGGTTTTATCTTTTGTATTTTTTCTTGGATATCTTTTTTAGATAATAAAGGTATCATAACTTTGTTAGATGTTATGTTGATATCTAAAGCTCTTTCTTGAATATTTAGCCCATAATATAGATGATGATCTCTAGCATTTATTCCTAGTTTTTGTAAAGTATTCATTTTGAATCATGAGTGATTTGATAATGAGAAATTTTCAAGTTGTATTTGTTTAAGTTTTTTCTTATCTATTAATACTTCTTGTTTATATTCTCCAAATTGTTCATTTTGGCAATCAATTATATCATCGTCTATCTTACTAGTGGTGGCTATATCAAATCTATTCATCTTCAGATGTTGTGTATTCTGTTTCAGTTAATATAAATATGCTTTCATCAGAATCTTCATTATGAAAATCATTAATTTGTATAAATTCTCCTTCATTCATCATTTTTTCAATGTCGTCATCTATTTCAAATATCTTGATTGAGATTTTTATTAAATTTCTTAGGACATTTATTTGCATAATGTCCTTCTTCATGACAAAGAAAACATCTACACTTTTTAGGACTTTGTTTTCTTTTATATGTAGGTTTAAAAGTCTTTTTATATCCTTTTCTTTTATAAAATTTTGTTTTACGCTTTTTGAAAAATCGTTTTCTAAAATGAGTTCTTTTCTTATATTTTCTTTTTATCTTTCCGTAATAGTAAGAACTATCACAACCTATCATTAAAGGCATTTTTGGGTTACTACAACATAAAGATATTTTTCTTTTTAATCCTTTGCTTAATTTAGCTAATATTGCATCCCTACACCACTCGCTTAATTTGTCTCTGACGTGTGTTATCCTTTTTCCTAAGGTATCTGATGTCCCTGGGTTATAAGTACTTATTAGTTTTTGTCCCCAAGGATCAGGTATTTTTGCAAAAAAATAAGGGTAAATAATTACCCGTATCAGGTACTTGATTATAGATATGGTAATAATAATCTTGAAAAACACAAATATACCTATCAATTTCACAAATATCGCATAATTGTAATCTTAGTAAAGCTGTTAAATATTTTTGTATAGTTGCTGGGTCTCTTATTATATTACCCTCTCCACAAAACTCTATTCTAAAAGCCTCTACGGCTCTTGTTATTATGTTGGCCAAATCTTCATCTGAATTAAATATATATTGTTTAGCATCAGGACTTATATTTTGCCAATATCTTAAAGCACTATTTAATAGAGTTCTTTCTAAAAATCCTTTTATTGTTTCAATATCCATTTTATTAACAGAAACGGCTATTCTAAAAGCGGTTTCCCATTTATCAATCGCTTCTTCCGCGTTATTAACACAATCTAAATCTAAATATATTCCGAAAGGATATATTGGTTCATTTTTCATTGCAGGATAAGGCCTATAGTTATCTTCTGGTCTCATAGTTGATTTTATAGCGGCGTGTCCTAGGGATGGTCTTTGAAATTCATTTCTTATTGGTAATCTTTTATCAGTACTTGTACTAGTACTTGTACTAGCTGTATCATTTATATTAAAATTTTCTTGAGTTTTAATATTGATAAAATTATCATTTAATTCCATATCCCCTTTTTTGTTATTAAATTTTCTACTTCAGAATCGTCTATCTTAGGAATTATATTATTGAGTAAATTACAAGTTTTGTCCTTCATCTTTCTCCCAAATTTCAGGCGCTGTCCTTTACCTTTAAAATTGATGAGTTTTGTCCTTAACGTTTCAAAATCCTGCACGTTATGTCCTTTAGGGCAAACCCAGTTAATTTTTTTTTTGTTAAATCTCATCATGTGCAAGGCACATGAGGGCATTTTTGTAATTTCGTTTTTTATGGAAATTTATGTTATTAACTTAAAATAAATATCCCACCATCTTCAAAAGTTGCAGACCCACCACCAGCCGCCACCACCTCCCACCCTCACCTACCGCCGACCACCCACTATCTCCACCGTCTCCAACATCACCATCAATTACATCGCCTGAACCAGATTCAACAAAAAATCCCCAAATCCCCAAACAAACAAAAAATCCCCAAATTCAGGGTTAGAATACCTTCAAACAACAACATCAAAACACCTTCAAATCGCCTTCAAATCTTCTCTGTTTGTCTCCGTAACATAGACATCATACCTGTAACAAACAACTTGTATACCTAACTTCATCTTCAACCTAATTTCACCCCCTTTTCATAACCTACAACAAACAACTTCAATACCTGTAATAATCTGTTGCAGATCGAAAATCAACAAGCATGGGCTGGTAAATCATCACTGTAGCTACCCCGGCACCGCCGCAGCGCCACCACCGCCGCTAAAGAAAACTCTTAATTTACCCGCCGATAACGCCTCCGTCACTATCACCGATACTCACAAACTGCACCATCGTCATCACAAACGATCACATCCACCATTGTTGTCTCCATAGCAGAATGGTCGGTCGGTTGGAGACCAAAGTCGGCCCTCTTCTCCGATCTTCTCTCTTCATACCTTGCCGGAACCCTAACTCGTTACCACCGCCATCACCCTGCCACTACGACACCAGTCTGAAGTCTGACCATAACCATCGTCGTCATCTCCGACGTCCACACCCACCACCGTCGCCCTCTCTCTCTCTTCGTTTACTCTCTCTTTCTCTATCTTTCTCTCTCTATCTCAAGGCTTCTGTCTCTCTCTTTCATTAAGAGGGATTTTAAAAAGAGTTAATTTCAAGTTTTTCATTTATTTTAAAATGTTTTTCTAATAGTGAGATTAAAAGACAAATGTACCCTTCACTTAACCACTAAATATAATAAAGTTAGGGCTAAAGGACATAACGTGCAAGATTTTGAAACGTTAAGGACAAAACTCATCAATTTTAAAGGTAAAGGATAGCGCCTGAAATTTGGGACAAACATAAAGGACAAAACTTGTAATTTACTCTATATTATTTTTACTTTCCGTATCTGAATTCATTTTAATTACTCTTATAACCTTTAGGTATCTTCATATTTTGCAAAAGTTGAACCAAAGGGTCATGTAATTTAGTTATTGTTTCTTTATCTTTCCTACTAGGATAGGCAGATTCTAGTAATTCCATAATTTTATCTAATCTAAATATTATTTTATCTCCATAAAAAATAATTGTTTTTTGTATTTCTAATATATCTTTATCTATTTTTAAAGAATTTTCACTTTCTTTTAGTTTATTAAAATTTTTGTTTTCCATTAAGGAGAACTATATTGCCAATCAGTATCATCATATGTAAAATCAGAACTTGTCCATTCATAATTACTAAAATTAAAATCTTCATCAGAAATATAATCATCATCGAAATCATTATTTGTACCCAAAATTTCATTTTCAATAAAATTAGTCTGGTTATTTAGCTTAATCAATCTAATTTCATTATTTATCAATTTTATGTTTAAGTAAATTAAGTTATCAAAATCGGTTTCTAGTAATTGGTGGCGTAGCTATAGAGCCCCCGCAAAAGAAATATCGGTGTCTCTGATACCATTTAGGGTGGTAGTAGCCGAAATATTTTGTCGTTTCAAAATCGTTACTTCATGTAAGCAATTATCAAAATAGTTTAAAAACATATCAAAAGTACCTACAGTTGTTATTTTTATTATCCACATTTTGTATATTTAATTTATATCTTAGAAAAACCAAAACACAAAGCACATAGTATATTTAATTTGAGATCAAAATTTATATTATCATCAAAGAAGTTCATAAATTTTAATTAAGATTTACTTTTGTTTGTAAAATATTTCCTTACAAAATCTAAGAGTAACAGCTATTTAGTGATATTTCAAAATTAAAAAGAAAAATGGTCCAACATGCTTCTGTACCTCTTTCCCGTTTTGACCAAGATATCGCCGGGTTATACCAAGAGTCTTTTTACTAGGCTCTTTCAAACCAAACCTAAGTTATCTTAGGTAACTCCTCTTTGGCTCATTCAGCAATCTTCAGCACAACCTGGTTTCGTTTCCTACCTCCGGTGTAAGGAAAAAAGAGACAGTTTGAGGTTGGAGGATTTTTCTTATTAAGAGAAAAATATCTCTAAATAAGGGTGAATACTCTCAGAATTTATAAGGAAATCAAAGACTTTTATTCCATGATGGAAATTTTACAAAGGGGAAATATCTTACAAAAAGAAAAATAAAACACTCTGAAAATACAAAGACTTTTAGTACATAAGAGAAGACATTCTAAGACTTGAGTGAAGACCGATGCCCCTTCTTCCCTTCCTTTTCCCTTTTTATAGGCTTTATTCTTGATGAGTCTTCATGTTGCAAGATACGTGTCATCTTTTGCCTTTTTCTTAGCTAGGTGTCTTTATATCTTGCCTTGAAGTGTCCCATCTCTTTTTTCAAAGTTACCTTGGGAAGACATTTAAATCTGCATCTTTTGTCTTTATGGTCATGTGAATCTTATCTTCACCTTTTCCAATGCCAAATATCAAAGTTTTGTATATATCGTGTATAAATTTAGAAGAGAATCTTTCTTGATAATTAGGTGTTTAAACTCACATGTTTAAACCCTTTAATCTATGCTTAATGCCTATTCATTTGAATTTACGCTATCTCTTGATGAGTTGGTACTCATATTGTTTTTATTATGAGAACATGGTGGGCAGGTTCCAGGAGGGTGTTTCCTATATTGACAAATCTTATACTGTGCCTCTGGACTTGATTTGACTGAACCAGTTTCTAACAAATTTATCTTGCTATTTAAAAATTTTATTGCTGCATCTGGTGATTTTCGGGTCGGAGCAATCCTAACCGGAGAATTTTTATATTATCCTCCATAAGTCCTAAATGGTTTTTTAAGAGTAGATTCCATTCCCTGGATTACTACTCTTATCCCAATAGCTCTTCTGTAGTGAATATCATTTTCATTAAAGTTTGTAAATTCTCTTCTTTTGGAATCGATTTTGCAGTAGAATGCTTGACATTTTTCAAGATGTAAAAAATGATAAGCAGGGTAATAATAATCATTGTAAAAATCTGGTCCTGCAGATAAAAACTTTAGGGCTAAAGTATCTCTAGGGGTCATAGTTGGGTTGTTCTGATAACAAATTTTTACTGAAGTTATTACCCATCTTGGTAAATCTGATAATTCAGGAAAATCAGGTGATGTAAGATAAATCATGTTGATGGCACCAAAATCGTACCAATATCTTATCTCATCTGCTGGTGAACCATGCAGATAATTTAATCTAGGGTATACCCCTGTGAAATCAACATACCTTGACTCAGTTTGAGCAAGGCTGTATAGTTCTATCTTTTTATTTCTTTGTCTAGAAACATGATCTAATAAAAAAGGTTGTTGTAGGGGAGGAATTTATGGTTGGAGATGTCACACCCCAACCGATGCGGAAACATCGGGGCATGGCACTGAGTGAAACAGATTGTCCATGAGTATCCATAACAACTATTCATTACCAGATAATTAGACGTCACGTCCCATACCGCAACATATCCAAATAAAAACAGTTATTACAAATAACTGTCTCAAAAACAAACACTGTTCCGACGACTCAGATTTAAGCGTGACATAACTAGACCCCTAGCTTGATTCACCAAAGCACAGCAATTCCTAGCATCTCAAACACCTGTCACATACGTTAAAATAAAGGTCAATACACATAGTGTAAAGGTGAGCATACAAGTTTAATAGTATAATAGAGTTCGAAATCATTTACGCATAACCAGCATGTTACATGTAACAAAGTGAAGGCTTGTAGGTTATCGACAGAGAAATATGCACAGACGTGACTGCAAGTTGTAGAATGCGCAAAACATATCCCCACTGGGACACGTGAAGTAAATCCCTAAACAACCCCTGTCCACGACAGGTGCTGAGTCCAAACTATAGTACTATCGTTACTAAGGTGTCAGGCAACAATCACTGTGTTAACATAACATACAAGCATTCATCGAATAACACGTAGCATGCATTAATGGTCAGCGTATAAATAGTGTTTGCGTTGTGTGTTGATTGTGATTTGAATAAGTAACGTATGTAACATCCCAAAAGTGCGTAAAGCAAAAAGGGATCGAGTATACTCACAGATAGCGTTTAACAAGTAAACACTCTCTTGGATTGAAGGGAGCGCTGAGAGAGATTAGCCTGAACAGTTAACGATAGCATAAGCGAAGAACGGCGCGTAAAACGGTGCAAAAGAACCAAGTGTCGAACGGTAATCCGATCGGATGGCAATCCGATCGGTTGGTCATTCAATCGGATGTCAATCCGTTCGGATGGTAATCCGATCGAATGGCCATTCGGTCGGATTGACATTCGTTTGGTAAGGATGTGTTTATGTATGATGGCTTTGAAGTTTTCATTGTAGCATTTTGAAAACAGAGAAGTATCTCTACCTTTCAGGTCATTCCATCGAACGACAGTTCGATCAGATGACGATCCGTTCGGCGAGACATTTCTTTGGAGAACAAGTTCACAGCAAGATTATCACTCGATCGGTTGGTCTACCAATCGGATGGCAATCCGTTAGAACTGTCTAAGTATTGAACATGTTGAAAATTGTTTAAGTGTTGAACCTCAAGTGTAATCCGATCGGATTGCAGTTCGATCAGATGGCAACCCGATCGGACGGCAATCCGATCGGACAGCAATCCGTCCCGCGAATCTGATCATCTTGAACCTGTTTATTTTGAAAGTTTACGGTTTGTTCGAGACGATATGACAACGCACTAAACATCGGAACTTCGTCAAGTCCCAAGTCGTTCGATCGAAAAGGAATCACCCAAGTCCGATCAGTTTACTGGTTCGTGACGGTTGTTCGTGTTTAACCCGAAATCGGTTGTCTCTTTGATAGAAACCAGATCTTGAACCAACACATCGCTAAGAAAGAGTAGAAGATCAGAACGAGCTCCGATTCTATCGGTTTTGAGTGCATTGAGTGTAAAAGAGTTGAAAGAAAGTTGGAAAAGCTTCTTTCAATCCTTTTAACCTTGAAAATGTTTAGATCAGTGTGAAAACATTGTTTGTTCATGTGGAAATCTTTCAGATCTAAGTTGTTCTTGGTGGAATGAAGCCAAATCTTGAAGTTCATAAGAACTTCATGATGACATCATCCTAGAACACCTTAATCCACTGATTTCTCGGTTAAAAGTTAAGATTTAAAGGTGAAACAGATGAAGAAGTGCGTGTAGATCATAGAAGTACAAGATTTAGGTTGAAAACTTACATGAATCGTGAGAAATCAAGAGAAAGAAGGTCTTGAGCGTGCTGGTCGAGTGAGAGAGCTGTCACATCACAAATGATGTGACAGGTGGGTATTTATAGGTTGCCAAAAAGGGAAAGTGGGTGCAGGTGTCGGATAGGATGTCACCGATAAGATGACACTCCGATCGGATGGCAATCCAATCGGATGGCAATCCGATGGGTTGGCCATCCGATCAAGTGGTCACTCGATCGAGTGGCTCCAACGAGTTTCGTTTCGATGTCTCGTTTGGCGTGTTGAGCGTTGCGATGCGTTTAAGCGAGTGTGCGATGCGATAGTATTAAACATTAACTACAAATAACTTAACCGATACTCGCTATATCTAACATACAATCATCCTAATTAAATTGCGTTTAACGTTTGCGATTCAATTGCGTTGCGATAGAGTTGCAATTGCGTTTTGATTAACCACCACAAAACATAAAGTAAACATGCACAAGTAACACATAAGTAGTACACACACATAAAACAATATCCAGAACGCATAATTCGAGTTGCGAATGCGATTGCGATGCGATAAGCGATAAAGCGATAAACATGAGATAAACATCGATTATTCACAGATACTTCACATAATACAACTAAAACGAATAAAATAAAGATTCAATTACAAGTCCAAGAAGTCAAATCAGAATTTAAGCAAGGAGTGACAGATCGCAATTAGCAATCTTTTCTTCCTTTGACTTCAATCTTGACTTTGACTTTGACTTCCGTAACACGGGGTGTTACAGGAGAGGAATCTGTTAGAGGACTTTTTCAAAGGTGGTTGTTTTATCTGAATGAGGTTTAAAAGAAAATTTTTCTCTTACCTCTTCTTCAGGGTCTGGAGAAGTTTCCATAACATGATCACCAGAAGAAGTAGATGGAATATCTGTTTTTTTCTAAAATAAATGACATATCTACTTTGTTGGACCGTTCTACGACCTTGAAACGTCAGTTAAGGCAGTTCATCTTTGAATATGAAGGCGGAATCAACATAAACAAAGTCATAACAGCTAGTTTCCTTTTAATCTTTCTTTTCTGATTGATTTACGTGCTTGTACAATGTTTTCTGATACAAATCCGGCAGCACTTCGTTTCACACACAATGACCTACACCTCTACAAATGACACACACAAACCTATTTATAGACTGTAGATTTCGCTTGAACCATTTCAAGCTAAATCATGATTTCCCTTGAACCATTTCAAGCTAAATCTTCAATATTGATTTAGCTTGAAACACACATAAACCCTTTCAAGCGAAATACACAAGTTTATACATATAAAACCCTAATGTGTGTTCATTCAAACTATCTAGACACAAGACTTGATTAAGACGTAATCAGCAGACATTTATTGCACCAACAGACTCCCCCTTGGATGTTGATGAAGTCTTTGGCTTCAAGTCTTTGTCTTTATCAATCTTCAAACATTGTAAAAACTCTTCAATCTTTATCTTCAAACTTTAAACTTCCATCTTCCCTTTGACCGTTGATCCAGACTCCCCCTTTCACAGACTCCCCCTCTCAATATGCTAGAATCTGAGATATCTGGTTCAAGCTTTTACAAATAGCTTCCGTTGGGAATAATGAAGTCCAAACCTGTTACTCAACCAACAAACATTACAATTCTATCTTTTCAACAATAAATCACAAACTCAATCAGTTTTAACAATCCACTCAAGTATTCAGGTCCAAGTTAATGACCCTGATCACTTGATTAATCTACCAAGTCCAAATTAATGACCTTGGTTGATCTTTTGACGAAACAATACTGATTTTAAAACAACAATTTCAAACATTTTCTGAAAATAACAAGTATCAAATTAATGAACTTGTTTTTGACTTTTCAAACAATTCAAACTTCTTCAAAGATAAGCTCTCCTCATTCTTCAGTCCAGAATCTCCTGCATCTGCTTCAATCATCTGAGAATCCAACAATCAACTCTCTACTTTGGTTTGTCGGAAAATAAAGCAGAAATAAAATCTTTTTGAATTTTATCAAAGTGATCTAAACTAAGAAATGAAATACAGAAAACTTAAATTGCAGAAAGTAAACAAAGTAAACTATTTACAAACATATTTTTGGCGAGCGTGTTAGGGAATCATATCAGCTTTTCAGACAAAATACAAGTACCGTTAAGCTTCAATTACATACTCAGAATTAAACAATTCACCTCGATTGTCGATATACTGATCCATCTTAAATTCTCACACAAAGTTCAATTTACTCAGGATACGAATTAGATATCTTAGGAACAAGCTCATTCATGTGTCCCACCTCTTGAATATACTCCCGTATCCAGAATCCCAATAATCAGTCTTACAGGTGAGTATACTACAATGATATCTGTATAGAAATTAGGTATGCGAGGGCCGAGGGATCTCAGGTCGATACTTCCGTATACGCAGAGAGATATCAGCTTCGACTTTACGGTATGTCCCCTTTAGAGGATCTTTTTGCTTACAACAGCAGCGACTATCAATTTTATTGTTTCATCGGCATGCTGAGGGTTTAATGCTATGTTTCAAGCATTGCAGAAAGTATTAGCCAAGGACTAGGTCAGAACTACCGTTCAGCAGAAGTCCCGGAATAATACCCCAGACATCATTGAGTATAAAGACCTAGTATATCAGATTATGAGACCTTTCAAACGAGATTTCAGGGGTTACCTATATATCCAAGTAGTGTTCCCCACGAATTTCACAAGTTTGAAATTTAGGTTTATATCCCGAATAAATCTACTAAATGTGCAAAAACCTATCGACACATCATCAGTGAGACTGTTTAACTCATTTATACTTTACAAATCTTTAGCATACTGTAATCGTCTAGCCGATGTACTATCATTTTCCCTATATACACAAGCTCTTTTTCAGATTTTATCATGTTTTTGTATTTTTGCATTTTTCACTGTTTTTGTATTTTCTGAAAACATAAACTATATACAACTATCTACTCCCCCTAAATACCAAAACAAGTAAAAAATCGACAAACCATTGCAGATTGTTTCTCGTCTTCATCCGCAACAGTACTTTCATCAACGCCCACAATTCCATCCGACACCGAAAGAAGCTTCATACCATTCAGTTTTAACAAATATTTAAACCGATTTTTATCAAAAGCTTTGGTATGTAAATCAGCTTTCTGTTCGTCAGTGTGGATTTTCTCAATTCGTATCAGCTTTTTCTCAAAACAATCACGAATAAAGTGATGACGAATTTCTATGTGTTTAGTTTTAGCGTGATGTACTGGATTCTTTGTTATATTTATTGCGGCCTCATTATCAACAAAAAGAGGTGTGTTAAGAAACTGCAAACCGTAGTCGCGCATCTGTTGCTGTATCCACAAGATCTGAGAGCAGCAACTGCTAGCAGAAACATACTCCGCTTCACATGTAGATAACGCCACAGACGTTTGTTTCTTACACTGCCAGGTGACCAATCTAGAACCAAAGAACTGGCATCCTGCAGTTGTTGATTTTGAATTAACTTTGCAGCATCCGAAATCCGAATCGGAATACCCTTCGAGCGTAAAGTCGCCTTTTCTAGGATACCACAACCCCAATGAAGGAGTTCCTTTCAGGTAGCGCAATATCCTCTTCACAATGATCATATGCGATGCTCTCGGGTTAGACTGAAATCTTGCTGCGAGGCACGTTGGGTACATGATATCAGGACGTGAAGCAGTTAGGTACATTAAAGAACCTATCATGGAACGGTAAAACGTTTCATCAGCCCTGTCTCCGGTGAGATCTGGGTGAATCCCATGATTTGTTGCAAGTGGGGTAGCAGCTGGAGTAGAACTTGACATCCCAAATTTCTCTAGAATATCATGAACGTACTTTGTCTGATGAATGAAAATTCCCTCAGGAAGTTGTTCAACTTGTAAACCCAGGAAGAATTTCATCTCCCCCATTGATGACATTTCAAACTTTTGCTTCATCACTGATTCAAAATCTTTGCATAAATTTTCATTTGTCGACCCAAAGATTATATCGTCCACATAAATCTAAACTATCAGAAGATGACCATCGACCTCTTTAGTGAAGAGAGTGGCATCCACTTTTCCACGAATGAACTTATTGGCTAGTAGGTGTTGAGACAAAGTCTCGTACCAAGCTCTCGGGGCTTGGTGTAAACCATACAGCGCTTTGTCTAACAGGTAGACCTTGTTTTTGTGGATTGGATCGGTGAAGCCCGGCGGCTGACCGACATAAACCTCCTCTTTTACCTTCCCGTAGAGAAAAGCCGATTTAACATCCAACTGATAAACTTTAAAGTTCTTCCAAGACGCAAATGCTAGGAAAATTCTGATTGCCTCTAGTCGTGCTACAGGAGCATAGACTTCGGTAAAATCAATTCCCTCCTGTTGACTAAATCCCTGAACAACGAGTCGAGCTTTGTTGCGAACCACAACTCCTCTATCGTCCCTCTTGCACTTGAACACCCACTTGGTGTTAATCTTTCTCTGACCATCTGGCAAATCAACTAACTTCCACACTCCCAATTTCTCGAATTGACTAAGTTCCTCCTGCATTGCATTGACCCAAGAGTCTTCAGTAAGCGCCTCTTTGTAAGTTCTTGGCTCAACCTGCGAGATAAAACAACTCAATGAGAATTCAGTTTGCAAAGGAGCAACTTTTGTATAAAAACATGTAAGCCCTTTATCAATCTGATTTCGAGTGCGAACGCCTGTCTGCAATTCTCCTATGATCAACTCCTCTGGATGATATGAAAAAGTTCGCGGCATCACTTCACTTGGAACATCTACATTTCCTTCCAGATTAGTAACATTCTGCTCTGCATCTTGTTCACCAACTTGGTTTGTTTGACTTGAAATCTGAATTTGCTCCCCCTCAGAATCTGAATCACCATGATCAAAGACTGGCATGTTTTCAGCTTCTAGATTATCATTCTGAGCCGACTGATTATCCTGAGCAACTTCATCCTGTTGGACATCATCATGTTCACCAGCATTACTCGGACCTGCTTCATCGTCATTTGAAGTTTCCTGTGGTCTCCTTGAATACTCAGCTGGGAACCTTAGTTGTGACTCATATTCACGCAAAATATCCAACTCATCAAAGAAATCTTCATCATCCTCTGATTCTTCTCTCATGTCAAACGAATCCCACAGTTTGTCATAATGATAACGCCATGAATCACCAGGATTCTGCGGTGGCATAGTATAACCTTGACATTCAACATTTGCAGCTTCAATAATCCGCTTCTCACTTGGAACGAAGACACGACGCATCGGATTTGCATAACCAACAAAAATTCCCTCAATGCTCTTCGGACCAAACTTTCCATGAGGCTCTATAACCGTACAGGGTGACCCAAACGGTTCTAGATACTTCAAATTCGTTTTGTGGTTATTGATTAGCTCAAAACATGTTTTGTTGAACTTCTTGACAGTGAGAACCCTGTTGAGTGTAAAGCATGCGGCAGAAACAGCTTCAGCCCAAAAATTTATCGGTAACTTTGAATCTGCAAGCATAGTTCTAGCCGTCTCGATTAGTGTCCGGTTTTTGCGTTCTGCAACTCCATTCTGCTGCGGAGTGTACGGAGCACTAAACTCATGCAATATACCTCTTTCATCACAAAATTCTTCCATCTTACTGTTCTTGAATTCAGTACCATTGTCGCTATGAATTCTTTTAATGCGCCGTTGGTACAGATTCTCAATCTTCCTGAACAGGCCCATCAAACTGTCAAATGTTTCATCTTTCGTCTTCAAGAAAGAAACCCACGAAAATCTGGAATAATCATCAGTAACGACCAAACAGTAATAATCTCCTGTAATACTTTTGACATTCACCGGACCAAACAAATCCATGTGAAGTCTTTCCAGCGGTCTCGAAACTGAATTGACTTGCTTTGTAGGGTGTGACTTTTTCTTCTGCTTGCCTTTGATGCAGCTAATGTACTCCCCTTCCAGATGAAAACCTTTGATATTAACACCCAAAACCAAATCATTGTGCACCAAGTGATTCATTTTTCTAAGATGTATATGCCCCATCTTTCGGTGCCACAATTTCGATTCTTTCTCAGTTGCTCTAGACACAAAACAATGTGCTTGACCAGTAGTTGTAGTTGCTACACTCATATCTAACACATATAAATCATTCACTCTAGGTGCCCGCATGATAATCCATTCTTCAGGGATAACAAAACCTGGTTTCAATATCAAACATTCTTTATCAGTGAAGTGAGTAGTATACATATTGTCACAAATCTGCGAGATACTAAGCAAATTGTTCTCCAGCTCAGTGATGTAGTTAACTCTCTCAAACGTCACAATCCCGTTGGATAACGTTCCTTCACCAATAATTCGACCACCTTCATGACCAGCAAATCCCACATAACCACCATCAATGTTTCTCACATCATACAGCAACGCAGTCTTCCCTGTCATATGTCGAGATGCTCCACTATCCATGATCCATCTGGATACAAGTTGTGGAAGATCCTGCACAAAAATAAACTTCAAATTAACCAACTACAATAAAGATGCCGATTCATGCTTCGCGATCAAGGAAGCTCCGGCAATTCAAACTGCTTAGTTGAACATGGTGTCCACCCAGGCCTCATCAGCCTTAGGTGTAACCTTGACCCTTGCAATTTGAATTTTGAAATTTTCAGCCTTCAAAGGTGGAAAATTTGCATCATAATCAACCGAAATTGATTCTTCAGCCTTTTTCACTTCAGAAGTTAAAATTTTCATTTCAGTTTTTGGTTTCCAAACTTGTTGAGATAAAGTAACCTGTTTATAAAACTTGTCGTTTTTAGTTACCATTTTCTTTACAGGTTCATTTTTCACTTTGATGTTGTTATTTTTCACACTCTTTTTCTCAACAACGATTGATGCTTTACCCTTCACGTCAACTTTCTTCTTTTGAATCTTCACATTTTTAGTCTTAGGCTTCACATTGGTACACTTTCGTGCAATGTGACCAACTTTGTTACATCTAAAACATGTACGAGTATCAACAACTCGACTTGTGCCTTCAGACTGAGGTTGTGAGGCTCTCTTCTCAAAGAACTCTTTATTTGATTTTGAAAAAATTTCATTTTCCTCATCAGAAAGTGAACTTGAACCGTTCACAAACACCTTCTTTTCAGCAAACCTTTTGTTTTGAAAACTCTTTTTCTGATAACTCTTACCATCCCTATAACCACCTGACCAATTGTTTCGATTGTTATTATAAAAACGTGGTGGAACAACAGGCTTTTTGTAGTAAGCTTTATCTTTCTCAAAATTCATTTGCCTTTTTGTTTGTTTCAAACGGTTCACTTCTGACAACTCAACTTCAACCAGTTTGAAAACATTTGTCAACTTTTTCACATTAACATTCTCAATGGGAAACTCATAATCCGAATACAACTTATCAGATCCAGCCATCTTGTACATCACAAGACCCGGTTCATCACTTAAGTTGTTTTTGGACTTTGGTTTCTAAATGTATTTGTCCAAGAAACACCCATCATCTTCAGTTGAATCAGACATCAAAACACTTTCAGCTGTGCTCTTAACAATCTCTGTCTGAACACTATCATCAGATGATGTAAAAGTAACATCAATGTTTTCTGGAAGTTTAACTTCTTTTTCTTCCTCAATTTCAACCAACCCAGACTGCTTTTTAGTGTAATTATCAAGAACAGGTGGTGGTACTTGATGAAACCCCACCCCAGTTCCATCACCATACACATCTTCGCCCGCTTTGTCTTTCCCGATGGGTTTGGGAATAATGTGTTGCAAAACAAAGCTTGCGGAGCTGTAACTGTTAAGCTTCAACTGGATTCGCTCGTTTTCGATTACAGCCTCTTGAACTTTAAGTTTCAATTTAGCGATTTCATCCAGTTGTTGGTTGATTGATTCTTCTTTGACTCTAAGCACTGCTTTTAGATGTTCATTTTCTTTAAAAGTTTTACCATTTCGATCATCACAATCTTTCATTGTGCTTTTGAGTTTTTCAAACCTTTCAGAAATCTGACGGTTTTCAAGAATCAACTTTTCATTTTCTTGTTTAATTTTGTCATGATCAATTTTATCATTTTCAATTTGTCTAGTTAATTCTCTTCTCCGTTCAGTTGAAGCTTTAACTGTTTTGTCACGATCAAGAATCTGATTCTCAACGCTTTTGACCTTTGCTGTCAGATCATCAACTTTCTTCCCGTTGAGATACGTGACTGTGCTACAAAATTTGCACTCTTTGTTGCAATTTTTGCAATCAGCATTTCCATCGATTTTCTTACCTGACACATTTGTTGACACATCTGAACTGACCTGGCTTTTTGACTCAGACACGGAGTTAGAGTCTACCTCAAGTGCCTTAGCAGCTAGCACTTTGTCAGCCATTCTTCCAAGATTTTCAGCAGTCAACTCCTGCGTTGTGTCAATAACTCCAGTATCAATCTTCTTTGCTTTCTCGATCTCTTCTTTCTCTCTTTCTCTTCTTCTTTCATTTTCTCAGTTGGAGTTCCCCACCATTTGTGTTGCCAATACTCATCATCTTCTTTGTATTGCTGGATTATGGCTTCGATATCAAGCGTACTATCATCGATCGCAATATTTCCATATTCATCAAGATAACACTCTCTGTCTGGATCCCATCTATTTGCTCTCCTTGCTTCCAGAAAGATACGAGATATTCTAATGATTTTGTTTTCAGCAATCATTTTTCTGTATTGATATTTTTGCTCTTCAGTTCGACCGTCTTTCCACGGAATAGGATCATCGTTTTTCGCCATGAATGCGTAACCAACCGCATCTTCTTCTGGTAGAACCTCTTGACTCCAATCATAACCCTCATCATCATAAATCACAGCAAGAGCTCTAGATTTCTCTTTGTTGTCTTCAACCTGCTTTAATCTAGGCGGCTCGGATTTATTCTGATGATAGATTGCCTTCTTGTAGTAATCATCTCTGAAAGGGTTCTCCGACTCATCAGCATAAGCGTTTCTGCATTCTCGTTTGAAGTGACCTTTCTGCTTACACTTGAAGCATGTCACCTTGGACTTATCGAACCCCAGCTTGGTAGATGCACCACCAATTGTCTTCCTTCCGGTAATTTCCATGAAACGCTGTGCTCGACGAACAGCACTCGCCATAGCCCAGCGAATATCGATCAGTTCCATTTCTTCCGGATCAATCTGATCATAATCTTCTTTCGTCAGATTGGTGTTGCCTATCTTCCCAGCTACTAGCCCTTCATACGATTCCAACACCGATGCTAGGAAGATCATCTGCTGCTTGGCCGACTCCTCATCAAAATTCTGAGCATTCTTCAAGTCTATTGCGATGTTACATTGAAAACGATTCTTTGCATCTGGATGATTTCCAGAAGATGAAGATCCACTGTGATAACCACTGTGACTTCCACTGCTTTGACTACTTTGACTTTCTTTGCCAGCTGTCGACACATTTTCAGCAGAAAACGCAGTTTTTGGAGAAGTTGCTTTTGGCATCATGCTTTTTGGATAATACAACTCCAAATTCTGCTGGTAAGATGAGTGGTTGACTTTGTATGTCTTCTTCAACTCCAACTCGTGACTCTCGAATTTCTCAATCAGCAAATCTAATGTCAACTTTTCTGGTTCTTTGATGGTATTCTTCAGCATCAGCGCATAATATCTCCAATCCATCTCATCAGGTAACGAATCGAACAATTTGTCGATAAGATCTTCTTCAGGAATTTTGATATCATGTCTTACTAATTCCAGCTTCAGATGACCAAACTTTTCTATCATTTTACAAACTGACTCGTTCTTTAAACATCCAAACATATCAAACTCTTTTCTAAGTAATTTCTTTTTGTTTTTCTTAATTTCTTCACTACCTATACATTTCTTTTCTAACTTTTCCCAAAGATCTTTTGCATTTGAATAGTCGATCAAGGCAATAATGTCTTCCCGGACTGACTGAAATAACAATGCCACACACTTTTGTTCAGCTACAAACGACTCAATCTCCTCAGCTGCTCTTAAAGTTTCACCATTTTTGTTTCCATTGGCATAACCGTTTTTCAAACTCTTCCAGTTGGGAAATGCGAATGCCATCAACCAGTCCTCAAACTTTCTTGACCACCGACTGTATTCCTCAATAGCCATTAGCTTTGGAGGTTTATTAAACGTTCCGAAAGCACTTTCCAATTCCCAAGCTTCCTTTTTCTTCTCTTTTGGAGGATTTTCATTCACATTGCTTAACGAAGTGTCATTGTTTCCGGAATCTCCAGCGAATGCGTACATATCGCTAAATGGCTTCATGAAAATATCATCCATTGTGAATGTTCCTGCAAAATCAGCAAACACTTAGAAAATTTTTAAGTTTTGAAAAATCAGCAAGTTTAAGCGGAATTGAATCTATTGAAGCGAAATCAACTATTTCGCTTGGGCTTTCAAGCGAAATTGTTATACTGAATCTGATAGTTCAAGCGAAATCCAAGATTACACTCAAGCGAAATCTGATTTAAGCTATTTTCAAGCGAAATCTGAAAGATCAATTTCGCTTCAACTGTTCAACCGAAATCCCCAAATACAAGTCCACTGATTCAAGCGAAATCCAGCCAATCAATTTCGCTTGAACTGTTTCAAGCGAAATCCTTCTATATTTCAAGCGAAATTGTCTGTTTTCAAGCGAAATCGACACTTATAATTCGAACTCTTTCAAGCGAAATCTGCTTTTAGTCCATTTTACACAAGTTTTAATCTGAATTTTAGTCCGAATCTTTGTAGGCTTTGTTAAAACTAAGTTTTACACAATATACTCGAAAATCAGACCATTTCGACCGTTGGAACTCATTCAGATCAGAAAAGTATAAAAAGAAATGAGTAGAAAGAAGAGAATCCGGTAATATCAAGCTGCTATGGTATGAACTCCTCGTCCTGAGCTCTGATACCACTTGTTGGACCGTTCTACGACCTTGAAACGTCAGTTAAGGCAGTTCATCTTTGAATATGAAGGCGGAATCAACATAAACAAAGTCATAACAGCTAGTTTCCTTTTAATCTTTCTTTTCTGATTGATTTACGTGCTTGTACAATGTTTTCTGATACAAATCCGGCAGCACTTCGTTTCACACACAATGACCTACACCTCTACAAATGACACACACAAACCTATTTATAGACTGTAGATTTCGCTTGAACCATTTCAAGCTAAATCATGATTTCCCTTGAACCATTTCAAGCTAAATCTTCAATGTTGATTTAGCTTGAAACACACATAAACCCTTTCAAGCGAAATACACAAGTTTATACATATAAAACCCTAATGTGTGTTCATTCAAACTATCTAGACACAAGACTTGATTAAGACGTAATCAGCAGACATTTATTGCACCAACATACTTTTTCTATCATTTGATGTTTTATCATAAGCTTCATCTTCATACTATCGAATTCATACATGGTAACTTTGTTACTTATCATCCTGAAGTGGCTTTTCATCAAATTTTTTATCTCTGCAATGTGTTCAGGAATAGTTTCAATTATATCTATAAGTTCTCCCATATCAGTTGCAATTTCTTTAATTGCTTGTATCTGTTCGTCCATCATCCTTAGACGGCTATCAAGTTGTTGTCCTAATTCTTCCATCTCTAGTCAAGAAATCTGCCAAAACATTTTTATTAGATTTTATTATTTCAATATCAAAATTATATTCAGATAAAAGAGTTTGCCATCTTATGAGCCTTTTATACTCAGGTTTAGAAGGCAAATTATTTTTTATAAAAGCTTTTACCTGGGTATTATAAGTTCTTAACAAAAATTTGTTAGGTAATAAGAAATAATAAAACTTTTGGCAGCTTCTAATGACTGCTAGTAATTCTTTTTCATTAATATGATATCTTGTTTCAGTGTCACTAAAAGTCACTGAACAATATCTACAAATGCTTTCACCAATTTTTTTCTTCTTCAGAGTTATAATTTATCTTTTTAAGTATCCCACTCCAATAATATTCTGAAGCATCAGTTTCTAAAATTAAATCATCCTTTTCTTTGGGTAATTGTAATTTTGGTAACCTTTTACAATATTCTTTTATCTTTTTTACTTGTTCTTCTAGACCTTTGTCAAAACTAAATACTTTATCATTTTTAAGAAGAACCTGAAAGGGTTTTCTTAGAGCTGCAAGATTTTCTATGAAATCAGAAGCATAATTTAATATTTCAAGAAAACTTTGAACTTGTTTTTTATCAATCAATTTATTTGGGAAGGCAGTTATTTTTTCCAAAACATGGCTTTAAAGTTCTATCCCCTTGCCATCTATCTTCATTCCCAAAAAATCTATAGTCTCTTGTAACAAACTAGTTTTTCTTTTCCGAAAGAGCTAATCCATGTTTTATACATAAATCTGTAAAAGTGTCAAGATGTTTTAAATGTGAATTAATATCATCTGATAGGATTAGAATATCGTCTATATATACAAAAATAAAGTCATAATTTCTAAATATAATATCCATTTTTCTTTGAAATATTGGAGAAGCATTTTTCAATCCAAAAGGCATTACAAGCCATTTATATTACCCTTGAGGAGTAGAAAATGCTGTGTATGCAATACTATCAGGGTGCATTTTTATTTGCCAAAATCCACTTTTGCAATCAAATTTTGAAAATATCTTTTTGTTTCTAGTCGAATTTATTAAACTTTCTTTATGAGGTAAAAAATATCCATCAAAAACAGTATTATCATTTAGTTTCTTATAGTTTATTACCATTCTAGGTTTACCTCTTGTAACCTCAGTGTGTTTTCTTACCAAGAAGGCAGGAGAGCTGTGTGGGCTATGACTGGCTCTGATCAACTTTAAATCTAGGAGTTCTTTTATTTGGGACCTAAATTCTTTTTGGTCTTCTGGATTGTATCTCGTTTTTTTACTCTAATCTCCTTATCTTTATCTTTCATTTCTAATTTTGTTGTTATCTGATTTTTATCCTAAAATTGTAACGGGTTACTTGTATAACATTGTTTTAACTTATCTTTTATGTTTTCTATATGGTTATCCAATCTTCTTAGATTTACTTGATAATCTAAGGGTTCTTTTAAGTAATATTCCAAGACTGGTATCCCTTTTTCTAATTTTGGATTTTGTTTGTATCCAATATCACCACGCTGGCTTGCGCGTGTTGTAAAGTTGATTGGAAATTTTCTTCCATATGCATTTTTTATTCTTTTAACTACTATCAAGTGATGACATGGTGTTTTTGCAAACTTAATTTGCAAAAATACCTGATCCTTGGGGACAAAAACTAATAAGTACTTATAACCCGGGGACATCAGATACCCTAGGAAAAAGGATAACACACGTCAGAGACAAATTAAGCGAGTGGTGTGGGGTATACCCTAGATTAAAATGATAGCCTAAATTTAAATGAATAGGCATTAAGCATAGATTAAAGGGTTTAAACATGTGAGTTTAAACACCTAATTATCAAGAAAGATTCTCTTCTAAATTTATAAACGATATGTACAAAACTTTGATATTTGGCCTTGGAATAGGTGAAGATAAGATTCACATGACCATAAAGACAAAAGATGCAGGTTTAAATGTCTTCCCAAGGCAACTTTGAAAAAAGAGATGGGACACTTCAAGGCAAGACATAAAGACACCTAGCTAAGAAAAAGGCAAAAGAGGACATGTATCTTGCAACATGAAGACTCATCATGAATAAAGCCTATAAAAAGGGAAAAGGAAGGGAAGAAGGGGCATCAGTCTTCACTCAAGTCTTAGAATGTCTTCCCTTATGTACTAAAAGTCTTTGTATTTTCAGAGTGTTTTATTTTTCTTTTTGTAAGATATTTCTCCTTTGTAAAATTTCCATCATGGAATAAAAGTCTTTGATTTCCTTATAAATTTTGAGAGTATTCACCCTTATTTAGAGATATTTTTCTCTTAATAAGATAAATCATCCAACCTCAAACTGTCTCTTTTTTCCTTACACCGGAGGTAGGAAACGAAACCAGGTTGTGCTGAATATTGCTGAAGGAGCCAAAGAGGAGTTACCTAAGATAACTTAGGTTTGGTCCGAAAGAGCCTAGTAAAAAGACTCTTGGTATAACCCGGCGATATCTTGGTCAAAACGGGAAAGAGGTACGGAAGCATGTTGGACCCTTTTTTCTTTTTAATTTTGAAATATCACTAAATAGCTGTTACTCTTAGATTTTGTAAGGAAATATTTTACAAACAAAAGTAAATCTTAATTAAAATTTATGAACTTCTTTGATGATAATATAAATTTGGATCTCAAATTAAATATACTATGTGCTATGTCTTTTGGTTTTTCTAATATATAAATTAAATATACAATATGTGGATAATAAAAATAACAACTATAGGTACTTTTGATATGTTTTTAAACTATTTTGATAATTGCTTACATGAAGTAACGATTTTGAACCAACAAAATATTTCGGCTACTACCACCCTAAATGGTATCAGAGCCACCGATATTTCTTTTGCGGGGGCTCTACAGCTACACCAACAATTACTAGAAATTGATTTTGATAACTTAATTTACTTAAACATAAAATTGATAAATAATGAAATTAGATTGATTAAGCTAATTAATAACCAGACTAATTTTATTGAAAATGAAGTTTTGGGTACAAATACTGATTTCGATGATGATTATATTTCTGATGAAGATTTTAATTTTAGTAATTATGAATGGATAAGTTCTGATTTTACATATGATGATACTGATTGGCAATATAGTTCTCCTTAATGGAAAATAAAAATTTTAATAAACTAAAAGAAAGTGAAAATTCTTTAAAAATAGATAAAGATATAATAGAAATACAAAAAACAATTATTTTTATGGAGATAAAATAATATGACCCCTAGAGATAATTTAGCCCTAAAGTTTTTATCCGCAGGACCAGATTTTTACAATGATTATTATTACCTTGCTTATCATTTTTTACATCTTGAAAAATGTCAAGCATTCTCCTGCAAAATCGATTCCAAAAGAAGAGAATTCACAAACTTTAATGAAAATGATATTCACTACAAAAGAGCTATTGGGATAAGAGTAGTAATCCAGGGAATGGAATCTACTCTTAAAAAACCATTTAGGACTTATGGAGGAGAATATAAAAATTCTCCGGTTATGATTGCTCATGCCCGAAAATCACCAGATGCAGCGATAAAATTTTTAAATAGCAAGATAAATTTGTTAGAAACTAGTTCAGTCAGATCAAGTCCAGAGGCACAGTATAAGATTTGTCAATATAGGAAACACCCTCCTGGAACCTACCCGTCATGTTCTCATAATAAAAACAATATGAGTACCAACTCATCAAGAGATAGCCTAAATTCAAATGAATAGGCATTAAGCATAGATTAAAGGGTTTAAACATACGAGTTTAAACACCTAATTATCAAGAAAGATTCTCTTCTAAATTTATAAACGATATGTACAAAACTTTGATATTTGGCCTTGGAAAAGGTGAAGATAAGATTCACATGACCATAAAGACAAAAGATGCAGGTTTAAATGTCTTCCCAAGGCAACTTTGAAAAAAGAGATGAGACACTTCAAGGCAAGACATAAAGACACCTAGCTAAGAAAAAGGCAAAAGAGGACACGTATCTTGCAACATGAAGACTCATCATGAATAAAGCCTATAAAAAGGGAAAAGGAAGGGAAGAAGGGGCATCGGTCTTCACTCAAGTCTTAGAATGTCTTCTCTTATGTACTAAAAGTCTTTGTATTTTCAGAGTGTTTTATTTTTCTTTTTGTAAGATATTTCCCCTTTGTAAAATTTCCATCATGGAATAAAAGTCTTTGATTTCCTTATAAATTCTGAGAGTATTCACCCTTATTTAGAGATATTTTTCTCTTAATAAGAAAAATCCTCCAACCTCAAACTGTCTCTTTTTTCCTTACACCGGAGGTAGGAAACGAAACCAGGTTGTGCTGAAGGAGCCAAAGATGAGTTACCTAAGATAACTTAGGTTTGCTCTGAAAGTGCCTAGTAAAAAGACTCTTGGTATAACCCGGCGATATCTTGGTCAAAACGGG
This sequence comes from Helianthus tuberosus, assembly GCA_030545235.1. Taxonomy (NCBI): domain Eukaryota; kingdom Viridiplantae; phylum Streptophyta; class Magnoliopsida; order Asterales; family Asteraceae; genus Helianthus; species Helianthus tuberosus. Next base: position 68,637,487 of record CM060434.1, on the reverse strand, counting down.
AAAGAGGTACGGAAGCATGTTGGACCCTTTTTCTTTTTAATCTTGAAATATCACTAAATAGCTGTTACTCTTAGATTTTGTGAGGAAATATTTTACAAACAAAAGTAAATCTTAATTAAAATTTATGAACTTCTTTGATGATAATATAAATTTTAATCTCAAATTAAATATACTATGTGCTATGTCTTTTGGTTTTTCTAAGATATAAATTAAATATACAATATGTGGATAACAAAAATAACAACTATAGGTACTTTTTATATGTTTTTAAACTATTTTGATAATTGCTTACGATTTTGAACCGTCAAAATATTTTGGCTACTACCACCCTAAATGGTATCAGAGCCACCGATGTTTCTTTTGCGGGGGGCTCTACAGCTACGCCAACAATTACTAGAAACTGATTTTGATAACTTAATTTACTTAAAGGTATCACAACAATTACTAGAAACTGATTTTGATAACTTAATGTATGTATGTATGTATGCATGCATGTATGTATGTATGTATACACGAGTGTTAACAATGCTAACTGGGTTGCCTTTGAGAATGAAATGAAATGTAGGTACAATATTGTTGACTCATTGAAGGTTAAACACCAAGATGAGATGCTTGAATTCAGAAAGATAACCGAATGGAATATATGAGGATAGAACGCGACGTGATCCTATTATTATGAATCTTAGATTATATATAATGTCATCAAGTACTAATGATGTGAATGTATGCGGTGAATGCAAGTTGTACGGGAATAACGGATCATCATCACGAGGTGTAAGCGGTCGCAGATTGAGTCATAAAATAGATTGTACAAGAATGTGTGATTATGTAATTTAGTAAACATAAGTTATGTTTTATTTCCTAAATGAGAACGAAGAATGTATTTATTGTAAAAGAGTTATTCTAAAATGGACTTTTAAGTATGTCAAGACGTTTATAAAGAAACAAATTTTAAGGCTCGTATTTCCGCCGCGTCTTTATGGTTAAAACGTGTTAGGGTCTTACAATTTATGTTTTAAATTTAGATCTAAACACATGCATGTTTAGATCTAGCAAAATCTATTAACATGAATAATATGAACCAGGTTTAAAAATGTTTTCATGAAGCATGTAATGTATGGATTTACATAGAAATCATGTTACTAAATATCATCTTAAACATATGTAAACAAAGTTTACATAAACTTTTATTTAAACTAGAAATAAGCATGTATGAAAGTTGATTTTACAAAGAAATAAGTTTATTAAACAAGTTTATAATATTGTGTTAATATATACAGTTTATGTTAAGTATGAAAAATTGGAAAATTTGTGATGTTGAAAAGTGTTTAAAATCATGTTTATGAACATGGGAAAAGTCTATTGTTTGGGAAACTATGGTAAAATTTTTATAAAATTTAATCATGATTAAGGTGTGATTAGCTAAGGAATATTTTGGTTAAAATGTAGTAACAACCTTAATCATGATTATGCAAAGTTTTCGATGAAGTTTGAGTTAAAAATTGTTAAGTTTTATTAAACTAAAAAGATGGATAAATACATACATTTTTAGACAAAAATATATATTTTAGATCACCAAAATTCTGGAATATAATTTGTATATTACTTGTATGTATTAGAAAGTTTAGGAAAATATACACTAAACTAAATACTTAGAAAAATCCAAAACGAACGGAACGGACGAGACGAACGGAACGGACGAGACGAACGGAACGGACGAGACGAACGGAACAGACGAAACGAACGGAACGGACGAAACAAACGAAACAGACGAAACAAACAAAAACGAACATATGAATCGACACGTGAAAAATGTATATTAGAGTTTATATATATTAAACTAACAAAAGTAAGTTATATAAAAATACTACTAGTTTTTATAAACTTAGCTTTTACACATATATTAGCTAGTCTTAAAAATATATAATATCTTTAAGAGAATAAAATATATTCCGGAAAGTAAAATGAATTACTAAGTAAAAATATATAAGTATACGAATATACTTACACGTACGAAACGTACATTCCGAACACTTAGTAAAAATACAAAGTTACAAATAAATGTATGAGTACACTTTAAATTAGGATAGGTCCATTTACATATTTCTAATGGACTACGCCCACCTACAAAATTCAATTGGGCTAGGCCCACTTATACAATTCAATTGGGCTAGGCCCACTTATACAATTCAATTGGGCTAGGCCAACTTACAAAATTCAATTAGGCTTGGCCCACTTACATAAATCAATTGGGCTAGGCCCACATATACAATTCAAATGGGTTAGACTCATTACACTTATCACTTGGGCTAGGCCCATTCAAACTAAAAGAATACAAAAATATATATGAAATATATATTAACAAACAAAGATTTAAAACGAATACAAGACTAATTAATATTCAAGATGAACGACTTGTACAAAAACAAAACATAGGCCTAAGTGTCTAATAGGATTAGAACACTTGTAGGTTACGTCAAGAGCGCAGATCCAGACATTATCTAGAGAGTTGCCCGGAGCTCAAATCTGTGAGTTCATGTTTCCCTTTTTCTTTAAACATATTTAGTTTTAAACTCCCAAGGATGGATACATGTTACATATGGTATGGTTAAGCTAGGGAATGAAAATATTTTAGATCATGTGCGCATAGGATACGGGTAACCATTAATTAACAAGTAAACCGGGGATCGAAAAGAATAGATCTATGGAGTGTAATGAGCTCCACTCTAAACGGAAAACAATACAGATCGTTAGAGTACTTTTGCGTCCTAACAAAGCATTGCGTACAAATTCATTAGGCTTGGTTACTACTTATGTCGGCATGTATATTAATGTCCTTGTAAAACATTAATAATCTTACAAGTTTCATTGACGCTTTACATACCGGTTTTCAATTCAATACACCAAATGTTTACAGATTCATTTGATACAACTCAAACATATGAATTCACCAACTTTGTTGACGTTTTCAAAACTTAACATGTATTTCAGGAAACTAGTGGGCTACATTTAGAAAACAAGTCATGGTTTCAAGAAGTCAAGCGTAGATGTCATCCACTTTTGAAAGGCTTTGGTTCACATGTCTCGCCCTCGTGCGAGACATGGAATGCAAAGTCTTGGTTGTTTTAAAACTTTGTTTTGTAACTTATGAATTTCAAACAATGTAACTTCAACTTTTGTGTTGTGTTTCTTTTGAACAACATGTATGGTTTGTGAACTTGTTTTAGTTAATCGTATGGATGAACATCTTTTTACTTTTATTCATTTAAATATTTACTTCATTGAATACAATGAATACCACTCTGATCACACCTCGCGCTTCCGCTACGACCGGGTGTGACAACATGTTTGCATGCAGTGCGACTGAATGACGTTGTCCTCATGCAGTTTGGGAATAGTTCGCGCTGGCGGACTTGTGTGTTAGCCTCACATCTTGCAATATATTTAGGGTCCAAGAAGTGATTAATGGTTCTCTGCCAGTTTTCATTAGGCATATCCACTGGGTGGTTTGCCCTTGCACTTTTGATATCATTGTAACCTTCATTATCAAGAAATTCAGTATTAACGCCGTGCTTACGGCCATAGTACTGCTTCTTAAGCACATGTTTAATGTCGCCTATCAAGTTTTGGGCTTCTAAATCGCATTCAACTTCATCAAAATTGAAAATTTTCTAGGAATTAAATAAAAAAGGTTAAAACACTATATAAAATAAGTTAAAACAGTTTAATGGCTGCGTTTGTAGTAGCAAACACGCCGTTAAACGGCTATAAAGGCAGAAGTAAACGGCAGCGCTTTTGCACCCGTTTGCTGCTGCGTTTGCAGCTGCACCAACGGCTTCAAACGTAGCAGCAAACGGGTGCAAAAGCGCAGCTGATTGCAACTGTTTAATGGCGCATCTATGGCTGCAAACGCAGCAACAAACAGGAGCAAAAGCCCGGCCGTTTGCTGTTGCGTTTGCAGCCGCAAACACGCTGTTAAACGGTTGCCCTTTTGCACCTATTTGCTGTTGCGTTTGTATCCATAGAAGCGTCGTTAAACGGCTGCAAACGCAGCAGCAAATGGGTGCAAAAGCACGGCCATTTGCGGCTGTGTTTGCAGCCGTAGACGCACCGTTAAAATATATACTTATAATTTATTTACCTTCAGGTGGTTCATTATTGCATCTTTATGGGGTCGTGTAACTTTTTCCCAACCCATTTTATCGAATAATATGGTTTGCCACATATATAGACCTGCCTCCCGAGAATACAGATCGCTTGGTACACCAACGGTGTCACACCCCAACTGATGGCGGAAACATCGGGGCACGGCACTAGGCGTTCAGATTGCTCAAGAGATTCCATAACACTAATAGTTTCAATATAGATTAATTAAATTCAATACATTGTCTAAAAGTCAAACACGATCATCCACCACATAAAGTATCAAATTGCATCAAAACTCAAACATTGTTCAAAATTCCCGATTTAACTAGGTGAGTTTTTAAGCATCATCCTAGCATGTTTCTTCAGCATCCAAACTTATCAACCTGCAACATGCATTAAATACTATCAACAAAATGGTTGGCGAGTATACAAGTTTGAGTACGTAATAGCATAATAGTTTAAACTGTTCCAAAAACTCGTATCCATCATGTAAACACATAAAAAGTTTCACCATGCTAGTTTACGCAGTCCAAGTGCTAGCCCAAGTTTCCAATGCGTTAAATGCCTTCCCAAAGACTAACGGGAGGTTAAATGTCTCTTCCTAACAATACCCCAAGACTAACAGGGAGGTGCACTAGCCCTATAGCGCTACCATTGTTAAGGCGGAACTACACATAAGGATTAAACGTTCACATAGCATAAAAGTCTCAAGAATCACAAGTTTCAAGTTTCATGTTCACATCGGATAGAGTATGTTTCCAAATAAGTTCAAGTGTCAAGTGTCATGTTTATAGAATACATGTTGCATCCCAAAAGTGTTTAAAACAAAAAGGGATCGAGTATACTCACAATGGGTGCTAAGTATCAACACCGACTAATTGGATCGAAGGGAGCACTGGAGTTAGCCTGATTATAGTATAACAGTATGAGTGTTGAATAGAATGTTGAATCGTGCGAACAATCGAGTAAAAGTGTCTGACTGGTTTCCTGATCGGATGGTCATCCGGACGGATGGTCATCCGGTCGGATGATCATTCTATCCAGATGAAACCCATTCGATCGGACGGTCATCCGGACAGTAGTGTGTTTTGCAAAATGTTTCAACTTTTGAAGTTTTCATTGTAGTATAAGATCAAGTCGTTCGATTGGATGGTCATCCGGTCGGATGATCATTCGATCGGATGACTATTTGAGTGAAAGTTTGATAGTTTAAAGTTCTGATTCAAACTAGTTTAAGTGTTTGAAGACTACAGGGAACAGGTCACTTGGTCAGACGATCATTCGATCAGATGATCATCCGATCGGACGGTCATTCGACTGTTGTGATCATGTTCCTTTGATCCTTTTGTAAAATTTCTAAGTCTGACTTTAACGGGGATGACATGATAACGTATCAACGGAAACCCACCAAAGTTCAGCTTGTCTGATCGGATGGGAATCACCCCATCCGATCAGGGTAACTGTTCTTGGCGGAGTTTCATGTCTGAACCATAGATCGGTCATCTCTCTAGTGGAAACCCGTTTTCAGACCGACTCCAGACTAAGGAACAAGTCCTAGGCCTGTTTTGGATCTAGATTCGACCGAGTTGAGTAAAAAGTTAAGAAAGTTTGAAGAAAAGTTGAAATGTATGGATTTCTTTTGAGAAAATTTAAAGTTTTGCAGAGATTCCTGTTTAAATGTGTAGAATACAGGTGGATCTGTACCATTCCCGATGAGGTGACGTCATTCACCGATTACATAAGCAATCCGTGATGATGTCACCTTCAAGAGCCCCAAATCGAGTGATTTCATGAAGGAAACCAATGATTTTGATGGAAGGAATGGTGGGGAATTGTGTAATGATGATAGAAGTACAAGATTCATGGAGAAACTTACAAGAATCGCTTGAAATCGAGAGAAAAGTGCCTTAGAATGAGAGAGTACATCTGGTCGGATAAGCCTGTCACATCAAGTGATGTGACAGGAGGTATTTATAGTGCAAGAGAGGATAAGGTGGTGGGATGGCCTGGATCGGATGACTGTTCGATCGAATGACCATCCGATCGGATGGTCATCCGATCGGATGTCCAACCGTACAACCAATCCTCGTTTGTTAGTTTTCTGATTTCGATTCGATTTGCACGCTAGATTAAGTGTTGTGTTGCGTATTATTGTGTAATATCATTACATGATAAGATGGTATAACTAGCACAAAGGTTTCCATGTTTCAAGTCTACGTATAAGCTAGCTAGTAAGTGTCAAGTTTCAAGTTTCTAAATATTAAAGTTTCTCGTTCAATCAAGTTTCTCATTCCATAAGTATCAAGGGTCAAGTATCAAGTATCGAGTATTGAGCATCAAGTTTCACCAAGAATCAAGATTCATAGCGTTTAATAAGTATCAAGCATCAAGAGTCAAGTTTCAAAGTATCACAAAGTTTCACAAATGTTTCACATAGTCTAACATAGTTAAGTCTCAAATAGTATAAGGACTAGACTTGCCAAAAGATAAAAGTTTAGGGACGCAGAGCGTTACAGTCTCCCCTCCTTTAGGAGATTTCGTCCCCGAAATCTAAGAGGAAGACTGCTCAAAGAGCTGTGGATACTTGGTCTTCATCTCACTCTCGAGTTCCCAAGTGAATTCGGCGCCACGGTTTCCTTCCCATCGAACCTTGACTATGGAAATTTTGCTGCGCCTTAGCCGCTTGGTTCCTCGGTCCATGATTTTGACCGGTTTCTCCACAAAATGTAAAGTTTCATTTATTTGCAAGTCTTCAATGGGAACCTTCATCTCCTCATCAGCTAAGCACTTCCTGAGATTAGATACGTGGAATACCGGATGTACGTTGTTAAGTTCTTGAGGCAAATCGAGTCGGTAAGCCACCTTGCCAATCCTTTCGAGAATCTTGAAAGGACCTACATAATGAGGGGCAAGCTTTCCCTTTTTACCAAAGCGAACCACTCCCTTCCAGGGAGATACCTTGAGCAGCACTCGATCTCCAACATCAAATTCCAGAGGCATACGCCTTTTATCAGCATAGCTCTTTTTCCTGCTCCTAGCCTTGATCAAGTTATCGCGGATCTGAAGAATCATATCTGTCGTCTCTTGAATGATCTCAGGGCCAGTAAGTTGCTTGTCACTGATCTCATGCCAATTGAGAGGAGATCGGCACTTGCGACTGTATAAAGCTTCGAAAGGAGCCATCTGAATAATGGAATGATAGTTGTTGTTGTACGAGAACTCGATCAATGGTAAATGTACATCCCAATTACCACCAAAGTTGATGACACATGAACGAAGCATATCCTCTAGGGTCTGGATTGTACGTTCTGTCTGTCCATCCGTCTGAGGATGAAAAGCTGTACTAAGATTCAAATGGGAACCCATAGCGGATTGAAACGTTTGTCAAAGACGTGAAGTGAAACAGCCATCGCGGTCTGAGATTATGTCGAGTGGTATGCCATGACGGCATATAATTTCATCGGTATTGATTCGAGCAAGTTTCTCCACTTTGAAATCCTCACGAATAGGAAGAAAGTGGGTTGATTTGGTCAAACGGTCAATGATAACCCATATACTATCATGACCGGTAGGTGTATGAGGTAGTTTAGTTATAAAGTCCATAGCGATGCTATCCCATTTTCATATAGGGATTTCGGGTTGTTCAAGAAGACCTGAAGGACGTTGATGTTCAGCCTTTACCTTCATGCAAGTAAGGCATTTCGAGACGTATGCAGCAATGTCCTTCTTCATACCAGGCCACCAATAAGTCATACGCAAGTCATGGGACATCTTATCAGCGCCAGGATGAATAGAGTATCGTGACTTGTGAGCCTCATTCATAATGAGCTCACGAAGATTATCGCGATCTGGCACCAGATGCGATTAAGATAGTATTGAAGTCCATCAGAATTTGTTTCAAGTTGGTCAACAGAAGCACCTCGTACTTCAATGATTAGACTTCCTTTGTTAGCTGACGAATACTGAGCTTCGCGGATACAAGCATGCAAATCGCTAGAGATGTGAAAACAACGGATAGTATTTACATGAGTCTTACGACTAAAAGCATCGGCCACGACATTCGCCTTGCCAGGATGATAGCGAATCTCACAGTCGTAGTCGTTAAGCAATTCCACCCATCGTCGCTGATGCATTTTCAGTTCCTTTTGGTTAAAGATGTGCTGCAGGCTCTTATGGTCAGTGAAAACCACACACTTAGTACCATATAGGTAGTGTCGCCAGATCTTTAACGCAAAAACAACAACGCCAAGCTCAAGGTCATGGGTAGTATAGTTTTTCTCATGTATTTTGAGTTGGCGGGAGGCATAAGCGATAACCTTGTCCCGCTGCATGAGCACACAGCCCAAGCCACGGTTCGAGGCATCGCAATATACCACGAAATCATCATTCCCATCAGGGAGAGCGAGAACAGGTGCATTACAGAGAAGATTCTTTAGAGTTTGAAATGATTCCTCTTGCTTGGGACCCCAAGCAAAAGGTTTCTCTTTCTGGGTCAATGAAGTGAAAGGAACATCGATCTTTGAAAAGTCCGAGATGAATCGACGGTAATAACCTGCCAATCCCAAGAAGGAACGAATCTCAGACGCAGACTTAGGCGTACTTTAATTCTTCACAGCTTCGATTTTAAAAGGGTCAACATGTATACCTTGCTTACTAACAACATGCCCGAGAAATTGTACTTCATCAATCCAAAACTCACACTTAGAAAACTTTGCGTATAAGCATTCACCACGTAAAAGTTTCAACATAAGACGTAGATGGCGTTCGTGATCAGCTCGAGTTTTCGAATAAATAAGAATATCATCAATAAAGACTATCACAAAACGATCCAGATAAGGTTTACAAACACGATTCATAAGATCCATGAACACAGCGGGTGCGTTGGTCAAGCCAAAAGACATAACCACGAACTCATAGTGCCCATACCGGGTGCGAAATGCAGTTTTGGGGATATCTTCTTCGAGAACACAGAGCTGATGATAACTAGATCGGAGGTCGATTTTAGAAAAGCAGGACGCGCCTTGTAGTTGGTCGAATAGGTCATCGATACGAGGGAGAGGATAACGATTCTTAACGGTGAGTTTGTTAAGTTCACGGTAGTCGATACACATACGAAATGAACCATCTTTATTCTTGACGAAGAACACAGGAGCACCCCACGGAGAGGTACTTGGACGAATGAATCCTTTGTCGTGTAGTTCCTGCAGTTGACTAGATAGCTCTTGCATCTCAGAGGGTGCAAGCTGGTACGGAGCCTTGGCGACAGGAGTCGAACCAGGTATGAGATCAATACAAAAGTCGACAGATCTAGGAGGAGGAGGAAGACCAGGAAGATCCTCAGGAAAGACGTCAGGGAAATCACACACTACTGGAACATCGCTTACGCTCCTTCCCTTGCCCTTTTGTTCCACCACGTGGGCCAAGAAGGCAAAGTACTGTTTACGTAAACACTTGTTCGCTTGAGTGCATGACATCAACTTTAGTCCTCTAGAAGGTCGGTCTCTATAAACGTGTAAAGTATCACCAGACGGAAGAGGTAAACGAACGTACTTCTCGTGGCAAGCGATCTCGGCATGATTCTTATGCAACCAATCCATGCCGATTATGACATCAAAGCTACCCAATTGCATGGGTATGAGATCAATAGTAAAGACGTGGTCGTTAAGAGTCAGGGAACAACCACTGAGAACAGAATCAACTAGAATAGACTTGCCATCGGCAATCTCCATAGAGAACGACTTAGGTAGTTTCGAGCGTGCACAGTTTAACAAAGATTCAAATTCTACGGACACAAAGCTTCTGTCGGCACCAGTATCAAATAGTATCGAAGCGTAAAGATTATTGACGAGAAACATACCATTCACGACGTCATTGTCATTACGAGCCTGATTTGCATTGATGTTGAATGCTCGTCCTCGAGTGGCTGGCTGTTGCTCCTGGTTCAGCTGGGGACATTGATTACGAAGATGAGTAGTGTCTCCACACTTGTAGTATGCACGAACATTTCCTGGCCTGGGGTTCTGCGGAGGAGCTGGAAGAGCTAGCTGGGCTGGCTGGACTAGCTGAGCTGCTTGCTGGACTTGGTTTGCCTGACGGCAGTAGGGAGTCGTGTGGCCAAGCAAAGTTAGTAGGATGATGAAAATTACAAGTCGCACACTTGGGATGAACTCCAGTGCACGGCTTCTTATTTTCCGGGGCCGGAGAGTTAGCAGCAGTAGTAGCAGGCACAATGGTATTGCCTGCAGGGTTTGCATTCGCAGCAGAGACAATGGCATTGCAGCTAGAACCCTGAGACTTCCGTTTCTTGTTTCTGTTGCCACTGGGCTACTGGGTAACTTGGTTCGCTGATTTCGAGGGAGCAGGAGTAGCGAACTGTTTGTCACGGACGCGGTTGTTGTTCAAACTTGCTGCAAGACGATAAACTTCTTCAATAGTGTCGAGCTGAGCTGCTTCAATCGAATCACGCATGGCAGGAGGTAACCCATTAATGTACTTGGTTATCATGCACTTCGGAGTAGAAACCAAGTGAGGCATGATTATGCTGAGTTGCTTAAAACGGGTAGTGTAAGCCAAATTGTCATCTCTAACCTTCTTGAGGTGCCAGAACTCTTCCTCAAGCTTTAGCTGTTCATGGGGAGGGCAGAATTCGAGCATCATCAATTTTCGCACCTTAGGCTATGGAAGAGCATAAGCTTCTTCATTGGAGCGGATGTTTCTCTCATTGGACCACCATTCTAGAGCTCTGCCGTGAAACATGTCAGTTGCACTCCTAGTCTTTAAGTGTTCTGGGCACTCGCTGTTGATGAAGGTAACCTCGATGCTGTCAAACCGCTCCAGCATGGCAGTCACCCCATCGCTGCCCGTGAAAGGCTTAGGGTTGCAAGAGACGAAATGTTTGTAGTTGAAGCTCACAGGCTTTGGTTTCTCCGCTTTAGAATCCACAGATGAGGGAGGAGTGTTTGATCCTTGGATCTCAGAGACAATCTTAGGCACGATGCGAGCAATCTGATCGGCCATGAAAGACATCATTTTCTTTTGAGAGCTGGCCCTGGATCTCTTGAGAGAATCAGAGAGTTTACAGGAAGACATCTAAAGATCCAAGAAAAGGATCGTATAAGTCTAGATCACAAAGTCTCGTTCGGTAGTTTAGTTTCACGAATACATAACGTAGTATATAGTTTCACACATGATCGCACAAAGACTCAAGTTTCACACATCAGAAAACGTTCAACAAGTTTCACATAGCATAATACGTTCAACATTCTCACCACAAGTCCTCAAAACACCGAATTTCGCATGGCACGTGGTACGAAAGTTTGGTAACATGTTGGAAACACTTATATATAGGAAGTACCAACAGCGTATCCATCATGTTTCAATCATGCTACGTCCGTCTTGTCATTCGGTGTCATATTACATGTTGGAAACACTTATATATAGGAAGTACCAACAGCGTATCCATCATGTTTCAATCATGTATCGTGTTTTGCCAACCATAACAGTACACTCCATCATTTTTATGCGCTTCAGCCGGTTACGTACACATAGATCAAGTAAGTAGTTTCACATAGCATAACGTTCAACATTCTCATCACAGGTCTGCAAAACAACGAATTTCGCATGGCACGTGGTACGAAAGTTTGGTAACATGTTGGAAACACTTATATATAGGAAGTACCAGCGGCGTATCCACCATGTTTCGTCCATGTTACGTCCGTCTCGTCATTCAGTGCCATGTTACATATCATGTTTTGCTACTCACAACAGTACCTTCCATGACTTTCACGCGCTTTTACCAATAGTTTCACATAGCATAATGTTCAATTATGTTTCTCATAGTTTAATCAAGATTCCCACGTAGTATGACACAATGAGTAAAGCATCGTAAATTTTAGTTCGATCCTGAGAGATTACGATTATTAATGTTTTAGGTTGCCGAGATACGTGCGATTCGTGTAAAAGTCTCAAAACGAACAAAGAATCAAGTTTAAAACCACATATAAAATCGAGATAACATAAAAGATAGGCTCATAAAGCATAGGATTGTTCCGGGTAGAGGAACGTTGACTAACCAAAGTAAATCGAACCCCTCTCGAATTGAGGCAACGTGCCTTGACTTACTTAGACAAATACGTCATCGATGTTAGGCCTATGATATTTGTCCTTTCGGTCACTTCACGTTCCTAATTGATCGGGAATTTCGAGACTTTGGCGAGACAGAAAAATCAAAGAGTGGGACTAGTTATCAAGATGTGAGTTTCACCTCTAACTTGACAACATCGTACCCTAATAGTGTTGTTGGTGCATTTATGTCTATCGCCTCCGTCAATCCAGTTCGTAGCTGAAATAGTTTAAATCTAGGCTTTATAGTGTTATATTTAGAGAAATGGCAAGGTGGCATTTCTGTAATAATGAGAAATCTCATTAAAGCTCCTTGGCCTATAAATAGGAGGCTTATGTCTTAGATTAGTGACTTCTGGCATTTGAAGAGTTAGAGAGCTTGAGATCTAGAGAGAGAGTCTAGAGAGAGAAAGCTCGTTGTATATGATTCAAGGTGCTGTACGATTTTAGATTTCTAATAGAATCACAGTTATATTACGTCTCGTGTGTTCGGTCACGTTCGTGTACGGATTCTGCCCGTCACACGTTCGGTTCGCAATCGTTTCGGAGTCAAAACCGGTCCTAACAAGTGGTATCAGAGCATGAGCTCGATTGCACAGATCAAACACACAATTTCGCTCGAGATTTCATCAAATTCAGATCCAAATTGCATCAGATTTGATCTATTTCTTCATCTTTTTCATTTCTTCACGTTTTACACTGAATTTTGCAAAATTGAACGGGTTTTTACGGTCCAAATTAGCTGATTTTTTTATATGTTGTGCGAAAATACCTGATCTATAACCCTACAAAGCTTCAAATCTTAATTCTAAGCCATTTGAGAGAAATCTAAGATTTTTGGTCCGAAATCGCGTAGAAAAACCCCCAGTTCGCATGAAGTGATTGACAGATCTTCCATTTCGCACGAATTGAACATAAATGACTCAGTTCGCTTGAATTGGACCTCCACTTCGCATGAAATGGTCCCAGTTCGCTTGAAAGTCCACCAATTCGCATGAAATAGGTTCCAGTTCGTTTGAAAAGTGTTACCAGTTCACACGAAGTGAGTGAAAAGGTCCAGATCGTTTGAATTGGACTCCAGGTCGTGTGAAACAAACTCCAGATCGCATCAAAGTGACCAGGTCGTGTGAATATTGCACCAGTTCGCTCGAGGTGAATTACCAGGTCGCACGAAGTGGTCATCTAGTGAACCAGGTCGCTTGTAAAGTGTCAGTTCGTTTGAGGTTCAAATACCAGTTCGCACGGATTGGTTGATAATATTCCAGTTCGTTTGAATTAGCTTCCAGTTCACACCAAATAGCCCCAATTCGCACCAAGTTGTTCCAGTTCGTGTGAAAATTACCAGTTTGTTTGAGATTGGTCTCCAGGTCGTTTGATAATCAGAATCAATTCGCACGAATTGAACTCAAGTTCAAAACCCGTCCGAACAGCAATTCGTTTAGAGTACACATCCGATTCAGTTAATTGATAAGGGTTTGAACTAATCGTCTTTGTTTGATCGTTTTCAGGTGATTCAGGTGATTCAACGAGAAACGTCATGACTGAAATGAAAATGAAAACCAGAGAAGAGATTCTGAAAGAGAAAACCGAAAGATAAATATTCATTGTTGGGTGCAGAATTGAGAAAATGCAGGAAGAGTATGAAAATGCTGTAAGCAATAAAAGATGGGACAAGAAGCGAGAATGTTATGTCAACCGAGATGGTGAACCTGTTATACACAGGAGGGACATAGTTCATGTAACACCCCAACCCAGAAGGGCTGACGTGTCACAATAACAGTATCATAAACAAAAGTCATAATTCCATTTATTTATTTGACAAGGATACAACCACACGACCACTAAACTTAAGTTTAATATATAAGCGGACACATTCGATTTGATTAACTAACATCTTCAGATTCAGTCCTAGGCTTTATTCTTCTCTCTGTACCCCGCCCGAAGTAACCTGCGGACCTGTATATACAAAAAGTTTACGGAATGAGCCAAATGCTCAGTACGGAATAATAGGCTCAAATAACAAGTAACGCTTTATAGGAAATGTTATTCGGATGAAACTTTATGTTAAAATGATATGATGCAAGTAACGTAATTTCATAATCATATCATACGGATGTACCCATGAGCCAAACTTAAAACGTGACAATACACAGGTAGCTACTCCTGCATAATTATCACACGAGATGGCGAGTTGGCATACCCGATATCCACCTCCTTAACTTAAATCCTAGGATCGATCCATACGCCTCCTAGTAGCTTTGTACCTCACTTGTACCTAGGGACGCCGTGAACTGATCTCTCCGTCACGGATAGAGCACATGATGTCGATGCCGCAACAACATGCCCGTGGGACACTCCACGAGAAGCGACACTCAGGGTATCAGAGTACAAATAGTCTTATTCACATAACTTATCAAAAATATTTTCATAACAAGACGTAACATATATTGGAACATGCGATAATGAGTACAACTAACATAATACTATCGCATGACATGAAAGCTAAATCCAAGGTTATGATTAGAATAGGAATCCAACGGACTGTCAAATGAATCGATAATAAAAAACGTAAGGAGTTTTAAAAGCTATAGTAATTTAATGGTTTTATAACAATCTGAATATGAAGCAATAAGGAGTGGGGTTAAGGATCCGTACCTTAAAGATTCCAAAGTGATGCTACCTTGTGATAATATTTCAGATTTATACGGGCAGAGTTTAGACTACTGATTAGTCTTTTAACCTAATTTAAATAACATGCACACAACTAGGTCAGTAACTTAATACAGCATTTACGATAACTCACGAGATTAAAATCCTCACAACGAATGAAAAAGTGCGATACTTAAACATCCATCGGATTCACAACTAATGACAAAGTGAAATCACTTAAACATCCATCGGATTCACAACGAATGACAAAGTGCAAACACTTAAACATCCATCGGAATCACAACTAATGACAAAGTGAAATTACTTAAACATCCATCGGAATCACGACTAATGACAAAGCATAACCCAAATTTGAGCAGCACTTAAACATCCATTGGATTGATTTCAATCAATCGGACATTGAATCGTAGTAGCGATCGAGTTATTACCCTGTTTGCAGCAGCGTTTCGTGATCGTGTGTGTTAATTGTAGTATTCGGACCAAAACTCAGAGAATATAACGAATTTTCTCGTCGCTCAAACTCCAGAAACTAAGTGCCAATGTCTGCTATTTATACACCGATTTTGACTAGCTTACGGACCGTAACACTCACAATGTTGAGGTCCGTAAGGGTGCTTACGGACCGTAAGCCTATCAATGTTACGGTCCGTAAGGGTCGAAAATAGGTTATAGGGTAGCCACGGTTGGGACTAGCTTTGCTGAGTTGACAGTTTCTTAATTTCGAATTTTGACAACGAGTATTTTTAGATAATCGTTAACTAGGGTTTACCCGCTTTGAGTTTTAGGGGCCCTGATCCTGATTCCGATTGTTCTGAAAATTTTAGGGTTTGTGCAGAATCACTTGGGTGTCTTAATTAAGGTTTCCTATTGGATAATTTATAAATAATAATAATAGTTTTGGTTGATATATAGAAGGATGGATCATAAGATAAATGTTATTTTATTATAAATTATTATTATTCTTTTATTTCTAGAATAATGATTTTAAATTTATGGTCATTACAACTATTACCCCCTTAAAAGAAATTTCGTCCTCGAAATTTTTCAAATAAGAATATAACATATCGCATAAGTAACGGAAACGGAACTTTCATAGCAGAGTTACTAACTTATATAACAAGAATCTCTTAAATGTGTATCTGAAATTCATAATTACGTTCATGACCATAATTGTCAATTACCTTACCACCATGTCCTAATGGTTCTTCTACTACGTGTCTTAATAACATATTTAATCATGCAGAAAATCAACATAGACTTATAGATAACAAGAGTGACTATTGGTACTGATATTTCCTACATAAATATGCTTAATCATAACTAAGATATATTCATATAAGGCAAAGCATGAATGACCACAAAGAGAAACAAATGAACATAGATCAAAGAGCAAGGTTCACCGTGACCTCGACTAAAATTCTATTGCTCGAATAGATTAGGGTATAGAGAGCGAATTGATTCTTCAGGTTCCCATGTTGCTTCGCGTTCAGAGTGATTTTTCCAGAGGACTTTAACAAACGGAATTACTTTCCTACGCATAACCCTTTCTTGTCGATCTAAGATGGCTTCTGGTTCCTCTTCGTAGGACAAATCTTCGTGAATTGTAAGTAACGGATAACTAATGACATGGAGTGGATGATAATTATATCCTCTTAACGAGGAGACATGAAAAACGTTATGAACGTGCGAGAGCTGAGGCGGTAGAGCTAGTCGATATGATACTTCTCCAATTCTTTCAAGGATTTCAAACGGACCGATGAAACGGGGACTAAGCTTCCCTTTAATTCCAAATCTACGAACGCCACGCCAAGGTGATACCTTTAAAAATACGTGGTCACCAATTTTAAATTCAAGTGGTCGTCTATGTTGATCTGCATAGCTCTTTTGTCTGCTCTAAGCTTCTTTCAGTTTTTCTCGTGCCATAGTGACTTTTTTGTTTGTAATCTGAACTAGTTCTGGCCCTTCAATAATCTTTTCTCCAACTTCATCCCAGCAGATCGGTGCGCGACATTTCCGACCATATAATAGCTCAAAAGGTGCCATGCCAATACTTGCTTGCCAACTATTGTTGTAAGCGAACTCAACAAGGCATAGATATTCATCCCAGATTCCAAACCATTCAAGTGCACATGCTCGGAGCATGTCTTCCCAGGTTTGGATCGTGCGTTCTGACTGCCCATCTGTTTGTGGGTGGAAAGCCATACTAAACTTCAGGCGTGTACCCCAAGCTGCCTAAAAACCTTTCCAAAATCGTGAGGTGAAACGTGGGTCTCTATCGGAAACAATGGAAGATGGTGTACCATGGAGTCGAATAATTTCTTGAAGAAATATTTCGGATAACTTATTAACCGAAATTCCTTGCTGAATTGGTAGAAAATGTGCTGACTTTGATAATCTATCGACAACAACCCATACAACATCATTCTTCTTGAATGTCTTAGGCAAACCGGTAACAAAATCCATTGTGATCTCATCCCACTTCCATATGGGAATATCCAATGGCTGCAACAGACCGCTTGCTCGTTTGTGTTCAATTTTCACTTGTTGGCAAGTGAGGCATTTACTTACGTATCGAGCAACGTCTTCCTTCATGCCATTCCACCAGAAGTTATGTCTTAAGTCTCGATACATTTTGGTAGATCCTGGGTGAATTGAAAATGGTGAGCTGTGAGCTTCGGATAACAATGACTCACGAAGGATGGAGTCATTGGGTACACAAAGTCTTTTACCGCACCAAATCACCCCATGATGGTCTATAAGAAATTCAGATTGCTTACCCACCTCAAGATTTTGCACAATTGCCCAAAGTTCTCCATCTTGCTTTTGTGCATCTTTGATCCGTGATATGAGGTCGGGTTCAATCTGTATTCTAGCTAGATATCCATCAGATTTACTAACCTGAAGCCAAATGTTCATCCTTTCGAGATCCCTCATAATATGAGGCTGAATTTGTAAGCAAGATATAGTCCCGGAATTCTTTCGGCTCAACGCGTCAGCTACAACATTGGCTTTGCCTGGATGATATTGAATATTTGCGTCGTAATCTTTTAAAAGTTCTAACCGCCTTCTTTGCCTCATATTTAGCTCTTTCTGGGTGAATATGTACTTGAGGCTCTTGTGGTCAGTAAAGATGTCACAACTCTCACCATACAGATAGTGTCGCCAAATCTTAAGTGCAAAGACGACTGCGGCTAGTTCTAAATCATGTGTAGGGTAGTTAACTTCATAAGGCTTCAACTGACGGGAGGCATAAGCGATAACCTTCCCATGTTGCATTAGCACACAACCTAATCCTTTCTTTGAGGCATCACTATAGACTTGGTAACCTCCTGATCCAGAAGGGAGAGCGAGTATTGGGGAGGATACGAGTCGTTTCTTCAATTCTTCAAAGCTTTTCTCTTCTTCCTCATTCCATGCGTACTTCACCCCTTTCCTTAGGAGTTTTGTGAGTGGTAAAGCAATGACCGAGAATCTTTCAACAAATCTTCGGTAGTAGCCAGCAAGACCCAAGAAACTTCGTATTTCGGTAACAGAAGTGGGTCTTGGCCATTTTGTAATAGCTTCAACCTTTGTTGGGTCTACCATAATTCCGTCTGCTGATATGACATGACCTAGAAATGCCACTTGGCTAAGCCAAAAGTCACATTTGGAAAACTTCGCGTACAACTTCTCATGCCGCAAGGTTCCAAGTACTGCATGTAGATGTGCTTCATGCTCTTCACGACTCTTAGAATACATCAGAATGTCATCGATAAAAACAATAACGAATTTATCTAGGAATTTGTGAAATACGCGATTCATCAAATCCATGAAGACTGCAGGTGCGTTAGTTAGCCCAAAGGGCATAACCAAGAATTCGTAATGACCATAACGAGTACGAAAGGCGGTCTTGGGAACATCATCATTCTTGATCTTTAGCTGATGGTACCCGGACCTCAGGTCGATTTTTTAGAAGAACTGAGCCCCCTGAAGTTGATCAAAGAGATCATCAATGCGAGGCAGAGGATACTGATTACGAATAGTAATCTTGTTCAGCTCTCGGTATTCAATACATAAACACATACTACCGTCTTTCTTCTTCACAAATAAGACCGGAGCACCCCAAGGTGAAACACTGGGTCTTATGAATCCCAGATCTAACAATTCTTGCAATTGTTCCTAAAACTCCTTCAGTTCCATCGGGGCCATACGGTACGGAGCTTTAGAAATAGGTTCGGCACCAGGGATCAAGTCGATGGTGAATTCTACCTGACGGTCGGGTGGTAATCCTGGTAGTTCATCCGGAAATACATCAGGATATTCACGAACAACGGAGTGGCTATCGATACTATTAACACTAGCAGAAGTATCCTTAATCAATGCTAGGAATCCAACACAGCCGTTTGATATGAATTTTCGAGCTTTGAATGCGGAGATAATTTTAAGAGATTTATGAGCTTGAGTTCCCTGATATATAATATCAGGATGATGAAGATCACCGAAAATAACACGGCGGGAATGACAATCTATAGTTACGCGATGTCGAGACAACCAATCTATCCCGAGAATAACATCAAAGTCACACATATGTATTGGAAATAGGTCTGCCTTACACATAATAGATTCAATACGGATCGGACAATCTTTATATACGTAAGTGATTACGGATGAATTTTCCATGGGAGTGGAAATGGTTAAAGTATGATTTAAGAGAGTTGGTCTTATCGGAAGGTACTTAGTAAACGAGTGGGATACTAAAGAATGGGTTGCTCCTGTATCGAATAACACATAGATACTACGTTCACCAAGCTGAAGGGTTCCAGATACAGTACCTGGGGCATTAGCAGCGTCAGTAGCAAAAAGTGCGAAAACTCTTCCTCCAACATTGGGTGGTGCAGCATTTGGTCGGTTATTCTTCTTATTGTCTTTCTTAGTACACTCCTTGATCATGTGTCCAGTTTGGCCACATCTAAAGCATGCTCCTGTACCTCGGTGACATACGCCCTGATGTCTCTTACCACAAGTATTGCATAGAGGATATGTAGTTTGATTCGGGTTTAGAGGTTGATTAAATGGTTGTGCTCTAATAGGTTCTGCATACAACTGAATCTGGTTTTGAGCGGGCCTCGGGTTTTGCGGTCTAGGTTGCCATGGGCGTGCCTGATTTCCAGAGTTTTGATTTCCTTGCACTTTGCGATCTTGATGCTGTGGCGTAGTGGATGATTGGCCGATTGCCTGCTTAAATTGTCCTTCTCTGTTTCTCTTCTTATCATCCCCAGTTCGAGATAAAAATTCTTTCCTCTCGAACTCAAAAGTTTTGACTGCATCGGCAACTTCGGTGACATCCTTAAATTTCATGTACATGATCGACTTTCGAATTCGATCATTGACTGCCCACTTGCATTTTTCTGCCTGGGCTTCTGCTGATCCTGCAACGTCTCCTACAATACTAGCCAACCTTGAAAATCGAGTAATGAACTCAGAGGCTGGTTCATCACTCCCCTGTCAAATCACGGCATACTCCCTGATATAAGCTTCTTTATCAGCGGTAGAAAAATACTTGTCGTAAAAGATGGTACGAAAGTCGACCCATGAAAGATTAGCGTCAAAATCATCCCCTCCTTTGACTTGCTTATATCCTTCCCACCAAGTTTGTGCGTCATCTTCAAGTTTGTAGGTAGCCAATCTAACTTTGTATTGCTCCGGAACTCCAAGAACTCCGAAGATCTTTTCAACATGAGCTATCCAGTTTCTTGCTTCGACTGGATTAGTAGCGTGACTAAAGGATTTCGGCTTTTGTTTTTGGAATTTAGCGATCCATATGTCTATACTATAGGTAGTATGGTTCATGGTATTCTCACGAGTTTCTCCACCAGAGATTGGATTCGTGTTATTACGTTCTGGATGACGAGTTTGTTGAATAACGGCCTCAGCTGTTTGAGCAACAAGGTTTGGAAGCAACCCGGCAACAGCCTGGTTGATAGCATTAATTACGTTTGGATCAACTGGAGTCTCATTCGAAGAAGTGTTGTTACGTACATGGTTAGTACGAGTACTCCTACGTGGCGGACGACGAGGAGGCATCTATAAGAATAGACATAGGAGTTAAACAAAATAAGAGACCAAGTTGAATCCTATCATAGATATCTACCCATTCCTTACAGGTTTTAATTACTATCTTCAAGTTTTCTACAGGAAAGAGCCTTTGCTCTGATACCATAGCTGTAACACCCCAACCCAGAAGGGCTGACGTGTCACAATAACAGTATCATAAACAAAAGTCATAATTCCATTTATTTATTTGACAAGGATACAACCACACGACCACTAAACTTAAGTTTAATATATAAGCGGACACATTCGATTTGATTAACTAACATCTTCAGATTTAGTCCTAGGCTTTATTCTTCTCTCTGTACCCCGCCCGAAGTAACCTGCGGACCTGTATATACAAAAAGTTTACGGAATGAGCCAAATGCTCAGTACGGAATAATAGGCTCAAATAACAAGTAACGCTTTATAGGAAATGTTATTCGGATGAAACTTTATGTTAAAATGATATGATGCAAGTAACGTAATTTCATAATCATATCATACGGATGTACCCATGAGCCAAACTTAAAACGTGACAATACACAGGTAGCTACTCCTGCATAATTATCACACGAGATGGCGAGTTGGCATACCCGATATCCACCTCCTTAACTTAAATCCTAGGATCGATCCATACGCCTCCTAGTAGCTTTGTACCTCACTTGTACCTAGGGACGCCGTGAACTGATCTCTCCGTCACGGATAGAGCACATGATGTCGATGCCGCAACAACATGCCCGTGGGACACTCCACGAGAAGCGACACTCAGGGTATCAGAGTACAAATAGTCTTATTCACATAACTTATCAAAAATATTTTCATAACAAGACCTAACATATATTGGAACATGCGATAATGAGTACAACTAACATAATACTATCGCATGACATGAAAGCTAAATCCAAGGTTATGATTAGAATAGGAATCCAACGGACTGTCAAATGAATCGATAATAAAAAACGTAAGGAGTTTTAAAAGCTATAGTAATTTAATGGTTTTATAACAATCTGAATATGAAGCAATAAGGAGTGGGGTTAAGGATCCGTACCTTAAAGATTCCAAAGTGATGCTACCTTGTGATAATATTTCAGATTTATACGGGCAGAGTTTAGACTACTGATTAGTCTTTTAACCTAATTTAAATAACATGCACACAACTAGGTCAGTAACTTAATACAGCATTTACGATAACTCACGAGATTAAAATCCTCACAACGAATGACAAAGTGCGATACTTGAACATCCATCGGATTCACAACTAATGACAAAGTGAAATCACTTAAACATCCATCGGATTCACAACGAATGACAAAGTGCAAACACTTAAACATCCATCGGAATCACAACTAATGACAAAGTGAAATTACTTAAACATCCATCGGAATCACGACTAATGACAAAGCATAACCCAAATTTGAGCAGCACTTAAACATCCATTGGATTGATTTCAATCAATCGGACATTGAATCGTAGTAGCGATCGAGTTATTACCCTATTTGCAGCAGCGTTTCGTGATCGTGTGTGTTAATTGTAGTATTCGGACCAAAACTCAGAGAATATAACGAATTTTCTCGTCGCTCAAACTCCAGAAACTAAGTGCCAATGTCTGCTATTTATACACCGATTTTGACTAGCTTACGGACCGTAACATTCACAATGTTGAGGTCCGTAAGGGTGCTTACGGACCGTAAGCCTATCAATGTTACGGTCCGTAAGGGTCAAAAATAGGTTATAGGGTAGCCACGGTTGGGACTAGCTTTGCTGAGTTGACAGTTTCTTAATTTCGAATTTTGACAACGAGTATTTTTAGATAATCGTTAACTAGGGTTTACCCCCTTTGAGTTTTAGGGGCCCTGATCCTGATTCCGATTGTTCTGAAAATTTTAGGGTTTGTGCAGAATCACTTGGGTGTCTTAATTAGGGTTTCCTATTGGATAATTTATAAATAATAATAATAGTTTTGGTTGATATATAGAAGGATGGATCATAAGATAAATGTTAGTTTATTATAAATTATTATTATTCTTTTATTTCTAGAATAATGATTTTAAATTTATGGTCATTACAGTTCATGATGATGTTCTTGTAGTAATTCCTCGATCCGGCGAATACTATTCAAATGTTGAAAAAGATAAAACATATGTGAAAAGGCTGGATAAAATCATAAGAGATGCCATGACATCAAGTTTGAGAAAGAGGGATGAAGCAAGAATGAAGAAAAATGTTGAGTGCATGGTGGATGAGCTGAAGAAAGTTGCTGGGGAAACTAAAGTTGAAGTAAAAGAAGAGGAACAGAAGGTAGAAGAAAAAATTGTTGAAAAGGAAGCTGTTACTGAAAAACAGCAGGATGAAGAAGATCAGAAGAAGAAGAAAGAAGAAGTTGAGAGTGATCAAAAGTTGGCTGGTGATCAGGTGAACACAGCAGAAAAGGAGAAAATGACAGAAGAAGGTGGGATAACAGATAAAATTCAAACTGAATCTTCTGACTTACTCAACAAAATAGAATTGATAAATAATGATACTAAAATCGATAAACAATCTGATAATAAAGCTGTTGAACAGTGCAAGAAATGCATGGAAACGTGCAGTGCTTGTACTGAAAAAGATGAAAAATTCAGAACAAGAGATCTTGAATTTGTTAAAATTGAAGATAATTTCAAAGAAAAATGCAAAGAAAATGTTAGAAAACGAAAAGATTTTGAAAGACAATGATGAAAAACTTTCAAAAAAATGTAAAAAGTTAGAAAAAGAAAATGAAGTTTTGAAAGAAAATGTTTTGAAAATGACTGAAGAATGTTCACAAAAAGAAATTGCATGTCAAGAAATGAAAAAGGAATATGATTCAATAAAATTGGCTTATCACAATACAAAAGAGTCATATGAAAATGTGAAGAGTCAAATGAAACTTGTTCAATCCAGACTAAGATACTGTTCTGAAACAACTGATACGCTTAAGCGACAGTATGAAATAAAGCAACAAGTTGTAAATTCTTACATTGAGGATGTTGCTAAGCTAAAGCGTCAGATTGCTGATTTAGAACAGGATAACAACAAGTTACATAGTTATCATGCATCATCATATGTGCTTGAAAGAATTTTCAATCTAAAACCGGATGGTAAAGATTCTGAGCAAAACAAGAAAGGTATTGGCTTAGAGTTTCATCAAGTTCCACCACCGGAAAAGTTCGCATTTTATGATGATGAAAAGGTCGAAAAAGCTTTCAACATGGTAGATCAATTGCCAGATAACATTGACGTAACCTATTCCAAATCTGATGATTCTAGTGATTCAGAGGTGGTAGGTAGGGTCGGTGAAAGTGTGTTGAAAGAAGAGTCGGTTGAAACAGGTAAATTTGAATCACATGATGAAAATGAAGGTAGTTTTCATGATGAATATCTGAAAAACTCAAAATCCGAGAAAAATTTGAATGATGATTCAAAAGGATTGGTTTATACCATGATTGGATCAGACAAATTATTCTTAGATATTGTATTCCTGATTCAGAATGTGATTTCAGACAAAATTGACAAAGTTTTCAAAATGGTAGAGATTGAAAAATCTGAAATTCCAAAGTTTGCTGGAAATGGTCACAAAACTTTTTATAACAAACCTGGTTACAAAAAGAAAAACATGAAGGCTGGGTTGGGTTATAAGAAGAAACAAAGTTGGAATAAAAATAAAAAACCAAATTATCAGACAAAGATGAATTTTGTTCACGGAACAAGTTCCGAAGAAGAGAAAGAACTCAAATTTAGACGACAGTCTAATGAAGAGTTCCATGCTCAGAAAAAACAACAACAACAGGTCAAAGATGTGTCCAAGAGAACATGTTTCAAATGTGATCAAACTGGACATCTTGCTCGCAAGTGTCCAAATCTGAAACCTGTTGGTGTTGAGTCGAAAAAGAAGTCTGAAAATGTTGAGAAACAGAAATCTGAGAATGTGAAACAAAGGTCAACCAGATTTGATTCAAACCAAACTTGGAGGTACAATACAAACAAGTTTGTTCCAAATCAAACTTGGAAATCAAACCCGAATAGGTTCGATTCTAGACAGACCTGGAATTCTCACACACCCAAATTTAGAACAACACAAAGTTGGAAAACAACTGTCGATGCAACAAAACCAAATCAGTTTTGAAAAACAAAAGTTGTTGAAAATCAAAATGTTCAAAAGAATTCACATTTTTACAAAAGAGGTACTCCAAAAGGTCAAACATGGTCGGTTAAGAGACAAATGACTTCGGTAAATGAAGAAAAAGATGTTAAAATTGAAAAAGTCTTTGTACAAAATGAAAAAGATTTTCTGAAGTTAAATGATGCATATTGTGTTGAAATGCCTAAGGTCAAACAGACCTGGGCTAAATTGTTCAAATAATTCAATTATTGAATGTGCAGGTGCTTCCGAAGAAATCTGAATGTCAACAAGAAGAATGTCGGAGCAGCCTAGCACGAAAGGAAGAGGTTGCTGAACCCTGCGATTGTTGAACAGGGAGTTTGTTTGTTTCTGTATATAAATAAACCATTTTTCATAAAACCCTAAAAATTAAAAAAATTAAAAACCAAAAATATGTTTTTATTTTGTCAAAAATTTGAAAAATCAAAAATATGTTTGTTTTTAAATTTTGTCAAAAATTCAAAAATTTCAAAAATATGTTGAGTGAATACGCCGAAACCCTCACGGCTGAACAAACATGATTAATTTCACAAATTTGAAAAACGGTTTTCAAACTGTAAAATATCAATGTGTTGTAAATCATGGGGGTACGTTATATTTTCTGCAAAATAGAGCATGAGATGCAGAAAATGGATGGCGAGACAATGCTATCTACATCGGTTTGTCAAATTTTCTTTTAATGGTTTTGGATTTTAGGGGGAGTAAAAATTTTGAAAATACAAAAACATTAGAAAATTTGAAAAAGCCAAAAACATGATAAAATTCAAAAAATGAGTTTTGTGTAAAAAGAGGAAATGATAGTACATCAGTAGACAATCACAGTACGCTAAAGAAATGGAAAGTCAAATGTGAGAAACAGTCTCACTGATGATATGTCAGTAGGTTTTTACACGCTTAGTAGATTGTTTTCGAGATATAAACCTAAATATCAAATACTTACTTATCTCGTTGGGAACATCTCTCGGATATATGGGTAACCCCCGAAATCTTGTTTGAAGGGCTTTCTATTTCTGTCATACTAGGTCTTTGTACGTGATGATATCTGGGGTATTATACCAGGACTTCTGATTTTGCGGGAGCAATAGCCTAGTCCTTGTATAATACTTTGCACTGCTTTATTCATAAAGCCCACCCTCAGCATAAAAAATGATGAAACATTGAAAAATGCTAATCATGTGCTGTTGAAGAAAAGATTCTCTAAAGGGAACCCACCTAAATTCGAGCCATCATCTCTCTGATTTTGCGGAAGCAATAGCCTGAGCTCTCATGGCCTCGCATTCACCCCTTACAGATATCATTAGTGTGCACTCACCTGTAAGACTGAATATAGAAGTCTGGATACGGGAGTATATTCTGAGGTGGGACACGCGAATAAGTTAAGTCCATTAAAACACTAATCTCGTATCTCGAAACAATTGAACTTTGTGTGAAAATTTAAGTGGATCAGTATACTGACAATCTAAGTGAATCGTTTAGAACCTAAAGTGTTTTAAAGCTCAACGGTACTAGTGATTTGTCATAAACTGATATGATCCTCTGACACGAACTCAAACAAAAATATTGTTTGTAAATATTTCTTTACTGCTTTTTATTTCAGAAAAATACAAAAAGATTTTGATTTCACTTTATTTTCGACAACCGATGTTAGAGAGCTGAGTTTCAAAATCTAAGTATGCTGATCGTGTTTCTGAAAATAAACAAGTTCATTAATTTGAAACTTGAAGTTCTTTTAAAAATAAAAAATCAAAAACAGTTTGTGATATCTCCAAGGTCATTAATTTAGACTTGGATGATTTACTATGAGGGATTTGGATGCTTAAATTGTTATAATCTATTGAAAAGAGCCAGTTTCAGATCATGTTCGCTAAAATAGCCAAATCTACGAAGATTGTTGATAGAGGGAGAGTATCAAGTATTTCTGGATATATTCATATTATTATATCTTAAAGCCAGGATCTTGATTTAGAAAGTTTAATAGAGCCAGGTTACGATTCCTGGAAAATTGAAAATGCTTTCACTGTTAAAATTTTCTAGCTTATGCTGAGAGAGAGCCAGGATTTTCAATTCTGGATGTTCAAAACATTTTTACTTATAAATGTTTGAGTCTTTGTAGATGTTATTCCAGACTACGATCCCGATAGCCGAGTCTAAGGGGGAGTCTGAAGACGAGCTCAACGCAAGGGGAAGCGTGCTTTCAAGGAGCCAGGTAACTATCCTGAAAGAGCTTATACACGGAAAGCAAGGTGTCGATCCCAAAAGCATGGAAGCTTGACGAAAGGGGGAGCCTGATGAAGAAAGGAGTCTATGTTGCTAAAGATGTTAAAGCTTCAAAGAAGACTCAGAGAGAGAGAAAGACAAGACGCTACGAGATTGACTACGGCAATATCCAAGGGGGAGTCTGTTGGTGCATTTATGTCTATCGCCTCCGTCAATCCAGTTCGTAGCTGAAACCGTTTAAATCTAGGCTTTATAGTGTTATATTTAGAGAAATGGCAAGGTGGCATTTCTGTAATAATGAGAAATCTCATTAAAGCTCCTTAGCCTATAAATAGGAGGCTTATGTCTTAGATTAGTGACTTCTGGCATTTGAAGAGTTGGAGAGCTTGAGATCTAGAGAGAGAGTCTAGAGAGAGAAAGCTCGTTGTATGTGATTCAAGGTGCTGTACAATTTTAGATTTCTAATAGAATCACAGTTATATTACGTCTCGTGTGTTCGGTCACGTTCTTGTACGGATTCCGCCCGTCACACGTTCGGTTCGCAATCGTTTCGGAGTCAAAACCGGTCCTAACAAGTGTCAGTGCTTATCAAAAGATAAGACCTACTAGATTAGGATTCGGAAATTTCCCGTCAAGGTTCGAATGTCACTCCTGACTTGAGGGTAAATCTCGTGCAAAATACAAACACTACTCAACACTGTTTTCAAAACGTCCACGTGTATTGTGTTAGCCTTAGGAAAGGCTTGTAATGTTTAACATGAAAGTGTTGCTAGGAAGCAAGTACGGTAGGGTGCATAAGTCTTAAACAACATATAAGAGTCAAGTTTCCTAGAACTATAGACTAGGCATAGCATTCCTACTTTTCCTAATTCCCTATAGTTATGGCTCTGATACCAATCTGTCACACCCCAACCGATGGCGGAAACATCGGAGCGCGACACTAAGCGTTCAGATTGCTCAAGAGATTCCATAACACTAATAGTTTCAATATAGATTAATTAAATTCAATACATTGTCTAAAAGTCAAACACGATCAACCACCACATAAAGTATCAAATTACATCAAAACTCAAACATTGTTCAAAATTCCTGATTTAACTAGGTGAGTTTCTAAGCATCATCCTAGCTTGTTTCTTCAGCGTCCAAACTTATCAACCTACAACATGCATTAAAATACTATCAACAAAAATGTTGGCGAGTATACAAGTTTGAGTACGTAATAGCATAATAGTTTAAAACGTTCCAAAAACTCGTATCCATCATGTAAACACATAAAAAGTTTCACCATGCTAGTTTACGCAGTCCAAGTGATAGCCCAAGTTTCCAATGCATTAAACGCCTTTCCCAAAGACTAACGGGAGGTTAAATGTCTCCTCCTAACAATACCCCAAAGACTAACGGGGAAGTGCATTACCCCTATAGCGCTACCATTCTTAAGGCGAAACTACACAAAAGGATTAAACGTTCACATAGCATAAAAGTCTTAAGAATCACAAGTTTCAAGTTTCATGTTCACAACAGATAGAGTATGTTGCCAAATAAGTTTCAACTGTCATGTTTATAGAATACATGTTGCATCCCAAAAGTGTTTAAAACAAAAAGGGATCGAGTATACTCACAGTGGGTGCTAAGTATCAACACCGACTAATTGGATCGAAGGGAGCGCTGGAGTTAGCCTGATTATAGTATAACAGTATGAGTGTTGAATAGAATGTCGAATCGTGCGAACAATCGAGTAAAAGTGCCTGACTGGTTTCCTGATCAGATGGTCATCCGGACGGATGGTTATCCGGTCGGATGATCATTCGAACCAAATGAAACCCATTCGATCGGACGGTCGTTCGGACAGTAGTGTGTTTTGCAAAATGTTTCAACTTTTGAAGTTTTCGTTGTAGTATAAGATCAAGTCTTTCGATCGGATGGTCATCCGGTCGGATGATCATTCGATCGGATGACTATTCGAGTGAAAATTTGATAGTTTAAAGTTCTGATTCAAAATAGTTTAAGTGTTTGAAGACTATAGGTAACAGGTCACTTGGTCGGACGATCGTTCGATCGGATGATCATCCGATCGGACGGTCATTCGACTATTGTGATCATGTTCCTTTGATCCTTTTTTAAAATTTCTAAGTTCGAGTTTAATGGAGATGACATGATAACGTATCAACGGAAACCCACCAAAGTTCAGCTTTCCTGATCGGACATGATTCTTAAATATAAAAAAATTTATGTATTTGAATCTGTAAATTCATCCAAGAAGTCATCCAAGGCGTGTAGGAGAAGCCGAGCATCCACAAAATCATCAAAATCTAGCCCTCTTATTCGTATGATCCTAATCTTCTTCATTCCTTGTTTCCAGATTTTACACAAATAATAGAATAAAAAAAATCATAACTTCTTGTAGCTAATATGTTAAAACATAAATTTCTAGTCTTGTATATGTGGATTAGAACCAAAAAGTTAACCTAAAACATGTTTAACATGCAATCTGATGAGAACAGTTTGTAACCAGCTTCAAAACCCAAACTTCTAAAGACAATAAACTAGTCTAAACTAAATCAAATCAAAAAAAAATTGAGTCTAAAACTAATTACAAAGAGTGTCATATCCAACATAATTGGGTTCCATGGGTTTAATGGAGAAACACAACCACCTTGAAACAAACTAAAGTTGATGGTTGTGTTTGTAAGTATATGAACATGTATATATTGGTAAAAAAAACATAACCAATTTTTAGGTCTAGATATGCAAGGACATTATGCACTTGATTACAAGCAGTGAATCCAATTTTTAGGTCTAGATATGCAAGGACTAATCCCCCGTTAGAACGTTGCATCTAACTCAGTCCAATAATGCATTTAACTTAACCAATTTTCTCATAAATGAACGTATGTACTTAAATTGATGCAATTAGCCTTCCCGATAGACTTCATCACATTTATCCTTGTTGTATGGGAAATCTTTCTACATATACTATAAGAGAATATCATTTATGTATTGTCAAATAACTATATATTGATTAAATATATATTATTTTCTTTATTACAAGATGATTCTAGGATCATAATATCAATAATATTTATTTGGCACAACAAAGGGGTGACGTTTGACACTGTCGATTACACACGTCTTTATTAACGAACAAGCAATTCTTGTCGTCCATAGTACAATAAAACTTCTTTATATAATCCAGTGCATAACAACCATTTTTGCATGGTGGTGGAACCACAAAGGGTTTGATGTCAACGGATTCACGTTGCCCACCTTAAAAAATAAAATAAAGGAAATTGATTAGGAGTTTATTTAAAAATTGTGACATGCGAAAGTATTTTCGTAAAGTGAACTTACCCTGGTAATAGATCATCAACACAAGAACTACCATAAACTGTAATTTCATGAGTCTCATCATCGTGCCTCGTGAGTTTGAGATTGTATTAGTTCTATCAATCATAAAATTGAGGACGATTATAATGGAGAAACAACTAGTATTTATAGGCACATTTGAGTAGTGGGTCAATGGTTTGTTTTACCCATTTGAACATTGCATATGATACTTTGGTAAACTCTTAACAAATTAATAGTTGTTTATTACGTGTGTCAAGCATGTACCATATACTTACAAATATATACATGTGCATTGATGTGTTTATGTTTTTTTTACCAATATATACATGTTCATATACTTACAAACACAACCGTCAACTTTAGTTTGTTTCAAGGTGGTTGTGTTTCTCTATCAAACCCATGGAACCCAATTATGTTGGATATGACACTCTTTGTAATTAGTTTTAGACTCAAATTTTTTTTGATTTGATTTAGTTTAGACCAGTTTATTGTCTTTAGAAGTTTGGGTTTTGAAGCTGGTTACAAACTGTTCTCATCAGATTGCATGTTAAACATGTTATAGGTTAACTTTTTGGTTCTAATCCACATATACAAGACTAGAAATTTATGTTTTAACATATTAGCTACAAGAAGTTATGATTTTTATTATTCTATTATTTGTGTAAAATCTGGAAACAAGGAATGAAGAAGATTAGGATCATACGAATAAGAGGGCTAGATTTTGATGATTTTGTGGATGCTCGGCTTCTCCTACACGCCTTGGATGACTTCTTGGATGAATTTACAGATTCAAATACATATATATTTTTTTATATTTAAGATTCATGTCTGACCCGTAGATCGGTCATCTCTCCGGTGGAAACCCGTTTTCAGACCGACTCCAGGCTAAGGAACAAGTCCTAGGCCTGTTTTGGATCCAGATTCCACCGAGTTGAGTAAAAAGTTAAGAAAGTTTGAAGAAAAGTTGAAATGTATGGATTTCTTTTGAGAAAAGTTAAAGTTTTGTAGAGATTCATGTTTAAATGTGTAGAATACAGGTGGATCTGTACCATTCCCGATGAGGTGACGTCATTCACCGATTACATAAGCAATCCGTGTTGATGTCACCTTCAAGAGCCCCAAATCAAGTGATTTCGTGAAGGAAACCAGTGATTTTGATGGAAGGAATGGTGGGGAATTGTGTAATGATGATAGAAGTACAAGATTCATGGAGAAAACTTACAAGAATCGCTTGAAATCGAGAGAAAAGTGCCTTAGAACGAGAGAGTGCGTCTGGTCGGATAAGCCTGTCACATCAAGTGATGTGACAGGAGGTATTTATAGTGAAAGAGAGGATAAGGCGGTGGGATGGCCTGGATCGGATGACTGTTCGATCGAATCGCCATCCGATCGGATGGTCATCCGATCGGATGGCGATCAGATGTCCATCCGGACAGCCAATCCTCGTTTGTTAGTTTTCTGATTTGGATTCGATTTACGCGCTAGATTAAGTGTTGCGTTGCGTATTATTGTGTAATATCATCACATGATAAGATGGTATAACTAGCACAAAGGTTTCCGTGTTTCAAGTCTACGTATAAGCTAGCTAGTAAGTGTCAAGTTTCAAGTTTCTAAATATCAAAGTTTCTCGTTCAATCAAGTTTCTCGTTCCATAAGTATCAAGGGTCAAGTATCAAGTATCGAGTATTGAGCATCAAGTTTCACCAAGAATCAAGATTCATAGCGTTTAATAAGTATCAAGCATCAAGAGTCAAGTTTCAAAGTTTCACAAATGTTTCACATAGTCTAACATAGTTAAGTCTCAAATAGATAAAAGTTTAGGGATGCAGAGCGTTATAAACGGGGGTATAGGTTACCTCTCTATGAAACGTAAGAGACACCCCCCTCGCTTTCACCATTCGTCGAAGCTTTTCATTTTTGGCATTCCCTTTAACTCTCCTAGGGGGAATCGCTGCAATTAAAATTAAAAATAATTAGTGACAACAATTTTAATAAATGAAACAAAAGTACTAAAAAATAATTTATAATAAGACTTACCGTCGGTCTTGTGAGTCCCTCTCCAAAATGGATCTGGAGGTGGTGGATCCCTGGCTCCGTCACTCCCATGTCCTCTGGGGATCACATCCGCCATGAGCCAATCAAACACAAAACACAAAGATAACATTTTCCCTAAAAGGTTACAAATGATGAATTCAATATCGGACACGTATTTCTAAGCTCGTTATGTTCTAAATGATGGTTTAAATTTTGTTAGGTTTTAAATGATGATTTCAATTTCGATCGGATATTTTCAAAACTAGTTATGTTTTAAATGATGAATTCAATTTCGAGCTGGTGTTTTTTATGTTCGTTATGTTGTAAATAATGATTTCAATTTCGAGTGGGTATTTTCTATTTTCGTTATGTTTCAAATGATGATTTCAATTTCGAGCGGGTATTTTATAAGCTAGTTATGTTTTAAATGATGATTTTAATTTAAGGCAGTATTATATTAACTAATATAATAACTTTTAAGCAATGACATATCAATTTCACAATACAACAATATATAAAATTTTTTAAACCTAAACATAAAAATATATATTTGTCAAACTTAAACATACATATTCGTCAAACTTAAACATAAACATAGAAATTATCAAACTTAAACATACTTTTTTTTCAAACCTAAACATGAACATATAAATTATCAAACTAACATACACACATTTACATACATACACATATTTACATACTTTATACACACACACTTACAAACACACATTTACATACTAACATACACACATTTTCACCAAATACACATAATTTATACATTCTTACATACACCTACATACACACATACATAGAGTTACATACATTTTTTTTAACCAAATACACATACATAGACTTACATACACACATACATACTAATATACACATATTTTCACCAAATACACATAATTATACATACACATGTGCATACTAACATACACATGTGCATACTAACATACACCTACATACACATATACATATACATAGACATACATACATACACACATACATACTAATATACACACATTGTCACCAAATGCACATAATTTATACATACTAACATACACACATTTTCACAATACATAGACTTACATACACACATTTTCTATGTTCGTTATATTTCAAATGATGATTTCAATTTCGAGTGGGTATTTTCTAAACTCGTTATGCTTTAAATGATGAATTTAATTTCAGGCGGGTAGTTTATAAATTAATATAATAACTTTTAAGCGATGGCATATGAATTTCAAACCTAAAATAAACATACAAATTATCAAATTTAAACACAATTATTTTTCAAACCTAAACATAAACATAAACATAGAAATTATCAAACTTAAACATAATTTTTTTTAAACCTAAACATAAACATAGAAATTATCAAACTTAAACATATTTTTTTTCAAACCTAAACAAAATATACAAATTATCAAACTAACATACACGCATTTACACACACATACACACATACATACTAGCATATATACATACACCCATTAACACATACTTTATAAATAGTTACATACACACATTTACATACTTTATACACATATAGAAATTTACAAACACATATTTACATACTTACATAGATACATACATACACACACACACACATTTTCACCAAAACACATAATTTATATATACTTACATACACACATTTGCATACTTTATACAAAGATACATACACACATACATACTTACATACACCTACATACACACATACATAGATTTACATACACTTACTTTCACCAAATACACACATTTACATACACCTACATGCACACACATACATTTACTTGCATGCATACACATACATTTACTTAAATATACATACATACACAAATCATATACTAATTAACCAAAAATTACACAATTTCTCATCTTGAACAAAATTAAAAGAAAACTAACCTTAATTTGAAGTTCCTAGAAGGTGGTGGTGATGTCGGAGACGAGGTGGGTGGCCGGAATTCTCTAGTATACACACATACAAACACAAAAATATAAAGAAATTAACAAATATATAACAAGTTAATGAAAAAATTCAACATAAACTAACAATACTAACCGATTTGGGCGATTTGGGGTTTTTTCCGTGAGAGAGATGAAAAGCTTGGGTGAAAATGGTGTGAGGAGGGAAGAAGTCCCACTTATACACGGTCGTTCTGCATCAACTTTTAGCGGCGACACGTGTCACCGCTATTGCTCAATGTTGTCGTCACTATTGCTCATAATAAACCCCAACCACAGGATCGTGATAAGAAATGGACGACTAGGGTTTGCTGGGGGACGCCGCGTCCAGATCAGACCAGTAGCGGCGACATATGGCGTGTCGCCGCTATTGCTATCGCTGCTATTGGTAGGGTATTCTTGTAGTGTTTGTACAATGACCTTTATATATTTTACTCTTTAAAAAAGTGCCAAATGACCAATATTGTTCCTTGAATATGCATATTATATAGAGTATAGATATAGTATAGATGACTCATCAACCTTTATAATTGACACTTGTTTCTCATCAAGAACATGAATTTCGACAAAACCGGACTATCGGATTAGGTACATTAGTGTTTATAATTATTTGTATGATATAGTGGATTTTATATTTTTATGCAATATTCTTTTGTAACTAACGAAAATCACCGCCCACTTTTTTGAAATCCACTAATTTTGTGCTTAGGTGTACACACTCTGGTCTCCGGAAGTCCGAAGACAACACATGGTTCGACATCAAATCTGATCGAATAGATGCAAGTAACACCATTTTGTAAAAAAAAAAAAACAAAACAAAACAAAGCAAAAAACAAGATGCATACACCAACCCTTTTTACCAAATTTCTGGTTCAAAGTTAAAGTGTTGATAATTGATATATTTCTGGTTCAAAGTAAATGTACTAATAACTAATTTCTGGTTCAATGTAAATGCACATTGAAAATAAACTTCCTTGCAATACAATAACCAAATTAAATCAATCCAAATCTTTGCCATTTGTGTAGTATAGTATGAAATAAATTTGAACACGACACCCATGTTGACATCAATTATGGTGGACAAACAATGTGTGAACATGTGAACAAAACCTCACTAGTTTGTAATTAAAAAAAAGACTAAATTGCAGAAAACAACCTTTATGTTTGTCCCAAACTGCACTTTATACCTTTCACTATGAAATCGGCAAAAACCAACCTTTATGTTCATGTTTTGCTACAAGTTCAACCTTTAACACAAACGACGTTTAATTTCTTGGTTAAGTTACCTCACATGCAAAGCATGTGAGGGCATTAATGTCTTTTTACCTAGTCCTTTTATTTTCTTTTTAGAGTAAACTGCCATTTTGGTCCCTGTGGTTTGGGCACTTTTGCCATTTTAGTCCAAATCTCAAACTTTTTACATCTGGGTCCCTGTGGTTTGCATTTTGTTGCCATTTTAGTCCAAAATCCAAAAACTCTATATTTTGACTGTTGAAAACTGATTATTTTGTCCTTTAGTGCAGGGGCATTTTGGTATTTTTTAAATTTCATTTGTTGTAAATTCATTTAAATGTTTAGTTTTTTTTAGCAATAAAACCCAAATAAATCATCATCATCCCCAAAATAACCAGCTCTCTCTCTCTTCTCTCTCTCTCTCTTCTCCCTCTCTATAGCACCACCACCACCGCCACCGCCACCGCCACCTCCTCCCCCTCTCTCTCTTCTCTCTCTCTATAGCACCAATTTACGATGACGGCGGCTCCGCCGCTATGACGATGACGACAGTGTTGGACACTCCGCCGCTTTAGACAGTCACACCCATACCTCCTTCCTCGTTTACCGGCGACCAACGCCGTTTTCCGGTGACAGCCGACACTCCAATTTCAGGCCTACACACACGTATGTTCAGGAGACCAGAGAGAGAGGAGAGAGAAAGGAACTCCGATGATGGATCTGTGATTTGGGGAAGAAAGATGTGTGGATCTGAGATTGTTCTTAGAGAGTGTGAGATAGTTTAGAGAGAGTGATGATCGGAGCTAATAGTTGCAGCGACTAGAACTTAAAGAATTTGGGGAAGAAAGATGTGTGGATTTGAGGTTATTCTTAGAGAGTGGGAGAGGGTTTAGAGAGAGTGATGGTTGGGCATAATAGTTGCGGTGGCTGGAACTTGAAGATGAACCGACAAGGGTGGTAGTGGATGCAGTGGTCGTTGTGGAAAACAGTGGTGGAGGGTGTGATGGTGTTAATAGTGGTGGGTGGGGTGGAAGGTGGGGGCAGTGGTAAGTGGGGCTGAGGGTTGCACCTGGAGACGGTGGTGATGAAGAACTTACTTGCATCAGGTGGTGGTGGGGCTGTGGTGGCTGGATTCGGTGGTCATCGTACACCCACCCCTTCATTTCCGAAGGCACCGTGAACGTATCCACCGTCGTTTCAGTTGCAGATTTCGGAGACTCGAAGACGAATGTTTTTGTTTGATTTTGAGAGTTTGTGGGTGAGAGTTTTGAGAGTTGCAGATTTAGGGAAGATGAAGATGATTATTTGGACCTGTTGTTGTTTATAGAGAGAGAAGAGAGTCAGTTGTATTTAATTTACTTTTATAATTAAGAAAATGTTAATTAAGAAAATGTTAAATGAAAAGCAAAATGACCAAAATGCCCCTGAACTAAAAGACAAAATAGGAGGTTGCAACAGTCAAAAAATGGTGTTTTTGAATTTTGGATTAAAATGGCAACAAAATGCAAACCACAGGGACCCAGATTTAAAAAGTTTGAAATTTGGACTAAAATGGCAAAACTGGCCAAACCACATGGACCAAAATGGCAGTTTACTCTTCTTTTTATTTACATGTATTTTATATATTTATAAACTCCAATGTTGTGGGACCCACAAAAAAACAAGCTTCCACCTTTCTTCATCATCGTCATCTTGTCTTCATTCATCATCATCTTCTTTGTAAATTATAATCCAGTAGAGTTTATTTATTCAAAAAAATTGAGATTAAACTTTGATATTATTCTTCAAGCTCTCTTTCTCTAAACCCACTGGACCACCAATCTTCAAACTAACAGATGTGAAATTTAAACTTCAATTTCACGCCAATCATCACATCCTAAATAAACATGAATACCACCGAACGTCGTCGCCGGTGATGTCAAAGACGATGTTGACGCTATTGTTTCTCGCACCGCATCTATGAGAATAGAAACGACTCGCCGGTGCGGCAAGATTGGAGATAGTTACCGTTGTTAGATCCGTAACCCATTCTCGCCATCTTCGCACTCCTTTCAAGCACCAACAAGCTTGAAAATGTCGAATAACTGCCACCAACCCCCCCTCCAACCATTCAGAATCGAGCCATCCTGAACAAGTGCATCAGCTACAGCAAGGTAAACAACGGTTGGCAATTTCAGGCCCGGGATGTTGGCTACTCTACTCATGATCTCATCTTTACTACTACATATCTCTG
Organism: Helianthus tuberosus; assembly: GCA_030545235.1. Classification (NCBI taxonomy): domain Eukaryota; kingdom Viridiplantae; phylum Streptophyta; class Magnoliopsida; order Asterales; family Asteraceae; genus Helianthus; species Helianthus tuberosus. The sequence continues at coordinate 68,599,274 of CM060434.1, read as the reverse complement.
ACATATTCGATCTCTGTTCTCGCTTCTTGCAGTGTATCATCCAATCTTTTTCGATCCTCATTTGAACCACAAGGGTGTCGCTACGGTTCTGGAGATCTGAATATCGACCCAACTGGACAAAGCCTTTACAAAGCGAATTGAATTTGTCAAACTGAAAGACCTTATCGAAAGAAATTGGCTGTAACTGATGGAGATACTTACCGGGATGCTAGAGGCTCTGTAATGGAGATGGGTTGGATTTTGTTGTGTTTGTAGATGGGTCTCATTTGTTTGATGGTGATATCTTATCGGATGAAAAGAATGAAGCCATGACAGAAATTACAGAGCAGAGTTCGATCGGAGAAGAAAGATTTTCGCCGGAGAATAAAGGTCTTCGCCGGAACTGAACCTACTCGCCGGAACAGAGTTCGATTCAATGTTCAGTTGAATTGAATTAAATTTTTAGAGAGAGAGAGAGAGAAAGAGATGCCGGTGAGAGTGGGTTTGAATTGAATTTTTAGTGTGAGAGAGAGGGGTAGGGGGTAAGTGATAATATTTTTTAATATATATTAAAAGATTAATTAAAATGACATTAATACCCTCACATGCATTGCATGTGAGGGCAGTTAACCAAGAAAAACAAACGTCGTTTGTGTTAAAGGTTATACTTGTAGCAAAACATGAACATAAAGGTTGGTTTTTGCCGATTTCATACTGAAAGGTATAAAGTGCAGTTTGAGGCAAACATAACGGTTGTTTTCTGCAATTTTGTCTTAAAAAAATACAATTATGTATATATATATAGGTAGAGGATCCTGTAAAAAGTGCTCAAAGTGTGAGAAGTGTATTATAACACTATATATAATACTATATAACACCATATAAACACCGTATAACAATATGTAACACCATATAATACCATATAACACTATGTAACACTATATATCATTATATAACAAATATAACACTATAGGTTGTCTGATAGCATGTCTATGATAGATGTATAGTGTTATATTTGTTATATAATGATATATAGTGTTACATAGTGTTATATGGTATTATATGGTGTTACATATTGTTATACGGTGTTTATATGGTGTTATATAGTATTATATATAGTGTTATAATACACTTCTCACACTTTAGGCCATTTTTACACTATCCTTACCCTATATATATATATATATATATATATATATATATATATATATATATATATATATATAGGGATTGGGTAAAATGAGAACTGTACCGAGTTGTGAGAACCGTAGGAACCATTCATCAACATTGATCTTGTATGTATGAATGGCTTAGATCAAATCTTTAATTTTGATTTATTAAATCAGCTTTTTGTTAATAAAAATGATTAAAGTACAAAAAGGGTAGTTTAAGGATTTATCTCAAGACATCAGTCATTCTTTCTGTCAATTCACTTTCTTTCAATCTCAATATAATCATTTATGCAAAATAAAATAAAACAAGATATACTTAAATAAATTAAAAAATGTACAAGGTTTTTCATATTTAATATGCATAATACATTGAGTGTAAATTTTGTCTTGAGACATCAGTCATACCCTGTAAATTTGCATTTTTTACAACAAAAAATTCCCAAATTGCCACTCGCCACCAGATCTACAAAATTTACACTGATGTAAATCACCAAAAAAAGTCCCGAAAAAAAAAATACACCCAACTCGCCTTCATTTCTTGTTCGTTATCCTCGTCTTTTGCACATAAAATCCCCAACATCTACGAAAATCAAAGAAAAAAAAGAGCATTTACATTCTTCAACACACGTAATATTTTTTTTATATTCACCACCTGTACGTAAAAAATTTCACAAACGTACGTAAAATAAACATTTTTTACAAACGTTTGTAAAAATAGATTTATGTTTAGAGGAGCTTAGGCCGACGATCAGAGGCGTAAAAAAACATTTTTTTGTCGTATGTAAAAAATGGTAATTCGACACCATGCACAAAAAAAACTTTTACATTCGACAACGTACGTAAAAACATTTTTCAAACGTAAGTAAAAACATTTTTCAAACTTTTACATTCGAATGTAAACTCGCACATAAATGTTTTTTTGTTTCTTTTACATGTTTTTTTTACAGCAGATGTAAAAAGAACTATAATTCACTTTTGTATTTCATTTTACATGTTTCGACATATGATATCTTTTTACGCTCGACAAAAAATAACCGGTTTACCGTAAACTTTTTTTTTCAATTTTCTTTTACATTTGATGTTTTTTACCCCGACGATGATCAGAGGCGTAAACAAACATTTTTTTGTCATATGTAATAAAATGGTAATTCGACACAATGCACAAAAAAAACTTTTACATTCGACAACGTACGTAAAAACATTTTTCAAACGTAGATGTTTTTTGTTTCTTTTACAGTAGATGCAAAAAGAATTATAATTTACTTTTGTATTTCATTTTACATGTTTCGACATTTGATATCTTTTTACGCTCGACAAAAAATAACCAATTTTTTACTGTAAACCTTTTTTTAAAATTTTCTTTTACATTTGATGTTTTTTATGCCGCTGACGATCAGAGGCATAAAAAACATTTTTTTAGTCGTATGTAAAAAATGGTAATTCGACACCGTGCACAAAAAAAACTTTTACATTCGACAACGTAAGTAAAAACATTTTTCAAACGTACGTAAAAAACATTTTTCAAACTTTTACATTCGAATGTAAACTCGCACGTAGATGCTTTTTGTTTCTTTTACATGTTTTTTACAGCAGATGTAAAAAGAATTATAATTCATTTTTGTATTTCGTTTTTATATGTTTAGATGTTTGATATCTTTTTACGCTCGACAAAAAATAACCGGTTTTTTTTACCGTAAACCTTTTTTTTGTCAATTTTCTTTTACATTTGATGTTTTTTACGCCCCACCCCCCCCCCCCCCCCCCGGGTCTGTAATGTCAATGTTATATTTTTATAATCGGCGAAAAGCTACTTTTTTTATTTTTACATCCCTACTAACTGACACCCCTAAACGAACATAACCCTTCAAAGGTTTACAAAAGGCAACTTTTGTGTAAATAAACTTTGCAACCGGGGCGTAAATAAAAGATTTTACACTTATAACATTGCTACAGTCAATGTAAACTGACACGTAAATGTTTTTTTATGTACGGTGTCGAATGTTAAAAAACAATTTACGTACAATGTTGAATATAAAAAAATGCGCACTGTCGAATGTAAACGTTGTTTTCTTTTATTTTTATTTTTTTTTTTGCAAATTTCAAATGCAAACTCACACGTAAAGAGGGGTGTAACGTCGAATGTCATTTTTTTACCCCCACCCCCGGTTGATTTTTGTACTCCCCAGTTGTAATTTTTTTACGCCTCTATTAAAAAAGTTTTAATCCTTTTTTACACCACGGTTGTAAACTTTTTTTAAATCGCGGTTGTAAACTTTTTTTTACACCCCGATTGTAAATTTTATTTACACAAATGTAACTCATCAACATTTTACCTTTTTGCATTGCTTCCCTAATTTCAACAAAAAAAAAAATAAAGCCAAAGCCAATGTTGATCTTCATCATCCTCGTTCGCCTAAACACACCGCAACACCAACGAAGACAAGTATAAAAAAGAATTTCTTAGATAGTGCAACGATGTAAATGTATTTTACATCCGTCTTTTACAAAAAAAAAAATCGTACGATATCGAATGTAAACATTTTTTTATATGTGGAATGTAAACTTACACGTAAATGTTTTTTTATATACGGTGTCGAATGTAAAAAAAAATTTTACGTAGTGGCAAATGTTAAAAAAACCATGTCAATTCATCAAACATCTAAATACCATATACAAATAAATCCACAAAACAGATAACAAAGAATTCTTGAGTTAAAGGAATCGAAATTAATTTTATACAATTCAAATTCTACTAATTTTTAAACAAAACATTTTACAACTTGAGTTCCCTAATGCAATTTCATCGAAGTAATTCATATTCCATTCACTATTTAATTCATTGGATTAATTTTAACCACCCTGCTACTAACCCAATATAAAAAAAATGAACACAGCATAAACCGATAAACCCATGATAACCATCCACCACCATTTGCCCAAACCCAAAATAAATCAAACAAAAAGATCTAAACGAAACCAATTAAAAATACATGGGTTGGCCGGAGTTGGTGAGATGCCGGTCGACCTTGGTGGAGGTGGCCGGAGTCATGGCTGGCTCATCGCTGCTTCTCTCTCTTAGTCGTTTTTCTCTCCAAACTCATGCCTTTCTCTCTTTCTACTCTCTCCAAATCCTTATATTAAAAAACTTAGATTCAGAAAACCATATTCAAAGAACTCATATTCATTAACGTTTGCTCTTTAATTCATTTTTGAACAAATTGTTTTACCCTAAGTTCGACCCATTTTGAAACAAAACTAAATCACCTATGAAATATTAAAACCTCAAACACATAAAAAACCAAAATTAAAGAACCCATGATATACCCATTCAGACATTTGAAAAATTGTACCAGTTCGCCCATTTCGATTCCCCCCAACCGTAGATCTTTAAATCATCCATCATAAGCTTCAAACATCCCTCAACACAGAACCCATGATATACACATTCAGACATTTGCAAAACTTCAAAAAATATATATTTTTGACCAAGGATAAAAACACTCTCCAAACTTTCACACATCTGAGCAACAAAACAAATTTACATCTAGAATTTTTGAAAAAACCAAAATCCATTTTGAACTCAAAAACCCAGGTCAGTAACTTGATTTACATATGAACCATTCAAAGAGTAAAATCAAAGAGTAAATTGTGTAGTGTATAAAATGAAAAAGAGAAAACATAACTTACATATCCCTTTCTTTGGAGCAGCCGTCGCACTACCCAGGTCAAGAACCCCCATCGTCGCCTCTAGATCAGCAACCCCTCTGACTGAACCAGAGCCATCGGGCTCTCTCTAACATTGTCTCCGGTCACCATCTCCAAATCTTCACATCCATCGTCCGTTGTTAAGTGGTCGGAACCCTAGCCACCACTTTCTCAGCTCATGCTTGTTTAATCTAGTCGTATCATCTAAAACCACCGACGTTCACCACCAACGCAAAGACGAACTGAGGCATTTCATTTTAGGGTTTGGGGTATAAGAGCAGTGGATATGGCGGTGGTTGGAGGCTGTCATCATTGGGGTGGAGGGGGAGAGAGATAGGGAATTGGATGCAGAGAGATTGAAGGAGAGAAATGGTGTGAGTTTTGATCTTTTGGAGATGCAAGATCTGACTAAGATCTTCTTTATGAAAAGAAAGAAAGATACAAAAGACCAAATTGCCCTTTTTAAATTAATTTTTGTTTGAATGAGGTGTCAATATACTATTGGTTTAGAGGAGTTCCTATGGTTCTCGCAACAGGGATTGGTTCTTTATTAAACCGAATCCTATATATATATTACTTATAACTAGAAAGAGAAGTCGGAAGAATAGTGTCAGACAACTTCCTGGTACTTCCTCATTGGTTCAGCGAAATTACGATTTTGCCTCGTTTATATCTATAGTTTTGCTATATGTTTTGCTTTTTTCTTCTCCTAGCCAAATTACGATTTTGCCCTCAGCTCAAATTTATAGCTTTGACATTGTTTTTATTTTTTTCCTATCAAATTACGATTTTGCCCCCAGTATAAAATTCATTTTAGTGTTTTTTTAACAAAACAAAGGTAGTGTTTTGTTTTAATTGGTTGGGTCGATGGTAGTGTATTGTTTTAGGGGGTGTTTGGGGTTGAGTTTTGAAGGAGATTTTTAGATTATTGAGTTTTGAAATCGTAAATAATCAGTTTTGAGTGTTTGGGTAAAAAAAATTAAAAAATTGATTATTTGCGTTTAGAAAGTTAGAAAACGCAGTTTTCCAAAAGCAGCTCCCCCCTACTGCAACAAAACGCAGTTTTCCAAAAATTGATTATTTGTGTTTAGAAAAGGATTTTCACTTGTTTATTTTTTTAAATATAAATTTGCCAAACACTCAAATAGTTGATTATCTGATTATTGTGATATCAAGAAACATAATCAAATCCAAACACTATCTTTCAACATCACATTTTGTTACAGTTAATTATCTGATTCTGATTATTCAAAACGCATAATCTATTTTCAAGACTCAACCCAAAACACTCTTAATTGGTTGACTCGATGTAATTTTTTTAGATCGTGTTATGAGTACTATGTACAACTAACCGAAACACAATGTACATGTTATAAGAGAGAAATATTTGACTTAGTGCCCCGCAACGCGGGCAGGCTGCTGCCTGGCACTCCCCCGTTGGTCCAGGTATATTATCATTTAACCAAGTTCAAAATTACGAATTTTTCCCTGTTCAAAGTTACGATTTTGCCCATGGTAAAAAAAAATGCAATATTGTCATCACTTTAGCTTTTGGCAAATTACGATTTTACCCTAGCCCAAAATTACAATTTGCCCTAGTTAAAAATTACAGTATTGCCATCGTTTTAGTTTTTTTTAAAAGGTGTATGGGGGAATAGTGCCAGGCTGCTGCATGGCACTCCTCCATTGGCCCGGGTATGTTACGATTTTACCCACAGTTCAAAATTACGAATTTGCCCTCAGTTCAAAATTACAGAATTACCATCGTTTTAGTTTTTTTTAACAAAACTATAGATGTGCTTTATTTTAATTGGTTGACTCGATTTATTTTTTTACTCGAGTCAAGGAGTTGCCTAACACTCGGTAATTAGTCCTAACAAATTACAGTTTTGCCACGAGCTCAAAATTACGGTTTTACCATCGTTTTAGTTTTCTTTCTAGCAAAACTATGGTATTGTTTTTTTAATTGGTTGAGAAAATATTGGGCCTATCGCCCCGCAACGCGGGCGGGGTATCAACTAGTATACTACAATGAACATGGAGGGGAATAGTGCCAGGCAGCTGCCTGGCACTTACCTATTCGTCCAGTCAAATTACGATTTTGTCCTGTTTAAATTTACAGTTTTGCCACTGGTTTTGTTTTTTCCCTCCTTTCCAAATTACGATTTTGCCCTCATTTCAAATTTACTATTTTGACATCGTTTTTGGTTTTTTCCCCTGTTAAATAACGATTTTTCCGCGGTGTAAAATTACAGTCATGCCATCGTTTTTAGTTTTTTTCTTGACAAAACTAGGGTAGTGTTTTGTTTTAATTGGTTGACTTGGTGTAATTATTATTCATGTCAGGCGGTTGCCTGGCAAACGCTCATTTGTCATGAAAAATTACAATTTTGCCCCCATTTTAAAATTATAGTTTTTCCATCGTTTTAGTTTTTTAGCAAAAGTATGATAGTGTTTTTTTAATTGGTTGACTCGATCTAATTTTTTTGATCAACCGAAACACAGACGTACATGGTATGAGAAAGAAATATTCGACTTTGTGCCCCCGCAACACAGGCAGGGCAATAACTATATATATATATATATATATATATATATATATATATATATATATATATATATATATATATATATATATAATAAAAGCCAATGAATAGTAACTTTAATATTATAATATTAAATATAGTTTTTTTATACCTTTATTATTATTTTAATGTTAAAAAAATAATTATTTTCTTTACTTTTTAAGTTTGATACATTTTCATATTTTTTTCTTAACTTTAATGATTTATTAGTATCACGGGTTGGGATAGGTTTGGTGTCAACCGGTATCGAACTGGTACTTCTTAAATTGAATACATTTTTCTTAACTTTTATAATTTTTTTTTGTAACACGGGTTGGGATATGCTTGGTGTCAACCGGTATTGTCACACCCCAACCGATGGCGGAATCATCGGGGTGCGGTACTAGGCGAATCAGATTGCTCAAAAGAATCCATAACAACTATTTAGTGACAATATATAACAAGTTTAATATCCCTCACTATAAAACAAACATTCAACAAATAGTTATACAGATTTCTTGTCCCTCAAACAATTCAAATCCGACAACCTAGGTTTTTTTTGTGGGTTTCTAGACTTCCAAATCTTGATTCATGATAACCTGCGATTAACCTGCAACATACGTTAAAATATTGTCAATACAAAAATGTATTGGCGAGTATACAGGTTTGATAAAATATTAAAGTAGATAAAAGGGTAGCGAATTTCCTCATACATAAACGAGATACAACACAACATATATACTAACAAGACAAACACTCAAGCTAAGTCCCGAGATGACTGCGAATGAGAGGTGTGAAGTCCCTTAACTAGACCCCGTCGGGTGTGAGTCGAACTACAGTTCCACACTAGCTAAGGTGGAACAACAACGAGTAAAATTCCTAGCACATATGTATCAAGCATCACGTGTAAATCTGTATATTGATCATTCGAGTGTGTTAAATAGTTTGACCATGTAGTGCGTTTTGGTAAGTGTGTTTATGTATGAACGTATGTTACACCCCAAAGGTGCGTTTTAAAGCGAAAAGGGGGTCAAGTATTGTCACACCCCAACCGATGGCGGAAATGTCGGGGCGTGATGAACAAATCGCTCAAAGCATCATAACGCTACTTGTGTCAATATAGATTAATCAAAATTTCATAATAAGAAGTAGATTGTCATACAAACCAAAACATAGTCAAAATTGTATCAAACATCATCAAAATTCAAACATTGTTCAAAATATTGTTTTTCTAAGGTGTGTATCTAAGGTCACCCTAGCTTGATTCTTCAACGTCCAAACTATCAACCTGCAACATGTATTAAAATAAAATCAACAAAAATGTTGGCGAGTATACAAGTTTAATACATAGCATAAATAGTCAAAGTGTTAAATTGCTCATATCCGACATGAATAACATATTACAGTTTCTACATGCAAGGCTAAAGTAATCTATATGTTAACCCAAGTCTCCAACGCTAAGTGCCTTTTGTGACATCTGTGCCTCCACGACCATCAAACAAATACCAAATCAATGAAATATTGTATTTCATACTTGGGATTTGTATAAATATGTGTATCATTTGCACATATCAATTCTTGTTCGATTTCGAGCTCTAAATCGCTTTCTGGAAACTTATACGCGAACTGATGCGTAAACGTAATCAGTTTAACGCGACAAATAACCTTTACATAACTTATAAATAAGTTTTGGAAGGTTTGGTGTGTCGAAATCAAGTTTATTTGCTTACAGGGACTAATTTCGACAAACTGCGAAAGTATGCCGATTCGTACTGTAACGAACATTCCGGAATATGATCATAAGTTAAACATGCCCTAAATACCCTTTACATAGCTTAGAAATAGGCTTTGAGGTGTTTGGTGCGCAAAAATAAACTTATTTGATCAACAGGGACTAAAAGCGTCAAAAAGTGCATAAGTTTGCATTTTCGCGCATATCTTACGTTCTGAATATATCCGGACATCCAAAAATTTATGTAATCATTAAAATATTTTATTTTAATGATTGGCATGATAAAATTCCATTCGTCGCGTAGTTTGAATCGTTTTTCGCGTCCGTTCGAGTTTCGTCGTAATTAACCGAACAACGCAACCGTACGACCAAACGAACCGACATCCGAGATGTTTTTTAGCACATTTCAAGGTCCCTATGCTTTAACTTCATTGTAGAGCCTTGAAATGGGGTTAACGGGGCTGAAACGCGTCAAAAATCAAGTTTTAAGCATGCAGGGGCCTGTTTGCCAAATTTGAAAATTCTGATCTGAGGGTATGGCGGGGCGCGATAGCCTAGGCTGTTTCCGTCGCGGGTAGCCAAAACCCAATCTGGCAGAAACATTGAATCTGGACTTCCAGCCTGTTTTTGATGGTTTTAGCCACTTATTTGGGATACCATCTGCTTGTTTTAATGGTATTTCATATCCCCCTAGTATTGTTAAACCATGTGCCCACTTGGATGGCCAAGATTGAAGCCCCTTTTGCAAGAAACGATCCTAACGGTTTACCGAAAACTATATATACCCATGCCCTCATTCCATTTTCTGCAACCTTGATCTAATTAATGCTCTAAGTTGAAGCCTTTGCTTCATACCTGAGTGTTATAGATCAAGTTCTCCCTAGCTTAGACCCTTTCTAAGCTTCTTTCGTGCTTTTATTGCTTTTCGAGCGTGAAAGTCAAACAGTGTTTGACTTTCTGCTTTGACCAGTCTTTGGTCAACACGAAGTTCGTTTGAACTTTACAACATGAGCGTAATCACGATGGTTATAGTCCCTTGTGACTATACCTACTGATTACCACGTTAATTAGGTGTAGTGACGAGTCATAGTTTCGGTCAAAATGCGTATTCAAGCGTATTTTGCAACCAAACTATTCTTGGGTATCAAAACCGTTTGCTTTGATATCAAACTTGTTTCTTAACTTCGTTGAACATGTTTTAACATGTTTAGCTCGTCACTTTTAGTTTAGTGCTTATATAGGGTCGAAAGATAAACGGTCTAAACAACCGCTTAAACTTTTGAACCCGACCCGTTTGGTGATTCATTAGGATCCGACCAAACATATTTTGTGACCATAGTTGTATAGGGAATAACCTTCCGAGGTTATACCTTATGGTCACTTCGTTTAGTTAGTTGTATGATAGGTGATTTATACGCCTTAGGAAAATGACCAAAATGCCCTTTTCACGCATAAATTCATTTTAAGCATATGTAACCTAAATTTTTATATCTAAACTGATTAGGTAACATTATTAGACATGTTAAGGCGTATAATACTTGTCATAGGACTAGTTAGGCGTCTCGAACGCGCTTTTGCGCGAACGACGCGTTAAAGTAGCGTAAGCTACCTTAATGGGTCGTAAGCACTTAGGATAGGTTTCGATTTAGTTTGTAGGCTTTGTTAAACCATATCATATGAGTTCCAATACTCATTTGGTTTACAAGACCTCATTCTATCCGATCTTTCGATTTAGGTCCGGTTTATTTACGTAGTTACTTATATTAGGTGCCGATTGATTTCCGTGATCCCTTTAGCTTTGCTTGGTTTTTATTCAAGACTTCTAAGCATTCTCATGTGAGTACATAGATCCCCTCTTTTACTGTTTTCGATTGTTTTGGGGTGATTCATATGTGGTAAAACGATTTCGATATTTTAAACGATGGTTTCAAAAACGATTAAAATGGTTTATATTAAACTAATAACGATTTCGATAATGTGAAAAAAACTTGTTGGTTGTAATTACATAAGAAATAACATTCATTAATTTTGGCCGAACCAACCAGTATTAGGTTATGGTACCATAGGATCTGACAAATCCCGTTATCAGACTGCACCCATGGTTATGTGTGGGTTATGTGGGTAACGACCGAATCTGTGATTGTTAATTTACCCTTTGGTGGTTTATTAATGCGAGATTGGTGATAGGCGAGTCGCGAAGGTTTGGATGTTATTAGCGAGACGACCAAAAGTAGTTTTCACAATTAAAACGAGAATGATTTAAACAAGTTAAACGAATTGAACAAGCGATTGGTTTTTGGTTAGTGTTTAGATAACGGAACGGGTGTAATGTGATGAAAACATGGTAGATACGCCGCTGGTACTTCTTATATATAAGTGTTTTCATCATATTACATACCGTGGCGTTATTTAGTTCACTTAGGTAAACGATTTTGAAACGATGTCACACAACGATGTTTTCTAAATAATATAAACCATACGAGTTTTATTAATGAGATGATTTACAATTTGATTTTCTTAAATAAATGTTTTTGGGTTAAGAATCATGGCTATGAGATTTTAGAAATTATGACCAACTTGATTTGAGTTGGTTAGTTATGTTGCAATACTATACACTTTTCAAAACGAGGTTTGTAACTTTTGACTCTTGTAGTCTAATGAGGTACTGCAACATGTAAACGAGCCATGAATCCGATACTCTCATAAAACCTATGTGCTCACCAACATTTCTTTCCTGACTTTGTTTTTACATATGTTTCAGGTGTTGTTAAATGATGTTGATTGCGAGGATGCATGCTCACTTAGGACTGGACGAGGCCTTAGTGACTTAATAACAAAGATAGACTATGTTTAACTTGTTTGTTTAAATTTCAAGACAATGTAAATGGTTAATCTTTAAATAAAACAAAACTTCAAATTTCCGTGTGTTATGAAACAATGATTCTGTTACAACACTCCCCGACGTTTCCGCCGCGATTTGTTGTTTTACGCGGTCGGGGTGTGACAGAAAAGTTGGTATCAGAGCTCATGGTTATAGGGAATTAGGTTATTAGTAATGCTTTAACCTAGTCTATAACCTTCCTAGGACCCTAACACAAGATTCTTGTGTTTAGATCTTAAAACAATACCGTCACCTATCCTTAGGTGACAACCACAACAAGAATATAAATTTCAAATCCGCTTTGAAAACCAATCATCTGTTCTAGGATGATTTATTATAAGGTTTTGAACCTTCAAAGTTTTCAAAATCCCGTCAAAGTTTGGGTCTTATAATGTGAACACGTGCAATCTGAAAGGGTGGAAGCCTGTACTCTGAGTTTTCTGTCTAAGGCTAGAGTGTTCGTACAAATCCACATAATCGGACCAGTCACTCTTACCTGGGAACTCTTGGGGTGAGTGTCCACTTATAGGCTAAAGCATGTCTTTGCGATACATTAATATGACCCGCTTACTTTGATTAGTCATCGTCTCATTTGTTTGCCTTAGGTAACAAACAAATGATCACAATTTTTATTTGTCGTCATTCTGTTTTGATTATCCGAAAACATTTCACTCGTTTCTTCCTAAGTCTTCCATTTCCTCTAGAATGTCTCTTCATCGCAGCGACGCTCAGATGTCCGAACAGGCTACCAAATTTGCCCAGCGAATATGTGAAGTAATCCAGAAGACTACTGAGTTAGCTGTTGCCATGTCCCGTCTCCAGGATGAAGTCACCTGGGAAGCATTAAAGGAAGCAGAAGCCAAGCCTTTGAAAAGGTCAAAGAAGTGTAAAACCTCAAAGAATCCTCCAGCCGTTGCACCAAATCAAGCAGGACCTGGTCAGGTGGCAACACCACCAGCCAATAATCCATACTTAGGAACTGCTCCTTTCTACAACCAATGCAATGGTCATCATCCAAATCAAACACCATGTTTCAAATGTACCCACTATGGACGATGGGGACATTTGGTTAACATGTGCCGCTTTGTCATCCAAAATAAAGTTGTTGCAGGTCCTACTGCTGCTCGAGCACCATACAAAGGAACAGCCCCTTTGTGCAATCAGTATAACCTCCATCACCATGCCAGTGTCAAACGCCGAAAATGTTTCAACTGTGGACTTGTTGGTCATACGGCAAGAGTCTGTCGTTCAGTTGCTGTGTTAAACCAAACTATTCAGAACCCTATTCAACTTCAAGCAGATCCAGCACAAGCTCGTTTTCCTCCTGGTACTTGCTACTTCTATGACAAGATGAGTCATTTCAGGGACGAATACCCAAAGTTTATCAATGCAAATCTGACCCACGGATGGGCATTTGGCTGATTAGAAGATGCTGCTGCTTTGAATAATTTGAAACTTATGCTTTTGTTTCTTTTGTTGAACTCTGAAACAATCTATTTGGTTTATAAATAAAATCGTTGTTCACAATTCTGATATACAAGTGTAGTTACATGTGTGTATGGCATTCCCCTACGATACCTACACCAAATAACTATGTTGTTTACAAACTACTCTTGTAGTTCTCCCATTCATGTGATCACTTATGATTATCTTGAAAATTCTAAGTACTCGTTTCATTCTAAGAAACAAAGTACAGAAAATAAGTGACATTTTGAGTAATCACTTTAAATCCTTGGTTAGATAACTAAGGGTATTTTTCGATCTTATACCCAACCTCCAAATTCTGCTTCATATGTCACCTTGGCATATCTAGCACCTCAACTTCATGAGGATTCTACCTCCTGTGTCGACTTAAGCACGTCTAGTGCAAGGTTTCGAAGCGTCTCCTGCTATTCGAATTCCAAAATCCATATAGGATCTTCGTATCTTCACACTTAGATCCTTGAGGATGATTATCGCTCAAATCGGAGCCCTTGATTGGATTCTTTGTACGTTTTAATACATACATTACGATCCAATAAGGAGAAAGCCGAATTCCTATTAAGATCTTCCTATATTCATAGTTAGATTCTTGATATGTTTAAAGTGCCAAATGAAATCCACGGATTGGATTCCTGGTGTGCTTTAAATACCCGTGTCCAAAGATAACAAATTGAAGGTCAAAATTAAACAATTATGCGATTATGTGAATATGTGTTTATGTGTTTTCTTTTATGTTTTTGTGTGATCCGATTTTTCGTTATCCAAATCCTCGTAGAATCTTCCATATCTTCATATGAGGGATTCATAGTAGGATATCCAAAGGTACTACCTTAAATCCATAATGGGCTTCTACGTAATAGTTAAGACCCTTGGATTATATAGTACCATTCCATAATTCGAAAGAGACCCCTTGAGTGGTCTAGTTAAAAAGATCGATTCAGAATCTTGTTAAGGATGGCATGTGATGATATAGCTGGAAAGACTCCTTGGTGGTCTATTTAAAAAGATCATTTATTGATTTAATTTAAAGGACCCTATGGTGGTCTAGTCACACTCATCACAGGTTTGTTCATTAGGTTTTCCCCTACACATTATCAAATGCACTGTGTGGACTATGCAAGGAATTAAGAAATTATGGATGCATACATAATTATGAAATTCAGTGCACGGAAACCACAGTAAGATTTATCATGTGTAAGAACCGATAGTGACAACAATAACGAAACGTGAATAATGTAATGGAGGTACGGTGGACGCACCAATGGCGCTTCATATACTTGTATATAAGTGTCCCTCTTACATTGCAAGTATGATGTTATTTAAAGTTACTAGAAGTTCAGAACCCTAACCGGTGCTGTCTTATCTTTTCGACTTCATGTTTCGAGCTCTCACAAGTTTCCTCTAAATAAATTTCGGGATGAAATTTCCTGAAGTAGGGGAAACTGTGACATTTGTTCCTCCATGGCCATCAAACAAATACCAAATCAATGAAATATTGTATTTCAAACTTGGGATTTGTATAAATATGTGTATCATTTGCACATATCAATTCTTGTTCGATTTCGAGCTCTAAATCGCTTTCTAGAAAGTTATACGCGAACTGGTGCGTAAACGTAATCAGTTTAACGTGACAAACACTCCGGAATAGTGACATAGGCTAAACATACCTTAACTAACCTTTACATAACTTAGAAATAAGTTTTGGAAGGTTTGGTGTGTCGAAATCAAGTTTATTCGCTTACAGGGACTAATTTCGACAAACTACGAACGTATGCCGATTCGTACTGTAACGAACATTCCGGAATATGATCATAAGTTAAACATGCCCTAAATACCCTTTACATAGCTTAGAAATAGGCTTTGTGGTGTTTGGTGCGCAAAAATAAACTTATTTGATCAACATGGACTAAAAGCGTCAAAAAGTGCATAAGTTTGCATTTTCGCGCATATCTTACATTCTGAATACATCCAGACATCCAAAAATTTATGTAATCATTAAAATATTTTATTTTAGTGATTGGCATGATAAAATTCCATTCGTCGCGTAGTTTGGATCGTTTTTCGCGTCTGTTCGAGTTTCTTCGTAATTAACCAAACAACGCAACCGTACGACCAAACGAACCGACATCCGAGATGTTTTTGAGCACATTTCAAGTTCCCTATGCTTTAACTTCATTTTAGAGCCTTGAAATGGGGTTAACGGGGCTGAAACGTGTCAAAAATCAAGTTTTAAGCATGCAGGGGCCTGTTTTGCCAAATTTGAAAATTCTGATCTGAGGGTATGGCGGGGCGCGATAGCCTAGGCTGTTTCCGTCACGGGTAGCCAAAACCGTATCTGGCAGAAACATTGAATCTGGACTTCTAGCCAAAACCCTTATTTGGGATACCATCTGCTTGTTTTGATGGTATTTCATGTCCCCCTAGTATTGTTAAACCATGTGCCCACTTGGATGGCCAAGATCGAAGCCCCTTTTGCAAGAAACGATCCTAACGGTTTACCAAAAACTATATATACCCATGCCCTCATTCCATTTTCTGCACCCTTAATCTGATTAATGCTCTAAGTTGAAGCCTTTGCTTCATACCTGAGTGTTATAGATCAAGTTCTCCCTAGCTTGGACCCTTTGTAAGCTTCTTTCGTGCTTTTATTGCTTTTCGAGCGTGAAAGTCAAACAGTGTTTGACTTTCTGCTTTGACCAGTCTTTGGTCAACACGAAGTTCGTTTGAACTTCGCAACGTGAGCGTAATCACGATGGTTACAGCCCCTTGTGACTATACATACTGATTACCACGTTGATTAGGTGTAGTGACGAGTCATAGTTTCGGTCAAAATGCGTATTCAAGCGTATTTTGCAACCAAACTATTCTTGGGTATCAAAACCGTTTGTTTTGATATCAAACTTGTTTTCTAACTTCGTTAAACATGTTTCAACATGTTTAGCTCGTCACTTTTAGTTTAGTGCATATATAGGGTCGAAAGATAAACCGTCTAAATAACCGCTTAGACTTTCAAACCCGACCTGTTTGGTGGTTCATTAGGATCCGACCAAACATATTTTGTGACCATAGTTGTATAGGGAATAACCTTCCGAGGTTATACCTTATGGTCACTTCGTTTAGTTAGTTGTGTGATAGGTGATTTATATGCCTTAGGAAAATGACCAAAATGACCAAAATGCCCTTTTCACGCATAAATTCATTTTAAGCATATGTAACCTAAATTTTTATATCTAAACTGATTTGGTAACATTATTAGACATGTCAAGGCATATAATACTTGCTATAGGACTAGTTAGGCGTCTCGAACGCGCTTTTGCGCGAACGACGTGTTAACGTAGCGTAAGCTACCTTAATGGGTCGTAAGCACTTAGGATAGGTTTCGATTTAGTTTGTAGGCTTTGTTAAACCATATCATATGAGTTCCAATACTCATTTGGTTTACAAGACCTCATTCTATCCGATCTTCTGATTTAGGTCCGGTTTATTTACGTAGTTACTTATATTAGGTGCCGATTGATTTCCGTGATCCCTTTAGCTTTTCTTGTTTGTTATTCAAGACTTCTAAGCATTCTCATGTGAGTACATAGATCCCCTCTTTTACTGTTTTCGATTGTTTTGGGGTGATTTATATGTGGTAAAATGATTTCGATATTTTAAACGATGGTTTCAAAAACGATTAAAATGGTTTATATTAAACTAATAACGATTTCGATAATGTGAAATAAAACTTGTTGGTTGTAATTACATAACAAATAACATTCATTAATTTTGGCCAAACCAACCAGTATTAGGTTATGGTACCATAGGATCTGACAAATCCCGTTATCAGACTGCACCCATGGTTATGTGTGGGTTATGTGGGTAACGACCGAATCTGTGATTGTTAATTTACCCTTTGGTGGTTTATTAATGTGAGATTGGCGATAGGCGAGTCATGAAGGTTTGGATGTTATTAGCGAGACGACCAAAATTAGTTTTTCACAATTAAAACGAGAATGATTTAAACAAGTTAAACGAATTGAACAAACGATTGGTTTTTGGTTAGTGTTTAGATAACGGGATGGGTGTAATGTGATGAAAACATGGTAGATACGCCGCTGGTACTTCTTATATATAAGTGTTTTCATCATATTACATACCGTGGCGTTATTTAGTTCACTTGGGTAAACGATTTTGAAACGATGTCACAAAACGATGTTTTCTAAATAATATAAACCATACGAGTTTTATTAACGAGATGATTTACAATTTGGTTTTCTTAAATAAATGTTTTTGGGTTAAGAATCATGGCTACGAGATTTTACAAATTATGACCAACTTGATTTGAGTTGGTTAGTTATGTTGCAATACTATACACTTTTCAAAACGAGGTTTGTAACTTTTGACTCTTGTAGTCTAATGAGGTACTGCAACATGTAAACGAGCCATGAATCCGATACTCTCATAAAACCTATGTGTTCGCCAGCATTTCTTTGCTGACTTTGTTTTTACATATGTTTCAGGTGTTGTTGGATGATGTTGATTGCTAGGATGCATGCTTACTTAGGACTGGACGAGGCCTTAGTGACTTTGTAACAAAGATAGACTATGTTTAACTTGTTTGTTTAAATTTCAAGACAATGTAAATGGTTAATGTTTAAATAAAACAAAACTTCAAATTTCCGTGTGTTATGAAACAATGATTCTGTTACAACACTCCCCGACGTTTCCGCCGCGATTTGTTGTTTTACACGGTCGGGGTGTGACACCTTTCCCACATCGTCGCAACAAAGAGGAGGTAAAGGTATCAAACTTAACAATACCCCAAGACTCAAGGGCGGTGCGTTACTCCTATAGCGCTATAATTGTCAAGGTAGGCTAAACATAAGATTCAACGTTCACGTAGCATATAAAATTCACAAGTATCACAAGTAACATGTTTTCATGTTTAATAGTGGACAAAGTATGTTTATAAACAAGTTTCTAGTGTCGTGTGTTTATAAAGAATACATGTTGCATCCCAAAGTGTTTAAAACAAAAAGGGATCGAGTATACTCACAGTGCATACTTAGAACCTAGACACAGTCTGGTTGGATTGAAGGGAGCTCCGGATCAGCCTGCGTACGGGAATAAGGCATAAGTCGTCTAAGTGCTGACACGGTCGGAAACAGAGTGTCGAGTGGGGTAAAAGTGAGTTAAGTGTTCAAAAGACTATCCGAGCGGATGGGTTCCATCCGGACGGATGGTCATTCGGTTAGTCTGTGGCTGTTTGTGAACTGTTAAAATTTTTCAAAGTTTTGATTAAAAATGTGGCAACAAAATTAAACAACGATTATTATCAGGGTCAGATCATCCGAACGGATGGTCATCCGGACGGATGGCCATTCGGGAGGATTGTCTGTGTTTGAAGTTTTGTAAATTTTTCTAAGTAAAAGTTTTAAGTTAACGGAGACAGCGTGATGACGTGTCAAACAATGGAATATACCAGATCCAGTTCATTTGGCCGGATGACCCGTTAATCGGTCTGTGTCTTCGGTGGGAAATCAGTTTTCTAGCCGGCTTTCGAATAAGGAACGAGTCGAGAGCCTGATTGAGTCCAGATTCCATCAATATTGTGTAAAAACCGAGGAGAAGCTCAAGACTAGTAGAAAAATGTTGAAATCTTTCATAACTAAGTTGAAAAGTGTGAAAATCCTTTGGACCTTAGACCAGTTTTGATTGAATGATGCTCAACAACTGTTTGCCTAAGCAAAACGAGTGAAAACCACCTTCGAGGGGGTCTAAAATCAGTGTTTTCGAGAAAAGGTTAAGATGTGTGTGTGATTTTGATGAAGAAGATGGAGTAGAAGTGATTAGAGATGATGATTGACGAAGATTTGGGAGAAAAAGCTTACAAAATGGCCTTGAATCGCGTCTGAGACTTGGGGAGCGGATGGGAGTGTCAAAGTGTTGGAATGAGGGTGTACGGCAGGTATTTATAGGGGAGGGCGAGGAGTTAAGGTGGTGCACGACTGGCGGTGTCCGGATGGCTCCATCCGGACGGATGGTCATCTGGGCGAATGGCCATTCGGACAGTCGGGTTTGCGTTTGTTAGTTTTCCAACTTTGGTTTATTTGCGAGCGAGGTTAAGTGTTGCGTTATGTATTATTGTGAGTAGCCATTACATATTGTCTTATTACATCTAGGAGTTCAAATATCATAAATAACAAGAGTAATTTCTTGTTTCGAATTCGTGTTAAATTTGTTTCTCGTTCGTTAAGTATCAAAGCATAACAAAGAGTCAAGAATCTGGTTAAACATATCGTTCTCATGTAAGAAGCAACACATAGAGTAATAGTTTGCACATAGTTTAACATAATTTTGATTAAAATAGTCTCGTTTTCATTATGATCGGTCGTCTCGAGTGTACAAGTAGAACTGGGTAGGAAGTACGATAAGACTTGCTAAGATAAGAGTATCAAAACGCTGGGTGTTACAGTCTCCCCCGCTTTAGGAGATTCCGTCCCCGAAATCTAAGAGGAAGACTGAACATAGAGCTGTGGATACTTGGTTTTCATTTCACTCTCGAGTTCCCAAGTGAATTCGGCGCCACGCTTTCCTTCCCATCGAATCTTGACTATGGAAATTTTGTTGCGCCTTAGCCGCTTGGAACCTCGGTCCATGATTTCGACCGGTTTTCCACAAAATGAAGACTCTCGTTTATTTGCAAGTGTTCGATGGGAACTTGTAGTTCCTCATCTGCTAAACACTTCCTGAGATTTGAGACATGAAATGTCGGTTATACATTGTTAAGTTCCTGAGGTAAATCGAGTTGGTAAGCCACGTTGCCAATTCTTTCGAGTATCTTGAAAGGACCTACATAGCGAGGGGCAAGCTTTCCCTTTTTACCAAAACGTATCATTCCTTTCAAGGGGGATACTTTGAGCAGAACGTGGTCTCCAACATTGAATTTCAAAGGCTTACGCCTTTTGTCAGCATAGTTCTTTTGTCTGCTTCTAGCCTTGAGCAAGTTGTCGCGGATTTGAAGAATCTTATCCATCGTCTCTTGAATGAGCTCAGGGCCAGTAAGTTGCTTGTCACCAATCTCATGCCTACTGATGGGAGATCGGCACTTGCGACCGTATAAAGCTTCAAAAGGAGCCATCTGAATACTGGAATGATAGCTGTTGTTGTACGAGAACTCGATTAATGGAAAATGTACATCCTAATTACCACCAAAGTCGATGACACAGGAACGAAGCATGTCCTCTAGGGTCTGGATAGTACTTTCTATCTGTCCATCCGTTTGAGGACGAAAGACCGTACTAAGATTCAACTGAGAACCCATAGCAGACTGGAAGGTTTGCCAAAGACGTGAAGTGAAGCGACCATCGCGGTCAGAGATGATGTCAATGGGTATACATGAAGACATATGATTTCATCTGTGTAAACTCGAGCAAGTTTCTTTACCTTGAAATCTTCACGAATAGGAAGAAAGTGAGCTGATTTGGTCAAATGGTCGATGATGACCCATATACTATCGTGACCAGAAGGTGTTCAACGGAGTTTAGTTATGAAGTGAGCTATCCCATTTCCAAACAGGAATTTCGGGTTGCTCGAGAAGGCCTGAAGGACGCTGATGTTCAGCTTTGACCTTTAAGCAAGTGAGACATTTCGAGACGTATTCGGCGATGTCCTTTTTCATACCAGGCCACCAATAGGACATACGCAAGTCATGGTACATCTTATCAGCACCATGATGAATAGAGTATCGGTATTTGTGAGCTTCATTCATGATGAGCTCACGAAGATTGTCGCGATCTAGCACCAAGATGTGATCGAGATAGTATTGAAGTCCATCAGACTTCGTCACAAGTTGGTCTATAGAAGCACCTCGTATTTCAACGATTAGACTACCTTCGTTGGCTGACGAGTATTGAGCTTCACGAATACAAGCATGAAGATCGCTGGTGACATGAAAACAGCTGATGCTACTAACATGAGTCTTACGACTAAGAGCATCGACCATGACATTCGCTTTGCCAGGATGGTAGCGTATCTCGCAGTCGTAGTCATTAAGCAACTCCACCCATCGTCGCTGACGCATATTCAGTTCCTTTTGGTTAAAGATGTGCTGCAGGCTCTTATGGTCAGTGAAAACCACACACTTAGTACCATGTAGGTAGTGTCACCAAATCTTTAACGCAAAAACAGCTATGCCCAGCTCGATATCATGGGTAGTATAGTTTTTCTCATGTATTTTGAGCTGTCGAGAGGCATAAGCGCTGACCTTGTCTCGCTGCATGAGAACACAACCAAGACTACGGTTTGAGGCATCGCAATACACCACGAAATCATCATTCCCATCAGGGAGAGCAAGTACAGGAGCGTTACAAAGCAGATTCTTAAGAGTTTGAAAAGATTCCTCTTGCTCAGGACCCCAAGCAAAAGGTTTCTCTTTTTGAGTCAACGAAGTGAGAGGAACAACGATTTTTGAAAAGTTCAAGATGAATCGACGGTAATAACCCGCTAATCCTAAGAAGGAACGAATCTCAGATGCAAATTTAGGCGTGATCCAATTCTTCACTGCTTCGATCTTGGAAGGGTCAACATGGATTCCTTGTTTGCTAACAACGTGTCCAAGAAATTGTACTTCTTTGATCCAGAATTCGCACTTTGAAAACTTTGCATATAAGCGTTCACCACGTAATAGTTCTAACATGAGGCGTAAATGGCGTTCATGATCAGCTTAGGTCTTTGAATAAATGAGGATGTCGTCAATAAAGACGATTACAAAACGATCCAAGTATGGTTTACAAACACGGTTCATAAGGTCCATATACACGGCTGGTGCGTTGGTCAAGCCAAAAGGCATAACCATGAACTCGTAGTGTCCATAACGAGTGCGAAATGCGGTTTTAGGGATGTCTTCTTCGAGAACACGAAGTTGATGATAACTAGATCGAAGGTCGGTTTTAGAGAAACAACTTGCGCCTTGTAGTTGGTCAAA
Source organism: Helianthus tuberosus (assembly GCA_030545235.1). Classification (NCBI taxonomy): domain Eukaryota; kingdom Viridiplantae; phylum Streptophyta; class Magnoliopsida; order Asterales; family Asteraceae; genus Helianthus; species Helianthus tuberosus. Next base: position 68,576,791 of record CM060434.1, on the reverse strand, counting down.
TAGATCATCGATGCGAGGAAGGGGATAACGGTTTTTAACGGTGAGTTTGTTGAGTTCACGGTAGTCTATGCACATGTGAAACGGACCATCCTTCTTCTTGACGAAAAGCATAGGAGCACCCCAAGGTGAGGTACTTGGACGTATAAAACCTTTGTCAAGTAGTTCTTGAAGCTGACTAGATAACTCTTTGATGTGTGTAAAATGCAACATATAAATTCAATCAATTGAGGCATAAAACTAACCCTTTTTAGTACTAATGTTGGAAAAAGTGTGCTTTTGTCTTCCTTTTGTATTTTCAGGATTAAATGAACGTAAATGAACAAAAGGAACAAATATGCAGCAAAATCTAACATAAATACAAGAAAAGGAATAAACGTCGCATGCCCGACCCCTCAACAGCATCTTCCCAAGCAAAAACAAAGAAACAGAAGGCTGACCACGGCCCCGTGCCCAGCGGACACGGGGGCGTAGCCAAGTGTCTGCAGAAAAGACAAAGTTGTGGAAGCTTCTATTCCCAGCACAGGGGCATGCCCAGCTCCACACGGGCCATGGTCAACGCTAAGATTCGTAGAATCTTGTAAATCTTGATAGTACAGATACGCTTCTGCACACGGGGCCGTGTCCAGCGGACACGGGGGCGTGTGGAGCTAATGCAGATAAATTGCAATTAATGAAGAAAGAGAAAGAGGATGGACACGGGGCCGTGCCCAATGGACACGGGGCCGTGTCCTGGCGTCTGTGCAGGCTATAAATAGAGGTGCTTGGTTCATTTCAAACGCATCCCTTGGCAAACCACCTCTCTCCCACTTCACCCACACTCCACCACCACTACAACCCACATCCACCACCATCATCCATCTTAGAGTGTGTGTAGTAGTCTCGGGATCTAAGATTGATAGTAAGAGTTCTTGACAATCAAAGGCCATGTTTGCCTAAGTCTCTCACATCACTTGGTGAAGATAAGCATTTAGTGTAATACTTTTAATTTTTAATCTTTTCGCACTTTTTATTTGGTTTTGTATTAATGACTGTAATAACTAGTTTCTTATGTTAAAGGTGAAACTTCCTTATCATTTGTCCGTGGTGTCTTGGCATTATTTTACTGTCTATATAAAATAAAATATTTTCACCATTCATATCTCTACGGTCTATGTAGAGATATGTTGGCTACCTGGTCGGGGGTTAAGGGAATGGTTTGGTAAGGTTCTTGCCTTGTTCAGTGTATAGATCCTACAAGGACCTGGGTCAAGTTTACTAGGACCTCCTTCAATACCCACTGGTATTGGATGGCGGGGCTGCGAATGGCTTGATCCCCTCATATGTAAACTACTATTAATACATTAAACTGGTTACTTGGGATTGTATCACTGCTGACTCAAACCACTTAGCCAAGGGTAATGTCACCTTCAAAGAGGGGCCTACCACATTACGCATTAATAACTTAATTAATTATCTTCCAATATTCCGACCCTTTAGGATTGTATCCTTGCTAACTCGAACTACTGGGTTGAGGGTAATGTCACCTTCAAAAGAGGGGCCTACTACTATAACTAAGATAATCTCTTAAAAAGTGCAAAAGTGCGGAAATCATCAAAGGTTACACTAAAGGCGAGTTGGATCCAAGTGATTCATCTTGTCTATCTGTTTTTATTTTATTTTATTTTTCAGCATTTTTAGTTTTTATTTTCATGTTTAAAACCTTTTCTAAAATTTTGATTTGATTAGACGTTGAGGATAAACCGGTACTAAAAGCTCTTGTGTCCTTGGACGACCTCGGTATCTTACCAACGCTATACTACGCTCACGATGGGTGCACTTGCCCATATGTGTGTTTAGTGTTAGTAGAATATCGTGTTTTATAAATTTAAAACTTGACTAAAGTGTTAAAAAGGGCTTAAAATATTAACAAAAACATATAACACACTACGCACATCATGTTTTTGGCGCAGTTGCCGGGGACACAAGGATTTTAAGAAAGTTAGGAATCAACCGCCTAATCATTTTTCTTATTTTTCTGTTTTTTTAGAATTTTTCTTAATTTTTCAGCTTCTGCAGAGCTCAGCACGGGGCCGTGCCCACTGAACACGCCCCGGTGCCCAATCTTTGGTACTGGCAATCCTGTTTTAAGTCAGACAGTAGCTGAACACGGGGCCGTGCCCACTAACACACGCCCCCGTGCCCAAGTTTCAGATACTGAAAACAAAACCGTAAGATCCCAATGGTTGGTAATTTTTAGACGCAAACATGAGTGATACTGATCTTTTTTACTTTCGCTCCTCTTATGATACGTGGTGTCAAATATGTGGCAGAACTCATGAAGATTTAAAATTTTATTTTTTAAATTACATTCCCCACTATATAGACCCATCGTTTTCCTGTAGCCTTAAGATGGGCGAAAGTAAAAATAATCCCTATCTCTCCCTCGAATGCTCTCAATCATCCCTTCTAGATGAAATGATTCTTGAAGAACTATTTCGAATGGAAGAACTAATTCTTCGATGGATAAAAGAACTTGAGATGGAAATAACTAATTCATCTCAAGATGACGATTAAGGATAATTATTGAGATCGCATTCGGATTATTACAACATTGTTGCTCCCGAAATCACCTCTAACTCTTGCGAAGACTTGAGCGATAGTCGTCCCTGTGTCGATTGTGTCGTGAAGGACTCCCCATCGGTTTCCGCCGATGCATACATAGACCTGAGCGATTCGACATATACCTTCTTTAACGAAAGCCCAGATAAGGGAAATAAAGGTTGGTCTTGCCCACCGGTATCTAGCTTAGGAATCACCCTTTCCGATAACCTCTTGCGTTCTTGTCTAAAACTAGGGCAACTTAGGTATCTCAGGCACTTCGGTGTTGTTCTGTCCAGGAAGGAACCACCCGATCCGGATAAATTCCTTATAAATAGACAAAACTTCATAAAAACTCTAGCCACGGGGCCGTGTCCAGGTCAGCACACCCCCGTGTCCACCTAAAGATTCCCGTCTGACTTTTGGTCAGACTACGGACAAAAAAGTGTCAGAATTTTGTCTGCACACGGGGCCGTGTCCAGCCAACACGCCGCCGTGTCCAACGTGCTATCATTTTCTATAAATGCAGCAAGATTCCTGCACTCTTGGACCCATTCCAAAGACAAAGATCTGGTGGGATCTTCACATATACCATACAACGTATATTCTAAAGAAGGTTCTCAACAACCATCTTGTCTTTTCTACTTTTGTCCATTGCCTTCTTCTTCATTTTCTCCTCAAAACCTCCATTAAAGTTTGAAATCTCCATGTTTTCAAGCTTTATTGTGATATTTATTAGGTTTTTATTCAAGGAATCTTGTCAAAAATAAGTTTTACAACACTTTTTTAAGTTATTTCTGCTTAAAAATGCTTCAAAAGTCAGAAAAATAATTTAAAGCTCCAAGATTCCTTGTTTCAAAAACCTGCAGAGAGGTGGCCACGGGGCCGTGGCCGAGGTACTATTTCATTAATTTGAAATCTCTTTCGGTTTGTTTTCTTAGAATGTCAAGTCAGAATAGTGGAACCTCTTCAGCACATTCATGGAACAGTCGTAGGGAACGAATGCCTACAATCGAAGCAACTCTTGTGCGCTATGTGATGGCACTATGGGAAGCTCTCGACGAAATGACATCTATAGAAGAAGTCCTAATCGACTGTATTAATTATCTCACGGTGGGGCTAGAAAACAGTTTCCAAGAAAGCCACCTCTTGCACCAGAGGTTGAACATTCTTGTAACACCTTCCATGGAACCAATCCTTACCCAAGAAGATTGGAACTTAGCTCAAGGAGTCATTAACCCCACCGGGTGGGATGACATCCCCGCGGAACCTCCTCTTGACAACTTACAAGAGGTCCCGGTGGAAGTCACCCCCCTCAAAACGAGGATGCCAATGAGCCCGCCTTCCTTCTCCCTCGGGAGATAGAAGAATGGCTTAACGATGTATGAGCGGCCTTTCCCGGAGAAGAAGTTCTTCAAACCGCATTCAACCGAGAAAATTATCTTTTTTCGGAAATTTTGCTCTTAAAATAAACTATAGGCAAGGACTTCTTTGTGGTTTTAGATTTCTTGTGTTTCATGACCTACTTATCTAGATTTAGTTTATGCTTTTATTTTCTAGGATCTTATGTAATTTAATCTTTAATGAATGTTGGCTACCTGGTCGGGGGTTAAGGGAATGGTTTGGTAAGGTTCTTGCCTTGTTCAGTGTATAGATCCTACAAGGACCTGGGTCAAGCTTACTTGGACCTCCTTCAATACCCACTGGTATTGGATGCCGGGGGTGCGAATGGCTTGATCCCCTCATATGTAAACTACTATTAATACATTAACCCGGTTACTTGGGATTGTATCCCTGCTGACTCAAACCACTTAGCCAAGGGTAATGTCACCTTCAAAAGTGGGCCTACCACATTACACATTAATAACTTAATTAATTATCTTCCAATATTCCGACCCTTTAGGATTGTATCCTTGCTGACTCAAACTACTGGGTTGAGGGTAACGTCACCTTCAAAAGAGGGGCCTACTACTATAACTAAGATAATCTCTTAAAAAGTGCAAAAGTGCGGAAATCATCAAAGGTTACACTAAAGGCAAGTCGGATCCAAGTGATTTATCTTGTCTATCAGTTTTTATTTTATTTTATTTTTCAGCATTTTTAGTGTTTATTTTCATGTTTAAAACCTTTTCTAAAATTTTGATTTGATTAGACGTTCAGGATAAACGGGTACTAAAAGCTCTTGTGTCCTTGGACGACCTCGGTATCTTACCAACGCTATACTACGCTCACGATGGGTGCACTTGCCCATATGTGTGTTTAGTGTTAGTAGAATATCGTGTTTTATAAATTTAAAACTTGACTAAAGTGTTAAAAAGGGCTTAAAATATTAACAAAAACATATAACACACTACGCACATCACTCTTATTTTATTTTATTTTTCAGCATTTTTAGTGTTTATTTTCATGTTTAAAACCTTTTCTAAAATTTTGATTTGATTAGACGTTCAGGATAAACCGGTACTAAAAGCTCTTGTGTCCTTGGACGACCTCAGTATCTTACCAACGCTATACTACGCTCACGATGGGTGCACTTGCCCATATGTGTGTTTAGTGTTAGTAGAATATCGTGTTTTATAAATTTAAAACTTGACTAAAGTGTTAAAAAGGGCTTAAAATATTAACAAAAACATATAACACACTACGCACATCACTCTTGCATCTCAGAGGGTGCAAGTCGGTAAGGAGCCTTGGCAAAAGGAGTCGAACCAGGTATGAGATCAATACGAAAATCAACAGATCGAGGTGGAGGAAGACTAGGAAGATCCTCAGGGAAGACATCAGGGAAGCCACACACTACTGGAACATCACTTACGCTCTTTCCCTTGCCCTTTCCTTCCACTATATGAGCTAAAAAGGCAAAGTACTGTTTACGTAAGCATTTATTCGCTTGAGTGCATGACATCAATTTCCGTCCTCTAGAAGGTTGGTCTCCATAGATGTGCAAAGTATCACCAGACGGGAGAGGTAAACGAACGTACTTCTCGTGACAAGCGATTTCAGCATGGTTCTTACGCAACAAATCCATGCCTACTACGATATCGAAGCTACCCAATTGTATGGGTATAAGACCGACAATGAAATTGTTAAGAGTAAGGAGACAATCACGGAGTATAGAGTCGACTAAGATAGACTTACCATCGGCAATCTCGACTGAGAACGACTTAGGTAGTTTAGAGTGTGCACAGTTTAACAAAGATTCAAATTCAACTGACACAAAGCTTTTGTCCGCACCAGTATCAAATAGTATCGAAGCGTAGAGGTTATTAAAGATAAACGCACCATTAACGACGTCATTGTCGTTCTGAGCTTACTTGACGTTGATGTTAATTGTGCGTCCTCGTGGTGCTTGCTGCTGCGGCTGCTCTTGATTCAACTGAGGGCATTGAGGACGGAGATGAGTGGTATCACCACACTTGTAGCATGCTCGTGCGTTGTTTGCTAGTTTGGGGTTCTTGGGAGCTTGCTGAACTTGGTTGGTCTGACGGCAGTAAGGAGCTATGTGACCATAACGGTTGCATGAAGTATAGTGGCGACATGCCGAGTTGGCAGGGTGATGACAGTGACACGTGTCACATTTGGGATGAACCCTAGCGTATGGCTTCTAGGTGTTATCAGGAGAAGCAGGGTTTAGATTTGCAGCAGGTACAATTGCATTGCAGCCAGAGTTCTGAGACATTCGTTTCTTACTCTTGCCACCACTTGATTGCTGGGTGATCTGGTTAGCTGGTTTCGAGGGGGCAGGTGTGCCAAACTGTTTATCACGAACACGGTTGTTGTTCAGACTTGCTGTAAGTCGGTAAACTTCTTCGATGGATTCTAGATGTGCTGCTTTAATGGCGCCACGCATGCTAGAGGGTAACCCATGAATGTACTTCATGATCATGCGTTTGGGAGTAGACACCAAATGAGGCACGATTATGCTGAGTTGCTTGAAACGGGTGGTATAGGCCAGATTGTCATCGCCAACTTGTTTCAGATGCCAAAACTCGTCCTCGAGCTTTTGCTTCTCGTGAGGCGGACAAAATTCGAGAATCATCAGTTCCCTAACCTCAGCCCATGGTAAAGCATAAGCTTCATCATTAGAGCGGATGTTTCTCTCATTAGTCCACCATTCCAAAGCTCTGCCTTGGAAAACACCAGTAGCACTCCTAGTTTTGAGATGTTCAGGGCACTCGCTGTTGATGAAAGTAACTTCAATGCTGTCGAACCATTCCAGCATTACAGTCACCCCATCGCTGCCCGAAAAAGGCTTAGGGTTGCAGGAGACAAAGTGTTTGTAGTTGAAGCTCACAAGATTAGGTTGGACCGCTTTTGAATCAACAAAGGAGGGAGGAGCGTTTGAACCCTGAATTTCAGTGACAATCTTGGGAACAATACATGCTATCTGATCGGCCATGAAGGACAGCATCCTCTTCTGAGAGTTAGCCTTAGACCTCTTGTGAGGGTTGGAAAGTCGGTTTGATGACATCTAAAGATTTAGAATAAGGATTGGATGAGACCCGATCATAATGTTTTTGTTAAATTGATTCGCATCACAGAGTTCATCACGTAGCGTATAAATGTTTCAAATAGTATCACATAGTACATATGTTTCACATAGCATAACAAGTTTTCGCATTGTATCACGTAGAATAACGAAAGCATCATAAATTTAATTTGTTCACGAGAGATTATTATTGTTTTAGATTGCGAAGATACGTGCGAAGCATGTAACGATTTTGAAACGAGCGAAATAATAAGTATAAAACCACATAATAATCGAGATAACATAAAAGAGAGGCTCATAAAACATAGGATTGTTTCGGGTAGAGAAACGTCGACTATTCCAAAGTGAATCGAAGTCCTCCTTTGAATTAAGGAAACATACTTTTGCCTAATAGACAAATACTCTCATCGATATTCAATTAACGGTATTTATCCTTCCAGTTACTACACGCCCTTAATCAATGGAAGAATTCAGAACTTTGGTGAGATTGAAAATCAAAGAGTGGGACTAGTTATCAAGATGCGAGTTTCACCTCTAACTTGGTAACTTCGTACACTAGTATGTTCGGTGCTTATCAAAAGATAAAACCACTAGAATAAGAGATGGAAATTTCCTTCAAGGTTTGGATATCACTCCTAACTTGAGGGTAAATTTCGTGCAAAATACAAAGTATAGCGGAGTGAAAGTCATCACCAAAGGTGGGAATCACCCCTATTCTGATGAGTCATTTCGATTGTGTTATAAGAGTGTCTTCTAAGTCTTCAAGTGTATATTGTGTTAGCCTTAGGAAAGGCATGTATATTAAAAGACCAAAGAGAATATATAGAAGCAATTAAGAGAGAATGCAAGTAGTTTAAAAGTACACATAGTGAGAATGTTCCTAAACTATAGACTAGGTAAAAGCATTCCTACTTTTCCTAATTTCCTACAGTTATGGCTCTGATACCAATCTGTCACACCCCAACCGATGGCGGAAACATCGGAGCGGGACGAACAAATCGCTCAAATCATCATAACGCTACTTGTGTCAATATAGATTAATCAAAAGTTCATAATAAGAACTAGATTGTCATACAAACCAAAACATAGTCAAAATTGTATCAAACATCATCAAAATTCAAAAATTGTTCAAATATTGTTTTTCTAAGGTGTGTATCTAAGGTCACCCTAGCTTGATTCTTCAACGTCCAAACTATCAACCCGCAACATGTATTAAAATAAAATTAACAAAAATGTTGGCGAGTATACAAGTTTAAGACATAGTATAAATAGTCAAAGTGTTTAATTGCTCATATCCGACATGAATAACATATTACAAGTTTCTACATGCTAGGCTAAAGTAATCTATATGTTAACCCAAGTCTCCAATGCTAAGTGCCTTTCCCACATCGTCGCAACGAAGAGGAGGTAAAAGTATCAAACTTAACAATACCCCAAGACTCAAGGGTGGTGCGTTACTCCTATAGCGCTATAATTGTCAAGGTAGGCTAAACATAAGATTCAATGTTCACATAGCATATAAGACTCACAAGTATCACAAGTAACATGTTTTCATGTTTAATAGTGGACAGAATACATGTTGCTTCCCAAAGTGTTTAAAACAAAAAGGGATCGAGTATACTTACAGTGCATGCTTAGAACCAAGACACAGTCTGGTTGGATTGAAAGGAGCGTCGGATCAGCCTGCGTACGGGAATAAGGCATAAGTCCTCTAAGTGCCGACACGGTCGGAAACGGAGTGTCGAGTGCGGTAAAAGTGAGTTAAGTGTTCAACAGACTATCCAAGCGGATGGGTTCCATTCGGACGGATGGTCATTCGGTTAGTCTATGGCTGTTTGTGAACTGTTAAAAGTTTTTGAAGTTTTGATTTAAAATGTGGCAACAAAAGAAAACAACGATTATTCTCAGGGTCAGATCATCTTAACGGATGGTCATCCGGACGGATGGCCATTCAGGCGGATGGTCTGTGTTTGATGTTTTGTAAAATTTTCTAAGTAAAAGTTTGAAGTTAACGGAGACGGCGTGATGACTTGTCAAACAACGGAATATACCAGATCCAGTTCATTTGGCCGGATGGGCCCAGCCCTTTCGGACAAACGCGTTGTTCCTGATGAAAATTCATGTTTGACCCATTAATTGGTCCGTCTCTTCGGTGGGAAATCAGTTTTCAAGCCGGCTTTCGACTAAGGAACGAGTCGAGAGCTTGACTGAGTCCAGATTCCATCAATATTGTGTAAAAACCGAGGAGAAGCTCAAAACTAGTAGAAAAATGTTGAAATCTTTCATAACTAAGTTGAAAAGTGTGAAAATCCTTTAGACCTTAGACCAATTTCGATTGAATGATGCTCCATAACATTTTTCCTAAGCAAAACGAGTGAAAACCACCTTTGAGGGGTCTAAAATCAGTGTTTTCGAGAAAAAGTTAAGGTGTGTGTGTGATTTTGATGAAGAAGATGGAGTAGAAGTGATTAGAGATGATGATTGACGAAGATTTGGGAGAAAAAACTTACAAAATGGCCTTGAATCGCGTCTGAGACTTGGGGAGCGGATGGGAGTGTCAAAGTGTGGGAATGAGGGTGTACGACTGGTATTTATATGGGAGGGCGAGGTGTTAAGGCGGTACGCAACTGGCGGTGTCCGGATGGCTCCATCCGGACGAATAGTCATCCGGACGAATGGGCATCCGGGCGGATGGTCATCCGGGCGGATGGCAATTCGGACAGCCGGGTTTGCGTTTGTTAGTTTCCCAACTTTGGTTCGTTTGCGAGCGGGGTTAAGTGTTGCATTGCATATTGTTGTGAGTAGCCATTACATATAGTATTATTACATCTAGGCGTTCAAATAGCATAAATAACAAGAGTAATTTCGTGTTTCGAATTCGTGTTAAATTAGTTTCTCCTTCATTAAGTATCAAAGCATAACAAAGAGTCAAGAATCTGGTTAAAAATATCGTTCTCATGTAATAAGCATCACATAGAGTAATAGTTTGCACATATTTTAACACAATTATGATTAAAATCCTCTCGTTTTCAATATGATCGGTCGTCTCGAGTGTACAAGTATAACTGGGTAGGAAGTACGATAAGACTTGCTAAGATAATAAGAGTATCAAAACGCTGGGCGTTACAAGTATACTCACAGTGCGTGTTTAACAATAAAACACGGTCTGGTTGGATTGAAGGGAGCGCCGGATCAGCCTGCGTACGGGAACAGAAGCAAAAGTCTTCCTAAGTGCTGAAACGGTTGGAATCAAAGTGTCGAGCGAGTTAAAGGTTCAACAGTCCATTCGGACGGATGGACATAGTCCATACGGACGGATGGTGCTGAGTCCATTCGGACGGATGGACTTTGTTCATTCGGTCGGATGGTTATTTTGTGGAAGGAAACAATCTGACGTGTAATTGATGTTTTAAAACAGAAAGAAAATATTCGGGGCATAGTAGAGTCTATCCGCACGGATGGACATGGTACATTCGGGCGGATGGACTGTGATTCTTTTTGAACCGACAAAATTTGTTAAAGTTTTCTTTAAAATGTTTTAATTAACGGAGACGGGTATAATAACGGAAACAGAACAACAGTGAATATCGGGTTAAGTCCATTCGGGCAGATGGGCATAGCCCATTCGGCCGGATGTGTTTTTCTTGACGGAAATCCTTGTCTGACCCGCAAATCGGACCATCTCCTTGGTGGAAATCACCCTAGAGTCGGCTCTTCGACAATGAGAGGTGTCGAGAGTCTGTCGGGCTTCCAATTCCACCGATATTGCATAAAAATCAAAAGGGAGTTCATAAATAAGTTGTAAAACGTGAAAATCCTTTAGATCTTGATCCAATCTTGATTGAATGATGCTCCACATCAGTTTACCTAGGCAAAACGGGTGGAAACCATCTTCAAGGTGTTTGGAATCAAGGGTTTTGAGGAAAAGTTGAAGTGTGTGTGTGATTTTAATGAAAGAAAATGGAGTAGAAGTGAAATAGAGATGGCTTTTGAAGAAGATTGAAGGGAAATGCTTACAAAAAGTCTTGAATCGCAGTTGAAAACTTGAGAGCGGATGAGAGAAGTTGAAATGGAGGCACAAGGCTTCTATTTATAAGAGAGGGGTGAGGACTTGCGTTGTGGGTGGATGAGCTGTATCCGGATGGCTCCATCCGGACGGATGGGCTCCATCCGGACAGATGGGCTCCTTTCGGGCGGATGGCCCATTTGGACGACTGAGTTTTGGGCGTTTTTAATAATTTCCAATTTTAAGTGTTGCGTTGTGTTTTATTGTCTCGATTCACATAGATAATAATATATATATATATAATATATATATATATATAACTAATACTATAATATTACAAATGTAAGTAACTGCGTCTCGAGTTTGCGTTGCGTCTATGCGAGAGCGAGTGAGTAGTTTAGATACTCACGTGATATAGTAGTGTAAGTGTATGCGTTGTGAAGTGCGATATAGCGTGTGTAATAAGAGATGTAGTGGGAAATTATGCGATGTAGCGTAGTAAGCGATATAGTTTACATTATGATCTGAATCTCTGGTGCTAGGCGTAACGAGAGTAACGAGTGCGCAAGTGCGGGTTGTTACAGTCTCCCCTGCTTTAGGAAATTTCGTCCCGAAATTTATTTGAAAGGAAGATTGTGAGAATTGACATGAATAAGTAGCGATACAAGCGTTAGGGTAAGCTGAGGATGAACGAGCGATCGATCGAGGTTTGATGAGTGAGATAGTCTCGGTGCCGAGGGAAAATCGATGAGAAAAAGCGACTTGCTTGACTAGGGAATAGTAACTCACGAGTTGACGTTCCATAAATGTTTTAAGTTCTCGAAAATTTTGTTAATTTATTTACAAAAAGGTTTTAAGGAAAACCTGATTTACGAAAATTTTCTTATGACGTGGTGTTAAACTGGGTCGATGTTTAAACCAACGTGGTAGGAAAAAGTTTTGTTTGTACAAAGGTTTTAAATTTTAAATAAAAATTTTCAGAAAATTTTCCATTTATTTCTAAAAGTTTGTTTGTGAGAAAAAAAATTTGTTTGCAAAAACAGTATCAAAGGTTTTATTAGCATCGAGCCCCACGTGGCATCTTTCCACGGAAGTTTGTTAATATGGCTAAAACACTTATATATAGGAAGTACCAGCGGCGTATCCACCATGTTTTAGCCATATTGCCTCCGTCCCGTGGAGCGATGTCATGTGTGTCGACATGGTATGGATAGGTTTTAGTATCCTCGGTCCAAGTGATAAGTGGTTAGACCAAGTTCGAGAGGAAGGTTAAATAGACTGAGTGGTGAAGTTGATTGCAACTTAGTTAGCGATAAGGGCGTGCACGAATGGTTCAGCGATTTGAAATATCGAAGCAGCATGAATGATAGGTCCGATAAGCGTTAGAGCGTCAAGAGAGAAAATCGATGGGAATATCGAAGCGGTAAGATTGATAGATGTGATGAGCATTAAAGCGTCTAGAGGGATAGCGATGAGAGTATCGAGGCGATGAGATTGATAGATGCAATAAAGCGTAAAAGCGTCGAGAGGGAAAAGTGGTGAGAGTATCGAAGCGATGAGATTGATAGATGCGATAAAGCATTAAAGCGCCGAGAGGGATAGTGAGGGTGAAGCGAGATAGATTTCAGCGAAGGTGCGATTGTGTTGTTGTAGACTTACGAAAGCCTAGCGATGTTGCGATTGAGATGCGATGAGATGTTACGCCTTGCGAAGGAGTTTAGCGTGTTGAAAATAGTCTCAATTATATAAGAGGTCCAATAACGTTCAACTCTGCATGGCACTTTCTTCACGAGAATTCGTTAGCATGGCAAAGCACTTATATATAGGAAGTACCAGCGGCGTATCCACCATGCTTCGACCACACCTCCTCCGTCTCGTGAATAGATGTCACACTTTGTCGACATGGTTAAGACGCTTATATATAGGAAGTACCAGCGGCGAATCCACCATGCTTAACCATGCTTTTAACGTTATGGCACCATTAGAACTTACTAGGACCTCCATGCACTTACCAAAATAATCCCGTATGCACCCGTGATTAGTTCGGTCCTTGCATGATTATCGTAACTTATTCTAAAGGCGCATAGTTGGGGTGGTCGTAGTAAGTTTGAACAATTATAAAATAATCCCGTGTGCACCTGTGATTAGGTGTGAGGACGAGAGAGAGAGAGAGAGAGAGAGAGTCGGCATCGCATATAGAGGCGACATCGAACATTAGAACAATTATAAAGTATACGTATCAGCATCGAGAATCGTACCATTAACAGTGTCACACCCCCAAATTCCACAAGCGGAGTATCACCGCAGGAGGCATGACTGACCAGGATCCAGCCACCAATCATATTGAACATGATAAATTAAATAAATAAAAGTCCAAACCAAACAATATAATTGGTGTCAAAACAATTCAACAAAGTTTAAGTCAACAACGGAAGCATAAAGTTTAAAACCAATTCATAAGTTATAAGTTCATATAGTTTAACATGGATCTCAACAGTCCATGTCCCACTACAACCTCGTCCTCCTGTGCAAGCTCCATCTAAGCACCTAATGACCTGCAAGGCATATAGTAACAAATCAACAACAAAGTTGGGCGAGTTCACTGTTGGGTGTTCGTTTTAAGTTGTTTCAAAAACATAAGTTTCCTTTAGCTGGCTTACTTGCCATGGGGGTTACCCCATAGTTTAAAAAAAACATGATTAATCCTTTCATTTTACTCTGGCTCCCAGCCCTGTGGGCTACCCCATGAATATCCCACTAGACCCGTTACCATATCGACTACTGACTGAGAAAGTTGGATGCCCTAAGTCAATGTCTATCATCATTGACGTGCCCAGATCCATTAGTCCACTCCCATCCTCTGCGGCATGGTGTGAGGCTTGTCAAATCTAATAGCGCTATTTAACTAATGACCCGTTCGCCATTGGCCCAGCGATTAAGTCGATATAAAAATGAGGGACTTATGATAGAGTTTTTGGTCTAGTAACAATGTTGTCACCCTTCAGTTAAGAGGGTGGAGGTACGTGTCCCATACAAGGAGATCACACAGGTTCCAATGTTGTCACCCTTCAATTAAGAGGGTGGAGGTGCGTATTCTAACCAAATAGAATACGTAGGTTTCCTTTCAATCCTTTACCCATTCCCAACCACCACGAATCCCATGACTTGTAGAAAGTGTGAACTCACCTTAGGTTAGCTCGGCAGATAAACAATAGGTCAATCGAGCTGCTAGTGGTCAACCACGTCCTAACATGGTTACCATACAAGTCAGGTCTAGGTTCAAGTAGTGCACGTAGGTTTACACATAAGCTAACAAGTTACAACACATAACAATCATGGCAAACATGCAGAATCATGGCAACTTGTCAAACAGTAGCATACAGTCCTGACGGGTGGTCCGTAGGACAACCCTTAAATGGTTTAAAAAGATTAAAATTCCATGCTTTGCCCGGTTATTTGCTTGAACTTGGTAACCACTAGATGAATTGATGTGCAGGTATTATAATGCTCAAGATGTGGGTTTTAGATGGCTGGAGGGATGCTAGAAGTTAGCGGTGTCAAAACCTGGGTTTACGGTCTGCCATAAAATAAGAAACAGTACTCACAAACCGTAGCTTACGGTTTGTAAGCATAGGTTACGGTTGGAGAATAAATACGCAGCATGTAGTTGTTGTCAAGGCATTTAATATGTTGGTAAAGAAAATGGGTATGCATGTGAAGGATTATCAATATATCATCCTACATCTCAAAATACAAGGTAGCAATTTATGTGAGAGGAGGACACAAAGTCAACATTCTATCATCATGAAGGAATTGGCTGGTGTGTTGTTGACTTCTTGGACGGCAACATTGAGGAACAACTTAAACATACATCACGTGACTTATAGAATTGTTTTAGAGAAGTGGGCCGCACATGGGCCGCCAACATGTTCGACTGACATCATCAGAGGTGGACTTTTGAGGATTAAAAGAATCATCATCATCATCTTCGATGGCAGACAAGACAAACTGGGCTTTGTTTGTTTATAAATCAAAACATTAACATCAATTGGGCCGAATATAGTTGTGGACATATTGGACTTTGGTGGGCGGCACATGCAGACTTCAAGGAGACGCACGTGGACATCAGAAGTGGGCCGACATCATCCTCATTAACGTGAATGCGGCGGCATACTTCTTTTGTTGGCGACGATTGGGAGCATATGTAACTTATCGCATTGAATGGCCTTTTGATGGGTTTTGAAGTCGTCTTTTCACTTGTCAGTCGGTTACGAACTGCTTGACACAACACGTGGCTTGGGAATTTTTGGAGTTGGACTCGAAATTGGGAAACTTTTGGAGATTTTGAAGGAGAAGAACACTTGGTTAATCATTAGTTTTTATGTTGGTGATTCCTTTGAACATTGAAAACTTGTGTATAATGTCGCTTCAAGCCATGAGTGGCTAAGTTCTTTATGGTCATTCTAGGTTGAAGGTTTGTATGAGACAATTGTGTTTTGATTCCGTATTTCTAGAATGGTAAACTTTATCTATGTTTTGTTTATCATGGTGTGTGATTACTTATTTGTAAATTGTTGATTCTTATGACATTCTAGTTTGAAACCATACGTTCTTGGTGCCGTTGGCAATCGAGATATCATAGGTAGAAGTAGGATTGGGTAAGGGTTGATTGGTCATCGGGTAACAACCTCACGTTCTAGGAATCTGAGTACTTAGTTCCCTTTTATCACAATAAGTAATTACACGCGAACTATGTCTATGTAGTTCTTTCTAGTGGATGATAGCACAATTGTTGAAGCAAACCGGAAACTTAGGATGGTCATTTGTCTCCAAATTGTTTACAAACTCAATTCGCATTTCGCAATTTAATTAGTAATCTTTGTTTTTAAAAAAAAAACCAATTCGATTGAACCAACTTTTGAACTTTATTTTCTTGCATTTAGTTTAATTTAGTTAATCTAGATAAATTCTCAAATAACACATTTTCCACAAACTCCCTGTGTTCGATACCCACTTACCGCTATCTATTTAGTTGTATTGGGATTAAATTTGATTGTGACCACGACAGCACGTCAAGTCCACATAAACAAAACTCAACTTGTGCGACTCGAGTGATTGGGCCGTTATGGTAGCGCAAGCCCATTCCTCTTGTGTGATCCAAAAGATGAAGCCCAAAGGATGACCGGCCTAACCTATTGTGCGATTAGCACAACTTGTGCGATCCACAATGGGTTGTGCGATCAAATTTAAACCCGACCCATTACATCCTAAGCCCAACAGCTTGTGCGGCCCAATTAATTAAACCAACATTTAACTTGTGCGGTCCAATTGGACTTGTGCGACTACGGACGACTTGTGCGATTGGGGTTTGGGCTGTACAGCCCAATAACACAGTTTAGTTTAAACATTTGTGTGGCCCAACATCTTGTGCGATCAACACAATCTTGTGCGATCCACAAGATGTTGTGCGACTGAGCTTAAAGGGGTTATACGTTGTGCTTTAACTATTGTACCCAAACCTATCATAGCTTGTGCGACTGGCCTTGTGCGATTTGTTTTATGTTTCCTTGAATCATGCAATCAGTTATCCAATTTCCATTTAATTTGCAAGATTCAATTAACAGTTTCCAATCATGCAACAATCGATCAAACATGATTTTATAAATTAATTTCTTATGAACCCTAACCATATTCAAAGCATAAACAACATCTTATAACATTTAAACTATCAGATTAAGGCTTTCAAATTCATCATGCAACAATCCGAAAAACAGAAACATGATAGCCGATTAACATCTATTCAGTCCTTAATCATCTAGATCAAACATCAAAGCATTTATCAATCCCTAAATCATTCTGTAAAAACATATCGACCATAACGTCATTAAACATACAATCCCTATATTAATCTAACAGGTCATTTATCAAGAATTTTACCAACATAATACTTTAACATCAAACATCGAATAACATCTTGCCAATCGTACAACAAGCATCGATCATATATAAAAATCAAACAATGACATAACACTAACCGGCTAGAAGGTAAAACAAAGACTGATCAAACAAGAAAGCTTCGAGAAAGAGGATATTGCCATCGGTCTTCATAGGAGAGAAAGAGAGAGAGTAGGGTTTATGTGTGCTTGAGTGTTTTTGCAAATAATGGGGAAGCAAAACCTCCTAAGGGTTATGTGTGGGTTTAAATAGGGGAGTGGGCCGAACCCTTGCATGGGCTGCCCCTTGGTCTCGATTTCAAGTATAGTGGGCCGAGAGGAGTAAGTGGATAGAAACATAATATGCGGCCCATCGGTGTCGTGTGATCTGAATCAAGTTGTGCGGTTGGGCTTGTGTTGTGCGACCATTTTACATATATACATACATTACACACATCCCCGTAACATAATAAATATAACATTCCATTAACATCAACGTGTCACATAATCACATAACATTCAAGCATGATACATCAAAGTACAACGAAAGGTTTGAAATATGAGTTGTCACATCATCCCCAAGTTGAAAGAAATTTCATCCCGAAATTTAGCATGCAGTTACTGAGGAAGCTAGTTAGGTTGCGTGGTTTTCTAGTTTTCCTGGGGTGTCACATCCTTCCCCCGTTGGTTTGGAATTTCGTCCCGAAATTTCTTCGTAGCTTCAGCCTCAGTAGTGGTCTCACTTTTCTCAAACAACTAGGGATACTTGTGTTTCATTTGGTCTTCTCGTTCCCAGGTGAACTCTGGGCCACGACGGGAGTTCCAACGAACTCGAACAATGGGTATCCTGGTACGTTTAAGAACCTTAACTTCTCGGTCCGTAATCTCTATTGGTTCCTCGACGAATCACAACTGATCTTCGATAGTGAGTTTCTTGAGAGGAACTATGAGGGTCTCATCTGACAGACACTTTTTCAGATTTGACACATGGAATACGTTGTGAACTCCACTGAGTTCTTCAGGCAGATTCAGTCTATAGGCCACCATGCCAATTCTCTCAGTGATTTCGAAAGGTCCAACAGAACGTGGATTTAGCTTGCCTCGTTTACCAAAACGGACCACACCTTTCCAAGGTGAGACTTTAAGTAGCACTCGATCCCCAACCTGGAACTCGAGCGGTTTCCTACGCTTATCAGCGTAGCTTTTCTGACGATCACGAGCTGTCGCCATTCGTTGTCGTATCTGGGAAATCTTCTCCGTCGTGTCGACGACGAGTTCTGGACCAGTGATTTGGCTGTCACCAACTTCTGCCCAGCATAAGGGTGATCGGCATTTCCATCCATACAACGCCTCCAATGGAGCAGCCTGGATGCTAGAGTGGTAACTATTGTTATCGAAAAATCCACCAAAGGTAGGTGCCTTTCCCAGCCGTTACCAAAGTCGATTACACATGCTCGAAGCATGTCTTCAAGGGTTTGGATGGTGCGTTCAGTCTGCCTATCCGTCTATGGATGATATGCCGTGCTCATGTCTAGACGTGAGCCAAAGGATTTGTGCATCGCCAACCACAAATCAGATGTGAAACGTGGATCACGATCAGAGATGATGGAAGTTGGCACCCCGTGCCTCGAGACTACTTCCTTCAGGTAGATATCTGCTAGAGTAGAGAACTTGTCCGTTTCCTTGATGGCCAGGAAGTGTGCAGACTTTGTCAGTCGATCCACTATCACCCAAATAGTATCGTTTCCTCGTTGAGATCTAGGTAAGCCAGTAACGAAGTCCATGGAAATTTGCTCCCATTTCCATGTCGGTATCTCTGGTTGCTAAAGTAGGCCTGATGGCTTCTAGTATTCGACCTTGACCCTAGCACAGGTCAAACATTTACTAACATAGGTCGCTGACCGGTGGTCCGTAGGACAACCCTTAAATGAGCTAAATATGTGCATATCCCATATTTTACACGGTTATGTATCGTGAATGTGATAACTACGAGTGTTCGTGTGTTTACAGGTAAATCGCTTAATTCGGTTAAATTGGAACCCGTAGGCTACGGACGAAAGAAAGGCATGCAAGGGCACCATCTTATTTGAATCATCACATCATTCATTACAAAGATTGGCAGCCAACATTTCGATCATGATCATCATTAAAAACGCATAGGACAACTTTTTGGTGGAGGTTTTGTTTTCAAGGAAATCAATCATCATTATCATCACATGAGATAAGGGAATAATTGGCAATTGGGCCAACGTGAAGGATCAAACATACATATGCCATATGCACGTGAAGGGGAGTCTTTGGTTTCTTTTAAATTCACACAAAGTCAACAACTACTACATAATCATCATCATATACACGCAGACAAGAAAGATCACAAGTTGGACTTTTTGGATGGCAACTAAGGGGGCCCTCTCTAAAACCATATATCACGTGAAGAGGTGCACATGAGGTCTTGACTTTTGATCAACATAATCATCATCATATATATCATTACATCACACAAAATTAACATCATCATTGGGGTAGAGGTGAAGAGTTGGACGGCTCATGTGGGCTTCCCTTGTGGGCCGACATATGCACATAAAAGGGCCAGGGACACACAAGTCAACAACATCATCTCAATTAATGTGTGCGCAAATTTTGAGGGGGCTTGATACTTTGACGGCAGAGAATGTTTTTGTCAACAATGCAACATCATCATTCTTGATTTCTTGGAATATGAGAGGGTAATCACGTGATAGGCAGGGAAAGACAAAAACAATTAATGTGGCTTTGGAGTGGGCCGATTGTTTTCATCATTGGGTTGGACTCCGACACAACACATGTGAAGATGGATTTGGGCGGCACATGTGACATTGGAAGCAAAGCAAAACAATCAGGTTGTCGCCGTAAATTACGGTTCCACCGTAATTTACGGTGGACCTGATTTTGGCCATCTACTCACCGTAGCTCAGACAAATATCACCGTAACATATTGATGTTCACCGTAACTTATGGTAGAGCCGTAAGTTACGGTGGAGGCTGCGGGAAAATGTGTAACTGCCTCATTTATTCAGTTTTTATGGTGTCTTTTGAGCTTATCTCATCATTGGACGTTTTTGGGAGACATTGGGGGGCAATTTTGCTTGTTCTTGCTTGGTTCTAAACAATTCCTAACATTCGGTTTGTGTATTCGATTCGTATGAACATTAATCGTTGTGTGAAGATGATGTACCAAGTCATGCGTGGCTAAACTTTTGGTGATCATCCTAGATGTAAGGTTTGCTTTTGAAACACTATGTTTGTGCTTGAATTTCTAGAATAATAACTTTGAATGTTTGTTTGAGTTATTATGGTGTTTGGATATTTTTTTGTAAATTGTTGATTATTGTTTGATGTTAACCTAAACCATACGTTCTTGGTGCCGCTGGCAATCGAGATATCATGGGAGGGATTAGGGTTGGATAATTGTCAACTGATCATCGAGTAACAACCTCGCATTTTATAATCCGAGTACTTAGTTCTCTTTCATCACAAACAGATAATCAAACACGAGCCATGTCTATGTGGTTCTTTCTAGTTAAGCATAAACATTAGTGTGGATTAAAACCTGAAATCTAGGATGGTCGCTTGTTCCTAATCTGTTTACAAAAACACTCTTTGCTTTGCAATTTAATTAGTTAATATTAGTTCTTAAAATCAAAACAATCAACTCTTGAATTTTAATTTCTGCAATTTTAGTTTAATCTTAGTTTAAGTGCAAAGCTAAATAATCGACATACTTTCCACATACTCCCTGAGTTCGATACCCTCTTACCACTATCTATAGTTGTTATTGGGATTAAATTTGCGTGACCCACGACAATCACGTCAAATTTTGGCGCCGTTGCCGGGGAGTAGTGCGCAACGTGTGTTATTTTTGATCCTTTTTAGTTTGTTATTTTTCTGGTTTATGCTGGGTGTGTTAGTGTGCAGGTATTGACAGGTGCATGCGTACTAGAAGCTCTCACAAGCTATCACCTTTGGCATTTGATCCGGAAATGAGTTACCAAGAGGAGTACGATTACGGTGATTATTATGATGAATATTCCCAACTTTCATATGAAGGCCCTCAGATGTACGATCAAGATTATTATCATGCTCAGTATACATTTGATCAGTATGGTTATGAATGTGTAACTCAACAACCTACTTTGCACTATCAGTCACATAAATCTGAAAGTCTTGACGAGATGATGAGAAAGAGACACATGGTTCATGTTGAAAAAGAATTAACAAAACCTCATTTGTCAATGGAAGAACGAGTAGAACTTTTGGAATGGAAATATGATTTGTTACCAAAAGAGGTGAAAGAGATGAGGCCAGGGACGTCGATATTGGAAAAACGTCAAGCAAAACAACACTGGATATATGTGCAGATTGAACAAATGACACCTATGGGTGATGTAGAAGAAAAGGTTGTGAGTCCTCCCGAACTTGAAACTGAATTATTAGGGCCAAATGAGGAATATACAATTGAAATTATTGTGGAGGAACCACCTATGGAGAGCAAAGTTGAGGGCCTTTTACTTGGTGAACCAATAATTTTACTTGATGAACCAATCAAAGTTGATTACAACTCTCCGGCAGTGGTGGTTATGGAAACCAAGAGTGTTAAGGATGCATGTTTAGAAACTAGGAAGGTGGCACTTCATGATGTGGGAGATTTCATTCATAAGTTATGTTTATGGGAGAGTTTGGATTTGTTGGGCACAGAAAACGAAGTAGTGAAGTGGAGAGTAAACTACCGAGCATTTGTTGGAAATTCGGTAGGAAAATGTGGATTTAAAGAATTTTGCAAAGAAAGATGGGACGTGACAAAGCACACACACAATAGAAGAATCAAACACCGTGCTTACATCAGCAACGAAAAAGGTAAATGTGCATTGAGACCACCTTGAGACATATCAGGTACGGTCGGGCTGAAGACCTAAACTTTAGCGCTGCTTGGGAGGCAACCCAAGATGTTTTTAGATAAGTGTGGGGAAGATGTGCGGATATTTGTGTAAAGGTGGTGAAAGGAAATTGGATCATTTACAATATCTGTTGTGCCAAACTTTACCAGGTCAATGTACTTTTTCCTTAGACTTGTCATGTTCTTTAGATTTGAAATATTGTTAGTTTATTAGTTTGCTTTTGTTTATAAAAATTAAAAAAAAAATCCAAAAAGAAATTTGGGGTTTGAGAGTTTAAGCAAAGGCTGATGTTGTGGGTTAAAAGCGATCCTTCCCTCAAAACCATACATTGGGACAATGTATCCCAAGTGTGGGGATGAGGGGAATTTTTTGAGAATTTTTAAAATTTTTGTGAAGCCAAGCGAAAATTGTCAAAATTTGAAAACTTGATATTGTTCCACTTGACACATCGACACCTATTCCTAGTCTTTTCTTGGTGAGGATTTGAGCCACACATGATTGTTATTGATATTTCATTGTTTGAGTGGTGGTGTGTTTATTGTGTTAATCGAACTTGTGTACGAATTCTTGTTAAATCCTAGAGTTAGCATGCTTTTGAAAATGATAGGGGACTTTTAGGAAGCCTCGTCTAGATGTGTGAGAGTGTGGGATTGGTGGGTTGGACCTCATACTTTACATATATGAGCTTGGTATTGTGAGGGGTGGGGGTTTGGTCTTTAGAAAGCCATGTTTGAGCCTTATACCATTCGGTTGTGACCCAAACCTACTTCCTACAAAATTTTACCTTTTGAGATGACCCGGTTTAGGAGATTTAGTATGTGGTATTGATGTTCTTGTATATATTGTTGAGTTTGATGTGTTATGAAAAAAATGAAAAAAAAAAAGAAAAAAAGAGAAAGAGAAAAATATGAAAAAAAAAAGTATTTAGTTGCAATAGTAGTTGAGAATGTTGAAGAAGTTGTGTATATATTTGATGGTTGCTTTGTTTAGTGGTAGAAATAAAAACCGGGTCAAATCAATTAGCTCTCGCATATATATTCTTCCATTTTCCTACCTTTGCACCTAGCCCCGTTACAACCCGTAAGTCCTTTTGATTCATAAGCATGCTAAATACTCAATAGGAGGAGACTTGATTTGTATACAAGCTTATTGTCGCACACACACACACACGCATTGAGTGGTTTAGCATTATGTGCTAATATTTCTTGTCACCGAGAGTTTTTGTGAGGGGTGTGTCTTGTGGTATGATTGAAGGTTAGTAAAATGACGATACAATTTAGCTTGGTTTGCATCTTGATCGCTTGTGGTTTTGAAATAGTTTTTGAAGGGGTTGCTTGGGACAAGCAACGGGTAAGTGTGGGGATGTGACCGGTGGTCCGTAGGACAACCCTTAAATGAACTAAATATGTGCATATCCCATATTTTACACGGTTATGTATCGTGAATGTGATAACTACGAGTGTTCATGTGTTTTACAGGTAAATCGCTTAATTCGGTTAAATTGGAACCCGTAGGCTACGGACGAAAGAAAGGCATGCAAGGGCACCATCTTATTTGAATCATCACATCATTCTCTACAAAGATTGGCAGCCAACATTTCGATCATGATCATCTTTAAAAACGCATAGGACAACTTTTTGGTGGAGGATTTGTTTTCAAGGAAATCAATCATCATTATCATCACATGAGATAAGGGAATAATTGGCAATTGGGCCAACGTGAAGGATCAAACATACATATTCCATATGCACGTGAAGGGGAGTCTTTGGTTTCTTTTAAATTCACACAAAGTCAACAACTACTACATAATCATCATCATATACACACAGACAAGAAAGATCACAAGTTGGACTTTTTGGATGGCAACTAAGGGGGCCCTCTCTAAAACCATATATCACGTGAAGAGGTGCACATGAGGTCTTGACTTTTGATCAACATAATCATCATCATATATATCATTACATCACACAAAATTAACATCATCATTGGGGTAGAGGTGAAGAGTTGGACGGCTCATGTGGGCTTCCCTTGTGGGCCGACATATGCACATAAAAGGGCCAGGGACACACAAGTCAACAACATCATCTCAATTAATGTGTGCGCAAATTTTGAGGGGGCTTGATACTTTGACGGCAGAGAATGTTTTTGTCAACAATGCAACATCATCATTCTTGATTTCTTGGAATATGAGAGGGTAATCACGTGATAGGCAGGGAAAGACAAAAACAATTAATGTGGCTTTGGAGTGGGCCGATTGTTTTCATCATTGGGTTGGACTCCAACACAACACATGTGAAGATGGATTTGGGCGGCACATGTGACATTGGAAGCAAAGCAAAACAATCAGGTTGTCGCCGTAAATTACGGTTCCACCGTAATTTACGGTGGACCTGATTTTGGCCATCTACTCACCGTAGCTCAGACAAATATCACCGTAACATATTGATGTTCACCGTAACTTACGGTAGAGCCGTAAGTTACGGTGGAGGCTGCGGGAAAATGTGTAACTGCCTCATTTATTCAGTTTTTATGGTGTCTTTTGAGCTTATCTCATCATTGGACGTTTTTGGGAGACATTGGGGGGCGATTTTGCTTGTTCTTGCTTGGTTCTAAACAATTCCTAACATTCGGTTTGTGTATTCGATTCGTATGAACATTAATCGTTGTGTGAAGATGATGTACCAAGTCATGCGTGGCTAAACTTTTGGTGATCATCCTAGATGTAAGGTTTGCTTTTGAAACACTATGTTTGTGCTTGAATTTCTAGATTAATAACTTTGAATGTTTGTTTGAGTTATTATGGTGTTTGGATATTTGTTTGTAAATTGTTGATTATTGTTTGATGTTAACCTAAACCATACGTTCTTGGTGCCGCTGGCAATCGAGATATCATGGGAGGGATTAGGGTTGGCTAATTGCCAATTGATCATCGAGTAACAACCTCGCATTTTATAATCCGAGTACTTAGGTCTCTTTCATCACAAACAGATAATCAAACACGAGCCATGTCTATGTGGTTCTTTCTAGTTAAGCATAAACATTAGTGTGGATTAAAACCTGAAATCTAGGATGGTCGCTTGTTCCTAATCTGTTTACAAAAACACTCTTTGCTTTGCAATTTAATTAGTTAATATTAGTTCTTAAAATCAAAACAATCAACTCTTGAATTTTAATTTTCTGCAATTTTAGTTTAATCTTAGTTTAAGTGCAAAGCTAAGTAATCGACATACTTTCCACATACTCCCTGAGTTCGATACCCTCTTACCACTATCTATAGTTGTTATTGGAATAAATTTGCGTGACCCACGACAATCACGTCAGTCGCTATGTTAGCTTTCATGTGGGGCCACCAGTACGTAGTTTTGAAGTCGTGGTACATCTTATCAGAACCAGGATGTACTGAGTAACGAGACTTGTGTGCTTCATCCATCACAAGCTCACGTAGATTTCCATAAGATGGAACCCAGATGCGTCCAGCTAAGTAGTAAGCAACGTCTTCCTTTAGTTCCAACCATTTCTCCAATCCTCGCAGGGACTCAGCTTTGATGTTTTCTTCTTTCAATGCTTCAACCTGAGCATCACGAATTTGGGCAGGAAGACTAGAGTGAATAGTAAGCCGTAATGCACGTACGCGCTTAGGTTTGGTTTACTTTCGACTGAGGGCATCAACCACCACGTTGGCTTTGCCTGGATGATACTTGATTGCGCAATCATAGTCGTTAAGGAGTTCGACCCATCGACGCTGTCGCATGTTCAACTCCTTCTGATCGAAGATATGCTGGAGACTCTTGTGATCGGTGTAAATAGTGCACTTGGTACCGTACAAGTAATGTCTCCATATCTTAAGAGCAAACACCACTGCTCCCAACTCCAAGTCGTGAGTAGTGTAGTTCTTTTCGTGAACTTTAAGTTGGCGTGATGCGTAAGCAATGACTTTCTCACGTTGCATCAACACACAACCAAGTCCTTGGATTGACGCGTCACAGTAAACCAAAATCGTCCGTGCCTTCAGGCAATGAGAGAATAGGTGCGCTACAAAGCTTCGACTTCAGCTGCTGAAACGCGTTTTCCTGTGCATCACCCCAACGGTAGGTGACACCCTTCTGAGTAAGAACAGTAAGAGGCTGCGCAATCTTCGAGAAGTCCTTTATAAACCTTCTGTAGTAACCCGCCAAACCCAAGAATTGACGGATTTCAGTTGGTGTTCGAGGTGCAGGCCAGTTACTGATTGAGTCAAACTTGGATGGATCAATGTGAATCCCATCCTCATTCACCACGTGACCTAGGAAATGGACTTCACGTAGCCAGAAGTCACATTTTGAGAACTTAGCATAAAGCTGTTCTGCTCGAAGAAGTTCCAGAATGAGTCGCAGATGACACTCGTGTTCCTCCTGACTCTTGGATTAGATCAGGATGTCGTCGATGAATACAATAACAAACTTATCCAAATAAGTTTTGCAAACTTGGTTCATAAGATCCATGAAGACCGCAGGTGCGTTTGTCAGCCCGAAAGGCATAACCAGGAACTCGTAGTGTCCGTAACGAGTCTTGAACGCTGTCTTGGAGATGTCCTCGTCTCGGACTCTCAGCTGATGATAGCCCGATCTCAGATCAATCTTAGAGTAAATGCTTGACCCTTGCAACTGGTCGAACAGGCCATCGATACGGGGAAGAGGATAACGATTCTTCACGGTCACCTTGTTGAGTTCGTGATAGTCTATACACATTCGGAAGGTACCGTCTTTCTTCTTCACAAACAAGACTGGAGCTCCCCAGGGCGAAAAGCTAGGACGAATGAAACCCTTGTCCAAGAGCTCTTGTAGCTGTGCAGACAGTTCTTCTAGTTCTAATGGAGCTAAACGATAAGGTGCACAAGCTATGGGCACTGCTCCAAGAGCTAGCTCGATTTGAAACTCAACTTGACGATGGGGCAGAAGACCAGGTAATTCCTCAGGAAATACCTCAGGAAAATCGCGTACGATCGGAATATTTTCTATCTTCTTTTCTTTCGTTGAAGTGTCAGTAACGAGGGCTAGAATAGCAGTGTGGCCCTTTCGCAAACACATCTGGGCCTTAAGAAAAGAGATGATGCCCACGACAGCACCACTCTTGTCACCACGAATAACGAGAGGTTCTTTACCAGAACAAGGGATGCGGACAATCTTCTCCTTGAATAGAATCTCCGCTCGATGTTGAGATAACCAATCCATCCCAATGACGATGTCGAAGCTACCAAGAACGATGGGGATAAGGTCGATAGAAAAGATCTGGCAGCTAGAGCGATATTACAACCCTTAATTATGTGTGTGGCCTCAAGACTTTTACCGTTTGCTAGTTCTACAACATGCTTGGTGTTTAAGGGAATTGGGGTACGCTTAGGCATCTGACTAACCTTTAAGGACACATAACTAGTATCGGCACCCGAATCGAATAAAACATAAACAAAGAAATCATCCAGTAGGAACTTACCCGTCACAACGTTGGGATCGTTCCTCGCATCACCTTGACCAATCACAAAAGCACGTCCCCTGGCACCATTGCCATCATTGTTATCCCTGTTGTTATCATTCCCCTGGTTGTTGTTGTTGTTCTGATTCTGGTTCAGCTGGGGGCAGTCTCTTTTAAAGTGGCCCTCAGCACCACACTGGAAGCATCCTTTGTTGTTGCCGTGCTGTTGCTGCTGTTGCTGGCGCTGATTCTGTGGAGCCTGCTGCTGCTGTCGTCTCTGATTAGCAGGATAAGGGCTCCTGTAATATTTGGTTGCATGACCTGGTTTGTTACAGCTCTGACAGTTGCCCTTGCTACATGGCCCACTATGGTGCAAGTTACATCGATTACACTTAGGGTAGCTTCCCTTGTACCCACCCTGACCTCGGTTACCAGAAGGCTGATGACTAGGGCTCTTGTAGTCGTCAGTCCTTCGCTGTTGAGACTGAGACTGAACAGAAGTTGAACCCTTGCTTGAGTTTCCATCCCATTTGCGCTTGTGGTCACTAGGAGCATCAGAAGTAGTGGTAGCACTAATACACTTTGGCAGTCTGTTCTGCTCCACTGCCTGATCGGTGAGACGGTGGGATAGTCGAATAACTCGCTGAATGGTAGGGAGATTAGCTGAAGTAACCATGCTCTGGATTTCTGGCACTGAACCCTTGATGTAAAGCTCGATACGTTTGTAGGGAGGATCTACCATGGTGGGACATAAAGCAGCTAGTTCATTCGATCTCTTGGTATACGCTTCGATTTCAGATCCCGTCATTTTCAGAATGTAGAACTCCACTTCAAGCTTGTGAATGTCATCATGATGACAATACTCTTCCTTGATCAGATCCTTAAAGTCATTCCATGGGGTGGCATTAGCAGCGGCCAACCCTAGCATTTGCACTTGTGCGTTCCACCAAGTGAGCGCACCACCTTCAAGAGTTCCAGTTGCAAACTTCACCCTGCTAGCCACAGGACACTCACACATCTCAAAAACATATTGGATCTTCTCGAACCAGTGGAGGAGTCCCTGAAGGTCTTGAATGTACACACTCGAGGCTGAGCACTCTGACCTGTTGTGCGAGAAAGAAAGGATAAGGTTAAGCACGAGAGTTGGTTTACGAGAGTAGGATCTAAACATCCTAGGATAGGTCGAAATGGCAGGTTATACCTCCTGCTTGAGCTGCTGTGAGTGCCTCAGCAACTCGTTCATTGATTAGTGCCGTCAGCTGGGCTTGAGTCAAGTTCAGGCATCCACTCATGATCTTCACATTGAAGTAAACACAAGTGAGAAAGGTGTCGCGAAAATGCGTAAGTATGGGATGACGGAAGAGAGTAAGCACACAGGGTTTCAATCAGTTGCTATGTTAACTAAGCATGCTATGTACAATGCACTATGTAAACTAACAGGTAGGCAATACAAACACAAACCATATTACCTATAGTGTTAAGCCTTGCACGTGGAGCGAAGTGTCGTTGTGGATTTGTTGAGCATTGTACAGGTTATAGTCTTTTTTTGTCAAAAGCTTTTCCCTTTTTAAAACCAAGTTCACTATAACCAATGGCTCTGATACCAATCTGTCACACCCCCAAATTCCACAAGTGGAGTATCACCGCAGGAGGCATGACTGACCAGGATCCAGCCACCAATCATATTGAACATGATAAATTAAATAAATAAAAGTCCAAACCAAACAATATAATTGGTGTCAAAACAATTCAACAAATTTTAAGTCAACAGCGGAAGCATAAAGTTTAAAACCAATTCATAAGTTATAAGTTCATATAGTTTAACATGGATCTCAACAGTCCATGTCCCACCACGACCTCGTCCTCCTGTGTAAGCTCCATCTAAGCACCTAATGACCTGCAAAGCATATAGTAACAAATCAACAACAAAGTTGAGCGAGTTCACTGTTGGGTGTTCGTTTTAAGTTGTTTCAAAAACATAAGTTTCCTTTAGCTGGCTTACTTGCCGTGGGGGTTACCCCATAGTTTAAAAAAAACATGATTAATCCTTTCGTTTTACTCTGGCTCCCAGCCGTGGGGGCTACCCCATGAATATCCCACTAGACCCGTTACCATATCGACTACTAACTGAGAAAGTTGGGTGCCCTAAGTCAATGTCTATCATCATTGACATGCCCAGATCCATTAGTCCACTCCCGTCCTCTGCGGCACGGTGTGAGGCTTGTCAAACCTAATAACGCTATTTAATAATGACACGTTCGCCATTGGACCGACGATTAAGTCGATATAAAAATGAGGGACTTATGATAGAGTTTTTGGTCTAGTAACAATGTTGTCACCCTTCAGTTAAGAGGGTGGAGGTACGTGTCCCATACAAGGATATAACGCAGGTTCCAATGTTGTCACCCTTCAATTAAGAGGGTGGAGGTACGTATTCTAACCAAAGAGAATACGCAGGTTTCCTTTCAATCCTTTACCCATTCACAACCACCGGGAATCCCATGCCTTGTAGAAAGTGTGAACTCACCTTAGGTTAGCTCGGCAGATAAACAATAGGTCAATCGAGCTGCTAGTGGTCAACCACGTCCTAACATGGTTACCATACAAGTCAGGTCTAGGTTCAAGTAGTGCACGTAGGTTTACACATAAGCTAACAGGTTACAACACATAACAATCATGGCAAACACGCAGAATCATGGCAACTGGTCAAACAGTAGCATACAGTCCACATAAACATAACTCAACTTATGCGACTCGAGTGATTGGGCAGTTAAGGTAACGCAAGCCCATTCCTCTTGTGTGATCCAAAAGATGAAGCCCAAAGGATGACCGGCCCAACCTATTATGCGATCAGCACAACTTGTGCGATCCACAATGGGTTGTGCGATCAAATTTAAACCCGGACCATTACATCCTAAGCCCAACAGCTTGTGCGGCCCAATTAATTAAACCAACATTTAACTTGTGCGGTCCAATTGGACGTGTGCGACTACGGACGACTTGTACGATTGGGGTTTGGGCTGTAAGGCCCAATAACACAGTTTAGTTTAAACATTTGTGTGGCCCAACATCTTGTGCGATCAGCACAATCTTGTGCGATCCACAAGATGTTGTGCGACTGAGCTTAAAGGGGTTATACGTTGTGCTTTAACTGTTGTACCCAAACCTATCCTAGCTTGTGCCACTGGCTTATGCGACTGGCCTTGTGCGATTTGTTTTATGTTTCCTTGAATCATGCAATCAGTTATCCAATTTCCATTTAATTTGCAAGATTCAATTAACATTTTCCAATCATGCAACAATCGATCAAACATGATTTTATCAATTAATTTCTTATGAACCCTAACCATATTCAAAGCATAATCAACATCTTATAACATTTAAACTATCAGATTAAGGCTTTCAAAATCATCACGCGACAATCCGAAAAACAGAAACATGATAGCTGATTAACATATATTCGATCCTTAATCATCTAGATCAAACATCAAAGCATTTATCAATCCCTAAATCATTCTGTAAAAACATATCGACCATAACATCATTAAACATACAATCCCTATATTAATCTAAAAGGTCGTTTATCAAGAATTTTACCAACATAATACTTTAACATCAAACATGGGATAACATCTTGCCAACCGTACAACAAGCATCGATCATATTTAAAAATCAAACAATGATATAACACTAACCGGCTAGAAGGTAAAACAAAGACTGATCCGAACAAGAAAGCTTCGAGAAAGAGGATGTTGTCGTCGGTCTTCGAAGGAGAGAAAGAGAGAGAGTAGGGTTTGTGTGTGCTTGAGTGTTTTTGCAAATAATGGGGAAGCAAAACCTCCTAAGGGTTATGTGTGGGTTTAAATTGGGGAGTGGGCTGAACCCTTGCATGGGCTGCCCCTTGGTCTCGATTTCAAGTATAGTGGGCCTAGAGGAGTAAGTGGATAGAAACATAATGTGCGGCCGAACGGTGTCGTGTGATCCGAATCAAGTTGTGCGGTTGGGCTTGTGTTGTGCGACCATTTTACATATATACATACACTACACACATCCCCGTAACATAATAAACATAACATTCCATTAACATCAACGTGTCACATAATCACATAACATTCAAGCATGATACATCAAAGTACAACGAAAGGTTTGAAATACGAGTTGTCACAAACAGTGTCGTTCTGTGTCTGGTTGGTGTTGATGTTGAAGACTCTTGCTTGGACTGTGGTTGCTGTTGGACCTTCTGCTGCGGGTGTTGTGGCAGCTGTAGCTACTGGTGCGGCGGCTGCTGGGGCTGTGGGCTGCGTTGGTGTTGCTGGGAGTGTTGGTGTGTCTTGGCGTCGCGGCCCTGTGCGGCAGTGGCTGGTGAAGTGACCAAAACAGTTGCAATTGGTGCAATAGCGGCAGTTGGCTCCAGTATGGTGGTGATAAGTACATTTCAGACGCTGGGGAAGAGTTCCAGTGTAGGCACGCTTTGGGAAAAGTGGAACTGCTAGGAGAGGTTCGGGTTTGGGTGGTGCGGTTGCTGAGTAGTTTAGGCTCGATCTCTTTCGCTTGCAGCTGGGCTTGTCGGTGTCTTGCGGCAGTGTGTCGTCATCAGATGATTCGGTGGTAGCTTGGTCAGCCTTCTTGGTGGAATCTTTGGAGAAGAATCCAACCAAGACTCGCTTGTCATTGATTTCTGCGGCCAAGAGATAGGTTTCTTCGATGGTAGCCGGTCTTGCAGCTTCGACAAAATCACCCACACACTCGGGCAAAGCACGGATGTACTTCTTGATGGCCTTTTCGGGAGTGTCG
Organism: Helianthus tuberosus; assembly: GCA_030545235.1. Classification (NCBI taxonomy): domain Eukaryota; kingdom Viridiplantae; phylum Streptophyta; class Magnoliopsida; order Asterales; family Asteraceae; genus Helianthus; species Helianthus tuberosus. Next base: position 68,544,610 of record CM060434.1, on the reverse strand, counting down.
ACTTGGCTTGGGCAATTAATGCTAAGCTGTTTGAACCTGGTTGTGAGGCCAGCGTTGTCACCTTCAACTTGCTTGATTTCCCAAAACTCATTTTCTAGTTTCTGGACTTCGTGGGGAGGGCAGTACTCTTCCTTCATGAGCTCCTTCAGCTCGTTCCAGGAGAGCGTGTAGGTTGCCTCGCTCCCACGTTTGTTACGCTCGACTGTCCACCAATCGAGGGCTCTTGATTGAAATAATCCTATAGAGCATGTGGTCAAAAATGCTCGGGGCACCCACTCTGACGAAGGGTAACCTCGATGGCATCGAACCACTGAAGCATCTGAGATACATCTCCTTCACCTCTGAAGACCATCGGGTCACAAGCTTTGAACTGCTTGTAGGAGAATGTAGACTTTGGCGCATTGGTCTTTGAATCTTCCGATGTCTAAGAGTCATTGAGGGATTGAATCTGCGAGACGATTTGAGGAATAACCTTGGCCATTTCCTTGGCCACGAGCGAGGCGATCCTCTTATCGGCGTTTCTTCTGGCTTGACATCGCGGGTTGGAAGCGTTCGAAGACATCTAGACAAAAAGAGATTTGGAATGAGATTCGATCATAATGAATTTAAAATTTCGATGCGAGTTAGCGTGTTAAAACTTGTTATAGTTGATATAGCAATACGTATTCACATAGGAAGCACATAGGAGACACGAAATTCCTAGGTTCTCACGTATTCACATAAGCACATATGTATGTATATATGTAGCGTATGATTACATGTGCTTATATATATAGAGCGAGGACGCATTGATGAGAGAGAGTTGTTAGGATTTAGTTTTGTTGCGGACATTTAGCTCTTGTTTTAGAATGCGATGGATGTGCGAGTTGTGCATATAAAAGCGGGGAGCGAAAAGCAGTAAATCGTAAATCGAGAAATCGGTAATGCATAAAATTCTCAATCGAAAACACATAAACATGATAAAATTCGATGACGCATAAAAATCAACGATTGCAGGCTAGAAAATAGATAGAGTGTCTTGGGTTTTACACATCAACTACCCAAAGTGATTCAACTATTCTCAATGAGTTTGGGTACACATTTTGGCCTAATAGACTATGCTCTCACCGTAATACGGTGAACGGTATGCATCCTTCCAGTTACTACGTGTCCCGAATCACTGGAACTGTTGAGACTTTGGTGAGATATTTTGGAAATTAGTTTAGAGAGTGGAACAGGTTATTAAGATGTGGGTTTCACCCCTAACTTAACAACCACGCTCCTAAATGTAGTTGTTCTCACCGAATAAATCCGAGAGTTCCACCAGATAGAGATGGAGATTTTCGTCGAGATATGGATATCACTCCTAGCTCAACGATAAATTCTCGTGCTGAGATATGATACGCGGGGTAAGTGATCGTACCGAGAGTTCTTGGTTTTCACACCTAATCTCGACACAATCACTCGTTGGTGTTATACGAGTATTTGCATACATGTACATTGTGTTAGCCTTAGGAAAGGCAAATAAGTTTTCAACCTTATGAAAGGCTACCTTCGTACGAAGGTGCAATCAGGTTGAGTTCGTACGAAGCCACACTAGGTGGGTTCACACAAGAGTACAGCACATAGGTTCGTACGAAGCCACAGTATGTGGGTTCGCACGAGAGGGTCTGTTTGGTACTTAGACTATAGACTAGGCCTGTTTAACATGACTCGACCTAATTCCCTATAGTTATGGCTCTGATACCAATCTGTCACACCCCAACCGATGGCGGAATCATCGGGGCACAGCACTAGGCGAATCAGATTGCTCAAGAGAATCCATAACAACTATTTAGTGACAATATTTAACAAGTTTAATATCCCATACCATCAAACAAGCATTCCACAAATAGTCATACAGATTTCATGTCCCTCAAACAATTCAAATCCGACAACCTAGATTTTTATTATGGGTTTCCAGACTTCCTAATCTTGATTCATGATAACCTGCGATTAACCTGCAACATACGTTAAAATAATGTCAATACAAAAATGTTTTGGCGAGTATACAGGTTTGATATAATAGTAAAGTAGATAAAAGCGTAGCGAATTTCCTCATACATAAACGAGATACAACACAACATGTATACTAACAAGACAAACGCTCAAGCTAAGTCCCGAGATGACTGCAGAGGAGAGGTGTGAAGTCCCTTAACTAGGCCCCGTCAGGTGTGAGTCGAACTATAGTACCATACTAGCTAAGGTGGAACATCAACTAGTAAAAGTCCTAGCATATATGTATCAAGCATCATGTGTAAATATGTATATTGGTCATTCACATGTGTTAAATAGTTTAAGCATGTAGTGTGTTTCGATAAGTGTGTTTATGTATGAACGTATGTTACACCTCAAAGGTGCGTTTTAAAGCGAAAAGGGGGTCAAGTATACTAACAGTGCGTGTCTAACAATAAAACACATTCTGGTTGGATTGAAGGGAGCGCCAGATCAGCCTGCGTACGGGAACATTGTCCATTCGGTCGGATGGCTATTTTGTGGAACGAAACGATCTGACGTGTAATTGATGTTTAAAAACAAAAAGAAAAGATTCGGGGCATAGTAGAGTCTATCCGGACGGATGGACATGGTCCATTCGGACGGAAAGACTGTGATTGTTTTTTAATCGACAAAATTTGTTAAAGTTTTGTTTAAAATGTTTAATTAACAGAGACGGGTATGATAACGGAAATAGAACAACAGTGAATATCGGGTCAAGTCCATTCGGGCGGATGGGCATAGCCCATTCGGCCGGATGTGTTGTTCTTGACGAAAATCCTTGTCTGACCCGCAAATCGGACCATCTCCTTGGTGGGAATCACCCTAGAGTCGGCTCTTCGACAATGAGAGGTGTCGAGAGTCTGTCGGGCTTCCGATTCCACCGATATTGCATAAAAATCAAAAGGGAGTTCATAAATAAGTTGTAAAACGTGAAAATCCTTTAGATCTTGATCCAATCTCGATTGAATGATGCTCCACAACAGTTTACCTAGGAAAAAGGGTGGAAACCATCTTCGAGGTGTTTGGAATCAAGGGTGTTGAGGAAAAGTGGAAGTGTGTGTGTGATTTTGATGAAAGAAAATGGATTAGAAGTGAAATAGAGATGGAGTTTGAAGAAGATTGAAGGGAAATGCTTACAAAAAGTCTTGAATCGCAGCTGAAAACTTGAGAGCGGATGAGAGAACCAAAAGTGTTGAAATGGAGGCACAAGGCTTCTATTTATAGGAGAGGGGTGAGGACTTGCGTTGTGGGCGGATGAGCTGTATCCGGATGGCTCCATCCGGGCGGATCGCCCATTCGGACGACTGAGTTTTGGGCGTTTTCAATAATTTCCAATTTTAAGTGTTGCGTTGCGTTTTATTGTCTCGATTCACGTAGATAATAATATATATATATATATAACTAATACTATAATATATCAAATGTAAGTAACCGCGTCTCGAGTTTGCGTTGCGTCTATGTGAGAGCGAGCGAGTAGTTTAGATACTCACGTGATGTAGTAGTGTAAGCGTATGCGTTGTGAAGTGCGATATAGCGTGTGTAATAAGAGATGTAGTGCGAAAATATGCGATGTAGCGTAGTAAGCCATATAGTTTACATTATGATCCGAATCTCTGGTGCTATGCGTAACGAGAGTAACGAGCGCGAAAGTGCGGGTTGTTACAGGTATCGAACCGGTATTAGTATCAAAAATACTGGTACCGTCCTGTTCGGTATCGATACATAAAGGTAAAAACCGGCACCAGCCTGGTTCAGAAAACGCCAAAAGTAGGTACCGAATTGATATTGAAAATCTTTTAGTTCGGGAAATTCGGTACTGCTACCTGGTACCATTTGCTCATCCTCGATAACGGGTACCATACGAACAACAACGGGATTGAACAATTATTTTTGTTAATTTTCTTCAACTTTTAATGATTTTTTTTTTAGTTTTAGGGGTAGGAATGAGCTCGGTGCCAACCGATACCGAATCGGTACTGGTACTGAAAATACCAGTTACGGTACCGGTATATAAAGGTAAAACCGATACCAGGAACGCCAAAAGTCGGTATCGAATTGATACTTAAGATCTTTCGGTTCAAGAAATACGGTACCGGTACCCAGTACCATACAACTTTTTGGTTGATTTTCTTTCGGTTATCTTTTAGTATTTTTTCTACATTTTCTTTTTATTATTGTCAGCGGTTTCATACGCAACACGCACATAGTGATTTCAAAACAAATATAAACACAAGCTAAATAACAAAATAAGTTCGCCGCAACACGGCGAGGTCATAAACCTCCTTTTCTTAATAGTATTTATAGACTTTATATAATTATGTTTACCTAACCCACTTCTATTAAGCTTTGTTCTGAACACTTTGAACTTCATTATTCATTATCACAAAATAGAAATTGATATAGTGGGGTGCTAGACCATCAAAACAAGTCATATGAATTACCAAACTATTACCATAATGGCTCCAACCAAGAAGAGACAAACACCTCATTTTTTTACCAAACCGATCCCACCTAAATTAGTAGTGGCAAACTTGTAGTGGTCAAACCCCAAACGGGTTATCTGACAAGTAGCAAAATATGTAAGAAAATGAGATTATATAACTTGAGTGTGTAGTGGTAAGGGAGGTTATATAATATGTATGTATATATATGTGTGTGAGAGAAAGTAAAGATATATATGTTTGTATATAAAACAATAAAAAATACATAAATTTCACAGCTGATCACATAACCCCCCTCATAAAGCCGGGTGGGGCAGTGTTCTGGGGCGCCATAGGGCGCTAAGAGGGGTGATGGCGCTATATAACCCGCGACTACGACACAGGTGGCCTAAGTACACTAATTCTTTTTTCTTTCATTTTTTAAGTTAAAACTAATCTATCAATGCCGCGAGTAAACCTTAAGAAGGTGTTATGCTGGACCACATTAAGAACTATGAATTTAAACCTAATAAATATTTAAACTAAATTCATTAAATATCAAACAATAAAAAATACATAAAAATAAATAATAATAAAACTCCACCCATAACCCTACCTCCATGGCTGAACAATAGTTGAAGCTCCAAACAGATCACATTCATTTAAATTTTTTTTGAACTACATGGTTTCTTTTGTTTGTATGTTTTACGTTATGAAAAATAAAAATCATTTGACTAATATATATAATTACAGAAAATAATGTAACTCACACGAATATGCTTCTCTTAATCCTTCACATTATATCACACTAACAAATCCTAACTCTTATGTTTTATACCCAAACATAACATGCATTACAAATCCTAACTCTTATGTTTTATGCCCAAACATAACATGCATTATTGACAAAAGCAAACCCTGCCTACTCCACTAATACATTAAGAATTATTAGAGTTAGCTAAAACAATAACGGTTGAATGGTTTAATTTAAAAACCTTATGCTAGTAAGCCAAACATCGCATTTCTCTTTCTCTACCACAATACACAATCTCACACTCCATCTTTATGCCGCAATATCAGTGGGCTTAAGAACAAAAATATCCTACTTTAGAGCGAAGCCCCATGTCATCATCGTCTCGATTTACTCACTTACAGGTCTCATTGTTTAAAATCGATATTAACTAAGTAAATCGACTCTCTTGTATGTGTTTCCTTGATTTTTACTATGTGTTATTCTTTCTTGATTTTAGGTGGTGACTACTTGAACCCCCTGATTTCTCTTCACATGCTTGCACTTCTTCCTTGATCAACCATCATGTGTGCTAATGGAAGAAGCTACGGCTATGACGTGTTTCTAAGCTTTAAGTTTGCCGTTACTTAAAACTCAAGTCATTGTTTCAACGTCACTAGACATGGTGTAACATTCCAAGTAAAGTGTGCCAAGATCGGTTTTTATTTTTACCCGAGTTGCTCGTACAGGCAAAACACGTCTTGATAGAGAAAGTTTCCACCCCCTTATAATTAAGGTTTCATTCTCCTTCTCAACCGATGTGAGACATGCTTTTAACGGCTTCACCCATGGTTTTCAACATGGCTTCAGACATGGTTACATTACTTCAGACAAAGATTGTTTCACAGTTTAGAATCAAACTTTGTTTCACCTTTATGTAGTCAATACCAACATCAGATTTTGGTTTTTGAAGAAGTTGTTTGTACATGTCCATATTTGACTAATAACTCTTTAAAGTCATCCCCTTCAAGACCAACATCAAGTTTCTTGTATTATCATCCCTATTATTATTTTCTTCTTCTGTTTTTCTTAACCATTTCGGCTCCTTGGCGCCGGAGGCGGTTCGGTTCTTGGCTGGAGTTCAGCGTGTGGTCCACAGCAACGTTTCGACCCCTCAGGGGCGAGGCTTTGTTTTTAGTAGATTAGGGTTTTCCATTCAGAAGGGGATGGCGGCGCAGTTTGTTGCCCGTCTACCTGCTATTCTTATGTAATTTGCCATGTTGATTGGAATGAAAATATATTATTATACCATTTCCTTCACTTCATCAGTAGATAGGTTACGAAATTTCTATAAAAATATAGATTTATCATGTGTTTGCAATTAAAGATAATTAAGTGGAAGATGACCAAACAAATTAAGGAATCGATTCAAAGCTAGATACTTTTGTACATTGATCAATATTTTAAACCAGGGAAATTTACACAAATGGGATGAAATTTCTAAAGTGTTAGTTCGTGATGATGAATGTTGTTTGTGACAATTTGGAGAGATTTCTAATGCAATCAAAGCTCATGGATGTTCAATGGAGTTAAAAAAAAAAAAAACTGAGTAATTTTGTAATGTGTTTCAACATTTGTAGATTTTTTAATGAAATGAACGTGTTGATTTATCAAAATTTATTTGTTGAACCAACGGTCTTTAACTCTTAATATCAATTTTAAACAAGTGATAAAACAATGGGAAAGAGTTTGAATATCACAACTATAATAAAACAAGTGTTACATTAAACTACATATATTTATGCGTTATCTATTGGTCATCAAAGTACATATGGTGTATACTTGCTTTTAAATACCTATAGTATAGACATTCATGATAATGATAACGTTCAATTATGCATTAGTGTACGTTTTTTGTTTTGTTGAAAGTCATGCATTACTCTTGAATTGAAGCTTCTATAGAATAACAATAGCTTTCATCATCATCATCATCATCATCATCATCATCATCATCATCATCATCATCATCATCATTTAGCAATCAAATTAGTTGATGGCTGGTTCATACAAGAACTGCAAAGAGGGGCGGATAAGATGTTGGTTGTGACGAACAGGATGGGAAATCCATTTTAGATAGATCAAAATCGATTGGGTTTCTAACAAAATCGTCTTCTCAGGAGATTGATACTAATTATGCTTAGTAGAGCCTTGATTAGATTGATTTTGAGCTTTTTAATGGTTTTATATATTTTTTTAATTGTTTTTTTCATTTTCATCTAATCATTAATTTTAGTATATTACACAAACAGTCCTCCAGCTATGAATACATAGAGTAAACTGCAATTTTACCCCCTGGGGTTTGGGGTCATTAGCATGTCTACCCCCCTAAGGAAATAATTGCAATTTTACCCCCCACTGTTTGGGGTTATGTCATAACTTTACCCCCCCTGACCATTTCAACGTTAATGTTACCGTTAGTCTGTATGGAAATGTCCAAAGTACCCTTCATCTTCCCCATTAAAATCTTGAACCCTCAATTGACTGCCCTAAACGCAATTCTTCTTCAATCGACCCCCAATTCAAGCTTGAATCCCTCAATTCACTGCCCTCAATCCACTGCCCTCAAATCACTGCCCTGAACATGTCTTCATCTTCGTCCTCTGTGCTGCGATTCAAGGGCAAAACTCAAGATTCAGACATCATATGTCCTTGTTGTGCGAAAACAGTGGTGAAACAATCAGAATCCAAAGCTAATCCTGGTCGATGGTATCTTCGATGTGTAAGTTTCTTCTGTTTTATGCTTATTGAAACTCAAGTTTGTTTGAAACTCTTGCTTATGATGTCCGATAATAGGTTGGAGGATGTGGATTCCTCAGATGGGCTGATGTTGGTGAAGAACTGGGATGTCCGATTTGTCGAGAGGTAATGCCTGCTTTAATTCAAATCATTAAAGATAAGGATGAGTTGGCTAAGTGCAAAGAACAGTTGGCTCGGTACAAGAATGGAGATGTGTTCAAACTGAAGATGTACTTTGTGATTACTTGGGTCTTGATTGTTCTACTTTTTTTGCTTAAGTAGTTTAATGTGGAGAAATTGGATTTGGTTGTGTATTTTGACTGTAACTGTATTTGAGTTATGAGTTTTCAAGTTTATGCAATGGTCCTTTTCAAGTTCTTATATGTTTGTTTTGGTAGCCTTCTTGTAATTCTGTAGGTATGGCTGACAAAGAGAATGATAAAGTTAAGAATGAGAAAGATATTGCTAAGGATGAAGACGTCGTTGCAGCCGAAGAACCAGACAGTTATGTATACTTTGAGGATCAAGAGTCTGAGATACTCAGACCTTACATGGAGCAAGAAACTGATTATGAAAAGATATTCGGAGATCCAACAAAGGATTATAACCCTGAAGTGCTGGAACATGCATGAGATTACACATATTGGGATGAAGAGGATGATTGGTACTTTGACCCATATGAAGGGGAACATGGTTCTGATTCGGATTGGTCTTGTTTGGATGATTGTCACTGGAAATAGGCTAGATTTGTTTGGTTGTATGTTTGTATTTTGTACTAAACGTTGCAATGTAATCGAATCACTTTCCGCCAAAATTATGTTTGAACACATTATTTGTACTAAAGCAGCCATATACAAACCAAACATAAAGATTGTAAACCAAACATTGTAAACCAAAATAAAGCAGCCATATGTAAACCAAACAGTTGTAAACCAAACATTGTAAACCAAAATACAAACTTGATAAACCAAACATAAAGCTACAAACCAAACATTGTCTTGAACAAACAAACAAGCAAACATAGTCTAAAGTTACAAACCAAACATGGTCTTGAACAAACTTGACAAACAAACAAACATAGTCTAAAGTTACAAACCATCCATCGCTCATTAAGATTGTAAACTGGAGCACCTTGAGTGGCAGTGTGTGATTCCTGTGAAGCAGTGGATTGTTCACCCCCTTGTCCTTTGCAGCTCCTGACATTGTGACCCATGTTCCCACATTTAACACACTTGATGCTAGTTCCTTTTCTGGTCATTTTACCTCCTTTGTCGAACTCCTGCTCAAGCTCTTTTTCACCAAATGCCTTCTTTCTTTTCTTCTTTGGCCTTCCAACTTGTGTATGATGCTTTTGTGGGATGAGTGTTATTGGACACTCTGAAGGAGTCCACATCTCCAGCCCGTTGATTGGCTCTATCACATTGTCATAGACTTTCTTCCATGTTGACAGCCAATACACTTCATCCACCCACTCTTCTGGTATGTCAGCATCAATGCTATTCCTTGACATATCCCATATGGCTGCAATTGCATGTTTGCAAGGCATTCCTGTCAAATCCCACTTCCTGCATGCACAAGTTTTATGTTTAACATTCACAACACACTGTGATCTCGGACCTGTTACTTGATACTTGTCTGAATCAACCATTAAAACAGACATTTCAGCAGCCTGTTTCTTGATCTCATGGAAGACCTCAGTGGCATGAGGTGTCAGTGGCCCCATACACTTTGCTTGAAATTTCTTGACATTCACTATCCTCTTGGTCATGTACTCCCGAATGAATTCTAGGCATGTGATAATCGGCTTGTCCCTTGCTCCTACGATTTGTCTGTTAAAAACCTCACATATGTTGTTCAGCAACATATCACATTTAGCTCTTCCAGAAAAATATGCTCTTGACCAATTGGTGTATGGGATCTCATTCAGCCAGTCATACATAGCTCGTTCTGTTGTCTTAATTTCTTCCATAGCTTTGTTAAAGTATGGAATATATGTCTTCCTTTTTTCCGGCTGACCAAAGCAAATTCTTGTAAAGATCTCCATGCCACTTGGATTTCATGTTCTCATGGATGTGCTTCAAACAAAATTTGTGCTCACCATTAGGAAAAACAGCTAGCATAGCAGGAATCTGACCCTATGATACAAAATGCAATTAATCATAATATTTTGCTACCAAAGTTTTTTGCAATGTATTAATTAACACTTAAGAACTTATTACCTTTTGTCTGTCACTAATGAAGGTGAAACAAGAGTCAGCCGTACACCCTAAGTCATCTCTCAACAGTTGCAAAAACCATTTCCAGGTTTTTGTTGTTTCTGCCTCAACAAGGGCATAACAAACTGGATATATGCTATTATTCCCATCAATACCAACATCACTCAAGATCTGTCCAGGAAATAGACCTTTCATGAAACAACCATCCACACCCAGCAATGGTCTTCCAATCATCTTAAATCCTCTCATCATAGAGGCAAAACAAAAATAAATCCTTCGAAGCTGCCTTGTAGGACTAGCTGAGTTCCCACATGGCTCCACATCAATTTTAATTGTACTACCTGGGTTGGCTTTTAGAAGTTCATCACAGTATGACCTTAGCAGACCATACTGTTCTTGGTAATCACCTTAAATCCTCGTAGTTGCTATCCTCTTGGCTCTGAAGACCTTATGTAGTGATATTTCTAGTTGATGCTTCCGAAGCAGTTGACTTTGGATTGCATGAATTGGCATGTCTGGATTGCTTTCAATCATAGGTTGGATCTCTCTGGTAATCGAACTCATTGTGTACAAAGAAACGGCCCTTGTTGTCAAACAATTGTGTTGATTCTGAATGGTCTTCACACACCACTTATCCTTGTCTGTGCTCCTTGAGATGTGAACTGCCCAAGGACAAGTGGGCTTGGTATGCCTTTTAAGGTGCTTGTATTTTTGCCCTACTTTGGTGCATTTACTATTTTGCCCCTCTTCTCCCTTTTTTTTGCAGGACCAAGTAGTGGTGGATTGCTTCCAAAACATACTACCCTATACCTTAACAATTCATTTTTTAGAATAAACACATCCCTCCTTACCTTAAGAGCATAATCTTTCACCATCTGATTCATCTTTTTCTTGTCATCAATAAGCTGACCAACAAAGAATGGCAGATCATTTGGACCTTTTAAAGCACCCTTGTTTCTCCTCTTTATCTTCCTGGCAACCTTATCTCTAAGGCTTGAATTGTCATCAGACCCACTTTCAAAATCCTCCAGGTCAACAGGCTGATGACCTTCTTCGCTTATCTCATCACCATGATCCCCATCACTTGAACCATCCAGTTCTTCCCTAGTAAATTCAACATTAGCCCTGAACCTCTGCATATCCACCTCTATTTCATAAACCAAGTTATCTTCCTCAACATAATCATAATCAGGATCACTTCCTTCACTCTCTTCCTCATCTTCATTCATACTATGATTCTGATTATTTATTGTAAATGATGCTGGAACAATTGCTTTACATGCCCCTACAGGACCTTCACTTGTATTTTCCAAGATTGTTGACCTCCGGTGTTCAACATACATGTCTATCATGTGGACTCCTTGACGCACATGATCAAAGATAGGCTCTAAGTCAACATCACATTTTAATGTCCTAAGACCAAAATCCAACGAACAGTACGGTTCCTTGTAATAAATGCAGAAAAACAAACCATCATTGTATCCTAATTTCTTAACCATCTCCTGTAAAACATCAGTATTCAACACTCTAAAATCTACATGATCAATGTAGTTCATCTTCCCACCAAAGTATTTCCTATTTGGGTTTTCTACAAATACCTCCATGGTGAAATTTTATGGTAAATTGAGATTGGGTTTGACCTGTAAACAAACATCAACAACAAATTAACATAGAAAAAGGTTCAAATTTTACCTAATTCAGACCCTGTGAGCTTGCATGTCACTTACGGTACATTTCAGCCGGTTCGAAATACTGATCTTCAGCTCGTACCTTCCACAATCGAAGATCCATGCTCGTAACAGAGTTCTAATCACCTGTAATTGTTGAAGAATGCCTGATCGCCAGTGAGGAGGTCTTGAATTTAGAGGTAGGTTAAGTTCAGGGTTTCAAAGTGATGAAAGGGGGATTATATGAGGTTGCAGGTCAAGAGGAAGGCGAATTTACCTATTTGCCCTTTGACCATTAACAGAAAACGCTAGACTCTGACGGAAACATGGCCCGGGGGGTAAACATGCGACATAAGAGCAAACAGTGGGGGGTAAAATTGCAATTATTTCCTTAGGGGGGTAGACATGCCAATGACCCCAAACCTCAGGGGGTAAAATTGCAGTTTACTTAAATATATATACTAAGTTACATAATTAGTCCTTATTTGTTAGACGACAAAAATGTCTATCCATTCAACAATTTTTTTTAACGAACTTAGTTTCCTTACCTTAACTAGAATGAAAATTATTAGCAAACCACATGGGGTAAAACCTTAATTGCAAAACATTAAATAGTTTTTCTCTCATCTCATTTATTATTATCTTTGACTAATTAATTAGTCAAAAAGACTATCATCCTACATACTAAAATTTTTGCACACACTAAAAGTTTTGCCTACACACATCAAAAATTATTCTACACATTTTGAAATTTATCCTACACATATTGAAATTTATCCTACACAGCTCGTAACTCATCCTACACACCTCATATTTTATCTTATACTTTAAATTAATTTTTTTCTTTCTTTGAAAAAATATATTATTTGAAAATAAGTTACAAATTATATGTAGTTAGCTATTGTAAAGGAAGACTACCAATTAATAATCTATCTAAGTTTACCAATTTAACCTTACACTAATATTAAATACAAAAATTAAATGAAGTATAATGAAACATTCTTATTGGTTGAAATTTCTTCTTTTTTATTCTTACAAAAAAATTCATCTCATTTGAACCCTTCACAACATATATATATATATATATTCGTCAAACTTAAACATAAACATAGATATTAGAAATTGTCAAACTTAAAAATATCTTTTTTCAAACATAAACACAAACATATAAATTATTAAACTTAAACATACTTTTTTTCAAACCTAAACATGAACATACAAATTCTCAAATTAACATACACACATTTACATACTTACATACACATATTTGCATACTTTATACACACACTTACAAACACACATTTACATACTAACATACACATATTTTCACCAAATAAACATAATTTATACATTCTTACATACACCTACATATACACATACATAGACTTACATACACACATTTTAACCAAATACATATACATAGACTTACATACACACATACATACTAATATACACATATTTTCACCAAATACACATAATTATACATACTTACTTGCTAACATACACCTACATAAACACATACAAAGACTTACATACACACATACATACTAATATACACACATTGTCACCAAATACACATAATTTATACATACTTACATACTAACATACACCTACATACACACATTTTCACCATACATAGACTTACATACACATATTTTCTATGTCCGTTATATTTTAAATGATGATTTCAATTTCGAGCGGGTATTTTCTAAACTCGTTATGCTTTAAATGATGAATTTAATTTCGGGCGGATAGTTCATAAATTAATATAATAACTTTTAAGCAATGGCATATGAATTTCAAACCTAAACATAAACATACAAATTATCAAATTTAAACACAATTATTTTTCAAACCTAAACATAAACATAGAAATTATCAAACTTAAACATATTTTTTAAAACCTAAACATAAACATAGAAATTATCAAACTTAAACATAATTTTTTTTTCAAACCTAAACATAAATATACAAATTATCAAACTAACATACACGTATTTACGTACACATACACACATACATATTAGCATATATACATACACCCATTAATACATACTTTATAAATAGTTACATAGACACATTTACATACTTTATACACACATACAAATTTACAAACACACATTTACATACTTACATAGATACATACATACATACATACACACATACATACTTACATACACATATTTTCACCAAAACACATAATTTATATATACTTACATACACACATTTGCATACTTTATACAATGATACATACACACATACATACTTACATACACCTACATACACACATTCATACTTACATACACCTACATACACCTATACATAGACTTACATACACATATTTTCAGCAAATACACACCTTTACATACACCTACATGCACACACATACATTTACTTGCATACATACACATACATTTACTTAAATATGCATACATACACAAATCATATACTAATTAACCAAAAATTACATAATTTCTCATCTTGAACGAAATTAAAAGAAAACTAACCTTAATTTGAAGTTCCTAGAAGGTGGTGGTGAGGTCGGAGATGAGGTGGATGGCCGGAATTCTTTAGTATACACAAAAAAATAAATAAATTAACAAATATATAACAAATTAATGAAGAAATTCAACATAAACTAACAATACCAACCGATTTGGGGGAAGAGCCGGTGAAATTGAAGTGAATTGGGCAATTAGGGGTTTTTTCCATGAGAGAGATGAAAAGTTTGGGTGAAAATGGGGTGAGGAGGGAAGAATTCCCGCTTATACACAGTCGTTTTGCGTCAACTTTTAGTGGGGACACGTGTCACCGCTATTGCTCAATGTTGTCGCCACTATTGCTCATAATAAACCCCAACCATAGGTTCAAGATAAGAAATGGATGACTAGGGTTTGCTGGGGACACCGCGTCTGGATCAGACCAATAGCGGCGATATATGGCGTGTCACCGCTATTGCTATCGCTGCTATTGGTAGGTATTCTTGTAGTGTTTGTACAATGACCTTTATATATTTGTACTCTTTAAAAAAGTGCCAAATGACCAATATTGTTCCTTGAATATGCATATTATATATAGCAGAGATATAGTATAGATAACTCATCAACCTTTATAATTGACACTTGTTTCTCATCAAGAAGATGAACTTCGATAAAACCGGACTATCGGATTAGGTACATTAGTGTTTATAATTATTTGTATGATATAGTGGATTTTATATTTTTATGCAATATTCTTTTGCAACTAACGAAAAGCAGCACCCACTTTTTTGAAATCCACTAATTTTGTGCTTGGCTGTACACATTCTGGTCTCCGGAAGTCTAAAGACAACACATGGTTCGACATCAAATCTGATCGAATAGATGCAAGTAACACCATTTTGTAAAAAACGAAAAAAAAAACAAAAAAAAAAAAAACAGGATGTATTCACCAACCCTTTTTACCAAATTTCTGGTTCAAAGTTAAAGTGTTGATAATTAATATATTTCTAGTTCAAAGTAAATGTGTTGATAGCTAATTTCTGGTTCAATGTAAATGCACATTGAAAATAAACTTTCTTGGCACTACAATAACCAAATTAAATCAATCCAAATCTTTGCCATTTGTGTAGTATCGTATGAAATAAATTTGAACACGAAACCCATGTTGACATCAATTATGGTGGACAAACAATGTGTGAACATGTGAGCAAAACCTCACTGGTTGGTATTTAAAAAAATACAATAATATATATATATATATAGGGTAAGGTTCATGCGAGAACCACCCTTATTGCGAGAACCGCGAGAACCAATGTGAACACAAAATAAAATCTAAAAAAAATCAAAAAAGCACTCAAATTTTTTTTTTAATATTTTAAAAAAAAAATCGCTATATTTCGTTACCATAAAAAAAAAACTTTTTTTTTCGAGTAACAGTTATCCATGCACATGTGCATATGTATCATTACTTCAACAAATTCGGTAATACGTTATCAGGAATAGACAATTGCACTTTATTTTACAATACCATTAGTAATACACTACTTTTTACATTACCAATATTCAAAATGCACATATGCATCATTAGGTATAACCATGATATAACGTGTTTTGGTACAAAAAGTTTGTGATTTTGAATGAAGAAGTAGGCCCATATACATGTTTTTTGGTTAGTTATATCTAGTGGTTGATGGTTTGGTTATAGTTGTCAATTTTTTATGTAATATGTTGATTGGATGGTATAAATGGTGTTTACATACATGTATTAAAGTGAAAATATTGTTAATGGTATTGTATTATGGATGGTAGGAGGTAATGGTATTGTATTATGGATGGTAGGAGGTAATTGTAGTGTATTATGGATGGTATGATAGATGAAAGGGAAAGTGTATTCAAAGTGGTGTACCAAAACACCTTATTTCATGTTGATACATATAAATGCACATGTGCATTTCTAATATTGGTAATGTAAAAAGTAGTGTATTACATATGGTAGTGTAAATGAAAGTGCAATTGTCTAATATGTGTAATGAATTACGGAATTTGTCAAAGAAATGACAAAAATGCACATGTGCATGCTTGTGTATTATGGATGGAATGATAGATGAAAGAAAAAGTAGTGTACCAAAACACCTTATTTCCTGTTAATACATATAAATGCACATGTGCATTTCTAACATTGTTAACGTAAAAAGTAGTGTATTACACGTGGTAGTGTAAATGAAAGTGCAATTGACTATTATTTGTAATGAATTACGGGATTTGACAAAGAAACGATACATATACACATGTGCATGGATAACTGTTACTCGAAATTTTATTTTTTTTTTTGAAATTTTTTTTTATTTTTTTTATTAACAAAATATTGCGATTTTTTCAAAAAAAAATAGTAAAAAATTAAAAAAAAAATTTGGGTGTTTTTTAGATTTTTTTAGGAATTACTGTTTGTGTTCACACTGGTTCTCGCGGTTCTCGCAATAAAGGGTGGTTCCTAACGGATCTTTGTCATATATATATATATATAGGGGGCCGCTAGAATGAGAACCACCTCCAGTTGTAAGAACCGCGAGAACCACTTTCTAGCCATTAGATCAAAATGATGGATGGATGAGATTAAAAGTATTAAAAAATAATATTAAGTATTTTTTGTCTTATTATGTCTTTAAAATTTTAATTTAAAAGGGTATTTAAGTAAACTTACTTTTTTTGTCTTTTTATATATATTATATTTAATTGACTTTTTGTCCTATTCATTAAATACTTTTTATTAAAAAACAGAATTTTTTATTAAACAATATTTTTAAAATCAGATTTTTATGATAATTTTTTTTTAAGATTTTCAAAATGGATGGATGAGATTAAAACATTTTTAAGAGCCGTTCTTTACGAGCGTTTTTTTACGGAGCGTTTTACGACCTGTTTTTACGCTCCGTTTTTTCGCGTCGTTTTTTCGACCGGTTTTTTGCGCGCCGTTTTTTACGTTTTACGTTAAAAAATTTTACATAAAATAGTACGTTTTACATTTCTGCGTTAAAAAGTTTACGCTTTACGATTTAATTTTTACATTTTAGGTTAAAAAAGTTTACGTTTTACGTTTTTTTTTTACAAAAACATTTTTACGCAACACGAACGCACCCAGAAAACGCAAACTTTTTATGTTGTTCGTAAAACTTTTTACGTTTTACGTTTTACGTAAAACATTTTACGTTTTACGTAAAACATTTTACGTTTTACGTAAAACTTTGTACGTTTTACGTAAAAATTTTTACGTTTTACGTTTAACGTTAAAAAGTTTACGGTTTAACATTTTTTTTACAAAAACATTTTTACGCAACACGAACGCACCCAGAAAACGCAAACTTTTTACGTTGTACGTAAAACTTTTTACGTTTTACGTAAAACTTTTTACGTTGTACGTAAAACTTTGTACGTTTTACGTAAAACTTTTTACGTTTTACGTTTAACGTTAAAAAGTTTACGGTTTAACATTTTTTTTACAAAAAGTTCGTTTTACGTAAAGCGTAAAAAGTTTAACTTTTTTTTTTACAAAAACTTATTTACGCAAAAAACGAACGCACCCCAGAAAACGCAAACTCAGGAGGTGTCTCAGATATATTGTTATCATCATCGACTAGGGGGGGGGGAACCAACAACATCAAAAACAAAGTGTATCTCGAAAAAAAACGGGGTTTGGCTCAGATTATCCGATAATCAAAAGGCTGCAAAAGTGGGGTTGCAGGTTCAAAAACCCTACCCTCCGCCGACCTTGCCGCGCCATCGTCATAAAAGTCTACGATTTTTTTTTTCATCATCATCGCCGCCCAACCCAAAACAGGTCAAAACCCGGGAGAATCAAAAGAATACAAATGCATCATTCAAAAACAACCTGCATCATTCAACAAACATTCAAACAAATGCAACTCAGTTTTCCCAGATCCAAAAACACATCCAAACAAACCTGCAAGCAGCAAACATTGGGTCAAAAATAAGGGACACAATATCAGAGATTCGGGCAAAACATCCAAAAAAAACATTCAAAACAGCCTGCAACGACAAAAGATCAGGACCACACTTCAAGTAGAAATCATCCAAAAAATCATCAAAACCCACCAAACTTCAAGTAGAAAAAAACCCAAACTTCAAGTAGAAAAAATCATCAAAACCCACTTACCACTTCTACCCCCACCTCTACCACCACCACCGCCTAGGGTTCCGCCACCAACCCCAACGCCACCACAACCAAACACCAGTCGCAAGGGTGGCGGCGGAGAGGAAATGGGGGCCAAAGATACCTCCGGATAGCTGCCTGAGATGCCACCGTCGTCAATCCTCATCGGCACCCTTCACCACCGTCGCCAGAGAAACGTGGGGGGCCGGAGAAAATCGATTGTTTGGTGTGGTGTTTAAGGGTAGCCGGAGAACCGAGGTGGGGCCGTCGCAACGAGGGGGCACCATCACAGATGATCAGGTGGGTGTCGGTGACCCACCACCACCGATGAGGATCGGGGTAGCGGCGGAGGTAAAGGCGGTGGATCGATGCTCGTGGTGGAGGAGGAGGTGTGGTTGATTTTCTTCTCCAACATTGAGATTCTTCATCATCAGATGAAGATGATGAAGATGAGAGTTTATTTGAGGAGAGATGAACAATATCTAGAGAAATATGAGAGATGAATTTCAATTTTGAGAGAGAGAAATGAGAAAGCAGGGAATTAAAATAGAGAGAGAGAGAAGAGATATATGAACTGATCACAATAAATGAAGAGAGAGATGGTAGGATTTGACATTTATGGTAAATGACTAATATACCCTTTTTGTTGGCTGAATATAATTGGTGGAGAGTGGTTCTCGCGGTTCTTACAACTGGAGGTGGTTCTCATTCTAGCGGCCCCCTATATATATATATATATATAGGATGAGGATCATTACAAAACACTAACTATTGCGAGAACAAAAAGAACAACTCTAAAATACTAAATGTTAGGATTTAAAGTACATATTTTTCAAATTTTATGTTTCTTACATTCATATGTGTATCATATATACACAAAAAAAACCAATTATTTTAACCTAAACATAGCCTACATACATGTTGGTAATTTAACCTACAGATAACCTACATATGTGTAGGATATACAAAAAGTGAAACTTTTCCATATTTTGTTTTGAATTATAGTGTAAGAAACAATAAATCTTATATGTGTAACATTTTCATTTACTTTTTTGGTTTTTAGGATAGAAAAAATGGGTGATTCATTGTGTTCTGTGTGTTCTCGCAATATTTAGTGTTCTGCATAGAACCCTCCCCTATATATATATATATATATATATATATATATATATATAGGGGAAGGTTTAAATGAGAACGCTAAATATTGTGAGAACCGTGAGAACAAATGAAAAAATCGCGAGAACTTCGTCAAAAACAATTCAAATTAAAAAAAAAATTCTACACTTATCATTATTATTTGAATACAATGTTAGAAATTTAATTTAGACATTTAAATTTACGTGAATTCATAAATAAAGAAAATTTAGACATGTGTAAGTTTGCCATTTACACATGTGTAAGTTTGCCATTTACACATGTGTAAATTTGTTATATTTACACATGTTTAAAAAATCTAAAAAAAGTGATTTTGAAAGGAGAAATGAATTATTTGATGTTGTAAATTCTTTTTTTGATGTTGTATCTTAATTACAAAGAGGTTTGTATTAAAAAAATTGCTTTTGATTGGTTTTTTCATTCGTTCTCACGGTTCTCGTAATATTTAGCGTTCTCAAGATAACCCTCCCCTATATATATATATATATATATATATATATATTGGGGATGGTTCAAATGAAAACCACTATTATTGTGAAAACTCGAAAACTAACTAAAAAAAGCCTAAAAAACACACAAAATTTTTTTTTTCAATTTTTTTATAAAAAATCACAGGTTTTTGTATATAAAAAAAACTTTTTTTCAAAAAAAAAAATAATTTTTTTTTTGTATTACACATGTGTAATACTACACATGTGTTTGTGTACTACACATGTGTAGTATTACACATGCGCACTACAAAAAAAAAGTTTTTTTTTTTTTTTTTTTTGGAAATTTTTTTTATATACTAAAAGTAGCGAAAATTATTATACAAAAAAAAATATATTGGTATGTTTTTTTGGCTTTTTTAATTAGTTTTCGAGTTTTCACAATAACTATTGGTTTTCATTTGAAACTTCCCATATATATATATATATATATATATATATATATATATATATATATATATATAGGGGACCGCTAAAATGAAAACCACTCTAGTTGTAAGAACCGCGAGAACCAGTTCCTAACCATTAAATCAAAAAGATGGATGGATAAGATTAAAAGTAACTAAAATGAATATTAAATACATTTTGTCTTATTATGTCTTTAATATTTTAATCCAAAAGGGTAGTTTAGTAAAATTACTCTATTTTGTCTTTTTGTCTTATTATTTTTTTTACTTTTTTGTTTTATTATATTACTTTTTATTTTTAAAAATGCCCGGATAGTCCCTGTGGTTTCGCCTTTTTTCACCTATAGTCCCCAAGTTTCTAAAATTACCTGAATAGTCTCCAACTTTTCATTTTTTGTTCCCGGATAGTCCCTGGGTCTAACTTCAGTTTGTTTTCTCTGTTAAGTGGGTGTGAAATTACCAATTTACCCTTAATGTAAAAACAAAACAAATTAATTAACTCTTCCCTCCACCTTCAAACCTGCAACCCTACAGAACCTACAATCAACTCTTCCCTCCACCTTCAAACCTGCAACCCTAACTCCACCAACAATGACGTTTTTCGATCTCAACATCCGCTACACCGATTCACCAAACCAAACCCCTACTAACAACAAATCCATAATTGAAAAAGGGATAAACCTCTGCAAATTTCTTTGGAAACATCAACAAATCAAATTCCAAATCCGTTTCAATAAAAATCAAAATTTGCGATTAGATTAACAGAGGAAACAAAGAAATGACACACCAAAACAGGTATATATGTCCGGCACTAGCCATTCCTCAAGAGAAGCCATAATATTTGAAGAGTGGTCAACCCAAAGACAGGAACTGCCTCTGAATCGAATATACATACAGATTTATACATACGTAATAAATCCACCTATCACCTATTCTTCTTGTAGTAAGTAATCATCCAGAAACTGCCTCTGATTCAAACGCACACTCTCATCTTCTTCGCTACCACCTACGACCGGAGACTGAACTTAAACCCGTTCACAACGATGGCATCTGTGATTTTGAGGAACACCACCGCATCTTCATCGCTAATCACTGTCAACGACCACCCTCCACCCTCCACCTTCCACCATCATCAAGCTTCAAACCCGAAACAAAACCACAAAAATTTCCATGATCCTGTTTATCCAAAACCAACCAAATCAAAACACCAATGACATCATAACAAGCAACGAATCAACCATACAACACAACCAGTGACACCGGTTGTTCTGGTGACATTCCGATCTACCTTTTTCGAAAAACGATCAGAGCAGCCGCCGCAGACGGCGATGTTGCTGCCGGATCTCCCTTTCTCTGTCTTCGATCTCCGCCGCTCACTCTCTCCTCCGAACAGTCTCTCTCTACAATCAGAGGTGTGTGTGAACTGGTACATAAAGGTGATGAAGATTGCGGGGGTGGTGATGATGGCAGAAGTGGTGGTTGTGGCAGGGGTAGTTGTGACGATGGTGGTGGTGGTCGGTGGTGATGGCTGCGGTGGAGCTGATGGTGGTACCAAGGAGAAAGAGTAGGGAGAGAGAGAAAGGGAAAACTGGAGATGGTGATTTGGTCATCGGTCGGAGAGAAGAAAAGGGGAAAGGGAAAGGGGTGGGGGTGGGTAAAAGGTTAGGGTTTTTTTTATTAATTATTAAGGGTATTTTTGTAATTTCACACCCACTTAACAGAGAAAACAAACTGAAGTTAGCCCAGGGACTATCCGGGAACAAAAAATGAAAAGTTGGGGACTATTCAGGTAATTTTAGAAACTTGGGGACTATAGGTGAAAAAAGGCGAAACCACAGGGACTATCCGGGCATTTTTCTCTTTTTTCTTAAAAGAATTTTTAAAATCAAATTTTTTTAACAAAACAATTTTTTTTGCGCGCCGGTTTTTGCACGCCGGGCTTTTTCAAGAGTCGTTTTTTTAACGCGCCGTTTTTACGCCGGGCTTTTTCAAGCGTCATTTTTTTAACGCGCCGTTTTTTACACGCCGTTTTTTCAAGCGTCGTTTTTTACACTTTTTTTAACGCGCCGTTTTTTACACGTTTTTTTACACGCCGTTTTTTACACGTCGTTTTAACGCGCCGTCTTTTCACGTTTTTTTAACGCGCCTTTTTTACACGTTTTACGTTTTACGTTAAACTTTTTAAACTTTTTACGTTTTAAGTTTTACGTTAAACTTTTTACGTTTTACGTAAAAAAAATTTACTTTCTACGTTTTACGTAAAACTTTTTACATTTTACGTTTTACGTTAAAATTTTTACGTTTTACGTAAAAACTTTTTACGTTTTACGTAAAACGTTAAAAGTTTTATGGTTTACGTTAAAAAGTTTACGGTTTAACTTTTTTTTTTTACAAAAACTTTTTTACGCAAAAATGAACGCACCAAGAAATCGCAAACTCGGGAGGTGTCTCAGATATATTGTTATCGTCATCGACTAGGGGGGGGGGGAATAAAAAACCAACAACATCAAAACAAAGTGTATCTTGAAAAAAAAACTGGGATTTGGCTCAGATTTTCCGATAATCAGAGGCTGCAAAAGTGGGGTTGCAGGTTCAAAAACATAGCCTCCGCCGTCCTTGCCGCGCCATCGTCATTAAAAAATGTGTTTTTTTTTCGCATCATCACCGCCACAAATCCAAAACCACACTTCAATAGACCACCGGCACTGTGCGGGCACCATGGGGCACCACCGGCACCGCGCGGACACCACGGGGCACCAACGCGCGGGCACCACGGGGCAGCACCGGCACCTCAAAATCAACAGTTTCTCTAAAATCAAGTTTTCAACCACAAATCTGCAAAAACGGGTGTAAAATATCTGTATATTTCTTTCAGTTGTAGAGTTTTATATCAAGCCAATAAAAA
Organism: Helianthus tuberosus; assembly: GCA_030545235.1. Taxonomy (NCBI): domain Eukaryota; kingdom Viridiplantae; phylum Streptophyta; class Magnoliopsida; order Asterales; family Asteraceae; genus Helianthus; species Helianthus tuberosus. Next base: position 68,521,162 of record CM060434.1, on the reverse strand, counting down.
AAGAAATTTGTATATTTCTTTCATCTCGCAGTTGCTTGATATTTTTTTTTTTACTCATAAGATCAAATCTACTTCTATCAATTAATTTTCTTTGAATATTCAAAAAAATAGATACCCATCTCAAGATCACACACCAACTGAGGATGACCTGTTACATGATGAAAGACCACACACCGGATGAAAGAAGGATGATCGGTAAGGACACCAACTGAGGATGACCCGTTACCCGGCACCGTCTCCCCACCAACCACCTGCCCCACCACCGACTTCCGAACACACCACCTGCCCTACCATCGTCTTCCGACACGTCTCCCCACTAACCACCGGTCCCTTCTTTCCTCCGTCACACTCTCTCTCCCTCCTTCTCTCTCCCTGTTTTTTCTGGTCCAGCCGCCGCGCCGCCGCCGTGGCGGTGGGTCTCTTTCCTCACTCTAAATCAGGTGAGTGGAAAGTGTGGCTCACTGGAGAAGAAGGGGGTTGTGGGTGCGTCGTGTCTGCACCGAAAACAACAAATCAGATTAGCAGAAGAGAGGGGTTCGGGGGTGGTGATGAATATGGTGGTGGGTTATGGGTTGGGATGAAGAATATGGTGGTGGGTTATGGGGTTTGGATGAAGAAGATGACGAAGGTCTGTATTGTTTTAAGTAACGAGGAGAGATAAGATGAAAGAAAATAAATGAGGAGAGAGACAAAGTGTCTTTAAATGCAGAGATAGAGAGGGGGAGATTTGACATTTGAGGTAAATGACCAAACTACCCTTTTAGTTGGCATAATCTGATTGGTTGAGAGTGGTTCTCGCGGTTCTTACAACTAGGGGTGGTTTTCATTTTAGCGGCTCCCTATATATATATAGGATAAGGATCATGTGAGAAGTAGTAGGCTAAATGAGAAACTTGAGAAGCATTCTGGATCACACATTTTCCCTAAGCAAAAAAATGCAAAAAAAAGGTGAAAAAATGCAAATTTTTTTTTTTTTTTTTGGAAAAATCGCAGCTTTTTCTTTAAGAAATAATTTTTTTTAAATTTTTTTTTTTTTTGATTTATACACATGTGTATATTGTTAATCTTTTAACTATACATTTATGTATATTGTCAATTATACATATATGTATATACATGTTTAAAGTTGAAAAATAAGTGTTATTTAGGGTTTAGCATTAGTATTTAGGGTTTAGCATTAGGGTTTAGGGTTTAGCTTTATGGTTTAGGGTTTAGCTTTAGGGTTTAACATTAGGGTTTAGCATTAGGGTTTAGCAATAGTATTTAGGGTTTAGCATTAGGGTTTAGCTTTTGGGTTTAGCTTTAACTTTTGGGTTTAGCTTTATCTTTAGGGTTTGTATTAGGGTTTAGCATTAAGGGTTTAGCTTTAGTGTTTAGTTTTAGCTTTTGGGTTTAGCATTAGGGTTTAGCTTTAGGGTTTAGAATTAGGGTTTAGCTTTAGGGTTTAGCATTAGGGTTTAGCTTTAGGGTTTAGCTTTAGGGTTTAGAGTTTAGCGTTTAGCATTAAGGTTTAGCTTTAGTGTTTATGGTTTAAGATTAACAATATACACATTTTTTTCAATTTTAAACATGTATATACATATATGTGTAATTGACAATATACATATATGTATAGTTAAAAGATTAACAATATACACATGTGTATAAATCCAAAAAAAATTTAAAAAAAAAAAATTAATCCTTAAAGAAAAAGCTGCGATTTTTCAAAAAAAATTTTTTTGCATTTTTTCACATTTTTTTTTGCATTTTTTGCTTAGGGAAATTGTGTGGTCCAGATTGCTTCTCAAGTTTCTCAAATAGGGTGGACTTCTCTTAGGATCCCTAGATGAATACCGTCTTAGGTATTATATCTATGAACGAGCAAAGTTAAAAGAAAGAATATATAGATCAAATCGTTTAATAGATTAGTTTGTATATTATTATTGTTCTTTAATAGTTGGAATATAAGAAAATATTTAAGAAAATTTGGAATAAGGGATAAAAGCTAAAGAGAGTTGGAATTTATTAATCATTGGAACTTCTCAAACAATCAAACGTTTAGAATTCTTAAACTTAGAATTTTCTGAAAAAGCTTACCGAAAATCTTTAACAACAGATAATTTTACTATAGTTTGTAATATTAAAGATATTTGTGAACATACTTTACATACAAATAATTCACAGTTAAATACTTTAGAAGATTTAATTATAAACCTGAGTGTTAGTTTACAACAAGAAGTTATAAATAATAAACAAACAATAGAAAATTTAACAGCAGAAATTAAAAAATTATCACAAAACTTAGATTATATTAAAAATCAGTCCAACATATTAGTAGGAAAAAATATAAATAGTATACCTCTAGAAGTTGAAAAAATCACAGAAGCTTTACAAAAATTAAAAATAGAGAAAAAGCCTACCCCGTATACACATTGCCAACCAAGAAAATGAATAATAACAATAATTTTTTAGGAAGAAGTAGAACTATACAAGAAGCTAGAAATTCTACAAGTAATATAAATGATAGTATAACATCAGACAGTTTTTTAAACAGAGTAATTAGAAGAGGATCAGGATCCAATAGTAATAGACAAATAATACAACTAGAAGAAGAAATAGATTTAGATAGAAACTTGGAATTATATAACCAACATCAATTAGACATATTAAATCCAAGAATATTATATCAAACAGGAAGATTAAACATAAACACAACTCTTATAAGAAGTAGTAGAGAAGAAAGTTTAAGAGTAGTAGATAATACAGTAATCCTAGATCTTTTGTCACCAGATACTATTGAAAAAATTAAAAAACAAAATAAACACTTTGTACACACAGGATTAATAATAATAGGAATTAAAGCATTAGGAAGAAAAAATTTAGGAAGAAAATTATTAGCACTAATACTTGATAAAAGTTGGAAATCAGACATGAAAAAAGTTATAATTTCAGGAATGGAAGTAGATTTAAGTCAAAACATAGCAATATTTTATTGTACACCAGATATTTTAAAAGATGTTAAAGACTTACAAAACATTAAAATAGCTTTACAAACAAAAGGATATGAAGAATATGAAGGAAATAACCTAGTAGTAAGCATAGGAGTACTAGGAAAAGCTAGTAACAGTTCAGGAATGAAATACAAAGTAAATATAGAAGGGATAGTAAAAACAATTGCATCAAAATCTATAAAAATGATAGAACCAATAAAAATAGATCCAGAACAGTTAACAGGATTAAAACGGGATTTAGAAGATTTACAAGAAAAAGAAGAGAATACAGTTAATACCTAAGAAAAGTTATATATATGAAGAAACTGATGGAAAACAAAAATTAAGATATACTGATTTTAAAGAAAAACAAACAGAGAAAAATGATGATGAAGAATATCATTTTATGAATTTAGAAGAAGAAGAAGAACCTTTTATATATAACACAGACAATGAGGAAGATGAAATAGATATAAATTTCTTAAAATTTGAACAAGAAGAAACTATGGATTATACACTATTAGATTATGAAGAATAACCAATAGATTGTTTTAAAGTAGAAGAAACACACAAAACAATAGAACAAATTATAAATAGGAAATTTACATAAATAAACATACAAGAAGAAGTAGATGATATGATTATGGAATGTATAACAGAATTAGAAATGGATTATGAAGAAAGTTATAATAAATTACAAGAATATTATAATTTACCATTAGTAGAAGATATTATGAAAGGAAAAGTAATGTTATCAGATTTTTATAAACAAGAACAAAGTTTTATGTTTAATACATCTAATCCCTTAAAAAGACCAAAAATAGAATGGGGAGAAGGATATAGTGGTACAAACGAAAGTCATGGTAGAGAACCATGGACACAACCAACAGTCAATTATCAACAAGAGTCTAATTCTATAGGAAAGGGAAGAAGATTGCCTATAGGACAAACATATAGTGGAAATATGTTATTATTAGAACAACAAAAACCTCAGTTATGGATAGATGAAGTTTTAACATGGGAACAAAATGTAGTAAGATTATGGGAAACAAATAAAAAAGATAGCATGGATATGTTTTCATACTTAGAAACTACATTAGGACCAATAGCATTAGGAATATGGCAAAGTAAGAAAACACAAAATCCAGAAGAAATAAATAATCTTAAAGCATTAGGGGATAATCCTTATAATTTTACATCACAAATTAGAACACTTATATTAGGAGTTGATCCAGCAAAAAATAATTCTTTAATACAGGATACAGCTATTAGAAATCTAGAACAATTAAGTATAGCAGATATGAAATATATAAATGAGTTTACATTAGACTTTACAAGATTATTATCACAAACAGGAAAAGCAATGGATGATAACCTATGTGATAAATACTTTGTAAAATTACCAGGTGATTTAGGAAAATCTATACATGAAGCATGGCAAACAAATTATGGTACACAACAAAATTTAGGAATAGGACTAAGAATAACTTATACATTTGGTATATTAGAAGAAAAATGCAAAGAAGTAGCATTACAAGAACAATTAAAACGAAATGCTTATGCATTTTGTAAAACAGCAATTTATACACCACAAGCATATGGAGTATATGATAGAAAGAAAAAGATACGAAAGAGCACAACATATAATAGAAATTATAGAAAAAATTACAATACAAACAAATATGTTAAAAAACCACAGTCACGAAAATGCAGATGTTACACTTGTGGAGAAACAACACATTTAGCTAATAAATGTCCAAATAAAAGAAAAAATATGGAAAGAGCTAATTTAATAGAGCAATTACAAGATTATGAAATAGAAGCTCTAGGAACAGATGATGAATCTGATAATGAATCAGTATATAGTATTTATAGTAAAGACGAAAATCCAACAGCAAAAGTAACATATACATATATGAATACAGAAGAAGTTTGTGAACATAATTGGAAGCAAAATAAAGGAAATAATCATATAAGATGTTATAATTGTGGATATTATCCTAGTATAGAAAAAATGTCACAATGTAATAAATGTTTTAAAGAAATTTGTTTTAAATGTCTTAAAGAAATTTATGATACAGATATAGCTACAACATCTAAAGTTACAAATATTTCTAAAAATAATGAGAATGAAAGAATAGACAAATTAGAATTAACAATAGAATTACATAGTTTAAAAATAAAAAATTTAGAAAACAAAGTAGAAGAACTTGAGAGATTAAGAAAACAACAGAAGAAATAAGCAAAATGGCTCTACAAAAACCAGATGATCAAACTTATATACAAACACAAGGATCATCAAACATGATAAATATACAATGTCGGTTATGGTTAGATAATAATAAATACCTAGACTTAACAGCATTAGTAGATACAGGAGCTACAAAAAGTTTAATTTCACATAGTTTGGCACCTATAGAATACCATAAAAAATTAACATATGAATTAAGTACAAGAACAGTGGAAGATAGATTAATACCTATTACACATTGTTTAGAACCAGTAGGAATACAATTCTTAGACTTTGCAAATAATTATAGTATAAAATATGAAATGCCACAGATAAATATTAATCCACCCAATATAAAATCAAAAGATTTTGTAATAGGATTAAATTTTATATTAGGATTAAATGGGGCAGTAACAATTACAAGGAATTTTATAACATTAAGTAAACAATTATATACAATACCATCTCTTAGATATATGAATACAACACAAATTGTGTAAAAAAGAGGGGATAAAGGAAATTTAGATTTCTTAAAAACACATAATAGAAAAAAGTTTATAGAAAATGAGTCTTTAAAACTGTTAATGGATTTTTTAAGTCATGAAATAGAGAAAGGTCAAGATATTACAAAAAGTGTAAATCATCCTATGATATTACATTTAGAAAAAATAGGATATATTGGAGAAGATATAACAAAATCAAATGTAAAATATATTTGTAAATTTAAATTAAAAAATCCTGATATAGTAATTAGAACAACTAATATAGAATACAGCCCATTAGATAAAGAAGAGTTTAAAAAACAGATCCCTGAAATGGTAAATCAAGGATTAATTAGAAAATCAGAAAGTCCTCATAGATCTACGGCTTTTCTAGTAAGAAACCACAGTGAGATAAAAAGAGGAAAGGCTAGAATAGTTTATAATTATAAAAGATTAAATGATAATACAATAGATGATGGGTATAATATTCCTAACAAAGATAGTCTGTTAAATCTTATACAAAATAAAAAAGTATTTTCAAAATTTGATTTAAAATCAGGATATAACCAGTTAAAGTTAGAAGAAAGTTTTAAGCCATGGACAGCCTTTACATGTTCAGAAGGACAATACGAATGGAATGTCCTTAGTTTTGGATTAAAAAATGCACCTTCTATTTTTCAAAGATTTATGGATAGAATATTTTTAAAGTTTGATTTTTGCTTAGTATACATTGATGATATTCTAGTTGCAAGTAATACAGTGCAGGAACATGAGAAACATCTACAACAGGTTTTTGAAGAAATAAAGAAAAATGGTATAGTTGTTTCAAAAAGAAAAATGGAACTTTTTAAAAGAAAATTTTCTTTTTTGGGTTTAGAAATTGGAAATGGAAAAATAGAATTACAACCACATATTTCTACAAAAATTCTAAATTTTCCAGAAAAATTTGAAAACTTAAAACAAATACAAGCCTTTTTGGGATTAGTAAATTATGCTAGAAAATTTATCCCAAACTTGTCAAAATTGGTTGGACCTTTATATGGTAAAACCACTAAAAATGGTCAAAGATATTTTAATCAAGAAGACATCAAACTAATTAAAGAAATCAAAAAAGCAGTAAAAAACATTAAACCATTAGAATTACCATTAGTTACAGATTATATAATTATTGAAACAGATGGATGCAAAGAAGGATGGGGAGCAGTCCTTCTATGTAAACCAAACAAATACAGTCTCAAGGAAGAAGAGAAAATTTGCGCTTATGCAAGTGGTAATTTTCAAAACAAAACAAACTGGACTACAATTGATTTTGAAATACAGGCATTAATTTATGCATTAGAAAAATTTAAAATTTTTATTAACAAGGAATTTACAGTAAGAACTGATTGTGAAGCAATAGTTAAATTTGTAAAAAATGATCAGAGTAAAAAAGTAAATAGAACGAGATGGGTTAATTTACAAAACACTATACAAGGAAACGGATATTCTATAAATTTTGAGCATATTAAAGGAAAAAATAATGGGATAGCTGATATGTTATCTCGTAATATAAACAAATGGTTTGTTTCAGATGGACAGGAAAAAAGATAAGGAGAAATTAAAACTTATACATCCAAAACAAAAGCAACAGGAGAATTCTTCCTCAGATGAAGAAAAAATCCAACAGTCATATTTACAGTCAACAGAAAAGATATACAGTTCTCCTCACACCTCATTACCACAAATGATGACAAGACAGTTTTATCCACAACATCAATCAAAGGCAGCTGGCAAGCGACCTTTGTATACAAATTTCTCACCCAAGCCGGTGATTGAATTTGGAACATATGCGTTACAGATATGCAATGATGTTGACAAAAAGTTTTGCCCTATTATGGGAATGAAACTCACAGATAAACAGCAATGTTTATTAGACAACTTATGGCATATTCAAACCATGCCACAAGCTTCATCATTCAAAGTACAGGTTTTAAATGCTTTAAGCATTTATTTTCAGGAACAAAGTTCAAAAACACCTGAAAGACAGTTTAAACAAAAACCAAATTACACACATTATGTTATATTCAGCGGTACAAAGATTGTAATTTTTAACAAATGGGAAACAGTTACACAACATATAACTTGCGTAGGAGGAGCACTTTGGAAAGGCTACACAAGTTTTGCTGAAGCCCTTCAAGCAGCAAGAAATAATTTTGGAATACAAAATTTTTTCATAGAACCTGAAGAGGTTAAGAGCTTTGCTGATCTGGCTAAAACAGATCCCGAGAATTACATAAAAGCTCAACAAGAAATTATTTCTACATTAAAAACACAGCTCGAAGAAAAAACAAAAAATGCACAGGATATACAAGTAAAAATTGAGAATAGTCTGTTAAAACAAAAAATGAGTTTACTCGAAGCAAAAAATGCTCAGTTATTACAAAAGCTTGAGAAAAAAGAAAATAAAGATAAAACAGATATACACAGGACTTTTGAGTGTTTCAGGACAAGGATTCTTGATACACCTTGGCAGCATTGTCTGCAACCAGTTACAGAAAGATTCCCAGAATTTGAGAATCTTGTTTCACAGAAAGTTTGTGCAGAGTTTCCTCTAATTCTGTACAATTTGCAACAACAGCTGGTAGACATGGCATTCAAAATTTGCAACAACAACAGAAAGTTTCTTTATCTTTGCCTATATATATGGCATTTGTAAATCGTTGTAAGTACGAACAACCAGTACCAGCAATAATATTATTACTTCAATGGCACACTAAACTCTCTCCACATCTCTTTAGCTCCACTCCCTTAATATCCCAAATTTTCTCTAGTTCTTCATATTATATTCCAACACACACACAAAAAAAAAAAAAAAAAAACTCTTTTCTTCTGCAACTTTCTACTCCGCTGTGCATACTCTCGTCCATCATCATCCGCTGTGCATATCTCCATCAAATTTTATTTTCAGTATCACTACCCTCTCTTATCACCACCCTCTCTGTAAGTTTTAATTTTCCTTTTATTTTTAGTTTTATTTTCAGCTTCACCACCCTCTCTGATATATTGGTATCAGAGCAAAGGCTTTCTTAAAATCTAATAGACTAAGACAAGCTCCTTAAAGGCGTGTTATGCCAGTATTTTTGGAAAACTCTCTTAGGTGAAGATTGTGGGAAAGATAGTTGCTTTGATAACATAATAAACGAAAGGGTTATATATTATGACTAGTTTTTATATTAAACATCTTTTAAGAAGATTAAAAAGATATGATAGATTGATTCTTTCTTTAGACTCAGCAGATTGGCTAGATTATATAGATGAATACCGTCTTAGGTATTATATCTATGAACGAGCTAAGTTAAAAGAAAGAATATTTATCTTTGCCTATATATATGGCATTTGTAAATCGTTGTAAGTACGAACAACCATTACCAGCAATAATATTATTACTTCAATGGCACACTAAACTCTCTCCACATCTCTTTAGCTCCACTCCCTTAATATCCCAAATTTTCTCCAGTTCTTCATATTATATTCCAACACACACAAAAAAAAATATATATATAGAGAAAGTATAATGTACTTCACGCCTTAACATACATTAACGTACTTCACGAAATATATAATATGCGTAATTATTTTTTTGACCAAAATAACGTGCGTGATTTTGGATCCCATGCGTGATTATGTGGTCCCATGCGTGATTATATGTTCCATGCGTGATTATACCCCTGATCCAACGGTTACCATTGTCTCCTACGTGAAGTATGATAAGCCGTGAAGTATGTTAACCTTTCTCTATATATATATATAGGATAAGGATCATGTGAGAAATAGTAGGCTAAATGAGAAACTTGAGAAGCATTCTGGACCACACATTTTCCCAAAGCAAAAAAATGCAAAAAAAAGGTGAAAAAATGCAAATTTTTTTTTTTTTTTTTTGGAAAAATCGCAGCTTTTTCTTTAAGAAATAATTTTTTTTAAATTTTTTTTTTTGAATTTATACACATGTGTATATTATTAATCTTTTAACTATACATATATGTATATTGTCAATTATACATATATGTATATACATTTTTAAAATTGAAAAATAAGTGTTATTTAGGGTTTAGCATTAGTATTTAGGGTTTAGCATTAGGTTTTAGGGTTTAGCTTTATGGTTTAGGGTTTAGCTTTAGGGTTTAACATTAGGGTTTAGCATTAGGGTTTAGCAATAGTATTTAGGGTTTAGCATTAGGGTTTAGCTTTTGGGTTTAGCATTAGGGTTTAGCTTTTGGGTTTAGCTTTAACTTTTGGGTTTAGCTTTATCTTTTGGGTTTGTATTAGGGTTTAGCATTAAGGGTTTAGCTTTACTGTTTAGTTTTAGCTTTTGGGTTTAGCATTAGGGTTTAGCTTTAGGGTTTAGAATTAGGGTTTAGCTTTAGGGTTTAGTATTAGGGTTTAGCTTTAGGGTTTAGCTTTAGGGTTTAGAGTTTAGGGTTTAGCATTAAGTTTTAGCTTTAGTGTTTATGGTTTAAGATTAACAATATACACATTTTTTCAATTTTAAACATGTATATACATATATGTATAATTGACAATATACATATATGTATAGTTAAAAGATTAACAATATACACATGTGTATAAATCCAAAAAAAAATTTTAATCCTTAAAGAAAAAGCTGCGATTTTTCAAAAAAAAAAAAAAAAATTTGCATTTTTTTCACCTTTTTTTTTCATTTTTTGCTTAGGGAAAATGTGTGGTCCAGATTGCTTCTCAAGTTTCTCAAATAGGGTGGACTTCTCTTAGGATCCCTACACTATATATATATATGGATTGGGTAAAATGAGAACTGTACCGAGTTGTGAGAACCGTAGGAACCATTCATCACCATTGATCTTGTATGTATGAATGGCTTAGATTAAATCTTTAATTCTGATTTATTGAATCAGCTTTTTGTTAATAAAAAATGATTAAAGTACAAAAGAGTAGTTTAGGGATTTGTCTTGAGACATCATTCATGCTTTCTGTTAACTCACTTTCTTTCAATCTCATAATAATGATTTATGCAAAATAAAATAAAACAAGATATACTTAAATAAATTAAAAATGTAAGGTTTTTCATATTTAAAATGCATAATACATTGCATGTGAATTTTGTCTTGAGAGATCAGTCATACCCAGTAAATTTGCATTTTCTACAACAAAAAATTCCCAAATTGCCACTCGCCAACAAATCTACAAAATTTACACTGACGTAAATCACCAAAAAAAAGTCCCGAAAAATAAAATACTCCCAACTCTCCTTCATTTCTTGTTCGTTATCCTCGTCTTTTGCACTTAAAAGCCCCAACATCTACGAAAACCAATGAAAAAAAACAGAGCGTATACATTCTCCACCGCATGTAATAATTTTTTTATATTCACCACCTGTACGTAAAAACGTTTACAAACATAAGTAAAATAAACATTTTTACTAACGTTTGTAAAAATAGATTTACGTTTGGAGGAGCTTAGGCCGATGATCAGAGGCGTAAAAACCATTTTATTTGTCGTATGTAAAAAATGGTAATTCGACACCATGCACAAAAAAAAACTTATACATTCGACAACGTACGTAAAAACATTTTTCAACCGTACATAAAAAGATTTTTCAAAATTTTACATTCAAATGTAAACTCGCACATAGATGTTTTTTTGTTTCTTTTACATGTTTTTTACGGCAGATGTAAAAAGAATTATACTTCACTTTTGTATTTCATTTAACATGTTTCGACATTTGATATCTTTTTACGCTCAACAAAAAATAACCGGTTTTTTATCGTAAACCTTTGTTCCAATTTTCTTTTACATTTGATGTTTTTATGCCGCCGATGATCAGAGGCGTAAAAAAACATTTTTTGTCATATGTAAAAAATGGTAATTCGACATCGTGCACAAAAAACTTTTACATTAGAAAACGTACGTAAAAACATTTTTCAAACGTACGTAAAAAACATTTTTTAAACTTTTACATTCGAATGTAAACTCGCACGTAGATGTTTTTTTGTTTCTTTAACATGTTTTTTTACAGCAAATGTAAAAAGAATTGTAATTTACTTTTGTATTTCGTTTTACATGTTTCGAGATTTTATATCTTTTTACGCTCGACAAAAAATAACAGGTTTTTTACCATAAACCTTTTTTTAAAATTTTCTTTTACATTTGATGTTTTTTACGTCGCCGACGATCAGAGGCGTAAAAAAACATTTCTTTGTCGTATTTAAAAAATGGTAATTTGACACCGTGCACAAAAAAACTTTTACATTCGACAACGTACCTAAAAACATTTTTCAAACGTACGTTAAAAACATTTTTCAAACTTTTACATTCGAGTGTAAACTCGCACGTAGGTGCTTTTTGTTTCTTTTAAATGTTTTTACAGCAGATGTAAAAAGAATTATAATTCACTTTTGTATTTGGTTTTTATATGTTTCGACGTTTGATATCTTTTTACGCTCGACAAAAAATAATCGTTTTTTCTTACCGAAAACCCTTTTTTGTCAATTTTATTTTACATTGATGTTTTTTACGCCTCCCAGTCTGGAATGTCTATGTTATATTTTTACAATCGACGAAAAGTTACTTTTTTTTTATTTTTACATCCCTACCAACTGACACCCCTAAACGAAAATAACCCTTTAAAGGTTTACAGAAGTCAACTTTTGTGTAAATAAACTTTAAAACCAGGGCTTAAGAAAAGTTTACGCCCCTGTTAAAAGATTTTACACTTATAACATTGCCACAATCAATGTAAACTCACATGTAAATATTTTTATGTACGGTGTCGAATGTAAATTTTTTTTTTTTTTTTTTTTTGCAAATTTCAAATGCAAACTCACATGTAAAGGGGTATGTCGAACGTAATTTTTTTTTGTTTTTACCTCCACCCCCGGTTGTAAATTTTTGTACGCCCCAGTTGTAATTTTTTTACGTCTCTGTTAAAAAAATTTAAACCTTTTTTACACCACGGTTGTAAACTTTTTTTAAGCCGTGGTTGTAAACCTTTTTTAAGCCACGGTTGTAAACTTTTTTTACACCCCGGTTGTAAATTTTATTTACACAAATGTAACTCATCAACGTCTTACCTTTTTGCATTGCTTCCCTAATTTCAACAAAAAAAATAAATAAAGCAAAAGCCAATGTTGATCTTCATCATCTGCGTTCGCCTAAACACACAGCAACACTTACGATGACAAGTATAAAAAGAATTTCTTAGATAGTCTAACGATGTAAATATATTTTACATCCGTCTTTTACAAAAATTTATTTCGTACGGTATCGAATGTAAACGTTTTTTTAAATGTGGAATGTAAACTTACACGTATATCTTTTTTTACGTACGGTGTCGAATGTAAAAAAAAAATTTACGTACGGTGTCAAATGTTAAAAAACCATGTCAATTCATCAAACATCTAAATACTATATACAAATAAATCCACAAAACAGATAACAAAGAATTCTTGAGTTAAAGGAATCGAAATTAATTTTATACCATTCAAATTTTACTTATTTTTAAACAAAACATTTTACAACTTGAGTTCCCTAATGCAATTTCATCCAAGTAATTCATATTCCATTCACTATTTAATTCCTTGGATTAATTTTAACCACCCTGCTACTAACCCAATGTAAAAAAAAATGAACTCAGCAGAAACCCATAAACCCATGATAACCATCCACCACCATTTGCCCAAACCCTATATAAATCAAACAAAAAAATCTCAACCAAACCAATTAAAAATACCTGGGTAGGCCGGAGTTGGTGAGATACCAGTCGACCTTGGTGGAGGTGGCCGGAGCCATGGCTGGCTCATCGCCGCTTCTCTTTTCTCTCCAAACTCATGCCTTTCTCTCTCTACTCTCTCCAAATCCCTATATTAAAAAACGTAGATTCAGAAAACCATATTCAAATAACTCACATTCATTAACGTTTGCTCTTTAACTCATTTTTGAACAAATTATTTTACCCCAAGTTTGAACCCATTTTGGAACAAAACTAAATCACCTATGAAATATTAAAACCTCAAACACATAAAAAAACCAAAATTACAGAACCCATGATATACCCATTTAGACATTTGCAAAATTGTACCAGTTCGCCCAATTCGATTCCCCCAACCGTAGATCTTTAAATCATCCATCATAAGCTTCAAACATCCCTCAACACAGAATCCATGATATACACATTCAGACATTTGCAAATCTTCAAAAAACATATATTTTTTACCAATGATAAAAACACTCTCCAAACATTCAAAATCCATTTTGAACTAGAATTTTTGAAACAAAACAAATTTACATCTAGAATTTTTGAAACAACCAAAATCCATTTTGAACTCAAAAACCCAGGTCAGTAACTTGATTTACATATAAACCATTCAAAGAGTAAATTGTGTAGTGTATAAAATGAAAAAGAGAAAAATAGAACTTACATCTCACTTTCTTTGGAGCTGTCGTTGCACCACCCAGGTCAAGAACCCCCGTCGCCACCTCCAGATTAGCAACCTGACTGAACCAGAGCCGTCAGGCTCTCTCTAACATTGTCTCCGGTCACTATCTCCAAATATTCAGAGCCGTCGTCCGTTGTCAAGTGGTCGGAACCCTAGCCACCACTTTCTCAGCCCATGCTTGTTTAATCTAGTCGTATCATCTAAAACCACCGGCGTTCACCACCAACGCAAAGACGAACTGAGGCATTTGATTTTAGGGTTTGGGGTGTAAGAGCATTCACATCCTAACCATCAAATTATACATACATTCCACTAAAAAACAACTCCTATATCAATATATTTCCACTAAAAACAAATACTTTTTCTCTCTCCTTTCAATTAAATAATATTATCATTACATTTTTCTCTCACTTCCACTAACAACCACTTTTAAAATATATTAAAAAATTATAACGGGTGAACAGTGTCCCCCCAAATATACAGATGAACAGTAACATTTCTCTCTCCTCTACTCACAACCACTTTTTATACCCTTTATAATATAAAAACCCCTCCTCACATAATTTGATGGTTAGGATGTGAATGCTCTAAGAGTAGTGGATATGGCAGTGGTTGGAGGTTGTCATCATTGGGGTGGAGGGGGGAGAGAGATAGGGAATTGGATGCAGAGAGATTCAAGAGAGAAAGGGTGTGGGTTTTGATCTTTTAGAGATGCAAGATTTGACTAAAAGATCTTCTTTATGAAAAGAGAGAGAGAGAGATAAGATAAGATGGGACAAGAATACAAAAAGACCAAATTGCCCTTTCTAAATTAATTTTTGTTTGAATCAGGTGTCAATATACTATTGGTTTGGAGGAGTTCCTATGGTTCTCGCAACTAGGATTTGTTCTTCCTTAAACCGAATCCTATATATATATATATATATATATATATATATATATATATATGGAGCCGCTAAAATGAAAACCACCCCCAGTTGTAAGAACCGTGAGAACCAGTCTCCACCAATCAAATAATGACACATATGCACTATTAATTTAAAAGCTGAAGGGTAATATAGTCATTTTCTAAATCTATCAAATCATGTCTGTCTTCTTTAATGTCTGATTCACAGACCTTCTCTCTAAAAACTATCACACACCCCAAAAATTTAAATCCCACTAATTTCTCTCTCTCTCTCTCTCTCTCACAAAGTTGTTCAACACCCATCTTCCCTCATCTTGATTCACAGACCTCCGTCAGTGAAAGGCAGTTGTGGTGGTGGGGAGGCTGTTGATCGATGGTGAGGAGCGACGGTGTTGGCGGCTGGTGGAGAGGAGCGACGGTGTTGGTGGATGGTGGAGAGGGGGTGATGGTGTGACAACCCTCACCAAACCAGGTATCCGTATGAATTAATTAATATTTAATTACTGCTTAATTACTGTGCTTGCTTACAGTTGTGAATAAACTGCTACTTGATTTCTGATACATACATATACATGCATCGTACTTTATTACTGTCATTCTATTATGTACACACAAACCTTAGTGACAACCTTGATGCACAAAAGCACAGTGAGCACACTATACGGGATACCCAGTAAACATGCTGACATAGCCAGCATCAGACAGTTACTGTCTCTAAGGCCAATATGAGCCGGGAATAGTTTACTACACTAGTAGTGAGTGTAGAGAGGTGAGGATTGTAGAACTGCGTCACTAGGTGATAATTATAGTGACCGGATGTGCCTAAAACGTACTTTGAGTACAAAATTCTGCACTTTAAATAAAAATTCAGCATTAAGCTAACTAGTAAAGTGTCAAAACATGAGAAAAATATTACTAGACACTTTCCAAAGTGTCGGGAATAAATTGTGTCACTAAAAGAAATATTAACGACACTTTAAGTACTTATTTAGCACTTTAACGGAGTAATATCCAACCGTACAACCGGACTTAACCCGGGACATAAAAAAATATTGTCATTAACATTGTTTTTCTTTTTCTGAGCCAGTTAGGGTCCCCGAATACCCTAACACCCGCTATATATTACAACACACATAATAACTAATTTTAATTCCTAAGTAAACTAACTTAACACTTAGCCATCTAGTTGAAAACTAACCATGTACCCACCCCCCTTATAACCGATTCGGTTCCCTCATGTGAGACACCCATCCTCATTTGTTGATTATTTTAATCACATACTAAATATCTAGAAACCATATTATTTAGTGGACAATACACCCTAAGTGGATTATAAATATATACCTTGGTCATCATCCTCTCACATTCAACAACACCAACTAGCTTCATTTTCTCTCTCTTGTTTGACTTACGGCCGAGAGCTCACCCACCCACCAACACTTCAAATTTTCCATCTTGCAATTTAATATACAACCAAGGGTGAAGGATCGCATACGAGGAGACCCGGTGCTTGCGGATCGTCAAGGACCTCACCCCAACGCTTTTAACCACTCGTTTTTCGACTAGTTTCTTCCCTAGCCTCGAGCTAGTAGTAAGTGACTCTAAACGCCTTTTTGATCTATTCTAAAGTGGTTAATAAGAATTTTGACGGTTGAAATTTATGAACATGTATGAACAAAAATTAAAAGTCTACTAAAGGTGATGAACTTAGTGGTTAATAGATGAATATTGGTGTAAAACTTATAAGACTTGTTTTGTTATGATTATTTAGTGTTGTTTTATGCTAGTGTTAGTTCGGATCGTCATCTAACCCGACTAAGTCATGTTCATGGAACATGACCTAGTGTATGTTATAGTGTGAAAAGTGGTTAGATGAAGACCACTACTACTTATAACCATGAACTTGTGTAAAAACAATTTTTCTTACAAAAAGGAGTTCTAAACTAGTAGATCTACGGATCTACAAGTGGTATTTTCGAAGGACCAAGTGTAAAATGAAATCATAATTTTAAAGCCGGATCCTTCCTAAACAAAAGTGATTTTTGTGAACACACAAGTGTGTAGACACTTGTGTAACAAAAAGTTTTAACAAAGAATTATTTTTATAAATTTTGGACAAGAAGTTGTAGAAATGTATCTTCTTTAAAAACAAGGTTCTCAAAGAAACCGAGTCTATTTATAAAAGATCTACTAAAATATGGGGAAGGTTACTACATATCTTACACAAACCACAAGTTCATGTGTTATGCGATTTATATCTATTTTGGACTAGTTGATGTTGAAATATCGTTTGTTAATGTTGGGAACATTGTTGATTTGAATTATAAAAGAAAATGATACGCTTGAAAGCGTGGCCACCTCCAGTTACAGAGGAAACTCTGGCGAAATTTTTCCAAAAATCTAACACTTGTAAATATTTTTATCACAAGTGTTATGGATATATTTTTAACTTGTTTTCCCGAATAACTTTCGCCACGATTTTTATTACGAAACTTCCAAGTGTCGGAGGTGGGATTTTTCACAAAATAAAACCTGAAAAATATATATTGAGTATATATTTTCCCTATTAACACTTGTGCGATTTTTTTATGATTATTTTTGTGAACCACGTAAATATAATTTTTAGGGTAAAAATAATATTACTAAATATTAACGGCTCCAAAATAATAACGAACGCCTTCACAATGATTATTTAAGCTACACCGGTATTATTAATACCACCCGAACTTCACAACGTAACTTACGTATTTTCAGAAAATACTCATAAGTGTGTATTCCGTTAGAAGTATTATTTTGGGTAAAATTATATGGAATAAAATATAATATTTTTGGGAAAAATATTCATATTTTGGAGATAGAATTTAAATATATTTTAAGTGAGACTTAATAATATATATTTTGGTTTTACAAGAAATCGCACATGTATCAAAACCCCCATCCTTGGGAAGGAATATATTTATCAAATAATTACGAAGTGTAAACACGAAATAGTTGCCTAACTATTTCCCAAAGACACTAAACCTTAAACTAAGGCACGACCGTCCGTCTAATAGAAGTTAGTACGTGTAGGTCGTCGCACAGCAGATTTTCTGGGAGATACTTTTGAGAGACGCACTTCGGTGAGTTCATGCTCCCCCTTTTCTTTTAACTGTTTTCAGTTTTACAACTTCGGGGGTGAAATACATGTTACGTACTGATTACAAACATTTTATACACGGTATGATTAGCTAAGGAACCTACTACTAGATCACGTGAATGGATAGGCTATTATCGTAAGACCATTAATCCTTGTATAAGGACCGAGAGGCATGAGTGATAGATCTATCGGGTGTTGCGAGCCCCACACATGGGCCAGCGTGCGGCTGCATGTGGTGACTATGTCGTTCCGCCGGAAGGACCGGTATGAAATACGCGTTACAGGTTTGAGTGCTTCCTAGTCCATGTCACTTATTAATGTATTAGCTACACAGTAATCGATCTCTTTTTCCTTATTTGCTACATACCAGGATTTTATACTTACAAAGGTTTTACTTACTCACTTACACATGAACTCGCTCAACATTTTTGTTGATTTTTCCAACTTACATGTATTTCAGGTAACTAAGGATCTGGCACGGTATGCTACGTTTGCACGCTGCGTAGAGTTATGGGATCATCCGAGTTTAGGGGTTGTGGCTTTTACCTGGACGAGTCACAGTTCTTAAACTACGTCTATCTTAAGTTTGTGGTTGTGTCTTTCAAACAATGTTTTTATGTTATTAGGTTGTAATTTCCGTTGCTTGTGTCAACGCCTTAAGACAATGTTGTGGTATTTTACCTTTCAAACTTAAATCAATGGATAATCTGCATGGTTTTATTTTCATATAGCTTTGTTATGATTAAGCTATGGTATTAAGAAGTCACACCAAATAAACCCACGCTTCCGCAAAGCCAGGGTGTGACAGCTTGGTATCAGAGCTCTGATCATAGCGAACTAGGATTCCTTCTCGAGTCTAGACTATGATCACTAGGGCTCTCACGAAAACATTTTTACACTGCATACCACTTAAGTCCAGATCCAAAACATTTTTACAAACAAAAGTTTAGCACATTTTATTTATTAGTTATGGCTCAGTCTGGGAGGCTGAGGCTCGGTCTGGGAGGCTGAGGCTCAGTCTGAGAGGCTGAGGAAGTAGGCTAGTGGGACTAGGAAGAACAGTCCGAGAGGCTGGGAAGGTAGTTTGAGAGACTAGGAGATTCAGTCTGGGAGGCTGGGAGGCTAGTGGGACTAGGAGAACTATTTGATTGCTTATTGGACTAATGTGCTTATTTGACTATATGATTGATTATTTGTACGCATGTGTGTTTGTGTTACAAACGTCGTGCCTTCATCAGATACTGGAGAGTCGGACACTACAGATCCCACGACCATAGTATCAAGCGACATAGTTTCATCGGAGCACGAGGTGTACACTTCCGATACGACCAGCACAGATGAGGACGACTTTCAGCCCTTTGCACTGCCTGATGTCGTAGCAGAGCCTGCTGATGGCCATCTTGTTGGGGATTTGCCACTCGCGGTGATCCCTGCTCCTGTGCCCCTTGCCGCTTATCCCGTTGTTGATATGCCCCTCGACGTTGTCTCTGACGACGATGTCGATCTATTAGAGGAGGACCCACTTGAGAGCGAGGCCCTATTGTTGCTGGTGATAGCCTACTGCTTGCTGACGCTCCTGCAGAGGAGGCTCATGCCCATTCACCTGTCCCAGACTCATTTGAGCCTGTGGCGTCCGCATCTTTGCATATACAGGGAGTGCAGCACCACTCACACGACACCGACCCTGATATGGCGTCATCAGCTGCACCAGTCCCGCACACAGCTTTGAGTTTGATCGCGACATTGAGGACGATTCTGTTTTTCCACCTGGTTTTGATCCAGAACATGACATTGAGTTCATACCCTTAGACCAGCCCTTGGAGGATCCTGTAGCCCCTGTCGACCCTATGTTTGTTGATCCAGCTGATTTTGAGATGGAGTTTGTTGATCCGGAGCCGACTGTGGCCCCTGAGCCAGGCGTTGCTCCTGACCCCGCATTGGAGCATGACCCTGTTCATACCGATGCACCTGCTATTGCTCCTTGATTGATCATCTGCTTGGACGAGAGAAAATTGGGGTAACTGTGCAAGACAATTTATTATTATGGGGGCCCACGTAATAATGACTTGTAGTGCACAGAAATCCTGGTGGACTCTGCGGGTCAAGCTAATGAAAACCAATGTAGCAGGAAATAACTTAAACACGAATGACCAAGGCGATGTAGCCTCGAGTTCATTCTATTACAAGCAACATGCCAAATTGGCAAGCCTATGTGAAGGCTCAGAAATTATTTCCCTACTCATACATTGAGTATATTTACGTGTAAAATTGGGTGATTACATGATGGCTTATGGTGCTATGTATCTCATAGACAATTGAAATGTTGTCTAGCCCACTACATACCACTTCGACAGAAGGGAATGCCACTCAGACGTGTCGCAGACACCAGTACACTGCCAAGGACAGAAGCCGAGCTGCAAGAACGCATCTCACAGGCAAATGCACGACATGAAGCCCTCCGCTCTAAGCACAGCGATGGCACTACTGGGAACAACCCCCCCCCCAACTGGCTGTACCTATAAGCAGTTCCTGAACTGCAAGCCTTTGAACTTTGACGAAACGGGAGGCACCGTGGCATTTGTTCGTTGGTCCAAAAAGACTGACTCCATCCTAAGAATGAGTAACTGTTCGCCCCAACAGAGTGTTACCTATATCTCGGGGTTATTTCTAGATGGCACACTCTCATAATGGAACCTCCGGGTTCAGACCCTTGGTACAAGATGCTGCTAATGCACTGAGCTGGGACGAGCTCAAAGAAATGATGGAGAAGAAATACTGTTCTAAGGCTGGAATCCAGAAGCTTGAGGTGGAGTTCTGTAATTAAAAATGGACGGACCAGAGATTCCTGAATACGTCCAGCAAACTCACGACTTGTCTAGGGCCGTCCCCTACTTAGTCAAACCGGAGTTCAAAAGGATTGAACGATTCATTTGGGGAGTTGCACCCCAGATCAGGGGCATGGTTACTACCTCGAAGCCCTCAACCAATTACAGAGGCTATCGATATGGGTGATTTATTTATAACATGAGATGTTATGTGTTGATATTACATACGTACACTTTACTTACTATCACCTGACCAACGTGAACCATCTTTTAGAAGATGCCACCAAAACGTGATCCGCGCATCCCTGCCATCGAGGCAGGACTTCAACAAATCATCGCTGCCGCCATTGCACAGTACGCAGCCTCACAAGGAGGAACCAGCAGAAGTAATTCTAACAATAACGGCAATAACAATCCACCACATGGGTGCAATTACAAGCAGTTCCTAGACTGCAAGCCCGTAAACTCCGACGGCACTGTAGGTGCTGTTGCTTTTGTAAGATGGGCCGAGAAAACAGACTCTGTTCTCCGAATGAGCAAGTGCGCTCAGACCAGCAAGTTACCTACATTTCTGGGCTATTCTTGGACGGAGCCCTGTCCTGGTGGAACTTACAAGTTCAGACTCTTGGTGAAGCCGCAGCTTACGCAATGACATGGAACGAGCTGAAAGAGCTCATGCGAAGAAAGTATTGTTCACGCGTGGAAATTCAAAAGCTGGAAACTGAGTTTTGGCATCTGAAGATGGAAGGTCCGAAAATTTCGGAATATGTTCAGAGGTTTCATGACTTATCTCATGTGGTACCTTATATGGTTACCCCAGAATTCAAGCGAATCGAGCGCTTCATTTGGGGTTTAGCTCCTCAAATCATAAGTATGGTGACCTCTTCAAAGCCGGCAACTATCACTGAGGCAATTGATCTGAGCGTGGCTCTTACTGAGGAGGCTATCCGCCTAAACAAGTTTTCTGATGTTGAGCCAAAGAAGAAGGAGACTCACGTCGAGTCGTCCGGGGGTAACAAAAGAAAATTATCGAACTTCAAACAAGGCACAAGCGGTGATGGCGGGAAAGGAGAACCTAGCGCACCAGTCCAAGCTACAACTGGTACTGGAAGGAAAGGAAAGGGATATATGGGTACACATCCCAAGTGCAACACCTGCCAGCATCACCACTCAGGCCGGTGTGGTTTAAAAGTATGTGAAGCTTGTGGAAAGACTGGTCACTTGAAGGATTCTTGTTGGGCTATGGCTGGCCGGGGAGGCCAAGGAGGATTTGGGAATAGAAATAATAACCGGGGTGGATATGGAAATCGCCCACAGGGAAACAATGGAGGAAATGGGAATCGAGGCAACAATGTGAATCAAGCTGGTAATGCGAACCGAAACAACAACAATCAAGCTGGGAATGGAGGTGGAAACGGGCAGAGACCGGGTTGTTTTAACTGTGGTGACATTGGGCACTATAAGAGGAACTGCCCAGAATTGAACCAAGCACGGGGAAGGGTTTTCAATATCGGAGCGAGGGAAGCGCGCCAGGATCCCAATGTTGTTACTGGTACGTTCCCTATAGACCAACGCTTTGCATCCGTTTTATTTGATACTGGTGCCGATTATAGCTTCGTATCGTTAGAGTTTAAGAATATGTTTGGTTTAGCCGATAGTAAACTAGATATCCCGTACTGAATTGAATTGGCGAATGGAAAGTTAGTAGAAGCTAATGAAGTGATCAGAGGTTGTGTAATCGAATTGGGAGAGCGTGAGTTTGCCTTGGATCTACTACCAGTCAAGTTGGGAAGCTTGGACGTGGTAGTAGGAATGGATTGGTTATCAGGTAACAAGACAGAAGTTGTCTGCCACGAGAAGATCATTCGCATCCCAACCGAAGATGGTGAAACGATTGTGGTTCATGGTGAAAAGCGTGATACGCCTTTAAGAATCATCAGCTGCCTGAAAGCGCGAAAATGTTTACAGAAGGGATGTGCGGCCTTCCTGGCACACATCGTGGATAAGAAAGCTGCTGAGCCGAAAATCAAAGACATTCCAGTCGTCAAGGAATATCCTGAAGTCTTTCTAGAAGACTTGCCAGGATTACCGCCTCAAAGGCAAGTCGAATTCCGTATAGACTTAGTTCCAGGCGCCGCGCCTGTAGCCAAGGCACCTTACCGACTTGCCCTGTCTGAGATGCAAGAATTGTCGACACAACTCCAAGAGTTGCTAGACAAGGGGTTCATCAGACCAAGCTTCTCACCTTGGGGAGCTCCGGTCCTGTTTGTCAAGAAGAAGGACGGTAGTTTTCGTATGTGCATCGACTACCGGGAGTTGAATAAGCTGACGATCAAGAATAGATACCCTCTGCCAAGAATCGATGATTTATTCGATCAACTCCAAGGTTCAAGCTTTTATTCAAAGATCGATCTTCGATCTGGATACCATCAGCTAAGGATACAAGAGGAGAGTATCCCGAAAACAGCCTTCAGAACTCGTTATGGACATTACGAGTTCCTAGTTATGCCGTTTGGGTTGTCAAACGCGCCTGCTGTTTTTATGGACCTAATGAACCGAGTCTGCAAGCCGTATCTCGATAAGTTCGTGATTGTATTCATCGACGACATTTTGATTTATTCAAAGACAAAGCCTGAGCACGAATAGCACTTAAGAGCTATTATGGAGTTGCTGAAAAAGGAACAGTCGTACGCCAAGTTCTCCAAGTGCGAGTTCTGGCTATGCGAAGTCCAGTTTCTTGGACACGTGGTTAATGGAAATGGAATCCATGTTGATCCCACAAAGATCGAGGCGATAAAGAGCTGGGAGACTCCAAAGACGCCGACCGAGATTCGCCAGTTCTTAGGTTTGGCTGGCTATTATCGAAGATTAATTGAGGATTTTTCTAAAATCGCTCAACCCCTTACCACGCTCACACAGAAGGATAAGAAGTTTGATTGGGGAATCAGACAGGAGGAAGCGTTTCAGTTG
The DNA here is from genome assembly GCA_030545235.1 of Helianthus tuberosus. NCBI lineage: Eukaryota > Viridiplantae > Streptophyta > Magnoliopsida > Asterales > Asteraceae > Helianthus > Helianthus tuberosus. Next base: position 68,497,190 of record CM060434.1, on the reverse strand, counting down.
TTAAAAGACAAGCTCTGCAATGCGCCAATCTTAGCACTACCAGAGGGTACAGATGGTTTCGTGGTATACTGTGACGCCTCACGTCAAGGATTGGGTTGCGTGTTGATGCAACGCCAGAAGGTCATAGCTTACGCGTCACGTCAGTTGAAAGTACATGAAAAGAACTATACCACGCATGATTTGGAACTAGACGCAGTGATATTTGCATTAAAGATCTGGAGACATTACCTATATGGTACGAAGTGTACAATCTTCACAGATCATAAGAGCCTACAACACATATTCGACCAGAAAGAGCTGAATATGAGACAAAGACGTTGGGTCGAATTGTTGAACGATTACGACTGCGAGATAAAGTACCATCCAGGGAAGGCGAATGTGGTCGCCGACGCCCTAAGTCGTAAAGAAAGGATCAAGCCCATAAGGTTTAGGGCTTTGGAGATGATTATCCAGACAGATCTTTCCCTGCGCATTCGTGCCGCGCAGAAAGAAGCTCTTAAGGAAAGAAACCTTGAAGAAGAATATCTCCGTGGGATGGAGAAGCAATTAGTACCAAATGGGGAAGGAACGTTATGTTTTATGAAAAGAATTTGGGTTCCTCTGTTTGGTGGTTTGAGAAAAGTTGTTTGTGATGAGGCACACAAATCACGGTACTCTATTCATCCCGGTGCGGATAAGATGTACCAGGATCTTAAGGATTATTATTGGTGGCCTAGAATGAAAGGCGATGTTGCTGTTTATGTTGGCAAGTGTTTAACGTGCGCCAAAGTGAAAGCTGAATACCAGAAGCCTTCGGGACTTCTGCAACAACCCGAAATTCCCAAGTGGAAATGGGAACAGATTTCAATGGACTTCATAACGAAACTGCCCAAGACGCCCAGGGGTCACGATACTATTTGGGTGATAGTTGACCGCCTAACAAAGTCCGCGCACTTCTTGCCAATCAAGGAGAAGGACAATACGAGTAAACTTGCGGAAATATACATGCGAGAAATTGTTGCACGTCATGGAGTGCCTCTCTCGATTATCTCTGATAGAGATGGGAGATTTGTATCAAGGATTTGGCAATTCTTCCAAGAAGCTTTTGGCTCGCAATTAAACCTAAGTACTGCATTTCATCCGCAAACTGATAGCCAAGTGAAAGAACTATTCAGACATTGGAGGATATGCTGAGAGCATGTGTAATGGATCTTGGTGGTAGCTGGGATAAGCATTTACCATTGGCCGAATTCTCATACAACAACAACTACCACACCAGTATTGGAGCCGCGCCATTTGAAGCTCTTTACGGACGCAAGTGTCGATCACCCCTATGCTGGGCTGACGCAGGTGATAGGCAGCTTGTTGGTCCCGAAATCGTCCAAGAGACGACAGACAAGATTGTGCAAATTCAAAAACGCATCGAAGCGGCTCGCGAAAGACAGAAAGCCTATGCAGATCCAAACCGGAAACATTTGGAATTCCAAGTTGGAGATATGGTTTTATTGAAAGTTTCACCCTGGAAGGGTGTGGCACGCTTCGGAAAGCGTGGGAAGTTGAATCCGCGTTACATTGGCCCTTTCAAGATACTGCAAAGGATTGGGCTTGTAGCCTACAAACTAGACCTACCTGCTGAACTCAATGGTGTTCACGATACATTCCATGTATCAAATTTGAGAAAGAGTCCAACACAAGAAACAGTGATCATTCCCGCTGACGAAGTTCATATCGACGACACGCTCCACTTCACTAAAGAACCTGTTGAGGTCACGGATTGAAAGGTTAACAAAACTCGCAGGAGCAGTGTCAAACTCGTCAAAGTTCGATGGAATGCAAGACATGAACCTGAATTCACCTGGGAGCGTGAGGACCTAATGAAAGAAAAGTACCCCCATTTATTTCCTAAGAACCCTTCATCTAGAAGCAGAGCTTAAATTTCGGGACGAAATTTATTTAACGGGGGGAGAATGTGACAACCCTCACCAAACCAGGTATCCGTATGAATTAATTAATATTTAATTACTGCTTAATTACGGTGCTTGCTTACAGTTGTGAATAAACTGCTACTTGATTTCTGATACATACATATACATGCATCGTACTTTATTACTGTCATTCTATTATGTACACACAAACCTTAGTGACAACCTTGATGCACAAAAGCACAGTGAGCACACTATACGGGATACCCAGTAAACATGCTGACATAGCCAGCATCAGACAGTTACTGTCTCTAAGGCCAGTATGAGCCGGGAATAGTTTACTACACTAGTAGTGAGTGTAGGGAGGTGAGGATTGTAGAACTGCGTCACTAGGTGATAATTATAGTGACCGGATGTGCCTAAAACGTACTTTGAGTACAAAATTCTGCACTTTAAATAAAAATTCAGCACTAAGCTAACTAGTAAAGTGCCAAAACATGAGAAAAATATTACTAGACACTTTCCAAAGTGTCGGGAATAAATTGTGTCACTAAAAGAAATATTAACGACACTTTAAGTACTTATTTAGCACTTTAACGGAGTAATATCCAACCGTACAACCGGACTTAACCCGGGACATAAAAAAATATTGTCATTAACATTGTTTTTCTTTTTCTGAGCCAGTTAGGGTCCCCGAATACCCTAACACCCGCTATATATTACAACACACATAATAACTAATTTTAATTCCTAAGTAAACTAACTTAACACTTAGCCATCTAGTTGAAAACTAACCATGTACCCACCCCCCTTATAACCGATTCGGTTCCCTCATGTGAGACACCCATCCTCATTTGTTGATTATTTTAATCACATACTAAATATCTAGAAACCATATTATTTAGTGGACAATACACCCTAAGTGGATTATAAATATATACCTTGGTCATCATCCTCTCACATTCAACAACACCAACTAGCTTCATTTTCTCTCTCTTGTTTGACTTACGGCCGAGAGCTCACCCACCCACCAACACTTCAAATTTTCCATCTTGCAATTTAATATACAACCAAGGGTGAAGGATCGCATACGAGGAGACCCGGTGCTTGCGGATCGTCAAGGACCTCACCCCAACGCTTTTAACCACTCGTTTTTCGACTAGTTTCTTCCCTAGCCTCGAGCTAGTAGTAAGTGACTCTAAACGCCTTTTTGATCTATTCTAAAGTGGTTAATAAGAATTTTGACGGTTGAAATTTATGAACATGTATGAACAAAAATTAAAAGTCTACTAAAGGTGATGAACTTAGTGGTTAATAGATGAATATTGGTGTAAAACTTATAAGACTTGTTTTGTTATGATTATTTAGTGTTGTTTTATGCTAGTGTTAGTTCGGATCGTCATCTAACCCGACTAAGTCATGTTCATGGAACATGACCTAGTGTATGTTATAGTGTGAAAAGTGGTTAGATGAAGACCACTACTACTTATAACCATGAACTTGTGTAAAAACAATTTTTCTTACAAAAAGGAGTTCTAAACTAGTAGATCTACGGATCTACAAGTGGTATTTTCGAAGGACCAAGTGTAAAATGAAATCATAATTTTAAAGCCGGATCCTTCCTAAACAAAAGTGATTTTTGTGAACACACAAGTGTGTAGACACTTGTGTAACAAAAAGTTTTAACAAAGAATTATTTTTATAAATTTTGGACAAGAAGTTGTAGAAATGTATCTTCTTTAAAAACAAGGTTCTCAAAGAAACCGAGTCTATTTATAAAAGATCTACTAAAATATGGGGAAGGTTACTACATATCTTACACAAACCACAAGTTCATGTGTTATGCGATTTATATCTATTTTGGACTAGTTGATGTTGAAATATCGTTTGTTAATGTTGGGAACATTGTTGATTTGAATTATAAAAGAAAATGATACGCTTGAAAGCGTGGCCACCTCCAGTTACAGAGGAAACTCTGGCGAAATTTTTCCAAAAATCTAACACTTGTAAATATTTTTATCACAAGTGTTATGGATATATTTTTAACTTGTTTTCCCGAATAACTTTCGCCACGATTTTTATTACGAAACTTCCAAGTGTCGGAGGTGGGATTTTTCACAAAATAAAACCTGAAAAATATATTGAGTATATATTTTCCCTATTAACACTTGGGCGATTTTTTTATGATTATTTTTGCGAACCACGTAAATATTATTTTTAGGGTAAAAATAATATTACTAAATATTAACGGCTCCAAAATAATAACGAACGCCTTCACAATGATTATTTAAGCTACACCGGTATTATTAATACCACCCGAACTTCACAACGTAACTTACGTATTTTCAGAAAATACTCATAAGTGTGTATTCCGTTAGAAGTATTATTTTGGGTAAAATTATATGGAATAAAATATAATATTTTTGGGAAAAATATTCATATTTTGGAGATAGAATTTAAATATATTTTAAGTGAGACTTAATAATATATATTTTGGTTTTACAAGAAATCGCACATGTATCAAAACCCCCATCCTTGGGAAGGAATATATTTATCAAATAATTACGAAGTGTAAACACGAAATAGTTGCCTAACTATTTCCCAAAGACACTAAACCTTAAACTAAGGCACGACCGTCCGTCTAATAGAAGTTAGTACGTGTAGGTCGTCGCACAGCAGATTTTCTGGGAGATACTTTTGAGAGACGCACTTCGGTGAGTTCATGCTCCCCCTTTTCTTTTAACTGTTTTCAGTTTTACAACTTCGGGGGTGAAATACATGTTACGTACTGATTACAAACATTTTATACACGGTATGATTAGCTAAGGAACCTACTACTAGATCACGTGAATGGATAGGCTATTATCGTAAGACCATTAATCCTTGTATAAGGACCGAGAGGCATGAGTGATAGATCTATCGGGTGTTGCGAGCCCCACACATGGGCCAGCGTGCGGCTGCATGTGGTGACTATGTCGTTCCGCCGGAAGGACTGGTATGAAATACGCGTTACAGGTTTGAGTGCTTCCTAGTCCATGCCACTTATTAATGTATTAGCTACACAGTAATCGATCTCTTTTTCCTTATTTGCTACATACCAGGATTTTATACTTACAAAGGTTTTACTTACTCACTTACACATGAACTCGCTCAACATTTTTGTTGATTTTTCCAACTTACATGTATTTCAGGGAACTAAGGATCTGGCACGGTATGCTACGTTTTCACGCTGCGTAGAGTTATGGGATCATCCGAGTTTAGGGGTTGTGGCTTTTACCTGGACGAGTCACAGTTCTTAAACTACGTCTATCTTAAGTTTGTGGTTGTGTCTTTCAAACAATGTTTTTATGTTATTAGGTTGTAATTTCCGTTGCGTGTGTCAACGCCTTAAGACAATGTTGTGGTATTTTACCTTTCAAACTTAAATCAATGGATGATCTGCATGGTTTTATTTTCATATAGCTTTGTTATGATTAAGCTATGGTATTAAGAAGTCACACCAAATAAACCCACGCTTCCGCAAAGCCAGGGTGTGACAGATGGTGAATGGTGGCTGGTGGAGAGATAAAAACTGGCACCGTCGGCGACGGGCTTACGGCAGCGCCGCCGTGAACAGCGGCGGTCCTGGTCTCCCGACGAACTGTGAATGTAGAAGATGATGATGTTTCAGCTCAGAGTTATTGCTCGGGTCGACTTTGGAGGTTATGGGTTTTGTTGGTTCAAGACTAGTTCATGAGATTCTTTGTTCGAGTAAGTTGCATATTCGGTGGATTTGATCTGTTGATTTTTGATATGTGGGTTTGATCTGATGATTTTTGATCTGTGGGTTTGATCTGTGGGTCATGAACAAGAATCTGATGAACTTTGTGGGTTTGATCTGTTTGATTTATTGATCAGTGAACTATGTTCTTTGCTTTTCTAGTGATTTTTGATTTTCTGCTGATTTTTTGGCATGTGTTTTTGATTTTCTGGTGATTTTTTATCAGTGAACTATGTGGGCTTTGATCTGTTGGATTTGGGTGGCGATGATGCAAAAAAAAAACCAAGATTTTGATGACGATGGCGCGGCAACGATGGTGGAGGGTAGGTTTTTGAACCTGCAACCCCACTTTGCAGCCTTTTTGATTATCGGAAAATCTAAGCCAAACCCCGTTTTTTTTCGAGATACACTTTGTTTTGATGCTGTTGGTTTTTTATATTTTTTTCCCTAGTCGATGACGATAACAATCTATCTGAGACACCTACCGAGTTTGTGTTTTCTGGGTGCGTTCGTGTTGCGTAAAAAAGTTTTTGTAAAAAAAATGTTAAACCGTAAATTTTTTAACGTAAAACGTAAACTTTTTAACATAAAACGTAAAACGTAAAAAGTTTAACGTAAAACGTAAACTTTTTTAACGTAAAAACGTAAAACGTAAAACGAAAAACGTAAAAAGTTTTACGTAAAACGTAAAAATTTTAACGTAAATCGTAAAACGTAAAAAGTTTAACGTAAAACGTAAAAAGTTTTTCGTAAAACGTAAAAAGTATTACGTAAAACGTAAATTTTTTTACGTAAAACGTAAAAAGTTTTACGTAAAAAGTTTTACGTAAAAAGTTTAGCGCAAAACGTAAAAATTTTAACGCCGCGTTAAAACGAGATGTAAAAAATGGCGCTTTTAAAAAAATGCCGCTTGAAAAAGCCGAGCGTAAAAAACGGCGCGTAAAAAAGCCGGGCGTAAAAACGGTGTGCAAACACCTGCGTGCAAAATAAATTGTTTTGTTAAAAAATCTGAATTTAAAAATGGTTTTTAATAAAAAAAATTATGTTTAAAAAAATAAAAAGTAATATAATAAAACAAAAAAAGTAATAAAAAAATAATAAAGACTAAAAGACAAAAAAAGTAATTTTACTAAATTACCCTTTTGGATTAAAATATTAAAGATATAATAAGACAAAAACTATTTAATATTAATATTAACTACTTTTAATCTCATCCATTGATCTTGAAGATCTAATGGTTAGGAACTGGTTCTCGCGGTTCTTACAACTGGAGGTGGTTTTCATTTTAGCGGTCCCCTATATATATATATTAAGTCACGACGATGGGCATTCGGTTTCGGCAGAAGAAGAAGAAGGCGCCTTTGTAATTGTGAAGCGAATACGATCGACACCTTTAGATATATATTTAAACAAATACTTGATGAGCATACTCCAACCGCAATATTCAACGTTGATGTGCGCCTTAAAGCGAAGTAAAAGATCTTTATTGTAAGGAACAACAGATGCATCATCCATAGTGATACCATTTTTTAAGATAGAGAAGCCATTCATTTCCCGTTTGTAATGTACGTAACCATTTTTGTCAAATCGGGTAGACAATTCATAGTTTTTGGGAAAGCGTTTTGAACAACAACCGTTAACCATGCAAGAAGCACTTGGTTTTGGTAAACCACATGGTCCATGTAGCATGAGGTTAGTAACAATCTTATAAAGAGTAGGTTCTAATGCTGGATCAGGAATTTGAGCTGAAATATAGGCGTCGACGTCGGCCGGAGCTTTGATTTTGTAAGACGGCTTCACCCATAGAAGAGTATGACAATGGGGAAGTCCTATTTTTTGAAATTCTATCGTATACAAATCTAAAAGAAGATGACACAGAACGGGAAGAAAAGTCATTATAGAAGCGAAGCTACGTTTAGGGCGTTACAAAGAACATAAACGAAAGTACATGCAGCCACCTCACCGAAAGGAACACCCGATCTGAGGTATTTAATAAAAGCATCAACCTTAATCTGGAAAACTCTAGCAATGATGTCAGGTCTATCTTGGGCCTTAGTACATGGTGTGTCAGTTAGAAACCTTTGAATTTCAGGCCATTTAACGTTGCAAGTGAATGTTATAAAAAATTGGGGGTTTCCATGAACGCGACAAATGGCTAAAGCATCTTGATAATGTTTATACATATAGCGCGGGCCACCGGTAAATGACGAAGGCAGAATAGTTCTTTTTCCAATATCATGACCGCTCGTGTCACCACGTAACAATGCGTCATGAATTCCTTGCAAAAACTCGGTTCGGAAAAGGTCTTGATGTGATAATATATAGTCTAATCTGTTTTGTTCAATACATATGTATGCATCAACTAAAAATTGCTGAAACAAATGGCCACCTCTAAGCAAAAGGGTGCATAAATTAAGACGATCATGGAGCAGATATCTGTAATACATATCCATAGTAAGATGTCGTTGACCGGCGAAGCGAAGCTTAGGAGTCCACCCTTGCTCACCATATATAAATAGCAAAGGATATTGCAACGCCATGTATAGAAGATGTAATTTACTCACTCGTTCAGGAACAGTAGCCTTCGCACGAATAACTATATCGAAGGTAGATGACTTAGGCTGATCCGCAAACACAATGGCACCGATAGCATCAACGGTTGGCACGTCATAACTGACCTCATTTGCAGTGTTATATAAATGGATCGTGAAGGTAGGAACATCTGCTGATAGGCAAATATCTCTAGCAGTACGGAAAATTTTTACTAATTTATTGTTTTCGTCAAGTGTGTGTAGCAGTGTGGTAACAATTTCTGAATTTAAAGAGGACATCCCATGCTCGCCAAAAAAACGAAGACTATTTGAAAGCTCCTGTTCAGTGTCAAAAATATACATTTGCAGAAAACGGGGAAGGGTGTCAGGAGGCAGACAAAATGTACTTAGTTGTGTCACACCCCGATATTTTCACGTATTACCGGTGGGCCCGGTGGGGAGTATCGTGACGTAGTTGATATCATCATAGTCAAACAACACAATTTAAATGCACAGCGGAAGCAAAAGATGAATCACATTACAAACCGAATAAAAAGTAATATCAAAGTATTACAAACAGACTATAAAGGATTCACAGGCGGATCAAAAGTTAAAAAGATCATTGTTTAATAGACTTTAACATCTAGAGCTTGCAAGACTTGATTAATCATGCCAGGAGTAGCCAGCCTATTTCGTCTAATACCTGCACTTAGCCTTTTTGGAAAATACGTCAGTTTACACTGGTAAATACAATTAACTGACTCATTTTGAAAAAGAGTTTAAGAAAATTAGTTTGAATGCACACGGCACAAAATATCTTTTATAACTCGGGACAATTATTTAAAAATAATCTTGTATACAGTTTTTACTTATTTGGCGTCCATCAGGGCCGGTTAGAAGAGCCGGACAAGATTAACTGAAACGCCACAGGTATAATGCCCACAAGGTTGATTCCTTTAAGTGGATTACCAGTTTTTACATAATGCAATTGTCAGGTGTATGCCTACACCCCGTGCTTAGGTCGTGGCCATTTCTTTGAATGATGCCAAGGATATCCGGGACATGGTCATTAACCCCCCAAGGGCCATATACCAAATAAAACAGATTAAAACGGGTTATGTAAATATATTAATCACAATCCTATTTAAACAACTACATACCCGACCAAGCGGTATTCTTATAATACCGTATCCCAAGCCCGTATAGGGAAAATAAGTTAAAAGTATTTACCTGAGCAGGTATAGATCCGAAAAGTTTGTATACTTGTATAATATGGGTAAACTAAACACATTCTGGATTTTGAGATAAAAACGATAAGGTTTGACCCGTTTCGGCTAATTTATGCAAACTAGTTACATAAACCGCACCGAACGCGAATAATGCGTAACGGGTAACCAAATGAGTCATGAACAGGTTTTCTAAGTTAATATGCCTTAAATATGTTGTGATATCAGTAAGATACCTTCCATTATGCCCAAAATGGATTTAAACTCAAATTATGCCCCGTAGGGGTATTTTGGTCATTTTAAGGGTTATAAAAGAGTTTAAATACTAATATGAGTTTCAGGTATGTTATAATCAGTAAAAATATTTATTTTTATAAGTTATAACAGTAGGGTATTGCATATATGTGAAATTTATCTTTTATAACCAAACTATGCACCGTAGGGGCATTTTGGTAATTTCACATAACCTTTAAAGGTCAAAATTAGACTTCTGAGTTCAAAAAATTTTGCTTACTGTTAAATTATAAAGATTTACTTAAAACATCAGTAGATATTAAGTCTTATATGAGAAAAATGGTTTTAACACATACTATGCGTTTTAAACGCGTAAAAAGACGGTTTTAAGCGATTTCCGGGTTTTTAAAGAAAAGCTGATATTTTTTTATCATTCCAGAAGACTCAAAATATTTTATTTATTATATAAAATCAGTAGCAAAAGGTTTGGTATCAAAATATTATGTAAAACTCATTTTATAGGCCAAAAGGGCAAAACCGACAATTACCGAATCAAAGCTATAACCCTATGTTATGCTCAGCCTAAAAATAAATAAAAATCTTCAAAAATCCCAAAATATTATTTTATATCAGTAGGTAAAAAGTTTGGTATCAAAAATTGGGTTTAGATATGCTTTATGCTAATTACGCCGTTTAATTAATAAAAAGACTTTCTAATTACGCTATTGAGCATAACTCTTAATCTAGACCTCAAACTGATGTGAAAATTTAGGGACATGTTTATAAATCAGTAATAAAGATTATTGTCCTCTCACATTTTCAAAATTCTTGTTTTAAGGTCAAAAGGGCATTATGGTCAATATTTAGGCATATAACGGAAACATGTACATGAATCGAATAACTAATGAACCAAGTTGTATAATCACAGAGGGTTATACTAACATGTAACTTGGTCCTAATAAAGCTCTAAGGCATTTCTAAAATATGCTCTAATGGGTTAAAACTGAAAGTCAAAGCAAAAGTCTACTTTTGCGAATTTCGGTTCGAACCGAGCTTAAACAGAAAATTGTCGGGTTAAACATGTTTAGACATGTTCTTACATTGATTACCAAGTTATATGAGTGATAAAATAGGTTTCATAGCTTCTACATTGTTAATTATGTGTTTATGCAAAAATTAGCTTTCTGTTGACTTTTTTAAAATCAAGTTTGACCCGACAATTGACCTAGTTAGAGTGGGAATCACAGGGTGCCCTTTTAAGGGTTTATTATCCATATAATTACCAACTCAAAACTACGTTCAATTCGAGAATTGACTGGACCATTAGTGATTAATCACTAAGTCAACCCTTAATTACAACGGGTTTGACTCTAGGCCATTAAACTAATAAAACTGAATTAAGAAAGGTTAAGGACACTTACTGAAGTCCTATGCACGACTAAGGATCCTTAGGAAGTGGTCTTGAGCTCCAGGAATCTCCAGAAATTGAGTTTGAATGGTTTTCAAAGTGTATGCCAAAGTGTTGCAACAATGGGTTCTTATATAGTGAGTTTAATTCATCAAGATCATGCCACAATAGTCTATAGATGTTCCTTGATCAATTCCAGGTGTCCCTAGGCATGAAAAAACCCATCAAACAAGCCCCTAGAATCGAATACAAGGTTTCTAAGTCGGTTTAACTTGCTGAACTCGCACCTGCACATGAAATCTGACCAGCTAAGGCCGTCGCGTCGCGCGACAGCAGAAGGGGGGAATGGTGGCGCAGCGCCAGTAGGTAGCTGACCTGATCAACAAGTTTCAAACAATTACATTTCAGCCCCTGGTCCTTTTAAAAGTGGTTTTAACTTCCATATTTGCACTTTTAACCCATCAAATTGATTTCTAAGGACCTTAAGACATAACCAAACTTTGTTAAGTCCTTGGTTAACTTTATGATCACCCGAAAAGCCTTAAATTTCAACGTTGACGTTTTTAACCCCTCATATACGAATGTTATCATAACTTTCTCATACTTTATCGAAACCTTGTGAAATTTTTATCACTTATTCTAGTGAGCAAAATTAATCATTACAAAGCTTCGGGTTTGCTAAAAGGTCACTCAGAGGTATAAATTAAACATGTTGACACATTTAACCCCTGTAGTTTGTAATCTCTCACTTTCTTTCACAATTGGCTTCGTATGATCCATAATTCATCCGTTTAAGGGTATAAACATCGTGTAGGGTTATTGAAAGGTATATTTATCCATTGTTGACACTTTGAATCCTTTTATACACGTAGATTCTTTGTTTGTCAACTTTAGTCCCTCATAAGTAGTCTGTTGCACGTTTAGAGCTTATGACACGTGTCTATATTATATTGGACATAAAATTACGAGGTGTTACATCCTCACCCCCTTAAAAGAAATCTCGACCTCGAGATTTACTGAAATAAATGAGGGTACTTTTCTTTCATTGTGGACTCTACCTCTCACGTGTACTCGGCACCTCTACGGGCATCCCATTTGACCTTTACAATTGGCACCTGCTTCCTTCGAAGCTTCTTAACCTGTCGATCCCCAATCGACAAAGGTTTTTCAACAAATTTCAAGCTCTCATCTATGTGCACATCCGTATGTGGTATGACTAGCGATTCATCGGCTAGAAATTTCTTCAGATTGCAGATGTGAAATACATTATGAATACCACTGAGCTCTTCAGGCAAGTTTAACTTGTAAGCCACTGTTCCAACACATTTGATGATCTCGAATGGTCCTATGTATCTTGGGCTTAACTTACATTTCTTACCAAATCGCATCACCCCTTTCCAGGGTGAGACCTTAAGTAGAACCTTGTCACCTACCTTGAACTTTAGAGGTTTACGCCTTTTATCTGCGTAGCTTTTCTGCCTATCCCTGGCAGCTTTGAGTCGATGTCGTATTTGAACAATCTTATATGTCATCTCCAGGACTATATCAGGTCCTGTTAGTTGGACATCTCCAGCTTCTGCCCAACAAACGGGCGTTCTGCACTTTCTTCCATACAAAGCTTCAAAAGGTGCAGCTTGAATACTGGAATGATAACTATTATTGTATGAAAATTCGACTCATGGAAGATGATCATCCCAGCTTCTTCCCAAGTCAATAACACAAGCTCGTAGCATATCCTCGAGTGTCTGTATAGTACGTTCACTTTGACCATCCGTCTGAGGATGATATGCAGTGCTGAAGTTCAATCGAGTGCCTAACGATTGCTGAAAACTTTTCCAAAAGTGCGATGTATACCTCGTATCCCTATCAGAGATGATAGATACTGGCACTCCATGGAGAGATACAATCTCATCCACATACAACTGAGCTAACTTATCTGAGCTGTGTGTTTCCTTAATAGGTAAGAAATGGGCTGACTTAGACAGTCTATCCACTATCACCCATATAGTGTCATTTCCTCGTTTTGTCTTCGGTAACTTGGTGATAAAATCCATAGTCACCATTTCCCACTTCCAGGTGGGAAGGTCAGGCTGTTGTAGCAAACCTGACGGCTTCTGGTGTTCTGCTTTAACTTGAGCACATGTCAGACATTTGGCCACATAAGTGGCTATAGACTTTTTCAAGCCTATCCACCAATAATTTACCTTTAAATCCTGGTACATCTTATCACTTCCAGGATGAACAGAATACTTAGAACTGTGGGCTTCTTGAAGGATAACACCCCGAAGTCCTCCATAGATTGGAACCCATATTCGTCCATTTAATCTTAGGATTCCATCCTTGCCATAAGATAACTGCTCAGCAGTTACTCCCAACTTCTCATTCGGGTAGTTGGCTTCTAATACAGCTTCTTTCTGAGCGGCTAACAATCTTTCATTTAAACTGTTCTTTAATTCAATGCTCTTGGCATTGATTCTAATGGGCTTCACCCTTTCTTTCCTACTTAAGGCGTCGGCGAACACATTTGCCTTACCTGGATGGTATCGGATTTCACAATCATAGTCATTCAAAGTCTCCATCCACCGACGTTGTCTCAAGTTTAAATCCTTCTGATTAAACAGATGTTGAAAGCTCTTGTGATCAGAATAGATCACATACTTGGTACCATATAAATAATGCCTCCAAAGTTTTAGTGCAAACACAACGACACCCAATTCCAAGTCGTGGGTGGTGTAATTCTTTTCGTGCACTTTTAAATGTCGAGAAGCATAGGCAATAACCTTGCCCCTCTGCATAAGCACACATCCCATACCTGTGTGCGATGCATCACAATATACTTCAAATTCTTCAATCCCTTCAGGCAATGTCACACAGGTGCATTGCTTAACTTCTGCTTAAGAATGTCAAAGGATTCTTGCTGTTTAGGACCCCAATCAAACTTTATATTCTTACGCGTCAACGAAGTTAGGGGTGCAGCAATCCTTGAGAAGTTTTCAATAAATCTCCTATAATATCCTGCTAAACCCAAGAAACTACGAATCTCTGTGGTGTCTTCGGCTCTTGCCAATTCATGATAGATTCAACCTTAGCGGGATCCACCTGGATACCATGCTCACTAACCACATGTCCAAGGAATTGGACTTCACGAAGCCAAAATTCACACTTTGAAAACTTGGCGTAGAGCTTCTCCTGCTGAAGTAGCTTCAGAATACATCGAAGGTGCTTCTCATGGCCAGCTCAATTCTTCGAGTAAATAAGAATGTCATCAATGAAGACGATAACAAACTTGTCCAAATAGGGTTTGCATACGCGATTCATGAGATCCATGAATGCTGCTGGTGCATTGGTGAGTCCGAAAGGCATCGTTTAAGAACTCATAAGGTCCTTACCTCGTTCTAAACGCTTTCTTAGGTACATCTTCAGTTCTAACCTTGAGTTGATGATACCTTGTTCTCAAATCGATTTTTGAGAGAAGCTTGCCCTTTGGAGTTGGTCGAATAAGTTGTCGATCCTTATTTGATACTGGTTTCTCATGAAACCATAAATTTTCATTAATCTGCCTATCATTATGTGATAACGCGTCTCGACTTATCGGCGAAACACATACTTAAATCACTAGTGTGGGTCACATTGCGAGCTCCACTAAGCTCCTTAAATAGGTTTTAGCTTATAAGCTATTGACCTTTGATGTATTCGATTTCCTTGAATGATCCTATATATCCAGAGCTTAACTAGCCCGTTGTATAAAAATTTCAGCACACCCTTCTTAGGGCGATACTTTCAATCGAACCTTATTACTTATTAAGGACTTAAGAGGGTTGCGACTTTTATCAATCCGAAATTTTTTCGCCGATTACTGGCAACTTTAAGAAGATTATGGATTTGTATGATCTTATTCGTTGTTTCCAAGGCAACTTTCAGATCTTGATAATTGGACTTACCAATCTTCTGTCTAACAATAGATGTTTAACTTTCCATTTATACAAGGTCTCCAAAGGAGCAACCTTGATACTTACATACTAGCTATTAGTTACAGGGGAGCTTATTTAAGGTGGAGTAATCTTTCTAATTACAGCTTAAAACCAATCTTAAGGAATAGCTAATCCTTACAGCTAGTCGAACAACTCGACGATCCTGGGCAGCTGATGGTGATTCTTAATTGTTGCCTAAATAGGGTTGCGGTAATCAATGCATAAGCAAAATGAACCGTCTTTCTTAATTAATAATACCGAACTCTCAGAATATTGAGTTAGGCCTTATGAACCTCTATCTTAAAACTCACTTAATCAGGGTTTCGATTCTTTCATAATTGGTTGTACTAATCAACATGGAGATTTCATAATACTGCAGCCCTAAGCGGGATGTTAATCTTAACTCTACTTGTCTTTCAGGAGGTAAACATGGTAGTCCTTGGAGAAGATAACCAAGACACAAGGAGGTTACAAAGATTTTCCAAATCTCAGGCTCCAGTTCATTTATCATTGTCTGTGTCAGATAAGTGACATAATTACGTTACGAGTCCACGGGTTCCTTAATCAGAGACATTTACTTGGACAATTCCATTCTGGATATCTTCTTTGAATACCATTAGCTGACTTTAGTACCATATGACCATTGGAATATCTTTGTGGTTCCATGCATTAAACCTCCATACTGATCAGGCATGGACGCAATCTATGGGACACACTAGGATATGCCAATCCTCATATGGCGCTGTTATCAAATATAGTTGGCACTCGCAACTGATGCTATTATTAATATGTACTGCCTCTGGTACTCATCAGGTATTTAAGGCATTTCCCTTCTTAGCCTCTTCAGGCTTCTTGGTTTTATTTGGGCAATTAGATGTGCCCTATTTCATTGCAAACATAGCAGGTTGCGTCCTTCATGTCTTGGCACTCCAAAGTTTTGTGCCCTTCCTTATTACAAATTCCACAAGGCTTAGCTTGTGAATCTAAGTGCCTTTCCCTTTAGTCGCCTTCTTTGGGCAGCGAGTCTTTATATGTCCTTTCTCGCCACAACCATAGCATGTGGCGTCTTTCAAGTCCTTGCATTCATGAGTCTTGTGATCTGTCTTCTTACAGATGCCACATCCCCTGATCTGCTTATGGAAACATTTTCCGAAGTGCTGCTTCCCGCAGGTTTTACATTTGGGTTTTGCCTCATTTGGCTTGGACTGGTTATAGTTTGAACCGGTCTTACCCTTTTTGTAACCCTTATTTTGGGTATTATCGCACTTTCGCTTATGATCCTTTAATACTCGGTCCACGGCTTTTTTTACGGCTGTATCTAACATAGCCTGTAACTCAGTGCCCGTTAAATTTAGTCTTGCATTATTATTCTGATCAACTGGATGATTGTGGGCTTCATATGAATCAACCACGGTGAAGCTTTGAAGGCTATAAACCGAGTGATAATAATTTATTTAATTATATAGCGAATCGTCGAATTTGATGATTAAATAGCCATGGTGTAAATAAACCATATAGGCCAATAGATAGTATAAAATTTATTTGATTATGTTTTGCCTAGGTTTTTAAATAAACCATCTTTGGCGTTTAAACGGAATATAATTCTTCATATTTATTAGACAGGGGACATAAGTAACGACTGTCAATGTCGTACATACATTTTATATAGCACAAGGGCTTGTTCCCAAGGACTTTTTGATGGCACAGAGGCCTTGTCACTAGGGAAATTTTAAAACATAATCAATGATCCTTTGGATCGGAAAATTTCATAGTTCATTGTCTTGACAAGAAGTTATGAAATAAAACTATATTTTTCATGTATACATCTTTGCCCGTAGGCATACATCCCAAATGGATGTTTTGATATATACATCATATTCGACGTTTATTAGCCATGATTCATATTGATCATTTAGGCTAAATAAGGGGTTTGGAAATTCCCCATATAAAGATGACAAGTGTGATTTTATCGCATCACTGTTGTAAGGAGTGTTAACATGTTTTCAGATGTTAACAAGGATCTGAATCTCTTTTAAACAGGTTTTACCATCATAGCTAGGTCTTTAATGACATTCAAGCTAGGTTATACCTTTTAAGATTCTTTTTAATATATATACTGGCAGATCAATTACGAAAAGGAATGATATTTTGATTTATTTCATATATTTTATTCAGGATTTTCATTATAATTATCCTAAATTTAATTAGAATATAATTATGGCACAAAAGGCCAAGTCACAAGGACAACTTTAAATTATAAACCATGATTTTATAGAATTAAGGTATTTAGGCTTGAACGTAGTTCATTGCCTTTTCTTGACAGGGAGTTGTAGGCTACGACTGTCTTTTGTCTTATATGACAATGAATATGGCCCGTAAGCATTACATCCCTAATGGATGCTTAATTCACAAAATAAGAAAGGATTTCGGGAGAATCCAGTATAAGGATGATTTATGCGATTTTATCGAATCACATCTGCCAGGAATGTTAACATGTTTACAGATGTTAACAAGGATTTGAATCTTTTAAATAGGTTTTACCATTTTGGCCTTGTCTGAAATGACATATAGGCTAGGTTATACCTTTAAGATTCTTTTTAATATTTAACGTAGAGCAATCATAAATTGAAATGGTTTTAGGACATTTTATATATGTTAAAATCTTTAAAAGGAACTTCTCATAAAAGCCCTAAAATTACAACAATGCCCTAAACGGGTCTTGAAAGAAATCATGTTGTCCACGAAGAGACTGAAGGATTAATATGTCCTTATAAGGACTACTAAGGAAACGAACTTCAGCAAAAAAGAGTTTCTTCTTCACTTTACTTCTGAATGTTTTCTCCTTGATTGCACGTTTCATCCTAGCCGCGGTACGAAGTCCTGCATTACAAGGCTCCGGATGTGGAGAATTTCCATTACGGCTTCTTTGCTTAGCAATATATTCAAAATATAAAAATCGAAAGCAATAGTTTACAGAATAGGGATGAGAGTATTCCTATGTTAAATCTAGACTCAGAAGGTCAAGGAATGTGCAACTGTGTCATTGAGATTAAACACAAAAGGCTAGTGTTTAATTCACTCAACGTCGGCTCTGATACCAACCTGTCACACCCCGATATTTCCACGTATTACCGGTGGGCCCGGTGGGGAGTATCGTGACGTAGTTGATATCATCATAGTCAAACAACACAATTTAAATGCACAGCGGAAGCAAAAGATGAATCATATTACAAACCGAATAAAAAGTAATATCAAAGTATTACAAACGGACTGTAAAGGATCCACAGGCGGATCAAAAGTTAAAAAGATCATTGTTCAACAGACTTTAACATCTAGAGCTTGCAAGACTTGATTAATGATGCCAGGAGTAGCTAGCCTATTTCGTCTAGTACCTGCACTTAGCCTTTTTTGGAAAATACGTCAGTTTACACTGGTAAATACAATTAACTGACTCATTTTGAAAAAGAGTTTAAGAAAATTAGTTTGAATGCACACGGCACAAAATATCTTTTATAACTCGGGACAATTATTTAAAAATAATCTTGTATACAGTTTTTACTTATTTGTCGTCCGTCAGGGCCGGTTAGAAGAGCCGGACAAGATTAACTGACACGCCACAGGTATAATGCCCACAAGGTTGATTCCTTTAAGTGGATTACCAGTTTTTACATAATGCAACTGTCAGGTGTATGCCTACACCCCGTGCTTAGGTCGTGGCCATTTCTTTGAATGATGCCAAGGATATCCGGGACATGGTCATTAACCCCCCAAGGGCCATATACCAAATAAAACAGATTAAAACGGGTTATGTAAATATATTAATCACAATCCGATTTAAATAACTACATACCCGACCAAGCGGTATTCTTATAATACCGTATCCCAAGCCCGTATAGGGAAAATAAGTTAAAAGTATTTACCTGAGCAGGTATATTTCACAAACAGCGAGTGCAAGTAGCTTTTACTGGGCTCCTAATCTGGAACGAAGGTTTTAATAACCTATTAGATTCCTAACGGGTCTTAATTAAGCCTAAACTTAGACCGGTTAGTTTTAAAGGAAGATATACGGTTCAAAACGCACGATAAAGCGATGACCGGATTAGAGTGTGGTTTAGACCCGACAAGTTTGTATACTTGTATAATATGGGTAAACTAAACACATTCTGGATTTTGAGATAACAACGATAAGGTTTGACCCGTTTCGGCTAATTTATGCAAACTAGTTACATAAACCTCACCGAACGCGAATAATGCGTAACGGGTAACCAAATGAGTCATGAACAGGTTTCCTAAGTTAATATGCCTTAAATATGTTGTGATATCAGTAAGATACCTTCCATTATGCCCAAAATGGATTTAAACTCAAATTATGCCCCGTAGGGGTATTTTGGTCATTCTAAGGGTTATAAAAGAGTTTAAATACTAATCTGAGTTTCAGGTCTGATATAATCAGTAAAAATATTTATTTTTATAAGTCATAACAGTAGGGTATTGCATATATGTGAAATTTATCTTTTATAACCAAACTATGCACCGTATGGGCATTTTGGTAATTTGACATAAGCTTTAAAGGTCAAAATTATACTTCTGAGTTCAAAAACTTTTTCTTACTGTTAAATTATAAAGATTTACTTAAAACATTAGTAGATATTAAGTCTTATATGAGAAAAATGGTTTTAACACATACTATGCGTTTTAAACGCGTAAAAAGACGGTTTAAAGCGATTTCCGGGTTTTTAAAGAAAAGCTGATATTTTTTTATCATTCCAGAAGACTCAAAATATTTTATTTATTATATAAAATCAGTAGCAAAAGGTTTGGTATCAAAATATTATGTAAAACTCATTTTATAGGCCAAAAGGGCAAAACCGACAATTACCGAATCAAAGCTATAACCCTATGTTATGCTCATCCTAAAAATAAATAAAAATATTCAAAAATCCCAAAATATTATTTTATATCAGTAGGTAAAAAGTTTGGTATAAAAAAATGGGTTATACTAACATGTAACCTGGTCCTAATAAAGCTCTAAGGCATTTCTAAAATATGCTCTAATGGGTCAGAATTGAAAGTCAAAGCAAAAGTCCACTTTTGCGAATTTCGGTTCTGAACTGAGCTTAAACAGAAAATTGTCGGGTTGAACATGTTTAGACATGTTCTTACATTGATTACCAAGTTATATGAGTGATAAAACAGGTTTCATAGCTTCTACATTGTTAATTATGTGTTTATGCGAAAATTAGTTTTCTGTTGACTTTTTTAAAATCAACTTTGACCCGACAATTGACCTAGCTAGAGTGGGAATCAGAGGGTGCCTTTTAAGGGTTTATTACCCATATAATTACCAACTCAAAACTACATTCAATTCGAGAATTGACTGGACCATTAGTGATTAATCACTAAGTCAACCCTTAATTACGACGGGTTTGACTCTAGGCCATTAAACTAATAAAACTGAATTAAGAAAGGTTAAGGACACTTACTGAAGTCCTATGCACGACTAAGGATCCTTAGGAAGTGGTCTTGAGCTCCAGGAATCTCCAGAAATTGAGTTTGAATGGTTTTCAAAGTGTATGCCAAAGTGTTGCAACAATGGGTTCTTATATAGTGAGTTTAATTCATCAAGATCATGCCACAATAGTCTATAGATGTTCCTTGATCAATTCCAGGTGTCCCTAGGCATGAAAAAAACCATCAAACAAGCCCCTAGAATCGAATACAAGGTTTCTAAGTCGGTTTAACTTGCTGAACTCGCACCTGCACATGAAATCTGACCAGCTAAGGCCGTTGCGTCGCGCGACGGCAGAAGGGGGGACTGGTGGCTGACCTGATCAACAAGTTTCAAACAATTACATTTCAGCCCCTGGTCCTTTTAAAAGTGGTTTTAACTTCCATATTTGCACTTTTAACCCATCAAATTGATTTTTAAGGACCTTAAGACATAACCAAACTTTGTTAAGTCCTTGGTTAACTTTATGATCACCCGAAAAGCCTTAAATTTCAACGTTGACGCTTTTAACCCCTCATATACGAATGTTATCATAACTTTCTCATACTTTATCGAAACCTTGTGAAATTTTTATCACTTATTCTAGTGAGCAAAATTAATCGTTACAAAGCTTCAAGTTTGCTAAAAGGTCACTCAGAGGTATAAATTAAACATGTTGACACATTTAACCCCTGTAGTTTGTAATCTTTCACTTTCTTTCACAATTGGCTTCGTATGATCCAAAATTCATCCGTTTAAGGGTATAAACATCGTGTAGGGTTATTGAAAGGTATATTTATCCATTGTTGACACTTTGAATCCTTTTATACACGTAGATTCTTCGTTTGTCAACTTTAGGGCCCTCATAAGTAGTCTGTTGCAAGTTTAGAGCTTATGACACGTGTCTATATTATATTGGACATAAAATTACGAGGTGTTACAAGTCGATGACACACTTGACCGCTAACCTTAAAAACATACGGGCCAGTACCTAAATTTATAGAGTCATCAATTTTTTCCCCGAAAGATGTCAATGCGAACATGGAATTCTAGGCGCGAATGTTATCAAGGAATTCATGAGTTTGAAAGAGACACTTAATAGCAGCAGGAGGTTCCGTTGGATGTTTTAACGTAATACTACCGCCCTTACAACACTGGTTGTATCGAGGCCTTTGATTAACGGGGCAAGATTTAAGACGCTCGTCATACCAGAAGCGCGCGT
This sequence comes from Helianthus tuberosus, assembly GCA_030545235.1. NCBI lineage: Eukaryota > Viridiplantae > Streptophyta > Magnoliopsida > Asterales > Asteraceae > Helianthus > Helianthus tuberosus. Next base: position 68,475,449 of record CM060434.1, on the reverse strand, counting down.
TACAATATTCACAAGAATATTTACAGTCACCGATATCTAAATACATAGAGGTAGTAGCTAACAACTCTATTGGTGTAATCGAAGAAGTAGATGCGTGGTTATTAGAAGGCGTAGCACGTGATCTTTTAGCAATAACAGATAAACGCTTATTAGATAAGGAGTGTAGCTGTTCTATATTATCTGTGAAAGGCAAAAGAGATCCACAACAAACATCGGAAATCATTTGGGCACGACCTCTTCTCTTGTTAACAACAGGTAGTTTGTTTTCCATGGGGAAAAAAACTCTTTCCAACAAACAAAAATTTAACTTTACTAACTAAAGCAAAATGCTATTATATAAAAAAAAGGTATGATTTGTCTTACATACTGGTATTACAACAATTTATAATAAAAAAAAACCTTTGGAAAGCATATTTATTGGTATAAATCATATGAGAAAATAAAGAAACAAAACATGTACTGATTGGAATAAAGGTAGCTACATTTACCTGAAAAGATTAACAGCTGATTCCCTTAGAAATAACCCCAAACACTCCTGTGAAACCACAGTTACACCGTATAAGATTAACACCAAGTAAAGTGAAGAGAAATCTCCTTAAAATCAAAGGGAGAAGGAACAAATCCAAGAGAAATAAGAGCCAAATTTCCTAAAATATAATCAAGGGGAAAACAGATATTGAAAATCAAAGGGATTTAGACCAACCTGTAAGCGGACAGTCGTTCGCGCAACCTTCGGCAGTGTGGGCAAAGTGTAGCAAAAGTCTGAAGTAAAGGAAGGATGAAGGAGAAGCAAGGTGTTATAGCTATACCTAGCTTTCACAAATTAGATATGCAACGTGGCCATCAGAAAAAAATAGGACGTGGGAAAAAAGAAAAAGTAAAGTGGGAAAAAATTTCACCTGGTGCTACTGTACATCTATCAGTATTACTTTTACCTTCATCTTATCTACTTCATTCTTTTATGAGTTTATCACCTGTTCAAGTTCAACTACAAATCAGCCAAGGAATTTAATTACTTAATCTTTCTTTAAGCACTTGCTATCTCACAAATAAAAGTGACAAAGAATCCTCTGTAATCGGCTTGTGATTTAATCTCTTCGTTCAACAATTGTCCGCAGAAAACGCCACGATATCAAGCATCCTTTTACTCATCGGTAAATAATCGAATCGCACATATCCCTCGTCTGCCTCTCTACGTACAAAGTTCTTTGTTATTTCCTTTCTTACACGGCACCCTATCCTGTGGTCGGCAGCCGACCAACTACAGGGTCGCTGCCACTGTTGTCAGTTGTCGAAAGCCATCGAAATACCGTATCATCCAGAGAAATCGAAATGAAAGTCGGTGCAAAACCTAGATCGAGAACGAAGGGCGCCATTCGAGTGAAAAACCGCCGCTGTTATGCCTCGCCGTTTGGCGGGGAAACCGCTGCTATGGTTGTCGTGGTGCCGACGCTGATGGTTACGCAAGTGGTTTTGGTTTTAATCGGAGATGAAGACCTGACAATGGAAGTGGGTAGTGTCAGTAGTGGTGATATGTTTTATGGCCGGGGTTGGTGCAATGGAGCGGGTGAAGAAGACCAGTAGTGGTTGCGGTGTCTTTTGAGGGGAGAGGGCGGGGTTAAAAGGGAAAAAAAACCCTCCACCTGTTACTTCATGACACGTGGACCAATACCCGGCTGCTATGCAACTGGGTGGCACTGTTAATCCGACTTTGTAAATGTTATAGGTATAATAATTGCTCCAAACAAGTCATATGATATAGTGGGTGGCCTAAGTACACTAGTTCTTTTTTCTTTCATTTTTGTAGTTAAAACTAATCTATCTAATGCCGCGAGTAAGCCTTAAGAAGGTGTTATGCTGGACCACATTAAGAACTATGAATTTAAACCAAATTCATTAAATATAAAACAATAAAAAATACATAAAAATAAATAATAATAATAATAATAATAATAATAATAATAATAATAATAATAAAACTCCACCCAGAACCCTACGTCCATGGCTGAACAATGGTTGAAGCTCCAATCACCATGGCTAAACTCATCGGTTAGTTCTACCTGAAAGCCATACCCGTACACCTTACGGCAGTGTACCCTTACTAGACTCATTTAAATTTTTTTTGAACTACATGGTTTGTTTTGTTTGTATGTTTTACGTTATGAAAAATCATTTGTCTAATATATATAATTACAGAAAATAATGTAACTCACACGAATTTGCTTCTTTAACTAATCCTTCACATTATATCACACTAACAAATCCTAACTCTTATGTTTTATGCCCAGACATAACATGCATAACAAATCCTAACTCTTATGTTTTATGCCCAAACATAACATGCATTATTGACAAAAGCAAACCCTACCTACTCGACTAATACATTAAGAAGGGTGTAACTATTGGCACACCAATGTGCCTATTGGCACACCAAACCCTAGTTGAATCAGGGTTTATCTACGCTGCGTATAGGTCTATACGTAGCATATCCTATACGCTGCCTATAGACCTATACGCAGCGTAGGTAAAGAATGGATCTCAGTGCCTGATCAGCAATCATTGCACATAAAACAAGGGTTTATATATGTTGCGTATAGCTCTATACGCAGCGTATATAAACCATCTGAACTTTTGGGGTCATTTTGTTGGGTTTGAAGCATCAGTTTTTCACAAGGTTTATATACGCTGCGTATAGAGCTATACGCAGCGTATATAACCTTTCATAATTTTGTTTGGTCATTCGGCATATTTGTGGTATAAATTCTCACCTGTTTACAACGTTTCGCTTAAAATATATAACGAGTTAAAAATATATAATGTTTTTTATTATTTAGTCGATGTCGTCGAAAAGCGTATAATGTTAAAATTTTGAAAAGTGTATATACGGTTCAAATATATAATATCGTTATCAAGGTTTTGAAATAAATTATTATACCAAGTCTAGTGTCGTTCGAATACTATAAACGTTTAAATATTATACCGTTAATTATTTTTAAGTGTGCGGTTCGAATACTATAACGTTAAAATATTATAGCGTTAAATAATTTGAAATACCCGGGTACTGTTCGAATATGTTACACCGTTTACAACAAAAGTTTTATATATACAACAAAAGTTTGACATATACAGCAAAAGTTTGTACCTAAATAACAAAATGATAAAACTATGGCAGTGGATCCTGCTGCTCCTGCTGCTCATGCTGCTGATGCCATTCCGCAGGCGGAATCAACTGTCGTGGAGGTAACCCCTCACGCTCTGAAAGCCTCTGCAGCTCTACAGCTATCCACTCCACCACACACGTCAGCCTGTCAATGTCGCGACGTAGCCGCTTATATGATGGAGAAGGACCGGGCCCAATATGTCATGGGAACTGAGGCGCCTCGGGTGGTCCACGCTGCTGTGGTGGCTCCGGAATGACCATGGCCGACTCATGCTCCTCCGGCACCTCCGGATCGCGGCGGGGGATTTACCAGATCGAACTGTGCCTGCAGCTGTGTAAACGCGTAAGGCTCACCGTTCGCATTTTTAAACTGCTTCCCGCATGGGAATTTTTTGGTAACGTGCATTCCCGATATTGTGTTCATCCCCATCCACTTCGGCTGTATCACCGGGCCTACACGCGGGTGGTCATTCTCCGGGTGATAGCCCAACGAAGGGTTATCCTAGTCACGTAGGCGCCGCCGTATAAAAATTCGGGTCTTTGCCTTTGTCTGAGTCTGATTTAGGATTGATTATCTCGCAGTAGTGCTGTAACCGCGGTGTATACATTTCTTCCCACCGTTTCGGAGCTATTATTTGATGTGTCGACCACAATGGGCTCAGTGTAGGCATGGGGTAGTCTCTTTCCAACTTAGGATGTATGAAGTGTCACCCTTAAACATGTACGAGCGTTATCGCTTGAGGTCGTGGATCTAGTGGGGCATCCGTTAATGGGAAGAAGGTAGAGCTCCCTTCGATGCTTAGCACGTGGAGGACAATATTATACCTTTGCGCTACGAGAAGCCCTACGTGGGGCATTTCCATCCATTGACTTCGATCGCACCCTTTCACTGAATGCCATTCGATGCTGTTACGTATTCGTTTAAAGTCTCCTTCGTCATATCTTTCGAATACATGCTTCCATAGTGGCTCGTTATGGTCAATCTCCAGTAGTAAATCACTTCGAATACGGGGCCATACGTATTCCCCAAAACCTAACCCGGTAGGCACAGACCTGTACCCACAATGACCGTCTAGGGTCACATCTTGTATACGCGATATGTAAGAGTTAAACTCTGATGGTGTAGGATCGAGATTCGACCTAAACGAGTCGTTCAGAAGAGATCTCATTCAATACGAAAGGCGGAATCAGACGTATCGAAGTTATTTCAGCTAGATACACACTAGATTCACTTAAACTGTCTCTTGTATTGATTTGATAGCTTTACACGGTCTGGAGACACTTCGGCAGAGTTTCGCTACCGGAATCCAAAAGTTACAAATGAAAGATCCAAGACACCTATATATAGAGTTTCCACTTCGCATGAACATGCATGGTCCAGTTCGTGCGAACTGGGCAGTTCGCACGAACTGGTCACTTCGCATGAACCAGCTTGTTCAGCTCAGTTTCCTGTTTCTCTCGTTCTACGTGCCCTGATCTATCTATTCTATTACAAGACTCGATACAAGACGAAGTCGACAGACATATGCACCAACAAACTCCCCCTTGGATGTTGACGAGTCTTCTGTACGAGTCTTTCAGTACGTCGAGTCTTCAGTCTTAATCAGTCTACTCGCTCTTTCCAAAGTATCTGACACTGTAAGCATCCTCAATCTTCTCTCTTCTCTTTCTCAGAATCTCAACCTGACTCTCCCAATTCTCTTGATCAGATCTCTTGATTCCTTAAGTTCTTCAGCATCAGCAGCTTCTCTCTCGAGCTTTGTTCCAAGATCTTAGTCTGGCTCTAACAATCAGACTCCCCCTTAAGTTGTTCCGTGATCGTATCCTGGTTCAAACTCTGCTCAGGCTTCGCTTTGCAGCTTTCACAAGATCAGGACCGTTGCCTGACTTTCCATAGCCACAGAATCTGGAACTTGGCTTTAATCTGCATATGTTTATGCGGAAAATCCTCAGGAATCGGAACCTGGCTTACCTGCACAACCTCTACCCAGAACATAAGATTTTATTTATGACAATTTTAATCTCTGTTAATCACTTGTAAAATCAATCTCATAACATCAGTTGATAGATTATGACATTTCTCAAATTATCTCAAACTTTTAACTTCATTTTTCATCTCAAACAAACTCTCCCAAACCTGTTGTTCATCATGTTTAGCACTCGGAATTTTGAAAATCATCTTTCCGACATCAGTTGTCGAAAATAAGATGAAATAAAATCTTTTTGATTTTTCAAAATTTTATGCTAAAACACTCCGAAAATCTTTTTGGATTTTTAGAAATAAACTATATACAAACATCTTTTTGTGAGTTTGTGTAAGAGGATCATATCAGCTTTTGACAAATCACTAGCACCGTTGAGCTTTAAACACTTTAAGTTCTAAACGATTCACGTAGATTGTCAGTATACTGATCCACTTAAATTTTCACACAAAGTTCAACTGTTTCGAGATACGAGATTAGTGTTTTAATGAACTTAAACTTATTTGCGTGTCCCACCTCAGAATATACTCCCGTATTCAGACTCCTATATTCAGTCTTACAGGTGAATGTACACTAATGATATCTGTAAGGGGTTAATGCGAGACCATGAGAGCTCAGGCTATTGCTTCCGCAAAATCAGAGAGATGATGGTTCGACTTTAGGTGTGTCCCCCTTGGGGATCTTCTTTTCAACAACACATGATTAGCATTTTTCAATATTTCATCATTTTTTATGCTGAGGGTGAGCTTTAAGATTAAAGCAATGTAAAGTATTATACGAGGACTAGGCTATTGCTCCCGTAAAATCAGAAGTCCTGGTATAATACCCCAGATAAAACCACATACAAAGACCTAGTATGTCAGAAAAAGAAAGCCCTTCAAACAAGATTTCGTGGGTTACCCATATATTCGAGAGATGTTCCCCACGAACTAAGTAAGTAATGATATTTAGGTTTATATCTCGAAAACAATCTACTAAGCGTACGAAAACCTACTGGCATATCATCAGTGAGACCGTTTATCACATTTTAACTTTCCAATTCTTTAGCGTACTGTGATTGTCTACTGATGTACTATCATTTCCTCTTTTTCACAACAAAAACTCATTTTGATTTTATGAATGTTTTTGGCTTTATCAAATTTTCAAATGTTTTTGAATTTTCAAATTTTCAAAATTTCTAAATTTTTTTACTCCCCCTAAAATCCAAAATATGTTTCAATTTTTGATTTTACGGGAAAATTTGAAAATAAACGCAATAAACTGTACAAAGTAAAGTGACAAACTGATGTGAATTGCTTCAATTCGCCATCCACTTAGCGTAAACAATCAGAACTCCCCCTATCAACAAACTATTTTCCCATTATGATTTCAAAACACTTAAGTTTTTTTTAATCAAATGGTTTTTTCAGAAAATTAGTTTTGTTTGTTTGACACCACTTGTAAGATCGGGGATTCATTCATCACTTTGTTCTTTCAACCACTTGAATGAAAGTTAAATCAAGTTCAACTTAATGACCTTGATTAGCCACTTGTAGAATCTTATCACCAATACCATTTGTAAGACGAAATATAACAATTTTGAAATATCACTTGAGAAAGATGCCGATTCATGCTCCACAATTACCAACTTGGGAGCTCCGGCAAGTCAGGATTTTTATTCATAGAGATTCTCCCAAGCCTGACGGTCCTTGGGAGTTTCCGAGTCATCGTCACTCGGTTTCTTACCTTTCTTTTTCTTTTCATAAAATTCCTTTACCCCTTTGACCTTCCCGTCAACCATTTTTCCAAAAATATTTTGAATTTTGAGGTTAAAGGCCTTTTCAACATCAAATTCTTTCTTTTCAGAAAAAAATTGATTTGAAATCTCAACTTTGCCAATTTTTGATTTTAAATTTTTAGCCCGCAATGGTGGAAAATTTTAATCATCCAGTGGCGGAACTGAATTTTCTCTTTTTAGCTCAACTTATGGCTCCTCTGACTTTGACGAATCAGATTCATCGCCAGAACTAACATCTGATTTCTTAACAACCCACTGTTGGTTGTTAAGATTTACTTTTCTTTTGTAAAATCTTTTTGAACACTCACCAACTTCAAATGTAGAATTTTTAATCACTTTAAATTTTTCAGTTGGTGGTTCATTATCAACCATCTTTTCTTTCAGTTTTTCAGAGACTCCCTGTTTTGTGTTGATTGCCTTTGGACAGTTCAAGGCAATGTGACCAACTACTTTGCATTGATAACAGGTTCTTGTCTTGTCACACCCCGATATTTCCACGTATTACCGGTGGGCACGGTGGGGAGTATCGTGACGTAGTTGATATTGTCATAGTCAAACAACACAATTCAATGCACAGCGGAAGCAAAAGATAAAATATTACAAACCGATATAAAGTAATATCAAAGTATTATAAACGGAATGTAAAGGATCCACAGGAGGATCAAATAAAAGATAATTGTTCAACAGACTTTAACATCTAAAGCTTGCAAGACTTGATTAATGATGCCAGGAGTAGCCAGCCTATTTCGTCTAGTACCTGCACTTAGCCTTTTTGGAAAATACGTCAGTTTACACTGGTAAATACAATTAACTGACTCATTTTGAAAAGAGTTTAAGAAAATTAGTTTGAATGCACACGACACAAAATATCTTTTATAACTTGGGACAATAAGTTAAAAATAATCTTGTATACAGTTTTACTTATTTGTCGTCCGTCAGTGCCGGTTAGAAGAGTCGGTCAAGATTAATTGACACGCCACAGGTATAATGCCCACAAGATTGATTCCTTTAAGTGGATTACCAGTTTTTACATATGCAACTGCCAGGTGTATGCCTACACCCCGTGCTTAAGTCGTGGTCATTCTTATTAATGATGCCAAGGATATCCGGGACATGGTCATTTAACCCTCAAAGGCCATACACCAAATAATACAGATTAAAACAAGTTATGTAAATGCATTAATCACAATCCGATTTAAATGACTACATACCCAACCAAGCGGTATTATTATAATACCGTATCCCAAGCCCGTATAGGGAAAATAAGTTAAAAGTATTTACCTGAGCAAATATTCAAATTTATCTCAACCGTATTCAATCAGCAAGTGCAGATAGCTTTTACTGGGCCCCTAATCTGGAACGAAGGTTTTAATAACCTATAGATACCTAACGGGTCTTTAATTAAGCCTAAACTTAGACCGGTTAGTTTTAAAAGAAGATACGGTTCAAAACACATGATTAAGCGAAGACCGGATTAGAATATGGTTTAGACCCGACAAGCTTGGATACTTGTTTAATATGGGTAAACTAAACACATTCTGGATTTTGAAATGAAAATGATATGGTTTGACCCGTTTCGGCTAATATATGCAAACTAGTTACATAAGCCGATCCGAACGCGAATAATGCGTAACGGGTAACCAAATGATTCATGAACAGGTTTCCTAAGTTAATATGCCTTAAATATGTTGTGATATCAGTAGGATACCTTCCATTATGTCCAAAATGGATTTAATTTCAAACTATGCCCCGTAGGGGCATTTTGGTCATTTCACATAAGCTTAAAGGGTCAAAACTGGAAATCTGAGTTTAAAAATTTTGCTTACTGTTAAAATAAAAAAATTTACTAAAAATATCAGTAGGTATCAAATCATATATATTTAAGATAGTTTTAATACATACTATGCGTTTAAAACGCGTAAAAAGGCGATTTTAAGCGATTTCCAGGTTTTATAAGAAAAGCTGATATTTTTATTATTCCAGAAGACTCAAAATATTTTATTTATAATATAAAATCAGTAGCAAAAGGTTTGGTATCAAAATATTATGTAAAACTCTTTTTATCGGCCAAAAGGGCAAAACCGACAATTACCGAATCAAAGCTATAACCCTATGTTATGCTCAGCCTAAAAATAAATAAAAATCTTCAAAAATCCCAAAATATTATATTACATCAGTGGGTAAAAATTTTGGTATCAAAATTGGGTTTAGATAGGCTTTATGCTAATTACGCCGTTTAATTAATAAAAAGCTTTCTAATTACGCTATTGAGCATAACTCTTAATCTAGACCTCAAACTGATGTTAAACTTTAAGGACATGTTTAAAAATCAGTAATAAAGATTATTGTCCTCTCACATTTTCAAAATTCGTGTTTTAAGGTCAAAAGGGCATTATGGTCAACATTTAGGCATATAACGGAAACTTACATATGAATCACATAACTAACGAACCAAGTTGTATAACCTCAGAGGGTTACACTAATCTATAACCTGGTCCTAATAGAGCTCTAAGGTATTTCTAAAACATGCTACATTGGGTCAGAACTGAAAGTCAAAGCAAAAGTCTACTTTTGCGACTTTCGTTTCCGAACCAAGCTTAAACTGAAAATTGTCGGGTTGAACATGCTTAGGCATGTTCTTACATTAATTACCAAGTTATATGAATGACAAAACAGGTTGTATGGTTTCTACATTGCTAATTATGGGTTTATTTGAAAATTAGCTTTCTGTTGACTTTTTAAGATCAAGTTTGACCCGACAATTGACCTACTTAGAGTGGGAATCAGAGAATACCCTTTTAAGGGTTTATTACCCACATAATTACCAACTCAAAGCTATTCTTAATTCTAGAATTGGCTGGACCATTAGTGATTAATCACTAAGTCAAACCTTAATTACGACGGTTTGACTTTAGGCCACTAAACTAAGTAAAACTGAATTAAGAAAGGTTATAAAAGCTTACTGAAGTCTTATGCACGACTAATGACCTCTAGGAAGTGGTCTTGAGCTCCAGGGATCTCCAGAAATTGAGTTTGAATGGTTTTCAAAGTGTATGCCAAAGTGTTGCAACAATGGGTTCTTATATAGTGAGTTTGATTCATCAAGATCATGCCACAATAGCCTATAGATGTTCCTTGATCGATTCCAGGTGTCCCTAGGCATGGAAAAACCATCAAACAAGCCCCTTGGATCGAATACAAGGTTTCTAAGTCGGTTTAACTTGCTGAACTCGCACCTGCACATGAAATCTGACCAGCTAAGGCCGTCGTGTCATGCGACGGCAGAAGGGCTCAGTGGTGGCGCAGCGCCAGCACCTCAGTTACCAGCCAAACAAGTTTCGATTAATTACATTTCAGTCCCTGGTCCTTTTAAAAGTGGTTTTAACTTCCATATTTGCACTTTTAACCCATCAAATTGATTTCTAAGGACCTTAAGACATAACCAAACTTTGTTAAGTCCTTGGTTAACTTTATGATCACCCGAAAAGCCTTAAATTTCAACATTGACACTTTTAACCCCTCATATACGAATGTTATCATAACTTTCTCATACTTTATCGAAACCTTGTGAAATTTTTATCACTTATTCTAGTGAGCATAATTAATCGTTACAAAGCTTCGGGTTTGCTAAAAGTTCACTCAGAGGTATAAATTAAACATGTTGACACATTTAACCCCTGTAGTTTGTAATCTCTCACTTTCTTTCACAATTGGCTTCGTATGATCCATAATTCATCCGTTTAAGAGTATAAACATCGTGTAGGTTTATTGAAAGGTATATTTATCCATTGTTGACACTTTGTATCCTTATATACATATACTTTCTTCGTTTGTCAACTTTAGTCCCTTTAACTTAATCCTTTACACGTTTAAAGTCCATGACACGTGTCAATATAATATTGGACATGAATTTTCGAGGTGTTACATGTCTCCTTCTTCTGAGCAGCTTCATTCTTCATTCCTTCTTGCTTCTTAGCAAGGAATTCTTTGTTCGTTTGCTTCCAAAATGAGCTCTTTTCTTCTTCTTCTTCAGAACTTGCCCATGAAACAAATACAGTTTTTGGTTTATAAGTTTTCTCATTTTTATGATTTTCTGGTGGAATAAAACCTAGACCTTTCTTTTTGAAATTACCGTTATGGTTTGGTTTCTTTTGAAAACTCGAACCAGAACTGTAACCTTTTTTCTTGTTTAACCTTTGTTGAACTCTTGAGGTGTACTTTTTAGGTTTTTTCAGAAAGATTTACATCTTTTATTTCTGAAATATTAATTTCTGTTAATTTGAAAACCTTTTTAATCATTTCCGTTTTAACACCTCTTATTGGAAATTCCTCATCAGAAAATAATTTGTCAGAATCATTCAAAGTATATGCTACTTTAAATGTTTCGTCATTCAAATTATTCTTTGACATCAGAAAATCTTTATTGTAAACCCTTTTGCCCTTTTCGACAGTTGGACTTGAAGTGTCGGACTTTGACTCTAACATTGAGTCCTCGGTTTCATCTTTATCCAACACCTGATCGACCACTTTCTTTATTAACTCAGACTCATGATCAGTGTCAGACTATGTGAATGTGACGTTAATGTTATCTGGCAATCCATCTGAAGGTTCATTTTCCCACTTTAAATTGGTTGCCTTTTTGACTCTTTCTGAATTAGGATTTCGTGCAGAATATCCATTTTCAAGCGGCGGTGGACACTTGGTATAATCAGTATTGTGTTTCTTACTAGTATCCTTTACTTCAGTATCCTCATCTTCAAACGCTTTCATGCCTTCTACTGTAGGATAAATCCTGTCAATCACATAAGAAGCACATGAGTAACTTCTCAATAACCTGTTTACCCTTTCAGTTTCTATCCTCTGGGTTTCCAATTTTTGTTCAAGTACAACACATTTTTCAATGTAATTATTGATGATTTTCTGCTTTGTCATGAACGCTCCATTGAGTGTCTTCATAGCTGTTGCTTATTCACTGCTTGACTTGTTATATTGATTCATAGCTTTGTTTAAAACATTATAAGATTCTCTTAGTCTGTTCATGTTATGAATCAATTTGTTGTTGTGCCTTTTCACAGTATCACAATTTTCACATTTCTCATGTATCTTCTCTGCATTAGCTTCCTTTTCAATCTTGAAAGCTGGAATTTCTTTAACCTGCTTTTTTATCACTCGAACATCTTCATCATCATTGTCATCTTATTTTTTAACCTGCTTCTTTATTACTCAAACATTTTCATCATCACTGTCATCTTTCGCAGCTTGTATTTCTTTGAGCTCTTTCATTTTACCTGCATAATACGAATTATCATCATCACTATCATCTTGTTTTTTAACCTTTGCTGCCTTATGATTCTTCTTTTTCGCAGCTTGTTGTTTTACCTGCAAAAAACAAATCATCATCATCACTATCAATTAAAAATTTTCGTTGAGAATTTTTAAGTTTTCGAATTTCTTCGGCATCATTATCACTATCTTCAACTATTGGTGATTTTCTTGAAGCCCTATTTGTTGAAACTGGTTCTTCATCTTTCTTTTTCGGACTTTTTTCTTCTTCAGCAGTTGAATCATCAAAAATTTGAGCAATAAATGCCTTAGACTTTAAGATATTTTCATCTGGACAGTATTTGTCCCAGCTAAAACCTTCTGGCAATCTTTCATCATCTTGATCTATCAAACCATAACAAGCTCTTCTCTTTGATGGTTCTTCGATCATTTCCTTCTTAGCATGTGAAGTTTGTGGCGATTGTTGTTGATTTGGAGCAACTTGATGATAAATCATTTTTCGATAATAATCGTTGTTGCTGAATGGATTTTGTGCTCCACTTGCTTTGTGATTTGTACATTCTCGTTTAAAGTGCCCTTTATCCCTGCACTGAAAACAAGTAACTTTAGATTTATCAAAACCTAAAGTAGAAACATTAGCATCACGAAAATCATCTCTTCCAGTAATTTGTTTAAATTTCTCAGCTCTTCTCAATACGCTATCCAAACACCACTTAATATCCATTAATTCCATCTCCTCAGCGTCAATCTGATCGTAATCCTCTTTTGTCAACATTGGATTTCCGATCCTTCCTGCAACTAAACTCTCATAAGACTCTAACACGGTTACTAACAAGGACATATGACCTTTGGCTACTTCTTCAGAGAAATTCTGACCGTTCTGAAGATGTAATGCAATGTTACAGTTTAGCACTTGACCTTTACCGTCGTATGAGCTTTGCGATTTAGAACTGGTTGCTGAAAACTCTGGATCAAATGATGGATATGAAGAAATTCATTATTGTTGTTCGATCCTCGAGATAATCTTCCAGAAGAAATTTTTGCATTAAATGCAGTTTCGATCTTTGGTGCATTGTTGGTCCTATCACTAGTACCTCCTTTGTAATATAGACCAATGTCTTGTTCACCATTAAAGTCCTTCATTCTCGCCATCTTTCGTTGTTCCATCTCTTGAACTTCGAGTTTTTCAATAAACTTGCTCAATGTTAGATTGTCAAACTCATCATTATTCTTCAACATCATAAGATACGTGCCCCAAACATCTTGTGGCAACGCATCGGCCAACTTTTCAATCCATTCTTCATTATCTTTGTTGATGTTCAATCTCTTCATGTTAACCACCAAATTGCAATATCTTTCTATAATCTGCTTGGTGTTTTCAGTTTTTAATCCACGGAATAGATCAAATTCTTTCTTCAAAAGCGATTTTTTGTTCTTGATCATGTCTTGACTTCCAACAAACTTTGTTTTTAGTGCTTTCCATATTGAGTGTGCACTTCCGTTGTGTTGTAATAAAATCAATATTTGTTCCTTAATAGCTTGCTGCAATATACTGATCATCATCTTTTCACTTTTGTATTTCTTTTTCTCATCAACACTTAGATCTTTAATAGCAACATCCTCTCCGTCATCATTAACCGGTCTAATATATCGTTTTTCAACACATTCCCATGCATCTAAGTAATTTACTTGAACCCAATTTTTGAAACGCTCCTCCTATCCACTATACTCCTCGATATTCATGAGCTTAGGCGGTTTTTGCATAGTGCCCATTTCATTTTCTAACATCGCATTCTGAGTCATAGTGATCGGAGTTGCAAATGTGTTGTAAAATTTGTTATCCATGTTACGGTTTCTGAAAGTTCACAAAATCAGATTATTCAAACGAACTGGAGATGTTCTTAATCCTCTTTATGTGAACTGATGAATTTGATGCGAACTGGATTTGGTACGAACTGAGTACCACATGCGAACTGGTTCAAGTTTGTTCAATTCGTGCGAACTAAATTATATCACTTCATGGGAACTGACTATGTTTCACACAATCTTAACACTTCGTGCGAATTGGGAACTTCTCGTGCGACCTGAGGTGACTTCGTGCGAACTGAGATAACAAAAACTTAAACCGCGCGACCTGATATCACCTTCGTGCGAAGTGAAGGTCCACACCGTGCGAACTGGGATTGACCTCGTGCGAGCTGGACCTTTTTTCAAACGAACTGGTCAAGATTCACACGATCTGATTAGCAACTCGTGCGAACTGATGATGATGTCACACGATCGGATATGTTTTTGCCAAAATTGATCAAGTTTTAGGTCGATTTTAGGTCTGATTCTTTCAAGGATTGATTAAAACAGTGTTTTACGTGTTATATATGAAAATCAGTCCATTTTATCCGTGAAATCATGGTTAATTTTGAAAAATTGTGTAGAAAGTGAGTAGAAATCAGAAATTTCGGTGAAAAATAGCTGTAATGGTAAGAACTCTTCCTCCTGAGCTCTGATACCACTTGTAGGATCGAGATTCGACCTAAACGAGTCGTTCAGAAGAGATCTCGTTCAATACGAAAGGCGGAATCAGACGTATCGAAGTTATTTCAGCTAGATACACACTAGAATCACTTAAACTGTCTCTTGTATTGATTTGAGAGCTTTACACGGTCTGGAGACACTTCGGCAGAGGTTCGCTACCGGAATCCAAAAGTTACAAATGAAAGATCCAAGACACCTATATATAGAGTTTCCACTTCGCATGAACATGCATGGTCCAGTTCGTGCGAACTGGCCACTTCGCACGAACTGGTCACTTCGCATGAACCAGCTTGTTCAGCTCAGTTTCCCGTTTCTCTCGTTCTACGTGCCCTGATCTATCTATTCTATTACAAGACTCGATACAAGACGAAGTCGACAGACATATGCACCAATAGATGGAATTTGATCCTTAAACCTCATAGTGGTTAACAACTCCTCACCCCCCCTTTATTAATGGAAAACCATGATCATCCCGTGTCTCTTTCTTTTTAGAACTCGTTGAACGGTTTCGTTGCATTTTAGGTTTTTCAGACTTTACAATCGAACCAGTTCCACGAGAGCCCTCTGACGGTACGTATGAGCTGTGTCGGGGTAAATCGTACCTATATTTTGGGGAAGCGGTATATACGTTGCTGTCCTTGCCATAGGAGTTGTTTCTCGCAGCTTCATCTAGCCTTTGTTGTACTTTCTTTGATGTAGGCCGACTGTGAGTATTTTGCTGGACGATCGGTGGTTTCTTAGTTGAAGATTTCGGGGTTAATACCGCTTTATCTTTGAAAGCAAACTTTTTTTCTGATCGGGGGAGTGCGACTCTAATTATTGCCGCACATTACTGAGCTCTGCTACAACATCGACTTTCTCGTCTACCAGTTTACACGGTAGTAAATCAAGCTTACGCCAGAATACATCTACGTTGTCGAGTTGTATCTTACGCTCTACACAGTTAAGTCAATACGGTGTGAGAAACAGCTAAATCGTACTAAATAACAAAAGGTTTGTAGGTTTAATATATTTTACTTGTACGTTTGTAGTTTCCAGCCTACAAGCACACGACAACCCGCAACTAAGCCACATATGGCAACCACATGATGCGTTAAGTTTCCGCAACACCTCCAGCTTCCACGTTAGCTCTCCTTCCAGCAAATCAAGTGCTGTATGGGAAACCTTTCCACATAGGTTGTCCAACAATGGGTTTCTGTGGTGGTTCATCATTTTTTCGATGTTGTCAGTGAAACTTTTTTGTATTTCCCCGTACTGAGTTTCAACTATATCAATGACGCATCTTGCTATTCGCTCCAATGAACTCCCGCGCGTAACGTATCTTTTTAAATTTGCGTGCTGGCTCTCAACTCTGTTGGTGGTGTGCTGACCAAAGTTGCGACACTTATTGGTCCACGCACAAACGAACATTTATTTATAGTCTTTGAGCCAGTTTTCGTAGACATAACTAAAGACCACTGCAAAAATAAAATAATGAAATGTAAAAGCGTGTGTAAAATATAATAGATTGGGTGAGTCGTTTGTTGAAGGAACACTTACTTTCTCGGTTGGTAACCACGAGTCAGTTATACAATTTCTCCAAGTTGTACTTGTACATGGGCTCTGAAGCAGACTCGCACACTCTCCGCCAGTACTGTGACAACCCGAGATTTCAAGACCTTTCCTTTACGTGTCACCTGTTTTACAATCTTGTTTTATATTTCGTTGCACGTTGTACCACGTATATTATTTTAAATTATTTTAGTATAAGTTATTTATTTGGTGATTTAATGATTAATAAAAACCTAGTATGGCAAAAACACTGCCCGACGAAGAATAGGGAATGTGGGCTCGACGAAGAATGGGCTCGACGAAGATTAGAATTTCGTCACCTATAACACGACGAAGAATGCTTCTTCGTCGAAGAAGAGTTGTTCGCCGAGATGGGCTTGTGGCCCAAACAAAACCCAGTTACGACTCGGCCCGGTTTGCATTATATTTGCACATATCGATACAAGAGAAGTTATTATTATCAAAACCCTAGCTCCCTCTCTCTGCAAACCGACGGCTGTTCATCAATAGTTCGAGGTTTCCGACGCCCCGATCAAACCAATTCATTCAAAATCACGGTTAGCAGTCTTTTGTTGTTAGCTTGCTATATTTCTGATGATGTGATCTTGTGTGAGATTAGGGTTTCATGAATATTATCATAAGTTAAGACCAATATGATTAGGGCTTCGTCTACAACTGAGATTGATTAGGGTTGGTCATTGTTATGTGTTAAACGGTTAGCATGAATGATTAATAAGAGTTTTAGGTGATGAGTTGTGTTATCGTAATGGGGTTAAGAATTCGGAAACACTCATGATATTGATTGGTGAACTAGTGTTTGTAGGTTGATGTCGATGATTGTGTGTTATAACATATTCACAGACGTGTTAGTATATTGAACAAATCTTGAGTTACAATTGTGCTATTGATCCGATGTGAATGATTGACGGTGATGACTCTTACTAAGATCATTAGGGCTATTTGGTTCTCATGAAAGGGAATCTATAACTGACTTGACTCGTTGCAACCATCTGACGAAGGGCGACGAAGGATACACCTCGACGAAGAAGGTGGTTCGATGAAAGATAAATTCTTCGTCGGACAACCTTGATGGGATATTTCGTCAACCATGCACACAACGAAGAATGATCTTCGTTGTTATATACTTCATCGCTGAGGGATTCTTCGTCGATGAGGAGTCTTGGCCGTTAGACAAATCCGTTAAACAGTAACTAAGTATTTGGTAGTGGACTATGTGTTATATAATGCTACTGGTTGCATGTTGATAATGATGAATGTTTGAGTTACACAATGACGTTTGTACATGTATTGTTTAATGTGAATTCTCTAATGAGATTAACAAATTCAACTGCTGAATGCTACTGGGTGATATGCACATCGGATATAGTTTAATGTGAACTTGAGAAATTGCTAAGCATTGTGTTATGACCTATTGATGAATGCTATCTGTGTGAGAATACGTGACTTGGTTTATTATGGAACTAATAATATTATTAACCACGGTAGGGTTGATTGATTAACTGGAAAGAGTAACTAAATAAACCGAGCAAATCTAAGGTGAGTTCACTGCTCTTTTTCCAAGCATGCGTCCCAGGGAGGGACATCTGGTAAGCGTTCCGGGGAGGAATGTCGGGTTATTGGGTTTGACTGGAATGTTAAACTTGGGTTGTTGGTTAATACACTCATATCTATCTTTTAAGTCCCTTCTACCGATTTGTTGCCGGGGAGGCAACGGGGTATTAGTTGATAGCACTATTTAGGTTTGGCACCCTCACACCGTACCGGGGAGGACGGGCGTGAACTAGTGACCCCAGTCTTGACCATTGCTTTGATAGAGGCATTGGGGAATAGGGCAAATAATCTGGAGCCACGGCGGTAATCGAGTTATTAACAACATCAAATGTCAGAAATGTTTTATACTTATATCTGGTAAGTAAAACGTGTTAACAAACTTTGTACTCACCAGCGTCGTCTGACACACTTGTCTGCATGCTTGCAGGACGTTAGATTCATGGATTGGAACTTGCTATTTGGGAGTGCTGGAGTGGTCATGGGTCGTAGCTCTTGGATACATGTTCATTGGTTTTGCAATTTATTTTGAAACACTTGGATAACTATTTACATTATGCTTCCGCGGAACGAATTTGTTTTAAGTTGTGTTTGGAATTACTTTATGAAATAAATGGAAACTTTTATTTAATACTGTGTTATAGTTCAATGTGATTGGTGGCTTGGATCCTGGTACGCCACACGTTCCGCGGTGGTTCCGCATGTGGTATTTTGGGGGTGTGACAGTTTGGTATCAAAGCCACTGGTTATAGTGAACTAGGTTTTAAAACGTTTTTATAAAACTAGACTATAACCGAACAGCTTCGAAAATCGACCATGACACTCAGCTCCAGATTGCAAGGTTCGTATCTCGTTTACTTATTGCATAGCATATCTAGTATACATTCATGTATGATGTTGCATGTGATTGCACACTTATCACTACATACTGAATTCATGTGTATTTGCCTAGGTTATGTGGTTGATAGAGTCACAGTGTGACATCCCGTTAGACTTTCGTGACTTATGTTTTGTGGTGTCTTCTGATTTGCTACTCGAGTTTGAGGAACCTATTAGCACGAGTTAGGAGGAACTGAGATGAGCATGCGAATTGCATTGTTATTATGGGTGCACACATAATAATAATGTGGGGTGCATGTGAGTCCCAGTGAGGCTTAACAAGTGTGAAGGGGGTTACGCTCTGTAGTCTAATATTAACCTAGTAGTCTGTAGAAGTATTGTGAGGTTTGACTCCTACCTTATCTCGATCCTTAACCTTTTCCCTTTTCTCATATAGAATCATGAGCGGACGAGGCCATGGACGTGGTCACATCGCGATGACTCAGGCTGAGTTGACAAACTTGATTAACACACGTGTGGCTGAGGCTTTGGCAGCCTACCAAGCTGGTATGAAATGTGCCAAATAATTTTTATTCTTGTGTCGCGTACACAAATCTTACCCTTGTGTTGTATTTTATTTCGTCCATTAAGTCAGCAAGCAAACCAGCATCAAAACAATCCGCATGCTTGCACTTTCAAGATGTTCATGGATTGTAAGCCACAGACATTCAGTGGGACTGAAGGGGCTGTGGGGTTACTACGTTGGTTTTAGAAGGCTGAGTCAGACGTTCATGTGTAACTGTCCCGAGGGGGACCGAGTGAAGTATACTACAGGCACCTTGGAGGATGGTGCCTTAACCTGGTGGAATGCCTAAGTGCAAATGTTGGGCATCGAGATGGCTAATGCAACTACTTGGGATGATTTTAAAGAAATGATGCGGGAGGAGTACTATCCTCGTGACGAGATTCAGAAGCTCGAGAACGAGTACTACAATCTGAAGATGGAGGGGTCCGAGATCGAGGCTTACACGAAACGATCTCATGAGCTAGCAAATATGTGCCCTAACTTGTCTCGACCTCCACCTCGAAGAATTGAGTTGTACATCAAGGGCTTGGGACCATCAGTAAAGAGTTTGGTCACTGCTGCAAACCTTAACAATCTGCCTCAGATCATCCGTTTAGCACACAAGATTACCAACCAAGAGATCGAGCGTGGATCGCTACCGCCCCGTGTTTCTGCTACTACCCCTGCTGCTACCGCTACCACACCTGCTAGTGATAACAAACGTAAATGGAATGATGCTGACAAAGCAACCAGTGCAAGTCAATCGCAGAAAAGGCCTGACAACAGCAATAACCGTGGTTTCAGTCAGTCTTCTTCAGTTAACCAAGGCCAGGGCAGCAATCAGAGCCAAGGCTCCTACGTTGGTAGGAAGCCAAAGTGCAACAAGTGTGGGTATCATCATCATGGACCGTGTGTTCGGGCAAAAGACTGTAGAGCTCCGTACCCAAAGCAGCAGCAGCAAAATCAGCAGCAGAATCAGCAGCATCAGCAACAGCAAAGGCAGCAGCCCCATCAGAACCAAGGCTTTAGGAAGGGGTGTTTCAAGTGAGGGGATGAGGGTCACATTAAACGGGATTGCCCTCAACTGAATCAGAACGCCAATGATAAAAACAACCGTCAGAACAACAATAATAATGCTGGGAACAACAATAACGACAACAATGGGGGCAATGGTGCTCGTGGAAGGGTATTTACGATTGGGGCTGGTGATGCTAGGGAACGACGGCAATGTCGTGACTGGTACGTTTTTTGTGAACAACCTCTTTGCTTCTGTATTATTTGATTCCGGTGTCGATTGGAGTTATGTGTCCCTAGAGTTCAGTAACGATTAGGGTTAGCTCCAACACCTCTAGAAGCTAAGCATGTAGTAGAATTAGTAGATGGTAAAACAATTGAAGCCTCACACGTTCTTATGGGATGTAAACTAGATCTTGTGGGTCAAGTGTTTGACATTGACCTCCTTTCTGTTACCCTCGGTAGTTTTGACGTAGTGGTTGGTATGGATTGGTTGTCCAAGCACCGTGCTGACATCCTTTGTAAGGAGAAAATCGTACGTATTCCCCTCCCCAGTGGGGAATTTCTATCAGTTCAGGGGCATCGCAGTGGTGCGATGGTTGGTATCATCTCAGCTATGCAAGCGTAGAAGTGTCTACGAAAGGGGTATCCTGCTATTCTAGCACTTGTTACTGATCCTCAGTCTGAAGAGAGAAAGATCGAAGACCTGCCAGTTGTTCGTGAATTTCCTGATGTATTTCCTGAGGAACTACCTGGTTTACCTCCTCACCATCAAGTGGAATTCCATATTGATCTTGCGCCAGGAGCGGCCCCAATTTCTCGAGCTCCTTATCGTCTTGCACCTGGGGAGTTGCAAGAGCTATCTAATTAACTTCAGGAACTGTTGGATAGAGGTTTTATCCGACCCAGTTCTTTGCCTTGGGGAGCCCCAGTTCTATTTGTAAAGAAGAAAGACGGGTCCTTTCGTATGTGTATTGATTATCGGGAACTCAACAAGGTGACTGTCAAGAACCGTTATCCTCTGCCACGCATCGACGATTTGTTTAACCAGTTGCAAGGGTCAAGTTTTTACTCGAAAATCGACTTAAGATCGGGCTATCATCAGATGAGGGTCCGAGAGGAGGATGTTCCTAAAACAGCTTTTCGAACGTGGTATGGCCATCATGAGTTTCTGGTTATGCCGTTTGGGTTGACGAACGCGCCAGCGGTCTTCATGGACCTCATGAACCGTGTGTGCAACCCGTATCTTGACGACTTCGTTATCGTGTTTATCAACGATATTCTGATCTATTCAAAGAGCAAGGAAGATCACGAGCGACACCTGCGCCTTATTTTGGAGCTTCTGAGGAAGGAGCAACTCTACGCAAAATTCTCTAAGTGTGACTTCTGGATTCGAGAAGTGCACTTCCTTGGCCACATTGTGAATGAATCGGGAATACACGTGGATCCTGCAAATATTGATGCTATCAGAAATTGGGCGGCACCAAAGAATCCTTTGGAAGTATGACAGTTTCTTGGTCTCGTTGGGTACTATCGGAGATTTATTAAAGACTTCTCGAAGATTGCTCAACCTCTTACTTCGTTGACACAAAAAGGCGTTGCATACTCATGGGGAACGAAACAAGAAGATGCTTTCCAGCTGTTGAAGCAAAAACTCTGCAGTGCACCAATTTTGTCCTTACCTGAGGGAATCGAAGATTTTGTGGTGTACTGTGATGCTTCTATTCAGGGTCTCGGTTGCGTGCTGATGCAACACGAGAAGGTGATAGCATACGCCTCCCGACAGTTGAATGTTCACGAGAGAAATTACACAACTCACGACTTAGAGTTGGGAGCCGTGGTGTTTGCGCTCAAAATCTGGAGGCATTACCTGTACGATACTAAATGCACTATTTATACCGACCACAGGAGCCTTCAGCATATCTTTGACCAGAAGGAATTAAATATGCGACAGCATCGCTGGGCAGAACTCTTAAATGACTACGATTGTGCAATCAAGTATCACCCGGGTAAGGCTAACGTTGTAGCTGATGCCCTCAGTCGAAAGGAATCGAAACCCAAACGTGTTCGCGCCTTGCAGCTCACCATTCACTCAAATCTTCCTGATCAGATTCGTTCGGCTCAGGCTGAAGCATTGAAGGAAGAAAACATTAAAGCGGAGTATTTACGGGGCATGGAAAAGCGGCTGGTAGAGAGATCTGATGGTATTCTCTATTTCATGGAACGAGTATGGATCCCTTTGTTTGGAAATCTTAGAGAACTTGTGATGGATGAAGCGCACAAGTCTCGATACTCAGTTCATCCGGGTTCGGATAAGATGTATCAGGACCTAAAAGTTTTGTACTAGTGGCCGAGAATGAAGGCTCACATCGCGACTTATGTGAGTAAGTGTCTGACTTGTGCTAAGGTTAAAGTGGAATATCAGAAACCCTTGGGTCTACTTCAACAACCAGAGATACCCATGTGGAAATGGGAACAAATCGCAATGGATTTCATCACCGGTTTGCCGAGAACTCAAAACAGAAACGATACCATCTGGGTGATCGTTGATCGTCTCACGAAGTCAGCACATTTTCTAGCAATCAAGGAAACGGATAAGTTCTCACAGCTTGCAGCTGTCTATCTGAAGGAAGTGGTTTCTAGGCACGGGGTGCCGACCTCTATTATCTCTAATCGTGACCCGTGTTTTATTTCGGATTTATGGCAGTCGATGCATAAATCGTTCGGCTCGCGTCTTGACATGAGCACTGCTTATCACCCGCAGACGGATGGTCAAAGTGAACGAACCATCCAAACACTTGAAGACATGCTGAGAGCGTGCGTGATTGATTTTGGCAAGGGTTGGGAGAAATATTTGCCTTTGATAGAGTTTTCTTATAACAATAGCTACCATACCAGTATCTAGACAGCTCCATTCGAAGCATTGTACGGACGAAAATGTCGTTCACCTCTCTGTTGGGCTGAAGTGGGTGACAGCCAGATCACAGGTCCAGAACTGGTGCTTGAAACTTCTGAGAAAATCGTTCAGATCAGAAATCGTATGGCGGCAACGCGTAACGGTCAGAAAAGCTACGCTGACAAGCGTAGGAAACCCTTGGAAATCACTGTAGGCGACCGTGTTATGTTGAAGGTCTCACCCTGGAAGGGTGTGGTGCGGTTTGGGAAACGCAGCAAGCTTAATCCCCGTTATGTAGGGCCAATCAAAATCCTGGAGCGAATCGGTAAAGTGGCCTACAAGCTCGAGTTACCTGCTGAATTGGGTAACGTTCATGATGTTTTCCACGTGTCGCAACTAAAGAAGTGTTTGTCTGATGAAACACTGGTGGTACCGTTTCAAGAGCTGAAGATTGACGACAAAAACACTTACTTTCTCGGTTGGTAACCACGAGTCAGTTATACAATTTCTCCAAGTTGTACTTGTACATGGGCTCTGAAGCAGACTCGCACACTCTCCGCCAGTACTGTGACAACCCGAGATTTCAAGACCTTTCCTTTACGCGTCACCTGTTTTACAATCCTGTTTTATATTTCGTTGTACGTTGTATCACGTATATTATTTTAAATGATTTTAGTATAAGTTATTTATTTGGTGTTTTAATGATTAATAAAAACCTAGTATGGCAAAAACACTGCCCGACAGAGAGGTGAACGACGAAGAATGGCAAAAACCTAGTATGGCAAAAACACTGCCCGATGAATAATAGGGCATGTGGGCTTGACGAAGAATGGGCTCGACGAAGATTAGAATTTCGTCACCTATAACACGACGAAGAATGCCTCTTCGTCGAAGAAGAGTTGTTCACCGAGATGGGCTTGTGGCCCAAAGAAAACCCAGTTACGACTCGGCCCGGTTTGCATTATATTTGCACATATCGATACAAGAGAAGTTATTATTATCAAAACCCTAGCTCCCTCTCTCTGCAAACCGACGGCTGTTCATCAATAGTTCGAGGTTTCCGGGGCCCCGATCAAACCAATTCATTCAAAATCACGGTTAGCAGTCTTTTGTTGTTAGCTTGCTATATTTCTGATGATGTGATCTTGTGTGAGATTAGGGTTTCATGAATATTATCTTAACTTAAGACCAACATGATTAGGGCTTCGTCTACAACTGAGATTGATTAGGGTTGGTCATTGTTATGTGTTAAACGGTTAGCATGAATGATTAATAATGGGGTTAAGAATTCGGAAACACTCATGATATTGATCGGTGAACTAGTGTTTATAGGTTGATGTCGATGATTGTGTGTTATAACATATTCACAGATGTGTTAGTATGTTGAATAAATCTTGAGTTACAATTGTGCTATTGATCCGATGTGAATGATTGACGGTGATGACTCTTACTAAGATCATTAGGGCTATTTGGTTCTCATGAAAGGGAATCTGTAACTGACTTGACTCGTTGCAACCATCTGACGAAGGGCGACGAAGGATACACCTCGATGAAGAAGGTGGTTCGACGAAAGATAGATTCTTCGTCGGACAACGTTAATGGGATATTTCGTCAACCATGCACATGACGAAGAATGATCTTCGTCGTTATATACTTCGTTGCTGAGGGATTCTTCGTCGATGAGGAGTCTTGTCCGTTAGACAAATCCGTTAAACAGTAACTAAGTATTTGGTAGTGGACTATGTGTTATATAATGCTACTGGCTGCATGTTGATAATGATGAATGTATTAGTTACACAATGACGTTTGTACATGTATTGTTTAATGTGAATTATCTAATGAGATTAACAAATTCAACTGCTGAATGCTACTGCGTGATATGCACATGGGATGTGGTTTAATGTGAACTTGAGAAATTGCTAAGCATTGTGTAATGACCTATTGATGAATGCTATATGTGTGAGAATACGTGAATTGGTTTATTATGGAACTAATAATATTATTAACCACGGTAGGGTTGATTGATTAACTGGAAAGAGTAACTAAATAAACCGAGCAAATCTAAGGTGAGTTCACTGCTCTTTTTCCAAGCATGCGTCCCGGGGAGGGACATCTGGTAAGCGTTCCGGGGAGGAATGTCGGGTTATTGGGTTTGACTGGAATGTTAAACTTGGGTTGTTGGTTAATACACTCATATCTAGCATTTAAGTCCCTTCTACCGATTTGTTGCCGGGGAGGCAACGGGGTATTAGTTGATAGCGCTATTTAGGTTTAGCACCCTCACACCGTACCGGGGTGGACGGACGTGAACTAATGACCCCAGTCTTGACCATTGCTTTGATAGAGGCATTGGGGAATATGGCAAATAATCTGGAGACATCGGCGGTAATCGAGTTATTAACAACATCAAATCTCTGAAATGTTTTATACTTATATCTGGTAACTAAAACGTGTTAACAAACTTTGAACTCAACAGCGTCGTCTGACACACTTGTTTGCATGCTTGCAGGACGTTAGATTCATGGATTGGAACTTGCTATCTGGGAGTGCTGGAGTGGTCATGGGTCGTAGCTCTTGGATACATGTTCATTGGTTTTGCAATTTATTTTGAAACACTTGGATAACTATTTACATTATGCTTCCGCTGAACGAATTTGTCTTAAGTTGTGTTTGGAATTACTTTATGAAATAAATAGAAACTTTTATTTAATACTGTGTTATAGTTCAATGTGATTGGTGGCTTGGATCCTGGTATGTCACACGTTCCGCGGTGGTTCCGCGTGTGGTATTTTGGGGGTGTGACAAGTACGACAGAAATTTCTCACAATCTAATTTATTGAACCCTTGCTTGCAATGTTTACATATATTTTGTTCGATGTGAAACAAACATAGAAACCTAGACGCGTCCGGGAATACTTTCGCACACGCGTTAATTAGGGCTAGCTCTCTGTCCGTGACTATCACACGCGGCATCATACATTCATGCAACATTGACTTGATCCGCTCAAGCATCCACACGAAGTTATCCCTTCGTTCTTTGCAAATAAAGGTATGTGCGATACAAAAAGACTTGTTGGTCGACGTCAAACACACAACCTGGACAAATGGCATGTTGTAGATGTTTGTTTTGTAGGTCGGGTCGACCAACATCACGTGCGGGAATGCACGCCACATAGTGATTGAAAGAGGATGAACAAAGAAAAGCTCTGTTACGACATCTGTTTTGGGTTCCTGTCGGGTGTCGTAAATGAATCGGTTGTCATGCAGCACGCATTCCAGTGCCTGCATAGGAGTCTTTCCGTCCATCAGTGATGCTCTATTTTTTTGTACCGCATTTTGCACGTCTTTATGAACATGCAGGCTGTCGGGAAACTGCTTTCTCAGGGTTTGAAATATGTTACGTGGCTCCATGTTTGGAGCAGTTAGCTGTTCCACTAGCTTGTATTCGACTTTAGTAAATCTTCGCACAAAAGCGTGGCCCAACAGACTCGTCGTAGGTTCGTGGTTATGGTTCGCGTTGTCCACTTTTAACTCCCATGTGTCATTCGTTACGTCCCGGATAATGAGTAATGAAAATGTGCAACCAATTTTTTTGCTACCAGCTTTCCTAACTGTTGCTTTACTACGGTGCTCACCACTACGGTCGCACACAAGCCATACCATCCCCGTAGTACCACCAATATTTTTCGATCGGCGGGTAACAATTACGTAACCATTCTCCTTTCCCGTTGCTTGTACCCAATTCTTCAAATCAGTTAGAGACATGAAACGCTAAAAAAAGTTACGTTAATAATAATAACAATAATAATAATTATAATAACAACAATAATAATAATTATAATATATGTAACAATAATAATAATAATAATAATAACAACAACAATAATAATAACAATAATAATAATAATAATTTTAACAATAATAATAATTATAATAATTTTAACAACGATAATAATTATTATAATATTAAGAATTATAACAAAAATACGAATATTAACAATAACATTAACAATATAATTTTAACAATAATATTAATAATAACAATAACAATATAATTTTAACAATAATAATTATTATTATAAGAATAATACAAATATTAATGTGATACCTCATGTATTTGAAACGGATTGTCCGGGGTAGATGGTTCATAAACATCATACAGTGGTGTGTTACGAGGCTCATAACCGTATCCACCTTCACCCCTGTATCCACCTTCACCCCCGTATCCTCTGTATCCACCTTCACCTTCACCCCGTACCCGTAACCCGGATACGATTGCTGCGTCGGGTAATATGGTTCATCAACAGGTATGCATTCTCAGCATCGTATCCACTTTGTTGCACGTACGGAGATCCATACCCATACCCGTATCCGTAATCCGGATACACTTGATGCGCCGGGTAATTTGGTTCATCAACAGGTGGAGTCGGAGTCTCGTTCAAGTCTGGCAACTGTGTTTTTTGATCAACAGGGACTCCCGACACAACCTCCTCCTCCTCATTGACATCATTTACTCCCCATGCGTCGTTAGAATAGCGATTACAGAAATAATTCTCGTCCCAAAATGATGACATTTTAACAATATTGTGTTTGATATAGAGGAAAAGAAGATATACATAACAATAACAATTGAACAAACTTAGAAGATGATTGATGTCGAAGGCAGAGATGCATGGCTAAATAGACTTTTGAATTTACAATCATACGCCTCGTATAGCTCTATACTCTGCGTATAGCTTTATTCACGTGCCTAGACAACATCGTATCAGTGTCAAATCAGTCTGACATACGCTGCGTATAGGTCTATACGCAGCGTCTTACTTTATATACATACGCTGCGTATAGACCTATACGCAGCGTATGTCAGACTGGTTTGACTGTCTGGTCGTGTACCTACCCCTTACCTACGCTGCGTATAGGTCTATATGCTGCGTAGATGGGTAACCCTATACGCAGCGTAGGTAAACCCTAAATGTGTAGATAGCCAACCAAGGTGTGCAGATAGTTTGGCCCCATTAAGAATTAGTTAGAGTTAGCTAAAACAATAACGGTTGAATGGTTTAATTTAAAAACCTTATGCTAGTAAGCCAAACATCGCATTTCTCTTTCTCTACCACAATACACAATCTCACACTCCATCTCATTGTTTAAAATCGATATTAACTAAGTAAATCGACATGTGTTTCCTTGATTTTAACTATGTGTTATTCTTTCTTGATTTTAGGTGGTGACTACTTGAACCCCCTGATTTCTCTTCACATACATGCTTGCACTTCTTCCTTGATCAACCATCATGTGTGCTAATGGAAGAAGCTACCGCTATGACGTGTTTCTAAGCTTTAAGTTTGCCGTTACTTGAAATTCAAGTGAAGCCAGAAACCGGGTAGGTGTTTTTTTTTATTTCTTATTTTCAACTAATACATAAAAATTAGACTCTTGTTTTTAGAAGTTAAGTGAATAGAGGACTAGAGCCTTTGTTGCTAAACAGAAATGAGCGTTATATTAATGACTAATGTAATGTTATCTACAAAACAGATAAATCAAAGAAAAAAAAAAACAAAAAACAAAAAAATATATATGATTCAAAAGTTTTTGCTGACAATTACAAAAACATACTAATGATTATCACTAACTTGTTTGTTGATCGCGTCCATGATGACTTTAGAGAACGGGAGATGGCTTCACACGTGACTTTAGATCGATGTGGCTCCGTACATGGTTCCATCACTTTTAACAAGGTTTTGTGATTTCAAGTCATTGTTTCAACGTCAGTAGACATGGTGTAACATTCCATGTAAAGTGTGTCAAGAGCGGTTTTTGTTTTTACCCGATGAGTTGCTCGTCCATGCAAAACACATTTTGGTAGAGAAGGTTTCCACCCTCTTATAAGGAAGGTTTCATTCTCCTTCTCAACCGATGTGAGACTTACACATGGTTACAAGGTCGTGAGACATGCTTTTAACGGCTTCACCCATGGTTTTCAACATGGCTTCAGACATGGTTACGTTACTTCATACAAACATGGTTTCACAGTTTAGAAGCAAACTTTGTTTCACCTTTATGTAGTCTCAGATTTTGGTTTTTGGAGAAGTTGTTTGTATTGTCATCCCTATTATTATTTTCTTCTTCTGTTTTTCTTAACCATTTTCTTCACTTCATCAGTAGATAGGTTACGAAATTTCTATAAAAATATAGATTTATCACGTGTTTGCAATTAAAGATAATTAAGTGGAAGATGACCAAACAAATTAAGGAATCGATTCAAAGCTAGATCCTTTTGTACATTGATCAATATTTTAAACCAGAATATTAAAAGTGTCAGGGAAATTTACACAAATGGGATGAAATTTCTAAAGTGTTAGTTCGTGATGATAAATGTTGTTTATGACAATTTGGAAACATTTCTAATGCAACCAAAGCTCATGGATGTTCAATGGAGTAAAAAAAAAAACTCAGTAATTTTGTACAGTGTTTCAACATTTGTAGATTTTTTAATGAAATGAACGTGTTGATTTATCAAAATTTATTTGTTGAACCAACGGTAATATCAACTTTAAACAATGCCAATATCACTGTAAAAGAGTGTGGATAACAATGCGAAAGAATTTGAATATCACAACTATAATAAAACAAGTGTTACGCCAATGGAGTGGTGGTCCATTGGTAAAGACAAAGTCTTTAAACACCATGGGAGAGGGAGGTCTTGGGTTCAAGTCCCACAGACGACAGAAATAAACAAAAATTTGGCGTTTAAAAAGAAAAGTAAAACATGTGTTACATTAAAGTAAACTACATGTATTTATGCGTTATCTATTGGTCATGTACATATGGTGTATACTTGCTTTTAAATCCATCCATTCAACAATTTTTTTTTAACGAAGTTAGTTTCCTTACCTTAACTAAAACGAAAATGAACCACTGTGACTCAAAAAAATCAAATTAGAACTATTGGACTAAAATTATTGGCAAACCACATGAAGTAAAACCTTAATTTACTCTCAGTTGCACCTCATCCGTTTTTATAGTTATAACTTGTACTCGTTCATTTTTATAAAAATCTAATTGCACAGGGTCGTTTATTTTTTATGAACATCTCTATATAAATTACACTGAAAACCGAGTTGGATTCAGACAGAGTACACTCGAGTTGGATTCAGACAGAGTACACTCGCTTTAGTATCTTTTATCTTAGTAACATACTTCTAAATCTATTCTGTTGTTCATCACACGAATCAAGCACTCATACCATTACAAATCGATCATTTATACATTTAGTACTCTTAATCAATTCACCAACCATCTGTTGATCCCAATTTCTCGAGCTCCTTATCGTCTTGCACCTGGGGAGTTGCAAGAGCTATCTAATTAACTTCAGGAACTGTTGGATAGAGGTTTTATCCGACCCAGTTCTTTGCCTTGGGGAGCCCCAGTTCTATTTGTAAAGAAGAAAGACGGGTCCTTTCGTATGTGTATTGATTATCGGGAACTCAACAAGGTGACTGTCAAGAACCGTTATCCTCTGCCACGCATCGACGATTTGTTTAACCAGTTGCAAGGGTCAAGTTTTTACTCGAAAATCGACTTAAGATCGGGCTATCATCAGATGAGGGTCCGAGAGGAGGATGTTCCTAAAACAGCTTTTCGAACGTGGTATGGCCATCATGAGTTTCTGGTTATGCCGTTTGGGTTGACGAACGCGCCAGCGGTCTTCATGGACCTCATGAACCGTGTGTGCAACTCGTATCTTGACGACTTCGTTATCGTGTTTATCAACGATATTCTGATCTATTCAAAGAGCAAGGAAGATCACGAGCGACACCTGCGCCTTATTTTGGAGCTTCTGAGGAAGGAGCAACTCTACGCAAAATTCTCTAAGTGTGACTTCTGGATTCGAGAAGTGCACTTCCTTGGCCACATTGTGAATGAATCGGGAATACACGTGGATCCTGCAAATATTGATGCTATCAGAAATTGGGCGGCACCAAAGAATCCTTCGGAAGTATGACAGTTTCTTGGTCTCGTTGGGTACTATCGGAGATTTATTAAAGACTTCTCGAAGATTGCTCAACCTCTTACTTCGTTGACACAAAAAGGCGTTGCATACTCATGGGGAACGAAACAAGAAGATGCTTTCCAGCTGTTGAAGCAAAAACTCTGCAGTGCACCAATTTTGTCCTTACCTGAGGGAATCGAAGATTTTGTGGTGTACTGTGATGCTTCTATTCAGGGTCTCGGTTGCGTGCTGATGCAACACGAGAAGGTGATAGCATACGCCTCCCGACAGTTGAATGTTCACGAGAGAAATTACACAACTCACGACTTAGAGTTGGGAGCCGTGGTGTTTGCGCTCAAAATCTGGAGGCATTACCTGTACGATACTAAATGCACTATTTATACCGACCACAGGAGCCTTCAGCATATCTTTGACCAGAAGGAATTAAATATGCGACAGCATCGCTGGGCAGAACTCTTAAATGACTACGATTGTGCAATCAAGTATCACCCGGGTAAGGCTAACGTTGTAGCTGATGCCCTCAGTCGAAAGGAATCGAAACCCAAACGTGTTCGCGCCTTGCAGCTCACCATTCACTCAAATCTTCCTGATCAGATTCGTTCGGCTCAGGCTGAAGCATTGAAGGAAGAAAACATTAAAGCGGAGTATTTACGGGGCATGGAAAAGCGGCTGGTAGAGAGATCTGATGGTATTCTCTATTTCATGGAACGAGTATGGATCCCTTTGTTTGGAAATCTTAGAGAACTTGTGATGGATGAAGCGCACAAGTCTCGATACTCAGTTCATCCGGGTTCGGATAAGATGTATCAGGACCTAAAAGTTTTGTACTAGTGGCCGAGAATGAAGGCTCACATCGCGACTTATGTGAGTAAGTGTCTGACTTGTGCTAAGGTTAAAGTGGAATATCAGAAACCCTTGGGTCTACTTCAACAACCAGAGATACCCATGTGGAAATGGGAACAAATCGCAATGGATTTCATCACCGGTTTGCCGAGAACTCAAAACAGAAACGATACCATCTGGGTGATCGTTGATCGTCTCACGAAGTCAGCACATTTTCTAGCAATCAAGGAAACGGATAAGTTCTCACAGCTTGCAGCTGTCTATCTGAAGGAAGTGGTTTCTAGGCACGGGGTGCCGACCTCTATTATCTCTAATCGTGACCCGCGTTTTATTTCGGATTTATGGCAGTCGATGCATAAATCGTTCGGCTCGCGTCTTGACATGAGCACTGCTTATCACCCGCAGACGGATGGTCAAAGTGAACGAACCATCCAAACACTTGAAGACATGCTGAGAGCGTGCGTGATTGATTTTGGAAAGGGTTGGGAGAAATATTTGCCTTTGATAGAGTTTTCTTATAACAATAGCTACCATACCAGTATCTAGACAGCTCCATTCGAAGCATTGTACGGACGAAAATGTCGTTCACCTCTCTGTTGGGCTGAAGTGGGTGACAGCCAGATCACAGGTCCAGAACTGGTGCTTGAAACTTCTGAGAAAATCGTTCAGATCAGAAATCGTATGGCGGCAACGCATAACGGTCAGAAAAGCTACGCTGACAAGCGTAGGAAACCCTTGGAAATCACTGTAGGCGACCGTGTTATGTTGAAGGTCTCACCCTGGAAGGGTGTGGTGCGGTTTGGGAAACGCAGCAAGCTTAATCCCCGTTATGTAGGGCCAATCAAAATCCTGGAGCGAATCGGTAAAGTGGCCTACAAGCTCGAGTTACCTGCTGAATTGGGTAACGTTCATGATGTTTTCCACGTGTCGCAACTAAAGAAGTGTTTGTCTGATGAAACACTGGTGGTACCGTTTCAAGAGCTGAAGATTGACGACAAAAACACTTACTTTCTCGGTTGGTAACCACGAGTCAGTTATACAATTTCTCCAAGTTGTACTTGTACATGGGCTCTGAAGCAGACTCGCACACTCTCCGCCAGTACTGTGACAACCCGAGATTTCAAGACCTTTCCTTTACGCGTCACCTGTTTTACAATCCTGTTTTATATTTCGTTGTACGTTGTATCACGTATATTATTTTAAATGATTTTAGTATAAGTTATTTATTTGGTGTTTTAATGATTAATAAAAACCTAGTATGGCAAAAACACTGCCCGACAGAGAGGTGAACGACGAAGAATGGCAAAAACCTAGTATGGCAAAAACACTGCCCGATGAATAATAGGGCATGTGGGCTTGACGAAGAATGGGCTCGACGAAGATTAGAATTTCGTCACCTATAACACGACGAAGAATGCCTCTTCGTCGAAGAAGAGTTGTTCACCGAGATGGGCTTGTGGCCCAAAGAAAACCCAGTTACGACTCGGCCCGGTTTGCATTATATTTGCACATATCGATACAAGAGAAGTTATTATTATCAAAACCCTAGCTCCCTCTCTCTGCAAACCGACGGCTGTTCATCAATAGTTCGAGGTTTCCGGGGCCCCGATCAAACCAATTCATTCAAAATCACGGTTAGCAGTCTTTTGTTGTTAGCTTGCTATATTTCTGATGATGTGATCTTGTGTGAGATTAGGGTTTCATGAATATTATCTTAACTTAAGACCAACATGATTAGGGCTTCGTCTACAACTGAGATTGATTAGGGTTGGTCATTGTTATGTGTTAAACGGTTAGCATGAATGATTAATAATGGGGTTAAGAATTCGGAAACACTCATGATATTGATCGGTGAACTAGTGTTTATAGGTTGATGTCGATGATTGTGTGTTATAACATATTCACAGATGTGTTAGTATGTTGAATAAATCTTGAGTTACAATTGTGCTATTGATCCGATGTGAATGATTGACGGTGATGACTCTTACTAAGATCATTAGGGCTATTTGGTTCTCATGAAAGGGAATCTGTAACTGACTTCACTCGTTGCAACCATCTGACGAAGGGCGACGAAGGATACACCTCGATGAAGAAGGTGGTTCGACGAAAGATAGATTCTTCGTCGGACAACGTTAATGGGATATTTCGTCAACCATGCACATGACGAAGAATGATCTTCGTCGTTATATACTTCGTTGCTGAGGGATTCTTCGTCGATGAGGAGTCTTGTCCGTTAGACAAATCCGTTAAACAGTAACTAAGTATTTGGTAGTGGACTATGTGTTATATAATGCTACTGGCTGCATGTTGATAATGATGAATGTATTAGTTACACAATGACGTTTGTACATGTATTGTTTAATGTGAATTATCTAATGAGATTAACAAATTCAACTGCTGAATGCTACTGCGTGATATGCACATGGGATGTGGTTTAATGTGAACTTGAGAAATTGCTAAGCATTGTGTAATGACCTATTGATGAATGCTATATGTGTGAGAATACGTGAATTGGTTTATTATGGAACTAATAATATTATTAACCACGGTAGGGTTGATTGATTAACTGGAAAGAGTAACTAAATAAACCGAGCAAATCTAAGGTGAGTTCACTGCTCTTTTTCCAAGCATGCGTCCCGGGGAGGGACATCTGGTAAGCGTTCCGGGGAGGAATGTCGGGTTATTGGGTTTGACTGGAATGTTAAACTTGGGTTGTTGGTTAATACACTCATATCTAGCATTTAAGTCCCTTCTACCGATTTGTTGCCGGGGAGGCAACGGGGTATTAGTTGATAGCGCTATTTAGGTTTAGCACCCTCACACCGTACCGGGGTGGACGGACGTGAACTAATGACCCCAGTCTTGACCATTGCTTTGATAGAGGCATTGGGGAATATGGCAAATAATCTGGAGACATCGGCGGTAATCGAGTTATTAACAACATCAAATCTCTGAAATGTTTTATACTTATATCTGGTAACTAAAACGTGTTAACAAACTTTGAACTCAACAGCGTCGTCTGACACACTTGTTTGCATGCTTGCAGGACGTTAGATTCATGGATTGGAACTTGCTATCTGGGAGTGCTGGAGTGGTCATGGGTCGTAGCTCTTGGATACATGTTCATTGGTTTTGCAATTTATTTTGAAACACTTGGATAACTATTTACATTATGCTTCCGCTGAACGAATTTGTCTTAAGTTGTGTTTGGAATTACTTTATGAAATAAATAGAAACTTTTATTTAATACTGTGTTATAGTTCAATGTGATTGGTGGCTTGGATCCTGGTATGTCACACGTTCCGCGGTGGTTCCGCGTGTGGTATTTTGGGGGTGTGACAAGTACGACAGAAATTTCTCACAATCTAATTTATTGAACCCTTGCTTGCAATGTTTACATATATTTTGTTCGATGTGAAACAAACATAGAAACCTAGACGCGTCCGGGAATACTTTCGCACACGCGTTAATTAGGGCTAGCTCTCTGTCCGTGACTATCACACGCGGCATCATACATTCATGCAACATTGACTTGATCCGCTCAAGCATCCACACGAAGTTATCCCTTCGTTCTTTGCAAATAAAGGTATGTGCGATACAAAAAGACTTGTTGGTCGACGTCAAACACACAACCTGGACAAATGGCATGTTGTAGATGTTTGTTTTGTAGGTCGGGTCGACCAACATCACGTGCGGGAATGCACGCCACATAGTGATTGAAAGAGGATGAACAAAGAAAAGCTCTGTTACGACATCTGTTTTGGGTTCCTGTCGGGTGTCGTAAATGAATCGGTTGTCATGCAGCACGCATTCCAGTGCCTGCATAGGAGTCTTTCCGTCCATCAGTGATGCTCTATTTTTTTGTACCGCATTTTGCACGTCTTTATGAACATGCAGGCTGTCGGGAAACTGCTTTCTCAGGGTTTGAAATATGTTACGTGGCTCCATGTTTGGAGCAGTTAGCTGTTCCACTAGCTTGTATTCGACTTTAGTAAATCTTCGCACAAAAGCGTGGCCCAACAGACTCGTCGTAGGTTCGTGGTTATGGTTCGCGTTGTCCACTTTTAACTCCCATGTGTCATTCGTTACGTCCCGGATAATGAGTAATGAAAATGGGCAACCAATTTTTTTGCTACCAGCTTTCCTAACTGTTGCTTTACTACGGTGCTCACCACTACGGTCGCACACAAGCCATACCATCCCCGTAGTACCACCAATATTTTTCGATCGGCGGGTAACAATTACGTAACCATTCTCCTTTCCCGTTGCTTGTACCCAATTCTTCAAATCAGTTAGAGACATGAAACGCTAAAAAAAGTTACGTTAATAATAATAACAATAATAATAATTATAATAACAACAATAATAATAATTATAATATATGTAACAATAATAATAATAATAACAACAACAATAATAATAACAATAATAATAATAATAATTTTAACAATAATAATAATTATAATAATTTTAACAACGATAATAATTATTATAATATTAAGAATTATAACAAAAATACGAATATTAACAATAACATTAACAATATAATTTTAACAATAATATTAATAATAACAATAACAATATAATTTTAACAATAATAATTATTATTATAAGAATAATACAAATATTAATGTGATACCTCATGTATTTGAAACGGATTGTCCGGGGTAGATGGTTCATAAACATCATACAGTGGTGTGTTACGAGGCTCATAACCGTATCCACCTTCACCCCTGTATCCACCTTCACCCCCGTATCCTCTGTATCCACCTTCACCTTCACCTTCACCCCGTACCCGTAACCCGGATACGATTGCTGCGTCGGGTAATATGGTTCATCAACAGGTATGCATTCTCAGCATCGTATCCACTTTGTTGCACGTACGGAGATCCATACCCATACCCGTATCCGTAATCCGGATACACTTGATGCGCCGGGTAATTTGGTTCATCAACAGGTGGAGTCGGAGTCTCGTTCAAGTCTGGCAACTGTGTTTTTTGATCAACAGGGACTCCAGACACAACCTCCTCCTCCTCATTGACATCATTTACTCCCCATGCGTCGTTAGAATAGCGATTACAGAAATAATTCTCGTCCCAAAATGATGACATTTTAACAATATTGTGTTTGATATAGAGGAAAAGAAGATATACATAACAATAACAATTGAACAAACTTAGAAGATGATTGATGTCGAAGGCAGAGATGCATGGCTAAATAGACTTTTGAATTTACAATCATACGCCTCGTATAGCTCTATACTCTGCGTATAGCTTTATTCACGTGCCTAGACAACATCGTATCAGTGTCAAATCAGTCTGACATACGCTGCGTATAGGTCTATACGCAGCGTCTTACTTTATATACATACGCTGCGTATAGACCTATACGCAGCGTATGTCAGACTGGTTTGACTGTCTGGTCGTGTACCTACCCCTTACCTACGCTGCGTATAGGTCTATATGCTGCGTAGATGGGTAACCCTATACGCAGCGTAGGTAAACCCTAAATGTGTAGATAGCCAACCAAGGTGTGCAGATAGTTTGGCCCCATTAAGAATTAGTTAGAGTTAGCTAAAACAATAACGGTTGAATGGTTTAATTTAAAAACCTTATGCTAGTAAGCCAAACATCGCATTTCTCTTTCTCTACCACAATACACAATCTCACACTCCATCTCATTGTTTAAAATCGATATTAACTAAGTAAATCGACATGTGTTTCCTTGATTTTAACTATGTGTTATTCTTTCTTGATTTTAGGTGGTGACTACTTGAACCCCCTGATTTCTCTTCACATACATGCTTGCACTTCTTCCTTGATCAACCATCATGTGTGCTAATGGAAGAAGCTACCGCTATGACGTGTTTCTAAGCTTTAAGTTTGCCGTTACTTGAAATTCAAGTGAAGCCAGAAACCGGGTAGGTGTTTTTTTTTATTTCTTATTTTCAACTAATACATAAAAATTAGACTCTTGTTTTTAGAAGTTAAGTGAATAGAGGACTAGAGCCTTTGTTGCTAAACAGAAATGAGCGTTATATTAATGACTAATGTAATGTTATCTACAAAACAGATAAATCAAAGAAAAAAAAAAACAAAAAACAAAAAAATATATATGATTCAAAAGTTTTTGCTGACAATTACAAAAACATACTAATGATTATCACTAACTTGTTTGTTGATCGCGTCCATGATGACTTTAGAGAACGGGAGATGGCTTCACACGTGACTTTAGATCGATGTGGCTCCGTACATGGTTCCATCACTTTTAACAAGGTTTTGTGATTTCAAGTCATTGTTTCAACGTCAGTAGACATGGTGTAACATTCCATGTAAAGTGTGTCAAGAGCGGTTTTTGTTTTTACCCGATGAGTTGCTCGTCCATGCAAAACACATTTTGGTAGAGAAGGTTTCCACCCTCTTATAAGGAAGGTTTCATTCTCCTTCTCAACCGATGTGAGACTTACACATGGTTACAAGGTCGTGAGACATGCTTTTAACGGCTTCACCCATGGTTTTCAACATGGCTTCAGACATGGTTACGTTACTTCATACAAACATGGTTTCACAGTTTAGAAGCAAACTTTGTTTCACCTTTATGTAGTCTCAGATTTTGGTTTTTGGAGAAGTTGTTTGTATTGTCATCCCTATTATTATTTTCTTCTTCTGTTTTTCTTAACCATTTTCTTCACTTCATCAGTAGATAGGTTACGAAATTTCTATAAAAATATAGATTTATCACGTGTTTGCAATTAAAGATAATTAAGTGGAAGATGACCAAACAAATTAAGGAATCGATTCAAAGCTAGATCCTTTTGTACATTGATCAATATTTTAAACCAGAATATTAAAAGTGTCAGGGAAATTTACACAAATGGGATGAAATTTCTAAAGTGTTAGTTCGTGATGATAAATGTTGTTTATGACAATTTGGAAACATTTCTAATGCAACCAAAGCTCATGGATGTTCAATGGAGTAAAAAAAAAAACTCAGTAATTTTGTACAGTGTTTCAACATTTGTAGATTTTTTAATGAAATGAACGTGTTGATTTATCAAAATTTATTTGTTGAACCAACGGTAATATCAACTTTAAACAATGCCAATATCACTGTAAAAGAGTGTGGATAACAATGCGAAAGAATTTGAATATCACAACTATAATAAAACAAGTGTTACGCCAATGGAGTGGTGGTCCATTGGTAAAGACAAAGTCTTTAAACACCATGGGAGAGGGAGGTCTTGGGTTCAAGTCCCACAGACGACAGAAATAAACAAAAATTTGGCGTTTAAAAAGAAAAGTAAAACATGTGTTACATTAAAGTAAACTACATGTATTTATGCGTTATCTATTGGTCATGTACATATGGTGTATACTT
Organism: Helianthus tuberosus; assembly: GCA_030545235.1. Classification (NCBI taxonomy): domain Eukaryota; kingdom Viridiplantae; phylum Streptophyta; class Magnoliopsida; order Asterales; family Asteraceae; genus Helianthus; species Helianthus tuberosus. Next base: position 68,436,067 of record CM060434.1, on the reverse strand, counting down.
GCTTTTAAATCCATCCATTCAACAATTTTTTTTTAACGAAGTTAGTTTCCTTACCTTAACTAAAACGAAAATGAACCACTGTGACTCAAAAAAATCAAATTAGAACTATTGGACTAAAATTATTGGCAAACCACATGAAGTAAAACCTTAATTTACTCTCAGTTGCACCTCATCCGTTTTTATAGTTATAACTTGTACTCGTTCATTTTTATAAAAATCTAATTGCACAGGGTCGTTTATTTTTTATGAACATCTCTATATAAATTACACTGAAAACCGAGTTGGATTCAGACAGAGTACACTCGAGTTGGATTCAGACAGAGTACACTCGCTTTAGTATCTTTTATCTTAGTAACATACTTCTAAATCTATTCTGTTGTTCATCACACGAATCAAGCACTCATACCATTACAAATCGATCATTTATACATTTAGTACTCTTAATCAATTCACCAACCATCTGTTGATCCATTCAAATGTGCTGATAGCTCTGGTGGTACTGTAATAAAGGAGAACCATTGTTCCAAATAGTAATTTCTTGTTCAAAGTAGATGTACATTGAAAACATAACTTTCTTCGCACTACATTAATCACAGCAAATCAATTCAGATCTTTTCTGTACCACTCTTTTGACTGCAAATATCTAATAGATTCATCACCATACATACATACATACATACATACATAGGATAAGGATCGGTTAGGAACCGCCTTTTATTGCGAGAACCGCGAGAACCAATGTGAACACAACCAAAAATACCTAAAAAACCTAAAAAACACACAAATTTTTTTTTTTAAATAAAAATCGCTATTTTTCGTTACGAAAAAAATTTCAAGTAACAATTATGGATGCACATATGCATATGTATCATTTCTTTAACAAATTCCGTAATACATTACCAGTATTAGACAATTGCAGTTTCATTTACACTTCCATCCGTAATACAATACTTTTTACATTAACAATATTAAAAATGCACATGTGCATCTATATGTATGAACATGATATAACGTGTTTTTGGTACACTACTTTAAATACATTTTCCTTTTCATCTATCATACTATCCATAATACACAACCATTATCTCCTACTATCCATAATACAATACCATTACCAATATGTATAGTATTTTTCACTTTATGCACATGTGCATCAACACCCTTCATACCATACCAAACAACATATTACATCATAAAGTGACAAATATAACCAAACAATCAACCACTAAAACATGTATATTGACCTACTTCATCATTCAAAATCACAAACTTTTTGTACTAAAACACGTTATATCATGTTCATACATATTGATGCACATGTGCATTTTATATATTTTTAATGTAAAAAGTAGTGTATTACGGATGGTAGTATAAATGAAAGTGAAATTGTCTAATACTGGTAATGTATTACGGAATTTGTCAAAGAAATGATACATATGCACATGTGCATTGATAATTGTTACTCGATTTTTTTTTTGTAACGAAAAATAACGATTTTTATGTAAAAAATAAGAGTAAATTACAAGTTTTGTCCTTTACGTTTACACCAAATTGCAGGCGTTGTCCTTTGTCTTTAAAATTGACGAGTTTTGTACTTAATGTTACACAATCTTGCACGTTATGTCATTTAAGCCAAACTCAGTTAGATCTTTTGGTTAAATCAAATTACAAAAGGATAATTTAGTCTTTTTACCCATTTATTTAATATTATTTTAAAAATAAAACAATTATTGTTATTATTATTATATCCATAACTCTCTCTCTACCACTACCACCACCACCACCACCTGCCAACGCACCACAACAACCACCATCAACCCACCACCACCCGCCAACCACCCACTTCCACCACCACCACCACCACCGCCACCCACCAACCGCCAACTTCCACCACCTATTACCCTTGTCAATACTCAATATTAACACATACCCAGTTCAATATTCAAACATTATAACAAACCCCGATTTCACACTTTTGCCACACTCGTTGTTCAAACATTATAACAAACCCCGATTTCACACTTTAGCTTACATAAAGTATAGCAAAATATGCTTACAACTCTATGGTTACCCAACTAAAATTACAAATTTCACTATAACAAACCCCGATTTCATTCCATAAAATTCAAGAAACAAGATATATATTCCCAATTACATCTTTTATAACCCCATTCAATACTCAATATTAACACATACCCAGTTCAATATTCAAGCTATTATAATATTCAATATTAATACATATCCGGTTCAAATCGCAATAAATCACACTTAAACCCATCTGGGTTTCCATGGATTTTAATCTAAACCCATAAAAATTATCGCTTTACAATCATCATCAACCAAGATTCAAGAATGAGGAAGAGGGAAAGAGAAAACCCATGTGGGATCTGTGGCCATTGCCACAAAGATAAAGAGGGTGAAGTTTGTGGGATTTATGGTCATTCGGATTTGAGAAATCTCTAATTCAAGTTAGTGCCTTTGCATCGAAAATCTTGCTGGAGTTTTTGTATCTTGGTAGCTATGCTAACGCCTCTCGGACGGAGCTTTTTAAACACCTTTTGGTTAGAAAATCTTGCCGGAGTTTCTACTGGTGGTGGTGGTGGCGGTGGGTTCTTGGCGATGGTGGGGGCAGCGACTGGTGGGTTATATGGCTGGGAGAGAGAGATGGGTGGGTTGGGTTGGAGGTAGTTGCAGCAGGTAAGTGGTGGCGGTAAGTGATATACAGAGAGAGAGGTTTGTGTGAAAGAGAGTACAAATTATTTTAGGTTTTATATGTATTTTTTATTATTTTAAACAAGAGTCCTAAGATATTAGATATTTGCAGAATAGTCCCTGTAATGGTGAAAAGACAAATATGCCCTCATGTGCAAGTCACATGATCAGATTTAACAGAAAAATTTAACTGGGCTGGGGCTAAGGACATAATGTGTAGGATTTTAAAACATTAAGTACAAAACTCATCAATATTGAAAACAAAGGACACCGCATGTAATTTGATGTAAACAAAAAAGACAAAACTTGTAATTTACTCAGAAAATAAAAAAAAAAGTGTGGTTTTTAGGTATTTTTAGGTTTTTTTTTGTGTTCACATTGGTTCTCATGGTTCTCGCAATAAGAGTGGTTCTCAAATGAACCCTTCCATATATATAAATATGTGTGTGTGTGTGTGTGTGTGTAGTGGGGATCCTGCGGAAAGTGTGTTTTTCCTAAAAAGTGTAGGAAGCGATCTGGGCAATCAGATGAGTGTGTTTAATGGCTTAGATCAAATGGATGGCATTTTCGTAATATCTGTGTTATATAATTAGAGATTTTTAATATAGTAAGGGTATTTTGGTAATTGGACGTGTTTTAAATCAGTCAAGAAACCGTCATACCAATAACTAATCCCTCATTTCACGTGATTTCCCCTCTCTCTCTAAACCCACCTCCAAAAACCTCAAGATTCCCCCCCCCCTCTTTCTCTAGTATTAATATACCGGCGCCTACACCTTCCAAACAGAATAATATTCCAACAGCGGTTGTTTCTAACATAATTAAAAACAAAGACTTTTCGTAAAAACCTCAAAGATATGTGAAAATCCTAAGTAATGGAGAAACTTGATTGTTTGTAGAACAATTAGTTATTAAATTATTCCTATCAAATTAGGAAATGTGGATTTGATCTGAGGGATTGCGATATTAAAAACGACCCCAAAGGTGAGTGTCACGGAAACCCCTCTTTTTACTGTTTTAAATTCTGTTTTCGGGGGAAGAACACATCTTTAAAAAGAATGAATATATGTTTTTGTATAAAACATGATTTCAAATAAATGTGTTTTTGTGAGTATCACTAAACACCATTTTTACAATCTTACATAATGTTTTCTGAGAAAAACATGTCGTTAAAAGAAAAGTATATTTTTTCGTATAAACATATGCTTTTAATTTACACAAAAATGTATTTTCATTGAAAATATGATTTTTAAAGTAATATAATGTGTTTTATATAAAAACATGAATTCAGATAGATGAATGACTTAAACTGTTTTCAAGAAAAACAAGTTTTAATGTAACATATAGGTTTCGGGGAGAAACTAGGTAAAATGACGATGTTATGGGTATAACGATCGTAAAGATTTAAAAACATTTTTATTTTAAATCTAAGTTGGGACAAATTTGCCAAGTCTCAAGAATGTAAGTAACGGCAATAGGCTTACATTGCGTGGGGGATGTCAGGAATTTGTACAACGCCAAATATTAAATTGTTATTCAGTAGGTTATATGTAATAGTGAATTGAGGAAAGGGCACAAGATGCATCATAGCCATTTTAATCACTTATGTAATGCACGCGTGAAATCATTAATAGATCTATTGGGTTGACTACCCCGTTGTGATCGGTCGCTCCGATCTACATAGCGGCGAATTTTAATTCATTAATTGTCTAGTATGGATTGAAACCTCAATCGTTTTATATAGCTCGTAATGTCTTGCAAACTTACGAAACTGAATTCATAACGAAAAATTTAATATTAAAACTGAATCATGGAATATAATTTCCATGCGGAATGTGGTACAGTGTCGATTCCAATATTAATACTATGACATGTGACACCTGTGCTTGTAATCATTGTACAAACTCTGAATTGTTCAATTTTCAATGAAACAATGTTATTTGATCCCAATGTTTGTTTGTTTATGTTTGACATTTTGCATGTTTTGATTTTTGTTCAATTTCAAACTCTATATCGCTTTCTAGAGAGTTATACGCAAACCGATGCATAAACGTAATCAGTTTAACGCGACAAACACTCCGGAACATCAATATATGCTTAACATACCTTAAATAACCTTTACATAACTTAGAAATAAGTTTTGAAAGCTTTGGTATGGCAAAATCAAGTTTATTCGCTTATAGGGACTAATTTCGACAAACTGCGAAAGTATGCCGATTCGTACTGTAACGGACATTCCGGAACATGATCATAAGTTAAACATACCCTAAATATCCTTTACATAGCTTAGAAATAGGCTTTGAGGGGTTCGGTGTGTTAAAATAAACTTTTAAATCAAACAGGGACTAAAAGCGTCAAAAAGTGCATAAGTTTGCATTTTCGCGCATATCTTACATTCTGAATAAATCCGGACATCCAAAAATTTATGTAATCATTAAAATATCTTATTTTAGTGATTGGCATGATAAAATTCCATTCGTCGCGTAGTTTGGATCGTTTTTCACGTCCGTTCGTGTTTCGTCGTAATTAACCGAATATCGTGACCGTACGACCAAACGAACCGACATCCGGCATATTTTCAAGCATGTTTTAGGTCCCCTATGTTTAGGCATCATTGTAGAGCCTTGAAAATGGCTTAACGGGCCTTAAACATGTCAGAAACGGGCTTAAACATGTGCAGGGACCAAAACTGCAACTTTTCAAACTGTTGCACTGAACATCGGACGCGGGCCGCATAAGCCAGCCCTGGCTCTTACGCGGGGCGTGACAGAGCATCAGATCTGCAGAATCTTGTTTCCAGCTTAATCCAGCTGTTCCCTGGGTTTGCAAATGGTTTTAAACATTCTATGGGCTTGTTTAGGGGCACCCATGGTATTCTAAAACAATGGACACACTTGTACGGCTCAGATCGAAGCATGTTTATCAATGAATGATCCTAACTGTGGCCCGAAAACTATATAAACCCCAATTTTTTCATTCCAAGCTCACACTTGATCTGATCATATTCTCTAAGTTGGAGTTTATATACTTCATACCTGAGAATTTTGGATCAAATCCTCATCGCTTGGACCTCTTGTAAGCTTATTTCGTTCTTTTATGCGTTTTTAAGCGTGAAAGTCAAACAGTGTTTGACTTTCAGCTTTGACCAGTCTTTGGTCAACACGAAGTTCGTTTGAACTTCGCAACGTGAGCGTAATCACGATGGTCATAGTCCTTTGTGACTATACCTACTGATTACCAAGTTATTTAGGCGTAGTGACGAGTCATAGTTTCGGCCAGAATACGCGTTTATGCGTATTTTGCAACCAAACTATTCTTGGGTATTAAAACACTTTGTTTTGATATCAAACTTGTTTTCTAACTTCGTTAAACATGTTTTAACATGTTTAACTCGTCAATTTAGGTTTTGTGCTTATTTAGGGTCGTAAGGTAAGCGGTCTAAACAACCGCTTAAACTTTCAAACCCGACCCGTTTGGTCAATCTTTTGGATCCGACCAAACACATTTTGTGACCATAGTTGTATAGGGAATAACCTTCCGAGGTTATACCTTATGGTCACTTTGTTTAGTTAGTTGTATGATAGGTAGTTTATATGCCTTAGGAAAAAATGACCAAAATGCCCTTTTTACGCATAAATTCATTTTAAGCATATGAAACCTAAATTTTGACATCTAAACTGATTAGGCAACATTATTAGACATGTTAAGGCATATAATACTTGTCATAGGACTAGTTAGGCGGTCCGAACGCGTTTTACGCGAACGACGCGTTAAAGTAGCGTAAGCTACCTAAACGAGTCGTAATGGGTCGTAAGCAGTTAGGATGGGTTCCGTTTTAGAATGTAGGCTTTGTTAAACCACATTACATGAGTTCCTATACTCATTCGGTTTACAAAACCTCATTCTATCCGATCTTCCGATTTAGGTCCGGTTTATTAACATAGTTACCTATATTAGGTGTCGTTTGATTTCGTGTTCTTTCTAGCATTGCTTGGTTGTTATCCAAAGACTATTGAGCAATCTCAAGTGAGTACATAGTCCCCTCATTTACTGTTTTTCAAAGATTTTGGGGTAAAACACATGTGCCTACTTGTTACTTTCGTGCTTTTTCATGTTTTATTATCAAATGCTTGCTATGTTCATATAGTACACATATAGTACATGATTTTATCCATGTTTTTGCTATGTATGTTTTATTAACATGCTAGTACATTGATTTATTAAACACACTTGTTTCATATGTTCATTTCAGCACATGTACACATTGTTTTACATCACATTCATGCTATGTATGTTCATTTATTGCATACTTCATACATTGTTTTACATCACATGCTTACATTTGGTATGACATTTGGTTTGTTTAAATGGGACAAAAGTACGTTCATTAACATTGGCCATGTCGCTTGGTAGTAAGTAATGGTACCATAGGAATTGACAACTCCCGTTCCTGAAATCCTAGGTTTGTTTGGGTGGAAGGAATGACTGAATCCAATATACATAATTCAAATAAACCTTTAATTTGTTTAAGGGTTTGTCGCCACAGTCGCAAGGCTTGAATGTATGCATTGTAACAATACTGCATAGATGTTTGTATCAATAAAGCATGCATTTATTTTACAAAACATAACTTTGATTTAAACTATGATTTATTTCAATACCTTGTTTTGTGCATTTTACCTATGGCTTTAGTTGACACATTTCACTTGCCATACATGACATTTGTTTTCACATTACATGATTTACATTTGACAATAGACATGGTTTACACATAAACATTTGACAATTGGTTTAAACAAGACATTTTTGGTGGTTTGTTTGGGTAAGTGATTTAAGTAACGAGGCGTGTGTAATATGATAAAAGCATGGTGGATATGCCGCTGGTACTTCCTATATATAAGTGCTTTTATGGTATTACATATCGTAGCGTTATTTAAACCATTTCAAGTTAGACATATTACATTTTACACATATATCATATCTTCATGAAACATTATTTCACAAACAACATATTTTATATATACTCATTTTTACTTGGATATTCATTTCATTATGCATTGTTCTTTTATATCATCTGATTTCTTATAAATCTTTGTATGATTTATAAAAGAAAACATTTTACAAGATTCATGACTACTTTGTTAAACATTTTTCTTTAAACTTACAAGTCATGAATCCAAAATCAATAAACCTATGTATCTCACATGCATTTTTATGCTGACGTACCTATTTTCACATGTATTTTCAGGAGCTGATGCATAGGTTTGATCAGGATACACTAGGGTGGACTCGGGCCTTAGTGACATAAAAGAAGCAAGATTAGTTTAAATAATGTTATGTACTCTTGTTTCTTTTGTTTTAAGACAATGTAACCCCTTTTGTTAATAAATAAAACAAATCTTTAAATGCCATGGTTGTGAAACAATAATTCTGTTGCTACACTCCCCGACGTTTCCGCCGCGGTTTGTTGTTTTACGCGGTCGGGGTGTGACAGAAGAGTTGGTATCAGAGGCAATGGTTATAGGGAATTAGATTATTAGTAATGCTTTGACCTAGACTATAACTTTTCTAGGACCCTAACACAAGTTTTCTTGTGTTTAGATCTTAAAACATGCACTTCACCTATCTTTAGGTGATTACGAAAACAAGAACTCAATTTTTCAAAACGATTTTTGAAAATCAATCGCCTGTTTTTAAATGATTTGTTATAAGGTTTTGAACCCTCTAATTTTTCAAAATGATTTTGAAAATTTAATCATCCATTTTTGAATGATTCTTTTGGTCTTGTGCCTTCCAAGTTTTCAAAATCTCGTCAAAGTTTTGGGTCTAAATAATGTGAACACGTGCAATCTGGAAGGGTGGGTGCCTGTACCTCGATTTTTCTGTCTAGGCTAGAGTGTTCGTACAAATCCACATAATCGGACCAGTCACTCTTACCTAGGAACTCTTGGGGTGAGTGTCCACTTATAGGCTAAAGCATGTCTTCGCGATACATTATTTTTGACCCATTTACTTTGATTAGTGACTGTGTGTCGTTTGTTTGCTTTGTGGTAACGGACGAATGACCACCATCTTTGCTTTTTTCGATTTTTGTATCATCTCATTCTTTTCATCTAATCATCTCACTCGTTTTCTCTCATGTTTCCTCTTTTAGAATGCATCCTCGACGTGAAAATCCACTACCTAATGCCGAAATGGCAGCTATCATTGCGCAGCAAATGGCTGCTATACTCCCAGACATTGTTGCTCAAGTTAACCAAGCCAACAATAACCAAAATGCTCCATGCAACTTCAAGAGTTTCAATTCGGCTAAACCACTCAAGTTTAGTGGTTCTGAAGGAGCAACTGGGCTCCTACAGTGGTTTGAGAGCATTGAGAGTACGTTTCATCATGTTCAGTGTCCTGATAATCGCAAAGTCGAGTTTGCTTCTAGTGTGTTTCAAAAGAGGGCTCTTACTTGGTGGAACGGGGTTATGAGAGACCGAGGTGCTGAGGTTGCTTTAGCACAGACCTGAGCAGAGCTTAGGGCTCTTATGATGAGGGAATTTTGTCCTCGTCATGAACTAAGGGCTTTAGAAAGGGAGTTTGATGATTTGAAGCAGGATAGTGCTGAGCACCGGGCTTATACCAACAGATACGAAGAGCTGAGTTTATTATGCCCTACAATGGTTACCCCACTCGAGAAAGTTATCGAGAGGTATGTAGATGGCTTGCATGACTCCGTACAAGACATCGTCACTGGTAGTAACCCTACCACAGTTCGTCAGGCAATCGAGTTAGCTGCGACTTTGACTGAGTCGCAGATCAGAAAGGGTAAGCTTCATAGGAAGGGTGACAAGGATAAGAAACAACCGTCTGGTAAGGGTGAAAACAAGAAGGGGAAGAAATATGGTTCTTCTAAAGGGTCTAGGAAGCGCAAGGCTTCCCAGAATTTCGCTGTCACTGCCCAACCAAACCAGGCAGCTCCCAATCAGCCTGCACCACCACCAGCAAAGAAACGGTATGCGGGGAATGCACCGTTGTGCAACAGATGCAATAGTCACCATCAACCGCAAGTTCAATGTCGTTTCTGTGCAAACTATGGAAAGTCGGGTTATCTAGCCGATGTTTTTCGCTTTGCTCCCAATCAAGCCGCACGTAACCCAGCTCAGCAGGCTGCTCAACCGCCTGCTCCACAACAGGCTCAAGCTGCACGACCTCACTTCCCTCCTGGTTCGTGCTACAACTCTGGGGATCTGACCCACTACAGAAACCAGTGCCCAAGGTTAGCAAACGCGAATCAGACTCAGGCTCAGGCTCATGGACGAGTCTTCAACATGAATGATAACGAAGCACGTGTAGACAATGAGGTGGTCAATGGTACGTTCTTTGTTAACAATCAGTCTGCTTCTGTTCTTTTTGATTCAGGTGCCGATAAGAGTTTTGTGTCATTGTCTTTTGAGCCATTGCTTCGCATGACTAGAACAAAACTAGGAAAGCCCTTGACAGTAGAAGTTGCTAGTGGTGAACCCATTGTTCTTGATTCCGTTCTTCGTAACTGCCAGTTGAACCTTAACAACCATCTTTTTCCTATTGACCTCACACCGATGCAACTTGGAAGCTTCGACATTATAGTGGGAATGGATTGGTTAGCCAAGTATCATGCATAGGTAGTTTGTTTTGAGAAGATTGTTCGTGTGCCGCTTTCGTCTGGTAAGATCCTAGAGGTTCGTGGTGAGAAACCTGCTAGTAGCCTCAAACTCATGTCTTGTACTAAAGCTCAGAAGTATCTGCGAAAGAACTATGTGGCCTTCTTGGCACATGTTGTAGCAGATAAAGGCAAAGCACGCCAAGTCGAGTTCCGTATTGATCTTGTACCTAGTGCAAATCCTATTGCCAGATCTCCATATCGTCTTGCACCGTCTGAGATGCAAGAGTTATCTAAGCAGCTTCAGGAGCTTTCTGACAAAGGTTTTATTCATCCTAGCTTTTCACCTTGGGGTGCTCCCGGTCTTTTTGTCAAGAAGAAGGATGGATCTTTCAGGATGTGTATCGATTATCGTGAGCTTAACAAGCTTACCATCAAGAATCGATATCCCCTACCTCGCATTGATGACCTCTTTGATCAGTTTCAGGGTGCTACTTGTTTTTCAAAGATTGATCTACGTTCTGGGTATCATCAACTTCGTGTGCATAAAGAAGATATTCCCAAGACTGCTTTCCGCACTCGATATGGGCATTATGAGTTCACAGTTATGCCATTCGGTTTGACTAATGCTCCTGCTGTTTTCATGGACTTGATGAATAGGGTTTGTAAGCCTTATTTAGATAAGTTCATCATCGTTTTCATTGATGACATTTTGATTTATTCTAAGACGCAAGCTGATCATGAGCAACATCTTCGTCTTACTCTGGAACTTCTGAAAAAAGAGCAACTTTTTGCCAAATTCTCTAAATGTGAATTTTGGCTTAAGGAAGTTCAATTCTTTGGTCACATCGTCAATGAACAAGGTATTCACGTAGATCCCTCCAAGATCAGCGCGATTAAGGATTGGGATACGCCTACTACACCCACCGAAGTTCGTTCTTTTCTTGGTCTCGCGGGTTATTACCGCCGCTTCATCGAAAACTTCTCCAAGATTGCAGTTCCCCTAACTGCTCTAACTCAGAAGAATAAACCCTTTGAATGGGGATCTAAACAGGAACAAGCGTTCCAGACCTTGAAACAGAAGCTTTGTGATGCGCCTATTCTGTCTTTGCCTGAGGGCAATGATGATTTCGTCGTGTATTGTGATGCATCAAACTTGGGTCTTGGTTGTGTTCTCATGCAAAGGAACAAAGTCATTGCATATGCATCGAGGCAGTTGAAGATACACGAGAAGAACTACACCACTCATGATCTTGAGTTGGGTGTAGTTGTATTCTCTCTCAAAATCTGGAGACACTATTTGTATGGTATAAAATGTGTGGTTTTCACTGACCACAAGAGTCTTCAGCACATCTTCAATCAGAAAGAACTCAACATGAGGCAACGACGTTGGGTTGAACTTCTAAACGACTATGATTGCGAAATTCGCTACCATCCTGGTAAGGCGAATGTCGTGGCTGACGCATTGAGTCGTATGGAACGTGTCAAGCTTCACTGTGTCAAAGTTTGATCTGATATCCAATCTCGCATTTCTCAGGCTCAGCATGCTTGTGTTTAACAAGATTTGATGGGTAAGGAATTACCCTATCACATTAAGCCTGATCTTGAACTGAAGGACAATGGATCATACTATTTCATGGACCGTTTGTGGGTCCCAAGTCAAGACAATCTTTGCACCTTGCTTATGGATGAAGCTTATAAGTCTCGTTATTCTATTCATCCTGGTGCAGACAAAATGTATAAGGATCTTCGTACTCAATATTGGTGGCCTGGTATGAAGAAAGACATTGCCTTGTACGTATCCAAATGCCTTACTTGTCTTAAGGTTAAGGCTGAGCATCAACATCCTTCTGGTTTATTAGAGCAACCAGAGATTCCAGTTTGGAAATGGGAAAACATTGCTATGGATCTTATTACCAAACTTCCGCGCACTAAGAGAGGTCATGAACTCATGATGCCATCTGGGTAGTTGTTGATCGTCTTACTAAGTCAGCACATTTCTTGCCGATCCGTGAGGATCTATCTGCTGACAAGCTTGCTAAAATTTATGTGGATGAAATTGTATCTCGACATGGTGTTCCTTTGAACATTATTTCTGACAGAGATGCTCGATTCTCGTCTCGTTTTTGGAGAACCATGCAATCTGCTATGGGAACCCAACTTAATTTGAGCACAGCTTATCATCCGCAATCAGATGGCAAATCTAAAAGAACAATCCAGACTTTGGAGGATATGCTTAGAGCTTGTGTGATCGATTTTGGTGGTAGTTGGGATTCGTATCTTCCGTTGATTGAATTCTCCTACAACAATAGTTATCACTCCAGCATCAACATGGCTCCTTTCGAGGCTCTCTATGGTAAAAAATGTCGTTCACCAGTCTGCTAGAAGGAGATCGGTGAGGCTCAGCTTACTGGACCTGACCTCATTCTAGAGACAACAGATAAGGTTAAGAAAGTTCGCGATAACCTTCAGACAGCTAGAAGCTGTCAAAAGAGTTACACGGATTGACGACGCAAGCCCTTGGAATTTCAAGTCGGTGATCGCGTATTACTTAAGGTCTCACCTTGGAAAGGTGTGATCAGATTTGGAAAGACAGGAAAACTTGCACCTAGATATGTTGGACCATTCAAGATCGTCGAAAGAATCGATAAGGTAGCCTACAGACTTGAGTTACCTCCTGAACTTAGAAATGTTCATCCAACCTTTCACGTGTCCAATCTCAAGAAGTGTTTAGCTGATGAGAACCTCCATATACCACTTGACGAAATTCGTGTTGATGACACGATGCATTTTGTTGAAAAGCTTGTGGAAATCATGGATCGTGAAGTCAAATGGCTCAAACGCAAGCGCATTCCTCTTGTCAAAGTTCGCTGGGAATCTAAACGTGGACCAAAATTTACTTGGGAACGTGAAGATCAAATGAAGGCGAAATATCCACATCTTTTCTCACAAGTTTCCTTTAATAAATTTCGGGACGAAATTTCCACAAGTAGGGGACACTGTGACACCTGTGCTTGTAATCATTGTACAAACTCTGAATAGTTCAATTTTCAATGAAACAATGTTATTTGATCCCAATGTTTGTTTGTTTATGTTTGACATTTTGCATGTTTTGATTTTTGTTCAATTTCAAACTCTATATCGCTTTCTAGAGAGTTATACGCAAACCGATGCATAAACATAATTAGTTTAACGCGAAAAACACTCTGGAACATCAATATATGCTTAACATACCTTAAATAACCTTTACATAACTTAGAAACAAGTTTTGAAGGCTTTGGTATGGCAAAATCAAGTTTATTCGCCTACAGGGACTAATTTCGACAAACTGCGAAAGTATGCCGATTCATACTGTAACGGACATTCCGGAACATGATCATAAGTTAAACATACCCTAAATATCCTTTACATAGCTTAGAAATAGGCTTTGAGGGGTTCGGTGTGCTAAAATAAACTTTTAGGTCAAACAGGGACTAAAAGCGTCAAAAAGTGCATAAGTTTGCATTTTCGCGCATATCTTACGTTCTGAATACATCCGGACATCCAAAAATTTATGTAATCATTAAAATATTTTATTTTAGTGATTGGCATGATAAAATTCCATTCGTCGCGTAGTTTGGATCGTTTTTCACGTCAGTTCGTGTTTCGTTGTAATTAACCGAATATCGTGACCGTACGACCAAACGAACCGACATCCGGCATATTTTCAAGCATGTTTCATGTCCCCTATGTTTAGGCATCATTGTAGAGCCTTGAAAATGGCTTAATGGGCCTTAAACATGTCAGAAATGGGCTTAAACATGTGCAGGGACTAAAACTGCAACTTTTCAAACTGTTGCTGAACTGAACATCGGACGCGGGCCGCGTAAGCCAGCCCTGGCTCTTACGCGGGGCGCGACAGAGCATCAAATCTGCAGAATCTTGTTTCCAGCTTGATCCAGCTGTTCCCTGGGTTTGCAAATGGTTTTAAACATTCTATGGGCTTGTTTAGGGGGACCCATGGTATTCTAAAACAATGGGCACACTTGTACGGATCAGATCGAAGCACGTTTATCAATGAATGATCCTAAAGGTGGCCCGAAAACTATATAAACCCCAAATTTTTCATTCCAAGCTCACACTTGATCTGATCATATTCTCTAAGTTGGAGTTTATACACTTCATACCTGAGAATTTTGGATCAAATCCTCATCGCTTGGACCTCTTGTAAGCTTCTTTCGTTCTTTTATGCGTTTTTAAGCGTGAAAGTCAAACAGTGTTTGACTTTCAGCTTTGACCAGTCTTTGGTCAACACAAAGTTCATTTGAACTTCGCAACGTTAGCGTAATCACGATGGTCATAGTCCTTTGTGACTATACCTACTGATTACCAAGTTATTTAGGCGTAGTGACGAGTCATAGTTTCGGCCAGAATAAGCGTTTATGCGTATTTTGCAACCAAACTATTCTTGGGTATCAAAACCCTTTGTTTTGATATCAAACTTGTTTTCTAACTTCGTTAAACATGTTTTAACATGTTTAACTCGTCACTTTAGGTTTTGTGCATATTTAGGGTCGTAAGGTAAGCGGTCTAAACAACCGCTTAGACTTTCGAACCCGACCCGTTTGGTCGATCTTTAGGATCCGACCAAACACATTTTGTGACCATAGTTGTATAGGGAATAACCTTCTGAGGTTATACCTTATGGTCACTTTGTTTAGTTAGTTGTATGATAGGTAGTTTATATGCCTTAGGAAAATGACCAAAATGCCCTTTTTACACATAAACTCATTTTAAGCATATGAAACCTAGATTTTGACATCTAAACTGATTAGGTAACATTATTAGACATGTTAAGGCATATAATACTTGTCATAGGACTAGTTAGGCGGTCCGAACGTGTTTTACGCGAACGACGCGTTAAAGTAGCGTAAGCTACCTAAACGAGTCGTATTGGGTCGTAAGCACTTAGGATGGGTTCCGTTTTAGAATGTAGGCTTTGTTAAACCACAGTATATGAGTTCCTATACTCATTTGGTTTACGAAACCTCATTCTATCCGATCTTCCAATTTAGGTCCGGTTTATTAACATAGTTACCTATATTAGGTGCCGTTTGATTACGTGTTCTTTCTAGCATTGCTTGGTTGTTATCCAAAGACTATTGAGCAATCTCAAGTGAGTACATAGTCCCCTCTTTTACTGTTTTCAAACATTTTGGGGTGAAACACATGTGCCTACTTGTTACTTTCGTGCTTTTTCATGTTTTATTATCAAATGCTTGCTATGTTCATATAGTACACATATAGTACATGATTTTATCCATGTTTTTGCTATGTATGTTTTATTAAGATTCTAGTACATTGATTTATTAAACACACTTGTTTCATATGTTCATTTCAGCACATGTACACATTGTTTTACATCACATTCATGCTATGTATGTTCATTTATTGCATACTTAGTACATTGTTTTACATCACATGCTTACATTTGGTATGACATTTGGTTTGTTTAAATGGGACAAAAATACGTTCATTAACATTGGCCATGCCGCTTGGTAGTAAGTAATGGTACCATAGGAATTGACAACTCCCGTTCCTGAAATCCTAGGTTTGTTTGGGTGGAAGGAATGACTGAATCCAATATACATAATTCAGATAAACCTTTAATTTGTTTAAGGGTTTGTCGCCACAGTCGCAAGGCTTGAATGTATGCATTGTAACAATACCGCATAGATGTTTGTATCAGTAAAGCATGCATTTATTTTACAAAACATAACTTTGATTTAAACTGTGATTTATTTCAATACCTTGTTTTGTGCATTTTACCTATGGATTTAGTTGACACATTTCACTTGCCATACATGACATTTGTTTACACATTACATGATTTACATTTGACAATAGACATGGTTTACACATAAACATTTGAGAATTGGTTTAAACATGACATTTTTGGTGGTTTGTTTGGGTAAGTGATTTAAGTAACGAAGCATGTGTAATATGATAAAAGCATGGTGGATACGCCTGTAGGATCGAAGGTTCGACCTAACGAGTCGATCAGAAAAGTTCTAGACCAAACCAAAGGCGGAATTCAATGATTTGGACATGTTTGCAGCTTGTTTAACATGTAGAATCAATTTAACTGTCAATTGTATTGATTTGATTTGATAGTGTTTACAGATCGTTCGACACTTTGGCAGCACTTCGTCTCCGGAATCAGATTGTTACAAATGAAGACCCAAGACCACATATATATAGGAGAGCCAGACCGCATGAACCAATCCACACGAGCTGGCCCAGGTCGCACGACCTAGCCAGACCGCATGAACTTGTTCACCTCGTGCGAGGTGGCCTAGCCACTTCGTGTGAGGTGGCTGGTTCAGGTCTGTTTCCTGTTTCTCTCGTACAACATTTCCTGGTCTATCTATTCTAGTTACATGGCTCGATACAAGACGAAGTCAACAGACGTATGCACTAACAAACTCCCCCTTGGATGATGACGAGTCTTCAGTGTATTGAGTCTTCAGTCTTGATCGGTCTTCTCGCTCTTTCCAAAGTATCTTTCTCTGTAAGCATCCTTCAATCTTTATCTTTCAATCTCTCTTGATCAGATCTCTCGATTCTTTAAACTCATCAGCATTAGCAGCTTCTATCTCGAGCACTGTTCCAGAATAGCAGACTGGCTCTCTAGCATTCAGACTCCTTCTTTACTCTGAAATCTTCCAATCAACAGACTCCCCTTTGCTAACAGACTCCACCTTAAGTTGTTCCGGGATCGCAATCTGTCATATCACTTGTTCTAAGATCGTGTCCTGGCTCAAATTCTGCTCAGGCTTAGATACGGGGATCTGGCTCTCCTGGCTCTCCGTAGCAACAGGATCAGGAACCTAGTAACCTGCACAATACTCTACCCAAAAGTAAATTTCACAATTGTTAAAATTTAACAAATTTAGAAACCACTTGTAGATATCATTCAACATCAACAACAGTTATATTAAGTTCAAATTAATGACCTTGATTAACTAACAGTAAAATCATCCTCAAAACATCACTTGTAATATTATCTTAAAACATTTCTCAAATTATCTCAAACTTTAACTTCATTTTTCATTTGAAACACACTCTCTCAACCCACTGTCGTTCATCATGTTTAGCACTCGGAATTTTGAAAATCAACTTTTCAATATTAGTTGTCGAAAGTAAGATGAAATAAAATCTTTTTGGATTTTGGGAAATATATTATATACAGACATATTTTTGTGAGTTTGTGTAAGAGGATCATATCAGTTTTTGAGACAAATCACTAACACCGTTGATCTTGATTTAACTTTAAGTTTTAAACAAATTTACTTCTGATTGCCAATATTGTTGTCCACTTAAACCTCTACACAAGTTTCAATTGATTCAAGATACGAGATTAGGTGTATTAGAACTAACTTATTAGCGTGTCCCACCTCAGAATATACTCCCGTATCAAGATTCCCTGGATTTCATCTTACAGGTGAATATAGCTAACTGATATCTATAAAGGGTTTAATATGAAGCGCGAGACCCTGAGAGCTCAGGTTAGTAGCACCGTACAGACAAAGAGATGAGGGCTCGGCTTAGGTGGTGTTCCTTTAGGAATCTTTTACTGCTATTGTCATATCTTTCGATAGTATTCAATTTTGAGCAGTTTATTGGGGGATCAAATGCAATGAAGCATTGATTTAGCAGAAAGTATTATGCGGGTTCAAGGCTATTGCTCCCGCAAAATCAGATGAACCGGCATAATACCCCAGATATCCGTTCTCTATAAAGACCTCGTATCTCAGAATCCGGCAATCTCTCAAACGAAATTTCGGAGTACTAAGTCCATATATCCGAGAGATGTTACCCACTAGAATAAGTAGTTATTCGTTATGTTTATATCTCGAACTCAATCTACTAATCGTGTGAAGTCTACTGGCACATCATCAGTGAGACTTGTTTAAAAACATTTTTCTTTACATTTCTTTAGCATGTTGTGATAGTCCACTGATGTACTATCATTTCCTCTTTTTCTCAACAAAACTCATTTTTGATTTTACGATGTTTTTGTATTTTTTATTTTATCATGTTTTTGGATTTTTCAAATTTTCAAAATTTTAATTTTTTACTCCCCCTAAAATTAAAAATATGTTTTAATTTTTGATTTTCCGGGAAAATTTGAAAGTAAAAGCAATAAACTGTATAAATAAAATGACAAACTGATGTGAATTGCTTAAATTCTCCATTCTTTTGGCTTAAACAATCAGAACTCCCCTGACAACAAACTATTTTCCCATTATGATTTCAAAACACTTAAGTTTGTTTTAATCAAAATGGTTTTTCCGGAAAATTAGTTTTGTTGATTTCACACATCATGGGGATTCATTCATCACTTTGTTCTTTTAACCACTTGTAAAAACTATTTCTTGTAGATTTTTCACAGAAACATTTTTCAAGAATGATGCCAATTCATGCTCCACGATTACCAACTTGGGAGCTCCGGCAAGTCAGGATTTTACTTTTTAAAGAATCTCACCCATGCCTGATCAATCATGGGTGAACCATCATCATTTGGTTTAACAACTTTCGATTCATAAAATTCTTTCACTCCCTTCACCTTCCCATCAGCCATCGTACCAAAAATATGTAGCACTTTACCATTAAATGTTTTTTCAGCATCAAATTCTTTCTTATCAGAGAAGAATTGATTTGAAATCTCAATCTTACCAATTTTTGATTTCAAGTTTCCGTTTGACAATGGTGGAAAATTTTCATCATCCATTGTTGGAACGGAATTCTCATCATTTAGCACAACAGGTGGTTCCTCTGACTTTGACGAATCAGATTCATTGCCAGAAACAACCTCTGATTTCTTAACAACCCATTTATGTTTGTTTAAATTGGCTCTTCTTTTCTAAAAATGTTTCGAACTTTCACCAACTTCGAAAGTCGAATTTTTGAACTCCTTAAATTTTTCTATTGGTTGTTCTTTTTTATCAACACATTTCTCTTTCAATTTAGAATTAGAAGAAACTCCCTGTTTTGTGTTGGTGGGCTTTGGGCAATTCCAAGCAATATGTCCAACCTCTTGGCATCTGAAACAGGTTATTCTTTCAACTCTCGGTTCAGATTCCATCATCACATTCTTTTGCTTTTTGGAGAGAAACTCCTTGTTTGACTGTTTCCAGAAAGGTTTCTCCTTCTCTTCTTCTGAACTTGCTCCTGAAACAAATTTAGTTTTTGGTTTATAAATTTTCTCATTTTTATGCTTTTCGGGTGGAATAAAGCCCAATCCCTTCTTTTTGAAATTACTGTTATGGTTTGGTTTCTTTTGATAACCAGAACTGTAACCTTTTTTCTTGTTCAATCTTTGTCGAATTCTTGAAGTGTATTTTTTAGGTTTTTCAGTAAGATTTACATCTTTTATTTCAGAAATATTAATTTCTGTTAATTTGAAAACCTTGTTAATCATTTCAGTTTTAACACCTCTTATTGGAAATTCTTCATTAGAATATAATTTGTCGGAATCATTCAAAGTATATGCTACTTTGAATGTTTAGTTATTCAAATTATTTTGTGACATCAGAAAATCTTTATTGTAAACCCTTTTGACCGGTGAAATTGAACTTTTGTCTGATGAACTCGAATTTTCAGATTTAGATTCTGACTTTGACTCTTCATCTTTATCCAACACCTGATCGACCACTTTCTTAATTAACTCGGACTCATGATCAGTGTCAGACGCTGTGAAGGTGACATCAATATCATCTGGGAATCCATCGATAGACTCGGATTTCAGATTCAGATTGAGTGCTTCAGCTACCTTTTCAAAGTGTCGGGGGGTATAGCCATCCCACATTGGATTTGGTACTCTGTTATAATTCAAACCAGTTTTCTTACCAGAATTTTCTTCATCTTCTGCATACTTATGAGCTGCAACGGTAGGATAGATGCGATCAATAACATACTCTGAACTTTGATAACTTCGAAGTAAAGTATTCACTCTTTCTGTTTCAATCGTCATCGCTGCCAATTCTTGTTTCAGCCCAGCAATAATCTCGATATATTTGTTGATTGCAGTTTGCTTTTGAAGAACTGTTGCTTTCAGAAGATTCTTCATCTGGATATCCTCATCACTAGCTCCTTTGTACCAATTGACTTTGCTACTTAAGAGATCATATGATTCCTTTATGCTTCTCACATTATGCAATAAGTTCTCTTTGAGCTTCTCCAATTCAGCATACTTTGTATCTTTCTCGGCACAATCTTTGCAGGGTTCTAAACACTTAGCACAAGGTTTTTCAACCTCTACAATCTTTTCAACTTCAACAATTTTTTTAACTTCAACTATTTTTTCAACTTCAACTATTTTTTCAACTATTTTCTCCACCACCTTTTCAATCACAAACGGTTCTTTCTCAACTTCTATCTTCACTTCATTCTCTTCAACCTCGACCTTCTCTGTCAGTTTTTCTTCAACTTTTGCCTTATCAGCTTCTATCTTAAATTCAGTCTTTTCTTCAGCAACCCTTCTTGCTTCCATTTCTCTCTTCAGTCTAGCAGCCCTTTTCTCTTTCAATATCTCTATTTTATCTGCAAAAAACAAATCAAAACTATAAGGATCCAATTGTTTTCTAGCTTTATTAATATACTCTTCCTCATCATCAGTGTCTTCATCACTTCCTGAAGACTTAAAAATCGGTTGTCTTCTAGGACTGTTCTTAGATTTGATTGATTCTTCTTCCGAGGTTGAATCTTCAAAGATTCGAGCAACAAATGCTTTAGAAACTGAAGGTCTAGAAGGATCATAATCATCCCAATTGAAATCTTTCGGAATCCTTTCATCTTCTTGGTCTACCAGACCAAAACAAGCTTTACCCTTTGATTCTTCAATCGGAATAGTACGTGAGTGTGAAGATTGTTGTTGATATGGTTGTTGAGCAACCTGATGATAAATTGCTTTTCTATGATAATCGTTGTTTCCGAAAGGATCTTGTCTTCCGGTAGCTTCTCTGTTTGTACACTCTCGTTTAAAATGCCCTTTTTCTCGGCAACTGTCACACCCCGACCACGTAAAACAACAAAGCGTGGCGGAAACGTCGGGGAGTGTTGTAACAGAATTATCGTTTCATAACCATGGATACAAAAAGTGTTTCGTTTTATTGATAATATTAAACATTAACATTGTTTTAACACATAACAAACAAGTTTTATATCGACTATCATTGTTTTATGTCACTAAGGCCTCGTCCAGATCCTATGTGACACATGCATCCTAGAACGTCAATCAAGCAACAACACCTGAAACATATGTAAAAACAAAGTCAGCAAAGAAATGCTGGCGAGTACATAGGTTTTATAAGGGTATCGGAATCATGGCTTGTTTACATATATTGCAATACCTTGAAAACCATGTTTTTAAAAAGTGTATAATATTGCAACATGATTAACCAACTCAAATCAAGATGGTTATAATTTATAAAATCTCGTAGCCACGATTTCTTAACCCAAAAGCTTTTTGTTTTAGAAAATCATCTTGTAAAACATCTCGTATAAACTCGTTAATAAAACTCGTATATTATTTCGAAAACATCGTTGAGTGACATTGTTTCAATATCGTTTCCCCAAGTGGACTAAATAACGCCACGGTATGTAATATGTTGAAAACACTTATATATAAGAAGTACCAGCGGCGTATCTACCATGTTTTCACCACATTACACCCGTCCCGTTATCTAAACACTAGCCAAAAACCAATCGTTTACCCAAATCGTTTAACATCGTTTCCAAATCGTTTACTCGTTTAAATTGTTTAAATCATCCTCGTTTTAATTGTGAAAACTTATATATGGTCGTCTCGTTAATAACATTAGCCAAAAACCAATCGTTTACCCAAATCGTTTAACATCGTTTCCAAATCGTTTACTCGTTTAAATCGTTTAACTCGTTTCCAAATCGTTTCCAAATCGTTTACTCGTTTAAATCGTTTAAGATCGTTTCCAAATCGTTTCCAAATCGTTTACTCGTTTAAATCGTTTAACTCGTCCTCATTTTAATTTTGAAAACTTATATACATGGTCGTCTCGTTAATAACATTCAAACCTTCGTGACTCGTTCATCGTTCAACTCGTATTAACAAACCACCAAAGGGTAAGTTAACAATCATCAGGTTCAGTCGTTACCCACAACACCCACACATAACCATCGGTGCAGTCGGATAACGGGATATGTCAAATCCTATGGTACCATAACCTAATATTGGTCGGCTTGATCAATGCTAATGAATGTCATTCGTTATGTAACTACTACCAAAAAGTTCGTTCACATTATCGAAATCGTTATTAGTTTTGTATAAATCGTTCTATTCGTTTTTGAAATCATCGTTTAAACCTCGAAAACATTTTGTACATATGAATCACCCCAAAACAATTGAAAGTTGTAAAATAGGGGAACTATGTACTCACATGTAGTGCAAGGTATCCTCAATCAATAGTACTTCAACAAACTCGAGTAAACCAGAGAAATCAAACAGCACCTAGTAATCGAATCACTAGTCAAACAATAGACGCCTAAATCGGAAGATCGGACAGAATGAGGTCTTGCAACCCAAATGAGTGTTGGAACTCATGTGATATGGTTTAACAAAGCCTACATCCTAAATCGGAACCTAACCTAAGTGCTTTCGACCCATCGCGACCCACTAAGGTAGCTTATGCTACTTTAACGTGTCGTGCGCGCAAACGCGTGTTCGAGACGTCTAACTAGTCCTATGACAAGTATTATATGCCTATACAAGTTTAATCATGTTGTATAATCAGTTATGTGACAAAAAGTTTAGGTTACATATGCTTAATTACCAATTATGCATGAAAATGGCATTTTGGTCATTTACCTAAGGCATATAAACTACTTATCATACAACTACCTAAACTAGGTGACCATAAGGTATAACCTCGGAAGGTTATTCCATATGCAACTATGGTCACTAACCATGTTTGGTCGGATCCTAATGATCGACCAAACGGGTCGTGTTCGAAAGTCTAAGCGGGTGTTTAGACCGCTTTGACTTACGACTCTACACAAGCACTAAACTAAAAGTGACGAGCTAAACATGCTAAAACATGTTTAGTTAAGTTAGAAAACAGGTTTTGATATCAAAACAAACGGTTTTGATATCCTAGAGTAGTTTGGTTACAAAATACGCGTAAATGCGTATTTTGGCCGAAACTACGACTCGTCACTGAGCCTAGATAACGTGGTAATCAGTAGGTATAGTCACAAGGGACTATAACCATCGTGATTACGCTCACGTTATGAAGTTTAAACGAACTTCACATTGACCATAAACTGGTCAATGCAGAAAGTCAAACGCAGTTTGACTTTAACGCTAAAACAAATGAAAAGAACGAAGGAACACTTACAAAGGGTCCCCGCAAGCTTTGATTCCAAGTAATCTCAGGTAGGAAGTGAGTAATCACAACCACTTAGAGAAAAACTCAGATCAAATGTGGGTTTGCAAGAAGTGGGGGTTGGGTATTTATAGGATTTCTAGGACCATTAGGATCGTTTCTCGAAAACCGTGCTTCAATCTCAGCCCTACACTTGTTTACTTCCCCATGTACATCAAAATGGCCCCTCATTATCAGGAAGAGACATGTGCAATTGGGTTTTGTGAGTGTAACAGCTGGAAACAGGCTGGAAAGAAGCTTCTGCTGATCTGGGACATGCTTACGGACCGTATGGTCCTCCTCTTACGGTCCGTAAGGACCCTGCAGACCAGCAGTTTCAGTTTTGGCAGTTTTGGTCCCTGTGCGCGTATGGTCGTGTTTTGGCACTTCTAACACCCGTCAAGCCCATTTTTAAGCTTCAAAAGGATGTTAAAGCATAGGGAACATGAAACATGCTCAAAAATATGCCGGATGTTGGTTCGTTTGGTCGTACGATCGCGATGTTCGCTTAATTACGACGGAATGCGCATAAGTGCGAAAAACGATCCAAATTGCGCGACGAATGGATTTTTCTTATCCCATACACTAAAATAAAATATTTTAGTGCTTACATAAATTTTTGGATGTCCGGATGTATTCAGAACGTAAGATATTCGCGAAAATGCAAACTTGTGCACTTTTTGACGCTTTTAGTCCCTGAATGAGCATAAAGTTTATTTTAGCACACCGAACCCCTCAAAGCCTATTTCTAAGCTATGTAAAGGATATTTAGGGTATGTTTAACTTATGGTCATGTTCCGGAATGTTCGTTACAGTTCAAATCGGCATAGTTTCGCAGTGTGACACAAATAGTCCCTGCGATCGAACAAAGTTGATTTCGACACACCAAACCATTCAAAACTTATTTCTAAGTTATGTGGAGGTTATTTAAGGTATGTTAAGTCTATGTCACTATTCCGGAGTGTTTGTCACGTTATACTGACTTCGTTTACGCACCAGTTTGCGTATAACCTTCCAGTACGCGATTTAAAGCTTGAAATCGGAATCGAATCGAATTGAAAATTCACCAAACACAAATACACACATAATAACATCAAAAAACATATAGTAACACCAAAGCACATTGTTTTATTAATAATCATCATTGTTTTACATCGTACATCGATTACAGAACACAGTTGTCATAGTCTCCCCTACTTCAGGAAATTTCGTCCTGAAATTTTATTTAGAGGAAACTTGTGAAAACAAATACGGATATTTCGCCTTCATCTGGTCCTCACGTTCCCAAGTAAACTCTGGGCCACGTTTGGATTCCCAGCGAACTTTGACCAATCGAATCTGTTTGTTCTTCAACTGTTTGAAAGCACGGTCCACGATCTCCACGGGTTTCTCGACAAAGTGTATCATTTCATCTATGTGAATCTCGTCGAGAGGAATGTGAAGATCAGCGTCAGCTAAACACTTTCGCAGATTGGACACGTGAAAAGTCGGATGAATATTTCCAAGCTCTGGAGGTAGCTCTAGTCGATAGGCAACCTTTCCAATTCTTTCAACAATCTTAAATGGTCCAACATATCGTGGTGCAAGTTTTCCTTTCTTTCCAAATCTCACCACTCCCTTCCAAGGTGACACCTTGAGTAGGACACCGTCTCCGATTTGAAATTCTAAGGGCTTGCGTCGCAAATCCACATATCTCTTTTGATGGTTGCGAGTTGTCACAAGATTATCGTGGATTTTCTTGATTTTGTCTGTTGTTTCCAGAACGAGCTCATGTCCAGTAAGCTGAGCTTCACCGGTCTCTTTCCAACAGACAGGTGAACGACATTTTCGACCGTAGAGAGCTTCGAATGGCGCCATTTTAATGCTAGCATGATAACTATTGTTGTAAGAGAACTCGATCAGTGGCAGATGAGAATCCCAATTACCACCAAAGTCTATCACGCATGCTCTAAGCATATCCTCCAAAGTTTGAATCGTTCTCTCAGATTGGCCATCTGTTTGGGGATGATAAGCAGTGCTTAGATTCAGTTGGGTTCCCAAAGCAGATTGCATGGCCATCCATAAATGAGATGAAAATCGAGCATCACGATCAGAGATGATATCCAAGGGCACACCATGTCGTGTCACAATCTCATCAACATAAACCTTTGCAAGTTTATCAGCAGATAGATCCTCGCGAATCGGAATGAAATGAGCTGATTTCGTTAATCGATCGATAATAACCCAAATAGCATCATGACCTTTAGACGTACGCGGTAACTTAGTGATGAGATCCATCGCAATGTTCTCCCACTTCCAAACCGGTATCTCTGGTTGTACAAGCAAGCCAGAAGGTCGTTGATGTTCGGCCTTGACTTTGAGACAAGTTAGGCATTTCGATACATACAAGGCAACATCCTTCTTCATACCAGGCCACCAGCACTGAGTACGAAGATCCTTGTACATTTTATCAGCACCAGGATGGATAGAATATCGAGACTTATGAGATTCGTCCATTACGAAGGTGCGAAGATCGTCTTGTTTCGGAATCCACAATCGATCCTTAAAATAGAGCAAACCATCGTCTTTCGCTTCGAGCTTAAGCTCAAGTTGACGTGGTAATTCCTTACCTATCAAATTTTGTGAAACACAAAATTGCTGAACTTGAAGGACATGAGATTGAAGATCAGATAGAGTTCGAACAGAATGAAGCTTGACTCGCTCCTTTCGACTAAGCGCATCGGCTACAACATTCGCCTTACCAGGGTGGTAGCGAATCTCGCAGTCATAATCGTTTAAGAGTTCAACCCATCGTCGTTGCCTCATGTTCAGCTCTTTCTGATTAAGAATATGCTGGAGACTTTTGTGGTCTGTGAAATCCACACACTTCGTTCCATAGAGATAGTGTCTCCAGATTTGAAGCGGGAAAACCACAGCTCCTAACTCAAGATCATGAGTCGTGTAGTTCTTCTCGTGAACTTTCAGCTGTCTAGATGCATATGCAATAACCTTACCTCGTTGCATAAGGACGCAACCAAGGCCTAAGTTGGACGCATCGCAATAGACAACGAAATCATCGCTTCCATCGGGTAGAGATAGAACAGGAGCATTACATAACTTCTGCTTTAGCGTTTGGAACGCTTCTTCTTGCTTGGGACTCCACTCAAAAGGCTTATTCTTCTGAGTCAAAGCAGTGAGTGGAACCGCAATCTTTGAGAAATTTGAAATAAATCGACGATAATAACCAGCAAGACCAAGAAAAGATCGAATCTCTGTAGGCTTCGTCGGCGTATTCCAGTCCTTAATTGCAACAATCTTGGATGGATCCATATGAATACCCTGCTCATTGACTATATGACCCAAGAATTGAACTTCTTTAAGCCAGAATTCACACTTGGAGAATTTAGCAAAAAGTTGTTCCTTCTTCAGGAGTTCCAATGTTAAGCGAAGGTGTTGCTCGTGCTCGGCTTAAGATTTTGAATAAATGAGAATATCGTCGATGAACACAATAATGAACTTGTCCAAATAAGGTTTGCAGGACCTATTCATTAAGTCCATAAAGATAGCTGGAGCATTCGTCAAACCAAAAGGCATGACAGTGAACTCGTAATGCCCATATCTTGTGCGAAAAGCAGTTTTGGGAATATCTTCTTCGAGAACACGAAGTTGATGATACCCAGAACGCATGTCGATCTTGGAAAAGCATGAAGCACCCTGCAGCTGGTCGAAGAGATCATCAATTCGAGGTAGGGGATATTGATTCTTGATGGTGAGCTTATTAAGCTCACGATAATCGATACACATTCGAAAATATCCGTCTTTCTTTTTCACGAAGAGGACAGGAGCTCCCCAAGGTGAAAAGCTCGGTCGGATGAATCCTTTATCAGATAACTCTTAAAGCTGTTTCGATAACTCTTGCATCTCCGATGGTGCAAGACGATAAGGTGCTTTTGTAATCGGGTTGGCATTGGGTATAAGGTCAATATGAAACTCGACTTGACGAACTGGAGGCAAACCAGGCAGTTCATCAGGAAACACCTCTGGATAATCCCGCACAATCGGGATATCCTGTATACTCTTGCTCTTGTCTTTCTCCTCGGTGACATGTGCCAGAAAAGCAACATATCCTTTTCGCAAATAACTTTGGGCTTCCATACACGACATAAGCTTCAAATCACCAGATGGCTTCTCGCCACGAACTTCCAGAACATCTCCAGAAGACAAAGGAATACGAACAATCTTATCGAAACAAACCACCTCAGCGTGGTGTTTGGTTAACCAATCCATTCCAACGATAATATCGAAACTCCCAAGTTGCATCGGTGTGAGGTCAATAGGAAAAAGATGGTTATCAAGGTTCAACTGACAATTACGAATAATAGAATCGAGAACAAGAGGTTTACCAGTGGCAACTTCTACAGATAAGGGTTTCCTCAGTTTGGTTCTAGGTATCGCAAGCAAAGGCTCAAAAGACAAAGAAACAAAACTTCTATCGGCACCAGAATCAAAAAGAATAGATGCAGGTTGATTGTTAACAAGAAACGTACCATTGACAACCTCGTTGTCAGCCCTCGCTTCGTTTGCATTCAAATTGTACGCTCACCCACGAGGGGGATTCACATTGACGTTGACGTTCGCATTCGGGTTCACGTTAGCATTCGCGTTTGCATTTACTAGTCTCGGACAGTTGTTGCGGAAGTGACCATACTCTCCACAATTAAAACATGAACCCGGTGGGAATCTTGCAGCATTCCCTTGTATCGGAGCTTGAACCTGGGCAACCTGATTCTGTCCCAAACGACAAACATTGGCCAAATGCCCAAGTTTACCACACGTAGTGCATTGCTTGCAAGCTTGTTGTGCAACGTGATGACCGTTGCAATGAGCACAATGTGGTGCGGTACCAGCATATGCCTTCTTTGCAGGTGGCTGAGCCGGTGGGTTCTGCGGGTTCTGAGTAGTCTGTGCTGTAACAGCAAAATTCTAGGCACCCTTTCGCTTCCTCGATTTCTTCGACGACTCACCTTCCTTACCCTTATCCTTTTCTTGAACGGAATCACCTGACTGCTTCTTCTCACCCTTGCGGGTAAGTTTACCCTTCCTGGCTTGAGACTCAGTCAGGGTTGCAGCCAAATCAATCGATTGACGCACAGCGACAAATCAAAGCAAATGGGTCAATATAGTATATCGCCGAAGACATGCTCGCCTATAAGTGAACACTCACCCCAAGAGTTCCCAGGTAAGAGTGACTGGTCCGATTATGTGGATTTGTACGAACACTCTAGCCTTTGACAGAAAACTCAGAGTACAGGCACTCACTCTTCCAGTTTGCATGTGTTCACACTATTTAGACCCAAACTTTGACGAGATTTGAAAACTTAAAGGGTTCAAAAGCTTATAACAAAGGGTTCAAAACCTAGTAATCAATCATCCTAGAACAGATGATTAGTTTTCAAAGCGGATTCGAAAATTGTGTTCTCGTTGTGGTTATCACCTAAGGATAGGTGACAATTTTGTTTTAAAAATCTAAACGCAAATAAACTTGCGTTGGGGTCCTAGAAGTTATAGTCTAGGTCAAAGAATTACTAATAACCTAATTCCCTATAACCATTGGCTCTGATACCAACTCTTCTGTCACACCCCGACCACGTAAAACAACAAAGCGTGGCGGAAACATCGGGGAGTGTTGTAACAGAATTATCGTTTCATAACCATGGATACAAAAAGTGTTTCGTTTTATTGATAATATTAAACATTAACATTGTTTTAACACATAACAAACAAGTTTTATATCGACTATCATTGTTTTATGTCACTAAGGCCTCGTCCAAATCCTATGTGACGCATGCATCCTAGAACGTCAATCAAGCAACAACACCTGAAACATATGTAAAAACAAAGTCAGCAAAGAAATGCTGGCGAGTACATAGGTTTTATAAGGGTATCGGAATCATGGCTTGTTTACATATATTGCAATACCTTGAAAACCATGTATTTAAAAAGTATATAATATTGCAACATGATTAACCAACTCAAATCAAGATGGTTATAATTTATAAAATCTCGTAGCCACGATTTCTTAACCCAAAAGATTTTTGTTTTAGAGAATCATCTTGTAAAACATCTCGTATAAACTCGTTAATAAAACTCGTATATTATTTTGAAAACATCGTTGAGTGACATCGTTTCGATATCGTTTACCCAAGTGGACTAAATAACGCCACGGTATGTAATATGTTGAAAACACTTATATATAAGAAGTACCAGCGGCGTATCTACCATGTTTTCACCACATTACACCCGTCCCGTTATCTAAACACTAGCCAAAAACCAATCGTTTACCCAAATCGTTTAACATCGTTTCCAAATCGTTTACTCGTTTAAATTGTTTAAATCATCCTCGTTTTAATTGTGAAAACTTATATATGGTCGTCTCGTTAATAACATTAGCCAAAAACCAATCGTTTACCCAAATCGTTTAACATCGTTTCCAAATCATTTACTCGTTTAAATCGTTTAACTCGTTTCCAAATTGTTTCCAAATTGTTTACTCGTTTAAATCGTTTAACATCGTTTCCAAATCGTTTCCAAATCGTTTACTCGTTTAAATCGTTTAACTCGTCCTCGTTTTAATTGTGAAAACTTATATACATGGTCGTCTCGTTAATAACATTCAAACCTTCGTGACTCGTTCATCGTTCAACTCGTTCAACTCGTATTAACAAACCACCAAAGGGTAAGTTAACAATCATCAGGTTCAGTCGTTACCCGGATAACGGGATATGTCAAATCTAATGGTACCATAACCTAATACTGGTCGGCTTGATCAATGCTAATGAATGTCATTCGTTATGTAACTACTACCAACAAGTTCGTTCACATTATCGAAATCGTTATTAGTTTTGTATAAATCGTTCTATTCGTTTTTGAAATCATCGTTTAAACCTCGAAAACATTTTGTACATATGAATCACCCCAAAACAATTGAAAGTTGTAAAATAGGGGAACTATGTACTCACATGTAGTGCAAGGTATCCTCAATCAATAGTACTTCAACAAACTCGAGTAAACCAGAGAAATCAAACAGCACCTAGTAATCGAATCACTAGTCAAACAATAGACGCCTAAATCGGAAGATCGGACAGAATGAGGTCTTGCAACCCAAATGAGTGTTGGAACTCATGTGATATGGTTTAACAAAGCCTACATCCTAAATCGGAACCTAACCTAAGTGCTTTCGACCCATCGCGACCCATTAAGGTAGCTTATGCTACTTTAACGTGTCGTGCGCGCAAACGCGCGTTCGAGACGTCTAACTAGTCCTATGACAAGTATTATATGCCTATACAAGTTTAATCATGTTGTATAATCAGTTATGTGACAAAAGTTTAGGTTACATATGCTTAATTACCAATTATGCATGAAAAGGGCATTTTGGTCATTTACCTAAGGCATATAAACTACTTATCATACAACTACCTAAACTAGGTAACCATAAGGTATAACCTCGGAAGGTTATTCCCTATGCAACTATGGTCACTAACCATGTTTGGTCGGATCCTAATGATCGACCAAACGGGTCGTGTTCGAAAGTCTAAGCAGGTGTTTAGTCCGCTTTGACTTACGACTCTACACAAGCACTAAACTAAAAGTGACGAGCTAAACATGCTAAAACATGTTTAGTTAAGTTAGAAAACAGGTTTTGATATCAAAACAAACGGTTTTGATATCCTAGAGTAGTTTGGTTACAAAATACGCGTAAATGCGTATTTTGGCCGAAACTACGACTCGTCACTGTGCCTAGATAACGTGGTAATCAGTATGTATTGTCACAAGGGACTATAACCATCGTGATTACGCTCACGTTACGAAGTTCAAACGAACTTCACATTGACCATAAACTGGTCAATGTAGAAAGTCAAACGCAATTTGACTTTAACGCTAAAACGAATGAAAAGAACGAAGGAACACTTACAAAGGGTCCCCGCAAGCTTTGATTCCAAGTAATCTCAGGTAGGAAGTGAGTAATCACAACCACTTAGAGAAAAACTCAGATCAAATGTGGGTTTGCAAGAAGTGGGGGTTGGGTATTTATTGGATTTCTAGGACCGTTAGGATCGTTTCTCGAAAATCGTGCTCCAATCTCAACCCTACACTTGTTTACTACCCCATGTACATCAAAATGGCCCCTCATTATCAGGAAGAGACATGTGCAATTGGGTTTTGTGAGTGTAACAGCTGGAAA
The DNA here is from genome assembly GCA_030545235.1 of Helianthus tuberosus. Classification (NCBI taxonomy): domain Eukaryota; kingdom Viridiplantae; phylum Streptophyta; class Magnoliopsida; order Asterales; family Asteraceae; genus Helianthus; species Helianthus tuberosus. The sequence continues at coordinate 68,404,065 of CM060434.1, read as the reverse complement.
CAGGCTGGAAAGAAGCTTCTGCTAATCTGGGACATGCTTACGGACCGTATGGTTCTCCTCTTACGGTCCGTAAGGACCCTGCAGACCAGCAGTTTCAGTTTTGGCAGTTTTGGTCCCTGTGCGCGCATGGTCGTGTTTTGGCACTTCTAACACCCGTCAAGCCCATTTTTAAGCTTCACAAGGATGTTAAAGCATAGGGAACATGAAACATGCTCAAAATCATGCCGGATGTTGGTTCGTTGGGTCGTACGATCGCGATGTTCGCTTAATTACGACGGAATGCGCATAAGCGCGAAAAACGATCCAAATTGCACGACGAATGGATTTTTCTTATGCCATACACTAAAATAAAATATTTTAGTGCTTACATAAATTTTTGGATGTCCGGATGTATTCAGAACGTAAGATATGCGCGAAAATGCAAACTTGTGCACTTTTTGACGCTTTTAGTCCCTGAATGAGCATAAAGTTTATTTTAGCACACCGAACCCCTCAAAGCCTATTTCTAAGCTATGTAAAGGATATTTAGGGTATGTTTAACTTATGGTCATGTTCCGGAATGTTCGTTACAGTTCAAATCAGCATAGTTTCGCAGTGTGACACAAATAGTCCCTGCGATCGAACAAAGTTGATTTCGACACACCAAACCATTCAAAACTTATTTCTAAGTTATGTGGAGGTTATTTAAGGTATGTTAAGTCTATGTCACTATTCCGGAGTGTTTTTCGCATTATACTGACTGCGTTTATGCACCAGTTTGCGTATAACCTTCCAGAACGCGATTTAAAGCTTGAAATCGGAATCAAATCGAATTGAAAATTCACCAAACACAAATACACACATAATAACATCAAAACACATATAGTAACACCAAAGCACATTGTTTTATTAATAATCATCATTGTTTTACATCGTACATCGATTACAGAACACAGTTGTCACAGCAACGAAAACAAGTAACCTTCGATTTATCAAAACCTAGCTGAGATGTTGCAGCTTCACGAAGATCATCTCTTCCGGTGATCTGTTTGAACTTTTCTGCTCTTCTCAAAACGCTAGCTAAACTCCACTTGATGTCCATCAACTCAAGTTCGTCAGAATCAATCTGATCATAATCCTCTTTAGTAAGCATCGGATTTCCGATTCGTCCAGCAACTAAGCTTTCATACGACTCTAACACAGTGACAAGAGATGCCATGTGTTGCTTCGCAATATCTGGAGAAAATTTTTGACCATTTTGAATATGTAATGCAACATTGCATTGCAATACTTGACCGATAAAATTTGTTGAACTTTGTTGTTGAGAACTCGGTGTCAAGAAATTTGGTTCAAAACTTGAATAAGACGAAGAATATCCACTGCTTTGATTTGTATTGCTTGCATTTGTTCCGGAAGAATTTTCAGCACTGAACGCAGTTTGAATCTTCGGACTAGGAGTAGTCTCAATCTTGTTTTCTCTGTAGTACAGACTAACATCCTGTTGAGCACCCGGACTTCTCATTGTAGCAGTTTTTCGAATTGATAGCTCATGTTCTTCCAACTTCTGGATAAACATACTCAAATTCATATCTTCAAATTGTCGGTTATGCTTTAAAATCAACATATATGTTCCCCATTCATTCTGTGGTAGCGCATCGGCTAACTTATCAACCCATTCTTCATCTTCTTTCTTGATGTCCAATCTTTTCATCTCCATGACTAGATGACAATATCTCTCGATAATCTTCCTAGTCGTCTCACCTTCAAAAGCTGTAAACATATCAATCGATTTCTTTAGTAATGCTCGTTTATTTTTGATCATATCGGCACTACCCTTAAACTTTTTAATCAACGCTCTCCAGATTGATCTAGCAGTTCCCTCATGTTGAAGCAAAACAAAAATATCTTCTTTTATTGCTTGTTGGAGAATGCTAATCATCATTTTTTCACTGGTGTATCTTAATTTTTCATCCGGTAAAAATTGACTTAATTGTTTTTCATTTCCAAGTTCATCTTTCGGTAAAGTATAATCTTTCTCTAAAGAAACCCATGCATCAAACTTGTTTGCTTGTACCCAGTTTTCAAAACGGTCTTGCCACCCTTTAAAGTCCTCAATGTACATAAGCTTTGGAGGCTTTTGGAAAGTTCCCGTTTCATTCTCGATACCAACAGTTTCAGCAACTATAACTGGAGCGACCGGAGCAGTAGCAAACGCATTGTAAAATTCTTTTTCCATGTTTTGGTGAAAAGATTTACAAAAACATAATTTCAAACGAGCTGGGGTTTTGAAACGAGCTGGAAATCTCTAATCCGTACGGGGTGAGTAATTCAAACGGTCTGAATGTTTGGAACGACCTGGTGATTAACACGAGTTGGATTTCACACAGTCTGAAATTTAAACGATCTGGTAAACTTAAACAAGTTGAGGTTTCAAACGAGCTCGAGCAGTCTGAACTAATTCATGCGACCTGGTTAAATTTCAAGCGGTTTAAAAAACTTCCAAACGACCTGGACCAACTTCAAACGATCTGAACCACCTCATGCGGTCTGAGTTTCAAACGACCTGGTAATTTATCAAACACCCCGTACGACCTGGTTCAAAATTACAAGCGATCTGACAAAATTTCCACGCAATTTGGCCAAAATTCAAACTTTCTGGTTCAAAATTCAAACTGTTTGGATGAAAATCCACCTCGTTTGAAACTTCTAAATCCAAAAGTTCATGATTTTGTCGAATTTGATCAGTATTTAGGTTGAATTTACGGTCAAATTAGCTCACAGATTGTTCAAAACAGTGTTTTACGTGTTATTTGTCAAAATCAGGTCTTTTTAACCGTGGAATCTCGGTAAATTTGATGAAAAAGTGTAGAAAAATGAGTAGAAATCAGTTTTATCCATGAAAAACAAGCTGTATGGTAAGAACTCTTCCTCCTGAGCTCTGATACCACTTATAGGATCGAAGGTTCGACCTAACGAGTCGATCAGAAGAGTTATAGACCAAACCAAAGGCGGAATTCAATGATTTGGACATGTTTGCAGCTTGTTTAACACGTAGAATCAAGTTAACTGTCGATTGTATTGATTTGATAGTCTTTACAGATCGTTCGACACTTCGGCAGCACTTCGTCTCCGGAATCAGATTGTTACAAATGAAGACCCAAGACCACACATATATAGGAGAACCAGACCGCATGAACCAATCCACACGAGCTGGCCCAGGTCGCACGACCGGGCCAGACCGCATGAACTTGGTCACCTCGTGCGAGGTGGCCTAGCCACTTCGTGTGAGGTGGCTGGTTCAGGTCTGTTTCTCGTTTCTCTCGTACAACGTGTCCTGGTCTATCTATTCTAGTTACATGGCTAGATACAAGACGAAGTCAACAGACATGTGCACTAACAACGCCGCTGGTACTTCCTATATATAAGTGTTTTTATGGTATTACATATCGTAGCGATATTTAAACCATTTCAAGTTAGACATATTACATTTTACACATATATCATATCTTCATGAAACATTATTTCACAAACAACATATTTTATACATACTCATTTTTACTTGGATATTCATTTCATTATGCATTGTTCTTTTATATCATCTGATTTCTTATAAATCTTTGTATTATAAAAGAAAACATTTTACAAGATTCATGACTACTTTGTTAAACATTTTTCTTTAAACTTACAAGTCATGAATCCTAAATCAATAAACCTATGTATCTCACAGGCATTTTTATGCTGACGTACCTATTTTCACATGTGTTTTCAGGAGCTGATGCATAGGTTTGATCAGGATACACTAGGGTGGACTCGGGCCTTAGTGACATAAAAGAAGCAAGATTAGTTTAAATAATGTTATGTACTCTTGTTTCTTTTGTTTTAAGACAATGTAACCCTTTTTGTTAATAAATAAAACAAATCTTTAAATGCCATGGTTGTGAAACAATAATTCTGTTGCTACACTCCCCGACGTTTCCGCCGCGGTTTGTTGTTTTACGCGGTCGGGGTGTGACATGACATTTTTTTAAAGAAAATAAATGTCTATCTTAAACCTATGTAAATGTTTTTAAACCGTTAAAGGGTTGAAATAAGGAAGTTTTCCTTAAACAAATTGTTACGAAAATTATATGTGAACTCACCTTTCTTTGTGTTGACACTTGATTTTTACGTGTTCTTCAGGTACATGAGTTCGGCTTCGAAGAATTTTGGCTTGCGTTGTCATGTGGTTGTGTGATGCTTATGTATTTAAAATAATGTTTGGACACTTTTAAACTATGGGACCGTGTGTAATAAGACCCCTAAGGGTCAAACTAACTATGACTCGTTCATGATGGATGTGGTAATCTTAAAAAGTATATTTTTAAAATAATCAAAATGTCCAAAATAACTATAGCATCGACCACAATGACTTATATGGGTACCAACCTCCTTCACCGCCACGTTTGTATTTCCGATGCGACGTTTTTGAGGTGTGACATTATGTAGGGAATGTGGAAGACCCCAATCATTGGCCCATGTAAAAAAGCCAATGACAGTCTACTAGCGATGATAGGTCTGAATCTGACTCTTCTCCTGAATATGGGTTGTGCCAAACACAAGAGCAATCTTCTTTTTTTGCTTCATAGTTCCATGTGTCCTTTAAAATACCCGGTCCGTAATCCTCCTCTGGGTTAGGGTTGTGTTAGGATCTGAGTTTCTTATGATTGTGATTGTTTGAATATAATGAAGATGAATTAAGATAAAGTGCAGCGGAATTAAAATGAAACAAACTTTCAACACAATCAAATGAGAGAATTGCTTTCAACACACATGTTCAACAGAGAATCGAATGATTGTATTTATTACAAACTTCAATTACACTTGCATGAATGCATACAATATCCCCCTCAGCCTGAGCTCATAGAGAATGTTTGTACAAAATGAGTTGTGATGAAGAGAGCTGATAGAACAGTACAGGGCACTGTACTATTTATAGTACCGAACAAACCACTGTGGCATCTTTGCTGACGTCACCATGAAAGTGACATCTAACCTCTTAACAACCTGTAACTACTGATCTAATACAAACTACTGCTATAACAAACTACTGATTACAATACATACAAAAGATAGACTAAACTACTGCTTCCCATTCCACTGTTATACTCCTAGCAGTGCTTTGTCTCATCAGCAGTACTTGAACCATGACAGTAGATTGAGCATCAGTGTTTATTTTCAACAGTCTTTAGGTCTTCATCAGATGTTGAGTGATCAGCAGTTGTTGTAGACGGACAGTAGATAGAGGTCATCAGTTGTTAGGGCCACTTCCAAGGGGAAAGACTGATGTAAACATCTGCTTATTCTGAATCCACTGATCTGATCCAGTTTTGGCTTTATCAACTGTTCCTTTGGAAGGGTTCAAACCCAACAATCTCCCCCTGGAACAGATGATGCCAAAACCCTTCATTATTCTTGGATTTTTATTGCCTCATCAAATATTCCCTGACTTGTCCTTTGAATTGTAATTCAAAGTCCATGGAACTAGTATCATCCTCATCCCTGCACAGTGGAAGCTCAAGGAGATCTTGTAGATCTTCAACACCCAGCCCAAGTGCTTGTTCCCTTGATATGTGCTTCACCTCACCATTGGATTTGAGCAGAGTCAATACATGGGTCTGTTTATCAGATTTCCACTTTAGTATTTTTGAATCCAATGGGTTTCTTGGGAGAGTTTTTATTGTTGATGAGTTTGGAGATTGTGGCCTGGTGATGACTGGTTGAGCAGTGTTTGTGGTTTTTGCTAATTCATGATTTTCTGCTATCATCTGCTGAAGGACCATTTTTATAATGTAATCCCCTTGTGCAATATCTTCTGCTGTTTCTGCCTCCATCTGCTTTTGTTTCCTTCTTTGATAAAGGATGGCAGCAGGTGGAGTAGTGGATCTCCTGATTTGTAGCTTTTGTGGTTTAACTGGAACCACTGCTTCAGGATAATCAGGCTTTTGAGGAACATTTGGATTTTTCTTTCTCAACTCTTCCAACCTTTTGTAGTTGGCTATGACTTTATCTTCTGACCATCTTGTGACCTGATTCCTTGACCTAAAATCAACTGTTATCAGCTCTTCTTTCATTCTCTTCAGCTTTAAAGTTCTTTCTGGTACATTTTTCTTGTACTTTGACCAAACAGGAGGAGTGTGTTTTACTTTGTCTTTGTTCATCTTTTCAACTCTCTCTAACTCCTCTTTGAGCTCACCAAGGGTCCATTCTTTATATTGAGCTTTTTCGGCCTTGTATTTCTTGAATGCCATAATGTGTTCAATGTAATCTTTTCCCAGGCTTTCATCATCTCTTTCTGAGAATTTCTGACAGAGGTCTTTTGAAAACTGCTCCAAAGTTCTGACTTGAGTTAGTAGATATTGGTAGTATCTTTGAATCTCTTTGTTAGATTTTCCCTGTGTATTTCTTTTAGAGATATCCTCAGCTTGTTGAGCCTTTAACTTCAAATATTCTTCTATGTTATTAGGCCTAGGATATCCTTGAAGAGATGGCAGGTTCCTTTTTGCAGGGTCATCTTCAGAGTAGAAGGATTTTATCTCCTCTCTAACTGCTGGAAGATCTTGTCACACCCCCAAAATCCACCTGCGGAATACCACCGCTTGGAGGCGTGACTGACTAGGATCCAGCCACCAATCATATTGAACAGCATATAAGTGATTATAAAATTCAACCAATACCATTGGTGTCCAAACAAAACATAGTTTAAGTTGCAAGCGGAAGTATAACGTTTAAAACCAAAACATAAGTTCAATTGTTTCAAAGTTTAACATGGCACACAGCTGTCCATGTCCCACAACGACTCTCTTCCATGCAAGCTCCAGCTAAGAACCTATTGACCTGCAAAGATGTAGTAACGAGTCAACAACAAGTTGAGTGAGTTCACGGTTGGGTGTTCATTTTAAGTTGTTCCAAAAACAGTTTCCTTTAACTGGCATCCTGCCGTGGGGGTTACCCCATAGTTGAAAACGTGATTTGTTTACCCATTTACTCTGGCAATACAGCCGTGGGGGCTACCCCATGTTAGTTATCTGGCATTTCGGCCGTGGGGGTTACCCCATGTATACACTAGACTCGTTACCATATCGACTGCTGACTGTAGTCATGTTTATGTGCCCTGAACTGTCAATGTCTATCATCATTGACGTGCCCAGATCCATTAGTTCACGCCCGTCCTCTGCGGCACGGTGTGAGGCTTGTCAGACCTAAATAGCGCTATCTAACTAATGACCCGCTCGCCATTGGCCCGGCGATTAAGTCGATATAAAAAGGAGGGACTTCGTGATAGAGTTTTGGTCTAGTATGAGTTATCTGTCCATGAGGACGAGGAATTACATTCCTGAACCAATACTGTCCTACCCAAGGAGGACGAGGAATCCATGTTCCTTAACCCCATTCCCAACCCCTGGGAATCCCATGCTTTGTAGAGTGTGAACTCACCTTGGTTTGCTCGGCAGATACACAGAAAGGTCAATCAAGTTGTAAGTGGTCAACTACGTCCTAACATAGATACCATTCACGTCAGGTTCATATCCAAGTAGTGCACGTATGTTCTACATGTATTGTACACAAGTAACGATCATGGCATACATGTCTAGCATGGCAGTTCATCGACAGTTCGTAACAAGTTCCATAGTAAAATTCACGTAACAATCAAAGTCTAAGTGTGCGGCCCAACTACTTAGGCCCATAGCAGTGTGCAAGTCCAAACAGAAGGTGTGTGTACGTGGTCTCGAGTCGAGACTAGAGATCTCGAGTCGAGACTGGAGATCTCGAGTTAAAGCCTACGAGTTCTCGAGTCATGCATGAACTAGTCGAGACTAGGTGGTCTCGACTCGCAACCGTGGTCTCGAGTTATGCTGCTTGTGCTGGCATTGTGTGGTCTCGAGTCGAGACTAGAGAGTTCTCGACTCGTAACCTGTGTCGCAATCTTCGGTCTCGAGTTATCATGTGGTGATCTCGAGTCGAGACCAAGGGTCTCGACTGGCACACCTGCTAGTTGCCAGCATGTGTACTATCCAATAGAATTTATATTTCATGCAACATCTTGTACTATCCATACAAACATGTTTTCTTGTCTAACAATCAATTAAAATGGATCAAACAACTAGTTTTCAAATATTCAAGACACATTCATATCATGTTCATGTTGTTCTTCATGTATTCAAGTCATTCATCATGATCATTCAAACTTGTTCATCATATTTTAGGGTTTTTAGCATCAATCACAATCATAACATGAACAACAATCAAAACACTTGAACATACTCATCTAAGGGTTTCAAATCATCACATAACACCTCAAACTCGACTCTACACTAATCCGATTTCCACATACATGTAGCCGGTTTAACAAGCATTCGGTTCTTAGCACAAGAGTGTACAATCCGATTAACATGACATTATCTAATACACATATGTAAGCCGATTTCATGAACATCAACAATTAATGGTTTAAATCACATTTAGACACAAGATATCATTAACTCATCATGCAATATATCCGAAATCAAGACATGTTAGTCGAATAACATCATCATACACATCCGATTCACAAGAACATCATCATTCGTACAACTATTCTAGTTAAACCATGTCATCCATAACATCTAACAACAAGCATCATAAAACACTAACCGGTTGATGAGGAGTGTGTGAAGGAGAGTAGGTTTGTTGTCCGAAAGTTTCCGAGTGAAGAACACAAGCGAATCCGAGAGCTTGGCTTGCTACCCTTGATCCGACACAAGGTAAGAGGGTGGTGTTGCTAGGGTTTTAGTGAGAGAGAATGTGGGAGTGTGTGTGTAGGAGAGTGTGTGTAGATTGCCCAAAGAATGGCAAGGTTGGCTATCCACCAAAGTTATATACTTCTTCTAAGTTGGTGCACCCTAATGGGCTTTCGGGTAGACTAAATGAGGTGCGTGGCCCAACCGGCCCATCTGTTGCACTATTCACTCGAGACCGCATGGTCTCGAGTCGGGTCCTTGTGTCTCGGTTCATATAAATACACACATACATACAAGCACAACACATAATCACATAAATTCACTTATATCATTCATTAAGCCAACAAGTTAACTAGTCACATAACGTTCAAGCATGTAACATCGAGATACAATGAAAGGTTCTAAATTTCGAGTTGTCACATCATCCCCAAGTTGAAAGAAATTTTGTCCCGAAATTTGGTAAGTACTCACTGAGGAAGCTAGTTAAGTTGTATGGTTTTCCTGGTTTTCCCGGGGTGTCACATCCACCCCCCGTTGATCTGGAATTTCGTCCCGAAATTCCGTAGCTTCAGCCTCAGTAGTGGTCGTACCGTTTGCGAACAGTTGGGGATACTTTTGTTTCATCTGATCTTCGCGTTCCCAGGTGAACTCTGGGCCGCGACGTGAGTTCCAACGAACTCGAACGAGAGGTATTCTAGTGTTTTTGAGGACCTTAACATCCCGGTCCGTGATTTCAACTGGTTCCTCGACGAACCGTAACTGCTCGTCGATGGTGAGTTCCTTCAAAGGAACTACGTGGGTCTCATCTGACAGACACTTCTTCAGATTCGACACGTGGAAAACGTTGTGAACTGCACTGAGTTCTGTTGGTAAGTTCAGTCTGTAGGCCACCTTGCCTATTTTCTCAATGATTTCAAAAGGTCCGACGTATCGTGGGTTAAGTTTACCTCGTTTACCAAAACGAACCACACCCTTCCAGGGTGAAACTTTGAGTAGTACCCGCTCCCCAACCTGGAGCTCAAGTGGTTTCCTGCCCTTATCGGCGTAGACTTTCTGGCGGTCACGAGCTGCCGCCATGCGTTGTCGTATCTGAGCAATTCGTTCGGTTGTGTCTACCACATGTTCTGGACCAGTGATCTGACTATCTTCCACTTCTGCCCAACAAAGAGGTGACCGGCATTTACGCCCGTACAATGCCTCAAACGGAGCAGCTTTAATGCTGGTGTGGTAGCTGTTATTGTACGAGAATTCCACAAGTGGCAGATGCTTTTCCCAGCTGTTGCCAAAGTCGATTACACATGCACGAAGCATGTCTTCTAAGGTTTGAATAGTGCACTCGGACTGCCCGTCCGTCTGAGGGTGATACGCTGTGCTCATGTCTAATCGTGAGCCAAAGGATTTGTGCATTGCTTGCCACAGTTCTGAAGTGAAACGTGCATCTCGATCCGAGATAATAGAGGTGGGCACCCCGTGCCTCGAAACAACTTCCTTAAGATATACTTCTGCTAGAGTGGAGAATTTATCCGTCTCCTTGATAGCCAGGAAGTGCGCAAACTTTGTGAGTCGATCCACGATCACCCAAATAGTATCATTTCCGCGCTGGGATCTAGGCAGGCCAGTAACGAAATCCATGGAAATTTGCTCCCATTTCCATTGAGGTATCTCTGGTTGTTGGAGTAGGCCTGAGGGTTTCTGGTATTCTGTCTTGACTCTCGCACAAGTCAAACACTTGCTGACGTAGGTTGCTATGTGGGCCTTCATGCTAGGCCACCAATACGTAGTTTTGATATCATGGTACATCTTATCCGATCCCGGATGTACCGAGTAGCGAGACTTGTGTGCTTCGTCCATCACAAGCTCTCGTAAGTTGCCATAGAGTGGGACCCAAATGCGTCCCGTTACGTAGTATGCACCGTCTTCCTTTTGTTCTAATCGTTGCCTTGAGCCGCGTAGGGCTTCAGCCCTGACGTTTTCTGGTTTCAATGCTTCTATCTGAGCGTCTCGGATTTGGGATGGAAGACTAGAATGTATAGTGAGTTGCAAAGCTCGCACGCGCTTAGGCGTAGTGTCCTTTCGACTGAGGGCATCAGCCACAACATTGGCTTTGCCAGGATGGTATTTGATTGCACATTCGTAATCGTTTAATAACTCGACCCACCGTCGTTGACGCATGTTTAGCTCCTTCTGCTTGAAGATGTGCTCGAGACTTCTGTGGTCGGTGTAAATGGTGCACTTGGTACCGTACAGGTAATGTCTCCATATCTTAAGTGCAAAAATAACAGCTCCCAGCTCTAGGTCGTGTGTAGTATAGTTCCTTTCATGAACTTTAAGTTGATGTGAGGCGTAGGCTATAACTTTATCTCGTTGCATCAATACACAACCAAGACCTTGAATTGATGCGTCACAGTAAACCACAAAATCTTCTGTGCCCTCCGGCAGTGAAAGGATAGGTGCGCTACAAAGTCTATCCTTTAGATGCTGAAAGGCTAACTCCTGTGTGTTTCCCCATCGATAAACAACGCCTTTCTGCGTTAGTGAGGTGAGAGGCTGTGCAATCTTGGAAAAATCCTTAATGAACCTCCTGTAATAACCTGCCAAACCCAAGAATTGGCAAATTTCCGTTGGTGTATGAGGTGCAGGCCAGTTCTTAATCGAGCCTACTTTGGATGGATCAACGTGAATCCCATCCTTGTTCACCACATGGCCTAAGAAATGGACTTCTCGAAGCCAGAAGTCACATTTTGAAAACTTGGCGTATAGCTGTTCTGCTCGAAGGAGTTCCAAAATAAGTCGTAGATGTTGCTCGTGCTCCTCCTAACTCTTAGAATAGATCAGGATGTCGTCGATGAAGACTATAACGAACTTGTCCAGGTAAGGTTTGCACACTCGATTCATCAAGTCCATGAAGATCGCAGGTGCGTTTGTCAGTCCAAAAGGCATGACCAAAAACTCATAGTGTCCATAACGCGTTCTAAAAGTTGTCTTGGAGACGTCCTCTTCTCGGAATCTCAGCTGGTGATATCCTGATCTCAGATCAATCTTCGAATAGTAGCTCGACCCTTGTAGCTGGTCGAACAAGTCGTCAATACGTGGTAGAGGATAACGATTCTTCATGGTCACCTTGTTGAGTTCCCGGTAGTCGATACACATTCTAAAGGTACCGTCTTTCTTCTTCACAAATAGCACTGGAGCTCCCCAGGGCGATGAGCTAGGACGAATAAAACCCTTATCCAAGAGTTCTTGCAGTTGCGTTGAGAGTTCTTCCAACTCTGATGGAGCTAAACGATAAGGTGCACGAGCTATGGGCGCAGCTCCAGGAGCTAGTTCAATCTGAAACTCGACCTGGCGATGAGGCGGAAGACCGGGTAATTCCTCAGGAAATACCTCAGGATAGTCGCGTACAATTGGAAAATCTTCTATCTTCTTTTCTTTCTCCGAGGTGTCAGTAACGAGAGCCAAAATAGCAGTGTGGCCCTTTCGCAAGCACTTCTGGGCCTTAAGGAGAGAGATGATGTTCTCAACAGCACTCCTCTTGTCGCCATGAATAATGAGAGGTTCATTACTGGAACCAGGAATACGAACAATCTTCTCGTTGCAAAGAATCTCTGCTCGGTGCTGGGATAACCAATCCATCCCAATGACAACGTCGAAACTACCCAAGACGATAGGAATAAGGTTGATAGAGAAGGTCTGGTTAGCAAGAACAAGTTTACAACCCTTGACTACGTGTGTGGCCTCTAAACTCTTACCGTTTGCTAGCTCTACAGTGTGCTTGTTGTTCAAAGGTGTTGGAATACGCTTAAGCATTCGACTAACTTCTAGTGACATGTAGCTAGTATCGGCACCCGAATCAAATAAAACTGTAACATAAAAGTCGTCGAGAAGGAACTTACCCGCCACAACATTGGGGTCATTCCTTGCTTCACCTTGCCCAATCACGAACGCCCGCCCCCTGGCACCATTGTTGTTGTTGTTCCCGTTGTTACCATTCCCCTGATTGTTGTTATTGTTGTTGTTGTTCTGGTTCCTGTTCAGTTGGGGGCAATCCCTCTTGAAATGGCCTTCAGCTCCACACTGAAAGCACCCCTTGTTATCACCTTGCTGCTGCTGCTGCTGGCGTTGATTCTGTTGAGCTTGCTGACGATTCTGATTGGCGGGATATAAGCTCCTGCAATCCTTTGCAGCGTGACCTGGCTTGTTGCACCGATGACAGTTACCCCTGGTGCATGGCCCGCTGTGGTGCAGGCTGCAGCGATTGTATTTGGGGTGATTCCCTTTGTTCCCACCATGACTTTGACCTCCAGATGATTGCTGACTAGGGCTCTTGTAGTCATCAGTCTTTCTCTGTTGAGACTGGGTCTGAACAGAAGTCAAACCCTTACTTGAAGCTCCGTCCCATTTCCGTTTGTTGTCACTAAGAGCACCTGAAGTAGTCGCAGCACCTATGCGCTTTGGTAGCCTGTTCTGCTCCACCGCCTGATCCGTGAGACGGTGAGCCAATTGGACAACTTGCTGGATAGTGGCGAGGTTTGCTGAAGTCACATGACTTTGGATTTCTGGCACTAAGCCCTTGAGAAATAGTTCGATGCGTTTGATGGGAGGATCCACCATGGTAGGGCACAAAATTGCCAGTTCATTCGATCTTTTCACATAAGCTTCAATTTCCGACCCCGTCATCTTGAGGTTGAAAAACTCTACCTCCAGTTTGTGAATTTCATCACGATTACAATACTCCTCCTTGATCATTTCCTTGAAGTTGTTCCACGGGGTGGCGTTAGCAGCAACCAACCCCAGCATTTGAACCTGAGTGTTCCACCACGTGAGAGCTAAACCCTCGAGAGTGCCGGTAGCATACTTCACCCTGCGCTCCTCAGGGCATTCACACATTTCGAACACAGATTCTAGTTTCTCAAACCAGTGGAGGAGGCCTACGGCTCCTTCAGTGCCGCTAAAAGTAGTTGGTCGGCAGTCCATGAAAGTTTTAAAAGTGCACACAGGTGGCTGAGCATGTTGACCTGTCGTGGGTGTAAGAAAGGACAGAGTTTAACACAAAGGTTGGTTCACGAGGGTAGGATCTAAAGATCCTAGAATGAGTTTGGACTGCAGGATATACCTCCTGCGTGTGTAGCTGCCAGTGCCGCAACAACCCGTTCGTTAATCAGAGCCGTCAACTGGGCTTGTGTCATGTTTACGCGTCCAGACATGATCTTCATATCAAGAGGAACGTGAGTGAGAGGGGTTCGCGAAAATACGATGACAGAAGAGAGTAAACATACATGTGTTCAAGCAACAGTAGTTATACTAACCAAGCATACCATGAGCAATGTACTGTGTAACTAACAAGTAGGCAATATATACATAGATCATATCACCTAGAATGTCGAGCCTTGCATGTGGAGTGAAGCGTCGTTGTGGATCGTAGAGCACTGTACAGGTTATAGTCTGATTTTAATAAAACTTTTTCCCCTTATTAAAACCAAGTTCACTATAACCAATGGCTCTGACACCAATCTGTCACACCCCCAAAATCCACCTGCGGAATACCACCGCTTGGAGGCGTGACTGACCAGGATCCAGCCACCAATCATATTGAACAGCATATAAGTGATTATAAAATTCAACCAATACCATTGGTGTCCAAACAAAACATAGTTTAAGTTGCAAGCGGAAGTATAACGTTTAAAACCAAAACATAAGTTCAATTGTTTCAAAGTTTAACATGGCACACAGCTGTCCATGTCCCACAACGACTCTCTTCCATGCAAGCTCCAGCTAAGAACCTATTGACCTGCAAAGATGTAGTAATGAGTCAACAACAAGTTGAGTGAGTTCACGGTTGGGTGTTCATTTTAAGTTGTTCCAAAAACAGTTTCCTTTAACTGGCATCCTACCGTGGGGGTTACCCCATAGTTGAAAACGTGATTTGTTTATCCATTTACTCTGGCAATACAGCCGTGGGGGCTACCCCATGTTAGTTATCTAGCATTTCGGCCGTGGGGGTTACCCCATGTATACACTAGACTCGTTACCATATCGACTGCTGACTGTATTCATGTTTATGTGCCCTGAACTGTCAATGTCTATCATCATTGACGTGCCCAGATCCATTAGTTCACGCCCGTCCTCTGCGGCACGGTGTGAGGCTTGTCAGACCTAAATAGCGCTATCTAACTAATGACCCGCTCGCCATTGGCCCGGCGATTAAGTCGATATAAAAAGGAGGGACTTCGTGATAGAGTTTTGGTCTAGTACGAGTTATCTGTCCATGAGGACGAGGAATTACATTCCTGAACCAATACTGTCCTACCCAAGGAGGACGAGGAATTCATGTTCCTTAACCCCATTCCCAACCCCTGGGAATCCCATGCTTTGTAGAGTGTGAACTCACCTTGGTTTGCTCGGCAGATACACAGAAAGGTCAATCAAGTTGTAAGTGGTCAACTACGTCCTAACATAGATACCATTCACGTCAGGTTCATATCCAAGTAGTGCACGTATGTTCTACATGTATTGTACAAAAGTAACGATCATGGCATACATGTCTAGCATGGCAGTTCATCGACAGTTCGTAACAAGTTCCATAGTAAAATTCACGTAACAATCAAAGTCTAAGTGTGCGGCCCAACTACTTAGGCCCATAGCAGTGTGCAAGTCCAAACAGAAGGTGTGTGTACGTGGTCTCGAGTCGAGACTAGAGATCTCGAGTCGAGACTGGAGATCTCGAGTTAAAGCCTACGAGTTCTCGAGTCATGCATGAACTAGTCGAGACTAGGTGGTCTCGACTCGCAACCGTGGTCTCGAGTTATGCTGCTTGTGCTGGCATTGTGTGGTCTCGAGTCGAGACTAGAGAGTTCTCGACTCGTAACCTGTGTCGCAATCTTCGGTCTCGAGTTGTCATGTGGTGATCTCGAGTCGAGACCAAGGGTCTCGACTGGCACACCTGCTAGTTGCCAGCATGTGTACTATCCAATAGAATTTGTATTTCATGCAACATCTTGTACTATCCATACAAACATGTTTTCTTGTCTAACAATCAATTAAAATGGATCAAACAACTAGTTTTCAAATATTCAAGACACATTCATATCATGTTCATGTTGTTCTTCATGTATTCAAGTCATTCATCATGATCATTCAAACTTGTTCATCATATTTTAGGGTTTTTAGCATCAATCACAATCATAACATGAACAACAATCAAAACACTTGAACATACTCATCTAAGGGTTTCAAATCATCACATAACACCTCAAACTCGACTCTACACTAATCCGATTTCCACATACATGTAGCCGGTTTAACAAGCATTCGGTTCTTAGCACAAGAGTGTACAATCCGATTAACATGACATTATCTAATACACATATGTAAGCCGATTTCATGAACATCAACAATTAATGGTTTAAATCACATTTAGACACAAGATATCATTAACTCATCATGCAATATATCCGAAATCAAGACATGTTAGTCGAATAACATCATCATACACATCCGATTCACAAGAACATCATCATTCGTACAACTATTCTAGTTAAACCATGTCATCCATAACATCTAACAACAAGCATCATAAAACACTAACCGGTTGATGAGGAGTGTGTGAAGGAGAGTAGGTTTGTTGTCCGAAAGTTTCCGAGTGAAGAACACAAGCGAATCCGAGAGCTTGGCTTGCTACCCTTGATCCGACACAAGGTAAGAGGGTGGTGTTGCTAGGGTTTTAGTGAGAGAGAATGTGGGAGTGTGTGTGTAGGAGAGTGTGTGTAGATTGCCCAAAGAATGGCAAGGTTGGCTATCCACCAAAGTTATATACTTCTTCTAAGTTGGTGCACCCTAATGGGCTTTCGGGTAGACTAAATGAGGTGCGTGGCCCAACCGGCCCATCTGTTGCACTATTCACTCGAGACCGCATGGTCTCGAGTCGGGTCCTTGTGTCTCGGTTCATATAAATACACACATACATACAAGCACAACACATAATCACATAAATTCACTTATATCATTCATTAAGCCAACAAGTTAACTAGTCACATAACGTTCAAGCATGTAACATCGAGATACAATGAAAGGTTCTAAATTTCGAGTTGTCACAGATCTAATGGATACTGGACTTCTGCAGGAGTAATGGCAGTGTTTGGATTAAAGGCTTGTGCTAAAGAGAGTGGAACAGGGTTTGGAATGGTAACAAGGGTCAGTGGTTGTGAAGATGTTGGAGGTGGTGAAGAGTCATCATTCAGTATTATCCTTCTCCTTTTGGGTTTAGGAGAGGTTGGTAGTGTTTTGGTGGGTTGAGTGGTGGTGATTTGAGTGGTAGGTGGCTGACTAACAGTTGTTGAAACAACTGGTGTTTCAACCACTGTTGTCATTACAACAGATGATGTGTCATCTGATGTCTTCTGATTTTTGGCAGGTGGTGTTGGTGGTAGTGAGGATGTTTTTGGTGGGGCAGTTGTTTGGGTAACATCTGTTAAAACAACTGAAGTATCAACAGTTGTTGATACAACAGGTGTTCTAACATCTATTGGTTTGGAAGGTTGATGAGAGGAGCTTTTGGGAGGTAGAGGAGTTTGTTTTGTGGATTTGGGAGGTGTGATTTTGGGTTGCCTCACTTTTCTAGTAGGCCTTCTTTTAGGCTTAGGATTTTCTTGATCATCCTTGGGCTCAGAAGTACCCTGTTCTTCCATCTCCATTAAATCTTTATTCTCCTGCTCAAACCTTTTGGCCCCTTTTATCTCCAAAGTCTCTTTTACACCTGCTTTTGCATCATCAAGGGCATTTTGAGATACATCAACCTTTTTAGAACCATCTGGCTTTGGGATATCAACAATCAATTTAGATTTTGCATCTGCTTCAATGTATAGACCATCTTCCCATCCCTTCTTCTTTTTCTCCCCCTTTTTGGCATCATTTGGAGGATTATCAACAAAGATAATTGTAGGAGGAGCAGAGCCAGTGGTTTGCAACAAATGGGCCTTGATTGCCTTGATGTCTACTTGTGTATCCTTGAACCTAGCTTCCATCAAATTTCTGATCTTTTAAACTTGAATTTCATGTTGCTGATCAGCATATTCTCTTTGTTTGTGAAGCAGAGGTTGAAATAGATTCCAAAGCTCAGTGGGAGTAGGAGCAGATGATGGAGCAGATGTTTGAGCTGGTGCAGCAGTGGGTGTAGCCTTTTGTGCTTGTAACAACTGTTACAGCATATCTTTGATTTCTGCAATAGATGTATCAAGTTTGTCAACCCTCTCCGTCAATTCTTTGTACATTAAACCATCACCCAACTTAATGGGATCATCTGATTTCCCACTAGCATTGGTTGTATCAGTGGTTAACTTAGGGAAAGTTTCCCAGAAATCATCCACTGATGCCCCTTTTTCTTGGTACTGGGGACTTCTTCCTTCAGTAGGGGTGACCAGTTTAAGTGAACCAGTGAATATTGGAAACACCCTGGTTCCCAAAGAAGAAATTGCCTTCAAGGGAGTCTCACTTATGAAACTACTGTCCAAGTGTAAACCAGTGGGTTCAACACTTGTAGTAGCTGCTCCACTTGAACTACTGACAGGAATTACTTGTAATTCCTGCAGTGTAGCCTCCTCAACTATTGGTGGGTTAGCAGAGATTGAAACACCAGACTCAGTCACTTGTTGTGGCATATTCTCATTAACAGGTGATTGAGAAGAACTGATTTGTGTCTGGGGCAGATCAACTTCATCCAATAGAGGTAATATGGTTGGTGGAATTTGTGCAGTGAGGATAGGGGTAGAAAGCGAATTTGCCCCGGGAGCTGGGTTGTGGATGATGGAATCAAGTGATTCCAGAGCATCATAATTTGGTGTCCCTGTTCTTACAACCTGATCTTTTTGAGAAGAAGCAGGAGGAGTTTGAGGTTCAGGTTGAGATCCTTCATCCAACTGCTGTGAGGAAGTAGTAGTAGTGGTTATTGGTGACTTTGGTGTTGTCACTGGTATAATCTCTAGGATCTCATCTTCCAGAGTTACCTTTTTAGTGGGTTTGGGGGGCTTTTGTGATTTTTTCTGTGTTGGTCTTTTGGTGGTTTTAGGTGTGGGTTTCACAGCAGTGGTTGTGCTGCTGTGATCACCTTGAGCAGTGGGCTCAACAGCAGGATCATGAGGAGCAGTGGTTGATGCTAAAGTCTGCTCAGGAACCTCTGTTTGTGTTTTGGAAGGTTTTGACAGCCTTGTGAAAGTTTCAGAGGTTAGGCTGTTTATTGGAAAAGGATTTCCTTGGATAAGCACATGAGCATTATCCTTTGAAAATTTCTTATTAAAATAGTAACTTAAAAACCTTGGAAATAATAAAAACGATTTTTTATTAACATTTTTAACAAGATCATTGAAGATCTCCTAGGAATAGTTAAAATTTTCTTCATTCAGTATAGCATAACCCAGGTATTGAATCTTCAATGGAATCTCATTGAAAGCAGTGGTTTTATTTTACACACACATGAGGAGGGTATGAAACAAGAACCTCATGGCAGGAGGAAAACTGCCTTTTTATAAAGTATCTTTTTTCATTTCCTCTTCATACCCTCTCTCAAGAAAATCAGTTTGATACTCTGTTTTTGGGAAAGAGGTTTTACCAGTAAGATCATCGAGTTCAAAGACCTCCAAAATGGTTTGAGGTGTGATGGTGACTGAAATACCCTTTATCGAAGAAGTAATGGCTAAGGGCTTTTTATCCTTAGTTTCAAGTTTAGCATTTTTCCAAAACTCTTGTTGAGTATCCAGGTAAATCGGAGCATCATAGGTCAACAAAGTTTTGTACTTTGAAGACGACAGAGCATCAATAACGGAATTGAAGGTGGTGGTGTGACTTGGTTTTTCAAGTAATCCCAAGTAGTTATGAGGAGTTTTGAATGGAAGAGCCATGATTTGAACGAAGATGATGAAGAGCAAATGAAGAAGATGAGTGATTTGAGAGAGAATTTGGGAGAAACTGCTTTGTGAAGGGAATTTTGAATTCGATTCGACAGTGAAAACCCTGTTTGGGGGGTTTGATCAGGGTTTTATAAAGTGGAAAAGTGAATGCTGATGTGGCAGCGGTTACAAAAGATCTGACCGCTATGTACTGTCCACGTGCCAACCTCTGATGAATAATGGATGACAGTTGTTAGGAAACCACTGATGGAGCAATATCAGTGGTTTGCAACGGTAAAATGAAAACAATGGGTGACTTTAACTATCAGTGGATAGCCTATCAGTGGATTAAAACACTGATGTTTGATCAACAGTGATTAACAAGAAATGAGAGAACAGGGGTTGACTTTCAGTAGTGGACAGCTTTTAACAGAACAGATGTTTGAACCAGAAATAGTGGTTATGGCAGACTTTTAAAGATTAATGAAAATTTTCATTTTTAGCTATTTTTAAGGATGGATTTTTGATTTTCTGAAAACATTTTAATGCTTTTATTCATAGAAGAACAAGATTTTGCCTGTTATTCCATGTTCAGCATTCCAATCCTAGAGATCAAGCTTTCAAAGGTAGATGTGTCTAATGCTTTTGTTAGCACATCTGCCAGCTTTACCTTGGTATGAACATGATGCAGAGAAATCAAACATTTTTCATAACAATCCCTCATAAAGTGATGTCTGATGTCAATGTGCTTGGTGGTTGAATGAGAGACTGGATTTTTGATGATATTTTCTGCTGCCTGACTGTCCAACATGGTGTCTTTAGGGCAGTGATACATCCAGCAATTGATTTTGAAGCCATAACAGTTGGGCTGTACAGCTTGCAGCAGCTATATACTCTGCCTCAGCAGTGGATGTTGAAACAGCTGCTTGCTTTTTGCTTTGCCAAGACACTAAGCAATTGCCTAGGAATTGGCACCCTCCTGAAGTGTACTTCCTTGTTGTGTTGCATCCAGCAAAGTCACTATCTGAGAAACCTGAAAGCTTGATATTTCCATCAGCTGGATACCAGATACCAAGTGTGGGAGCACCTTTTAGGTATCTGAATATCCTTTTTACAGCAATAAGGTTTGACTTTCTAGGGGCTGATTGGGATCTTGCACAAACACATGTTGCAAACATGATGTCTGGCCTAGATGCAGTTAGGTACAATAAAGACCCAATCATGCTTCTATAAAGAGTTTGATCAAGTAAATCATCCTTTTCATCAGACATTACTATTTTTGTGGTTGCAATGGGTGTACTACATGGCTTGCAATCATCCATCTCAAATTTCTTTAAAACTTCTTTGGCATATTTGCCTTGATGGATGAAAGTACCATTTTGCAGTTGCCTTACTTGGGGACCAAGAAAGCACTGGAGTTCACCCATTGCATTCATCTCAAACTCAGCTGTCATGAGTTATCTGAACTCTTCACACATTTTAGAACATGTGCTTCCAAAAATGATGTCATCCACATAAATCTGGACAATCATCAAGTCTTTCCCTCTCCATTTTAAAAACAATGTTTTATCAATTTTACCTCTTGTGAAACCAATGGAAAGAAGAAAGGTGGAAAGAGTTTCATACCAGGCTCTAGGTGCTTGTTTTAAGCCATACAAAGCTTTATTTAGCTTGTAGACATGATTTGGATTAAATGGATCCTCAAAGCCTGGAGGTTGACAAACATATACCTCTTCTTGAATCTTACCATAGAGGAATGCACATTTGATATCCATTTAAAACACCTTTATGTTGTGGTTGACAGCAAAAGCCAGGAACAGTCTAATAGCTTCCAATCTTGCTACAGGGGCAAAAGTTTCATCATAGTCAATACCCTCTTCCTGTCTGAAACTTTGAACCACTAGCCTTGCTTTATTCTTGACAACAATGCCTGATGTGCAAATTATGGTCTAATAAAAACTAAACTATTTTAACCCTAAACTAGACACTCTAAGTTTTAAATTTATAAACTAAGACTCTCTAAATGCTAGACCGCTGACAGGCAAGTGTACCTATCGTACGTAGTAAAGCCCAATGAAGTCCGAGTATCGAACCCACGAGACACTAGAGACGCTAACTAGACTCTGACTCAACTAAATACTTAACTGGTTTATTTGGTTTTGATTTGAGGCTTTAACTAATTAAACTAATATCCTAAATTAACTAAGAGAACTAAGCTATCAAGACGCAACTAGGGTACGTAGGGTGAAATCAAGGATGAGGAAGTACTACCCAGGTTTGGAATCCTATTCGTGACTATCGGTTTTCTCTCGGCAATGGTAACTATGATGGAACCAGATTCTAATAATACGAGACTCTAAGACTAAAGATAAGTTGAATCTCCTCCCGGTCTCATCAACTTCTCCTAAGGTCCTAAAGGTCAAATAAAGCTCACTGGTATGGGTTGGATAACCTCCTGGTCTCTCCAACAATACTAAAGTACCCAAAAACTAGATCTCCTCCCGGTCTCACTAATCACAATACACCCTAGAGTGCACGGGGTAACCTAAAAACACTTGACACGACTTAGGAAAACAAATAATACTAGGCCACTTAGACAGATCTCCTCCCGGTCTCACTGCACCTAAATACCTAGCACCAAAGACAATCCTAACTATCTATCTCCTTCCGGTCTCAAGAATAGGTAGAACACTAAACTCCTCTAAATTATCAAACAGCGTTCCTATGGAATACGTGCACCATAAACCATAAACTAGTTACAAACACAAAGTAGGTAACCTAACATGCATCTATACATGAAAGACATTCACAAAGACACACGAGGAACGATTGAACGATAATAAATTAGAATAAAGCACGCACATACATCTAGCCAATCATTATTAGGTCTTTTACTTTAATATTTATCCATCACAAAATTACCAAAACCGAGAAATTACCAATTATCAATAAATATTCATCACAAACCCGGGTAGATAAGCTAATTAGCCAAGAATCATAGTCAAGAACAATAATAAACAAGTCTGAAATAACAAATAATTCATGTTCATACGTTGAAAAACACAAAGTAAGATGGGAAGAGGAAAGGCAGTGGGTTTGGACAACATACCGATTGAAGTGTGGAAGTGTTTGGGGGAAGAAGGAGTCTGATGGTTAACACTTTTGTTCAATTGTATTTTCAAGACTGGAAAAATGCCAGATCAGTGGAGGAGTAGCGTCGTGGTGCCTTTATACAAGAATAAAGGAGACGCTTAATGTTGTGGGAACTACAGAGGAATCAAACTGCTAAGTCACACTATGAAGCTCTGGGAGAGGGTAATTGAAACTAGAATTAGAAGAGAAACTCAGGTTTCAGTAAACCAATTTGGATTCATGAAAGGGAGGTCAAATACAGAAGCGATACATATTCTAAGGAGGTTGATGGAAAAATATAGAGCGAAGAAGCAGGATTTACATATGGTGTTTATCGACCTGGAAAAGGCATATGACACTGTCCCACGACAACTGATTTGGGATAGTTTGGAGGGTCGAGGGCTACCGAGGAAATATATAGACATAATTAAGGATACATACGATAGAATGGAAACTAGTGTCCGCGCGCCTGTAGGAGATACAAACTTCTTTCCTGTGGAGGTAGGACTCCACCAAGGGTCTGCGTTGAGCCCTTTTCTTTTTGCGGTTGTCTTGGATGAGTTGTCTAAGTTGATTCAGAAGACAGTTCCGTGGTGCATGCTTTTTACAGACGATATTGTGTTGATTGCAGAGACTAAACAGTGCCTGAACGCGAGGGTAGAAGAGTGGCGAGTAGCCTTAGAGGGCAAGGGCCTAAGGATTAGTCGATCTAAGACTGAGTATCTACACTGTGATTTCAGTGGTATAGCTGATGACGATGACACCCAAATCACCATTGAGGATCAACTGGCCCCGCAGGTAACTAGATTTAAGTATCTGGGGTCGTTTGTACAAAGAGATGGTGACATAGATAGTGATGTAACCCATCACATACAGGCTGGCTGGTGTAGATGGAGGGCAGCCAGTGGGGTATTGTGCGATAGGAGGTTCCCAACTAAATTAAAGGGGGAATTTTACAGGGTAGCAGTCAGGCCCGCTATGCTATATGGAACCGACTGTTGGGCTATCAAGAAGACACAAGCGCGCAAGATGGAGGTAGCAGAGATGAGGATGCTGAGGTGGATGTGTGGACACACGAGGTTAGATCGGATAAGAAATGAGGTTTTTAGGGAAAGATTAGGAGTGGCTAGTATATCAGAGAAGATTAAGGAGGGGAGATTGAGATGGTTTGGGCATGTGAAGCAGAGGGAAACGACGGCACCAGTTAGAGTAGTTGAAACTCTTACTGTCGAGGGGAGGAGAGGAAGAGGCAGACCCAAACTGACATGGGATGAGCAGATTAGGCATGATTTAGTAGAGTTACATCTTTCTGAGGACATGGTCCAAGATAGGGGTTCGTGGAGGCGTAGGATTAGGGTTAAGGATTTCTAGGAGATATTGCAGTAAGGTCTTAGGTGTATTTTAAGGAGGTAGGTTTTTCTTACTCTTTAAGGGACTTTTCTGGTGATTGCCTTCTTGTGTTTATGCCCAAATGATGTTGTATGCATGCTATTATACATGATTTACATTATATTGTGTCACTCGGATCAATTTCTTGATATGGGGGACTTCTTATTTCTATATTCTTTGACTTGGTGTGTTGGTTTGTTGGTTTGTTGTTCGTTTTCGAGCCGAGGGTCTCTCTGGAAGCAGCCTCTCTATCCCTATGGATAGAGGCAAGGTCTGTCTACATCACACCCTCCCCAGACCCTATAAGTAGCTTTGCTATTTGTGGGATTTACTGGGTATGGTTGTTGTTGTTGTTGTTGTAATTAAAACTGAACACTAACTATTTGTAAACCCGACCCGATTCTTGATCGTGGCTTGAACCCTCGAACCAATCACCTTCTTGATCTTCCCCTTCGTAGTCTCTTTGTTCAAAACCTCCTGCCGTCCAGCAGCCTCCTTTGCGACTGATGATGTTTTTTTTCTGTCGTCAACTAGGTTCTGTATATAATACAATCACCTTTTCAAATTCACGAACTGGGCCCCTATGCTTCTAATTTCGATAGTATAGTGGGCTGGGTCTTTAAAGGCTTAAATGGCCTCATTTGTGATCAATCACAAATCAACAAAAATAAAGAGACGGGTGGCATATGATGTAATTATATTGAACTTTTACTTGCAGCCAAATCCACCTCTAATATTTATTGTGTGTCTTTTTCTTTTATTTGCATGAACAACAATCCAAAGGCCACCATCCATGCTATAGTAATTCCAATTCTGGAGACTACCTGTACAAAATTGTCAAAACATAAACTTTAGTTTTCTTCAATTCCACTTAAACCATCCTATTTGATTTATTTACTACATATAAAATTAACTATATCTTTAAACTAATACAACGTAGCTTTAATTATAATTATTAATTCTTAATATTTAATTTTATCTCTAATCTATTACAGACAACCCTAAACTACTCAAAAGTGAAGGAAATATTGACATAAAATATGTATATTTTTTAGCATATCAATGCCCTTTTAATCAGTTTTATTTTTGAAGACCCAATTTGTGCCAATAGGACTCACACCCTCTGGCAGTGGTACAAGCTCCCATACTTGTTGTCTTCTAAACTGTTGGAGCTCCTCTTGCATGGTCTCTACCCAGCTGTTGTCTTTCAGTGCCTCTTGGTACTTGACTGGCTGATTGAGAGATAGAAAACCAGCAAAAAGACAGATGTTTTGGGATTGACTTCTTGTGAGCACCCCTTCACTGATGTTGCCAATGATTTGGTCTGGTGGATGAGACTTCAAGAAGATAAGATCTCCTTTGTATGGAACAATGGCATTTAATGGTGAGGGCTGCAGATGTGAATCATCTGAGCTAACCACTGCTGGTGACTTTGATGATCCAGCAGTGGCTTGAAATGGAGGTGGAGGAATAGGTGGAATTGGTGTGGAAACATGCTGACTTTTATCCACTGTTTGAGGACTTTTATCAACAGTGTTTGATGATGTGGAAGCAGGGGTTAATGGGCTACTTTGGTCAACAACTGTTGAGGTAGCAGTGGTTGAGCTTTGACAACTGTTTTGAACATTTGCTGCTCTTCCAATTGATGCAGACTTTTGCTGTGGAATGATGACTTCATATCCATAGTCTGATGGTGGACTTTGTGATGGACCTGCACTGTTAGTCTTGACAGAAACATTTTCAAAAGTAAATTTATCAAGATCAAACAATTCTGCAGGGTTTGCAGGGATTTTCATTGAAGAAAGTTCATTGAACTTCACATTCAAAGTCTCTTCCACTATTTTGGTCCTTGTGTTAAACACTTTGTAGGCCTTAGCAGTGATTGAGTATCCCAAATGATATCCACTGTCTACTTTGGCTGCAAATTTTGAAATTGAGTCTTTTAAATTCAAAATAAAGCATGGGCAGCCAAATACTTTAAAGTATGAGATCAGTGGTTTGATTTTATACAACAGTTCATAGGCAGTCTTTTGATGCCTGGGGTTGATTAAAACTCTGTTCTGGACATAGCAAGCAGTGTTTACTGCCTCTGCCCAGAAAGTTAATGGCAAACCTGAATCAGCAAGCATGGTTCTGGCAGCCTCAATCAATGTTCTGTTCTTTCTTTCAACAACCCCATTTTTCTCTGGTGTCCTTGGAATGCTGTACTGCCTTACAATTCCTTTTGACAAACAAAACTCATCCAACTCCCTATTTCTGAACTCTGTGCCATTGTCACTCCTGAAGACTTTTACTGGCAAGTCAAACTGCTTTTCAACCTGTTTGACAAAGTCTTGCAGAATGCCTGTAGTCTCATCTTTGGAATGTAAGAAATAAGTCCATGTAAAACTAGAAAAGTCATCTACAATTACCAAACAATGTCTTTTCTTTTTAAGACTCATGACTTTTACTGGGCCAAACAAATCCATGTGCAGCATTTGCAAACACTTGGTTGTTTTGGACTCTTCAATGGACTTAAATGAGCTTTTATGTTGTTTTCCTTTTAAGCAGGAGACACAATGCTCAGGACAGGTGAATAGTTTTTGAGGAAGTGTCACACCCCGACCACGTGTAACATACAAAACGTGGCGGAAACGTCGGGGAGTGTTGTAACAGAATTAATGTTTCATAACCATGGATACCAAAAAGTGTTTCGTTTTATTAAACATTGAATAATTACATCGTCTGGAAATCTAAATACACAATTTAAACATAGTCTATCATTGTTATTGAGTCACTAAGGCCTTGTCCAGTCCTATGTGAGCATGCATCCTATCAATCGATATCTTTCAACAATACCTGAAACACATGTGAAAACGAGGTCAGCAAAGAAATGCTGGCGAGTACATAGGTTTTGTGAAAATAAGATTCATGACTTCTGTTTAAGAAAATGTTTAGTCATGAACCTTGTAATTTGCTTTGTCTTTGTAAATCATTTGAAAAATAATAAGTTCAGATGATATGTATAAATAAGAGAATAATGCATGATTAAATGAATAACCATGTAAAATGAGTTTGTATAAGTTAAGTTGTTTGTACAACAATGTATTGTGAAAAGTATGTTATTTGTATAAAATGTTATATGTTTAAATTGAAATGATTTAAACAACGCTACGATATGTAATACCATATAAGCACTTATATATAGGAAGTACCAGCGGCGTATCCACCATGCTTATATCATATTACACACGCCTCGTTACTTAAATCACTTACTCAAACCAAACCAACAATGTAAGATGTCTATGTGTAAACCAACTGCCAAATATATTGGAATAATATGTCAAAATGTTCATGTCAAGATGTAAATCATGTTATGTATAACCAATGTCAAAAGTGTTTGTGTCAAATGTAAACCATGTAATGTGTAACCAAAATGATATGTATGGCTAGTGGAATGCATCAACTAAACCATAGGTGAAACGCATAAAACAAAGTATTGAAGTAAAACTTGGTTTAAATCAATACTATGTTTCGTGGAAATGCATGATTAAATGTAAATCATGTCCAAATGTTTACCCAATCGTTAAAACATTTTGTGAAATCGTTCAAATCGTTCTTGTTGTTTTAATCGTTCAAATCGTTCTTGTTTTAATTGTGAAACTACTTTATAGTCGATTTTCTATTAACATTCAAACCTTCTTGACTCGTTCATCGTTCCAACTCGTTCTCGTTCTTAACAAACCCTTTCCAAAGGGTAAATTAATAATTACAGATTCAGTCGTTACCCAAAATACCCACACATAACCATGGGTATAGAGAATAACGGGATTTGTCAGATCCTATGCTACCATAACCTAATACTGGTCGGCTTGATCATTGCTAATGAATGTCATTGGTTATGTAACTACAACCAACAAGTTTGTTCACTTTATTGAAATCGTTCTTGAAACCACATTGTAATTGTTTTTGAAACCATTGTAATCGTTCTTGAAATCATTGTTAAGACATTTAGCACATATGAGTCACCCCAAAACAGGTGAAAACAGTAAAAGAGGGGAATAATGTACTCGCCTGAGAATGCTTAGATGTCTTGAACAACAACCAAACAAAGCTAGAGGGAGCACGGAATCAGTCGGCAATCTAAAACTATATAAATAAACCGGACTTAAATCGGGAGATCGGATAGGATGAGGCTTGGTAAACCAAATGAGTTTTGGAACTCATATGATATGGTTTAACAAGGCCTACATACTACATTGAGACTAACCTAAGTGCTTTCGACCCATCGCGACCCATTAAGGTAACATACGCTACTTTAACGCGTCGTGCGCGCAAAGCGCGTTCGAGACGTCTAACTAGTCCTATGACAAGTATTATATGCCTAAACGTGTTTAATCATGTTGTATAATTAGTTATGTACAAAAGTTTAGGTTACATAAGCTTAATTACCAATTATACATGAAAAGGGTATTTTGGTAATTTACCTAAGGCACATAAACTACCTATCATACAACTACTTAAACGATGTGACCATAAGGTATAACCTCGGAAGGTTATTCCCTATATACTATGGTCACCTAATGTGCTTGGTCGAATCCTAATGATCGACCAAATGGATCGGGTTCGAAGGTATAAGCGATTTATCAGATCGCTTACCCTTACGACCCTAGACAACGTGGTAATCAGTAGGCATAGTCCCAAGGGACTATAACCATCGTGATTACAATCACGTTGCGAAGTTCAAACGAACTTTGCATTGACCATAAGCTGGTCAACGCTGAAAGTCAAACAAAGTTTGACTTTCGGACTCGAAAAACGATAAAAGAACGAAAGAATACTTACGAAGGGTCCCCGAATGCTAATCTAGATCGAAATAACTCAGGTATGAAACAAAGGTTCCAACTTAGAGTCTTTAAGATCAGATTCTAGTGATTTTGAAGCAATGGGGGGTGGGGTATTTATAGTTTTCGGGTAACCGTTAAGATCGTTTCATGGAAACCGTGCTTGAATCTTGTGCGTACACTTGTTGCAAGGTTGTGGTGACTAAAAATGACATCTTATCAGCTGAATAGGCAAGTGAGAATGTGTGGGTGAGGATTAAACAGCTGGAATCTGCTGACTGTTCGATCTAATCTGATCAGGATGGCTGACGCGGCCCGCGTCAGGATGCACATAAACTCAGGCGGGCCGCCTGGCCATGTCAGATCAGAACAAAGTTTCAGAAATGACAGTTTTAGTCCCTGTTGTGTTTAAGGCCATTTCCGACACTTCTAAGGCCCGTAAAGCCAACTTTAAGGCCCTAAAATGATGCCTAAACATTGTGGACATGAAATATGCTCAAAAATATGTCGGATGTTGGTTCGTTTGGCCGTACGAACGCGATGTTCGCTTAATTACGACGGAATGCGCACAAGCGCGAAAAACGATCCAAAATGCGTGACGAATGGATGTTTCTTATGCCAAACACTAAAATAAAATATTTTAGTGCTTACATAAATTTTTGGATGTCCAGATGTATTCAGAACGTAAGTTATGCGCGAAAATGCAAACTTGTGCACTTTTTGACACTTTTAGTCCCTGAATGACCCAAAAGTTTATTTTAGCACACCGAACACCTCAAAGACTATTTCTAAGCTATGTAAAGGATATTTATGGTATGTTTAACTTATGGTCATGTTCCGGAAGGTCTGTTACAGTTCAAATTGGCATACTTTCGCAGTTTGTCAACTTTAGTCCCTGTAAGCGATTTAACTTGATTTTGCTATACCAAAGCCTTCAAAACTTATTTCTAAGTTATGTAAAGGTTATTTAAGGTATGTTAAGCCTATTTCACTATTCCGGAGTGTTCCTTGCATCAAACTGGTTATATTTACACATCAGATCGCGTATAACCTTCCAGAAAGTGATTTAAAGCTTGAAATCGAACAAAATTTGATATGTGCAAATGATACACATATTTTTACAAATCCCAAGTATGAAACACAAAATTTCATTGGTTTGGCATTTGTTTGATGGTCGCAGTGACACAGGTGTCACAGTCACAGTCTCCCCTACTTTAGGAAATTTCATCCCGAAATTTAATTAGAGGAAACCTGTGAGAGCTTGAAAGCATGAAGTTGAAAAGATTGAACAACATTGGTTAGGGTTCTGAACTTCTAGTAACCTTAATAACATTATGCTTGCAATGTAAGAGGGACACTTATATACAAGTATATGAAGCGCCATTGGTGCGTCCACCATACCTTCATTACATCGTTCTCATTTTGTTATTGTTGTCGCTATCGGTTCTTGCACATAATAAATCTTACTGGGTTTCTGTGCACTAAATTTCATAATTATGTACGCGTCCATAATTAGACAATTCCTTGCACAGTTTACACAGTCTATTTTATAACGTGTAGGGTAAAACCAAATGAACAATCCTGTGATGCGTGTGACTAGACCGCCATAGAGTCCTTTTAATTAAATCAATAAATGATCTAAATAGACTATCAAGGAGTCTGTTCAGCTACATCACTAGATGTCGTTCTTTAACCAAATTGTGAATCAATGTTTTCTTGACTAGACCACTAAAAGGTCTCTCTTCGAGTCATGAAATGGTACTATATAATCCCAAGGGTCTTAACTACCACGTAGAAGCCCATTAAGGATTTAAGGTTGTACCTTTTGA
Organism: Helianthus tuberosus; assembly: GCA_030545235.1. Taxonomy (NCBI): domain Eukaryota; kingdom Viridiplantae; phylum Streptophyta; class Magnoliopsida; order Asterales; family Asteraceae; genus Helianthus; species Helianthus tuberosus. The sequence goes on along the minus strand of CM060434.1, from coordinate 68,373,280 downwards.
ATATCCTACTATGAATCCCTTATATATAGATATAAAAGATTCTATGAGGATTTTGAAAATCGGATCACACAAAAACATAAAGGAGAACACATAACACGTAATCACATAATCGCATAATCGTTTAATTTGTTATCTTTGGACACGGGTATTTAAAGCATACTGGGAACCAAATCCTTAATTGCAGCAATTTGGATGGATCCACAAGAATACCCTGCTTGTTGACTACATGACCCAAAAAAAAACTGAACTTCTTTAAGCCAAAATTTCCTCTTGGAGGATTTAGCGAAAAGTTTGTTCCTTCTTTAGGGGTTCCAATGTCAACGAAGGTGTTGATCGTGATCGGCTCGGGATATGAATAGATCAAGATGTCATTAACAACAATGACGAACTGATCCAAATAAGGCTTGCAGACTCTATTTATTAAGTCCTTGAAGATGGCTGGAGCATTTGTCAACCCAAAAGGCATGACTGTAAACTCGTAATGGCCATACTTCGTGCAGAAAACCGTTTTGGGAATATCTTCTTCGAGAATACAAAGTTGATGATACCCAAAACGCAAATCGATCTTGGAAAAGCATGAAACGCTATGCAGTTGATCGGAGAAATCGTTGATTTAAGGTAGGGGATATCGATTCTTGATGGTAAGCTTACTAGGCTTACGTTAATCGATATACGTTCGAAAAGATCCATTTTTTTCTTTTCACAAAGAGGACAGGAGTTTCTCCAAGGTGAAAATTTCGGACGGATGAATCCTTTATCAGACAACTCTTGAAGCTGTTTTGATAATTCTTGCATCTCGAACGGTGCAAGACGATAAGATACTTTAGATTTAAAAGAAACAAGTGTTTGAGGTTCTTAGGGAGATCACAAGTGATCATAAAAATGACAGAACCACACGAGTAGTTTTGTCTTTGTGTTGACATCATAAGGTTGGATCAAACATTCATACAATTGCATTAGTTAAAAATAAAACCACAAATTTTTATTTATATAACAACCGCATTGTCTTTAAATGTTACAAGATAACAACCAGAGGAAATACAAAATGCTAATTGTTCACTCCTTCATCATTGAGTGCCTCATTGATGTTAAACACTCGACCACGTGCTGGATTCACATTGACATTGACGTTCGCATTTGGGTTTGCGTTAGCATTTGCATTCACCAGTCTCGGACAGTTGTGGCGGAAGTGACCAATCTCTCCGCAGTTGAAACATGACCCCAGTGGGAATCTCGCAGCATTCCCTTGAACCGGAGCTTGAACCTGAGCAGCCTGATTTTGTCCCAAACGACAAACATTGGCCAAATGCCCAAGTTTACCACACGTCGTGCATTGCCAGCAAGCTTGTTGTACCGCGTGATGACCGTTGCAGCGTGCACAATGAGGTGTGGTACCGGCATATGCTTTCTTTGCAGGTGGCTGAGCTGGTGGGTTCCGCGGGTTCTGAGCAGTCTGTGCTGTAACAGCAAAGTTCTGAACACCCTTTCGCTTTCTTGATTTCTTTGACGTCTCACCTTCCTTACCCTTCTTGTTTTGACCTTTCTTGCTATCCTCCTTGTCAGACCCCTGCTTCTTACCCTTGTCACCCTTTCTGTGTAACTTATTCTTCTGAATCTGCGACTCAGTCAATGTCGCAGCTAACTCGATCGCCTGACGGAGTGTGGTAGGGCTACTACCAGTAAGGATGTCTTGTACCGAGTCAGGTAGGCCGTCGATGTACCTTTCGATAGCCTTGTCGAGTGGGGTAACCATTGTCGGGCAAAGCAGACTCAACTCCTCAAACCTATCAGTATACGCCCTGTGCTCACCACTATCTTGCTTCAACTCATCAAATTCCTTCTCCAAAGCTCGCTGCTCATGACGAGGACAGAATTCCCTCATCATAAGGGCCCTAAGTTCAGCCCATGTTTGTGCTAGAGCAACTTCTGCACCACGATCCCTCATAACCCCGTTCCACCATGTGAGAGCCCTCTTCTGAAACACACTCGAAGAAAACTTGACCTTGCGATTGTCAGGACACTGCACGTGGCGGAAAGTATTCTCAATGCTCTCGAACCATTGAAGAAGCCCAGTCGCTCCTTCAGAACCACTAAACTTGAGTGGTTTAGCCTGGTTAAAATCCTTGTATTTGCATGGAACATTGTTGTTGTTGTTGTTGGCTTGGTTCCATTGACCAAAGAGGTTTGGGAATTGAGCAGCCATTTGCTGCGCAATGATTTCTGCCAATTCGGCAGTCGCTATCTGGCTTTCGCGTCGAGGAGGCATTCTAAAAGAGGAAACATGAAAGGAAACGAGTGAGAGAATTAGACGAAAAGAATGAGATGAAACAAATCTGATGAAAGCAAGGATAGTGGTCATTTGTTTGTTACTACAAAGCAACAACCGACACACAGTGACTAACCAAAGTAAATGGATCAAAAATAATGTATCGCGAAGACATGCTCGCCTATAAGTGAACACTCATCCCAAGAATTCCCAGGTAAGCACAACTGGTCTCGCGTCTGATGAGATATATACGAAGTGCTTGCCTAGACAGAAAACCCAGAATACAGGCATTCACCCTTCCAGTTTGCACGTGTTCACATTATTTAAAACCCAAAACCTTGACGAGATTTTGAAAACTCAAAGGGGTTCAAAACCATATAACAGAGGGTTCAAAACCTAGTAAACAATCATCCTAGAACAGATGATTAGTTTTCAAAGCGGTTTTGAATTTTATGTTCTTGTTGTGGTCGTCGCCTAAGGATAGGTGACGGTATTGTTTTATGACTAAACGCAAGTAAACTCACGTTAGGGTCCTAAGAAAGTTATAGACTAGGTCAAAGCATTACTAATAACCTAATTCCCTATAACCATTGGCTCTGATACCATCTTTTCTGTCACACCCCGACCACGTGTAACATACAAAACGTGGCGGAAACGTCGGGGAGTGTTGTAACAGAATTAATGTTTCATAACCATGGATACCAAAAAGTGTTTCGTTTTATTAAACATTGAATAATTACATCGTCTGGAAATCTAAATACACAATTTAAACATAGTCTATCATTGTTATTGAGTCACTAAGGCCTTGTCCAGTCCTATGTGAGCATGCATCCTATCAATCGATATCTTTCAACAATACCTGAAACACATGTGAAAACGAGGTCAGTAAAGAAATGATGGCGAGTACATAGGTTTTGTGAAAATAAGATTCATGACTTCTGTTTAAGAAAATGTTTAGTCATGAACCTTGTAATTTGCTTTGTCTTTGTAAATCATTTGAAAAATAATAAGTTCAGATGATATGTATAAATAAGAGAATAATGCATGATTAAATGAATAACCATGTAAAATGAGTTTGTATAAGTTAAGTTGTTTGTACAACAATGTATTGTGAAAAGTATGTTATTTGTATAAAATGTTATATGTTTAAATTGAAATGATTTAAACAACGCTACGATATGTAATACCATATAAGCACTTATATATAGGAAGTACCAGCGGCGTATCCACCATGCTTATATCATATTACACACGCCTCGTTACTTAAATCACTTACTCAAACCAAACCAACAATGTAAGATGTCTATGTGTAAACCAACTGCCAAATATATTGGAATAATATGTCAAAATGTTCATGTCAAGATGTAAATCATGTTATGTATAACCAATGTCAAAAGTGTTTGTGTCAAATGTAAACCATGTAATGTGTAACCAAAATGATATGTATGGCTAGTGGAATGCATCAACTAAACCATAGGTGAATCGCACAAAACAAAGTATTGAAGTAAAACTTGGTTTAAATCAATACTATGTTTCGTGGAAATGCATGATCAAATGTAAATCATGTCCAAATGTTTACCCAATCGTTAAAACATTTTGTGAAATCGTTCAAATCGTTCTTGTTGTTTTAATCGTTCAAATCGTTCTTGTTTTAATTGTGAAACTACTTTATAGTCGATTTTCTAATAACATTCAAACCTTCTTGACCCGTTCATCGTTCCAACTCGTTCTCGTTCTTAACAAACCCTTACCAAATGGTAAATTAATAATTACAGATTCAGTCGTTACCCAAAATACCCACACATAAGCATGGGTATAGAGAATAACGGGATTTGTCAGATCCTATGGTACCATAACCTAATACTGGTCGGCTTGATCATTGCTAATGAATGTCATTGGTTATGTAACTACAACCAACAAGTTTGTTCACTTTATTGAAATCGTTCTTGAAACCACATTGTAATTGTTTTTGAAACCATTGTAATCGTTCTTGAAATCATTGTTAAGACATTTAGCACATATGAGTCACCCCAAAACAGTTGAAAACAGTAAAAGTGGGGAATAATGTACTCGCCTGAGAATGCTTAGAGGTCTTGAACAACAACCAAACAAAGCTAGAGGGAGCACGGAATCAGTCGGCAATCTAAAACTATATAAATAAACCGGACTTAAATCGGGAGATCGGATAGGATGAGGCTTGGTAAACCAAATGAGTATTGGAACTCATATGATATGGTTTAACAAGGCCTACATACTACATTGAGACTAACCTAAGTGCTTTCGACCCATCGCGACCCATTAAGGTAACATACGCTACTTTAACGCGTCGTGCGCGCAAAGCGCGTTCAAGACGTCTAACTAGTCCTATGACAAGTATTATATGCCTAAACGTGTTTAATCATGTTGTATAATTAGTTATGTACAAAAGTTTAGGTTACATAAGCTTAATTACCAATTATACATGAAAAGGGTATTTTGGTAATTTACCTAAGGCACATAAACTACCTATCATACAACTACTTAAACGATGTGACCATAAGGTATAACCTCGGAAGGTTATTCCCTATATACTATGGTCACCTAATGTGCTTGGTCGAATCCTAATGATCGACCAAATGGGTCGGGTTCGAAGGTATAAGCGATTTATCAGATCGCTTACCCTTACGACCCTAGACAACGTGGTAATCAGTAGGCATAGTCCCAAGGGACTATAACCATCGTGATTACAATCACGTTGCGAAGTTCAAACGAACTTCAAATTGACCATAAGCTGGTCAACGCTGAAAGTCAAACAAAGTTTGACTTTCAGACTCGAAAAACGATAAAAGAACGAAAGAATACTTACGAAGGGTCCCCGAATGCTAATCTAGATCGAAATTACTCAGGTATGAAACAAAGGTTCCAACTTAGAGTCTTTAAGATCAGATTCTAGTGATTTTGAAGCAATGGGGGGTGGGGTATTTATAGTTTTCGGGTAACCGTTAAGATCGTTTCATGGAAACCGTGCTTGAATCTTGTGCGTACACTTGTTGCAAGGTTGTGGTGACTAAAAATGACTTCTTATCAGCTGAATGGGCAAGTGAGAATGTGTGGGTGAGGATTAAACAGCTGGAATCTGCTGACTGTTCGATCTAATCTGATCAGGAAGGCTAACGCGGCCCACGTCAGGATGCACATAAACTCAGGCGGGCCGCCTGGCCATGTCAGATCCGAACAAAGTTTCAGAAATGACAGTTTTAGTCCCTGTTGTGTTTAAGGCCATTTCTGACACTTCTAAGGCCCGTAAAGCCAACTTTAAGGCCCTAAAATGATGCCTAAACATTGTGGACATGAAATATGCTCAAAAATATGTCGGATGTTGGTTCGTTTGGCCGTACGAACGCGATGTTCGCTTAATTACGACGGAATGCGCACAAGCGCGAAAAACGATCCAAAATGCGTGACGAATGGATTTTTCTTATGCCAAACACTAAAATAAAATATTTTAGTGCTTACATAAATTTTTGGATGTCCAGATGTATTCAGAACGTAAGTTATGCGCGAAAATGCAAACTTGTGCACTTTTTGACACTTTTAGTCCCTGAATGACCCAAAAGTTTATTTTAGCACACCGAACACCTCAAAGCCTATTTCTAAGCTATGTAAAGGATATTTATGGTATGTTTAACTTATGGTCATGTTCCGGAAGGTCTGTTACAGTTCAAATTGGCATACTTTCGCAGTTTGTCAACTTTAGTCCCTGTAAGCGATTTAACTTGATTTTGCTATACCAAAGCCTTCAAAACTTATTTCTAAGTTATGTAAAGGTTATTTAAGGTATGTTAAGCCTATTTCACTATTCTGGAGTGTTCGTTGCATCAAACTGGTTATATATACGCATCAGATCGCGTATAACCTTCCAGAAAGTGATTTAAAGCTTGAAATCGAACAAAATTTGATATGTGCAAATGATACACATATTTTTACAAATACCAAGTATGAAACACAAAATTTAATTGGTTTGGCATTTGTTTGATGGTCGCAGTGACACAGGTGTCACATGAAGACCTCTTACTAAACCCTGTTTTGACAAAGCAGTGATTGTCTTGAGATTTGTGTGCCCCAATCTCCTGTGCCATAATTCTGTCTCTTTGTTAGAGGTAGCTGAGAACAGACAGGCATCAGTCCTAGGGCTCTCTTTTGACATATCAACTGCATAAACATTGCCACTCCTTTGAGCAACAAGTTGGGTTTTTCCATTTTTTATTATTTCTTCAATCTTTTTAACCATTTCTGGTCCAACAATCCTATAACAATCCTTAGTAAAGAATGAGCCATAGCCCTTATCACTCATTTGTGAGACACTAAGGAGGTTGAATTTTAGATTGTCTATTAGATTGACATTTTCAAACTTAACATTATCAGACTGAACTGTACCAAACCCCATCACCTTCATTTTACTATTATTCCCAAAGGATATATCACCCCCTCCATGAGTTTTGAAATCTTTGAGTAGGGCTCTACATCCAGTCATGTGCCTGGAGCCTCCACTATCTACATACCAAAGACTATCTAAGCATGCAGAAGCTCCCTGCACATCAAGTAAAAGGTTAGTTCATGAGGGTCTCCAAAGCCAATAAGGCTTTGGATGGGGTCTCAACAGTGTCTGTGTTAAGTTCAGGTGGATGGACAGTGGTTAGCTCAGGGGTTTGGACAGTTTTGGAACTGTTTTTCTCTAACCACTGTTGGGGGTCTTGCCCTATCATCTGCTGGTACCCAAAGGGATGCCTGTTCACTCTTGGTTTAGAAGGCTTTTTGTAAACCTCATAAACAAGTGGGACCCTTTGGTATAGTGGTTGACCTTTACCTCTTCGGTATTGGTTTGGAGGGGGTGCATCAGTCACCTGAACTTCTCTTTTAACAGAGGTTTGGTTCAGCTGTTTTGTAACAGCTGTTTGAACTGGCACAAACAGTGGCTGGTTCTTGACAGATGGTTTTGATGAACTCATTGGTGTTTTTGACATGTACTCTTCCTTTTTGACCTCAAAGGATTTCAGGTACACACACTACTGAGTAGAATGGTTTGATTTACCACAAATGGTGCAGCTGCTTGAAGGCACAACAGTACTTGTTTTGTTAAGATCATAGGCTTTTAAATGAAAACAATCTTTGGTCAAGTGATTTTTCTTTTCACAAAAGTCACAAAACAAGTTTTTAATCTTTTCTCTTTTCTTCCGCTTTTCAGACTCCTTTGCAACAGAGTTTTGAACCACTGTTGGGATATCCTTAAAAGGAATTACCTTGGCCTTAGGAGCTTTGACACCATCTATAGTTGTGAAGTCCATTGGTTTGAAGTTTTCAAGGATGTCACACTCATCAGACCATGTGGGTTTGAATTGGTATTTTTCAACTTCCTCAAAAGTTGAGGACCCCACAGATCTTTCCAAAGTGATCTTGTTACCAAGTTTATCAGTTATTTTAACTTCTTGGCCATCCTTGTTTGTGGGTATGATTTCAACAGAGGTTTGAACAGATTCATTTGCAGCAGTATTTTCAACTTGATCATGTTTTCTAAAACCTACACCAAATTTTACATTGTTTTTTATCTGTTTTTCAAGCATAACTTCATAACCTTTGCATGATTCCACCCATTTTTCACAAGTGATTTGGGTGGATTCCAACTCCTTTTTGAAGGCTTGATATTTTTCTATCATAGTCTGGAGTTGGTCCTTGGTTATGCTATGCTCTTGTTTGAGACTGCAGATTTCATTATCTTTTTCAGCCAATTTGATTTTTAACTCTTTTAAAGACTTTTCAAATTGAACTTCGTCATTTAAAACTCTATCCCTAAGGTTTTCATTCACCTCTTTGATGTTAGCAAATGCTATGATGCATTTGTCTGAACAAAGGTCTTTAAGAACCTGAGATGATACCTTAGCTGCAGCCATCATGGCACAATCACAGACATGTTCTTTCTCATCTGGCTCTTTCTCTTCTTTTTCACCTTGTTTCTTTTCTTCTTCTTCAGACCAGGAGTCAGACAGTGGTTCCAACAAGGGTTCTGACTTTTCTCCCAACAGTATTTCACCAGCAACAGCAGTAACCACTGCTTCAGCAATTTCATCCACTGTTTCAGCATTTGACTGTCCTTCTTCAGTTTCCAGCCCTTCTGGTATTGACTCTAATGCCATAAAACAGTTTTCATCATTAGAAGCATCATTAGTAGCATAAAGTGCAAAATTTTCATCACCTAGCTCATCAAGTAAGCTGCTCCAGTCAACAAAGCCTTGGGTGAAAAAGCTTTGCTGAGCTGGTTGAACCACTGCTGGTGCAGCTTGTTGAGGTGCAGCTTGTTGCACCTGAACCTGAGGGACAGGAGCTTGGACATACTGAATTTGTGGGACAGTGGTTTGGACATAATGCACAGGAACAGGGGTTGCAGGATGTGCATAATGGGCAGTGTTTACATGGGCAGTAGGGGTATATTGGGAATACTGCACAGTGCTCTGGTTATGTTGTGGTCTTGTACTAGGGTGTGACAACCCTCACTAAACCAGGTATCCGTACGACTTAATTGATAATTAATTACTGCTTAATTACTGTGCTTGTTTGAAATTACTGATGAACTGCTACTTGAATACTGATACATGTACTTACCTGCATCATACTTTACTTACCGTCACTACATTATTTACATGCTGAACCTTAGTGACACACATGATGCACAAAAAGCACAGTAGCACTATAAACGGATAACCTATTGAACATGCTGATAAAGCCAGCATCAGGCAGACACTGCCTCTAAGGCCTGTATGAGCCATAAATATCTTACTACACTAGTGGTGAGTGTAGGGATACAAGGGTTGTAGAACTGCGTCTCTAGGAATAAGTTACAATGACTGGATGTGCCTAAAACGTGCTCTAAACACAAAAAATCAGCACTTTAATTAAAGTTCAGCATTTGGCTAACTAATAAAGTGCTAAAACATGAGAAAAATATTACTAGACACCTTCCAAAGTGTCAGGAATAAGTTGTGTCACTAAAAATAATAATAACGACACTTTAAAGCTTTGTTAAGCACTTTAATGGATTACTATCCAACCGAACAACCGGACTATGCCCGGAACATGAAGATTTTGTCAATAACATTATTTTTCTTTTTCTGAGCCAGTTAGGGTCCCTGAATACCCTAACCCACGCCATAACGCATGACACACTAGTAACCGGGTTAATCACTTAACTAACTAGATTAACCTAACTTTACACTAACTATTTTGGGTGGATTTGAACTAGCTACCCCCCCCCCCCCCTTAACCAAACCGTCCCCAAGAGGGGGGACACCCTTTGTACCCTTATGATTATTTTAATCTTCTTGTTTAATATCTAAGTAGCATAAAATCCAATGGACCATGACCTTAACTTTCCTATAAGTTCTAACTCTTGCACACATGATCATTCACTACACAACTCACAACAACACTCCCTCTCTCTCTCTAGAAAGCTCACGGCCGAACCCCCCCTTCAACACCCATCATATTTTCGATTTTGATCTTCACATTCCAAGTTCACACAAGCGTTAAGAATCACGTATAAGGAGTCTTGGTGCATTCGGAAGGCGAAGGACCTCTACTCGTTGCTTTTATCCTCCCATTTTGCGTCTAGATTCTTCCCTAGCCTCGAGCTAGTAGTAAGTGTTTGAAATCACCCTCTCGAACTATTTTGAAGTGGTTAAAACAATATGTAACGGTTAAAACTCGAAAACATACAAGTTGAAGCTTAAAAGTCTACTAAAAATGCTAAAAGTAATGGTTAAAAGCTTGAATGTTGTGTAAATCTTGTAGTATTTGATTTGTGTAGTTATTTGGACCCGATCTATGTTGTGGTAGCTCGGATCATCGTTTAACCCGGGTTGGTCATGATCATGGATCATGACATAAGGTTGTTTTGGAAGTAACAAGGGTTAAAGGATGAACTCTACCACACACGAATCATGAACTTGTGTAAAACGATTTTACTTACAAAATAGTGTTTAAAACTAGTAGATCTACGGATCTACAAGCGGTATTTTCAAAGGACCGAGTGTCAAGAGAAAACATATTTTAAAGATGGATCTTTCATAAACAAGAATGATTTTAGTAAACACACAAGTGTGTAAACACTTGTGTAACACAAAGTTTTGACGAAAGAACTATTTTTTTTTTTGTAAATGTTAACAAGAAGTTGTAGAGATAGAATTTCTTTAAAAACGGGGTTTTTACGAAACCGGATTGATTTATATAAAGATCCACTAAAAGTAATGGAATTTACTTTATATTCTTGGATAAAACGCAAGTTCATGTAATTTATGCGATATACATATTTATTTACTAATTTGTTGTTTTGGACATTGTTTTGATTGAATAAAAAGAATGTTGGTTTGATTTATAAAAGAAAATGATACGCTTAAAAGCGTGGCCACCTCCAGTTACAGGGGAAACTCTGGCGAAATTTTTCCAAAAACCTAACACTTAGAAATATTTTCACTATAAGTGTTAGAAATACTTTTCGACTTGTTTTCAAATTATAGATTTCGCCACGACTTTATTTACAAAACATCGGAGGTGGGATTTCACAAAATAAAACTTGGTAAATATATATTTAGTATATATTTTTCATAAAGTCACTTGATATGTGTTTATGGTTATTTTGTGAAAATACTAGTATTATTTTTAGGGTAAAAATAATACTATCGAATGTTAATGGATCCAAAATAATACGAACATCTCTACGATAAATATATAAGTTACACCGGTAATAATTATTACCACTCGATCATTAAAACGTAACTTACGCATTTTAAGAAAATATGACTTAACGCGTATTTTTGTCAAGGTATTATTTTGGGAAAATTTAGGTAATATAAAATATAATATTTTTTAGAAGAATATTTATATTTTGGAGTTAGAAATAAAATATATTTTAAGTGAGACTTAATAATATATTTCGAACACACATGTATTAAATCCCCCATCCTTGGGAAGGAAAATGATTACCAAGTATTTACTAAATGTAAACACGAAATAGTTGTCTAACTATTTCCCAAAAACTTAAACCATAAAGCTAAGGCACGGTCGTCCGTCTAATAGAATTAGTACGTGTAGGTCGTCACACAGTTGCTTGATCAGGAGACATACTTGGTAGAGACGCACCACTGTGAGTTCATGTCCCCCTTTTCTCTTAACTGTTTTCAGTTTTCTAAACTACGGGGGTGAAATACATGTTACTTTGATTACAAGTACTTTATACATGGTATGGTTAGCGTAAGGAGGGTTACTACTTAGATCATGTGAGTGGGTAGGCGGGAACTGGAGGCCATTAATCCTCATTGTAGGACCGAGGGACGTAAGCGGTAGATCTATCTGGGTGTAGCGAGCCCAACCCCTGAGCCCGCCTAATGGACCAGGTGGTGACTTTGTACCCATCGCCAAATATGCTAGGTTTGAGTCTTCCTACTTGCACTTCACACATATCAATGGCCTTGCAAACCATTGGTGATCTCTTTTTCCTTATTTGCTACATACCAGGATTTTTATACTTACAAAGGTTTATTTACTCACTTACACGTGAACTCGCTCAACATTATTGTTGATTTTTCCAACTTACATGTATTTAAGGGAATTAAAGATCTGGCGCGGTATGTTATGTTTTCCCGCTGCATATGGATTCCGAGGTCATCCAGGTTTAGGAAATGTGACTTTTTCCTGGACGAGTCACAAGTCTTAAACTGCGTTTTATTCTTGTTGATGTTTATGTCTTTCAAAACAATGTTTTATGTTATGGTGTTGTAGTCCCTAAGATAATGTCATGTAACTTTGGTTTTAAAACTTACTTTAATGGATGGTCTTGCATGATTTTATTTCATATAGCTTGTTATGGTTAAGCTATGGTATTAAGAAGTCACACCAAATTAACCACGCTTCCGCAAAGCCAGGGTGTGACAGCTTGGTATCAGAGCTCTGATCATAGCGAACTAGGATTCCTTCTCGAGTCTAGACTATGATCACTAGGGCTCTCACGAAAACATTTTTTTTACTGCATACCACTTAAGTCCAGATCCAAAACTTTTTATAAACAAATGTTGAGCACATTTTATTTATTATTTATAGGCTCAGTCTGGGAGGCTGAGGCTCGGTCTGGGAGGCCGAGGCTCGGTCTGAGAGGCCGAGGTAGTGGGCTAGTGGGACTAGGAGAATTGGCTAGTGGGACTAGGAAGAGCAGTCTGAGAGGCTGGGAGAATTGGCTAGTAGGACTAGGAGAATTGGCTAGTGGGACTAGGAAGAGCAGTCTGAGAGGCTGGGAGGCTAGTGGGACTAGGAGAACTATTTGAATGCTTACTTGGTGACTTATGTGATTATTTGATTGTATGATTGATTGTATATATTTGTGTTTGTGTTACAGACACCATGGACACCTCTGGCACAGGTGACTCAGACACCACAGGACCTAGACCTATAGTATCAGATGACCTAGAGCCTTCAGAGCACGAGGCCCACACATCCGACGTTACTAGCACGGACGAGGACGACTTTCAGCCCTTTGCTTTACCTGATGGTGCTGATGAGCTCGCTGATGGCCCTTTGGCCGGGGACCTACCGTTAGTGGAGATCCCTGCTCCCATACCACTTGCTTCATATCCTGCTTACGATTTGCTTCTCGACGCCGACGATGATGGTGACGTCGATCTGTTTGATGACGAGCCCTTAGAGGATGATGTTCAGGGCGAGGCCCTTCTTGCTGCTGGTGATCTCTTGATGATCGCAGATGCCCCCGCCGAGGAGTCACCCGCTCACTCTCCGGTCCCAGACTCTTTCGAGTCTGTGGCCTCCGCACCTTCACACACTCAGAGTGCGCAGCACTTTTCTCATGGATCAGATCCCGACCAGGCATCTTCTGTTGCCCCTATTCCTAGTTTTGCTTTTGACCACGATGATGTGGAGGATTCCGATCCTGTCTTTCCCCCAGGGTTCGACCCAGATGAGGATATAGAGTTTATACCCATGGACCAGCCTATGGAGGATCCAGTCGACCCAGTTGACCCAGTTGATCCCATCGACCCTGAGTTTGATTCTGCGATGGCCTTTGATGATCCCGAGCAGCCACTAGACCCTGCTCCTGACCCAGTGCTTGAGCATGACCCTGCTCATGCTGGTATGCCTATTGATCCTATGATTGCTGACCTACCCATTGATGATCACCCAGTGGATGCCCCGTTGTTGGAGGGCGATCATGTTGATCCCCCACTTATCGCTGATATACCGGCTGACCCTCTTGTTGCACCCCACCTTGACCCTATGCCTGTACAGTTTGATCGAGCACTTTTTGAGGCACAGATTGACCCACGAGATGAGCTCGCCCAGCATGGGTGGATTCCTGCCGATGACGAGGTCCCACCTATTCCCCCTCAGATCACTGGTACCCGTCACGTTGGTACCTCCTTTTCATTTCCTCGATTTACACCTCCAGCGCGACCTGGAGAGGGTTCTTCGGCTCACCCTTTTGGACATGTACCGGTATCTATCCCTGCTATACCACCGTCTGCTACTTTTCCCCCTGTTTCTCCATTTCATGTGGCACCTTTTGATCCCACCAGTGAGCCGTTTCTCTGGATGTCACCTTTTGTTATGCCACCGACCGACCCCTACCATTCTTTCCATATGGGGTATACTATTGAGGACGTTCTGATGTCTTTTATCGCCCAGCACGAGGCACACACGCAGCGCATTCAGGAGCTTGAGAGAGCCCAGCCGCCGCCGTGTCAGTGCCAGGGTCAGACCCACTCTCCTTTGCAGCCCTCTCGACCTTTACCACCAGACTATGCTGCACGCCTTTTTGCCCTAGAGCAGCAGGTTGCTTCTTTCTTGCGTACCCAGAGAGCCATGGAGGAGGACTGGCTCCATTTGCGTCGTTTGTTCTACACTCACTTTCCCCCTCCTCCACCGCCATCTGTGTAGGGCTCTTCAGTACCGTATGGGTAGACGCTGGTGAGAAGACGGTGATTGCTTTTGACTGCACAACATTTTTGGAGACTACATTATGATTCTGACTTTTGTTGACATGTATTTGATGTACTGACACTGATTTGATATAGTTTTTGGACTAGGGTGATGTAGCCCTTAGTCGACTGATGTTGTATGACACTGTGATGTACTTGTATGCTTACTATGTGGTCTCAATATATGGCAATCGCAGTATTCTCATCATATTTGATGCTTGATTTGGTTATTTATATTCTATGACATGGGATGTTGTGTGATTAATATTTGTGACATGGGATGTTGTGTGATTGATATGATTATAACATGAGATGTTATGTACTATTACTACCACAATAAAGCATACGTATTATAACATGGGATCTTTACTATGGCCTGACCGACGTAAACACATCTTTTAGAAGATGCCGCCGAAACGTCCAACGCCGATGCCTACCAATGAGGCAGAACTCCAACAAGTCATCGCTGCTGCCATCGCGCAATACGCCGCCTCGCAAGGAGGACCCAGCGGAAGCAGCTCAAACAACAATGGCAACAACAATCCACCTCATGGTAATACTAAGTCATTTAGACATACCATGACCTAATTGGATATCTATAGCAAAGATGCTAATGCCGTTCACATGTTACAATGTGTGTGCAGGGTGCACCTACAAGCAGTTTCTAGACTGCAAACCGGTCAACTTTGATGGCACAGGAGGTGCTGTCGCCTTTGTTCGTTGGGCTGAGAAAACTGAATCTGTTCTTCGCATGAGCAAATGCGCACTAGATCAGCAAGTCACCTATATCTCAGGGCTATTCTTGGATGGAGCCCTCTCTTGGTGGAATTTGCAGGTACAGACACTTGGTGAAGCTGCTGCCTACGCGCTAACCTGGACCGAACTGAAGGAACTTATGCGCAAAAAGTACTGCTCTCGCGCGGAAATCCAAAGATTGGAAACCGAGTTCTGGCATTTGAAGATGGAAGGTCCAAAGATCGCAGAATACGTTCAAAGGTTCCATGACTTATCGCATGTGGTACCCTACATGGTCACTCCGGAGTTCAAGCGGATTGAACGTTTCATTTGGGGATTAGCTCCTCAAATCATAAGCATGGTGACCTCATCCAAGCCTGCGACAATTACTGAGGCAATCGATTTGAGCGTGGCTCTCACTGAGAAGGCTATCCGCCTGAACAAGTTCGATGAGATCGAGGCAAAGAAGAAAGAGACTCACGTCGAGTCATCCGGAGGTAACAAACGAAAGTTCTCGAACTTCAAACAAGGCACTAGTGGGGTTGTTAAGAAAGGAGAGCCAAACGCGCCAGCTCAGGTTACAGCTGGTAGTGGGAAGAAAGGAAATGGATATATGGGCACCCAGCCCAAGTGCAACACCTGCCAACGTCACCATTCTGGCCGATGCGGGCCAAAAGTATGTGAAGCTTGTGGAAAGACTGGTCACTTGAAGGATTCTTGTTGGGCTAGTGCTGGCCGGGGAGGCCAAGGAGGATTTGGGAATAGAAATAATAATCGTGGTGGTATTGGGAATTGCCCACAGGGGAACAATGGAGGAAACGGGAATCGAGGCAACAATGTGAATCAAGCTGGTAATGCGAACCAAAACAACAACCAAGCTGGAAATGGAGGTGGAAATGGGCAGAGACTTGGATGCTTTAACTGTGGTGATATCGGGAACTTTAAGAAGAACTGCCCAGAGTTAAACCAAGCCTGTGGAAGAGTGTTCCATATCGAAGCACGGGAAGCGTGCCAGGATCCCAATGTCGTTACTGTTACGTTCCCTGTAAACCAACGCTATGCATCCGTTTTATTTGATACTGGCGCCAATTATAGCTTCGTATCGTTAGAATTTAAGAACATGCTTGGTTTAGCCGCTAATAAGTTAGATATTCCGTACTCAATCGAATTGGCTAATGGGAAGTTAGTAGAAGCCAATGAAGTTATCAGAGGTTGTGTGATCGAATTGGGAGAGCGTGAGTTTGCTCTGGATCTACTACCAGTCCAGTTGGGAAGCTTCGACGTGGTGGTAGGAATGGATTGGTTATCAGGCAACAAGGCTGAGATAGTTTGTCATGAAAAGGTCGTTCGTATCCCAACCGAAGATGGCGAAACAATTGTGGTTCACGGGGAGAAGCATGATACGCCGTTAAGAATTATCAGCTGCCTGAAAGCGCGAAAGTGTTTGCAGAAGGGATGTGTTGCCTTCATGGCACACATTGTGGATAAGAAGGCTGCTGAGCCAAGAATAGAAGACATCCCTGTCGTGAGGGAATATCCAGAAGTCTTCCCAGAGGACTTACCTGGACTGCCACCTCAGAGACAAGTAGAGTTCCGCATTGACTTAGTTCCAGGCGCCGCGCCTGTAGCTAAGGCACCTTATAGACTTGCCCCGTCTGAGATGCAAGAATTGTCGACACAACTTCAAGAGTTGTTAGACAAGGGATTTATCCGACCAAGCTTCTCGCCTTGGGGAGCTCCAGTCCTGTTTGTCAAGAAGAAGGACGGTAGCTTTCGAATGTGCATCGACTACCGGGAGCTGAACAAGCTGACGATCAAGAATAGATATCCTCTGCCAAGAATTGATGATCTGTTTGTTCAACTGCAAGGCTCAAGCTTTTATTCAAAGATCGATCTTCGATCTGGATACCATCAGTTAAGGATACAAGAGGAAAGTATCCCGAAGACAGCCTTCAGAACTCGTTATGGACACTACGAGTTCCTTGTTATGTCGTTTGGTTTGACAAACACACCTGCAGTCTTTATGGACTTGATGAATAGAGTTTGCAAGCCGTACTTGGACAATTTCGTGATTGTGTTTATCGACGACATCTTGATTTATTCAAGAACAAAGGCTGAGCACGAACAACATCTAAGAGCTATTTTGGAGCTGCTGAAGAAAGAACAGCTGTATGCCAAATTCTCTAAGTGCGAATTTTGGCTACGTGAAGTCCAATTTCTTGGACATGTGGTAAATGGAGATGGAATCCATGTGGATCGAACCAAGATCAAAGCGATCAAGAGTTGGGAAACGCCAAAGACGCCAACCGAGATTCGACAATTCTTGGGTTTGGCTGGCTACTATCGAAGGTTCATTGAGGACTTTTCGAAGATCGCTCAACCGTTGACGCTCCTCACGCAGAAAGATAAGAAGTTTGATTGGGGAATCAAACAGGAAGAAGCGTTTCAGCTGCTGAAGGATAAGCTCTGCAATGCGCCAATTCTAGCACTACCGGAAGGTACTGACGATTTCGTGGTATACTGTGACACCTCGCGTCAAGGATTGGGTTGCGTGTTGATGCAACGCCAGAAAGTTATTGCTTACGCATCACGTCAATTGAAGGTACATGAGAAGAACTATGCCACGCACGATTTGGAGCTAGGCGCAGTGATATTTGCTTTAAAGATCTAGAGACACTACCTATATGGTACGAAATGTACAATTTTTACAGATCATAAGAGCCTACAACACATATTCAACCAGAGGGAGTTGAATATGAGACAAAGACGATGGGTTGAGTTGTTGAATGATTACGATTGCGAGATAAAGTATCATCCAGGGAAGGCGAATGTGGTTGCCGACGCCCTGAGTCGAAAAGAGAGGATCAAGCCCATAAGGGTTAGGGCTTTAGAAATAATTATCCAAACCAATCTTTCCTTACGCATTCGTGCCGCGCAGAAAGAAGCTCTTAAGGAAAGAAATCTTGAAGAAGAATATCTCCGTGGGATGGAGAAGCTACTGGTACCAAACGAGGAAGGAACGTTATGTTTTGAGAAAAGGATTTGGGTTCCTTTGTTTGGAGGTTTAAGGAAGGTTATTTTCGATGAAGCTCACAAGTCACGGTACTCTATCCACCCTGGAGCGGATAAGATGTACCAGGATCTCAAAGATTATTATTGGTGGCCTAGGATGAAAGGCGATGTTGCTGTTTATGTGAGCAAATGTTTAACATGCGCTAAGGTTAAAGCCGAATACCAGAAGCCTTCAGGACTTCTGCAACAACCTGAGATTCCCAAGTGGAAATGGGAACAAATCTCCATGGATTTTATTACAAAGTTGCCAAGAACGCCAAGAGGCCATGACACTATTTGGGTAATAGTGGACCGATTAACGAAGTCAGCACACTTCTTACCTATCAGAGAGAAGGATAATACGGGCAAATTGGCCGAAATTTACACGAGAGAGATCGTCGCACGTCATTGAGTGCCCCTCTCAATCATCTCTGATAGAGACGGAAGATTTGTGTCAAGGATATGGCAATCCTTCCAAGAAGCTTTTGGCTCACAATTAAATCTGAGCACTGCGTATCATCCGCAAACTGACGGTCAAAGCGAGCGAACGATACAGACTTTGGAAGACATACTGAGAGCGTGTGTTATGGATTTGGGCGGTAGCTGGGATAAGCATTTGCCACTGGTCGAATTTTCATACAACAACAGCTACCACACCAGTATTGGTGCCGCGCCATTTGAAGCCCTTTACGGACGCAAGTGCCGATCACCCCTATGCTGGGCTGACGCAGGTGATAGGCAGCTTGCTGGTCCCGAAATCGTCCAAGAGACGACAGACAAGATTGCGCAGATTCGAAAACGCATCGAAGCAGCTCGCCACAGACAGAAAGCCTATGCAGATCCAAACCGGAAACACTTGGAATTCCAAGTTGGAGAGATGGTTTTATTGAAAGTTTCACCCTGAAAGGGTGTGGCACGCTTCGGAAAGCGTGGAAAGTTAATTCCGCGCTACATTGGTCCTTTCAGAATTTTGGAAAGAATAGGACTAGTAGCATACAAGCTGGACTTGCCTGCCGAACTCCATTCAGTTCACGATACATTTCATGTATCCAACCTGAAGAAAAGTCCAACTCAAGATACCATTGCCATTCCCATCGACGAGATTCATGTTGACGACACGCTCCATTTCGTTGAAGAACCGGTTGAGGTTACGGATTGGAAAGTAAACAAGACCCGCCGGAGCAGTGTCAAGCTCGTCAAGGTTCGTTGGAATGCCAGACATGGTCCTGAATACACCTGGGAGCGTGAGGACCGGATGAAAGAGAAATACCCCCACCTATTTCCTAAGAACCCTGCATCTACAAGCAGAACTTAAAATTTCGGGACGAAATTTTTCTAACGGGGGGAGAATGTGACAACCCTCACTAAACCAGGTATCCGTACGACTTAATTGATAATTAATTACTGCTTAATTACTGTGCTTGTTTGAAATTACTGATGAACTGCTACTTGAATACTGATACATGTACTTACCTGCATCATACTTTACTTACCGTCACTACATTATTTACATGCTGAACCTTAGTGACACACATGATGCACAAAAAGCACAGTAGCACTATAAACGAATAACCTATTGAACATGCTGATAAAGCCAGCATCAGGCAGACACTGCCTCTAAGGCCTGTATGAGCCAGAAATATCTTACTACACTAGTGGTGAGTGTAGGGATACAAGGGTTGTAGAACTGCGTCTCTAGGAATAAGTTACAATGACTGGATATGCCTAAAACGTGCTCTAAACACAAAAACTCAGCACTTTAATTAAAGTTCAGCATTTGGCTAACTAATAAAGTGCTAAAACATGAGAAAAATATTACTAGACACCTTCCAAAGTGTCAGGAATAAGTTGTGTCACTAAAAATAATAATAACGACACTTTAAAGCTTTGTTAAGCACTTTAACGGATTACTATCCAACCGAACAACCGGACTATGCCCGGAACATGAAGATTTTGTCAATAACATTATTTTTCTTTTTCTGAGCCAGTTAGGGTCCCTGAATACCCTAACCCACGCCATAACGCATGACACACTAGTAACCGGGTTAATCACTTAACTAACTAGATTAACCTAACTTTACACTAACTATTTTGGTTGGATTTGAACTAGCTACCCCCCCCCCTTAACCAAACCGTCCCCAAGAGGGGGGACACCCTTTATACCCTTATGATTATTTTAATCTTCTTGTTTAATATCTAAGTAGCATAAAATCCAATGGACCATGACCTTAACTTTGCCTATAAGTTCTAACTCTTGCACACATGATCATTCACTACACAACTCACAACAACACTCCCTCTCTCTCTCTAGAAAGCTCACGGCCGAACCCCCCCTTCAACACCCATCATATTTTCACACAAGCGTTAAGAATCACGTATAAGGAGTCTTGGTGCATTCGGAAGGCGAAGGACCTCTACTCGTTGCTTTTATCCTCCCATTTTGCGTCTAGATTCTTCCCTAGCCTCGAGCTAGTAGTAAGTGTTTGAAATCACCCTCTCGAACTATTTTGAAGTGGTTAAAACAATATGTAACGGTTAAAACTCGAAAACATACAAGTTGAAGCTTAAAAGTCTACTAAAAATGCTAAAAGTAATGGTTAAAAGCTTGAATGTTGTGTAAATCTTGTAGTATTTTATTTGTGTAGTTATTTGGACCCGATCTATGTTGTGGTAGCTCGGATCATCGTTTAACCCGGGTTGGTCATGATCATGGATCATGACATAAGGTTGTTTTGGAAGTAACAAGGGTTAAAGGATGAACTCTACCACACACGAATCATGAACTTGTGTAAAAACGATTTTACTTACAAAATAGTGTTTAAAACTAGTAGATCTACGGATCTACAAGCGGTATTTTCAAAGGACCGAGTGTCAAGAGAAAACATATTTTAAAGACGGATCTTTCATAAACAAGAATGATTTTAGTAAACACACAAGTGTGTAAACACTTGTGTAACACAAAGTTTTGACGAAAGAACTATTTTTTTTTTGTAAATGTTAACAAGAAGTTGTAGAGATAGAATTTCTTTAAAAACGGGGTTTTTACGAAACCGGATTGATTTATATAAAGATCCACTAAAAGTAATGGAATTTACTTTATATTCTTGGATAAAACGCAAGTTCATGTAATTTATGCGATATACATATTTATTTACTAATTTGTTGTTTTGGACATTGTTTTGATTGAATAAAAAGAATGTTGGTTTGATTTATAAAAGAAAATGATACGCTTAAAAGCGTGGCCACCTCCAGTTACAGGGGAAACTCTGGCGAAATTTTTCCAAAAACCTAACACTTAGAAATATTTTCACTATAAGTGTTAGAAATACTTTTCGACTTGTTTTCAAATTATAGATTTTGCCACGACTTTATTTACAAAACATCGGATGTGGGATTTCACAAAATAAAACTTGGTAAATATATATTTAGTATATATTTTTCATAAAGTCACTTGATATGTGTTTATGGTTATTTTGTGAAAATACTAGTATTATTTTTAGGGTAAAAATAATACTATCGAATGTTAATGGATCCAAAATAATACGAACGTCTCTACGATAAATATATAAGTTACACCGGTAATAATTATTACCACTCGATCATTAAAACGTAACTTACGCATTTTAAGAAAATATGACTTAACGCGTATTTTTGTCAAGGTATTATTTTGGGAAAATTTAGGTAATAGAAAATATAATATTTTTGAGAAGAATATTTATATTTTGGAGTTAGAAATAAAATATATTTTAAGTGAGACTTAATAATATATTTCGAACACACATGTATTAAATCCCCCATCATTGGGAAGGAAAATGATTACCAAGTATTTACTAAATGTAAACACGAAATAGTTGTCTAACTATTTCCCAAAAACTTAAACCATAAAGCTAAGGCACGGCCGTCCGTCTAATAGAATTAGTACGTGTAGGTCGTCACACAGCTGCTTGATCAGGAGACATACTTGGTAGAGACGCACCACTGTGAGTTCATGTCCCCCTTTTCTCTTAACTGTTTTCAGTTTTCTAAACTACGGGGGTGAAATACATGTTACTTTGATTACAAGTACTTTATACATGGTATGGTTAGCATAAGGAGGGTTACTACTTAGATCATGTGAGTGGGTAGGCGGGAACTGGAGGCCATTAATCCTCATTGTAGGACCGAGGGACGTAAGCGGTAGATCTATCTGGGTGTAGCGAGCCCAACCCCTGAGCCCGCCTAATGGACCAGGTGGTGACTTTGTACCCATCGCCAAATATGCTAGGTTTGAGTCTTCCTACTTGCACTTCACACATATCAATGGCCTTGCAAACCATTGGTGATCTCTTTTTCCTTATTTGCTACATACCAGGATTTTTATACTTACAAAGGTTTATTTACTCACTTACACATGAACTCGCTCAACATTATTGTTGATTTTTCCAACTTACATGTATTTCAGGGAATTAAAGATCTGGCGCGGTATGTTATGTTTTCCCGCTGCATATGGGTTCCGAGGTCATCCAGGTTTAGGAAATGTGACTTTTTCCTGGACGAGTCACAAGTCTTAAACTGCGTTTTATTCTTGTTGATGTTTATATCTTTCAAAAATGTTTTATGTTATGGTGTTGTAGTCCCTAAGATAATGTCATGTAACTTTGGTTTTAAAACTTACTTTAATGGATGGTCTTGCATGATTTTATTTCATATAGCTTGTTATGGTTAAGCTATGGTATTAAGAAGTCACACCAAATTAACCACGCTTCCGCAAAGCCAGGGTGTGACATAGGGTGAGTGATAATAGGTCCATTGGTTTGACTCCTACATTCCCTAGCAAAGTGACCTAACCTGTTGCACTTGTAGCATTTAATTTTTTACTTATCCAACCCTACTTTTAGATTCCCATGTAACCCTGGGAATTTTCTCCCTGTCCTTTTGTAAAACTTGCTGGTTCTAACACTCAGCAGTGCAAGTTGGTGTAATATGTCCATTTCCTCTAAGTCAGTTGGATCAAAATGCTGAAGGTCATTGAGTTCAAAGCATAGATTGTCAAAGTTCTGGTTTTCTCCATTTGCTGTGAAAGCATAATTGGATGAGTGAGGATCAGAGTTGAAATTTCCACCAGCAGTTATGTCAATAAAGTGATCATAACTCTGATCCTTACTACTACCAGACTCTTCCTGACCCAAAAGAGCTGTGTTGCCAAATGAATAGTCATCTGCAACTTTGCCAGACTCTTGTAACTTCTTTTTCTGGTTTAACTCCCTTTCATAGGTCAGGAGTCTACCATGAAGTTGGGTCAGTGTCAGATCTTTGAACTCAACAGAGTTTCTGGTTACAAAAGCAATTGTATCCCGTTTTTCAGGAAGTGCCTTAAAAACCTGCTGTTTACAGTTGTTTTAGGAAATTCAGTTTTAACAAGCTTAAGTTCACTTATGAGACAACTAAATCGCTCAAACTATTGTGTTAATGTTTCACCCTTAATGTGACAAAATGTTTCATACTGTTGGTTCAAAATTTCCCTGTTGTTTTCAATTACTTCTTCAGTTCACCCAAATTGTTCCTTAAGTGCATCCCACAATTCCTTGGCACTGTTACAGTGTAACAGCCCAACATAAATTTCATTGGGAAGTGCAGATGCAACGATGCTAAATGCCTTGGCATCCAGTTCAATTTTCTGAAAATCCTGATCAGTATAGTTCTCAACTTTCTTAGGTTCGAACTTCTTTGGATCCTCAGCACTCGGCACCATTGGAACATGTGGTCCAAACATAACCGACTTCCAACATCCAGTGTTCTGTTGAGCTAAGATGTGACCCATCCTTCGCTCCCAGATGTTGTATTCATTTCTCTTCAACATAGGTGGTTTGAAGAGAGAACCGATGTTATTGTTCATATCTTGTGATTGTGACGTCATCCTGGTTGTTTTACAGGCACTGATTAATCAACTTTGCTTGTGATTAACCCTTACTCTGTTTTTCAACGAAACAAACAATTAATAAGTATCAACGATTTTGAGCCGAACTTTTTACGTCAAAATGATTGTTAGATCAAGTTTGACTGTCCAAGCTCTGATACCAATTGTTAGGATCTGAGTTTCTTATGATTGTGATTGTTTGAATATAATGAAGATGAATTAAGATAAAGTGCAGCGGAATTAAAATGAAACAAACTTTCAACACAATCAAATGAGAGAATTGCTTTCAGCACACATGTTCAACAGAGAATCGAATGATTGTATTTATTACAAACTTCAATTACACTTGCATGAATGCATACAATCTCCCCCTCAGCCTGAGCTCACAGAGAATGTTCGTACAGAATGAGTTGTGATGAAGAGAGCTGATAGAACAGTACAGGGTACTGTTCTATTTATAGTACCGAACAAACCACTGGGGCATCTTTGCTGACGTCACCATGAAAGTGACATCTAACCTCCTAACAACCTGTAACTACTGATCTAATACAAACTACTGCTATAACAAACTAGTGATTACAATACATACAAAAGATAGACTAAACTACTTCTTCCCATTCCACCGTTATACTCCTAGCAGTGCTTTGTCTCATCAGCAGTACTTGAACCATGATAGTAGATTGAGCATCAGTGTTTGTCTTCAACAGTCTTTAGGTCTTCATCAGATGTTGAGTGACCAGCAGTTGTTGTAGACGGACAGTAGATAGAGGTCATCAGTTGTTAGGGCCACTTCCAAGGGGAAAGACTGATGTAAACATCTGCTTATTCTGAATCCACTGATCTGATCCAGTTTTGGCTTTATCAACTGTTCCTTTGGTAGGGTTCAATCCCAATAGGTTGAAATCAAGTTCTTCCATAGTAGCATCATGACCCTTCTTAAGAACCGGATTCACTTCAACTGATTTGTGCTTCTCATCAACATTTTTCTGTTTGGCCACCTCCCGACTAACAACAATAGTGGTAGAGGAACTTCCATCACCGACAGGTTCCAATCTGCTTCGTTCACGAGAATCGGGTAGCTTTTAGCCATGCTCTATACAAGCTTCGATGTCTTTCTTTTCCATTACCCTGTTTTTAAAATAGGAGAATGGAGGTAAACGTTTCTTGCATCGGTGATCCATTTCCACACTTGTGGAGGATTGGTGAGTTTTGCTTTGGTATTTATAGCTGTAAAGTAGGCATGTTTCTCCTAAAAAACATTAAATTTTTTGGTAAAAATTAAATTGTTTGTACTTACACTTTTATATAAGTGTGTGTAGTATATTATTTTATTGTTTTCTAATCAAAGCGATCAAATCCCTCCAATGTTAGTATTTTATTTTATTGTTTTGAAAAGAACACATAACTTCATAATACAAGTTAAATACCAACAAACATAGCCGAATGACAAGCAGACAAATGATACAGATAACAAATTATTAAAACGAGGAATCTGTATCAGTTCCGATAAAGCAAAAAAGCGCTACAGCGGCATGTTACATATATCATGGCGTAAAACGGGCTGCATAAAAGTCATCCTCCATATGTAGTCTATACTTCGCACAAGCCTCTTCAAGATCTTTCTCAACGTTGACTGGCTTGTCATTAACTAGGTTAGTCAATAACATACAAACTAAAATCCCTGAATTAGTGCCTGGGTTTTCCTTAGCCTACTGGCAAACTTCAGTATATGTGACCATTAAAAGATATTTGTTACAAAAATTAAGGTCAAACTACTTACCAGTGGTGACAAGTAACTGTGGTTTTCATATCCAAGCAGGGCACCCCAAAATTCCGACCCGAGTTGTTTTCTTCCGAGAAATACGCAATAACAGAATGAAGAATCCCCGTTTACATAGAAGTCCATTACATATTTTGACCAGTACTTTGACTCTTTGGTTGGGTGATAATATCAGCGTCTCTTTCTGGGTATCTTTTCAGGGGGTGTGTCGGGAACTTCCTCAAACTCTAGTAACGAGTCTTCATGGTCCCCCATTATATGTGGTAAATGTGTTTTGGGATAGTTTGGTGCAAACTGAAAGAGGTTTATGTGTCCATAGTTATAGTGGTGCGGTGATCACTAAATGATAGAAATCGCCATTGTGAATGGAGTGGGTACTAGAAATCGCCATTATGAATGGAGTGTCTATCTCAACTCCCACTATAAATACCCCCCCCCCCCATGACACCCATAGATTTGCATACCTTCACTTCTCTAGCTTTTTTGCACATCATCTCCTCCTTACATGTTTTTCTAATTATGGACCGTGATAATGAACTCCACCTTCACTTTCATTTGCACATACACGATGCAGAACCAAACCTTGCAAATACTGACCCACAACCTAACCATAACTCAGTTGTACGATAACCTAACTATAACTCTCTTGTACCACAAACCATCCGTAACTTTGTTGTTCCATAACCTAATGACAACATTGTTTTGCCATTTAGTGCACAACATGCCACCGTCTCGTCCCTTCATCCCTGGTCCAACATCCTTACCCACCCCCAGATATTCAACATGAACCTCGAAATCGTACTTCCGTCATGCAACAAGCTCAACGTCTGTCGATTGTGCAAAACCCTAACCGTACATCGTCAAGTGTTTTACAATCATCATTATGTAGGTATGGATGCTTCTACAAAGATTTGTGCAACCACCAATACGACAGCGATCGTGACTCTAATGCATTATCAGATGACGTTGTCGTTAGTGATGATCCATGGGAACATTATTACAAGACTGATAGCGATTCTGATTCATCATTTTGATTCCAGAGCATGACTGAAATAAAATGCAAGGATGACCAGTTTATTTTGAACAAAAAATGCAATGTGGTATTTTGGTAGATGTATTTTGTGTTGTGGAATTTTCAGAAATTTTAAATAAAACTGCCTAATGTTAGTTGATCTTAATATTATTGTTTCAGTCATTTGTAAAAACTGTGAAAAATGGCGTTAGGGGTTCTTGTATGGGGTTTTCTGATAGGAAAACACCCTCTGACGACCCATAGCCTTGTGTTTTCCTGTTCATTCACCTGATGTAACGACCTGCTTCTGTGTACTTTCTATAATTAGAAAGTCTTGTTTATATTTCTATTTTTGGAAATTTTGTAGTCTTGTAATCGTCCTTTTGTTGTAATCGTTGTAAAATCCGAGACTTGGATCATAAATAAAATTTGTATTTCTTAAATTTGTGTTATACATACTTCACACATGTTCATACGTTGAATTTCGTGAAACAATTGATACAGTATTCGTAATTCTTGGAAACTATGTGTTAAACTTGCAAATGCGTGAAACATGCGAATCATACGTTATTTGGATACTTATGATACTTATTTACGACATTCATACGCAAAACCATACCTCATCATACTTGTCTTATGATAATCATACTTGTTTTAACCTTATAATATGCTCGTATGTCAAGATTAACCCTTCAAACACTTTAAAACCCTAAATAATAAACTTAAGGGGGCCAAATTGTCAACTTTTAAAACATAAACCAAGTCTGGCCCATCCTGGCGGCCCGCGACTCGCCTGGATATGGGCTTCGCGGCCCGCGAGCCATTCGAATCCGAGACCAGCCATATCAGCTTACGGGATTGGTAACATTTTGGTGGTTTAGTTGATTGTTAAGTGTATTTCTTGCATTAGTTAGCCACCAACCCAACCCTAATCCATTCCCTATAAAACTGTCACACCCCGATATTTCCACGTATTACCGGTGGGCCCGGTGGGGAGTATCGTGACGTAGTTGATATCATCATAGTCAAATAATCACAGTTCAATGCACAGCGGAAGTCTAAAGTAAATATATTACAAATCGATTCGAAAGTAACATCAAATATTACAAACGGATTGTAAGATGGATCCACAGGCAGATCTTAAAACAGAAATATAAACATTGTTCAACAGACTTTAGACGTTTAGAACTTGCAAGATTCCTCTATTAACGCCCTGAGCTCCCAGCCAAATTACGTATAGTACCTGTCACTTAACCTTTTTGGAAAATACGTCAGTTTACACTGGTAAATACAATTAACTGACTCTTTTGAAAATCTTTATGAAAATTGATTTAAATGCACAAGGCACAAATATTCTTTTATATCTTGGGACAATTATATTATTAACAATCTTGTATCAGATTTACATGTTTGTCCAACATTTAGGGCCGGTGATTAAACAAACCAATCAAGATTAATCGACACACCACAAATATAACTCAAAAGAAGTTACCTCACGAGTGAGTATATCTTTTACATACGCAACAGGAGGTGTTATGCCTACACCTTGTGCTTAAGTTGTGGCCATTTACACTTTTTAAATGAGCCAAGGATATCCAGGACACGGTCATTAACCCCCAATGTTATTTGTTTTCAAGCAATACTGATTAAAACGGGATTATGCAATTTAATCATCTCCGATTAAAAGGTTTCTACACCCGACCAAGCGGTATTTTTATAATACCGTATCCCAAGCCCGTAACGAAAAATAAGTTAAAAGTATTTACCTGAGCTAAAATGTAATTTTATTCTCAGCCGTATATTCAAATCAGCAAGCACAAGTACCTCTACTGGGGCTCTCAATCTGGAACGAAGGTTTTATTAACCTATTAGATTCCTAATGGGTCTTATTTCAGTTGTAACTTAGGCCGGTTAGTTTTAAGGAAAGGTTTACGGTTCAAAACGCAACATTAAACGAAGACCGGATTAGAATGTGATTTAGACCCGACAAATATGGAGACTTTTATAATATGGGTAAACTAAACACATTCTGAATTTTGAAATAAAAATGATAAGGTTTGACCCGTTTCGGTTAATATATGCAAACTAGTTACATAAACCGTACCGAACACAAAAAATGCATAACGGGTAACCAAGAGAGTCATGAACATGTTTCACAAGTTAATATGCCTTAAATATGTTGTGATATCAGTGGGATACCTTCCATTATGCCCAAAACGAATTTAAAACCAATTTATGCCCCGTAGGGGTATTTTGGTCATTTTAAAGTTTATAAAAGAGGTTAAATAGAAACTTGAGGTTTTGGTCTAAAATAATCAATAGAAATATTTATTTTAATAAGTTATATCAGTAAGATATCATAAATGTGTGAAATTTATCAATTATGGCCAAACTATGCACCATAGGGGCATTTTGGTCATTTCACATAAGTCTTAAAGTTCAAATTTGGAAATCTGAGTTCAAAACTTTTACTTACTATTAAATTATAAAAATTTATTCATAACATCAGTAGGTAACAAGCTTTAGGTGCCTAATATGGTTTTAAACCATACTATGTGCCTAAATCGCATAAAAGTCGGTATTTGACGATATTCGGGTTGATTAAGGAAATCTGAGATTTTGTTCAGCCTTTACTGATTAAAATAACTTATTTAATATATAAAATCAGTAGAAAAAGGTTTGGTATGTAAAGGATGTATAAAACTCATTTTATTAGCAAAAAGGGCGTCATCGTCAATTACCGAGCCTATGCGAGAACTCTATGTTATGATCATTTTAAAATTTAATAAAAATTTCCAAAAATCCCAAAATATTATATTACGTCAGTAGGTACAAGGTTTGATGTCAAAATTTGAGTTTAAATAGGCTTTATGCCGAAAATACCGTTTAATTAATAAAAAGCTTTCAATTTACCATATTGAGCATAACTCTTAATTTAGACCTCAAACTGATATCAAATTTTTAGGACATGTTTATAAATCAGTAATAGAGCCTTTTGTCCTCTCACATTTTCAAAAATCTCGTTTTTACATCAAAAGGGTATAATGGTCAACTTTTAAGCAATTAACGAAAACATGCAATGAACTAGGATTTCTAAGGAACCAAGTTGTATAACCTCAGAGGGTTATACTAACCTATAACATGGTCCTAAAGGAATCCTAAGGCATATCTAAACTAAGCTAAATCGGGTCAGAACTAAAAGTCAAAGCAAAAGTCTACTTTTGCGACTTTCGGTTCCGAACCGAGCCTAAACTCAGAATTATCGGGTTGAACATGCCAAGACATGTTCAATTAATATTTACCAAGTTATTAAAGTGATAAAACTGATTTTATTGCCTTTACATCATTAGTTATGAATTTTGTTTAAAAACCGACTCGCTTGACTTTTATTTTAATTACTTTGACCCGACAATTAACCAAGCAAACGTGGTAATTAGGAGGTGCCCTTTTGAGGGTTTAATACCTACCTAATTACGATCACGTAGCCATGTTCGTTGCGAAAAATGGCTCGATCGTTTAAAAGTCAAAGCGTTTATCGCGAACGCTTGACTTTTTGGCTTTAAGAGCCAAACAATTTAACTAAGCACGAAAGGAACACTTACGAGTGGTCCTTAGGACTGCAGGAGGTTCCCAAGTTGGTCAGGATCCTCTCAAATCAGAGAGCAAGAGCAGAAAATGAATGGAGTGTGAGATGAATGCAAAAACAAGTGGGTATATATAGGATTTCAAGAACCGTTAGGATCGTTCATCGATAAACGTGCTTCGATCTCGGCCTTACAAGTATCACCCCCTGTTTTTCAATACTATGGGTGCTTAAAACAAGCCCATAGAAATGAAGAAACCAAGTGCAACACTAGAAACCAGCAGCTGCGAATGGAAAACTGGTTTTCAGCAGGTCTGGGGGCTCTCGCGCCCCGCGTAGGCTGAGTCCCCAGCTTACGCGGCCCGCCTACTCAGCTTAGATCAGCACAAACTTTCAGCAAATGCAGTTTCAGTCCTTGTACTTGTTAAATGTCATTTCTGACTCATTTAAGACCCGTTAACCTCATTTCAAGGCTCTACTATGATGCCTGAACATAGGGAATATAAAACATGCTTGAAAACATGTCGGATGTCAGTTCGTTTGGTCGTACGGTTGCGTTGTTCGGCTAGTTACGACGAAACACGAACGGACGCGAAAAACGTTCCAAATTACACGACGAATGAAATTTTATCAAGCCAAACACTAAAATAAATTATTTTAATGATTACATAAATTTTTGGATGTCCGGATGTATTCAGAATGTAAGATATGCGCGAAAATGCAAATTTATGCACTTTTTGACGCTTTTAGTTCCTATTGATCAAATAAGTTTATTTTTGCGCACCAAACACCTCTAAGCCTATATCTAAGCTATGTAAAGGATATTTAGGGCATGTTTAACTTATGATCATATTCCGGAAGGTTCGATATCATACGAATTGGTATACTTTTGCAGTTTGATGCAATTAGTCCCTTTAATTCGCAAACTTGAGTATGTCATCGTTTAATAGCATCGAAGCCTTATCTTTTCCATATTAGGCATTCTTGAAAGTATTATAAAACATCATAATGCTTCGGGTTCGTAGAAAGGTCATTCAGAGGTATAATTAAACATATTGATGCTTTTAACCCCTTAAACTTGCAAAGTTGCGCGTAACGTCGCTTAAAGGCATAAAAGCCTTAGACGGCCAATAATTGGCATTCCTGAGAGTATAATCAAATATCATGAAGCTCCCGGGTTGTTAAAAGGTCACTCAGAGGTAAGAATTAACATGTTGACGCTTTTAACCCTTTATTGCGCAAACTTTCAATTAATTACGCAAACGGCTACACTCGATCAACAAGTGGCTCATTTGTGAATATAAATACCATAAAAGGTTATTCAGAGACTTATTTTAAGCATGATAACACTTCCAGTCCTTTCTTAATCAAAGTTTTTCACTTTTCGAAAAATTAGTCCCTTAAATTCAACGTTTGACTTTATTAGGGTTTATTACACGTGTCAATACATCATTGGACGTGACTTTGCGAGGTGTTACATCCTCACCCCCTTAAAAGAAATCTCGACCTCGAGATTTGCTAAAATAATGGAAGTACTTTCTGACGTATTATGGACTTAACCTCCATAGCATATTTGGGGCCTCTCCAAGCACCCAAGGTGACCTTTATAATAGGTACATGTATCCTTTTGGAGCTTCTTAACCTGTCGATCCTTAATCTATACAGGTTTCTCATCAAACCATAACTTTTCATTAGTCTGCATATCATTATGTGATAATGCTTCTCGACTTATCGGCGAAACATATCCTTAAATCACTAGTGTCTGTCACATTGATTTCCATCAAGCTCCCCTGGTAAGTTTTAGCTTATAAGCTACTTGATCTTGATATATTCGATTTCCTCGAATGATTCTATATATCCAGAGCTTAACTTACCTTGATAAATTAAAATTCATCACACCCTTCTTAGGGCGATACCTTCAATTGAACCTTATTCCTTATTAAGGAATTAAGAGGGTTGCGACTTTCATCAATACTTGATTTTCCGCCGATTACTGGCAACTTTCAGATGACTACGAATTCGTATAATCTTATTCGTTGTTTCCAAGGTAATTTCAGATCCTGATAATTGGACTTACCAAAGTCCCGTCCATCAAACGGACGTTTGACATTCCATCTATACAAGGTCTCGAAAGGAGCAGCCTTGATACTTATATAACAACTATTGTAGAAAAGCTTATTTAAGGTGAGATGGTTATTCCAACTACTGCTTAGAACCAATCTTAAGGAATAGCTAATCCTTACAGCTAGTCGAACAAATCGACGATCCTGGGCAGCTGATGGCGATTCTTAATTGTTGCCTAACTAGGGTTGCGGTAATCAATGCATAAGCAAAATGAACCGTCTTTCATAATTAACAATACCGAAGTCTCAGAA
The DNA here is from genome assembly GCA_030545235.1 of Helianthus tuberosus. Classification (NCBI taxonomy): domain Eukaryota; kingdom Viridiplantae; phylum Streptophyta; class Magnoliopsida; order Asterales; family Asteraceae; genus Helianthus; species Helianthus tuberosus. Next base: position 68,340,571 of record CM060434.1, on the reverse strand, counting down.
TATTGAGTTAGGATTTATGAACCTCTATCTTAAACTCACTTAATCAGGGTTTCTATTCTTCCAATGATGGTACTAGCCGTCCTGGAGATTTCATAATAATACAGCCCTAAGTGGGATGTATATCTTAACTCTACTTGCCTTTCAGGAGGTAAACATGGTAGTCCTTGGAGAAGATAATCAAGACACAAGGAGTTTACAGAGATTTTCCAAATTTCAGGCTCCAGTTCATCTATCATTGCCTGTGTCAGATAAGTGACACATTTATGTTATGAGTGCACAGATTCCTTAATCAGAGACACTTACTTGGACAATTCTATTCTGGATATCTTCTTTGAATACCATTAGCTGACTTTAGTACCATATGACCATTGGAATATCTTTGTGGTTCCATGCATTAAACCTCCATACTGATCAGGCATGGAAGCAATCTATGGAACATATTAAGATACACCAATCCTCATATGGCGCTTTTGTCATACCGTCTGGTATTCGCAATCGGTAGAGATCAAAGAGATATCAACTACATATGCTGACGTACTTCATCTGGAGAGAGGGCACTCTAGAATTTTACGACTGAAGATTTCTGACAGGAACAGAAGAAATGGTTCCTATGATTTTCGCCTGTAAGTTTTACCTTACGCTTAATATCTAGGGTTCTTGTGGAAGATTTTAAAAGTTTGCTATACTTACCATTTATGAAGGATTTATTGGTATCCGAATCCAAACAGAACTCTTAGCATTTATATTGCTGATAAATGATAAGGAATGTACCTGATGTCATTATTGATGTGAACTGCCTCAGGCATTTATCGGGAGAGTTGAAGCGCTTCCATTCTTAGGCTTTCTATCCTTAGCCGCACTTCCCTTGGCATAGTTAGGGCATGTAGTCTTGATGTGGCCCTTCTCGTTACAGCCGAAGCAGACTGCATCCTTTATGTCCTTGCAATCCAACGTTTTATGTTCCTTAGACTTGCAGATCCCACAAGGTAGAGGTTGAGATTCAAATCTGCATTTCCCGAGGTGGCGCTTCTTGCAGGTCTTGCATACAGGTTTCTTGTTGGACTTTTGTTTGTTCTCCTTATGCTCAAGCTTACCCTTTTTCTTAGAAATATGGGAGTTATCTTTCTCCCTTTCCTTTTTAGTTCGTTCTTTGCATCTGAGGCATGAGCAAGATCCTTCTCGTGATTAAGGAAGTGTAGCCTTAAATGGGATTTGGAGCAAGTATCATTGGGCTCTTTGAACTTTTTCACGGCCTTTCTCACAGCTTTTCCGACAGCTGCGTCTATCATAGCTTGGAGAACATCTTTGTCAATTTTGAGGTTCACAATTGTAGCAATATTAGCATGTGTCGCATTATCAATGGCGCGATTGACGGTTGTCTTATCCGAATTTGTCATACTCGAGACTTGGTTCCTAACACCAAATGAAACAATTACTTAGTTGCAATCCAACAACCGCTATTCATCATCCTGATGACCTAACATATACTAACCATGGTATCATTAAACCATACAGGCTAATATAGTACGAACATTCTTAATGAATGTTATTTAAATATATATATATCAATTATACTTAGCCTAGGCCATAATAAGACCATTAATGGCATTTAAGGTTTGGACCTAGTCCATCACCTTTTTGACAGGGGATCAAAATGTCACATCTGTCTTTATTATATTACTGATTTTGGATGGCTTGAAAGCTTGCCATAAGGATATTTGAGAAGAGTGATTCCTAATGGATATAAAGCATCCATCTAAGATTGTTGAAGCGGTCTCTAAAGTATCATCGGCCAATTTCTACCTCGCGCTATATGTCTAGAGTCCTAATCAGGCGGAGACAACAGTTTACAACATTTATTGCCCACAATAGACTTATCTGTGTCAGAATCAAACAAATTCCTGCATAAACATCATTGATAAGGAAAGGTACCTGTTATCATTCTGTACTGCCTCCTGGGTGTTCATCTGGAAGACTCACGCGTTTGTTTCCTTGGCCTCTCCAGGCTTCTTTATAAGTTTTGGGCAGTTGGTTTTGATGTGCCCTTCCTCGTTACATTTGTAACAAGTCGCGTTCTTCAACTCCTTGCAATCTAAGGTCTTGTGACCCTTGGTCTTGCAAATTCCACACAGTTTAGCACGTGGGTCGATCGTACATTTTCCTGAATGTTGCTTTCTACAGTTACTGCATTTGGGTCTGTTATTAGACTGACTCGAGCTTTTCCTAAACTCAGAATCCTTCCTGTGCTCAGAACTTCCCTTTTTCTTCTTGTCAGATGGATGAGAGTTATCCTCTTCTCTTTTCCTTTTTCCCTCGTCAGAAGTCTTAACAGACTTATTCCTGATTGCATCTAAAGTGAGAGATAAGGATAAGTCCACCACGGACCTATATGTGGTAGGCCTAGATGCTTTAAAATTTCCCTTTATCTCTGGTGCTAGGCCTCCAATAAAACGCGCTATGCGTTTAGGTTCAGGGGTGACTAAATAGGGAACTAGGTGGGACATAGTATTGAAACTTGTCACGTATGCCTGACAATCTAAATCCTTCATGACCAGAGTCAAGAAGTCTGTTTCTATCTTTTCTACCTCATGCTGAGGACAAAAGTTTTCCTTGATCAATGCAACGAATTGATCCCAAGATAAGTTATAAAGTAGGATCTTCCCCGTGGCTTGGATCAATGATCTCCACCATGCCAACACTTCTCCTTTGAATGATTGTGAAACAAACTTCATAATATCCTACTCTGCACAACCGCTGATGTCTACTATGTGTCCATCTCATCCAGCCATGCCATACAATCGATGGCTCCTTTCTCTCCTGTAAAGTCCCTTGGTTTACAAGAGACAAAGTATTTATAAGAGCGGGTCTTAACATGTGGCTCCTGATTGAGCACAATTTGTCAGGATGGAACACTTCTCTGATTTGAAGAATCATGAGAATCATTCTTATAAGACGTATGCATCTTAGAAGGTGGTTTTGTGTGAGGCACAGATTGGGTCCCACTATGAGCACCACTTGAATCTTTGAACTGCCTGTCAATGGCTTGAGTGACAGCTTTATCTATTATCTATAGTAATTCTGCAGCCGTTACATTCATCCTTGTATTGTCATTCCTCATATTGGGATGACTGTTGACTTCATCTGATTCAGACATGCTGAAGCTTGTTTTCTATAAAACAATCGCCAATAATTTTGCTTAGGAGTCTATTTTGGAATCATCATCTTCGATGATTCATTAACCATGGTATTGATAGACCATATTTGGTTAATTTGATAATCAGGTTTATTTTAAATTTCATTATAATTAATCCAGCTATAAGCTATTAAGGATATTGAAATGGCACAAAGGCCTTGTCACGAGGACAGTTTTGAATTTATAAGCCATGATCTTATAGGATCGAGGCATCAAGGTTTGAACATAGTTCATTAGCTTTCTTGATAGAGAGTCAAAGACTACAACTGTCTTTTGTCTTTTAGGACAATAGATATAGCCCGTAGGCATTTCATCACTAAGGGATGTTTATGATATGATCATCTTATCTGATTATTTGAGCCGTGATTTCTAACTCACTAGGCTAGATAAGAGATTGGAAGAATCCAATATAAGGATGACTATTGTGATTTTCTCCAACCACATTTGTCAAAAGTGTTAACACGTTCTTAGGTGTTAACAAGGATCTATTATCTTAAAAAGGCTTTACCATCTTAGCTATGTCGAAAATGACATATAGGCTAGGTTATACCTTTAAGATTTTCTTTGATATATAATGGCAGAGCAATCATAAATTGAAATGACGTTCTGATTTAGGACATAATACATACGTATACTGTTTAATACCAAAGTAAATTTCAAAATAGGAAACTTTTCATGGAAAGTCTCATAAAACACAATAATTGCCCTAAACGGGTCTTACACAAAGAAATTCGCCCACGCGGGGACTTAAAAGATATGTATGTCCTTATAGGGACTACTATAAAATTAAACATAACAAGGAAGTTTCTTCTTCATTTTATTTCTGAAAGTTTTCTCCTTGGTTCCCTGAGTGCGGTATGGGTACAGAAGGTTCTTGTGGGTATTCGAAATCTTCTATATTAGAAATCTTTGCAAAAGTGGAATCCAAGGATTCTATGGTTAATGAATAATATGAATAATGAATAAGGTCAGGATAGGTATATTCCAAGTCTGGGATTCCAAGACTTGGAGGTAAGAAATACGAGTCCTTTGGGTCCATAGGTATTATCTTTAGAGCGGGAGTTTCAGGGACAGCTGGTATGAACTCCTCCGATGTTAGCTTCTCATTTGAAGTTTCAAAAGTCTTGGGTACAAAATTTGAAATATGGTTAATGGGTTCAGAAGGTCCTTTCTCCATACTGGTCATATGCTAATTCGAGCTGTAGTACGAAGCTTAGCATTCTTATACTTCAGGTCTGGAGAGCTTCCATCAATGACAGCTTCTCTCGGCGACACGATCCTGAGATGCATAAATATCGAAAACAATGTATACATATAACAGGGATGAGATTATTCCTAGTTCATGTCTAGACTCGGAAGTCAAGGAATGTGCTTCTGTGTCATTGAGATTAAACACAAAAGGCTAGTGTTTAATTCACTCAATGTTGGCTCTGATACCAACCTATCACACCCCGATATTTCCACGTATTACCGGTGGGCCCGGTGGGGAGTATCGTGACGTAGTTGATATCATCATAGTCAAATAATCACAGTTCAATGCACAGCGGAAGTCTAAAGTAAATATATTACAAACCGATTCGAAAGTAACATCAAATATTACAAACGGATTGTAAGATGGATCCACAGGCGGATCTTAAAACAGAAATATAAACACTGTTCAACAGACTTTAGACGTTTAGAACTTGCAAGATTCCTCTATTAACGCCCTGAGCTCCCAGCCAAATTACGTATAGTACCTGTCACTTAAACTTTTTTGGAAAATACGTCAGTTTACACTGGTAAATACAATTAACTGATTCTTTTGAAAATCTTTATGAAAATTGATTTAAATGCACAAGGCACAAATATTTTTTTATATCTTGGGACAATTATATTATTAACAGTCTTGTATCAGATTTACATGTTTGTCCAACATTTAGGGCCGGTGATTAAACAAACCGATCAAGATTAATCGACACACCACAAATATAACTCACAAGAAGTTACCTCACGAGTGAGTATATCTTTTACATACGCAACAGGAGATGTTATGCCTACACCTTGTGCTTAAGTTGTGGCCATTTACACTTTTTAAATGAGCCAAGGATATCCAGGACACGGTCATTAACCCCCAATGTTATTTGTTATCAAGCAATACTGATTAAAACGGGATTATGCAATTTAATCATCTCCGATTAAAAGGTTGCTACACCCGACCAAGCGGTATTTTTATAATACCATATCCCAAGCCCGTAACGGAAAATAAGTTAAAAGTATTTACCTGAGCTAAAATGTAATTTTATTCTCAGCCGTATATTCAAATCAGCAAGCACAAGTACCTCTACTGGGGCTCTCAATCTGGAATGAAGGTTTTATTAACCTATTAGATTCCTAACGGGTCTTATTTAAGTTGTAACTTAGACCGGTTAGTTTTAAGGAAAGGTTTACGGTTCAAAACGCAAGATTAAGAGAAGACAGGATTAGAATGTTATTTAGACCCGACAAGTATGGAGACTTGTATAATATGGGTAAACTAAACACATTCTGAATTTTGAAATAAAAATGATAAGGTTTGACCCGTTTCGGTTAATTTATGCAAACTAGTTACATAAACCGTACCGAACGCGAAAAATAAATAACGGGTAACCAAGAGAGTCATGAACATGTTTCACAAGTTAATATGCCTTAAATATGTTGTGATATCAGTGGGATACCTTCCATTATGCCCAAAACGAATTTAAAACCAATTTATGCCCCGTAGGGGTATTTTGGTCATTTTAAAGTTTATAAAAGAGGTTAAATAGCAACTTGAGGTTCTAGTCTAAAATAATCAGTATAAATATTTATTTTAATAAGTTATATCAGTAAGATATCATAAATGTGTGAAATTTATCAATTATGGCCAAACTATGCACCATAGGGGCATTTTGGTCATTTCATATAAGCCTTAAAGGTCAAATTTGGAAATATGAGTTCATAACTTTTACTTATTGTTAAAGTATAAAAATTTATTCATAACATCAGTAGGTAACAAGCTTTAGGTGCCTAATATGGTTTTAAACCATACTATGTGCCTAAATCGCATAAAAGTCGATATTTGACGATATTCGGGTTGATTAAGGAAATCTGAGATTTTGTTCAGCCTTTACTGTTTAAAATAACTTATTTAATATATAAAATCAGTAGAAAAAGGTTTGGTATGTAAAGGATGTATAAAACTCATTTTATTAGCAAAAAGGGCGTCATCGTCAATTACCGAGACTATGCGAGAACTCTATGTTATGATCATTTTAAAATTTAATAAAAATTTCCAAAAATCCAAAAATATTATATTACGTCAGTAGGTAAAAGGTTTGATGTCAAAATTTGAGTTTAAATAGGCTTTATGCCGAAAATGCCGTTTAATTTATAAAAAGCTTTCAATTTACGATATTGAGCATAACTCTTAATTTAGACCTCAAACTGATGTCAAATTTTTAGGACATGTTTATAAATTAGTAATAAAGGTTTTTGTCATCTCACATTTTCAAAAATCTCGTTTTTACATCAAAAGGGCATAATGGTCAACTTTTAAGCAATTAACGGAAACATGCAATGAACTAGGATTTCTAAGGAACCAAGTTGTATAACCTCAGAGGGTTATACTAACCTATAACATGGTCCTAAAGGAATCCTAAGGCATATCTAAACTAAGCTAAATCGGGTCAGAACTGAAATTCAAACAAAAGTCTACTTTTGCGACTTTCGGTTACGAACCGAGCCTAAACTCCGAATTGTCGGGTTGAACATGCCTAGACATGTTCAATTAATATTTACCAAGTTATTAAAGTGATAAAACTGATTTTATTGCCTTTACATCATTAGTTATGAATTTTGTTTAAAAACCGACTCGCTTGACTTTTATTTTAATTACTTTGACCCGACAATTAACCAACCAAACGTGGTAATTAGGAGGTGCCCTTTTGAGGGTTTAATACCTACCTAATTACGATCACGTAGCCATGTTCATTGTGAACAATGGCTCGATCGCTTAAAATTCAAAGCGTTTATCGCGAACGCTTGACTTTTCGGCTTTAAGAGCCAAACAATTTAACTAAGCACGAAAGGAACACTTACGAGTGGTCCTTAGGACTGAAGGAGGTTCCCAAGTTAGTCAGGATCCTCTCAAATCAGAGAGCAAGTGCAGAAAATGAATGGAGTGTGAGATGAATGCAAAAACAAGTGGGTAATATACGATTTCAAGAACCGTTAGGATCGTTCATCGATAAACGTACTTCGATCTCGGCCTTACAAGTATCACCCACTGTTTTTCAATACTATTGGTGCTTAAAACAAGCCCATAGTAATGAAGAAACCAAGTGCAAAACCAGAATCCAGCAGCTGCAAATGGAAAACTGGTTTTCAGTAGGTCTGGGGGCTCTCGCGCCCCGTGTAGGCTGAGTCCCCAGCTTACGCGGCCTGCCTACTCAGCTCAGATCAGCACAAACTTTCAGCAAATGCAGTTTCAGTCCCTGTACTTGTTAAATGTCATTTCTGACTCATTTAAGGCTCGTTAACCTCATTTCAAGGCTCTACTATGATGCCTAAACATAGGGAATATAAAACATGCTTGAAAACATGTCGGATGTCGGTTCGTTTGGTCGTACGGTTGCGTTGTTCGGCTAATTACGACGAAACACGAACGGACGCGAAAAACGATCCAAATTACACGACGAATGAAATTTTATCAAGCCAAACACTAAAATAAATTATTTTAATGATTACATAAATTTTTGGATGTCCGGATGTATTCAGAATGTAAGATATGCGCAAAAATGCAAACTTATGCACTTTTTGACGCTTTTAGTCCCTATTGATCAAATAAGTTTATTTTTGCGCACCAAACACCTCTAAGCCTATATCTAAGCTATGTAAAGGATATTTAGGGCATGTTTAACTTATGATCATATTCCAGAAGGTTCGATATCATACGAATTGGTATACTTTTGCAGTTTGACGCAATTAGTCCCTCTAATGCGCAAACTTGAGTATGTCATCGTTTAATAGCATCGAAGCCTTATCTTTTCCATATTAGTCATTCTTGAAAGTATTATAAAACATCATAATGCTTCAGGTTGGTAGAAAGGTCATTCAGAGGTATAATTAAACATATTGACGCTTTTAACCCCCTTAAACTTGCAAAGTTGCGCGTAACGTCGCGCTTAAAGGCATAAAAGCCTTAGACGGACAATAATTGGCATTCCCGAGAGCATAATCAAATATCATGAAGCTCCTGGGTTATTAAAAGATCACTCAGAGGTAAGAATTAACATGTTGACGCTTTTAACCCTTTATTGCGCAAACTTTCAATTAATTACGCAAACGGCTACACTAGATCAACAAGTGGCTCATTTGTGAATATAAATACCGTAAAAGGTTATTCAGAGACTTATTTTAAGCATGATAACACTTCCAGTCCTTTCTTAATCAAAGTTTTCGACTTTTCGAAAAATTAGTCCCTTAAATTCAACGTTTGACTTTATTAGGGTTTATTACACGTGTCAATACATCATTGGACGTGACTTTGCGAGGTGTTACAAAAACCCAACACTTCTCCAAGCATTTTTCACTTTGCAAACACTCTCTAATCCTCTCAAACACACTAAAAACGCAACTGAATCCAGAAGCAAATCAGAATCATATCATCTCACAAAAGTGAGCATAACTTTCTCATTTCTTAGTCTTTTTCCATGATTCTTCTTCCTAAATGCTTGGAACAACCTTAAATATGTTTCCAACAGGTTTTCCATGGAAAACCAAGGCTAGAACATCACCATATAAGGCTCCAACCTTTCTGTTTTGATTAGACATTACTAAACTTGCTTGAACTTGAGTTATCTCATACACATTCCTATGTCCTTATGCTCATAATCACTTCTATGGTTAGTTGGGCTTCAAAACAAGGTTGTGACATAAAATATATAGGTTTAAATCCACATAAACATTCTGTTTTGACATGGTTTTAGCCTACAAGTGATGAACAAGCTTAAAGCTTGAAGTTGTGTGATTACTTGGATTAGCTTGGGCTATCCTACCTTCAATCCACACATCACTTGATGTTTTCTTAGATAGATGTTATGTATTTCCATTTCCTTATTGTATGTATGTCTATGACCATCCTTGTTATCTTATGACAACTTGTGTATTGGTGACAACTTATGAGGTTCCTAAATGGAGGATTTATCTTCCTACCTCCTACATGACTTCTATGACATCCTTGTGATAATCTTGGACTAATAACCTATAATATAAACTATATAAGATATATAATACTTATAATAACCTAACTTTTGATAATAACCCAATGGTTACATGTCAAAATAGTAGGTTACCCCACCTAAGAACATCATACTCATCACGATTCTAATGGGCATTTTGACCCATGAAAACATTTAAACTCTTTAGAATTTCATAGTGTCAAGAATGAGTATTTTGTGATTAGATGGTTACTTTCTCATATGTTACTTTCCATGTTCCTTGTTATTCCGAATCCATAATCTTCCGTATCCTCCAATACTCATACACCTTCGTTTCTTCGTGTAGAAGGACTTGGTGTTCCAACCTCCCACAACAACAACTCTCTCGCGGATTAACAAGTGGAAGCTTGCAAAACCGTGAGTATACTTGAACCCCCTTTTTCGTTTACCACTTTTGGGGTGTAACATGTTAAACTATAAACTACACTCAAACTTTATTCTCTATGCATGCACAAAACAATCCTTATACATGAAACTACTTTTTATGCTTGATACGTGAACTTGGGTGATTCTTATGTGATACCATAGTCATTAGCTTCGTACGAGCCTCCATTTAACATGTATAGCGCTATAGGAGTAACGTACCGCCCGTAGACTTGTGGTCATGTTAAAACATCATTCTTTATTGCGTAACAGAGGGTTGACTAGAATTATCGCATGCCATGTTACGTTTATCTTGAATAACTTAAGTTGCTATGTGGATTTGTTTTAAACTTTTATACTTATACATATATTGAAAACTTGTATACTCGGCTTTGCTTTTGCATTGAACTTTCTTTTAAACATGTTACAGGTTGAGGATGATGATGCTATGAAGTTGAAGTAGCAACGATGCCAAGATACACATATAGACGCCTTAGGTTTAATATGTTGTATCAATTTTGTTCTTGTCATTATGTTATTGTCTTGTATTTGTTGTTAATTGAACTTTCATGTAATGTTTGACAATTTGAGTTATGAAATGAAAGGGTTTTTATTTAATTATTGCCACAAAATAGCATTATGTGTAATGAGCAATCTTTCTTCATCCCACTCTGATTTTTCCGCCATTGGTTGGGGTGTGACAAATTGGAATCAGAGCCATAACTATAGGGAATTAGGTAGAATTCCCATGTTCGACCTAGTCTATAGTAGGTACCTCATTTTTTACCATTCTTGTTTCATGCTTAAAGTATCATTCTTCCTACTTTGCTTCTTTCTCCTCTTTTGGTCTAAATACTTACATTATGTCTTTCCTAATACATTTTACACAATACACTTGAAGACTTCAAGACACTCTTTATACAAAAGAGACGAGTTTACCAAAATAGGCGTGAAACCCACAATTTGGTAAACGACTCTCATCCCGCTTATACTTTATTTTTTCATGAAATTACGCCATTAAGTTAGGAGTGAAATCCACATCTTAATGGTAAATTTCCAATTCAAACTCTAGTGGACCCTCGTCAAAGTGTCGAAATTATATTTTGACCCGACGAGTACCAACCACATTAGGGTACGATATCGTCAAGTTAGGGGTGAAACCCGCATCTTATCGATTAAGTCCCATTCCTCGATTTTCAATCTCGCCAAAGTTTCGATTGTTTCAATCGATTAAAGACGTGTAGTAACTGGAAGGGTAAGATACCGTTAATCTCTTCTTGACGAGAGTATCTTACTTATAAGCCAAAGCACGTTTCTCTAATTTGAAAGGACTTTCGATTCACTTTGGAATAGTCGACGTTTCTCTACCCGAAACAATCCCATATTTTATGAACCTCTCTTTTATGTGATTCAATTTATATGTGATTTTATACTTGTTACCTCGTTTGTTACAAAACTGTTACACAATTTGCACGTCCCGCGCAATCAAAAACAATAATAATTCTCGAGAACAAACTAAATTTATACTCTTTTACGCATTCATACGTGTTTATACTTGTCGAATACTTGTCGAATACATGCGAATTATGTGAATTATACGTGATACGTGAACACTTACATGCTTATACATGCAAAAACCTTGTTTTAAAGTTTATGATCAAGTCTCATCCTTTCCTTTTCTTTCGAACTTCTAGATGGCATCTCCAAGCTCATAAAAGAAGACCAAGTCAAAGAAAGGTTCCAACAACGACTCAATCTCCAAACAAGAGTTAGTTGGACTCATCGCTGAACAAATGACCGATCAAATGGCCCAATTTATACCTGACATCGTGGGTCGAATCCAAACCAACTCGGATTCACCCCATGGTTCTGTGGACTCCAAGGTGGAGAAACCAAAGACACCATTCCTTTTCAAACAATTCATGGCTTGTAAACTTTTGGAGTTTACATGAAAGGATGGTGCCACCGCACTACTCACTTGGATCGACGCCATGGAGATCACATTCGGTCAGAGTGGTTGTCCTGACGACTTGCGCAACCAAAACGCTACAGGGGTGTTCCGATCAAGAGCCCTTGATTGGTGGACCTCTGAGCGAAGCACAAGAGGTGAGGATGCCACCCACACTTTACCATGGGCTGAACTGAAGAAGATTATGAGAGAAGAATTATGTCCGTCTCATGAGCTTAGGAAGTTAGAGCATGAGTTTTGGCACCTTAAGCAAGTTGATGACGACAACGATGGTTTAACCCTCCGCTTCAAACAACTTAGCATCCTTTGTCCTAGCCAAGTTGATACCCCTGAGAAATCCATCAACAAATACATCCACTGCTTACCCGATTCCTTCATGAACCTCGTGGAAGCCGCTTGCCCAGCAACTATCGAGGAAACCTTTCATTTGGCCACTCGCCTTAATAGCAACCACGTCATGCGCAGAAATGCCGCAAAAGCCTCATTGAAACACGCACACCAAGCCGTTGTTGAACCCACCATTGAAACACCCCCTACCACCAAGAAAAACCGAGGCAAGAAGCGGAAGGCTTCAAGCCAAAATTGTGCGGTCATCACTCCGCCAAACCCTCAACCCATCCAAGTTGTAGCCTCCGTTACCCCCGTCGCCAATGAACTACCAAAAGGAGGCTACAATGGAACTCAACCTCGGTGCACTACTTGCTTATATCATCACCTTACCACTGTACCATGCTGCAAATGTGCCACTTGTCATAAGTTTAGGCATTTTTCTGACCGATGTCAAAATGGCCCTCAAAATCGTCAAAATCAAGTCGTCGTAGCTCAAAATCCCGCTCCCAATCAAGCTCAAAACCAAGTCGCTCCTGTGCGAGCATGTTTAAAGTGTGGTGATCTTAACCATCTGGCAAACGTCTATCCTCAACGAAACCAGCCTCAGCAGCAACCACCGCAACAACAGCAGCAGCAACAGGCTCAACAACCAGCATGAGGCAGAGCTTTTCTTCTTACCACCGCTCAGGCGCAAAATGCAAACGACGTCATTACTGGTACGTTCCTTGTGAACCATGTTTATGCTTCGTGTTTATTTGATACTGGCGCCGATAAGAGTTTTGTGTCACTAGAATTCGAACTATTGCTTAAGTGTAAACGCTCTAAGTTGCCAAGATCCTTCGCTGTCGAAGTCGCTGATGGTAAATCCATCGCTGTCGATTCCGTCCTTTCTAAGTGTTCCTTGATTCTTAACGATCATACATTTCGCATTGACCTCATACTTATCCAAATGGGTGGCTTCGACGTCATAGTAGGTATGGACTGGCTTAGGCGAGTTCGTGCTGAAGTGGTTTGCTCTGAGAAGTTTACTCGTCTTCCCTTAACAAATTGTGATTCCTTGCACGTCTATGGCGAGAAACCTTCTCAAGGTCTCAAGCTTATGTCGTGTATTCAAGCGAACAAATGCTTATGCAAGGGTACCTTCTCCTTTCTCACCCACATTGTGGAAAAGAAGGACAAAGGTCCAAGCATGAGTGACGTTCCCGTTGTAGGATCGTTTTGAGAAGGACAAAGGTCCAAGTATGAGTGACGTTCCCGTTGTAGGATCGTTTTGGGACCCAAACGAGTCGGTCAAAAGAAGTCTTCACCAATACAAAAGGCGGAAACAGATGTATCAGTGTTATTTCTGCTGAATTGCACAAACTGTCTTTTGATTGATATTAGATCGATTACAATGCTGTAGACACTTCGGCAGTGCTTCGCTACCGGAATCAGAATCGTTCCAAATGACTAGACACACTAGGTATTTATAGGTGAGGTGATTTTGCTTGAAACAGTTCAAACGAAATCTAATTCCGCACGGAATTACACAAACGAAATCAGTATCTGATTTCAAGCGGAATTACCCACTTGATTTCACATGAAATGACCAATGTGTCATTTCAAGCGAAATTACCTGTAAACACATATCTCGTTATCCGTGCCTTGATCTATCTATACCAATACAAGACTCGATACAAGACGAAGTCGACAGACGTATGCACCAACAGACTCCCCCTCGGATGTTGATGAGTCTTCAATGTCGAGTCTTCGGTTGTTAAACCTTCAGTCTTTATCAGTCTGCCCGCTCTCTCCATTGTAAGCATCCTCAATCATTCTCTCTCTTTCTTCCAGAATCTCAACCTGGCTTTATACTCTTCTTGATCAGGTCTCTTGATTTCTTATCCTCAGAATCGTAATCCTGGCGCTTATCATGTATCAGCATTAACGACTTCAGACTCCCCCTTTCGATCAGCTGGGATCGCAGTCTGGAATTCACTTTCTAAGATCGTGACCTAGCTCACACTTCTTCCTGCACAATCTCTACCACAAACATAAGTTTCACAAATTTAAAACTTTTACAAATTATATCATTTGCAGATAGTTTTCTAGAATGATTTATCATTTAAAAAACTTCTGATGACCACTTGTAAAAGTATCATTTTCATTTTCAAAACACTTTAGCATCTCAAATATCTTAAACAAACTCTCCCAAACCTTATGTTCATCATGCTTAGCACTCGGAATTTTGAAAATCAACTCTCCAACATCAGTTGTCAAAAATCTTTTTGGATTTTTCAAAATTTTATGCTAAAACACTCCGAAAATCTTTTTGGAATTTTGTTTTTAACGAAATGCAGTAAAGAAATATATACAAACAATATTTTTGTGAGTTTGTGTAAGAGGATCATATCAGTTTCTGAGACAAATCACCAACACCGTTAAGCTTTAAACATTTTAAATTCTAAACGATTCACTTAGATTGTCAGTATACTGATCCACTTTAAATTTTCACACAAATTTCAACTGATTCGAGATACGAGATTAATGTTTTAGGCACTTAAACTTATTCGCGTGTCCCATCTCAGAATATACTCCCGTATCCAGATCCCAATATTCAGTCTTACAGGTGAGTATACCTAGATGATATCTGTAAAGGGCTAATTGCGAGGCCATGAGAGCTCAGGTCAGAACTTCCGTTCAGCAGAGAGATGATGGCTCGACTTTCGGTGTGTTCCCTTTAGAGAATCTTTTCTTCAACAGCACATGATTAGCATTTTTCAATGTTTCATCATTTTTTGTACTGAGGGTGAGCTATATTTCAAGCAAGCATAAAGTATTCTCCGGGGACTAGGCCATTGCTTCCGCAAAATCAGAAGTCCCGGGATAATACCCCAGATATCACTAAGCATAAAGACCTAGTATCTCAGAAAGAGGGACCTTTCAAACAAGATTTCGGGGGTTACCCATATATCCGAGAGATGTTCCCCACGATATAAGTAAGTTTGAAATTTAGGTTTATATCTAGTCACAATCTACTAAATGTGCAAAAACCTACCGGCACATCATCAGTGAGACCGTTTATCACATATAAACTTTCCAATTCTTTAGCATGCTGTGATAGTCCACTAATGTACTATCATTTCCTCTTTTTTTACAACAAAACTCATTTTTGATTTTATCATGTTTTTTACTTTTTCAAATTTCTAATGTTTTTGGATTTTCTGAAAAATCTCACTCCCCCTAAAATTCAAAATCATTTAAAGGAAATTTGAAAACAAACTGTACAAGAAAATAACAACTGACATTGAATCGTCTCAATTCGCCATTCACTTGGCATAAACAATCAGAACTCCCCCTCACAACAAACTATTTTCCCATTATGATTTCAAAACACTCAAGTTTGTTTTAATCAAAATGGTTTTTTCAAAAAAATAAGTTTTGTTGATTTCATAAAACCACTTGTAGGTTAGGGAATTTAATCATCACATTGTTTTCCAATCTTATGAATGAAAGTTAAATCAAGTTCAACTTAATGACCTTGATAAACCACTTGTAGATAAAACCTCTTTTTCAACCACTTGTTGGTTTGCTTACCAACCATTACCACTTGTAGGTTGAAATCTCAAGATGCCGATTCCTACTCCACACTTATCAACCTGGGAGTTCCGGCAAGTCACACTCAACTATATTCAAAAACATTTCAAGAACAATGCCGATTCATGCTCCGCGATTACCAACTTGGGAGCTCCGGCAAGTCAGGTTTTTTCAGTTAGAAATTTTCTCCCAAGCCTGACAGACCTTGGTAGATTCCGAGTTATTAACACTCGGTTTCTTAGTTTTCTTCTCATAAAATTCTTTAACCCCCTTTACCTTCCCTTCAATCATTTTACCAAAAATGTTTTGCACTGTGGGGTTAAAAGCCTTTTCAACATCAAATTCTTTCTTTTCAGGAAAAAATTGATTTGAAATTTCAACTTTGCCAATTTTAGATTTCAAATTTTCAGCCCGCAATGGTGGAAAATTTTCATCATCCAAAGGCGGAACTGATCTCTCTTCTTTCATAACAACTTTTGGTTCCTCTGATTTTGTGGAATCGGATTCATCACCAGAACTTTCACTTGAATTCTTAACAACCCATTTTTGGTTATTAAGTTTCTCCTTTCTTTTGTAAACATTTTTCGAACATTCACCAACCTCAAAAGTTGAATTTTCAAAAACTTTAAATCTATTCATTGGTGGTTCGGTTTTCTCAATAATCTTTTCTTTCAGTTTACCAGAGACTCCCTGTTTTGTTTGTATTGCCTTTGGACAATTCCTGGCAATGTGACCAACCGTTTTACATTGAAAATAGGTTCTCGTCTCTATCTTCTTCTGAGCAACACCTTTCTTCATTTCTTCTTGCTTCTTGGCAAGGAATTCTTTGTTTGTCTGCTTTCTGAATACTTGCTCTTTTTCTTCTTCAGATGATTTTCCTGTAACAAAAACAGTTTTTGATTTATAAGTTTTCTCATTTTTATAATTTTTCGGTGGAATAAAACCTATGCCTTTCTTTGTGTAATTACCGTTATGGTTTGGTTTCTTTCGATAACCTGTACCAGAACTGTAACCCTTTTTCTTGTTTAAACGTTGTTGAACTCTTGAGGTGTAAGGTTTGGGTTTTTCAGAAAGATTTACATCTTTTATTTCAGAAATATTAATTTCTGTTAGTTTGAAAACCTTTTTTTATCATTTCTGGTTTAACACCTCTTATTGGAAAAGCCTCATCAGAATATAATTTGTCAGAATCTTTCAAAGTATATGCTACTTTGATCGGTTCGTCATTCAAATTAGATTTTGATAACAAAAATTCTTTATTATAAACCCGTTTGTCCTTTTTGACTGTTGATTTTGACGTATTGGACTCTGACTTTGACTCTGATTTGGACTCCGACTTTGACTCCTCTGTTTCATCTTTATCCAACACCTGATCGACCACTTTCTTTATTAACTCGGACTCATGATCAGTGTCAGACGATGTAAATGTGACATCAATATTTTCTGGCAAGTTATCTGAAGACTCAGACTCCCACTGTAAGTTCGTTGCCTTTTTGACTCTTTCTGAATTTGGATTTCGAGGAGAATATCCATTTTCGACCGGGGGTGGACATTTGTTATAGACAACACTTGGTTTCTTACCAGAAATCTTTACTTCATCATCTTCTTTTGTTTCAGAAATCTTCTCTTCAGAAGTCTTTTCTTCTTCAAACGTCTTCAATCCTTCTACTATCGGGTAAATCCTATCAACCACAAAAGTAGAACATGAGTAACTTTTTAATAATCTGTTAACTCTCTCGGTTTCAATTCTCTGTGTTTCCAACTTCAATTCAAGCTCAGCACACTTCTCAGTGTAATAGTTAACACTATCAAGCTGTCTCATGTACGCTCCTTTGAGTGTATTCATTGTTATAGCTTGTTCACTGCTCGACTCATTGTATTTATTCATGGCTTTGTTCAAGACATCATATGATTCTTTCAACCTTTTTATGTTGTGTAGCAATTCATTGTTCTGCTTTATCAGAGAATCACAGTTCATACACTTCTCAGAAACCTTGACTGCATCAGCATCTGTTTTAATTTCAAATGCTGGAACTTCTTTGACTACTCTCACTTGAACTTCTTCATCAACCTTTTTTTCTTTTTCTCAGCTTCAGCTTGTCTCTTTTGATTTTCTTCTTCATATTTCTTCTTTTTCTCAGCTTCAGCATTTAAAAATTTTCTGATTTTTTCTGCCCAATAGTCATCAGTATCATCATTAACAACCTGAGCAACAAAACTTTTAGCTTTTAAGATCTCTTTGTCTGGACAATAATTATCCCAACTAAAGTTTTCCCAGCTAAATCCTTCTGGTAATTTTTCATCATCTTGGATTATCAGACATGCTTTATTATCAGCTGAAATATATTTATCCCAACTGAAATCTTTCGATGAACTTCCATCATTTTGATTTACCAGACATGCTTTCTTTGAATCTTCAATCACCTTCCTAGCATGTGCAGTTTGTGGCTGTTCTTGTTGATACGGCTGTTGAGCAACTTGATGATAAATCGCCTTTCGATAGTAGTCGTTGTTTCCGAAAGGATTTTGAGCTCCGCTTGCTTCGCGATTTGTGCACTCTCTCTTGAAATGCCCCTTTTCCCTGCAACGAAAACAAGTTACTTTAGATTTATCAAAGCCTAAAGTAGAAACATTCGCATCACGGAAATCATCTCTTCCCGTAATTTGTTTAAACTTTTCGGATCTTCTCAACACGCTCGCTAAACACCACTTTATATCCATCAACTCCATCTCCTCAGCATCAACCTGATCATAATCTTCTTTAGTCAACATAGGATTTCCGATTTTCCCTGCAACCAAACTACCATAAGATTCAAGTACAGTCACCAACAAAGACATATGACTCTTAGCAACTTCCTCCGAGTAGTTCTGATCATTCTCAAGATTTAAAGCAATGTTGCATTGAAGAACTTTGCCACTCTTTGTTGCAGAAAAATGTGGATCAAATGATGGAAATGACATAAATCCTGTTTTGCTGCTTGATCCCTGAGATGAACTTTCCGAAGAACTTTTCGCATTGAAAGCAGTTTCAACCTTTGGAGAAATATTGGTCTTCTCACTAACACCACTTTTGTAATACAACCCAATGTCTTGTTCTCCATCATAGTTCTTCATTCTTGCTATCTTTCTATGTTCCATCTCTTGAGCTTCTAGTTGTTTAATAAACTCACTCAATGTTAACTTGTCAAAATCTGGTTTATTTTTCAACATCATAAGATACGTGCCCCAAGTATCATGTGGCAACGCATCAGCCAATTTTTCAATCAGTTCATCATTATCTTTTCTGATGTTTAATCTGTTCATATTCTTCAACAAATTGCAATATCTTTCAATGATCTGTTTTGTATTTTCAGTTCTCAATCCACGGAAAAGATCAAATTCTTTCTTCATAAGCGACTTTTTGTTCTTGAGCATTTCATCACTACCAAGAAACTTTGCTTCTAATTCTGTCCATATCGAATGTGCACTTCCGTTGTGTTGAAGAAGAATCAGGATGTCTTCTTTAATGGCTTGCTGCAAAAGACTAACCATCATTTTTTCATCTTTGTATTTCTTTTTCTCATCAACACTCAGTTCTCTGATTGGAAGTTTCACTCTATTATCCCCAACTGGTCTACTATATCGAACCTCAGTATGTTCCCAAGCATCTAAGTGATATGCTTGTACCCAGTTTTCAAAACGTTCAGCCCATCCACTATATTCCTCGATACTCATGAGCTTAGGCGGTTTTTGTGTTGTCCCCGTTTCATTTTCAAGCATCGTACTCTGAGTAATTGTCATTAGACTAGCAAATGCATTATAAAACTCGTTATCCATGTTTCGGTTTTCAAAATTCACTAACAGTCAGCTTCAAACGAAATATCTTTTTCACACGGAATCACCTTTCACACGAAATATCACTTTTCACGCGGAATTAACTTTCAAGCGAAATAAGCCTCTTTCAAACAAAATCACAGTTGAAGCGAAATCACCTACACAACAATATCAAGCGAAATACCAACTCACACGGAATCACTTTTCACACGAAATAAGGCTTTCAAACGGAATCACCCAAGCGAAAACTGATTTCGAGCGAAATTATCAGCAACTTCAAACGAAATTATAATTATGTGCGAAATTAAGTGCAATTTCAAACGAAATTATATCAACTTTCAAGCGAAATTATATCAATTTCGAACGGAATTAAACTTTCGAACAGTTTTAAGCCGAATTAAGGTCTGAAACTTTCAAGGGTTTGTTAAAACACTGTTACGCACATTATATTTGAAAATCAAGCCATTTTAACCGTGAAATCAAGTTTAATTGTGAAAAGAAGGTGTAGAAAACAGAAATTGCAGCTGAAATGGTAAGAACTCTTCCTCCTGAGCTCTGATACCACTTGTAGGATCGTTTTGGGACCCAAACGAGTCGGTCAGAAGAAGTCTTCACCAATACAAAAGGCGGAAACAGATGTATCAGTGTTATTTCAGCTGAATTGCTCAAACTGTCTTTTGATTGATATTAGATCGATTACAATGCTGTAGACACTTCGGCAGAGCTTCGCTACCGGAATCAGAATCGTTACAAATGACTAGACACACTAGGTATTTATAGGTAACGTGATTTCGCTTGAAACAGTTCAAACAAAATCTAATTCCGCACGGAATTACACAAACGAAATCAGTATCTGATTTCAAGCGAAATTACCTGTAAACACATATCTCGTTATCCATGCCTTGATCTATCTATACAAATACAAGACTCGATACAAGACGAAATCGACAGACGTATGCACCAACACCCGTTGTACGTGATTTTCCCGACGTGTTTCCCGACGATCTTCCTGGTCCACCTCATGCTCGTTCTGTCGACTTTCGCATCGATTTAGTTCCTGGCGCTACGCCTGTCGCTAAGTCTCCCTATCGTTTAGCACCCTCTGAGATGCAAGAGCTTTCAAGCCAACTTCAAGAGCTTCTTGATAAAGGCTTTATACGCCCTAGTACATCTCCTTGGGGCGCTCCCGTTCTATTCGTCAAAAAGAAAGATGAGTCATTCCGTATGTGTATTGACTATCGTGAGCTCAATAAGCTTACTGTCAAAAACCGATACCCTCTTCCTCGCATTGACAATCTCTTCAATCAATTGCAAGGCGCAACCTGCTTTTCAAAGATCGATCTTCGTTCTGGGTATCATCAACTTCGAGTTCTCGAAGAAGATATACCTAAAACCGCCTTTCGTACACGATATGGTCACTACGAGTTCGTGGTCATGCCTTTTGGTTTGACCAACGCACCTGCTGTTTTCATGGATTTGATGAACCGCGTGTGCAAAGCATACTTAGATCGTTTCGTTTCGTTTCGTGATCGTCTTCATCGACGATATTCTCATCTACTCCAAGACTCAAGAAGAGCACAAGCAACACTTGCGTCTTATCCTTCAGCTTCTGCGTACTGAACGTCTTTACGCCAAATTCTCTAAATGTGGATTTTGGTTAAAAGAAGTTCAATTCCTTGGTCATACTGTCAACAAACTTGTTATTCACGTTGATCCCGCTAAAATCGAAGCTGTGAAGAATTGGATCGCACCTAAGTCTCCGTCTGAGATTCATTCGTTTCTTGGTCTTGCTGGTTATTATCGTCATTTTATCTCCAACTTTTCTAAAATCGCTGTTCCTCTCACCTCTTTGACTCAAAAAGAGAAACCTTTTGTTTGGGGTCCCGAACAAGAGGAATCTTTTCAAACGCTCAAGGACATGCTTTGCAATGCTCCTATTCTCGCGCTTCCTGATGGTAATGACGACTTCCTCGTGTACTGCTATGCTTCAAACCTTGGGCTTGGTTGTGTCCTTATGCAACGAGACAAGGTTATTGCTTACGTGTCGAGGCAACTCAAAATACATGTGAAGAATTATACTACTCATGACCTTGAACTTGGCGTAGTTGTTTTTGCCTTGAAAATTTGGCGACACTACCTTTATGGTACCAAGTGTGTGGTCTTCACCGACCATAAGAACCTTCAACATATCTTCAACAAAAAAGAACTGAACATGCGTCAACGTCGTTGGGTGGAATTGTTAAACGACTACGACTGCGAAATTCACTACCATCCAGGTAAAGCGAATGTAGTGGCCGACGCGCTTAGTCGTAAAACTAATGTAAAGGGTATTCGTTGTCTCCAACTCGTTAACGATCTTCAAAACCACATTCGTGAAGCCCAATACGCCTCTGTCAACGAAGGTAGTCTCTCTGTCGAGATACGAGGTGCTGTTGAAGAAGATCTTAAGTCTAAATCCGATGGTATCCTATACTATCTCAATCGAATCTGGATTCCTAATCGTGATAACCTTCGAGACTTTCTGATGAAGGAGGCACACAAATCGAGGTATTCCATTCATCCTGGTGCTGATAAGATGTACCAAGATATGAGTATGTCCTATTGGTGGCCTGGAATGAAGAAGGATATCGCCATCTTCGTTGTGAAATGTCTCACCTGTTCGAAGGTAAAAGCTAAACACCAACGTCCCTCTGGCTTGCTCGAACAGCCAGAAATTTCTGTCTGGAAATGGGAGAGCATTGCTATGAATTTTATGACTAAGCTCCCTCGTACTTCTTCTGGTCACGACATTGTTTGGGTGATCATTGATCGATTGACCAATCAGCTCATTTTCTCCCCATTCGTGAAGATTTCAAAGTCGATAAATTGGCTAGAATCTACACTGATGAGATCATTTGTCATCATGGTATCCCCATTGACATCATTTCCGATCGTGATGGTCGCTTTACGTCCCGTCTTTGGCAAACTTTTCAATCTGCTATGGGTACTGTTCTTAAACTTAGCACTGCTTTCCATCCTCAGTCAGACGGTCAAACCGAGCGTACTATCCAAACCTTAGAGGATATGCTTCGTTCATGCGTAATCGATTTTGGTGGAAACTGGGATTCACACTTGCCTTTGATCGAATTCTCGTACAACAATAGTTATCACGCGAGTATTCAAATGGCACCCTTCGAAGCATTGTATGGTCGCAAGTGTCGTTCGCCTATTTGTTGGCACGAGATTAGTGAAGTTCAAATCACTGGTCCCGAGCTTATACAAGAGACAACGGACATGATTTTACAGGTTCGAGACAACTTACTGAAAGCCAGGAGCCGACAAAAGAGTTACGCCGACAAGCGTCGCAAGCCTTTGGAATTCGATTAGGCAACATTATTAGACATGTTAAGGCATATAATTTTGACATATGTAACCTAAATTTTGACATTTAAACTGATTAGGCAACATTATTAGACATGTTAAGGCATATAATACTTGTCATAGGACTAGTTAGGCGGTCCGAACGCGTTTTACGCGAACGACGCGTTAAAGTAGCGTAAGCTACCTTAACAAGTCGTAATGGGTCGTAAGCACTTAGGATAGGTTCCGATTTAGAATGTAGGCTTTGTTAAACTATATTACATGAGTTCCTATACTCATTTGGTTTACGAAACCTCATTCTATCCGATCTTCCGATTTAGGTCCGGTTTATTAATGTAGTTACCTATATTAGGTGCCGATTGATTTCCGTGATCCTCCTAGCTTTGTTTGGTTGTTATTTCAAGACTATTGAGCATTATCAAGTGAGTACATAGTCCCCTCTTTTACTGTTTTCAAATATTTTGTGGTGAAACACATGTGCCTACTTGTTACTTTCATGCTTTTCATGCTTTCATAACATATACTTGCTATGTTCATTAGTACACATATAGTACATGATTTCATCTATGTTTATGCTATGTATGTTTAATTAACATGCTAGTACATTGATTTCATAAACACATTTGTTTCATATGTTTATTTCAGCATATGTACACATTGATTTACATCACATTTTTTTGCTATGTATGTGTTGGGATTTTCACATGTTTATCAAAGTATTTTATCCTTATAAAATAAAAACGCAGCGGAAATTATTATTTAAAACATGTTACTTACAAGATATAAAACTCATTTTATATGTAAAACCCAATCCCGGATCCATATACGAACATGCATGCTATCAAAAATAAAACACAACCATAGAGTGTTTAGAATACTACCTTCCAAGGAGTAAAGGACATGAAGATGATGATGCTTCTTGAACGGTTGCCTTCAAGTGTAGAAGACCTCAAGCTTGTATACCCCAAGCCTTCCAACAAACACCTTAGTTTTAGCTAGGATTTCTACACTTATGAACTCACTTGAAAAACCCTTATGAAGACCAACTCTTGGCCGAAATCATCTAGGGAATTTTGAGAGTTCTTGCACTAGAAAATCACTTGAGAAAACCTCTAAGATGCCACCCATGTTGGCCGATTTTTTAGAGAGTTTTTTCAAGTCTTGCAAGTTCTTCAAGTTCATCTAAGTATTTATAGAACCATGAGAGAGAATTGCCACCCACCTTGACCAATCATGTGCCAACTTACACATGCAAGTGCATGAAACCCCATTGGACCAAAATGGTCTTGGTTAGACCACCCAATCAAAAGATGTCTTCCACATGCAAAAGCATGTAAGATAATTGGCCAAAATTATTTAGGGAAGACCACCCAATCAAATGGTTTCTAACTTTTATTTTATAAAAAAAATACAAATTCTTTTATAAAATACAAGTCTTGTATATATTTTATAACTTTTATAAAATATAACATCATATGTTCACAAGACTTTATACAACTTTTATTAAGTTATTTAACCCATTAAATAACAAAATAAAATATTCTCTCAAAATAAATTATCCATATAATTTATTGGTTTGTCAAGTGCAATTATTTAGAAAACCAATTTCTAAATATTGTAAGTGTTAATATTTATTTGTTTGATCATATCACAAATAAATAATATAAGTGTTTGTCTAGCTTGTTATTGGGTATGACTCGACTTGGATCATAACGTACTAGCCACATCAATTTAATATGTGTCTTGGGCATACAGAGTCCAACAATCTCCCACTTGCACAAGATACATAGAAGATTGATGCAAGCAGTAAATAACGCCTAACTACGGTTTACTACCCCTAATACGTATGACTATATGTGCCATTCAATAACATCATCCCCTTCAAGTCCCTTACTTGAACATGATTTAGGTGAATCTATCATTTATCCTTTCGTTTCAGATGTCATGTCAAATCCAGAGACACAGAGTGATCACTCTCTGTTGATTTAACTTTAGCAGGCCTTAGACATCTTACTCTCAACGAATAAGAGGAACAAATCCCATCTTGACTACATACGTCTCTCACAATCACCTTGTACCACACCTGAGCTTAGCCTTATGTACTGTCATATTACTAACAGCGAAGAAAAAGTCAAGGTATAATATTTGGTGAATATCAAGACCCAATATGCATCTCAGGTCAGAGGATACTATGATATTCTCCTTTACTCAAATTTACTTATGATCAATCACAAATGATTCCATGTAGTAATATTTGAGAGCGAGTCAGTCCAATATTTGTATCCCACAAATATCTATGAACTTTGGCAGCAACACTTTGCTCTATATTCATACTAAATGAATATCCACCAATCCAAGTTCATAATAGTCTTACATTCATATTTGTTCCCACAATTATGATCGACTACGGACATTTAGAATAATTAACTTATTCACGGATTTAAACATGCTAATATGGAACATAACTCAAAATACCATAAAGAGTTATAATAATAGTTGTTCCAATATCCAAATACAAAATAGATCAAATCGAATCACTAGAATATCGAAGTCCTTAGGCACAAGTATGACCCTTTCATGCTTTGCCCGTTTAAGGAGCTTCGTGAGTGGATCCGCAATATTTTGATCAGTGTGAACTTTGCGAATACATATCTTTCCCCTTTTCAACTTCATCCCTTATGTAGTTGAAACTTCGCTCAATGTGCCTAGTCTTTCGATGTACACGAGGTTCCTTGATTTAAGCAATCGCACCTTCGTTATCATAAAGATCTCTAGGGTCCTGAATGGTAGGAACTACCCTTAGATCGGCAATAATTCATGTGGCATATCCATATGAATTATCTCAATCAATGAAGCGGCGATGTATTCTGATTATGTAGTGGACAATGCTACCCTGATTGTGATCGAGAACCATCTCGATCAGTTTGGAAACTCGTATCCATGTAACCCTTTACAACGAATTCCGAAACTCGCATCCCTGTAACCCCTTACAACGAGTTCTTCTTCACCAGATCTATATATTAGAAATATATCCTTAGTCCTTCTGAGGTATTTCAATATATTTATAACAGTCACCCAATGACCGTTACTTGGATTTCGCTGGTATCTTTTCGTCATGCTTAATGCGCACGACATGTCCGGTCTAGTGCATATCATTACATACATAATGAATCCTATAGCTGACGCATATGGGATTCCTTTCATTCTTTCCTGCTCATCCTTTGAGCTTGAACATTGAAACGCTTTCAATATTGTCCTCTCTTTGAATAGGTACCAAACCTTTCATAGAGTTTTCTATCTTGAACCTTTTCAAGACTTTGTCAATGTATGCACTTTGGTTTAAACCTATCAAGCGCCTTGATCTATCCCTATAGATCTTTATTCCCAAAATATCGGCGACTTCACCAAGATTCTTAATGGAAAAACAACTTCCAAACTAGGTTTTTACACCTTCCTTGTTTGGAATGTCATTTCCAAATAGTATAATGTCATCGACATACAGTACTAAGAAAGTGATGATGCTCCCACTAGCCTTCATATATACACAAGTTTCATCGACGTTCTTGATGAATCCATATTCCCTAATCTCTTCATCAAAACGGTGATTGCAACTTCTAGATGCTTGTTTCAATCCACAGATTGATTTCTTTAACTTGCATACTTTGTCAGGATGTTTTGGATCGACAAAACCTTCAGGCTTAACTATATAGACATCTTCCTCAAGATATCTATTAAGGAAAGCCGTTTTGACATCCATTTGCCAAATCTCATAATCATATTATGCAGGTATGGCAAATAATATCCTTATTTGACTTTAGCATCGCGACGGGCGAGAAGGTCTCATCACAATCAACACTTTGAGTTTGAATGAAACCTTTTGCTACAAGTCTCGCTTTATAAGTATCCAAGTTTCTATGCATATTTGTTTTCTTCCTGAAAACCCACTTACTTCCAACTACTTTGGAGTTAAGAGGTGCTACAACCAATTCCCATACTTGGTTGTTATACGTGGACTGCATCTTTACGTTCATGGCTTCAAGCCATTTGTCACAATCGAATTTTGACATTGCATCATGGTATGTGGTTGATTCACCTGAATCTACCACGTAGCATCCATCTATGAGAAATCCATATCTTTCAGGTGGACTACTAATTCTACCAGATCTGCGAACGCTTTGTGTGTGTTGATCAACCACTTGATCATTTTCAACAACCTCTTGTTGAATGCTAGTATCAACCAAATGTGTATCGGCTTGTGGTTCTTGATCCTCATCAAGTTCCACTGTTCTACTAGCTCCTTCCATAAGGAACTTAGCTTCCAAGAACTTAGCCTTTCGAGCAACAAATACCTTTTGCTCTGTTGGATCGTAGAATTAATATCCTATACCATCTTTAGGATATCCTACAAAGATACACTTAGTGGATCGTACTTTTATTTGGGGTGTATTGCCTCACAGAAGCTTCACAACCCCATACCTTCAAATATGATTAATGATGGAACCCTTCCATGCTATATTTCAAAAGATGTCGTATCCACTTTCTTGGTTTGGGCCATACGGGCCGTGGAGAGCAAAGCGTAACCCCAAATGATAGAGATGATGCGCTCCTAGCCATCATAGATCGAACCATATCTAATAGAGTTCGACTCCTCTTCTATCGAAACGAAGAACTTTAAAAGAGTTGATTTTGTACTTCACCTTTTGAAGATTCTGAACGTTTCAAAACTTCTTCTTTGTGTCAAGTACACATAACCATAACTACTATAGTCGTTGGTAAAAGTAATGAAGTATCTTTCACCATTCCTAGTCATTGGCTTAAAAGGATCATATACATTCGAATGTATGATACCTAATAAATCTTTTGCCCTTTTCCACTAAGGGATTACTTGGTCATTTTACCTTGTAAATATGATTCACATGTATCAAATGAACCAACTTCATTTGTTTCCAAAAGATCATTCTTTCAAAGTGTTTACATGCGACTTCTGTTTATATGACCAAGGCGATGATGCCAAAGATAGGTCTCACTCAAATATCTATGAACTTTCTTGGTGATTTCTAGGTACATTAAACTATCAAATGATGTATTATTATGAACCGATTCATAAATACCATTTGAAAGCATAGCTTTAAAGTAAAACATGTCATTTATCGAAATATAAATGTCATTGTTTACTAACTTTAAATTAAAACATATTGTCTCAAAAGCGAAACTTAAATAATGTTCCTAGTCAAACTAGGAGCACACAATATATTTTTAAAACAATTTCCAAACCATTTGGAAGTTTCAAAACATAGTATCCTTTCTTGTAATGCTTATTTCTTTTGAACCTTTTGCAACAAACATGAGTTCCACATCCGGTATCTAATACCCATGTGTTAGAAGAAATAACATTAAGGTCAATATGTTTCATAAAGATTGTACCTGAGGTTTGCCTAGCATCCCTCTTGTTTTTCAACTCTTTGAGATAGGTTGGACAATTCCTATTTAAATGCCCTATCTCACCACACTCAAAGCATGGATCGTTCATGGCAACCTTTGCCTTCTTCTCTTTTGGTTTCGGTGGTTTCGCTTTAGTCTTTCTAATTATTTCCCTTTGAATTTCCCGTTTCCATTTTCAACATTTGCTTTGGTGTCGGGGTGATGCCCTTTCTAGTTGCCACCCTCATTGATCGTTAGAATGGATAAAAACCCTTTTATCCATGTTGAGCCTATCGAGGCGATCAATGTGACTATTCATCTTAAAGACAAAAGATGATACCGATTGGGTTTCCTCCATTCGACATGCATGAAGCGCTCGAAGTGTTCTACCCTTACATATTGTAGGAACATTTCCTTCAATTGGGTAATCATGTCGTATGCTCATGATGTTCAAAATCCTTTTGAATCTCGGGAATCATAATTCCTATCATGAGGCAAGAGGCTTGCATAGTATCCTCGATATACTTAATACAATCGTTATAGGCATCCTTATATTCCATAAGATGTTCATCGGGATTAGGATCGTTCAACACATAGGATTACTTTTCTTACTTGAGAACGATTCTTAAGTTTCGATATTAATCCATAAAGTGTCTTGATTGATACGATCCTTTTCTAGGATTGTTTTTAGTGATAGGTTACGGACGGTTTGGGTAATATTGTTAGCGGCCATCTACAAATTTTAACAAGGTTCAATTTTAGTATTTTCGATATTATTCTATTTTAATCATTAATACCCTTTTGTGTCTCATAGACAATTAATAATTAAAATCTAGAATCCAACGTTACATTTAAATATTGGTTTGGTGACCTTTATCCCTCTATTTAATAAAAGGGATCGGTTAAACATCTTTATGTTTAGTCAACGTTTGACAATTGCAACTCTTTGCAACTTCTAGCCATATGGGATCGGTTAAACATCTTTATATTTAGTTGGCATGTTTAATCCCATCAACACCTTTGTTCCCCATGCTTCGGTGACCCTAAGTTTATGGTTTCCAAATCAAGTCGTCCAACTTACACACACGTGTGAGTTTATACACATAAGTGGTTAGGTGACCTTTATCCCACAAACATGGTAAACCCACCTCGAATATACAAGTTCCCTCAAATATGGTTAGGTGACCTTTATCCCACAAAAGAGTTCCCAAGTGATTCGAGTGTTGTATAAAAGGATGGTGTTTGACTTGTTTTATAAAAGGGATTTTGAGTTTTCAAAATTCTAGTTTAGAAAAATTTATGTACCATACATTTGCATGCATTCAAATCCTTGGTACTTTAGTGAAAATCAATTTTCAAGGTCATTTTTAATAAAACCCATTTTATTAAAAAATCATTAATTTTTAATAACCTTTTATTAACCAATTTTAATGATCTTTTAAAGAACCAATTTTAAGCTTGTTGTTGATTATTAGTTTGTTAAGCATGCATATCCAAATATCATCAAACAACAAAATAAACAACCACACAAGCACAACACACATATCAATAGGTGCATAACCATAGCCAACTATTTTGACAACACTTGTTTACCGAAACAAGTGTGCCAAAAGGTCCTTCCTAAGGGGTGAATATTGACACAAATAATGTGTCGTTGAACTCCCACTTGATCCCGCATCCAAATGCTTCAAGTCTCCATCTTGTGTTGTGATTTCTTCACATTCTTTGGGCTTCCAAATGTCTTTTATATTCAGGTCCAAACTCCTTTGGACTTCAAAAATGTGTTTTGGTTATCGGGCTAAAATCCCGTTAAGAACTATGAAGTCCTTTTGGCCCGAAATTAGCCAAAACCAAAATCGCATTTTGTGTGCATCTTCTTTTACAAAAAATATCCTAATACATTTTTCTAGTAAAATTAAAATGCACCTAATCTATTTACTTACATACCAAATGAAAACAAATAAATTACATATTTCATAAATGGAAGAACAAAGATAATTAATTATTACAACCCATTGAAATAATCAAATATAAATCACAAACACAAATATTCAACATATTCACACAAGGTCATGGCTAGGTTATGAACACCAAAAAATATATATATCCATATATATAAAATTCAAGAAGTAAAAATGGTTTCCTTTTTACAACCTACTTTTCGGTCAAGAATGAAAAAACCGAAAAAGTGGGTTTTTGTCCAAACAAACAAATCATCCAAATGACATAATTTTTCAAGATACTTTTATGCATGTATTAAAATAATCTTGAAAAACAAAAGGATAACCATATATAAAATTTCGGCCATAGGGTTTTAACCAAACCCGAAACCCGAAAATTTCATATCCTTTGAAGCATGCATTCATATAAGCGGCTCTGATACCACTGTTGGGTTTTTGTACATGTTTATCAAAGTATTTTATCCTTATAAAATAAAAACGCAGCGGAAATTATTATTTAAAACATGTTACTTACAAGATATAAAACTCATTTTATATGTAAAACCCAATCCCGGATCCATATACGAACATGCATGCTATCAAAAATAAAACACAACCATAGAGTGTTTAGAATACTACCTTCCAAGGAGTAAAGGACATGAAGATGATGATGCTTCTTGAACGGTTGCCTTCAAGTGTAGAAGACCTCAAGCTTGTATACCCCAAGCCTTCCAACAAACACCTTAGTTTTAGCTAGGATTTCTACACTTATGAACTCACTTGAAAAACCCTTATGAAGACCAACTCTTGGCCGAAATCATCTAGGGAATTTTGAGAGTTCTTGCACTAGAAAATCACTTGAGAAAACCTCTAAGATGCCACCCATGTTGGCCGATTTTTTAGATAGTTTTTTCAAGTCTTGCAAGTTCTTCAAGTTCATCTAAGTATTTATAGAACCATGAGAGAGAATTGCCACCCACCTTGACCAATCATGTGCCAACTTACACATGCAAGTGCATGAAACCCCATTGGACCAAAATGGTCTTGGTTAGACCACCCAATGAAAAGATGTCTTTCACATGCAAAAGCATGTAAGATAATTGGCCAAAATTATTTAGGGAAGACCACCCAATCAAATGGTTTCTAACTTTTATTTTATAAAAAAAAAATACAAATTCTTTTATAAAATACAAGTCTTGTATATATTTTATAACTTTTATAAAATATAACATCATATGTTCACAAGACTTTATACAACTTTTATTAAGTTATTTAACCCATTAAATAACAAAATAAAATATTCTCTCAAAATAAATTATCCATATAATTTATTGGTTTGTCAAGTGCAATTATTTAGAAAACCAATTTCTAAATATTGTAAGTGTTAATATTTATTTGTTTGATCATATCACAAATAAATAATATAAGTGTTTGTCTAGCTTGTTATTGGGTATGACTCGACTTGGATCATAACGTACTAGCCACATCAATTTAATATGTGTCTTGGGCATACAGAGTCCAACAGTATGTTCATTTAGCATACTTAGTACATTGTTTTCACATAACATGCTTACATTTGGTATGGCATTTGGTTTGTTTAACGGCTCAAAAATACGTTCATTAACACTGATCACGCCGCTCGGTAGTAAGTAGTGGTACCATAGGAATTGACAACTCCCATTCCTGAAATCCTAGGTTTGTTTGGACGTAAGGAATGACTGTATCCGATATACATAAATTTTGATAAACCTTTAATTTGTTTAAGGGTTTGTCTCCACAGTCGCAAGGCTTCAATGTATGCGTTTTAACATTACCACATAGATGTTTGTATCAATAAAGCATTAATTTTACAAAACATAACTTTTGATTTAAACTATGATTTATTCAAATACATTTTTTGTACATTTTACATATGGTTTGAGTAGATACTTTTTATTTGCCATACATAACATTTGATTATACATGAACATTTTTACATTGGTTTAAACAATACATTTTGGTGGTTTGTTTGGGTAAGTGATTTAAATAACGAGGCGTGTGTAATATGATAAAAGCATGGTGGATACGCCGCTGGTACTTCCTATATATAAGTGCTTTTATGATATTACATATCGTAACATTAATTAAACCGTTTTAATTTAGACATATTACATTTTACACAAATAACATATCTTCACAAAAACATTGTTTTACAAACAACTTATTTTATACAAACTCATTTTACTTGGTTATTCATTTAACCATACATCTTTCTTTTATATATCATTTGATTTTCTTATCGCTTTTTGTATGGTTTATAAAAGAAAACATTTTCCTAAGATTCATGAGTAACTTTTATAAAACAATTCTTTCAACTACAAGTCATGAATCCTTAATCAATAAACATATG
The DNA here is from genome assembly GCA_030545235.1 of Helianthus tuberosus. Classification (NCBI taxonomy): domain Eukaryota; kingdom Viridiplantae; phylum Streptophyta; class Magnoliopsida; order Asterales; family Asteraceae; genus Helianthus; species Helianthus tuberosus. Next base: position 68,307,942 of record CM060434.1, on the reverse strand, counting down.
TATCTCACAGGCATTTTTATGCTGACGTACCTATTTTTACATGTGTTTTCAGGAGCTGATGCATAGGGTTGTTCAAGATACACTTAGGCGAACTTGGGCCTTAGTGACATAAAATAAAGCAAGATTAGTTTAATTATGTTATGTACTCTTTGTTTCATTTGTTTTAAGACAATGTAATCATTTTTAATTCGAGTAAAACTAAACTTTAAATACCATGGTTGTGAAACAATAATTCTGCCACTCCACTCCCCGACGTTTCCGCCGCGGTTTGTTGTTTTACGCGGTCGGGGTGTGACAATTTGATCCAAGGAAAACTTTCTAATTATGTGTTTATTAACAAAACATCCATATAATTTAAGAAAGTCAATTTTATTTCCTTTACAAAAATCCGAGAGTCAGCCGTCGCAAGCGTTTTCCAAAAACCTTCGACAAAAAGCATCTTCCCAAGGTTTAAATATTAAATTGATATCATCAAATGTTCAGATTCGTAAGTTTGCAAGACATTACAAGTTATATATTAACAATGAAAGTATAATCAAAGCTAGACAATAATAGGATATCAATTCGTCGCTTGACTTGACACGAAGCTACCGGTCACGAAGGGTGGTCAACCCGATAGATCTATCAACAATGACACGCATACAATATTAATGATTAAACGGCAAAATTTGCGGATGTGCCCAATGGGCCACCTATAGTACCTGCCTCATGAACAATATATATATATATATATATCCTACTAATACTGATAAATTTAATATTTTGTGTTATACGAATTCCCTGAAGTCTCCACCAAAACATAAGCCTAAACCGATACTTATTCTCTTAGGATCAAGCGAATTCGTCACAACTTTAGATTTAAGCATTTTTAAATCTACACGGTTGTTTTATCCCAAACACCGTAATAATCCTCGTTTCTCCCTGAAACATATTTATATCAATCAAAACCGTTTCTCCCCGAAACATATTTACATCAATCAAAACCATATATTTTCCACGAAAATATACATTTAATTTAGTCAAAGGCATATTTTATACAAAAACATATTTAATCCTTTTTAAGGCGTGTTCTTCCCCCAAAACAATATATAAAACAGTAAAAGAGGGGGGTTTAATGACACTCACCTTTGGGTGCGTAATTATATTAGCGCAATCCCACAATTTGATCTACACGTCCTAATTTCCATAGGAACGATTTAATAATCAACATTTCACAAAATACCTAAGTTTCTCCAATACTTAGAATTTTCACATAACTTTGAGACTTTCTCGAAAAGTCTTTATTTTTTATTATGTTGGCGTGTGTGTATATATATATATATATGCGTTCATATATATTTTTTAAGAGTTTTGCGACTCGAACGATTTTATTGGTGACCCTCATTATGTTATATCCGTTATCACACCCGTTTATAAGTAATATATCTACGATTTGCGCTTCGTAATATATATACATAAACCTGAACATATTATCAATATCGTAATACACGTATCTCGTCAACTTATATATTTCATCATTTTTAAAGCATTTATACATGAAATAACTCATTAAGTTAACCTATGTATTATTTTCATGCTCGACAAATAACTTACATACTTAACGTGACTTTACCGATATTAGCGTTTTAAACATACAAGTGCACATGTATGGTCTAAATCTCCGCTATCATGTCAACACTTAACATATCATCTTACACATATTCATAATCATATACACATTGTATCACATAAGGTTCACCCATGAACAACCCATTTTCGTGTACATTGAAATATGCGTATTTTAGCGTTTCGGTAACGTTTTCGAGCGTCGGAAGTCACGTATTACTAGCCAAACACCAAAGATACTTAATATAAGTTAAATTACTCATATTTATATAAAAAATATCAGTTTATATACTGATCTAAAACAGTTTTGTAAAATCTCTTAAAAAGCCGATTTTTACCGTTTTTAACGCATAGTCTTGTACCGAACTTTACTAAAATCATACCAAATCATAACGACTTGATATTTTAACACAATGCATGTTATTTACTGAATAAAATGGTGCTCATACTCATGTTAATGCAGATTTCATTTCATGTAAGTTACATAAATCAGGCAAATTTCACCCATTTTACTACTTTTCAAGCTATATGTACAACATGCAAAACTATCTAACTTATAAGAAAGTTTCATGCCATCATAACACACCAAATAATATCATTTTTAGTGTTTATAATCTGATTTAACTCATTTTTGTCATATCATAACAATTTCATCATCTCATGATCACATAATCATCATGCATGCTTATGTACAAGCATCTAATACATGGTTATCACAACATCATCATCTTTCATGAACTTAAATGCATCTAACCTGTATTTAATTCATTGTTTAAATAATCCAGAACATATTCATCAAATAATCATCCAATCATGTTGACAAAAATGCAAGAACATTCTTATATTTATGAACATATAACAAAAACCCACATGCATGTGTACATATAGATACATACACGACACACACACACACACATGTGCACATATACATCCAAAAACCAACTTTTACATGATCATCCTTAATCATATTAACTTTTATAAAATCTCCTTTTTGATCATGCATGCATCAACTTTTCATGAATCACATTAACATAAATCAACTAATCATCAAAACATAATCTCTAACTCATGTACACCCACATTTTCGGCCACAAAGTCACACACACAAGCTTCCATTTTAATTTTGTATAAAAACCCATTTATATTAGTTTCAAGTTTGTGAAATATTCCAAGAATCAAGAGAAACATTCCAACATCATATTCATCACCAAGAATCAAAAGTATGATTTAAAAAGTAAATTATATACCTTCAAGATTTTTGGTGGGTTTTGACAAGATTTTGATGTTATGGAGCTTGTTTCCTCTTGGTATCACCTTGGAACCCTTCTTGGATCTTCAAAACAACTTGGAAACACCTTGGAATGAGCTTGGTTCTTGCAAGAAACTTTAAAATTTTCGAAAATGGTAGCATGGAGGTGAGGTTTGGCCGAGATAGAGAGAGATGAGGAGATGAATGATTTTTTTTTTTTTGATCTTGTATTGGTTTTGAAGTGGAGTGTTTAGAAAGGAGTAATCATTACTTGGAGTTCCAATGCACAACACTTGGCACAAGGCAGGAAAATGTGGGCTTACAAGCCACCACCTATGTACCTCTCTCTCATACATACGCATACATACATACATATATATAGTATATATAGTTAAAAACATATGTTTTACTGATCACCAGGTATTTTATCTCATGTTTTAATCCCTTTTTAAGGCGTTTAAAATTATTTTTATCATTCTATAAAAATAAACCTGCCATAATACTGTTGAAATAAATATAAGTTGTCTAGACTGGCTACATTGACTGTATTTTGTCATATATGCGCGGTATTGCGCGGTACGCGATTAAACTCACAAAATAGAGTTTTTAGCAGTTTTAATTTATTTTTCCTCACGAATATGATTAAAAATAGCGTTTATTCATAACGGAATATTTTTAGGATTTTAACATTAATCGGGCGGTCATCGACGTTCGTTTCGCATTTTGTTTGTTACGCGATAAGCGTTCGTCTTATTATCGCCAACATAATTTTTAACCAAGTTAGGATTTACCGACACATCAAATACCACATATATACACCAATATCAATAAAATATAGCCTTTTATTTATTCATGACACATGTTACACTTCTACGGTACAGCTCAAAATAGCCGGGTGTCACATTCGTGACGGCGAGGGGGTTGTACGGACGAGTTACGGAACCCCAAAAGTCTCTTTTCGATCATTTGTAAAAACTGTAAAATGGCGATTAGGGGTTCTTGTGTGGGGTTTTCTGATAGGAAAACACCCTCCGAAGACCCATAGCCTTGTGTTTTCTTGTTCATTCACCTGAGGTGAATATATTCTAGTCTTCATGACGGCTGGGGGGGTGTACGGACGAGTTACAACACCCCAAAAGTCCCTTTACGGTGATTTGTAAAAACTGTGAAAAATGGAGATTAGGGGTTCTTGTGTGGGGTTTTCTGATAGGAAAACACCCTCCGACGACCCACAGCCTTGTGTTTTCTTGTTCATTCACTTGAGGTGAATATATTCTGGTCTTCGTGATGGCTAGGGGTAGTACGAACGAGTTACGGCAACCCAAAAGTCCCTTTTGGGTCATTTGTAAAAACTGTGAAAATGACGATTAGGGTTTCTGAAGTAACCATGATATTAATACAAGGAAAACACACTCTGACGACGTACATGCTTACGTTAATACGAAACCAGTACAAATGATAAACTAAACATAATATTTATACAAGGAAATACGTTAATGATAAACTAAAGACAATAAAAGACACTGATGATCATTAGTGATGGCTTGTACATGCATTCCTCTTGTGACCTCTTTGATGGAAAATTCCACAACTATACTTTCTTGCGTACTCGGGCCAATCTATCTCGTTGTGAATACGCCTTGACTTCCTTCTACCACGTGAAGTGGTTATTCTTGACGTGTTTGGTTTTATTTTCCAAGCTGGTTCTACCAATGTTTTTGGGTCGTTCAATGGAAAAAAAACTCACCTGCGTACTGCGCCTTGTAAGCAGCATTATAGTATATATATCTTATTGATAGTGTTGTGCGGTGAGTCCCCTTTGTTTTGGCTGACTACGATAGCACGCGAACAAGGAAACCTTTGCATTTGCCACTTACCACATGTGCATGTTTCTTTGTAGTACTCGACGGTGTAATCGTTCCCTCCGCATTCATTTGTCTGTATCTTTGACATAACTCGGTACCTTCCGCTAATATAATTGTACTCTTGTAATCGATGGTGTCTAGAATTTTGATAATGAATTCGATACCACTCGAACCTATACGGAGCTAACCGGGTTGTACAGTTATGGGCAACCTGGTTGTTTATTAGAAAATGCTCCACCGTCTTGTCGAAAGTACGCTCAATGATGGCCTTTATTGGCATCATCCTGATTCCCTTCAGCGCATGGTTAAAGCTCTCCGAGATGTTAGTCGTTAGTGTTCCCCAACAACGATTGTTTCTATCAAGTACAAGAGTCCACCTACTTTCGCCTATCTCTTCTAAATACTCCCACGCCTCTGGCAGGATGCCCTTCATCAAATCCATCGAATGATCGTACTTCCTTTGTTATGTGGTGCTACCAATATCCCAACAAATTTCCTTTAGTTCTTTTATCTTAAACTTCTGCATCAGGTTTCTTTGAATGTGCCGAAGACAAAAACGATGAACACATTCCGTCGCCATACTGCAAGATTACTAACTTCGTATTCTCTTAAGCCTTCAGGGTATACAAAGCTGTTTACGTTACCTTGTGGATGTTGAGGTATGTTTCTAGACTCATACTAAGGTGGAATTTCAGGTTCGGGCACAACACCATCCGAATCAGAGGACTCATCTTTATGCGGAAAGTCTTCTTCATCAGATTCTTCATCGTTGTAATGCGATGACAACCCTTCTTAGTTGTTAACGGTAGATGGACAGGCTTCAGCCTGGTCAAGAGAGGAGTAATGTTGTAGCATGGTCCGTTGGGTGACAGCTTTTGATGCAGTAGTAAAACCCTGTAACAGATCCATACAACTAGATTGATAGATTGATTATATTTGCTCAACGATAACATGAACGTTAGGTTGAAACCTTGGTTCATTCATCGCTAAGTAATACAGCACCTCTAGGATGTCGTCGCTAAAGATCTCTAACGATTGAGAAAACCCTAGGTGACTGTAGAGTAATTTTAAAGTTAACCTATAAAATTCCTTTTGAATTTGTAAGCGAAGACATATCAAATCCACAAATTCTTCATATGAGAGCTTGGTTTCAATGATCATTGTGGTATATCTTGTGGCATTATCACAGACAACGTTTTCGTTTTCATACGAAACGTTCCCTCAGTACAGTTGAACAAATATTGCTGAAACATTGGTGTAAGAAATATGGTTGTGATGTAGTTAAATGGATAAGAGATTGAAGTTAAACGTTTTTTTGGTGGATTTCCTGGTTTGATTTTCTAGTTATGATAGAGAAGGGAATGGTTGTGATAGAGAGTAAAGAGAGTATTTGTGATGTAAGAGAAGGGAAGAGATGTGCATTTGGTCCATATTTTCTCCACTATTTATAGGCAACATCTAGTGGCAGGTAGAGAATTAAATAGCTTATATAACAATAATAATAGCGAGTATAGCAACCTAGGAGGGCACCCCAAAAATTTATATCTAGTTTTTTTTGTAATAAAACGAGTATAGCAAATTGGGGCATCCCCGTTGGCATAAAACTCGACAACATCCTTGGACCAGTTTTTTGATTCTTCGACTTCAACTACAAAAATATTTCTCTCCTGGGGGTTTTCAGCTAGATTTCCTGGTTAATTTTCTGGGGTTTTCTTCGAGCTCGACCCAGGCATGTCTGCCGGGGACGGCCACCTTACACACCTCCAAATCGGGTCCGTCAATCTTGCAGATTTTGGAGCTGGTTGAGAGCAGAAAGCTCTGCCCATATTGTTATCCATTATAAGAGTAAAGAGTTGTGGAAGGGGGTAAGGGAGTTGTGGAAGGGGGTAAGGGAGTTGTGGAATGGGGGGAGGTATTTATAGATGAATAAGGATATGTGGAAGGGGGTAGTAGTAATTAAATATAATATAAATTTTGTCATACAACATAATTTAATACAACATGTTTTAACATTGAATTCAAGATAAATAACATAAAATGCCAAACTATGTGCCACAAGGAGACCCCCTTCCAGCGTTAGTACGTCTTGTTCTACTAAGCGGGAATACATTGACATCATCGGTGTCCGCTTCAACATTTAGGTCAAAATCTATGTTTCTCTTTCCCGTGAATTGGGTCTCTGACTCTTGTTGTTGTGTTCTTGGTATTGGTGCATTCACTAACCTAGGTTCGGTGAATGGATCTTCGTTGTAAAATGGGAACTCGAATGCAAGAGACAAAAATTGGGGTTGACTTGCTTCATTGACGTGTGTTGACGAACCCCCGACCTCAAAATTTAGATTCGAAATGTTTATAAGTTCAGAGAAAGGTTGTGCCTGAACGTAATCCATTAGATCATTATCCGACATTAACCCCTCAAACGAGCGACCAATCCCTCCACCTATTTGACTATGAGACGGGGAATGAATTTGTTCGGCTCCTGTATTTGTTTGAAAAACATTTGGAAAACAACGCATTGGAGGTCGATTCCTTGGCACTTGTCGGGTAACGGGGGGAGTTCCTCAGCTATGGCGTTTGTCTCAAACGTCAGCCAATAACCCATATAGGGGTGTTGGACATTTGCAAAATCCATATATCACGAAGCCATATTTCTAATATGTTCTTCTCCACTACTCTGGAAAACTTGGCATGCAAACTCCCCCTACACATGGGTAAATAAATATTTTTAAAATCTATTATAAATCATTTTATAGTTTAATATATGTTCACATACCAACATTTGCACCTTCCCACCATCATTGGGAAAACCTTGTCTTTCTGTTACTTCGTTCCCTATGTTTTCGGTCAATAAAAGACCATGCGAAGAATACCACCGCATATATTGCTCACTGGCAATGATGGAATCAGATGCTGGTTGGGCGACAACACTTTGATGACGAGACAACCACGATAGAATGTACAAATTGTGTTCATCGCGTCAGTTCCGATGTTTTCCCTCAACACGTCCAGGAATGTGAAGAGCCTGATAAATGTCATTCGACATAAGAATATTATCAGGGACCGGTTGAAACATGCGAAACTGCCTCAACAACCGACTTGGAGCATGTTGTTTCACAACATTCCAACAAATAAGGTATGTCTCGCTTCTCCAACAACCTTCACCACTTCGACACATTTCTGGTAATCTTGAAAGAATCGAGTCATATGGAGTCCAAATGGAGTTGGTCTCTGACAAAGAATTAAACTGAGACCGGTATGCCTTTAAAACGTGTGATGCTATATCCGATTGACGTAATCTAAACTCTTGCCATATGTAATATAAATGAAAACGTGTAAATTTAAAAATAAACTAACAAAAATGATAACTAATTAGACAAATAATATAACGTTTTTTAAATACATAACTTATATACAAGTTTATTGTAACAATTACCTAGGACCATACGGTTTATTCCAATTTATGACTCTGTGCAACTTGGGTTTTGTGCAAGGCAGTCTTTCCCAGGCCCATAATTGTAACAGAAACACCACACCACTAATCTCATGGGTTCTAACACTTTCTGCCCTGCATAGTTGACTATAGAAATAGGCCAAAACCGCACTTCCCCAACTATACGCCCCATAGATTGATAAATCTTCTAAGAAGCCTAGATATCTAATATCGACCCACTGAGACCCAGAACTAGGAAACAAATGAGAACCAATTAGAAAATAAATAATCCTCCTGGCGCGTTGTAGACATTCATAGTCAGTTCAATTTTCGGGAAAACTGTTGACTTTAAAGCATTTAAAACATATGGCATGTTAATTTTTTTATTATTTAAAACATCTTTGTCCTCCAAAAAAATTCCAGTTAAACTGTACAATTTTTCCTTAATCTGAGATTGTGTATAACTCTCATCATTGCCACAAACCTCATAGCCGTCAACTTTTAAACCCCACTAGACTTCCACATCTTGTAGTGTTACCGTTACCTCTCCGAATAGCATATGAAATGTGTTCGTTTCAGGCCGCCTTCTTTCAACTAAGGTGGATATCAACGCACTATCAACCCTTTGGTTATCAACCATGATAACTCCAGCAAAACCAGCCAAAGTTAAATATTCCCACACTTTGGGCGGAAAGGGGTTTTCCCGAATAAAATTACAAAGCTTCTCGCTGCCTCTTCTAATTCGTAATACCCTGTCATCTGTCAATACTGTAGGATCCGAAAAAAAATAATCAGCTCTGTGCTCTCCTGTACCACTAAGAAACAACAGCTCCCTGTGTTAGGGGACCACCACTGTAACGAATCTCCATTAGGAATGGAGACTTGATAAAAAAAATTATTAAAAATGATTTTTAAAAGTAAAATATGTGGTGGGAAATTCTTGAACAATCTTCCCCTTGGTGAATGAGACTGATGAACAATATGGGGAAAATCGCCCTTTTAATGGCAATATTAGCAGGAAATCGTATATGATAGAATTCGCCATTTTGAATGGCAATATTAGCAGACACTTTAAAAGAAATCACCAATAACAATGGCATATTGTGCATGTTTTTCAGCTTTATGGGAGATGTTGGCAGAAATCGCCAATAACAATGGCAATATTGGCAAACTTTAAAAAATATCGCCATTATCAATGGCATAATGTGCAGAACTTTATAATTTTCGCCATTATCAATGGAGAATTTTGTAGAATTTTAACTTTTCGCCATTATAAATGGCTATATGTGCAGATTTTTAACTTTTCGCCATTTGGAATGGAGCATTGTGCAGAATTTCGCCATTTGGAATGGAGATCATACCAGACTTTAACAAATTTCGCCATTTGTAACGGCTATGGTACCTTGTCAACTGAAATGTCTCCTACAAACTCTGAATATTCCTTACACACACCTAAGACCCATAATATTTCGCCATTAACAATGGCTTTAGCATTATTTGTGAAATATTTTTTAGTGTAGCATTAGTTGTGATTTTGTTTTTGAAACAAGCATTACTTTGGTAAAAAAAAAACTCTATAACAAATAAAAAACTTGTAAAAGGAAATTTATATATGATCTAAAACAGAGTTTTTTACCAAAGTAATGCTTGTTTCAAAAAACAAAATCACAACTAATGCTACACTCAAAAATATTTCACATATAATGCAAAAGCCATTGTTAATGGCGAAATATTATGGGTCTTAGGTGTGTGTAAGGAATATTCAGCGTTTGCAGGAGACATTTCATTTCACAAGGTACCATAGCCGTTACAAATGGTGAAATTTGTCAAAGTCGGGTACGATCTCCATTCCAAATGGCGAAATTCTGCACAATGCTGCATTCTAAATGGCGAAAAGTTAAAAATCTGCACATATAGCCATTTATAATGGCGAAAAGTTAAAATTTTACACAATTCTCCATTGATAATGGTGGAAATTATAAAGTTCTGCATATTATGCCATTAATAATGGCGAATTTTTAAAGTCTTCCAATATTGCTATTGTTATTGGCGATTTCTGCCAACATGTCCCATAAAGCTGAAAAGCCTGCACAATATGCCATTGTAATTGGCGATTTCTTTTAAAGTGTCTGCTAATATTGCCATTCAAAATGGCGATTTCTATTATATACGATTTCCTGCTAATATTGCCATTAAAAAGGGTGATTTTCTCCATATTGTTCATCAGTCTCATTCACCAAGGGGACCGTTGTTCAAGAATTTCCCACCACATATTTTACACTTAAAAATCATTTTTAATAATTTTTTTATCAAGTCTCCATTCCTAATGGTGATTCGTTACAATGGTGGTCCCCAAAATAGGGAGCTGTTGTTTCATAGTGGTACAGGAGAGCACATAGCTGATTACATTTTTTACGGATCCTACAGTATTGACAGATGACGGGGTATTACGAGTTAGAAGAGGCAGCGAGAAGCTTTGGAATTTTATTCGGGAAAACCCCTTTCCGCCCAAAGTGTGGGAATATATAACTTTGGTTGGTTTTGCTGGAGTTATCATGGTTGATAACCGCAGGGTTGATAGTGCGTTGATATCCGCCTTAGTAGAAAGATGGCGGCCTGAAACAAACACTACAAGATGTGGAAGTCTGGTGGGGTTTAAAAGTTGATGGCTATGAGGTTTGTGACAATGATGAGAGTTATACACAATCTCAGATTAAGGAAAAATTTTACAGTTTAACTGGAATATTTTTGGAGGACAGTGGTGTTCTAAATAATAAAAAAAAATTAACATGCCATATGTTTTAAATGCTTTAAAGTCAACAGTTTTTTCCCGAAAATCCAACTAACCCTGAATGTCTTCAACGCGCCAGGACGATTATTTATCTTCTAATTGGTTCTCATTTGTTTCCTAGTTATGGGTCTCAGTGGGTCGATATTAGATATCTAGGCTTCTTAGAAGATTTATCAATCTGTGGGGCATATAGTTGGGGTAGTGCGGTTTTGGCCTATTTGTATAGTCAACTATGCAGGGCAACAAGTGTTAGAACCCATGAGATTAGTGGTGTGGTGTTTCTTTTACAATTATAGGCCTGGGAAAGACTGCCTTGCACAAAACCCAAGTTGCACAGAGTCATAAATTGGAATAAACCATATGGTGCTAAGTAAATGTTACAATAAACTTGTAGATAAGTTATGTATTTAAACAATGTAATATTATTTGTCTAATTAGTTATCATTTTTATTAGTTTATTTTTAAATTTACATGTTTTCATTTATATTACAGATGGCAAGAGTTTAGATTACGTCATTCGAATACAACATCACACGTTTTAAAGGCATACCAGTCTCAATTTAATTCCTTGTCAGAGACCAACTTCATTTGGACTCCATATGACTCAACTCTTTCAACATTACCAGAAATGTGTCGAAGTGGTGAAGGTTGTTGGAGAAGCGAGACATACTTTATTTGTTGGAATGTTGTGGAACAACATGCTCCAAGTCGGGTGTTGAGGTAGTTTCGCATGTTTCAACCGGTCCCTGATAATATTCTTATGTCGAAGGACATTTATCAGGCTCTTCATATTCCTGGACGTGTTGAGGGAAAAATCAGAACTGGCACGATAAACACATATTGTACATCGAATCGTGGTTGTCTCGCCATCAAAGCGTTGTTGCCCAACCAGCATCTGATTCCATCCTTGCCAGTGAGCAATATATGTGGTGGTATTCTTCGCATGGTCTTTTATTTATCGGAAACCCAAGGAACGAAGTGCCAGAAGGACAAGGTTTTCCCAATGATGGTGGGAGGGTGCAAATGTTGGTATGTCAACATATATTAAACTATAAAATAATTTATAATAGATTTTAAAAATATTTATTTACCTATGTGCAGGAGGAGTTTGCGAGCCAAGTTTTCCAAAGTAATGGAGAAGAACATATTAGAAATATGGCTTTGCGATATATGGATTTTGCAAATGTCCAACACCCCCATTTGGGTTATTGGTCGACGTTTGAGACAAACGCCATAGCTGAGGAACACCCCTCCTTACCCGATAAGTGCCAAGGAATCGACCTCCAATGCGTCGTTTTCCAAATGTTTTTCAAACAAATACAGGAGCCGAACAAATTCATTCCCCGTCTCATAGTCAAATGGGTGGAAGGATTGGTAGCTCGTTTGAGGGGTTAATGTCAGATAATGATCTAATGGGTTACGTTCAGACATAACCTTTCTCTGAACTTATAAACCTTTTAAATCCAAATTTTGAGGTCAGGGGTTCGTCAACACACATCAACGAAGCAAGTCAACCCCAGTTTTTGTCTCCTGCATTCGAGTTCCCATTTTACAATGAAGATCTATTCACCGACCCCGGGTTAGTGAATGCACCAATACAAAGAACACAACAACAAGAGTCAGAGACCCAATTCACGAGAAGGAGAAACATAGAGATTGACCTAAATGTTGAGGCGAACACCGATGATGTCAATGTATTCCCGCTTAGTAGAACAAGACGTACTAACGCTGGAAGGGGGCCTCCTTGTGGCACGATGTTTGGCATTTTATGTTATTTATCTTGAATTCAATGTTAAAACATGTTGTATTACATTATGTTGTATGATAAAATTAATATTCTATTTAATTACTACTACCCCCTTCCACATATCTTTATTCATCTACAAATACCTCCCCCCATTCCACAACTCCCTTACCCCCTTCCACAACTCTTTACTCGTATAATGGATAACAATATGGACAAAGCTTTCTGTTCTCAACCAGCTCCAAAATCTACGAGATTGACGGACCCGATTTGGAGGCGTATATGGTGGTCGTCCCCGGCAGACATGCCTGGGTCGATCTTGAAGAAAACCCCAGAAAATCCACCAGAAAATCCACCAGGAAATCCACCTGAAAACCCCCAGGAGAGAAAGATTTTTGCAGTTGAAGTCGAAGAATCAAAAAAGTGGTCCAAGGATGTTGTCGAGTTTTATACCAATGGGGATGCCCCATTTTGCTATACTCGTTTTACTACAAAAAAAAACTAGGTATAAATTTTTGGGGTGCCCTCCTAGGTTGCTAGTCCAACCGTTTGCTATCATCAATAGTAAATATAAGTCGTTTAATCTTATATTTAAAGTTTTCTTATGGAAAACAATAACTAACTTTTTGACTCTATTTTTGTGCAGCACGTTGAAGCATGGACAACGAGAATTATGCGTATTAGACAGTCAAAGCTTTTAAAAAATCCAGCTGCAAAACTACGTTGGACAGTGTTACCGCCTAGTTTATATGATGATATTAAAGACGAGAAGTGTATATAACTGCCATCGAGATGGCTGGAGGAAAACAACCATATCCTCCATTTTGGGAGGTTGACTATATTTATCTCCCGTTATTGATTGGGCAAACAGACCGGCTACTTGTCCGTATTGATTTGCCAATCATGGTAATTACTCAATACTGGACTAATAAGAGATGGAGGAATGAAAAGCGTCGTCAAGTGGCTCACTAGATGGAGATGTGAACCTTTTTTTTCATATGGTTTATTGAAAAAATTCATTACTGGTCAAACTCCAACAGCCCAACAAAGTATGATGTTTCTATTGGGTTAGTTGTAGTAGATGTGCCCCAAGACAACGGTAACACTGCAAATGACGGGGTTCTTGTTTGTATGATGATGGAGACGTTGGTTAGAAACAAATCCTTGTTGATTGAAAACGACGTCGAAGAGGCTTGTGTCAATTACCGACGCCACATGGCGGACGAGCTATATAAATGGTGTTGTGTTTAAGCCTTTTAAGTTTAAGTACGTAGTTTGTCCACGTAAATCTTAGGTTTATTAAGAATTATGTTGTTTGTTGTTTAAGCCGTTTACGTTTAAGTACGTAGTTTGTCGTTTAAGCCATTTAAGTTTGTGGTTTAATTAATGGTTCTTATTGTAAGGTTTTTTATGTATTATTGTTACTATTACTGTTACTGTTATATAAGATATTTAATTCTCTACCTACCACTAAATGTTTCCTATAAATAGTGGAGAAAATATGGACCAAATGCACATCTCTTCCCTTCTCTTACATCACAAATACTCTCTTTACTCTCTATCACAACCATTCCCTTCTCTATCACAACCATAAAATTCACCAGAAAATCAAACCAGGAAATCCACCAAAAAAACCGTTTAACTTCAATCTCTTATCCATTCAACTACATCACAACCACATTTCTTACACCAATGTTTGCACCAATATTTGTTCAAATGTACTGGGGGGAAGGTTTCGTATTAAAACGAAAACATTGTCTGTGATAATACCACAAGATATACCACAATGAGCATTGAATCCAAGCTCTCATATGAAGAATTTGATATGTCTTCGCTTACAAAATCAAAAGGAATTTTATAGGTTAACTATAAAATTGCTCTACACTCACCTAGGGTTTTCTCAATCGTCAGAGATCTTTAGTGACCACAGCCTAAAGGTGATGTATTACTTAGCGACGAATGAACCAAGGTTTTAACCTAACGTTCATGTTATCGTTGAGCAAATACAATCAATCCATCAGCCTAGTTGTATGGAGCTATTACGGGGTTTTACTACTGCATCAGAAGCTACCACCCAACATACCATGCTACAACATTACTCCTCTCTTGACCAGGCTGAAGCATGTCCATCTACCATTAACAACTTAGAAGGGTCGTCATCGTGTTACAACGATGAAGAATCCGATGAAGAAGACCCCACCCCGCAACCACTGAAGAATCTGATGCCTTTCCGCAGTCAGATGAGTCCTCTGATTCGGATGGTGTTGTGCCCGAACCTGTTGGTGATCGACATTTCGAATTGTACAAAACCGTAAAAGCTTCCATTCCAATAGTTTATTGCAAATATTATTATAAGCAAAGAATTTATGGCCGATTGACAGAGATAAGCTCACTTGAATTATGTTTTCTAAAGAATTAAAAGATGCTACAACACAACCGGTGTGATAAATGCTCATAGCATGTTTTCTAAGGTGTGTGTTGCATCGTGTTTTCTGGTCGCTCAATTGAAAGAGATCTAAGACTTAAAATTAACAAAATTATTATTCTCACACTAACCAATTCATTAAATTTACATACATTCACTAACAATAATATATAAACCTACTACATGTGCAATACATGAATATCAACAATAATATATAACAAAAAAGAGGTCAAATCTACATGTTTCATATTTTGTCATTACATACCAAACTTAAAACCGTAGGTGGTTAAAACAACAGTTAACAAACATAAATAAAACCAGAAGGAGACTTCAAAATAAGTGGTTTCTACTTAACCCTCGTAACACATGGTTTTGATAAGCTTCTAACTGTTAAGCTTAGATGGCTTCTTCCGGGTTTTCTCATGTTAGAGGATAGCTCACCAACATTTACATCATCAACATCTTGAACTGTTCGTTTTCCATTTAGACTTGTACCAGAATCCTTTTCGATTTCAACAGCGGAAGAGTCGGCCGTAAGAGATTAAACATACTTTCAAAAATACCTACTCACCTTTGAAGTTCGTTCAGCACACACCTGGGAACATTCTGAAAGGTTAACGTCTTTGATTTCAGTTGCTTCCTGAGTAACCTAAAAAGTCGTAATATACAATGTTATATAAAAAAGTGCAGAATCCAGTTTTCAAACCTCAAAACAAAAGTAAATAAATTGAACAAAGTAATTTTATTTACTACCTCATCAGCATTCACATCACCATTATCATCTCCTGCAACCAACTGAGCAATTATTACTGGATCATCACATGTTTTTTGCACAGTATAAACATGATAGTCATTTTTAAGATTGAATTCAGAAACATCAATCTTAAAAGCCGGCTTCTTATCAACCAATCGAGATATTTCATGCGGGAAAGATTCAGTATCATTCGCCTTCATTTTCCTTTCTCTTATATCACTCGCAGCTGACCCAACAATCTTCTAAACATCTCTATCAAACATAACAAAAGATACACTACCAGTCTCATCTTGCACCCGGACTTGCAGCTTGAACCTGAAATATATACAAATGCTTAAATAAACCCCCAAATTATATTGAATTATCGGTCTTAAACTGTATTTATTTAAATAACATGTTAAATAATCATCATTGCTTACTTTATAGTGATGGATGTACATTCACTACCGCATTTGGGACAAACCAAAGCAGTGGCAGGCATTTGAAGAATTTCTAAAGAAACATTTTCAACATTCTGTAAATATTCAGTCTTAGGTATGACCTTCTTGAAACACTTACGGCAAGCAGCATAAAACCAACCATAGTCTTCTTGCACAATCTTTATCGTGGCAACTACAACACAAGACATTTCCTGTAAAAACAATATATCCATGATCTATTACTTTTGACAAACATGTCGGTGATAAACTAAAAAAATAACCAAACTATATAAAAAGCAGTAAACCTTTTCTATCTCGCTAATCTCATCAACATGTTTCTTGATGTTATCTATTACGAATTCTTTATGCAATGGATAAACAGTCTGAGACGAAGGTATTGTTTGAGAAATAGAACCACTTGCATGTCCTTGTTTCAGTATAAGACTATTCCATGTCACAAATGATTAGAATTAGTATACAAATTACATCAAACAAACTATTTGACTTCAAAAATAAATACAGTACATATTATGTTGACAATTTACCTCCTCCTTAGCTAATTAACTTCATCGATTTCTTCATTTAGAAACAGTCGAGTTGCAAACTTATCACTTTGAACTGTAAATCAGTCTAGATGAAAAAGTATACAAATATTTAGTCAACCTGTTATTATATTGGCAGGAATTATGTGTATAGTTATGATTTGCAGAAAGTAACAAAAATTAACTTTCCATTCCTTGCACTTTGCATGTTGTATAACAGCCATCACATGCTCATTAGAAGCGTTTTTAGAAACAAAGTCGTTAAAGTGCAGAGCATAATCATTCCATATAGTACATCGCAAAACTGTACCCCTACATGAAAACAATAGATGTATGTATACCTCATACAAAAAGAAATTAACAACATAAACTCAAAACTAATTTACGACCATTTTTTACAATCTATACAATCAAATCCAAATGGAATGAATAACAACAGAAACTCAAAGGTAATTTATGACCATTTATTACAGCACTAAATGAGTCACACATTAACTTACATATTCACTTGAAGATTAATTATTTATCTCATTTATAACCATGATTCCACATTAAATACAAACATTCTTGATCTCATTTATTACCATGATTCCACGTTAAATACAA
The DNA here is from genome assembly GCA_030545235.1 of Helianthus tuberosus. Lineage (NCBI taxonomy): Eukaryota > Viridiplantae > Streptophyta > Magnoliopsida > Asterales > Asteraceae > Helianthus > Helianthus tuberosus. The sequence goes on along the minus strand of CM060434.1, from coordinate 68,290,512 downwards.
ACATTCTTGATCTCATTTATTACTATCATTCCACGTTAAATACAAACAAGCATTTGTAATGACTTAACATCTAAATGACTACTTACTCCAAGTTTTGAATATCGAAATTCATCCTCTTAGTTTCTTTAGAAGGTCGTCCAAAGAATTCAAGAGCTCCACACCAAACCACAGTGCCAGCAACATCTATATGATCACAGTATACAACAGAGAAAGTAAAAAGATTCTAATTTGATATAGAGAAGACATATTACAAAAATATACAGTACCAACACTCAAAGATTTTGATGTCTCTCCTTGAAAAATATCTTTATAATGAATGAAGTTGAAACCGTATTCAACACCTTGCCAATCTCTCACACGTGTAACAGTTGTACATCGATAAAAGTTGATTTTGTAATCATGTGCTACAACTTTGTATTGATCCTTGTTTTCACTGACACCAAATTTGTAGAGAATAACAACATCATCCTCTTGAAGTTTACCATCAAAAACATCTATCAAATGACTATTAATACCAACTTGAATCTGAACACCCTGAAGAACATTTAAACAAAGTATTTTTTAGGACACAAACCTACAGACTCTGATAGAAACAAAAAATCAAACATATACATCCTCAATAGCCTACGGTACAAAGCTCAAGAACATTTGAACAATTTGCGTTTTTATGATACAAACCTATAAACCCTAGAAATAGGAAATCAGACATATACATCTGTGGAATCATGTTATACACTAACGGAAAACACAAATACACATATTACCTTCTCATCAACCAAGATCAGATCCATCTTAAAACCTTGATTCCATTTTTGGATGATTCGCGCCTTCATGTTCCACATGTCTTTTTCAGGGTTCAAATCATCAACAAAACTCAGATTGTTGTTCTCAACTGGTCTTGACATGGTTCTCATTCGGAATCAAATTCAAATTTCAAAATCAAAAATGAGAAAAGATGAGTGTGATGACATATGAAGAGAGAAATGAGAAAAAGCAACTTATATGAGAAAGATTGAATGGGGCGGGAGATGATTGATAGGAGTGACATGCATTAATTGCTAATTGCATATCCCCATGTGTTTTGAATTTGAAATACTCGGCAATGAGCATCTGAGTTTGTTTTATATTTTAAATAGATTAAAGATTAAAATAGAAAATTGAAAATATTAAGATTTATAATGCAATCTATACTTTCTATAAAAGAGCAAATGGGCATGACATAAGAAAAGCTGAGGTGGTAATCATAGAGACTGTCCAACAATGCATTTCTTATGTCATTATTGCATCATAAATCTTAATATAAAATCACTTTAAAATACATTTGCAATTAATTGCCGATCATCTGTTGAACTGTATCATCTGTTGATCCACATCAGACCTTATCATCTGTTGATCATCATCTGGTTAATTGACGGCAATATCAAATTCAAAATTCATGGGAATATGTAATTTGCAATTAATGCATGTCACTCACTCACCCCTATCAATCATCTTCTTATATAAGGTTTTTATTCTCATTTCCCTCCTCATATTTCATCACACTCTCATCTTCTCTTATTTTCGATTTTGAAATTTGAATTTGATTCCGAAATCTGAATTAGAACCATGTAAACATCAGTTGAGAGCAACAATCTTAGTTTTGTTAACGATTTGAATCCTGCAAAAGATATGTGGCACATGAAGGCGAGGATCATCTGAAAATGGAATCAAGGTTATAAAATGAATCTCATCTTCATTGATAAGAAGGTAATGTGTATTTGTGTTTTTCCATTCGTGTATAAATGATTCCATGGATGTATATGTCTGATTTCCTATTTCTAGGCTTTATAGGTTTGTATCATAAAACCTTGATTGTTCAAATATTCTTGAGCTTTGTACGGTAGTTTATTGAGGATGTATATGTTTGATTTTTTCTTTCAATCAGAGTATGTAGGTTTGTATGCTAAAAAAATACTTTGTTTAAATGTTCTTCAGGGTGTTAAGATTCAAGGTGGTATTAAAAGTCATTTGATACCTGTTACTGATGGACAACTTCAAGAAAATGTTGTTATTCTCTCGAAATTTGGTATGGGTGAAAATAAAGACCAATATAAAGTTGGAGCGTATGACTATAAAATCAACTTTTATCAATGCACAAGTGTTACACCTGTGAGAGATTGGCAAGGTGTTGAGTATGGTTTCAACTTCAGAGCTTATAAAGATATTCTTCAAGGAGAGGCAGTAAAATCTTTGAGTGTTGGTAGTGTATATTTTTGTAATCATGTCTTCTCTATATAAAATTAGAAATTTTTACCTACTCTGTTGTATAATGTGATCATATAGATGTTGCTGGATCTGTGGTTTGGTGTGGAGATCTTGAATTCTTTGGACGACATCCTAAAGAAACTAAGAGGATGAATTTCAATATTCAAGACTTGGAGTAAGTGGTCATTTACATGTTCAGTCATGTATAAATGATTGTTTGTATTTAATCTGGAATGATGTTAATAAATGAGATCAAGAATGTTGGTATTTAATGTGGAATCATGGTAATCAATGAGATAAATAGTGTTTGTATCTAATGTGAAATCATGGTAATAAATGAGATCAACAATTTATTGTTTAAGTGAATATGTTAATTAATTTGTGCCTCATTTACTACTTTAATAAATGATCTTAAATTTCCTTTGATTTTATGTTGTTATTAATTCAATTTAGTTTTGATTTTATAGATTGTAAAAAAATGGTCATAAATTAGTGTTTAGCATATCGTCATACGAATATTGTTTTCATGTAGGGGTACGGTTTTGCAATGTATTATGTGGAATGATTATGCTCTGCAGTTTAACGATTTCATCTCTAAAACCCTAACTCATGAACATATGATGGCTGTTATACAGCATGGAAAGTGTAAGGAATGAAAAGGTCATTTTTATTACTTTCTGCAAATCATAACTATACTCTTTATTTCTGGCAATATAATAACAGGTTGACTAAATATTTGTTTACTTTTGCATGTAGATCAATTTACAGTTCAAAGTGATAAGTTTGCAACTCGACTGTTTCTGAATGAATAAATCGATGAAGTTAATTAGTTAAGGAGGAGGTAATTTGTCAACATAATTTGTACTGTATTTATTTTTAAAGTTAAATACTTTGTTTCATGTTTTCTCTATACTAATTCTAATCATTTGTGGTATGAAATAGTCTTATACTAAAACAAGGACAGGCGAGTGGTTCTACTTCTCAAACAATACTTTCGTCTCAGACTGTTTTTCCATTGCATAAAGAATTCGTAAGAGAGTGTCAAGAAACATGTTGATAAGATTAGTGAGATAGAAAAGGTTTCATAGCTTTTTATATAGTTTGGTTATTTGTTTAGTTTATCACCTACATGTTTGTCAAAAGTAGATTAAATGTGGATATATTGTTTTTACAGGAAATGTCTTGTGTTGTTGCCACGATAAAGATTGTGCAAGAAGAGTATGGTTGGTTTTATGCTGCCTGTCGTAAGTGTTTCAAGAAGGTCATACCTAAAACTGAATATTATAGAATGTTGAAAATGTTTCTGAAGAGATTCTTCAAATGTCTGCGGCTGCTTTGGTTTGTCCCAAATGTGGTAGTGAATGTACATCCATCACCACAAAGTAAGCAATGATGATTATTTCACATGTTATTTATATAAATAACAGTTTAAGACTGATATTTCAATATAATTTGGGAGCTTATTTAGGCATTTATATATATTTCAGGTTCAAGCTGCAAGTCCGGGTGCAAGATGAGACTAGTAGTGTATCTTTTGTTATGTTTGATAAAGATGTTCAGAAGATTGTTGGATTAGCTGCGGTTGATAAGAGAAAGGAAGATGAAGGCGAATGATACTGAATCTTTCCCGCATGAAATATCTCGATTGGTTGATAAGAAGCTGGCTTTTAAGATTGATGTTTCTGGATTCAATCTTAAAAATGACTATCGTGTTTATATTATGCAAAAAACATGTGATCATCCAGTAATAATTGCTGAGTTAGTTGGGGGAGATGATAATGGTGATGAAAATGCTGATGAGCTATGTCACGGCCTCCGTCCCGGTTTTACCCGTTTCCGGAGCCGCGGGACAGAAACCTGTGGTATTTATTATTTGATTTGACAGCGAAAGTTTAACAGGATCTTTTTAAAACTTGAAAATACCCAATTATTTTATTACATAGTTTGGGATAAACCCCGTAATTTACAATAAAGGGGATTTCACAAGGATATCCCTTATTTTACAAAACATGTTTATTTCTTTTATTGAGCCACCTCTTCAAGCTTGTAGTGCTACACGACACTTTTTGTGACACCTGTGTCACTTCAACCATCAAACAAATGCCAAACCAATGAAATATTGTATTTCATACTTGGGATTTGTAAAAATATGTGTATCGTTTATACATATCAATTCTTGTTCGATTTCAAGCTCTAAATCGCTTTCTGGAAGGTTATACGCGCACTGATGCGTAAATATAACCAGTTTAATGCAATGAACACTCCAGAATAGTGAAATAGGCTTAACATACCTTAAATAACCTTTACATAACTTAGAAATAAGTTTTGAAGGCTTTGGTATGGCAAAATCTAGTTTATTCGCTTACAGGGACTAAACTTGACAAACTACGAAAGTATGCCAATTTGAACTGTAACAGACATTCCGAAACATGGCCATAAGTTAAACACACCCTAAATATCCTTTACATAGCTTAGAAATAGGCTTTGAGGGGTTCGGTGTGCTAAAATAAACTTTTGGGTCATTCAGGGACTAAAAGTGTCAAAAAGTGCACAAGTTTGCATTTTTACGCATAACTTACGTTCTGAATACATCCGGACATCCAAAAATTTATGTAAGCACTAAAACATTTTATTTTAGTGTTTGGCATAAGAAAAATCCATTCGTCACGCCATTTGGATCGTTTTTCGCGCTTATGCGCATTCCGTCGTAATTAAGCGAACATCGCGTTCGTACGGCTAAACGAACCAACATCCGTCATATTTTTGAGCATGTTTCAAGTCCACAATGTTTAGGCATCATTTTAGGGCCTTAAAGTTGGCTCTACGGGCCTTAGAAGTGTCGGGAATGGCCTTAAACACATGCAGGGACTGAAACTGTCATTTCTGAAACATGTTGTCTGATCAGGACCCTCAGGCGGCCCGCCTAAGTTTATGTGGATCCTGAAGCGGGCCGCGTCCACCCCTCTGATCAAATTAGATCGAACAGTCAGCATGTTCCAGCTGTTTTATCCACCACCACACACTCACAACTTGCTTATTCAGCTGATAAGGACCAATTTTAGCCACCACAACTTTGCAACACATGTACGGGTAGGATTCGAGCACGGTTTCTATGAAACGATCTTAACGGTTACCCGAAAACTATAAATACCCCACCCCCCATTGCTTAAAAACCACTAGAATCTGATCTTAAAGACTCTAAGTTGGAACCTTTGTTTCATACCTGAGTTATTTCGATCTAGATTAGCATTCGGGGACCCTTCGTAAGTATTCTTTCGTTCTTTTATCGTTTTCGAGTCCGAAAGTCAAACTTTGTTTGACTTTCAGCGTTGACCAGCTTATGGTCAATGCGAAGTTCGTTTGAACTTCGCAACGTGATTGTAATCACGATGGTTATAGTCCCTTGGGACTATGCCTACTGATTACCACGTTGTCTAGGGTCGTAAGGGTAAGCGATCTGATAAATCGCTTATACCTTCGAACCTGACCCATTGGTCGATCAATAGGATCCGACCAAACACATTAGGTGACCATAGTATATAGGGAATAACCTTCCGAGGTTATACCTTATGGTCACATCGTTTAAGTAGTTGTATGATAGGTAGTTTATATGCCTTAGGTAAATTACCAGAATACCCTTTTCATGTATAATTGGTAATTAAGCATATGTAACCTAAACTTTTGTCACATAACTGATTATGTAACATGTTTAGGCATATAACACTTGTCATAGGACTAGTTAGGCGGTCCGAACGCGTTTCACGCGAACGACGCGTTAAAGTAGCATAAGCTACCTAAACGGGTCGTAATGGGTCGTAAGCTATTAGGTTAGGTTTCATTTAGTATGTAGGCTTTGTTAAACCATATGACACGAGTCTCTATACTCGTTTGGTTTACGAACCCTCATTCTATCCAATCATCCGATTTAGGTCCGGTTATTAACATAGTTACCTATATTAGGTGCCGTTTGATATCCGCGATCTCTAGCATTGTTTGGTTGTTACTCAAGGACTTCTGAGCAATCTCAAGTGAGTACATAGACCCCTCTTTTACTGTTTTCCAAACTGTTTTGGGGTGGAACACATGTGCCTACTTGTTACTTTCGTGCTTTCCTGTTTTCACATCATATACCTGCTATGTTCGTTAGTACATTATAGTACATGATTTCATTTCATTTCATGCTAGGTGTGCCCATTGTGTGCATTACTTAGTACATCGTTTTACATTTCATTTCATGCTAGGTGTGCCATCGTGTGCATTACTTAGTACATCGTGAACCGTTTGTATCTGTGAACCGTTTGTATCTGTGAACCGTTTGTATCTGTGAACCGTTTGTATCTGTGAACCTTTTGTATCTGTGAACCGTTTGTATCTGTGAACCGTTTGTATCTGTGAACCGTTTGTATCTGTGAACCGTGTGAACCGTGTTTGACCATACATAAACATTTCTACAATTGTTAAACATTACTTTGGTGGTTTGGTTTGATTAAGTGATTAAATAACGATGCATGTGTAATATGATACAAACACGGTGGATACGCCGCTGGTACTTCCTATATATAAGTGTTTGTATGGTATCACACATCGTAGCGTTATTTGAATCATTTCAATTTGAGACATGTAACATTTTATACAAATAACATACTTTTCACAAGACATTGATTTACAAACAACTTGTCTTATACAAACTCATTTTACATGGTTATTCCTTTAACCATACATTATTCACTTATCTATACATATCATCTTATCTTGTCGTTTTTCAAATGATTTACAAGACAAAGCAAATTACAAGGTTTATGACTAAACATTTTCTCAAACATAAGTCATGAATTCTGTTTTCACAAAACCTATGTATCTCACAGGCATTTTTATGCTGACGTACCTATTTTCACATGTGTTTTCAGGAGATGAAGCATAGGATTTATCAAGACATACTTAGGCGGACCTGTGCCTTAGTGACATTAAAAGATGCAAGACTAGTTAATTATGTTGTACTTCGTTGTTTGTTAAGACATTGTAACACTTTTAATTAATAAAACGAAACTTCAATTGCCATGGATTTGAAACAATTAATTCTGTTACAACACACCCCGATGTTTCCGCCACGTTTTGTATGTTCTACGTGGTCGGGGTGTGACAGAAAAGATGGTATCAGAGCCAATGGTTATAGGGAATTAGGTTATTATTAATGCTTTGACCTAGTCTATAACTTTTCTTAGGACCCTAACGCGAGCTTACTTGCGTTTAGTCATAAAACAATACCGTCACCTATCCTTAGGCGACGACCACAACAAGAACATAAATTTCAAAACCGCTTTGAAAACTAATCATTTGTTCTAGGATGATTGATTACTAGGTTTTGAACTCTCGGTTATATGGTTTTGAACCCCTTTGAGTTTTCAAAATCTCGTCAAGGTTTTGGGTTTTAAATAATGTGAACACGTGCAAACTGGAAGGGTGAATGCCTGTATTCTGGGTTTTCTGTCTAGGCAAGCACTTCGTATACATCTCATCAGACGCGAGACCAGTTGTGCTTACCTGGGAATTCTTGGGATGAGTGTTCACTTATAGGCGAGCATGTCTTCGCGATACATTATTTTTGACTCATTTACTTTGATTAGTCACTGTGTGTCGTTTGTTTACCTGGTGGTAACAAACAAATGACCACTATCCTTGCTTTCATCAAATTTGTTTCATCTCATTCTTTTCGTCTAATTCTCTCACTCGTTTTCTTTCATGTTTCCTCTTTTAGAATGCCTCCTCGACGCGAAAGCCAGATAGCAACTGCCGAATTGGCAGAAATCATTGCGCAGCAAATGGCTGCTCAATTCCCAAACCTCTTTGCTCAATGGAATCAAGCCAACAACAACAACAATGGTCCATGCAATTTCAAGAGTTTTAACTCGGCGAAACCACTCAAGTTTAGTGGTTCTGAGGGAGCGACTGGGCTTCCTCAATGGTTCGAGAGCATTGAGAATACTTTCCGCCACGTGCAGTGTCCTGACAATCGCAAGGTCGAGTTTGCTTCGAGTGTGTTCCAGAAGAGAGCCCTTACGTGGTGGAACGGGGTTATGAGAGATCGTGGTGCAGAAGTTGCTTTAGCCCAGACTTGGGCCGAACTTAGGGCTCTCATGATGAAGGAGTTTTGTCCTCGTCACGAGATCAGGGCGTTGGAAAGGGAATTCGACAATCTTAAGCAAGACAGCGGTGAGCATCGAGCCTACACGGACCGTTATGAGGGGTTAAGTCTGCTATGCCCAAACATGGTCACGCCTTTGGATAAGGCAATAGAAAAGTACATTGATGGCCTCCCTGACTCAATACAAGACATTGTGACTGGCAGCAACCCTACTACAGTTAGACAGGCCATTGAGCTATCTGCAACCTTGACTGAATCAAAGATCAGGAAAGGTAAACTTTTCCGTAAAGGTGACAAGAAACCGGTCGAGGAATCGAACCCAATCGAGGAATCAAAGACCATGGATGAACAGACTGGATCCCCTAAGAAGACAAAGAAGCGAAAGGCTTCTCAGAACTTTGCCATGGTTACACACAATGATCAAGCCGTCCCCAACCAACCAGCTCAACCCCCTGCTAGGAAGCCATACAATGGAACTGCACCCTTGTGCAACCAATGTAGCCTCCATCATCATGCCAATGTAAAGTGCCGCAAATGCCAAACTTGCGGACTTATAGGCCATACAGCAAGAGTTTGCCCAGCTGCAGCTGCACCAAACCAGGCTGGCAACAATACCGCTCAAGGTCGTTTTCTACCAGGTTCTTGCTTCAACTGTGGCGAGATGGGTCATTTCCGAAGAAATTGCCCAAAGCTTGCTAATGCAAATCCAGCACAGGGATGAGCATCTGACCGACAACACCGTTTAGAAATAATCATGTCTTATGTGTTATTTTCTTTAGTTGTCAAGGTCCAAGAAACAGTTGTTATCGTTGTTTATAAATAAATCTTTTATATACATTGCAATGTATTTATGTGGTTGTATGCATAAACAACATATCTCTTACAATACCGACAATCAAGGAATCGTATTCCTTGAAAAGCAAACTACCCCCCAAGATTTTCTTCTATTTTATGATCTCTTGCGTTGTCTACGAAATTCCTAAGTAACCGTTTCTTCTAAGGAAAACGAAGTACAAGGCGCAATATACAACACCGGATGAACACCCAAAGTACCACTATAAATCCTTAATAGGGTACCTAAGGGTATTTCCGTAAATCCTAAAATTATTGTGTTCCTAAATTCGAATATTACGTTTCTTAGAAAACAAAAAAATCGAATTTTGGGAGATCTTCATATCTTTTCAGATAGATTCCAGAGGACATTGAAGTCCATTGACTGGTTTCCATATCCGTTCTCAATCGATAACAAATTAATAACAAATTAATAACCAAGTTAATCAACTATGTGATTATGTGCTTATGAACATTAGAAGACAAACTGTGCGGACTGTGCAAGGAATTGCGTAATTATGGATGCATACATAATTATGCCATTTAGTGCACAGAAACCACAACGAGTTTTGTCATGTGTCTAGAAGTTAACTCTATTCATTTCCGTTTCTGAGGAAGCAACTGTTGAAAATGACTCCGTTTGTTCATTTTCGTTTCTGAAGATTTGTCCGTTGAGGAAATGAATATCCGTTTGTTTCTCCTTTTCATTTCCGTTTCTGAGGAAGCAACTGTTGAAAATGACTCCGTTTGTTCATTTTCGTTTCTGAAGATTTGTTCGTTGAGGAAATGAATATCCGTTTGTTTCTCCTTTTCATTTCCGTTTCTGATGAAGCAACTGTTGAAAATGACTCCGTTTGTTCATTTTCGTTTCTGAAGATTTGTCCGTTGAGGAAATGAATATCCGTTTGTTTCTCCTTTTCATTTCCATTTCTGATGACGCACCCGTTGAAAATGACTCCGTAAGTTCATTTTACGTTTCTGAAGGTTGCCCATTGAGGAAATGAATCCCCGTTTGTTTATTCCTTCATTTCCGCTTCTGAAGAATACTCGTTGAGGAAAATGACTCCGTCTGTTCATTTTCGTTCTGAAGAATGTCCGTTAAGGAAATGATAGGATTATGCCTTACATATCTCTGGTGGTTATTTGACACAAAGTTACAAATAGACTCCTACGAATAAATTTCGGGACGAAATTTCCTAAAGTAGGGGAGACTATGACACCTGTGTCACTTCAACCATCAAACAAATGCCAAACCAATGAAATATTGTATTTCATACTTGGGATTTGTAAAAATATGTGTATCGTTTATACATATCAATTCTTGTTCGATTTCAAGCTCTAAATCGCTTTCTGGAAGGTTATACGCGCACTGATGCGTAAATATAACCAGTTTAATGCAACGAACACTCCGGAATAGTGAAATAGCTTAACATACCTTAAATAACCTTTACATAACTTAGAAATAAGTTTTGAAGGCTTTGGTATGGCAAAATCTAGTTTATTCGCTTACAGGGACTAAACTTGACAAACTGCGAAAGTATGCCAATTTGAACTGTAACAGACATTCCGGAACATGGCCATAAGTTAAACACACCCTAAATATCCTTTACATAGCTTAGAAATAGGCTTTGAGGGGTTCGGTGTGCTAAAATAAACTTTTGGGTCATTCAGGGACTAAAAGTGTCAAAAAGTGCACAAGTTTGCATTTTTACGCATAACTTACGTTCTGAATACATCCGGACATCCAAAAATTTATGTAAGCACTAAAACATTTTATTTTAGTGTTTGGCATAAGAAAAATCCATTCGTCACGCCATTTGGATCGTTTTTCGCGCTTATGCGCATTCCGTCGTAATTAAGCGAACATCGCGTTCGTACGGCTAAACGAACCAACATCCGTCATATTTTTGAGCATGTTTCAAGTCCACAATGTTTAGGCATCATTTTAGGGCCTTAAAGTTGGCTCTACGGGCCTTAGAAGTGTCGGGAATGGCCTTAAACACATGCAGGGACTGAAACTGTCATTTCTGAAACATGTTGTCTGATCAGGACCCTCAGGCGGCCCGCCTGAGTTTATGTGGATCCTGAAGCGGGCCGCGTCCGCCCCTCTGATCAGATTAGATCGAACAGTCAGCATGTTCCAGCTGTTTTATCCACCACCACACACTCACAACTTGCCTATTCAGCTGATAAGGACCAATTTTAGCCACCACAACTTTGCAACACATGTACGGGTAGGATTCGAGCACGGTTTCTATGAAACGATCTTAACGGTTACCCGAAAACTATAAATACCCCACCCCCCATTGCTTAAAAACCACTAGAATCTGATCTTAAAGACTCTAAGTTGGAACCTTTGTTTCATACCTGAGTTATTTCGATCTAGATTAGCATTCGGGGACCCTTCGTAAGTATTCTTTCGTTCTTTTATCGTTTTCGAGTCCGAAAGTCAAACTTTGTTTGACTTTCAGCGTTGACCAGCTTATGGTCAATGCGAAGTTCATTTGAACTTCGCAACGTGATTGTAATCACGATGGTTATAGTCCCTTGGGACTATGCCTACTGATTACCACGTTGTCTAGGGTCGTAAGGGTAAGCGATCTGATAAATCGCTTATACCTTCGAACCCGACCCATTGGTCGATCAATAGGATCCGACCAAACACATTAGGTGACCATAGTATATAGGGAATAACCTTCCGAGGTTATACCTTATGGTCACATCGTTTAAGTAGTTGTATGATAGGTAGTTTATATGCCTTAGGTAAATTACCAGAATACCCTTTTCATGTATAATTGGTAATTAAGCATATGTAACCTAAACTTTTGTCACATAACTGATTATGTAACATGTTTAGGCATATAACACTTGTCATAGGACTAGTTAGGCGGTCCGAACGCGTTTCACGCGAACGACGCGTTAAAGTAGCATAAGCTACCTAAACGGGTCGTAATGGGTCGTAAGCTATTAGGTTAGGTTTCATTTAGTATGTAGGCTTTGTTAAACCATATGACACGATTCTCTCTATACTCGTTTGGTTTACGAACCCTCATTCTATCCAATCATCCGATTTAGGTCCGGTTATTAACATAGTTACCTATATTAGGTGTCGTTTGATATCCGCGATCTCTAGCATTGTTTGGTTGTTACTCAAGGACTTCTGAGCAATCTCAAGTGAGTACATAGACCCCTCTTTTACTGTTTTCCAAACTGTTTTGGGGTGGAACACATGTGCCTACTTGTTACTTTCGTGCTTTCCTGTTTTCACATCATATACCTGCTATGTTCGTTAGTACATTATAGTACATGATTTCATTTCATTTCATGCTAGGTGTGCCCATTGTGTGCATTACTTAGTACATCGTTTTACATTTCATTTCATGCTAGGTGTGCCCATTGTGTGCATTACTTAGTACATCGTTTTACATTACATTTCATGCTAGGTGTGCCATCGTGTGCATTACTTAGTACATCGTGAACCGTTTGTATCTGTGAACCGTTTGTATCTGTGAACCGTTTGTATCTGTGAACCGTTTGTATCTGTGAACCGTGTGAACCGTATTTGACCATACATAAACATTTCTACAATTGTTAAACATTACTTTGGTGGTTTGGTTTGATTAAGTGATTAAATAACGATGCATGTGTAATATGATACAAACACGGTGGATACGCCGCTGGTACTTCCTATATATAAGTGTTTGTATGGTATCACACATCGTAGCGTTATTTGAATCATTTCAATTTGAGACATGTAACATTTTATACAAATAACATACTTTTCACAAGACATTGATTTACAAACAACTTGTCTTATACAAACTCATTTTACATGGTTATTCCTTTAACCATTCATTATTCACTTATCTATACATATCATCTTATCTTATCGTTTTTCAAATGATTTACAAGACAAAGCAAATTACAAGGTTTATGACTAAACATTTTCTCAAACATAAGTCATGAATTCTGTTTTCACAAAACCTATGTATCTCACAGGCATTTTTATGCTGACGTACCTATTTTCACATGTGTTTTCAGGAGATAAAGCATAGGATTTATCAAGACATACTTAGGCGGACCTGTGCCTTAGTGACATTAAAAGATGCAAGACTAGTTAATTATGTTGTACTTCGTTGTTTGTTAAGACATTGTAACACTTTTAATTAATAAAACGAAACTTCAATTGCCATGGATTTGAAACAATTAATTCTGTTACAACACTCCCCGATGTTTCTGCCACGTTTTGTATGTTCTACGTGGTCGGGGTGTGACACTTTTCCTTGGATCACAGCAGATCACCTGAAAACATGTTTAAGAAGATTTTTATCAGCGGAGAAATACTGGCGAGTCATTCAATTTGCACGAAAGACACATTATTATAAATATACAGCATTAAGGGTTTTTATATTTGCCCCTATCATATAATTAACTGGTTCAGCTGTCACTCGACCGAATCTATGACTGTGGACATATCACTAGTTAGGCTCGCCCACCTAACAGTGATAAATCGTTAGTAGTAATGTGCACAAAACCCCCACATACTGCCAGTAATTAAAGATTAGCAAAGACTTAATCACTGCAAAGTATAACTGGAAAACATTTAGGGTTTTGTAAAGCACTTTGATAAAAAGAGAATGACTCACATTGCGAGTTTAACTGGACAGAACCTTGCCTACTGATTTTAGCCTTGTAACCTAGTTAAATAATAATGCACACGAAACTAGGTCAGTAACTTAATACAACATTTACGATAAGCTCATGAAATCAAAACCCTCACGACGAATGACAAAGTATAGCCCGTATTTGGGCAGCACTTAAACATCCATCGGATTGGTTTCAATCGATCAGACATTGTATCGTAGCAGTGATCGAGTTATTACCCTGTTATCGCAGCAGAGATTCGTGCGTGTGTGTGTTTTTGAGTAACTTTGGAAAGAACAGAGCACAGTTTAACGTACAAAACGAATTTGAACGTCGTAACAACATCGCCATGCAAGTGCCAAGCCCCTGAGTTAAATACTGAAAAATGGTCCCTGTCGCGTGGCGCGACAGGCTGTCGCGTGGCGCGACGGGTGCACTTGTAGGGTAGGGTAGCCTCGTGTATTTCTAGCCTAGGTGAGTCAACAGTTCGACGAATTTCGCATTCTACAACAAACTGTGAAGATAATCGTCAATTAGGGAATACCCCCGAGTTATAGGGGCCCTGATCCTAATTCCGATTGTTCTGAAATTTTTAGGGGTTATGCCATATTACCTGGGGGTCTCAATTAGGGTTTCCTAATGGACATTAGTAAAATAAGAAATAGTAAATTTTTTGCGAGAGTTGTTACAAGGTAGTATATATATATAGAATTACTTTTTCAATTTATTTATTTTTGTTTTGAGGTTTGAAAACTGGATTCTACACTTTTTATATAATATCGTATATTACGACGCTTTAGGTTACTAAAGAAGTAACTGAAGTCAAAGATGTTAACCTTTCAGAATGTTCCCAGGTATCTACTGAACGAACTTCAAATGTGAGTAGTTATTTTTGAAAGTATGTTTAATATGTTTTTAGAGTTCATTATTTTATTTAAAGATTAATTAGTTTTTTTGTAATTTGTTGCAATGATGTTGTCTCTGTTACAGCCGACTCTTCCGCCGTTGAAATCGAAAAGGATTCTGGAACAAGTTCGAATGGAAAACAAACAGTTCAAGATGTTGATGTTGTAAATGTTGGTGACCTATCCTTTAACATGAGAAGAACCCGGAAGACGCTATCTAAGGTTAACAATTAGAAGCTTATGAAAAACATGTCTTATGAGAGTTAAGTAGAAACCATTTATTTTAAAGGCTCCCTGTGGTTTTTATTTATGTTTGTTAACTGTTGTTTTAACCTAATATGGTTAAAAGTTTGGTGTGTAATGGCTACAATTTGAAACATCTAAATATGACCTCTTTTTGTTATATATTATTGTTATTATACATTATTGTTGATATTCATGTATTGCACTAGTAATAGGTTTATATGTTATTGTTAGTGAATGAATGTAAATTTAATGAATCTGTTAGTGGAAAACTGTTAGGATCTGAGTTACATTAACATCTGTTAGAGCCTAAGCACTGTTACAAACTCCTAACATCTGCTAGGGCCTAAACAATATTAGGATCTGAGTTACATTAGCATCTGTTGAACAGACTTTGATTCAACAGACCTTATAATCTGTTGATCATCATCTGTTAAATATCCTCTTTTGAACTGCATCATCTGTTGATACACAGCAGAGCTTAGCTTCATCATACTTTGTCTTCATCAGCAAAGGTTCTCTTTGGCAGACCTTTGCTTCAACAGTGTTTGTCTTCATCAGCAGAGGTTGTTTGCTTCAACAGACTTTGCTTCAACAGACTTTGTCTTCAACAGACCTTTGGGTTTGCCAGACTTTAGCGAAATAGATGTTGACTCTATGTCTTTCGGAGGAGCAGATCTTCAAAAGACTGTTATTTGTAATCAGATGTTGTAGAGTATTTTGTTAATTTTAAGTCTTAGATCTCTTTCCCTTGAGCGACCAGAACACATGATGCAGCATATACACCTTAGAAAAGATGCTCTGAGCATTTATCTTATCGGTTGTGTTGAAACATCTTTTAATAATAAGGAAACATAATTCAAGTGAGCTTATGGCAATTATCAGCTATAAATTCGTTGCGCCGATATAGTATTTTCAGTTTTTGAACTGTTGGAAATGAAGTTTTACCGTTTTATAGAATTCTAAATGTCGATCACCAACATGTTATGATGTATCATGAAGACCCGATTAAAATATAATGAATGTACAGCAAAAAGTTAAAGTTAATATAACTAGCAAGATAACCATACATGATTATAATTTAAATATTCAGACATGTATATATCCATATGTTTTTGGTTTCCAGTTTAACGAGTATAGTTTAATTAGCGGAGATTTCTATTACTTTCTTTAAATTATAAGTACATACTAAACAATAGAGCACTTCATTCCTGACATGTTAGTACGAGTGTCTTAATATAACTACTAAGATAAGCATATATGATTAAAACCTACTTAATGTACAACAAAAAGTTCAAGTTAATATAACTACCTAGATAAGTATATATGTTTATAGGTTTAATGACCACCATTTACACATAAGATTCCTAAAAGATGGACATACTAATACCAACTACAAGATACCAATATAGTAATGTTTAGATGCAAAACATATAAAGCTAAATCTACCAAGTTTGGAAATATATAAGTTTCACACACGACCACCACATAACAATTGATAGACAACAGTGGTTAGGTTGTGTGTAATACTGGAACCCCTGTTGACTAACCCTCCTTTTAACTTCTGTTGACTAACCCGTTGTAACCCGTAAGTCTGCACTAATTATTTTTTTACTTCTTTTATAGCTAATTGCTGACAAATTCTTGAAAGAATTCTATGGTAAAAATTACGAGTATGGGATAGCAACTATCTATGTTGGAGAAAGGTTTTGGAATGTGATAATGAAAGGATGGACCGATGGATACGGTTTTACTGATGGATGGTTAAAAGTGATTGAAGAAGTTCTGATACCACTTGAATCTTGGTTGGTTTTCACGATGATTGCATCTAAAACGTTTGAGCTTTCTGTTTTCCATCCCGAAACTGGAACTGAAATTTCTTTCAAGAAAGTTGATATCGTTGTTTTGGATGATGCAGTTTATGGAGATGATGGGTTTGACTTATTGGTTGCGTATAAAAATTCGATTTTAATGTACATTTGTTTGATAACATGACGTTGATAATTAAGTTTTATTATATTATGCTAATAACTATTGAATGTTTTGTTGTAGACTAAACCCAAACAAGTTCTGGATTCCGGTGAAGTTGCTTTAGATGATGCGGAGACTAGAGCCACGATTGGTAATCCTACGCAGTTTACGAGTTTTGAGGATATTTTTAATGTATATATACACATGTAATATTTACTTATTATTATAATTTAAAATACGGTTTCTTATATATGATCATTCTTATAAATATAGTCTGTTGATTATTGCCTATTCGATTCAAAAGTAGCGGCTCTGATTGATGAGTCAGATGTTAAAAGTGTTGTAAGTTTAAATTTTCCTACTTTTCTTAACTATTGTATATCATATACAGATATATTTTATTGTACAATAAGTATAAAAGGTTTTTTTAAATTTTTTTTTGTAGCCTCAAAATCATTCTGTAAAAACAGTTGTTGATGTTAACGATCATCAACTTCAATCTAAAGATTTTTTTGTTCATGACACTCCTGCCTTTCCAAGTGTTGTATCTAATGTAAGCTTTTATTAGTTTTACACTGCCCATTTTATTATTGTCTCGATATGTTGATATTCTTCTGAATGATTGAGTCTTAAACTTCAAAGCTGAGTTGAGAAAATAGTTTGTGTTGATAAAGAAAGTTACATCAATTCAAAAATTCAGAGTTGTTATAGTCTAAATTAATTTACTTAGATTGAAAAGATGAGCAATCTTTGTGGCAAGACCATTATAGAGGATAAACAAGCTATTGATAGACCGTGTAAAGTTCAAAAGCTTCATTTAGTATCATCCACTTCAGAGCCAGTCTTACACTTCACCACACAAGCTAAACAAAGGCTTGTAATTTTTTGCAGTCCTTACTTTGTTTCGTTATTTCAACAACTTCAGTTATATATCAATATATATTTTATAAAATTCATTATTTAATTTTCTATTTTTTAGCATCTACCATCAGGTGTATCATCTGCATTGGATCTGCATAGTGATAATCTTAAGCATGTCAAGATCCAAAATCTGAAAGGTAAAAGTCCAGGAACTGTTTACAATATCTCAAAAAAAACAATGCTGGATTCAGCTACAGTATTGTTGGATGGCCTGGTTATCTGAAATCTTGCAATATTGTTTTTGATGATTAACTTTCGTTTGAGTTTCACAACTCTACTCAGTTGCTGAAGCTAACAAAAGTTGTGCATTTCGTGACAAAGAGAAAGCCCTCTTCATGAGTGTTGCATTGATTGGAGGTTTATAAACAATGTTTGATGTGATGGTTGTTTAGATTATACATTTGGTTCTCGGTGGTAGTAATTTAGCTTCGTAGACATATTTTATATGTAATTGTGTCTATAAACAGGTTACATTGTCAATGGGTGGGTACTCCTTTTTTTTGGATAGGACAATGGAAATAGTCGCATGTAACTGATATATTAACCGATGACCTATATTTATAGTTGTCTGTTATCTATAATAGATAACAATTTTTGGTACAATATCTAAACACCTATCTATACTTTCTATTAAAATGTGTTATGCATGGTTTTCTAAAAATCACCCATGTTTGCACACGGGTTTTACTACTAGTAATGACTAAGACATGCATTGTTGGACAGTCTATCTGATTGCCACGTAAGCATTATGATGCAATGCTCATATGTCCTTTAATAGAAAGTATAGATATGGCGTTTGATGATTCTTTTAAAAAAGGAAAAATTACATGTTTTGTCCTTTATCTTAATACGTTTTTCAGGCGGTGTAATTTTCAACGAATTTTGACAGGTTTGCACTTTATAGGGAAAATTGTTGCACGTCTTGTCCTTTAGTCCTAACCCAGTTAGATTTTCTTGTTAAGTTAGGTCATGTGCAAGGCACAAGAGGGTAGTTTAGTAATTTTCCTCCTATATTTAAAATATATTTAATAAATAAATACATAACCTACCCTCTCGCCATCTCTCTCTAATTTGAACCAACACCTACCACCACCTATGATGACCATCACCGACCACCAAATCCGGGAAAAAAACGCACCATGTGTGACGACCACCTTCGCCTATGACCATCACCACCGACCACGAAATACACCACATGGTCAAAGTAGGACCGAGTCCAACAGATTAACACAAACTTACTTCCTTTCAATTGTTTTCATTTACTTAACCGATCGCAAACAATGCTTTTAATCGCTTCAATACAGAAACTAATGGCCAAATGCAATAAACATTTATCAAATTTAGCCTCTAATAATGGCTCCCTGTACCAATAACATTAAACTTTTAGTTGCAAATTTCTAAAATTTACTGTTAATGTATTTGTTAACCACACACCTGTGATTTCAAAACATTTATCTATTTAAGTTCATCTATCTTCTTCTCCACCATCGTCAAAAACGCCCCAGCCGCCATCTTCTTAAAATCTACAAGAGTGAAAAAGTGGTAATCGGTGCTTACTGTTTCCGATTATCAGCCGGAGAATGTTGAACGAGATGATGCTTCAACAAATCCTAGACCCCAAAACGATTTAGGGTTTTGTAGTTGAAGGTTGGTGAAACTGCCACTGATTTTTGGTAAACGTTTGAACAGGGTAAATCCAGTCGGTTGAACAAATTTGGTTTTCAGCGAACGGTTGAACAGATATGATTCCAGTGAACCATGGTAAATCTTTTTGGTTAAACAATGAACATATTTGTTCAACTTTATGGTGGTTTGTTGTGGGGGAGATGGTTGTGTAGGGGTGGGGCGGCGATGATTTTGTTGGGGGTAGGGCGGCGATGGAGGTGGAGAACATTTGAATGGGTGTTTAATTGGGGGTGGGGCAGCGATGGAGGTCTGTGGTAGACAGGGGCGGCGGCAGATGGCTGTGGTGGGAGGTGGTGGTGGATGATGGTTGAGAAGGGTGGCGGATGGTTGTGGTGGTGGGGGGTGGGAAATGGATATGGTAGATAAAGGTGAGAGAGAAAAACCAGTATAGCATTCCTGTGTGTGTTTGTAGGAGAGAGAGAGAGAGCGAGATTTTAATATTTATAAAGATATTAGTTTTTTAAATTCTTTTTGTTTTATATATTAAAAAGATTTATAAATAAATGGGTATACAGACTAAACTACCTCTGTTTGGCCAGACTTAACAAAAAAAACTAACTGGTTTAGGGTCAAAGGACGTAACGTTTAACAATTTTTCCTATAAAGGGCAAAAGCTGTAATTTTTCCTTTAAAAAATCAATAAATCATTAGCACCGTCTGCAAAATGGTGTTAAGATAAAGGACAAAACGTGCAATTTTTCCTTTAAAAAATCAATAAATCATTAGCACCAAATGTTTGTTAAATGCATATGAGTATATAAGTTGATCATTAGACCATGTGTAGTGGTTAAACAAAATAATGCCCCCACCATGGGGCATTATTCGACACGTGGCAGTCCAGTCAGCATGAGGCGTTATTGCAAAAGTGGCGTAGTGGGAATAATGCCCCTACCAATCATTAAACAAAAAAAAAAAAACAAACAATTGCTCATTGGCTAGTCAAACCTTGGACCACTCCCATTGGCCACATTCAAATTCCATTTGACCCACTTCAGCGTTTTATTTAAAACGCCTGCATGCAATTTTTTCAAAAATAATGCAAAATAACGCCTGCCGTAATGGGGGGCGTTTCGGGGCGTTTTTTTTGAACTTTTTTTAAAAATACCGCCCCACTACGGGTGTTCGTAGAGCACAGTTAATTCACATTATTATTAATATATTTATTATATTCAATGTGTTGATCGTCGACGGTTTGAAGGGGTGGATTTCAGGCAAACACGTGACACACATCTTTATACTCAAGCATCTACAGAATTGAGAAACTACATATGAAAAATAAATTGAAATTTGATATAGCACCTCCTTTGTTTTCTCCTCACAGTAGAAATTTTTATAGGCTTCTTAATGTGTATAAATTTCCTCAACATTATCCAAAAAACTATGTATGTGTCAATATCTTTTTAAATGGCAGGTTTGTTAATGGCCATTTTTTGTGATCAACCAAAAGCTAGAAAATAAAAAGATACTCAACCATAAAAAAATGACAGACAAATGATAAATATGCATCTTTGGGTCAAGAATTACCTTGACAGCAGTAGCTAAAGCTTAGAAAAACGTCATAATCATTGCTTCTTCCCTCAGCCACTATCATGGTAGCTCCAAAGAGCACTTGAAGAGAACAAAATATACAGAAATAAAATGCCATGAACTGTTGATTCTTTCTGTAGTGGGTCAGCATTAATAAATCAACCGCCACCTAAGCTCAACAAAGAGAAACAGATGTTGAAAAATGGATTTAAATCCAGATATCCTAAACGGTATACACTAATCTACGAATTTGATTATTGAAAGAAATGCTAATAAAACTTGAACTTGAACTCAATAACCAAAGAAAAAAAATCTATCTTTATCACTGAAAATTCGAGAACCCAAGAAAATAATTACCAAGGCATGTTGCTTAGAGCATACGTAGTGGGGCGGTATAACCCCCATAGCGCCGCCAAAACGCCGGCCACACCAAAACTCCGGGCGCTATGTTTCAAAAATGGGGGGAGGGCGCCAGATTTTTCGCGGCGTTATTTTTGTTTGGTTAATTCATTTGGCCAATCAAAAAATAGAAGAGTTTTTTATATTAATTAATAAAACTTAAAATTATTAAATAGGTAATGATGGGTAGGGGCTTTATGACTACGGGCTCTAGTGATATAACGCCCCATAAAGCCCCCGTGTGACGTGGCACGACACGTGTCGCATAACGCCCCACAAGGGGCTTTATGACTACGGATGGCCTTAGCATTAATCAAAGTAGGATCCAGTGAGCTGCGTGCGTTTTCAGGTTGAGAAAGAGATGTGTGATGGTTTTGGTTACTAGCTCACCACATGGTATTATATATTGTGTAATTCTTTTTTCTTGTATATTAAATTAAAAAAAAAAGTTAATTTGTTGGTTTTCAGTTCAGATAATAACCAAACCAAACATTGGCTAAAATTTTTTGTTTAGAAGTACATGTAATTAGGGATGAGCAAATACCGATCCCGTCCCGATACCGATAATCCCGATCCTAAAATTTCATGAATACTTGATACCGATACCGATACCGAAACATGTCGGTTCGGTACGGTATCGTTATTTTGAGGGTAAAAGTCGGTATTTTACCGATACCGTACCGTACCGATACCGAAAAAACCAAAATGTGGATACCGTTTCCGATACCGAAACATGTCGGGATCGGGATTATCGGTATCGGGATGGGATCGGTATTTTATACCATTTGCTCATGCCTACATGTAATGGAGGTATAAATACATTAAATAGATATATAAATACATAAATTGGATGTATAAATAAATAAAAAGGAGTTATAAACACATGAAATGAGAGTATAAAACATGACATGGATGCATAAAAGCTAAAAATATATGAAAATTTAAACGATTCGGTTCGATTAGTTTCGGTTAACTCATGGTACAAAAAGGATCCATTAACCGATTTTCGGTTAATTTCAGTTTGGGGCTGCTAAAGGTACCCTCTTTCCTTTAATTTTACTAAACGATCCTTTAAGTTTCAAATTAATACAATTTAAACTTTTTTGTTTTTTTTTTGTTTTTTTGCCATTTTGTATCTTTTGTTATTAGATTTTTTTTTCTTGAATATCGTTTTTTTTTCTATTGAGTTATTTTTATGAAAGTGTTATTTATATATTTCTAAAAGTTGTTATTTGTATATCTTTTATAGAAATTTTAACTGTTATCTTAATGAACCAAATCGAATATCACCCAAACTATGTCCATACTGGTAACAATATTAATTTTATATGATTTCGGTTTCAATAAATCGATACTGACTGAACAACATCCATAAACACGGTACATGTATTCATTTATACGGTTTCCAATTTTTAAAAGTTGTATTACTTTTTTGAGAAAGTGTGTTTTTTTAAATCATTTATTTTGTTAGTAAATAAAATTGGTTAAAAGTGAGTGTGTACGTATTCGTGTGTTAACATTCTAAATGAACAATTTACGAGCATAAGCAAACAAATATGAATTAATGTTAATGAACATAAACGGACGAATATAAATGAACGAACATAAAGAACACTTATGAACGCAGATGAACAACGAAACATATATTAACATTCGTCTATTTAACTAAATGAACAAAAAGAATTGTTCATGTCCGTTCATTATTATATAAACGAACTTCCGTATGAAGGATTCCTGAAAATTCGTTTACATGCGTAGAGGATACACCAAAAAATAAACAACTTTTATTTATCGTTTATAAAAAGTCATATGATTATTATTTAAAAATAATCATAAATACTTAAAACTAGCATTAAACACCCCCCGCGTTGCGGCGGGGCGAGCATTAATGCCACACTATTGTCAGCGACCACCGACACTGAAGTTGCGGTGTTAATGCGAAGAAGTTAAACTGAAACGTAAAACATATAATAAAATAACTAAGTTGATCTAGGACTCGCGCGTTACGATGAACTCGCGTCTATTTTTTCCCGTTTGACAGGTTCATCGTAATCTATATATAATATATATCAGTACCACTATACAAACCATAATGCATACATTACAACAACCATGGCATCAATATGTTGCAAATTATATTTATACAAGATTTTGGCTAAATTAATTAGATTATTATAAATAATAATAATTTACAAATAAAACAACACAACTTTGAATAGATCAAACCGATTGAATATGGTAAGATAATGAACCATTATTTGATTAGGGTACAACCACTTAAGCACAATTTACAACCATACATGCATACAAAACAGATTGAATTTGGTAAGTTAATGAAACCATTATTATTTGATTAAGGTACAACCACTTAAGCACAACTTACAACCTATATTTGATTAAGGTACAACCATTTAAACACAACTTACAACTAAATATGCACACAAATGTTTCAAATTAATAGTATATAAATACTAGTTTAAGAAAAAGTTTTAAAACGTTTTTAAAAACATCTACGTTAAAAAGAAATTTTTTTTTTTGAAAAATATTTAAAAATTACTTTTTTTAAATAAGAAAGAAACTTTAAGTAAACAATAAAAATAGCTTCTTTCTTCTTAAAAGACGTGTTTTTAATTTTTTTTTTCAAAAACAATTTCTTGTTTCTATAATGTTTTTTTAACCCTTTGAAAAAACCAGTTTTTTTAATAATGATATAAATGGCTGAATATGATAAGTTTTGAATTGATTTACTAAGAGGGGTATATTTAGCCAACCTCGTTTAGTTTTGTTAGTTTTCAGTTCGATTTTGATTAACGGTTTGTTTAGGCTCACCCCTAATCAAGAGAAATGGAGGTTTATATGTGGGAACGTTGGCAAATAAATGCGAGAGGAAGTGAGTGGGAGACGCCCAATGTGTCGTTCGTGAACGTAACCAACGAAGAACTGAGCTATGCTACTAGTTATTCTTGTGATGGTTTAATAGTCATGTTATCTCCAAATAAAAATGATGAGTATTTTAATTTGATAAAATTATATTATATTATATTATATTATATTATATTATATTATATTATATTATATTATATTATATTATATTATATTATATTATATTATATTATATTATATTATATTATATTATATTATATTATCAATAATAATATAATTTTATTTTACAATTAGCAAGTTGTTTGAATAGTAATTTCATCATCTTGGCTTTTTTGTTTCTTACTTGATTTTTTTTCTGGACTCCATTTACAATAAATTTTAAATTCAGTCCGTCCCGATGTCTAATTTAAATTTATTTTTATTGTTTTGGTCGATGTAAAACATGTATCGATATTCTTTTGAGTATATTTCTTTCGGTTGTTATACTAAACCAAAATAGATATTGATCGAAACCCCGTAACGTAATACAAGTAATCTTACTAGTTCTAATAAAATTAAGAAGTCTATAAACATAATTTGAGAAAATTTATTTATTTTCATGACAAACTGACTAAAATATATGTTACTTTTACCTTACTTTGTAGATTTTTTTACCTTACCTTTTAGATGTACATTAAATTTACTCTGTACGCTGGTATTGTACAAATTAAATTCACTCTTTTTTTTGGAAGGTGACTTTCTATGTACTGGACCTATTGGTCACCGGGTTCATGTCGAAGACAATCCCCCGTCAGCCCCACACACTCTATACACTTGTACCGAACAAAACAACAAAATGTATGTGGTAATAAATCTATTTCTTGTGTAGTCATGTCAAACAGTGAGGCAGATAAAGTATTTGATTTGATTATTGTAGCGTAGGGCTTGGTTTTCAATGCATACACTTTCAACCAAAATGTATATGCCCGGGCAATTCATACACCCACTTGGTCTATTCACACACCCAAGACGCCCCCCTTTAGCCAAAGCGGGGCGCTTTAGGTTAAAGTCAACAGACAAGGGCTGAGAATGGCAGTCCTTGTCTGGTGACCTCGTACCGAAGCGCCCCGCTTTTGTCAAAGCGAGACGTTTTGGTCTGGCAGTATTTTTGGGGCAAAAAGTAGGGTTTTGGTGAAAAAAAATGTTGTTGATTTGTTGTTTGATTGTATTTGATTGTGTTTTTTTTTTTTTTGAAAGGTTGTAGATTTTTGTTTTATTTTTATAAAACCTATATAATTTATAGTTGATTTAAAGTTATTTTATTTTTACAATATATATATATATATTAGTGTTATTAATTTATCAAGTAATAAGTTACTTCTTTTTGTTTTTTTTTTTTTTTTTGTCAATTTATATGATATCTTTAACTAATTTATATTGTTATTTCCTTTTAGTTTACCTGATAAAACTGGAGCTGTTATCTTGGTTGTTCAGTATTTTCGTGATAAATACAATATTCATATCCGTTCTCTTTTGCTATCCGCAATTCAAACAGGCACGGATGCTAAGCCCACATATTTGCCAACAGAGGTTTGCCAATATTATTTAAATGTTGGATGAAACCTATAGTGTCTTGCATTTTGAAACACTCGCCATTCCTCCGGTATTGTACATCAAGTTGCTTTCCGTCCTTCTGACACGCCTCATACAATATTAAATATAATGATGGAATCTTATTGAACGTGAACAAACTATCTATGTATGTTGCAAGTTAAATCCACAATTAATGTATAGAGTTGTAGCAACGCATTCGATATTAAATAGTACTTTTCAAAAAAGCCTTATAAATATTCTCATCACAATCTATGACAAAATGGAATATAATCCCAGATTGTATAGAGAAGCGTTTTTATCATGTGTCATATGTTGGATGAAATATAGTTCAACTAGGAGTTCTGCCAGTGCAAAAAATGTGGTTTCTGTATCAGTTATTCAGATCTCTATTCGGTCATCTTTCCAAACTGCAACACACGAACGTACAGAAAATCCCAAAGAAGTTTAACAGAGATCACCGGAAGCAAATCATGTTGAACAACAATGTCCTATTAATTGTTTCGGATGACATGCTTGGTAACAAAGAGGAACACTTTCTTCTTTTGTTCTTCAATCTTTGTTAGTTGTTAATGTTTTATTTTTTTCTACTTTTAGAAAGGTTTGACCACCTCACGAAACGAGGTTTCATAATCGTGGGAAACGAAGAAATTTGATCTTGTAAGAGATCGAAGATTTGGGTACAACTTCAAGTCACGAAGATCACTCTGCAGTAGTTGATCATGACGACTGTAATAAAACGGAACATAATCCCAGATTGTCTAGAGAAGCGCTTTTATCATGTGTCATATGTTGGACGGAATATATGGATGGAAAGCCCGCATAGATGGTAGCATTCCTTGCCCACCAAAAGATATTGGTGGTTGTAATGATGGGACCCTTGATTTTACGGTGAGTGGAGAAATTAGTGACGGAGAAGCTGTTCGATTTCATGTGTCGTGCTCTTGGTGGGCATATGATCCGTGGGCCCTATTGTCAGATCTGTGATTCCATGGAAGATGTGATTAAGGTAAGTGTGTCGTAAAGTTGCATATGATTTTTAAAACATTTCCCACTGACATAATATTTTTAGAAATGGCGACAACTAGGAAAGCGCCTCAAACCCACCAACATCGTATCTCTCCGGCACCGGCAATGCGACTCTTCTACTCTCAAATAAAAACGGTCCACCTTGCGGCAACATCTCTCTGGCACCGACATGCATCAGGAAAGAAGTATATAAAGAACCTTCAAAAGTTAGAGAATATATAGAACCTTATTGTCGGATCTGTGACTCCATGGAAGATGTGATTAAGGTAAGTGTCCCGTAAAGTTGCATCTGATTTTTAAAACATTTCCCACTGACATAATATTTTACAAATTGGGAACCACATATTTTTGTGTAAAAGCTCTAGACAATCTAGGATTATGTTCCATTTTAAGGTTTCTTCATCACCTATAACAATGTCGATAAACGTTGATCGGAACACGCCGCTTAAATCTTAGTTATGTCTCAATGTATTATGACAATACTGACAAGGGTGCTGGTATTTTCTCCCACTGTGCAAACTTGAAGAATCTTACCATAACACATTGTAGACTGGTGGGCTTGAATGGTTTTAAGATATTTCATCTTGGACTATCTAGTCTAACACTTGAAAATGGATATGATCGTGTCAAGATCTTTATCTATCATGTCATCGACCAACTGCTCGAAATCCCTTTCGTTTCTCGGGTTCGCATTCGACACAACACACCAAAAAATAAACTTCAAAAATTCAGTGCCTTGATATGCATCGTATAGGCCTATACGATGCGTATTAAGCCCGTCGCCAGACAACACCTGCACCTGTCAGTCTGCCAAGTCTTTTACTTTATTCAATACGCATCGTATAGGCCTACACGATGCATATTGAATTGGAAAATTATGCGGATAGATGTGTTAGGTGTGATAATAGATTCTCCAATGCATGATATGAGGGTCGAAGCGTCGCGCTTTGGCCAAAGCGCGACGCTTAGGGTTCAAACGTTCCACTTTCTCCGACATCGTACAGAATATAAAATCCCATCATGTGACAACCCGTAACTTTGAGGTAAAAACCCAGTTGGTTCACTTTTATAAATCAAATCATACGCTTTTATTAATTGCTGAATTAATTATAATTTTATTTATATCGAGTTGAACCGACTCGAACCGTTTGAACCATGGCATAACTCGTGTAACTCGAAACTTATGAGGCCTGAACCATAACTTGGTTATTACACTTTATATTATTAATTATAATTTTATAATTAAGTGGTTATATGTAAAAAAAAAAAGATATGAAAACACTACTAATCAATTAGAAAATCTGTCACACCCTGACTTTTTGCGTAAGCGTGATTATGTGTGACTTGTTTAATATCATTGCATTCAACCATAACAAACAACTATATGATAAAGCTAGAGATGTTCATCCATTGATTAAGTTTTAAAACATAACAACAACATTGTTTTTGAATCCAAACATAGACTTCATATCCAAATTACAAACCATGCAAATTGTTTAGAGTTCCATAAGGACTCGACAAAAGATTTTAAATAAAACCAGGCTTTGAAAGATGTGTCTTATCCAGGATAAGACACACTATCCAAACCCTTAGACTCCGGATGACATCTTTTATTCCCAACATTACTTGAAACACCCAAACGCCCGCCAGATCCACATTTAATTCCCTGAAATACATGTAGTTTGAAAACATCAACAAAAGTTGAGCGAGTTCATGTGTTTTGTATGTGTGCACGAATAAACCTTTGTAATCATTGTAAGTATGTATGTTTTGTAAACCCCGTATGAAAGCAAACAAGGAAACAGATCAATTAATGGTTTGCAAGGCCATTAACATGTGTGCAACGGCGTAGGAAGGCTCTAACCTAGCAGATTTTGTACCGGGCTTCCGGCTGTAAGACATAGTCACCTCATGGGCCAAACCCCGGTCCACATGGGTGTGGGCTCGCTACACCCAAATAGATCTATCACTCATGTCCCTCGGTCCTAACACGAGGATTAATGGTCTTAAGAGTGTGCCTACCCATTCACATGATCTAACGGTACATTCCTTAGCTAACCATACCAATTGTAATCGTTTGTAAACATTTGTAACATGTACTTCACCCCCGAAGTTATAAAACAAAAACAGTTAAAAGAAAAAGGGGGACATGAACTCACAGTTTTGCGTTCTTCGTTTCCGACTGTAACTCAAAGTTTCCTCTGGTGTACACGACTACCTACAACGTACTATGGTTTATTAGACGAGCGGGTCGTGCCTTGACTTAGTATTAATTAGTGTCTTTGAGTTACGTTTCATTGTGTCTTTAATATTATCCCAAGTTATATAATTATTTGTCAAAATAATAAATATTTTAACTTAAATTATATTTATTAAATTTTGGAATAATAGTTAAAATAATATATTTTAACTTATCACACTTATGTATTTATACATGTATATCCTTCCCAATGATGGGTGTATTTGTATTCGTATTCTTATACTTGTATACTTTTGCCAAGTATCGGTGGCGTATTTCGGTGTGTATTTATACGTACGAGAATACGTATTTTCTTGTAATTATTAAGTATCCTTATACTTAATTTTTGTATTAACTTTTCCGGAATAATATTTCTAATAAAAATTCATCAATATATATATATTCTCAAAAAATATATATTTAAGAGATATTACATAGAAAAATTATTTATAATTTTTCCTTTGGCAAAAATAATTGTATTTTCATGTAAACTTCAAAAATAATATATTTTCAAGTACAACTTAGAAAATATATATATATAAATCCATTTTTCATCCAAAAATAATATATTTCATGTTTATCTAAGAAAATATATTTTTCACCCCAAAAATATTGTATTTCATGTTTGTTTGAGAAAATATATATTTTCTTCCAAAAATAATATATCTTCTAATAATTTCAAGAAAATATATATTTTTATTCACCTAAAAATAATATATTTTCTTATTGTCAAAAATATGATATAATTTTGTAATAATTGTAAAAATCATATTTTCATTCTCTTGGTGTCCAAAATACCAATTACCATAATATTCTTATGAACTTAAATTCCGGAATATTTTGTAAGTTATATTCCTTTGTTCGGTTTCTCCAATATTTTGGGTATAAATTGTATATTTATTTCTTGGAATTTTGGTAATATTTTGGATTGTAATTTTTGGTATTTTGATGAGTTATATTATTTCAAGTTCTAAAATAATATAACTAATACACATAATATACAAATAATCACATACATGGTGACTTCTAAATATATATATTTTCCTAAATACATATTTAGTCACTTTTATTTACAAAAACCAACCTCTAATATTTGTAATTTTTGTAACAAAAATTATGGCAAACTTTATATGAAAATTCATGGTTTAAAATACACTTGTAAATATTTGTTCAAAAATATTTTTCTAAGTGTTTAATTTTTAGAAAAAAATTGCCATAGTTTCCCTTAAAAATGGAGGTTTCCATGCTTTCAAAGCATATCATTTTCTTTTATAAATTAACACAATCAACAAAAAACAAACCAATACTTACCAATTTGCCAAAATCATGCATAAATTACTACTTCATGAACTTGAAAATTTACAAAAATTTGTAGTAACTTACTAGTGTGTTTAGTAAGCTTAGTTACCCTTTAAAGTGTGGTTGTTTATTTAAAAACATCATTTTTGAAGAAATTAGATCTTCACAACTTGTAAATCATTTTTCTAAAAATATTTCTTCTTGAATTTTTCTTGTTAAATACATGATCCTAAACTTGATTAACCACTAAAAATATGGTTAATTCTTTTAAGAACCAAGATTAAGTAAACTTTGTATTTTTAACTTGATTTCTTGGAAAATCATTCTTGAAATCATAGATTTACAAGACTTTATACTTACTTTGATCATCACTTTACAAGAAAAACAACTTATACTTTCAAGTTCATGATTTACATGAGGATGATGTCACACCCCAAAAATATCAGAGTTGGCGTGACTGGACCGGTATCTTCATTGCACAGCGGAAGCAAATAAGCTAAGACTTCTAGAGAACGAACGCCCACAAAGTACTCGACTCCACATGGTTCTCCTATTTCAACCGTGCCATAGTTTGAGAAAGTAAACTGAGAAAGAAACATGCGAAAAATCAACATAAAGTTGAGCGAGTTCATAGTTTGTTTGTAAAAGATTTGAAATAAATCTGTTTGAATAACCGATTTTTAAAATATTGTTGAGAAAATATAGTAAAAATCATTTCTCGATATGTTATATGAAAATTGTGGGTCTAGCCCACGCGAGTCTTTGCAAGGACATTAATATATATGACGACATAGGAAGTACTCAACCCGAGTGGACGATTATTAGTGTCGAATCACCTCGACTGTGTCGAATCACCTCGACTGTGTCGAATCCCCTTGACTGTGTCAAATCCCCTTGACTGTATCAAATCACCTTGACTGTGTCAAATCACCTTGACCGTTGTCAAATCACCTCGACTGGGACACAAAAGCACTCTAAGTGGTCACAAAAGGACCATGAGTGGGGCTCGGCCGTACCCGTTAGATCTAATCTTTGTCCATGATCTTTAATAGAATTAATGGCATTCAGTTTCAGCCTATGCTCACATGATCTAATAGTTCGTCCACTTTGGCTAAATCATACCATTTGAAACATGTATTTCACCCCCGAGAGTTATATATCCGAAAACAGTTAAAAGAAAAAGGGGGACATGAACCCATTGGGTTGTCTCGTTTTGCGTACGCAGACCAACCTAGTCCTATTGTTGTAACTAGGACATTCCCGTCTCTAGTCATGAAAATCATGCACTTTTCGTAAACACACATTTGTTTTGTAAAACCGGTATATTCAGTGTAAATCGTTCGTAAACCATTTGAGTTCCTTGAAATCCATTCGCAACAGGGTTTAGAAATATGAGTTTTCGTTCATCGAAAAGTTGTTTATTTTTGCAAAACATGCATGTCTTTCCACCCCCTAAAACATTTATAAAAATGTAAAACCATAAAAAGTGGGGGTTATGAACTCACCTGGATTTCCATGTGCAAAGCTAGCTAAAAGTGCATTCCATAGTGTCGTTTCCAAACGTGATTCGCTAGTGTGCATTATACAATATTACTAACACGGAATATCTTATAAGTTTCTAAATAAAAGCGATAACTAGACTACGTGTTGCCGAGCTCTACCGAATCGTTGACCGAACGATTC
The DNA here is from genome assembly GCA_030545235.1 of Helianthus tuberosus. NCBI lineage: Eukaryota > Viridiplantae > Streptophyta > Magnoliopsida > Asterales > Asteraceae > Helianthus > Helianthus tuberosus. The sequence goes on along the minus strand of CM060434.1, from coordinate 68,258,276 downwards.
GACGGTAAGTTATTAACTTAATGAAAACGAGTAAGTTATACTTGTTTAGTTCGTTTATTGTCAGTAATTAATAAGTCTTGGAAGACTTAGTTGTCGAGAGATTATTAAAATATATAAATATTTATATAAAAATATATAAATATAGCGATAAGATCGCTTCGTCGTCCCGAGAAGTCGTGTGTATATGTAAGAATATTCGTATAAAAGTAATATTTTGCGACTCGTACATTGATATATAGGATGCCATTTTGGCGTTTCAAATAAATATAAAAGTTACATTTATTTTATAAAAGAATCGTCGGGTTGTTGTGTTTGAAAAATAAATATATAACTACATTTATTTTTGTAAAAGTATTCGTGTTGTACGATATTTGAAATAAATATATAAACTGTATTTATTTTTATAAAACGAATTCGTATTGTTCGATATTTGAAATAAATATAAACTATATTTATTTTAATAAAGCGAATTTGTGTTGTTTGATAATTGAAATAAATATATAAACTATATTTATTTTAATAAAAGAATTGTCGTGTTGTTTGATATCCGAAATAAATATATAACTATATTTATTTTTATAAACGAAGTCGTGTTGTTTGTTATTCGAAATAAATACATAAACTATATTTATTTTTTATAGAATAAGTCCAAGTTATTTGAGGTTCGAAATAAATATACAATCTATATTTATTTTTATAGAATAGTTGTCGAAATTTCGAAGTTTAGAATAAATATAATAACTGTATTTATTGTCGTAAATAATTTCCGATTCGTCGTTTTTTGTAAGTTGCAAAGTGTCGTCGAAAATAACTTTATATTTGAATTTGTTTCTGTAAAGGAGTATTTGATTTCGATAGTTTTATTATATGATAAAACACGTTGTATTTTGCGGATTTTCTCGAAAAACGGGCAGAGTTTCCTCTGTTTTTGGACGCCCCGACAACACAAGTTGTCGTTATTTTCAAAATTCAACAATATAATCAATATCAATATGTTAATTTTCATCATATGTATAAAATGTAAACTAACTTTCTATCGAATCGGTTCAAGCTCGTTTTCACGGAGGTTATTAAAAACTAATTAACGTAAATAATGATCACGATCTAAATTCTTTACCGAGTCTTCGTGTGTCGTTTCGCCGAAAAGGGTTGACTGAGTTGACCGAGTCAACTAGGTTGACCGAGTTGACTCGCGGAGTTGACCAGGTTGACTCGGTTTGAACGACTCAACTGAACCGAACCGGCTGACCTTGTTGACTGCCTTACTTGAACCCGCTGACCTGAACCTGAACCGCACCAGGTCTGACCCGTTGACCCGAGCCGTTGACCAGCTTGACCAATCTTGACCGTTGACCCGAACCATAATAAAATCCGAACACTAGTCTGCTGAACCTGAGATGATGTCTAAACCCGAACCAAGCTCAGCCGATACCCGAAACACCACCACAACTGAGCTATACAAGCCGCGAAACCCGAATCATACTTGAACCGAACCGAACCACAACTTGAACCCAAATCTGCATTTGAACCGAAATCTAACTTGAACAAAGCTGACCCGAACTCAACTCAAACCTGACCCGAAGCTTGAACATCATCTTCAACGTGAAACCGAGCCGTGAACCACCACCACTGTTTGTTGGTACACTTTATGTGGACGCGACTCGACTCGGTTCGAATCGTTTCGGGTCGACTCGGTTAGGTCCGGCTCAAGGCCGACGTCATGACATTCCTCCGTCGTGCGCCCCAGAGTTCGACACGCGAAGCACGGAGCGCCGCAAGCCATTCCCGTTTACACCTCACCATGACATCATCATTGTGATGTCATGGTGATGTCACAAGTTTGTCTCATAGTTGAATTAGTGAAAGGTTTTGAACAGAAACTTCAACTTTGACCGAACAATGCTTTGGGCCGTATCACTTCAACACACATGTGGGCTTTAACTTCTGAATGGGCCTTGACCTTTCAACTTGGGCTTCAACTACAATCGACGAAACAGATTATAGAATTAATATGTATGTCGACGAAACAAGGTGTGTTTCGTCGACTTTAGTGTTTCGTCGTGCCTTTATGCGTTTCGTCAGTCTGTGTCTGTGTCTAGTATAAATACCCCCTCAGTTTCACTTTGAAACTAGATGAGAAAATACCCTTAAAGAAACTCTGTCAAAACTGTGTTTGTATCAGTTTGTATTTGGTTCTCATCCCGTTTAATCAATAGAGTGTGTTTCATTGGTTAATCCGTGTTCTTTATTAAACTGTGTTTGGTTTGCACCGTCACGGGGATTCCGCACCCGTTACCGTGTTTGTGATAAACAAGGATAGGTTTTCGTTATCGATCCACCGGAAAAACGGGACCTACACTGTTCTCGCCGTCGCCGGCGTTTCCTGCCGACGAGAGACACCCGCCGCCGCCGCTCGCCTATACTGCTGTCAGTCTCTCTCTCTCTTCTGGTTTCGTCGCCACGCCGCCACGCGCCGATGTTATAGAAACCCCCAACCTTTGTTATCTGAAAAAAAACGAGAAGGGGGAGCGGTTGTCGGAGCACATCAACCGGAGAGGTTGTCGGTGAGGCTCGCCGGCCGCCGCCAGCTCCACCTGTGGCCTTCGATCAGACATCGTGAAGAAGAGGGGATCTTTTCGTGAGGTGTGTAACCGGAGATTGACTAGAGCCGGTGATTCCGGTCGCCGGAACTGACACAGAGAAAGGGAGTGGAGGTGAATCTTGTTTCTGTTTACAGAGATTTCGAGAGGGAGAGTGGTGACCGAGAGGGTGTTCAGCTTGTGTTAATATGTGTAGTTGAGTTGTAGATAAAGTTTTTGGTGGGTGTGTTCTTAGATTAGCAGACAAGGAGATGGGAGCAATGTTTTCAGAACCGGACCGGAGGTCGACCCGGTCACCTTACGGGGTCAAAGGTCGGACCGGTCCGACCGGTTCGACCGGATTTAAGAACCAGATTACGTCATAAATTATATAAAAATATATATAAAACATAGAAAAATAGATAAAATTCCAAATAGTTAAGGAACTAAAAACACAACCATTAGTCATCCAAAAACATTCAAAAGTACCAAATCTTGCAACTAACTATCAAACATAGTGTCAAATCTTGTTTTGAGTCTTTTAGATTAGGTTTTGAAGTGATTTATTCCATATTTAATAAATAAAAAAAAAAAAAACCATGACCGGCCCGACCGCCGGCCCGCCGGCCCGACCTCCGGCCTGATGTTGGTCCGGTTTGATGGCATGAACCGGCCCGGATGAAGTCCCGGTTCCCGGCCGGACCGGTCCGACCGGCCGGCCCGGTCCGGTTTTCAAAACATTGGATGGGAGAGACAAGAGGCTTGAAACGGCTGATGTAACAAATGAGAATTTTAGGGTTACACTTCTAATTTATACTAGGTTTCCTTATTGGGCTTGGGCCCTTGACCCGCAAGCCCAATCCCCGTGTTTTACGCGACCCGCTTGCTCCTACGAACCCGTTTTCGCCCTGCCTTCTAAAAATGTCGTATAATATAATATTAGGTCCGTAAGTATGTAAAATGACGCCGGTTATAGATTTTGTACACGATCGTTCGTTGGTTGCGTAATAAGCGCGTACAATGCCGTGTTGGTCTTTTTAATCCGTTTTTGGATCCGGTTTCGACTACGGTTAATAAAATTTAATTACGAAACTAAATATATCATAAAATATTCGTATTGAAGGTAATACGCGTCTCCGTTGCTTCCGTTTCGTTGCCGATGCGTTCCTGTAGTTGCGTTTTTCGTTCAAGTTTACGTTTTGTGACGTTACGGAAGCACAATAAATTCACAAAATTAAATTCATAAACATAAAATATTCGCATAAAATTCGTACCTGTCGGCGTTGTCAGTGTTTTGCTCGGTTTCCATTCGTTGTCGTTTAACGTTTAGTAGATTTTTCCGCAAATCACCATTCGCGCGCTGTAAAGTCGGATAGACGTTCCTAGGCACTCCAAATGCCTAATTAAGTTAAATCTTCGTCTTAAACACTTCATTATCATCCTAATGTTTGTTTTGCGTGTAATTAAGGGCCGTAAATTACCGGTTGTCACATTCTTGTCACACCCTGACTTTTGCGGAAGCGTGATTATGGTGTGACTTTCTTAATATCATTGCATTCAATCATAACAATAACTATATGATAAAAACCATAGATTCGTCATCCATTAAATAAGGTTAAAACATAACAACATTGTCTTAAAACGTAGGTTTCAAATTCAAGTTTTACAAACCATTCAAATTGTTTATGAGTTCACTAAGGACTCATCAAAAGATATTAAGTAGAACCAAGGTTTAGAAGACGTGTCTCGTCCAGGAATAAAACACACTGACCAAACCCAAGGACCATGGATGACATCTTTATTCCTAACGCAGCATAAAACTTCCAACGCCCGCCAGATCCACTTACTAATTCCCTGAAATACATGTATTTTGAAAACATCAACAAAAGTTGAGTGAGTTCATGTGTTTGTTTGTGTGTATGAGTAAACCTTTGAAAGTATGTCTGTATGTATGTAAGTCCTGGTATGAAAGCAACAAGGAAAACAGATCACCAGTGGTTTGCAAGGCCATTGATATGTGTGAAGTGATGTAGGAAAACTCAAACCTAGCAGATTTGTCTCCGGGAATAAGACATAGTCACCACATGGGCCACCCTGGTCCGCATGGGTGTGGGCTCACTACACCCAAATAGATCCATCACTCATGTCCCTCGATCCTACAACGAGGATTAATGGCCTTAAGTGTTGTACCCACCACTCACATGATCAAGTAGTACCCTTCCTTAGCTAACCATACTATGTATAAAACGTTTGTAAACAGTTGTAACATGTATTTCACCCCTGAAGACTGAAAACAGTTAAAAGAAAAGGGGGACATGAACTCACAGTCTTGCGTCTTCGGGTCACAGTAACTCAAAGCTTCTTCGGTGAACACGACTACCTACAACGTACTAATGTTTATCAGACGAACGGGCCGTGCCTTGGTTTAGTATTAGTGTCGTTGAGTTATGTTTCTTCCATGCCCTTGGTATTATTCCAAGTTATATAATTATTGTCAAAATAATTAATATTTTAACTTAAATTATATTTATTACATTTTGGAATATTTGTTAAACAATATATATTAACTTAATACTTCCCAAGTATTGATACTTGTATTTCCTTCCCACGGATGGGGGTATCTTATACATGCGTATTCGTATTCTTGTATTTGTATATCTTGCCATGTATTGGTGACGTATTCCGGTGTGTATTTTATACGCATGAGAATACGTATTTTATGGTATTCATTAAGTATTCATATACTTAAATTTATATTAAACCTTCCGGAATACTATTTCTAATAAAAGTCCACCAATATATATATTTCCAAAATATATATATTTAAGAAATATTACTTAGAAACATTATTTATAATTTTTCTCTTGGCAAAATATTTATATTTCCAAAATAATATATTTTCAAGTCTAACTTTAGAAAATATATATAAACTTATTTTTATCCAAAAATAATGTATTTCATGTTTACTCAAGAAAATATACATTTTTCCCAAAAATAATATATTTTCTAATAATTCCAAGGAAAATATATATATTTATATTTGTCAAAAATGTTATATTTTTCCTTTGTCAAAATATGATATAACTTTGTGGTAATCATAAAAATCATATTTTCGTTCCTTTGTATCTAAAATATTATTTACCAAAATATACTTTGTGAACATATTTTTCCGGAATATTTTGTAAGTTACATTTCTTGTTCGGTTTTGCTAATATTTTGTGTGTAACTTGTATATTTATTCCTTGATATTTTGGTAATATTTTGGATTGTAATTCTTGGTGTTTTAATGTGTTATATTATTTTAAGTCCTAAAATAATATAACTATTACACAGAGTATACAAATAATCACACATGTGTGTCTTTAATGTATATATATATTCTAAATATATATCTAGCCACTTTTATTTATAAAAACCAACCTCCAATATTTGTATTTTGTAACCGAAATTTATGGCAAAGTTTATGTAACAATTTATGGTTTAAAATACACTTTGTTAATATTTGTTTGAAAATATTTTTCTAAGTGTTTGTATTTTTAGAAAATTTTGCCATAGTTTCCCCTAAACATGGAGGTTTCCATGCATTCAAGCATATCATTTTCTTTTGTAAAATCACCACAATCAATTTACAATCAACTCTAAACAACTTATACTTACCAACCTTGCCACTATCATGCATATTCTACTACTTCATGAACTTGAAAGTTTATGAAAACTTGTAGTAACTTGGTAGGGTGTTTAGCGAGTTTAGTTACCCTTTAAAGTGTGGCTGTTTATATAAAAACATCATTCTTGAAAGACTTAGATGTTCACAACTTGTAATCATGTTTTACAAAAATGTTTCTTTATGAAACTTGTAATAGTGTTTGTTCATGTAAGAACCAAGTTTTAACGAAACTTATATTTTTAACCCGGTTTCTTTAGAAATCATCCATAAAATTTCTAGATCTACAAGTATCACAACTTACTTTGATCATCATTTTACAAGAAAAACAATTTGTATTTCAAGCTCATGACTACATAAGGATGATCTATTGATTTCTTTACACAATCATACTCTCATCTTGCCTTATCATGTTTTTAATCATGATCTAGCAAGATCATATGATGATCTACATCATTTACACAAGCTAACAACAATCATCAAGTATAACAACACATAAATAACATGATTTCTTCATGATTTCTTATAGTTTAAGCTTATGTTCATGTTTCTTTCTTGTGATTCTTAGTGTTCTTCATAATAATCAACATGTAATATCTTTTAACCACTAAAAATAGATGTAAAATAGAGTGTACAAAGAGCTTACCACTAGCTCAAGGCTAGGGAAGAATCAAGTGAAGAAAATGAGTGGATAAAAGCAAATAGAGAAGGTCCTTCAAGATTCAAAGCCACCAAGCTTCCTTGTATGGACTCTAACACCCTTGTATGATCTTGGAATGGATGAAGATGAAGGAATGAAAGTGATGGTGGTGGTGCCTATGTTCGGCCGAAAGTGAGGGCAAGAGAGGAAGGAAGATGAGTGTGAAGTGTGTGTGAGATAATGAACTCTAGATCTTCCACCATACCATACTTATAACCATCATAATGTTAATCCCTTGTGTAATATGTTTGAAAAAGTAAAAACAAGATCTAATTTAATAAAGAAATAAAATCTTGGAGGTATGGGGGTGAGGCATGGCCGTCCCATAGGTGGGGGGGGGGTCTAGGTGTAGGTTTAAACCTTTTAGTTACTTAATAGTTCAAATTCAAGTATTCGTTACGTGTTTCAGTTATTAGATATTTTTAGGAGGTGTTATGATGTTCGGGGATCATAACTAGCTTGGAAACATTAAAACAGTGCTTCTAGTGTAAATTTGATGCTTCGGGCAGGGCCTGGTTGTTCGGTTAGATACTGATTCGTTAAAGTGCTAAACTTGCAGTTTAGTGTTCTTTATGTACCCTTTTGTGACACTTTTAATTCCCGACACTTAGGAAAGCATTCAGGACCATTTTATCATGTTTCTGCATAATATTAATGTGTTTAAATGCTGATTTATGATGAATTTTGCTAAATTCAGCACTTTGGTTGAGTTTTAGGCACTTTCCGACACTTAAACCATCACCTAGAAAAGCAGTTTTGTGATCCTTACTTCCCTACACTCTATACTAGTGTAGTACTTAATTTCTGACTCATACTGGGTCTCAAAACATTTTCAGTCTATGTACTGAACTCCGTCAGCATTTTCGCGGTTTGTCTGTTAACTGTGCTAACTGTGTTTCGCGCATCATTTGAGTCAATAAAGTTCTCATGCAAACAATGATATGTCATTTGCAATATGTGATGCACATGTATGTATAAAGCAATAATCAGAAAGCAGTTAATTGTAATTCAACACAGTCATTAAGCACTTAATCAAGATTAATTAATTGTACGGATACCTGGATTTTTTACAGTTGTCACAATTCTCCCCCTGTTACAGAAATTTCGTCCTCGAAATTTAGACTATGTTAACTCCCTAGAATTATGTTATGTGTAGGTAGATACGAATAATACCCAAGTGAATGGACATGAAATCGAATCAAGACTTATTCGAATTATGTGAATTCAAGGACGTACTACAACAATAAGAACCCAATGGTTAAAAGAAATGTGTCTCAGAATTTGATGTTAAGGGAAATGAGACGTACAGATACATTCACTAGTGTGACTAAGTTAACAGGGGTCCAATAAAAGAAGAATTTCGAGCAATAGAATTCCAAACGGATGTTCACAATATGCAATTGAATTTTAGAATCAATAACATCCACTAAATGAAACTTAGAATCAACGAGCTCAAATGAAGTAGTTTTGCATGAAACGCTCGATCATGATCAGCCCAAGCTGCAAGTTCTACCGACGCCACAAGGTGTCGTAATAATCGAAGTAATTCATTAATAGCGGTGACCGAACAAGTTCACCGTGTTCGAAATCAAATGAAAGCGCAATGAAGCAAATCTGAAAATTTGATTCGAACGACATCATAAGATTTTCAATTGAAAATGGATCATCAAAGAAATAATGTTTTCGATCGAAGATGAAGAAGCAATGAATATCGCAAAACATTCGATCGATGTTGAAAGAACCGTTAGGAGGCACACCGGAATAATACATGAATTTGTGTACCATCGTCTTAACACACGATTGCGTTAAGATTGCTTTAATATGATAAATCAAAGTGGATTTAAAATAAAGCAACAAATGAATAATTAAGTCCGTGTATGAGATGTGTAAACGAGATTAGCGCAAGCTTTAAATTAGTGAAAACACCACCACAAGGTGTCGAAGTCTACAAATGATTCCAAGGAGTCGAAGACCAAACAAGTCTACTACGACTCGGAAAAAATGAAACGCTTGTTAAAATTAATTTTAATATGATGTGTTCAATACATCATATGGTGTCTTGAATTGAATATGTGTAATGGACAAGTTCAAACAATTGAACTTGGTTTCGGCGCAATCCGACAATAAATACATGTATCGACAAGGAAATTTCGACATGGTTACGACGAAAAACCATGTACGTATCTTGAAAAGAAAAGAAGCTTTCAAGAAACTCATTGACTCGATAGCAAGGAGTCAACACTTACAAGAATGCAGATCATCAAGGTCACGAAGCAATAATTAGATATAGCGAAATAATAATTGAAATTTTTGGTGAAAATGATCATTCGAAGTGAAACCACATGCGTAACAAACAATGAATGTGTAACATATGAATTTTTCAAGAAATGAAGCAAATGAGTGTTCGCTATATTGAAAGAAATTATCGTGATGCAATGACCATTCAGAGGAGTAGAGATGTGAAAATCTACTCACTAGATGCAAAAGTCGGAATTTCAATAAAAGGAGTTTAAGAACTTTACCTGGGGTTTCATGTGATTACCGGTTGGTAGGTGACATTACCATGGAATGCCGAACATAGCGTTATTGTTGTTAATAAGGTACGGGGAATGCGGAGACATACGTCTTCTCCTTGGCGTGATTCGTGTCGTTGCAGGACCGCATGACAAGTTGCCGCATTCTGATCGGTAGTTATCCTGCTATCGGAAACTAGCATCGTCGTTGCATCGCTCCATCATGTCTTCTGAAAGACTTTGCCTCGAAAGTCGTGTGTGACGTACTTCAACCTCCGTTGACATGTAGATTGAGTTTCGTGTAATTTGCACGCCCGTGCTTCGTTTTACATAGGTTACCTGCTCGGTTAATTAAAATAGCATAGACGACATAATAATGGCGTTTACCCGAGTTAATAGACGTGGTTCCTACGTGTTGACCTTTAATGAACTTCGACATAAGTTGCCGAAGGTCCTATATACATGTTTCCTAAACTCTCAAGGTTTTGTGCACTGCATGTATTTGTTTTGTGTACCGTGTGTAAAATATGACATTAGCGTATGTTTAAAAACAAAATTTTGACTTTTTGTTTTCGGCAACGGTTGGAATTCGTATTCGAGTACTAGGCGTTCTGTACGTATTCAAAGTCTTAATGATCTAAGTCCCAGAGGAAAGTGAGGTTAGAGCCTAGGTATCACTACAGAAACCTAATTTGCTATAACTATAGCTCTGATACCAATCTGTCACACCCCAAAAATATCAGAGCTGGCGTGACTGGACTGGTATCTTTATTGCACAGCGGAAGCAAATAAGCTAAGACTTCTAGAGAACGAACGCCCACTAAGTACCCGACTCCACATGGTTCTCCTATTCCAACCGTGCCATAGTTTGAGAAAGTAAACTAAGAAAGAAACATGCGAAAAATCAACATAAAGTTGAGCGAGTTCATAGTTTGTTTGTAAAAGATTTGAAATAAATCTGTTTGAATAACCGATTTTTAAAATATTGTTGAGAAAATATAGTAAAAATCATTTCTCGATATGTTATATGAAAATTGTGGGTCTAGCCCACGCGAGTCTTTGCAACGACATTAATATATGTAATGACATAGGAAGTACTCAACCCGAGTGGACGATTATTAGTGTCGAATCACCTCGACTGTGTCGATTCACCTCGACTGTGTCAAATCCCCTCGACTGTGTCAAATCCCCTTGGCTGTGTCAAATCCCCTCGACTGTGTCAAATCCCCTCGACTGTGTCAAATCACCTTGACTGTGTCAAATCACCTTGACCGTTGTCGAATCACCTCGACTGGGACACAAAAGCACTCTAAGTGGTCACCCAAGGACCATGAGTGGGGCTCGGCCGTACCCGTTAGATCTAACCTTTGTCCATGATCTTTAATAGAATAAATGGCATTCAGTTTCAGCCTATGCTCAGATGATCTAATAGTTCGTCCACTTTGGCTAAATCATACCATTTGAAACATGTATTTCACCCCCGAGAGTTATATATCCGAAAACAGTTAAAAGAAAAAGGGGGACATGAACCCTTTGGGTTGTCTCGTTTTGCGTACGCAGACCAACCCAGTCCTATTGTTATAACTAGGACATTCCCGTCTCTAGTCATGAAAATCACGCACTTTTCGTAAATACGCATTTGTTTTGTAAAACCGGTACATTCAGTGTAAATCGTTCGTAAACCATTTGAGTTCCTTGAAATCCATTCGCAACAGGGTTTAGAAATATGAGTTTTCGTTCATCGAAAAGTTGTTTATTTTTGCAAAACATGCATGTCTTTCCACCCCCTAAAAAATTTATAAAAATGTAAAACCGTAAAAAGTGGGGGTTATTAACTCACCTGGATTTCCATGTGCAAAGCTAGCTAAAAGTTCATTCCATAGTGTCGTTTCCAAACGTGATTCGCTAGCGTGCATTATACAATATTCCTAACACGGAATATCTTATAAGTTTCTAAATAAAAGCGATAACTAGACTACGTGTCACCGAGCTCTACCGAATCGTTGACCGAACGATTCGACGGTAAGTTATTAACTTAATGAAAACTACTAAGTTATACTTATTTAGTTCGTTTATTGTCAGTAATTAATAAGTCTTGGAAGACTTATTTCTCGAGAGATTATTAAAATATATAAATATTTATATAAAAATATATAAATATAGCGATAAATCGCTTCTTCGTCCCGAGAAGTCGTATGTATATGTAAGAATATTCGTATAAAAGTAATATTTTGCGACTCGTACATTGATATATAGGATGTCGTTTAGGCGTTTCAAATAAATATAAAAGTTACATTTATTTTATAAAAGAATTGTCGGGTTGTGTTTGAAAAATAAATATATAACTTTTATTTTTTTAAAATTTTATTTATATATAAACAACTGGCCGAGTTACATCAATATCGCAGGTAAGGGAGCAACAAGCTGCGCCGCTACCTCTTTCTGAATAGTAAACCCTAGCCTATTAAAGACAAACCCCTGCCCCCTTGTTGATGAGCAACTGCTGTGGACAACATTTATTTTTGTAAAAGTATTCGTGTTGTACAATATTTGAAATAAATATATAAACTATATTTATTTTTATAAAACGAATTCGTATTGTTCGATATTTGAAATAAATATAAACTATATTTATTTTAATAAAGCGAATTCGTGTTGTTTGATAATTGAAATAAATATATAAACTATATTTATTTTAATAAAAGAATTGTCGTGTTGTTTGATATCCGAAATAAATATATAACTATATTTATTTTTATAAACGAAGTCGTGTTGTTTGTTATTCGAAATAAATACATAAACTATATTTATCTTTTATAGAATAAGTCCAAGTTATTTGAGGTTCGAAATAAATATACAATCTATATTTATTTTTATAAAATAGTTGTCGAAATTTCGAAGTTTAAAATAAATATAATAACTATATTTATTGTCGTAAATAATTTCCGATTCGTCGTTTTTTGTAAGTTGCAAAGTGTCATCGAAAATAACTTTATATTTGTATTTGTTTCTGTAAAGGAGTATTTGAATTCGATAGTTTTATTATATGATAAAACGCGTTGTATTTTACGGATTTTCTCGAAAAACGGGCAGAGTTTCCTCTGTTTTTGGACGCCCCGACAACACAAGTTGTCGTTATTTTCAAAATTCAACAATATAATCAATATCAATATGTTAATTTTCATCATATGTATAAAATGTAAACTAAGGGGCTGTTTGGTAGCCTCTGAATGGTCATTAAGAGGCTACCTCTTAATGGAACCATTAAGAATTTTACCAATGAGAAGGTTGAAGAATGTGACATGTGATGATTTACCATTAAGAGGTTACCTCTTAACCATTCAGACTTGAGGTTACCTCTTATTCATTCAGAGGTTTTAAACCATTAAGAGGTAGCATCTGAATGGTCATTAAGAGGCTACCAAACAGCCCCTAACTTTCTATCTAATCGGTTCAAGCTCGTTTTCACGGAGGTTATTAAAAACTAATTAACGTAAATAATGATCGCGATCTAAATTCTTTACTGAGTCTTCGTGTCGTTTCGCCGAAAAGGGTTGACTGAGTTGACCGAGTCAACTAGGTTGACCGAGTTGACTCGCGGAGTTGACCAGGTTGACTCGGTTTGACCGAGTTAACTGAACCGAACCGGCTGACCTTGTTGACTGCCTTACTCAAACCCGCTGACCTGAACCTGAACCGCACCAGGTCTGACCCGTTGACCCGAGCCATTGACCAGCTTGACCAATCTTGATCGTTGACCCGAACCATAATAAAATCCGAACACTAGTCTGCTGAACCTGAGATGATGTCTAAACCCAAACCAAGCTGAGCCGATACCCGAAACACCACCACAACTGAGCTATACAAGTCGCGAAACCCGAATCATACTTGAACCGAACCGAACCACAACTTGAACCCAAATCCGCATTTGAACCGAAATCTAACTTGAACAAAGCTGACCCGAACTCAACTCAAACCTGACCCGAAGCTTGAACATCATCTTCAACGTGAAACCGAGCCGTGAACCACCACCACTGTTCTCGCCGTCGCTGGCGTTTCCTGTCGACGAGAGACACCCGCCGCCGCCGCTCGCCTCTACTGCTGTTAGTCTCTCTCTCTCTCTCCTGGTTTCGTCGCCACGCCGCCACGCGCCGATGTTGTAGAAACCCCCAACCTTTATCATCTGAAAAAAAACGAGAAGGGGGAACGGTTGTCGGAGCACGTCAACCGAAGAGGTTGTCGGTGAGGCTCGCCGGCCGCCGTCAGCTCCACCTGTGGCCTTCGATCAGACATCGTGAAGAAGAGGGGGTCTTTTCGTGAGGTGTGTAACCGGAGATTGACTGGAGCCGGTGATTCCGGTCGCCGGAACTGACACAGAGAAAGGGATTGGAGGTGAGTCTTGTTTGTGTTTACAGAGATGTCGAGAGGGAGAGTGGTGACCGAGAGTGTGTTCAGCTTGTGTTAATATGTGTAGTTGAGTTACGGATAAAGTTTTTGGTGGGTGTGTTCTTAGATTAGCAGACAAGGAGATGAGAGAGACAAGAGGCTTGAAACGGCTGATGTAACAAATGAAAATTTTAGGGTTACACTTCTAATTTATACTAGGTTTCCTTATTGGGCTTGGGCCCTAGGCCCGTAAGCCCAAACCCCTTGTTTTACGCGACCCGCTTGCTCCTACGAACCCGTTTTCGCCCTGCTCTTCTAAAAATGTCGTATAATATAATATTAGGTCTGTAAGTATGTAAAATGACGCCGGTTATAGATTTTGTACACGATCGTTCGTTGGTTGCGTAAAAAGCGCGTACAATGCCGTGTTGGTCTTTTTAATCCGTTTTTGGATCCGGTTTCGACTACGGTTAATAAAATTTAATTAAGAAACTAAATATATCATAAAATTTTCGTATTGAAGGTAATACACGTCTCCGTTTCTTCCGTTTCATTGCCGATACGTTCCTGTAGTTGCGTTTTTTGTTCACGTTTACGTTTTGTGACGTTACGGAAGCACAATAAATTCACAAAATTAAATTCATAAACATAAAATATTCGCATAAAATTCATACTTGTCGGCGTTGTCAGTATTTTGCTCGGTTTCAATTCGTTGCCGTTTAACGTTTAGTAGATTTTTCCGCAAATCACCATTCGCGCACTGTAAAGTCGGATAGACGTTCCTAGGCACTCCAAAGGCCTAATTAAGTTAAATCTTCGTCTTAAACACTATTCATTATCGTCCTAATGTTTGTTTTGCATGTAATTAAGGGCCGTAAATTACCGGTTGTCACAGATGATCTATTGTTCTTAACATAATCATCCTTTCATCTTGCTAGATTATGTCTTTAATCAATGTCTAGCAAGATCATATGATGATCAACATCAATAACATGAGCAAACAACATTTTTAACACGCATAACAACACATAAACCTCATGATTTCTTATGTATTTAGTCTTATGTTCAAGTTTCAAGTTCAAGATTCTTAGTGTTCTTTAAGATTAACAACTTGTATCTTCTTTTAACCACCAAAATAAGATGTAAAATGAAGAGTAGAATGATCTTACTACTAGCTCAAGGCTAGGGATGATCACTAGATGAAAATGGAGTGGATAAAAGCACAAGAGAAAGGTCCTTCAACTTCCACAAGCTCCAAGCTTCTTTACTATGCTTCTAACACCTTTGGATAGGTATGGATTGAATGAAGAATGAGAGATGATGATGGTAATGTGGGTGTGTGTGTTTGGCCGTAGCAAGGAGAGGAGGAAGGAGAGAGCTTCAAGTGTGGTGTGTGATGAGAAATGAATGGTTATGTCTCAAGGTTAACTCTTATAATCCACTAACTCATATTTTCCAATGGTTTATATGTTTAAAAAGAAGAAACATAATCTATTATTATAAGCAAATAAAATCCACATGTGGGGCCATGTGTTGGCCGTGAACTAGGTGGGGGGGTCTTAGGCTAGGGGTTAAACATTAGTTAGTTTATATAGTTAGATTTCAAGCAATCTAGTTAGGTTAGTTAGTTACTAGTTGTTATATAGTGTGTTATGATGTTCGGGGACCATAACTAGCTTGGTAATGTTAAAACAATGCTTCTAGTGAAAATTTGGTGTTTCGGGTAGTGTCCGGTTGTTTGGTTGGTTACCGGTTCGTTAAGGTGCTAAACTATGCAGTTTAGTATGCTTTATGTTACCTTTTGTGACAGTTTTGATTCCCGACACTTAGGAAAGCATTCTGGACCATTTAACCATATTTCTGCATGATATTAGTGTGTTTAAATGCTGAATTTTGCTGATTTCTGCAGAATTATGCAGTTTGTGTGAGTTTTAGGCACTTTCCGGCACTTAAACGATCACTAGGAAGGCAGTTTTATGATCCTTACTTTCCTACACACTATACTAGTGTAACTCTTGGTTTTTGGCTCATTCAGTGTCTCAATACAATGTCTGTCTATGTACTGAACTCCGTCATCATATTTCTGATTTGTCTGATAACTGTGCTAACTGTGTTTCATGCATCATTTAAATCAATCAAAGTTTGCATGCAATAATGATATGTCATTTGCAATATATGATGCACATGTATGTGTAAGGCAATAATCAGAAAGCAATTCAAATCATTAATTGTATTTCAGCACAGTTATTAAGCACTAATCATTGTTTAATAATTGTACGGATACCTGGAATTTTGACAGTTGTCACATTCTCCCCCTGTTAAGAAAATTTCGTCCTGAAATTTTAAGCTTTACTATAAGCTGCAGGGGAGTTGGGGAACAAGGGTTTTCGTCTTTGGTCCGCATAACTCTTCTGTCGATCACGAGCCACCTAATGCGCTCGCGGATCTGCATGATCTTATCAGTTGTCTCTTGGACCAGTTCGGGACCAACCAGCTGTCTATCGCCTGCATCTGCCCAGCATAATGGCGATCGACACTTGCGTCCGTAGAGAGCCTCGAACGGTGCAGCTTGAATGCTTGTATGGTAGCTGTTGTTATGGGAAAACTCAACCAAAGGAAGATGAGTATCCCAACTGCCACATAAATCCATTACACAAGCACGTAGCATATCTTCAAGCGTTTGAATCGTTCTCTCGCTTTGACCGTCCGTCTGTGGATGAAAAGCAGTACTCAGATTCAACTGAGAACCAAAAGCTTCCTGGAAGGATTGCCAAATCCTTGACACAAATCGTCCGTCTTTGTCTGATATTATCGAGATAGGCACTCCATGACGTGCTACTATCTCCCTTAGGTATAGCTCAGCTAGCTTACCAGTGTTATCCTTCTCTCTGATCGGCAAGAAATGCACAGACTTTGTCAATCGGTCCACGATTACCCAAATCGTATCATGACCTCTGGGAGTCTTGGGCAACTTGGTTATGAAATCCATTGAGATCTGCTCCCACTTCCACATGGGTATCTCTGGTTGCTGCAGAAGACCTGAATGCTTCTGATACTCGGCCTTTACCTTGGCATAAGTCTAACACTTCCCAACGTAAGTAGCCACATCGCCCTTAAGTCTTGGCCACCAGTAATAATCCTTCAAATCTTGGTACATCTTGTCCGATCCTAGATGGATCGGGTACCTTGATTTATGAGCTTCATCAAAAATAACCTCTCTAAGTCCACCAAAAAGCGGAACCCAAATTCGTCCCATAAAATACAAGGTTCCTTCCTCGTTAGGTACCAGCTTTTTCTCCATCCCACGGAGATATTCAGCCTTAAGATTCTCTTTCTTAAGAGCTTCTCTCTATGCAGCACGAATATGCAACGAGAGGTCTGTCTGTATAATCATCTCTAAAGCCCTAACCCTTATGGGCTTAATCCTTTCTTTTCGACTCAAGGCATCTGCCACCACATTCGCCTTTCTTGGATGATATTTAATCTCGCAGTCATAATCATTTAACAACTCAACCCAACGTCGCTGTCTCATGTTGAGCTCTTTCTGATCGAATATGTGCTGAAGGCTCTTGTGATCTGTAAAAATCGTACATCGGGTACCATACAAATAATGTCGCCAAATCTGCAAAAGCAAACACCACTACGCCTAACTCCAAATCATGCGTGGTGTAGTTCTTCTCATGAATCTTTAACTGGCGCGAAGCATAAGCGATAACCTTTTGTCGCTGCATTAGCACACAGCCCAATCCCTGACGCGAGGCGTCACAGTATACCACGAAGTCGTCGGTGCCTTTGGGTAGGGATAAAATAGGTGCTTCGTAAAGCTTATTCTTGAGCAGCTGAAAAGCTTCTTCTTGTTTATCTCCCCATTCATACTTCTTATCCTTTTGAGTAAGGGAGGTCAGCGGTTGAGCGATCTTGGAGAAATCCTCAATGAATCTGCGGTAATACCCAAGAACTGTCGGATCTCGGTTGGCGTCTTTGGAGTTTCCCAATTCTTAATCGCCTCGATCTTGGTGGGATCCACATGAATACCATTCTCATTTACTACGTGACCGAGGAACTGCACTTCGCGTAACCAAAACTCGCACTTCGAGAACTTAGCATAAAGCTTCTCCTTCTTTAGTAGCTCTAAGATGGCTCTAAGGTGTTGCTCATGGTCTTCCTTTTTCCGCGAATAGATCAAGATATCATCGATAAATATAATCACGAATTTATCGAGATATGGCTTGCAAACCCGATTCATCAAATCCATAAATACTGCCGGCGCATTTGTCAACCCAAACGGCATCACTAGAAACTTGTAATGTCCATAACGAGTTCTAAAGGCTGTCTTCGGTATACTCTCTTCCTGAATCCGCAGCTGGTGATAACCTGATTGAAGATCGATCTTGGAGTAGTAACTTGAACCCTGAAGTTGATCGAATAAATCATCAATCCTCGGCAAGGGATACCGATTCTTGATGGTTAACTTGTTCAGCTCCCGGTAGTCAATGCACATACGAAAACTACCGTCCTTCTTCTTGACGAACAGAACTGGAGCTCCCCAAGGCGAGAAGCTTGGTCTAATGAATCCCTTGTCCAGTAGCTCCTGAAGCTGCGTCGACAACTCTTGCATCTCTGAAGGCGCAAGTCGATAAGGTGCCTCGGCGACAGGCGCGGCGCCTGGGACCAAGTCAATACGGAACCTGACTTGTCGTTGAGGAGGTAATCCTAGCAAGTCTTCGGGGAAGACCTCAGGATATTCCCTTACCACAGGGATGTCCTCGAGCTTCGGTTCTTCGGCCTCTTTGTCAACAACGTTGTCACACCCCGATATTTCCACGTATTACCGGTGGGCTCGGTGGGGAGTATCGTGACGTAGTTGATATCATCATTGTCAAATATTCACAGTTCAATGCACAGAGGAAGTCTAAAAGTAATAATATTACAAACCGATTCGAAAGTAACATAACATATTACAAACGGATTTTAAAAGGATCCACAGGCGGATCAAAACAAAAGAAGCAATGTTCAACAGACTTAAAGTGATAAAAGCTTGCAAGACTTTTTTTTTTAATTCACTCAGGAGTTCCAGCCCATTACGCTTAGTACCTGCACTTAACCTTTTTGGAAAATACGTCAGTTTACACTGGTAAATACAATTAACCGACTCTTTTTGAAAAGTGTTTAAGAAAATTGATTTAAATGCACAAGGCACAAATATTCTTTTATAACTTGGGACAATTATTTTAAAAATAATCTTGTATACAGTTTTATATGTTTGTCGTCCGTCAGGGCCGGTTAGAAGAGCCGGACAAGATTAACTGACACACCACAGGTATAATGCCCACAAGGAAACACCTTATTGTGGGATACCATTTATACATACGCAACTGTCAGGTGTATGCCTACACCCCGTGCTTAAATCGTGGCCATTTCAATGAATGAGCCGAGGATATCCAGGACATGGTCATTAACCCCCCAAAGGCATTGCACCAAACAAAACAGATTAAAATGGGTTATGTAAATATATTAATCACAATCCGATTTAAATAACTACATACCCGACCAAGCGGTATTATTATAATACCGTATCCCAAGCTCGTATAACAGAAAATAAGTTAAAGGTATTTACCAGTGTAAACTGACGTATTTTCCAAAAAGGTTAAGTGCAGGTACTAAGCGTAATGGGCTGGAACTCCTGAGTGAATAAAAAAAAGTCTTGCAAGCTTTTATCACTTTAAGTTTGTTGAACATTGCTTCTTTTGTTTTGATCCGCCTGTGGATCCTTTTAAAATCCGTTTGTAATATGTTATGTTACTTTCGAATCGGTTTGTAATATTATTACTTTTAGACTTCCGCTGTGCATTGAACTATGAATATTTGACAATGATGATATCAACTACGTCACGATACTCCCCACCGGGCCCACCGGTAATACGTGGAAATATCAGGGTGTGACAGGTTGGTATCAGAGCCAACGTTTGAGTGAATTAAACACTAGACTTTAGTGTTTAATCTCAAATAACACAGTAGCACATTCCTTAGACCTTCTGAGTCTAGACTCAACATAGGAATGCTCTCATCCCTATTAAGTAAATATTGCTTTCGATATTATGTATTTTGAACATGTCGCCAAGCACAGAAGCTGTCAATGGAAATTCTCCACATCCGAAGCCTAGAAATGCCAAGCTTCGTACCACGGCAAGGATAAGCGTGCAACCAGTTGGAGGTAAGACTTTATGGACCTATTCCCAAAACCAAACTTGTTTAAACCCTTATCCTGACTACGGAGTCCATACCAGAAGGTCCCTGAGGCTCCCATATTGAAGATGATACATGTGGATGTTATTAAATCCCTATTTCTTACCTCCGAGTTTTGAAACTTCAGACTTAGACTGTACCAGTCAAACCTAATCCGTGATCCATGTCATTTCTTTAATCATTAAATCCTTGGATTCTACTTCTGCAATGGATCCTGATTTGAAATATTTCTTTATTCACTAAAATCTTCAGTGTCGCTGCTGCGGACGATAAATAAGGATGAAGAAACAATCAGAATAAAGAAAAGAAGACATTAGAAGACCCTTCTTCCATCATACTACTTTACATCTAAGCCCCTGTTTGGGGCATTTGATTATTGTAGTCCTTTGTGGACATATTATTTCATCATAGTCCTTGTAGACTTACCCCTTTCGATAAGACTCCATAAATATATACGTCTACCTATTAAAAATCCCTTTAAGGACATTATCTTTTAATAATAGTCCCTTCGAGGACATCATACTTCAAAATAGCCCTTTCATGGACATATCATTTCATTAACATCTTTTTGGTCGACATATTATTTCACTAAAGCCCCTTGGCGGACATAATAATTCCCCATAGTCCTTTCGAGGACATATCGTTTCACTATCGTTCCGATGTTGACCTACCTTATAGTCCCTAAACGGACATATATTATCTCTTTCGTCCCCGCTCGGACAAGTATTGCTTCAAAGTCCTTATAAGGACCTATCTCTTCTATATAGTTCCAGAATGGACAATTGTTATTATAATCTTTATATGATCATACCTTTCGATTTGAGTCCCTGAGAGGACATCTGTTCAGCAAAGCCCTTTTTGTGTGCACGTTGTTTCAATATAGACCTTTTATGGACATGTTATTTCATTAAAATCCCTTCGGGGATATGTTGATTCTAAATAATCCTTCCATGGGCATGAGATTTCATTATAGCCCCTAGTGGACATGATATTTCATTATAACCTTTGTAGACCTGATATTTTCATTATAGTCCTTTCATGGGCGATCTATTTTAATATAGTCCCTATACAGACTTATGATATTTTATAGTCCCTATACGGACATATATGTAAACATCACCTGTCACACCCCGATATTTCCACGTATTACCGGTGGGCCCGGTGGGGAGTATCGTGACGTAGTTGATATCATCATTGTCAAATATTCACAGTTCAATGCACAGCGGAAGTCTAAAAGTAATAATATTACAAACCGATTCGAAAGTAACATAACATATTATAAACGGATTTTAAAAGGATCCACAGGCGGATCAAAACAAAAGAAGCAATGTTCAACAGACTTAAAGTGATAAAATCTTGCAAGACTTTTTTTTATTCACTCAGAAGTTCCAGCCCATTAAGCTTAGTACCTGCACTTAACCTTTTTGGAAAATACGTCAGTTTACACTGGTAAATACAATTAACCGACTCTTTTTGAAAAGTGTTTAAGAAAATTGATTTAAATGCACAAGGCACAAAATTCTTTTATAACTTGGGACAATTATTTTAAAAATAATCTTGTATACAGTTTTATATGTTTGTCGTCCGTCAGGGCCGGTTAGAAGAGCCGGACAAGATTAACTGACACACCACAAGTATAATGCCCACAAGGAAATTCCTTATTGTGGGATACCGTTTATACATACGCAACTGTCAGGTGTATGCCTACACCCCGTGCTTAAGCCGTGGCCATTTCAATGAATGAGCCGAGGATATCCAGGACATGGTCATTAACCCCCCAAAGGCATTGCACCAAACAAAACAGATTAAAACGGGTTATGTAAATATATTAATCACGATCCGATTTAAATAACTACATACCCGACCAAGCGGTATTATTATAATACCGTATCCCAAGCCCGTATAACGGAAAATAAGTTAAAAGTATTTACCTGAGCAAAATATAAATTTTATCTCAGCCGTATAACAATCATCAAGTGCAAATATCTTTTACTGGGCTCCTAAATCTGGAACGAAGGTTTTAATAACCTATTAGATTCCTAATGGGTCTTACTTAAGTTTAAACTTAGACCAGTTAGTTTTAAAGAAAGGTTTACGGTTCAAAACACAAGATTAAGCGAAGACCGGATTAGAATGTGATTTAGACCCGACAAGTATGAAGACTTGTATAATATGGGTATACTAAACACATTCTGGATTTTGAAGCAAAAATGATAGGGTTTGACCGGTTTCGGTCAATTTATGCAAACTAGTTACATAAACCGCACCGAACGCGAAAAATGCATAACGGGTAACCAAATGAGTCATGTACAGGTTTCACAAGTTAATATGCCTTAAATATGTTGTGATATCAGTAGGATACCTTCCATTATGCCCAAAACGGATTTAAAATCAATTTAAGCCACGTAGGGGTATTTTGGTCATTTTAATGGTTATAAAAGAGGTTAAATGACAATCTGAGGTTCTGGTCTAAAATGATCAATAAAAATATTAATTTTTGCAAGTCATAAAAGTAAGATATTGTATATATGTGAAATTTATCATTTATGACCAAACTATGCACCGTAGGGGCATTTTGGTCATTTCACATAAGCTTTAAAGGTCAAATTTGGAAATCTGAGTTCAAAACTTTTACTTACTGTTAAAGTATAAAAAATTACTTATAATATCAGTAGGTAATAAGTCTTATGTGTCAAAAATAGTTTTAACCCATACTATGAGTTTAAAATGCGTAAAAAGTCGGTATTTGACGGTATTCGGGTTGATTAAGTAAAACTGAGATTTTGATCAGCCTGTCACCGTTTAAAATAAATTATTTACTGTATAAAATCAGTAGAAAAAGGTTTGATATGTAAAGGATGTGTAAAACTCATTTTATTAGCAAAAAAGGCATAACCGTCATTTACCGAATCAATGCAAGAACCCTATGTTATGATCAGTTTAAAAATTAATAAAAATCTCCAAAAATCCCAAAATATTATATTACATCAGTGGGTAAAAAGTTTGGTGTCAAAATTTGGGTTTAAATAGGTTTCATGCCAAAAATGTCGTTTAATTAATAAAAAGGCTTCAATTTACGATATCGAGCATAACTCCTAATTTAGACCACAAACTGATGTCAATTTTTTTAGGACATGCTTATAAATCAGTAACAAAGGTTTTTGTCCTCTCACATTTTCAAAAATCTCGTTTTAATAACAAAAGGGCATAATGGTCAACTTTTAAGCATTTAACGGAAACATGCAATGAACTAGGATTTCTATGGAACCAAGTTGTATAACCTTAGAGGGTTATACTAACCTATAACATGGTCCTAAAGGAACCCTAAGGCATATATAAACTAAGCTAAATTGGGTCAGAACTGAAAGTCAAAGCAAAAGTCAACTTTTGCGACTTTCGGTTGCGAACCGAACCTAAACTTAGAATTGTCGGGTTGAACATGCCTAGACATGTTCAATTAATATTTACCAAGTTATTAAAGTGACAAAACTGATTTTATTGCCTTTACATCATTAGTTATGAATTTATTTAAAAACCGACTCGTTTGACTTTTATTTTAATTACCTTGACCCGACAATTTACTAAGCAAACGTGGTAATTAGGAGGTGCCCTTTTGAGGGTATAATACCTACCTAATTACGATCACGTAGCCATGTTCGTTGCGAACAATGGCTCGACTGTTTACGGTCTCGCTAAACGTCAAAGCGTTTATAAAAAAGCGCTTGACTTTTTGGCTTTAAACGCCAAATAAAACATGTTAGTCACGAAAGGACACTTACAATGGTCCCATGGACTGAATAGAGGTTCCAAAAATGCTTAGGATCCCCTTTAGAATTGAGAGATAACATATTTGAATGAATTGGTGCAAGTGAATTGAATAAGTTCTCACCTATTTATAGATTTCATGAACCTTCAAGATCTTGCCAAGTGTTAGAGATGTTTAACAAGATCATTCCAGGTGTAAAACTAGTTAACAAAGCTGTTAACATGCCCATGGTTTCAATAAAAATGGTTTTGATGAGAGTGGGAAGCCAAAACTATCGAAAACCAGCAACAAGAAACATCAGGCTGCTGCTGATGATGGGTCGCGGCCCGCGTAAGCTGGCCCATCAGTCTACGCAGCCCGACTGCGAGGTGGCCCAGCTCCAAAATTTTGACAGAATTGCAGATTCAGTCCCTGTCCTTTGTAATCAGCTCATAATCTCATAAAATGACATAACTGGTCCCTTGAACTTTTATATTAGATGTATTCAAGTTTAAAAAACAACTTTGAAGGTTGTCAAGAACAGTCCTTTATACTTTTATTTGTTATATAACCTTTCAAACTTTATATTAATCGACACTATATTTTCTATTTTAGTGTGTCATGTTAATACAAGGTACCGAGACCTCCAGTAATCATTCCTAGGCATCCGGGAGTTTGACCGAGCAAAGCGAAGTCTTCGGTTTGATTAAAAAGATCCTCTAAAGCGTAGTTTTCGCAAGTCGTCGCTTTTAGTCCTTAAATCGCACAAAGTAGCGCGAAATGTCGTTTAATGATATTCAAGCCTTCCGTGACCCATAATGGGTATTCCCAAGCATGTGGTTAAATATTACTACGCTCCCGTTCACTTAAAAGGTCACCAAAAGGCGTTGATTCAAAAGTTGACGCTTTTAGTCCCTCTAATGCGCAAACTTGCGCATATCATCGTTTAATAGCATCGAAGCCTTATCTAATCCATATTAGGCATTCTTGAGAGTATTATTAAACATCATGATGCTTCGGGTTCGTGAAAAGGTCATTCAGAGGTATAATTAAACATATTGACGCTTTTAACCCTTCGACGCGTAAACTTTCAAATAATTGCGTAAACGGTTCCTCTTGATCAACAAGTGGCTCATTCGTGAATATGATTGCCGTGTAATGTTATTCAGAGGCTTATATTAAGCATGTTAACATTCCCAGTCCTTTTATAATCAAAGTTTTTGATTTTTTGCAAAATTAGTCCCTCAAATTCAACGTTTGACTTTATTAGGGTTTAGTACACGTGTCGATATATCATTGGACGTGTTTTTACGAGGTGTTACAAACATGAGTGTTGGTGCATACGTCTGTCGACTTCGTCTTGTATCGATTCTTACATTGCTCAGGGCACGTAAAACGAGAAAATTGGTTATCTGGCATGTTCAAACGAAATTACATAGGTAATTCCGTTTGAAATGGATCAGGGATTTCAAACGAAATTAGCTTTGCTAATTTCGCTTGAAACTGTAATCTCGTTTGAACCTGTAATTCCGCATGAATCTGATTTCGTTTGAGTATGTTCAAACGGAATTAGAAAGTCTATAAATAGTTGATAGGTCTTGTCATTTGAAATGGAATTAGTTTGTGTGTTTCCGACGGCGAAGCGCTGTCGAAGTGTCTACAGAACTGTAATCGTATCAGAATCAATATACAAGACAGTTTTAGTGAATATCTTGCTGAATTCAACTCATCATGTCTGTTTCCGCCTTTCATATTGAGTAGAACGCCTCTGATCGACTCATCTCGGGTCTGACAATGATCCTACATGTGGTATCAGAGCTCAGGAGGAGGAGTTCTGCAGATATCAGCTTGATTTCATCTCGTTTTCTGACTTCTACACCTTCTTTTATCAATTGAACAAGTTTTAACGGTTAAAATGGCCTGATTTTTTCACAACATAAGCGAAATTGTGTTTTAACAAACCCTTGAGAAAATCATATCAAAATTCAAAGTAAAAGTGACAAAAATGGGCCAAACAGTTTAATTCCGTTTGAACGAGTACCATAATTTCGCTTGAAAATTTGAAACGGAATCAGTGATTCCGCTTGAAAACCTTTTTCCGTTTGGTGATTCCGCTTGAAAATTTCAAGCTGAATTAGTTATTTCGTTTCAAGTTTGTGATTCCGTTTGAAAGAGTAGTGTTTTCAAGCGAAATTAGATATTCCGCTTGAAAGGGTATTTCGCTTGAAGTTGGAATTCCGTTTGAAACTGTTTGAATCTTAAATCCGTTTGAAGTTGTTGTTTCAGGTTAATCTCGCTTGAGTTGTAATTTCGCTTGAAAGACCTTATTCCGTTTGAAAGCTACTGTTTTGTGAAAAAGTTTATCGGATCATGGAAGAGGAATTCTATAACGCGTTTGCTACATCTTCGACTAGTCCAGCTGCCATTGCTCAAAACATGAACTTGGAAAACGAAACTGGAACTTTACAAAAACCCCCGAAACTTATGGGAATTGAGGAGTACCATGGCTGGAAAAATCGTTTTGAGAATTGGGTTCAGGCAAACCATCTAAGAGCTTTGGAAAGTATTGAAACAAAATATGTTAGACCACAGACTGCTTTGAAAGTTGATAAAATCATTTCAGAATTCACAGACAATGAGAGAGATAGTTATAAAGGAGAGAAAATGATGATTAGTCTTCTACAACAAGCTGTCAAAGAAGACATCTTTATTTTGCTTCAGCATGATGGTAGTGCATTTTCGATTTGGGAGGCACTTGAGAAGAAGTTTGAAGGAAGTACAGAGATGCTCAAGAGTAAAGCATCTCTACTGAAAAAGGAGTTTGAGTTGTTTACAAGTATGCCAGGGGAGACTACAAAGACTCTTATTGAGAGATATTGTCATCTTGTGCGTACCATGTCTCAGTTGAAAATTACTAAAACTCCAGCAGAATGGGTTGAAAAGTTAGCTGACGCATTACCTCAGAAAGAATGGGGTACTTATCTCATGATCTTAAAGAATTCTAGAGAATTTAGCAGATTGTCAATTGTACAGTTTATTGAAAAGCTTGAGGCACAGGATCTTGAACAACAAAAGATTGCCAGAATGAACAGCTCAAGCAATCAACAAGACATCAAATTGTATTATAAAGGAAATATTCAAACTGTTGAAGCAAGTCCTAAGATCCAAACCGCTTTTAGTGCAGGAAATTCATCTGGATCAGTCAGTCAAAGTTCAATCAACACTAGTGGATTTTCAAATGTTAATCCTCCAAGTGTTCAAAGTTCAAATGTTGGTAATGAACATCTGATTCAGTGCAATGTTGCTTTGCATCTTCAAAATGGTCAGAATTTTTCTGATGAAGTTGTTAAAAGCCATATGGCATTACTGGTTACTGCTTTGGAATCTTATGAAGGATTGATTGCTGGAAGAATTGGTAATCCTATGCTAACCAAGGAAGATTATGACCAGATTGATGCAGAGGAATTGGAACTCATGGACATCAAATGGTGTCTAGCTAGTGTTTTGAGAAGAGCTGAAAAGTTTAAAATGATTACAGGAAGAAATGATTTTTTAGATGCTCATGTTTCAACTTTGGGTTTTGACAAATCTAAAGTTACTTGTTTTCGATGCAGGGAGAAAGGTCATTTTAAGCGAGAATGTAAAAATCAAGAAGCAAATGGTGCAAAGAATCCGTTTGGTGGTCATGATTACTATCGGAAGGCTATATATCAACAAGTTGCTCATCAACCACATGTAACATTCCTATTTTTATATAAGAATTATAGGTTTGGTTAAATTTATTAACCACTAGTAACTAGTTTATTTTAATATAAATATTCAACCCAAATAGTTTTAAACACTATTTTATCTATAGTTGGTTGAAATATTATTTTAATTAATTGGCCTATATATGGGTGACCTTTCTAATAAAATAAAAGTCTATAAAAAAACTTATATTATTAGACGGGTAGATTACGGGTAATTTGACTACTAAAAATATGAAGTACCTGGACGGGCCCAGGAACCTTTTAATTAAATTATAAAAATACATGATATTTGAACTTACTCTATTTTAAAAAAACTTGGTTCAAAATATAGACACAAATATTCTGGTTCTAATGACATATTTATTATTTTATAAAACGTTATATTTTAAAAGTTATAAGCACTAAATAAGTGAAGCAGCTAAATTAATTATAATATATAAAATCAAAATTTACTAAATTAAAAGTATACGTATGTATTAATAAATTTAATAGTAAAAATAATTTAAACTTAATATAAATTTAATTGTTTACGTGTAAGATAAGATAGAATTGAATTAATAAAATAATATTGAAAATGTATGACTAATAAAATGAGTTAATCCATGTATGGCACGTGTATAACATTCTAGAATATCTTGAGCTCAAAATGCATGTATAAATAGAATAGTGATGTTCATTTTTATCTCATGTCCACTTCTTAGCTACTCTATCACCATATATAAATATTCTTTTTATTATTATTATTTACCCAATAATAATAATAAAGCCATGTTCCGTTTTAAGTGTTTTAACTCCCGATCACCGCTACCCTTTCCGATTGATCTGAGCCCCATAACACATGTCAAGGCTCTGCCTGACTAAGTTCGTTGGGGTTCTGTCTCGTGACATCAGGATAAGGTTGAATGAGGGGTACTATACTTAACACGAGTGCAATATATATTTTTAAATAGCTCAGAAGTTATACCCAAAAATTTATACCAGGAGGCTTTCTAGTTGAACCCTAAAGTTACAAAGTGGGTCCATTCTCTTTTCTAACCGTTTTATTCCCTTTTTGTCCCAAACCATAACAACTCTCACCAAAACTATTATTTATTATTATATTTTGTTCACAAGGAAACCTTAGTTAAGACCCCTAAGTGATTCTGTATAAACTCTAAAATTTTCAGAACAATCAGAATCAGGATCAGGGCCCCTAAAACTC
Organism: Helianthus tuberosus; assembly: GCA_030545235.1. Classification (NCBI taxonomy): domain Eukaryota; kingdom Viridiplantae; phylum Streptophyta; class Magnoliopsida; order Asterales; family Asteraceae; genus Helianthus; species Helianthus tuberosus. The sequence goes on along the minus strand of CM060434.1, from coordinate 68,229,493 downwards.
AGGGGGGGGGGGTATTCCCTACTCGACGATTATCCACATATCTTGCTGTCTAAATCGAATTTCTTCGATCCGTCGACTCACACAAGCTAGTTGGAAACGTGGCAACCCTATGGTGAATGGTGACCCGTCGCGTCACACGACGCCCTCAGGGTGACCCCTCGCGTCACGCGAGGGGGTCAAAATCTCAGTATAAATAGAGGGGTTTGGTATTTGCATTTCTGCGTTGGAACGACGTTAAAATTCATTTCCTACGTCGAGATATCACATGTTTACTACAAAACACACACAACACGAAACGCTGCCGCAATAACAGGGTATTAACTCGATCGCTGCTACGATTCAATGTCTGATCGATTGAAACTATCCGACAGGATGTTTAAGTATTATCCTTTGTCATTAGTCGTGATTCCGACAGGATGTTTGAGTACTACCTGAACTCGGGGAATACTCTGTCATTCGTTGTGAATCCGATGGATGTTTAAGTGATTGCACTTTGTCATTTGTCGTGAGGGTTTTAATCTCGTGAGTTATCGTAAATGTTGTATTAGTTACTTACCTAGTTCGTGTGCACTAGGTTACAAGATTAATCAATAGGCTAAGCTCTGCCCATATAAATCTGCATGCTTATAAAGTGAGTCATTCTCTTTTTATCAAAGTATTTTACAAAACTCTATTTATTTCAAAGTTATAATTACAGGGATTAAGTCTTTGTAATCACCAAATTACAGCCAGTATGTGGGGTTTTGTATACATTACTTGATAATCTTTGCCATTGGACAAACGGGTGGCCAATGGTGATATGACCATAGTCACAGATCCAGTCGAGTGACAAATACTGTGGGTAGTTGGTTGATATATGGAAACAATGTAATCACCCTTAATACTGTAAATTATAACAAACGTGTCATTTTAGTAAATAGAATGATTCACCAGTATTTCCTGCTGACAAAACCTTTTTAAAACGCGTTTCAGGTATTTACAGTAGATTGGAGTAAGAGATGGATACGGCACTGAAAGGCTTCAAGAAGTGGCTTATTTTATTAATTAAATCAAATTAATAAATATTGTTTTATGTAATCAAATTTAACTTTATTAAAGCTACCATTGTAAAACATGGGTTTATCCCATCTATTTAATAAATAAAAATCCGGTGTTTTCTAAACTCTGATATTTTTCCTAACTCACGGTCCTGATGAAAATTCCGCTGCAATATTTTTCAAAATAATCACCAGTACCACTTGGCTATTCGCGGCTCCCGATTCCGTTCAGGGTGGGTCGGGGATCGTGACAGAAGGTGGTATCAGAGCCACTGAATTAAGCCTATAGGTGTTATGATAATAATACCTAAGTTTAAACGAAGAGTTAGGAACTTGATATTTTATGGTAGCACTCAGGATAGTATTTAGACTTGAACTTAAGAAAAGATGCCTTAGTATAAGATTTGATATAAATACTTGCGATGAGTTTTTGGTATGCCCTGAGAATGATAATTAGAATATTGCAGGCGATAGCAATTAATTGCTATTAATCCTTGCTTATTGATATTACTTGGTTTAGAATAAAATATGTTATGGGAATACAAATTTCCTTGATTCGGGATAAAAGCCTTAATAAAAGAGGCACTTTAAAAAAAAAAAAGACTATTTATGGGAATATACAAATTTTCTCCGGCAAGACTGGGTAGGATGTAGCAGACTCTCCAGTTTGTCCGGATATACTGAAGTTACCTCTCCGGCGAAAACCAGATAAGACGGGGTATATAATATGTCAAACAAGTGACAAGATTTCCCTAAATAGTATCATGACCTGATATCTGATTTGTTTTTTTTTTAATATGAATCTGTTAAATACATAGACCTTATAGAGGGTATGTATATTACAGCATGTGAAATATATGATTATATAGATATGTATATCTATAAATTCCAAAAGTCAATTAAGAATAAAGCAAAAGCATATGTGTCTAGATTTCTTTATCAAGAATCTCTTTTCCGATATCAAACATTATTTCGTTTGATCATCTACCTCGTAACTCGAGCGACAATAATAACAATGAAAACCCATTAAGTTAGGATACCATCAAAAGTGTAAAAATTTCCAAATACATTACCATAGACTATTAACGCTAGTAAGAAGCTTGTAAAGTTGTGCTAGTGCACAAGAAAACACATGAAACTTAAATTATACGTCCACCGACGTCGAAGTATATCACATACGACTTCCAAGGCAAGACCTTTGGGAAAATATAAATTGGGCACGATGACACCAATGCGAATTCCGTCCGTGGAAGAACTACTAATCAAAAAGAAACACTTGGCCGCGTGATCCTACAAACAACACGAATCTTGCTAAGGTACGTTAAAACAAGATTTCATAACAATCGGTACATAGTTTAATCAGAATCATAATTATTGGCGCTGCAAAAGGAGTCACATACCTTTGCAAATTCCCTATTTCATTTTATTCGACATTCCCTAGTGATGTCACTTAACAACGGTTATCACACGAAATTCCAGATAAAGTTCTTATATTTCTTTTTCTGACTTGACTTTCGTATTTCTACTTCCTCTAATGGTCATCATACTATGAGGATTTCTTTCATAGTAGTGAATATTGATCTATTTCATTTCTTGGTAAATCCACACGTTACACATGCATTGTTTGTTGTGCATGTGGTTCGTTTGATTTATGAAGACCACTGGAGGGCTTCATTCCGATTTGTTAATTTTTTTTCAAACTCAAATATCATTCCGCTTTTTGCACTGTGAACCGCATTATTGCAAAACGGTGACTCTTTGATATCGAGTCAATGAATTTTGTTAAACCATTGAGGTGAAGAATTTATATTTTTATATATATGTATAAATTATGTTGAGATATACTCTCATTTAAGTTTATGTTTAAGTTATTTATTATTAATAATTTTATTATTAGTAATAATATATTAATAATAGTAGTGTTAATATTATTTTTAGGTACTAGGGTTATTGTCAGGGGCAGATATTAGATAGCCTAACCTTAGTTAGGCATGGACTGATCACCTATGCTTAAACAAGACAGCACTAACCAATATCCACCCATGATAATGACTAGTTAATATATATAAATTAAGTCATCATACTTATTTAGTAAATTTTAATTATATATAAAAATATTTTACTTTATACTGTAAGGAGAAGACATATTTTCATAAAACAATACAAGAATCAGAGGGACGAATAAAATTATATAAATAATTGTCTATCACATGTTTTGTGGTAACTATGTACCGTAACGCTCTGGCAAGAAAATGACCATATAAGAATAATATGGTAGTCATCAACTACGTTGGGTTAGGGGAACATTGTAATATATAAGAATAGTCCCCGTTTTCACTTATTTACAACATTTGTAGATACATTCACAACGTTATATAGTTTCAAAATGAAAATAAGTAATCACATAGAATCAACCCATTAAGTGTTATATATTTACAAAATATTTTACAAATACTTTTGTACAATAAATATTTTTACACCTTTATTTACAACTTTCATTTAACGTTATAATAGTGATTTCTTTTACAAAATAATAATACTAAAATATTTTGTAATGTAATAACTTCATTGCGGTGTTTTGTAATATATATTACATAGTAAATATAAGTTATTTTACATAGTATAGTAAAATACTAAAATAATATTTATTTAAAAGTGGTGACCATTTACATATAATAACAATGCATAACAAATAATATATATTACATAGTATTTATATTTGATATGTAAGATACGATTCAGACAGGGACACAAATAATATATATTACATTTGCTTTACAAATATAATATAATGGTTGGTCATGTCAAAACAACTTGTTCTTATTATATTTCGATCTCTAGGACATAGTATGAAAAATATGGTCACTAATCGTGTACTATCACATTGTTTCACAATTAAAACAACTTGGAACTCTAAACAATGATACACTAACTCTATTTTCTTTTGGTGTATCCTTGCAATTCACTCATCACAGCACATTGATTTTCTCATATCATAAATATTTGACAAATCATTTTTCATACTTTTATTTCATTTTGAATCTGTCGATTCTAAGTCTTCCTCAGTTGCCAATCAAAGTAAGCTTTCTTTTGACAAAGAATTTTATTGATTCTAAAAGTCCTTCACATTCATTTTAAATATCTATTGATCATATATCTTTTAGCTTGAACCTAGTCACTTTGAAAATTTTATTATTTCATCTCATTCGTTTATCATCGATTTCTTGAACTAATTCAGTTAAACCATTGAATCCTATTTATTATACAACTCATATTCACAAAATTAGATATTTTGATTCTGTGTCATTTATCTTAATATTGTTTTTATTAACTAAGATGTAACATAAGTCTAAAAGAAATATCGTAACCCAAATCTCGAGGACGAGATTTAAAACAAGGTGGGGAGGATGTAACATTCCTATTTTTATATAAGAATTATAGGTTTGGTTAAATTTATTAACCACTAGTAACTAGTAACTAGTTTATTTTAATATAAATATTCAACCCAAATAGTTTTAAACACTATTTTATATATAGTTGGTTGAAATATTATTTTAATTAATTGGCCTGTATATGGGTGACATTTCTAATAAAATAAAAGTCTATAAAAAAAACTTATATTATTAAACGGGTAGATTACGGGTAATTTGACTACTAAAAATATGAAGTACCTGGACGGGCCCAGGAACCTTTTAATTAAATTATAAAAATACATGATATTTGAACCTACTCTATTTTAAAGAAACTTGGTTCAAAATATAGACACAAATATTCTGGTTCTAATGACATATTTATTATTTTATAAAACGTTATATTTTAAAAGTTATAAGCACTAAATAAGTGAAGCAGCTAAATTAATTATAATATATAAAATCAAAATTTACAAAATTAAAAGTATACGTATGTATTAATAAATTTAATAGTAAAAATAATTTAAACTTAATATAAATTTAATTGTTTACGTGTAAGATAAGATAGAATTGAATTAATAAAATAATATTAAAAATGTATGACTAATAAAATGAGTCAATCCATGTATGGCACGTGTATAACATTCTAGAATATCTTGAGCTCAAAATGCATGTATAAATAGAATAGTGATGTTCATTTTTATCTCCTGTCCACTTCTTAGCTACTCAATCTCCATATATAAATATTCTTTTTATTATTATTATTTACCCAATAACAATAATAAAGCCATGTTCCGTTTTAAGTGTTTTAACTCCCGATCACCGCTACCCTTTCCGATTGATCTGAGCCCCATAACACATGTCAAGGCTCTGCCTGACTAAGTTCGTTGGGGTTCTGTCTCGTGACATCAGGATAAGGTTGAATGAGGGGTACTATACTTAACACGAGTGCAATATATATTTTTAAATAGCTCAGAAGTTATACCCAAAAATTTATACCAGGAGGCTTTCTAGTTGAACCCTAAAGTTACAAAGTGGGTCCATTCTCTTTTCTAACCGTTTTATTCCCTTTTTGTCCCAAACCATAACAACTCTCACCAAAACTATTATTTATTATTATATTTTGTTTACAAGGAAACCTTAGTTAAGACCCCTAAGTAATTCTGTATAAACCCTAAAATTTTCAGAACAATCAGAATCAGGATCAGGGTCCCTAAAACTCAGGGGGGGTATTCCCTACTCGACGATTATCCACATATCTTGCTGTCTACATCGATATTCTTCGATCCGTCGACTCACACAAGCTAGTTGGACACGTGGCAACCCTATGGTGAATGGTGACCCGTCGCGTCACGCGACGCCCTCAGGGTGACCCCTCGCGTCACGCGAGGGGGTCAAAATCTCAGTATAAATAGAGGGGTTTGGGATTTGCATTTTTGCATTGGAACGAAGTTAAAATTCATTTCCTACGTTGAGATATCACCTGTTTACTACAAAACACACATAACACGAAACGCTGCCGCAATAACAGGGTATTAACTCGATCGCTGCTACGATTCAATGCCCGATCGATTGAAACTATCCGACAGGATGTTTAAGTACTATCATTTGTCATTAGTCGTGATTCCGACAGGATGTTTGAGTACTACCCAAACTCGGGGAATACTCTGTCATTCGTTGTGAATCCGATGGATGTTTAAGTGATTGCACTTTGTCATTTTTCGTGAGGGTTTTAATCTCGTGAGTTATCGTAAATGCTATATTAGTTACTTACCTAGTTCGTGTGCACTAGGTTACAAGATTAATCAATAGGCTAAGCTCTGCCCATATAAATCTGCATGCTTATAAAGTGAGTCATTCTCTTTTTATCAAAGTATTTTACAAAACTCTATTTATTTCAAAGTTATAATTACAGTGATTAAGTCTTTATAATCACCAAATTACAGCCAGTATGTGGGGTTTTGTATACATTACTTGATAATCTTTGCCATTGGACAAACGGGTGGCCAATGGTGATATGACCATAGTCACAGATCCGGTCGAGTGACAAATACTGTGGGTAGTTGGTTGATATATGGAAACAATGTAATCACCCTTAATACTGTAAATTATAACAAACGTGTCATTTTAGTAAATAGAATGATTCACCAGTATTTCCTGCTGACAAAACCTTTTTAAAACGCGTTTCAGGTATTTACAGTAGATTGGAGTAAGAGATGGATACGGCACTGAAAGGCTTCAAGAAGTGGCTTATTTTATTAATTAAATCAAATTAAGAAATATTGTTTTATGTAATCAAATTTATCTTTATTAAAGCTACCATTGTAAAACATGGGTTTATCCCATCTATTTAATAAATAAAAATCCGGTGTTTTCTAAACTCTGATATTTTTCCTAACTCACGGTCCTGATGAAAATTCCGCTGCAATATTTTTCAAAATAATCACCGGTACCACTTGGCTGTTCGCGGCTCCCGATTCCGTTCAGGGTGGGTCGGGGGTCGTGACACCACATCAACAAAAAGATTCACAAACTGCTCATGGGAAAATGATCGAAGATGCAAACAAGAAAGCTTATTATGGTATCATTGATCAAGATGATGAAAAGATGGCTCCAGGATTTAGCTGGGATAAGTTTGTGGATGAGAATAAGAAGTTTAAAGCTTTCATTGCTCAAATTGTTCAAAAGCCAGAATTGATGAAAGAATGGATAGCAGTGTTATCTGATGAAGAGAAAAGTCAAGATGAAGAATTTGGTTCTTCTGAAAACAGTTCAACAGATACTAGTGATGATGATTAAGAAATTGAACAGATAAACATTGGAAAAACTCATTTATCTTCTGACAGTTTTGAATTTTATTTTGCAGAAAAATTGAAGAAACTTAAAGAGAGAAAAGCTGCAAAAGAAATGAAAGAAGTTAAAATTGTTGAGAAGATAGTTGAAGTGGAGAAGGTGATCGAAGTTGAAAAGATCGTTGAGGTTGAAAAGATTGTGGAAATTGAAAAGATTGTTGAAGTCACAAAACCTTGTCTTAAATGTTTGGAATCTTGCAAAAAATGTGATGAAAAAGATGAGAGGTTTAGTGAACTAGAAAAGTTGAAAGAAAAATTATTGTTTGACGTTAAGAATGTGAAAGAGTCGTATGATGTATTGAACAAGACTGTGAATAGTTTGCAGAAGACAAACTCTGAAAGAGAAGATGCGTTGACGATGATGAATGCAACCATGATGTCTAAACAGAAAGAGATCAACTACTACATTGAAGAATGTGCTAAGTTGAAGCAGGAGTTGGAAATTGAAAAAGTTGAAAATGAAAGAATCAGACGATTACTGAAAAGTTATACAAGTTCTGATTACTTAATTGACAGAATTTATCCAACTGTTGCAGGTTTTGAAGTGTTTGAAGATAAGAAGTCAAAGAAAAAGGATACTGGTAAGAAACAGAGTGTTAGTTACAATAAGTGTCCGCCTTCGATTTGGGAAGGGTATTCGCCTAGAAAACCAAATGAGGAACAAGTAAAAAAGGCAGTCAATATAAAGTTAGAGTCCGAGATAACCGATGCGTTACCAGATAATATTGACATCACGTTCTTAGCGTCCGATACAGATCATGAGTCTGAATTAATAAAAAAGATGGTCGATCAGGTGTTGGATAAGGATGAGGAGTCAGAGTCACAGTCCGAGTCTGGAAGTTCGAGTTCGTTTGTCAAGAGTTCAAAGTCGTCGGGAAAACGGGTTTATAGTAAAGAATTTTTGTTATCAAAATTCAATTTGAATGACGAAACATTTGAGGTTGCATATACTTTGAATGATTCTGACAAATTATATTTTGATAAAAAGTTTCCAATAAGAGGTGTTAAAACTGAAATGATCAAAAAGGTTTTCAAAATGACAGAAATTAATATTTCTGAAATAAAATATGTAAATCTTAATGAAAAACCTAAAATACACCTCAAGAGTTCAACGACGTTTAAACAAGAAAAAGGGTTACAGTTCTGGTTCTGGTTTTCAAAAGAAACCAAACCATAACGGTAATTTCAAAAAGAAAGGTCTTGGATTTATTCCACCAGAAAATTATAAAAATGAGAAAACTTCTAAAACAAATACAAAATTTGTTCCAGGAACATTTGCTGAGGATGAAAAAAAGAGCTCATTCCGGAGACAGTCAAATCAGGAATTTCTTGCTGAAAAGAAGAAAACTGAAAATCATCAGAGAAAAGAGACTAGAACCTGTTACAGATGTTAAGAAGTTGGTCACATTGCCTGGAATTGTCCTAAAGCAACCAACACAAAACAGGGAGTCTCAGAAAAACTCAAAGAAATAGTTGTTGATAAAACCGAACCACCAACTGAAAGGTTTAAAATTTTTGAAAATTCAACATATGAAGTTGGTGAGTGTTCGAAAAGGTTTTACAAGAAAAGGGGAAATCTTGACAATCAAGCTTGGGTTGTTAAGAAATCAGATGTAAAATCTGGCGATGAATCTGATTCCACAAAATCAGAGGAGCCACAAGTTGTTAAAAATGGTGAAAACTCAGTTCCGCCTTTGGATGATGTTCATTTTCCACCATTGCGGACTGAGAATTTTAAATCAAAAATTGGAAAAGTTGAAATCTCAAATCAATTCTATTCTGAAAAGAAAGAATTTGATGTTGAGAAAGCATTTAATGGAAATGTGAAATTTTTTTTTTTGAGAAAATGGTCGATGGTAAAGTCAAAGGGGTTAAAGATTTTTATGCTACAAAGAAAGCAACTTATATCCCTGGTAAAGATGAGAAAGTCACACCCAAGGACGGTCAGGCTTGGGTGTCCATACTCTTTGTTTAGAAAAACCTGAGTTGCCGGAGCTCCCAGGTTGGTAAGTGTGGAGCAGGTATCGGCATCTTTCTTGAGAAATTCACAAGTTGGTAACTGTGATATTTCGACTTACAAGTGGTAAATCAGGGACATTAAGTTGTACTTGATTTTCTACAAGTGGTGTTTGTTGTTTGATCTAAAATTGTTAAATTTTTCATGTGATATAGAAATCAACAAGGTGATGAATTGATCCCCTAACCTACAAGTGGTTTTATAAAATCAACAAAATTTATTTTCCGGAAAAACCATTTGATTAAAACAAACTTAAGTGTTTTGAGATCTAAATGGGAAAATAGTTTGTTGTGAGGGGGAGTTCTGATTGTTTATGCCAAGTGGATGGCGATTTGAAGTGATTCGATATCAGTTGTCACTTTACTTGTACAGTTTGTTTTCAAATTTCCTTTAAATGTGTTTGAATTTTAGGGAGAGTTAGAAATTTTCAGAAAATCCAAAAACATTTGAAAATTTGAAAATGACAAAAACATGATAAATACAAAATGAGTTTTGGTGTCAAAAAGAGGAAATGATAGTACATCAGTTGACAGTTACAGTATGCTAAAGAAATGTAATGTTTAAATAGCGTTAAACGGTCTCACTGATGATATGCCGATAGGTTTTTACACATTTAGTAAGCTTTTTCGGGATATAAACTTAAATTCAAACTTGCTTATTTCGGGGGGAACACTTCTTGGATATATAGGTAACCCCTGAAATTTCGTTTGAAGGATCCCTCTTTCTGAGATACTAGGTCTTTATGCTCAGTGATATCTGGGGTATTATCCCAGGACTTCTGATTTTGCGGAAGCAATGGCCTAGTCCCCGGAGAATACTTTACGCTTGCTTGAAATAAAAGCCTGCCCTCAGCATAAAAAATGATGAAACATTGAAAAATGCTAATCATGTGTTGTTGTAAAAAAGATCCTCTAAAGGGGACCCACCAAAAGTTGAAGCCGTCATCTCTTTGCTGAACGGAAGTTCTGACCTGAGCTCTCACGGTTCTTCGCATCTAACCCCTTACAGATATCATCTGTGGTATACTCACCTGTAAGACTGAATATTGGGATCTGGATACTAGAGTATATTCAAGAGGTGGGACACATGGATGAGTTTAAGTCCTTAATACATCTAATTCATATCCTGAATCAATTGAAATTTGTGTGAGAATTTAAGTGGATCAATATATCGGCAATCTAAGTGAATTGTTTAATTCTTAATGTGTAACTAAGCTCAACGGTACTTGTGACTTGTCAAAAACTGATATGATCCTCTTACACAAACTCACAAAAATATTGTATGTGAATATTTCTTTATTTCATTTCATTCAAAAATTCAAAAAGATTTTAGTGCGTTTTAGCATAAATTTTTGAAAAATTCAAAAAGATTTTCGACAACTGATGTTGGAGAGCTGATTTTCAAAATTCCAAGTGCTAAAGATGATGAGCATGTGGTGAGAGGGAGTGTGTGTCTAAATGAGAAAAGATTTTGAATATTAGCCTGCAAGTGGTTCATCAGTTATTAACATTGTTAAATCATATGTTAATTAATGTATGTTTTTACATGTGGTAAACAGAGTATAAATTTGTCCAATGTTAAATTTGTGAAATTTATTGTGAGGTAGAGGATGTGCAGGATAGCCTGGATTCTGAAGTCTGAGTTTAGAGCCAGGTCACGATCCTGATCCTGTGAAAGCCAGATTGCAATCAACATCCGAGGGTAGATGAGATTATTCGAGGGGAGTCTGTTGATGCTGAAGAGGAGAAAGAAATAAAATTTGAAGATGCTGACACTGTCAGATACTTTGAAGAGAAGCCCAAAGACTGATAAAGACTGAAGACGTTGAAGACTCGACACTTAAGACTCGTCAACATCCGAGGGGGAGTCTGTTGGTGCATACGTCTGTCGACTTCGTCTTGTATCGAGTCTTACATTGCTCAGGGCACGTAAAACGAGAAAATTGGTTATCTGGCATATTCAAACGAAATTACATAGGTAATTCCGTTTGAAATGGATCAGGGATTTCAAACGAAATTAGCTTTGCTAATTTCGCTTGAAACTGTAATCTCGTTTGAACCTGTAATTCCGCATGAATCTGATTTCGTTTGAGTATGTTCAAACGGAATTAGAAAGTCTATAAATAGTTGATAGGTCTTGTCATTTGAAATGGAATTAGTTTGTGTGTTTCCGACGGCGAAGCGCTGTCGAAGTGTCTACAGAACTGTAATCGTATCAGAATCAATATACAAGACAGTTTTAGTGAATATCTTGCTGAATTCAACTCATCATGTCTGTTTCCGCCTTTCATATTGAGTAGAACGCCTCTGATCGACTCATCTCGGGTCTGACAACGATCCTACAGTGAGCCAAGAAGGCAACACATCCTTTACGCAAAAACTTCCGTGCCTTTAAACAACTGATGATCCGTAGAGGCGTATCCTGCTTCTCCCCATGTATCACAATCATCTCTTCATTCGCCATCGGGATACGGATAATCTTCTCATGGCATACGATCTCAGCTCGATTACTTGACAACCAATCCATCCCAACTACTATGTCGAAGCTTCCCAACTCAACTGGCAGGAGATCTATCGAAAACTCCCGCTCTCCAAGCTCTATCACACAGCCTCTAATCACTTCACTAGCTTCTACTAGCTTCCCATTAGCTAGTTCTATCGAGTACGGTATATCTAACTTACTTGCAACTAGCCCAAGTATATTCTTAAACTCTAGGGATACGAAGCTATAATCGGCACCGGTATCAAATAGCACAGATGCAAAGTGTTGATTAATAGGGAACGTACCAGTGACTACGTTCGGATCCTGGCGAGCTTCCCTAGCTCCAATGTTGAAGACTCTTCCCTGGGCTTGGTTATTCTTTGGGCAGTCCCGCTTGAAGTGCCCTACATCACCGCAACTAAAGCAACCTTGACCGTTCCCAGTACCACCCTGATTGTTGTTTTGGTTGCGTCTCTCTTGATTGTTGTTATTATTCCCTCCGCGGTTTCCATTTCCCGCCTGATTCCCGTTTCCATTCCGGTTTCCATTACCTCCCTGGTTATTTCTATTCCCATTACCATTTCCACCACGGTTACCATTGCCGTTACCGCCTTGTCTACCATTTCCACGACCGGTTCCATACCAGCATGTATCTTTTGAATGACCAACTTTCCCGCAAGTTTCACATTTCCCAACTCTGCATCGACCAGCATGATGAAACTGACATACATCACACTTGGGCAGGGTGCCCATATACCCTTTTCCTCTGTTCTCAGTACCGGTAGCACTAGCTTGTGCCTCAACTGGTGGGTTAGCGTCTCTACGCTTGTTGGCATTATTGTTTGCACGAGTACCCTTCTTGAAGTTTGAAAACTTCCTTTTGTTTTCTCCAGACCACTCCACATGAGTCTCCTTCTTCTTTTGCTCAGTGATCGAAAACTTGCCCAATCTGATCGCTTCTTCAGTCAATGCCATGCTCAAGTCGATGACTTCAGTAATTGTTGGTGGCTTGGAAGTAGTTCCCATGCTGAGTATCTGGGGTGCCAATCCCCAAATGAAACGTTCAACCCGCTTGAACTCTGGTTCTACCATGTAAGGGACAACATGAGACAAATGAAACCTTCCATTTTCAGATTCCAAAATTCAGTTTCCAATTTCTGAATTTCTGCCCTCGAACAGTACTTCTTACGCATCAGCTCTTTCAACTCGTCCCAAGACAACGCATACGCTGCAGCTTCACCCAAAGTTTGAACCTGAAGGCTCCACCATGACAGGGCTCCATCTAGGAATAGTCCAGAAATGTAGGTGACTTGATGCTCTGGCGCACACTTACTTATCCGCAGCACAAAATCTGTCTTCTCAGCCCATCTCACAAAGGCTACCGCACCTCTAGTGCCGTCAAAGTTCAGAGGCTTGCAGTCCAGAAACTGCTTATAAGTACAACCTGTACTCAAGCAACATCATTCACAGAAAGCATTAGAAAACGCACATGGAAATGTCCAAACGTATTGTAATGTGTCTTAAGTGACTTAAACATTACCGTTAGGTGGGTTATTCCCTGAGGTGCCTCCATTGTGTTCGGAGCATAGGGCCTCATGTTGTGCGATTTCCTGTGAAATTCGTTCTTGCAATTCTGCCTCGGTTGTGGGCAACTGAGTGTTCCTTCGAGGAGGCATCTTCTAAGAAGAAGATTGTATAGGTCAGGCCTTATTCGTATAATAAATATATAGTACGTATATGTAATAGCATTCATTATAGCAAGCAATCATATAACATCACAATCATAGCACAAACATGTAAATCAACAACGTATTTAATGAGAACATGACGATTGAGCTTTCATTAATCATCGACCACAGTTACATCGTTTACATAGTGTATCACATCAAAAGGGACACAGGGTCACACTACCCTTGTCCAACAAGTCTATCAATATACAAAAGTCATACAATCAAAAGGTGGTCTCCAAAAGGCTTCACAAGCTCGGCTCAATAGTGGTGCTCTCATCAAAAGCAATGCAACCTACATAAAACCAAAAACCACTATGCTGATGGTGGTGGTGGAGGAAAGAAAAGCAAGTTGCGCACATGCGCAAGCTCCTCCTCGAGCTCATATACATGACGCATCAGATAACTGATCTGCTGCTCGACAGTGAGAAATCAAGCATCAAACTCTGGAAAAGGGGCAAGAGGAGCAGGTGGATGAGCAAAAGGGGACGGTGATGAACGAGGGGGAACAAAAGCAGGCTGACAAGGGCACGGTAAAGGAAGCGGAGTCAGCTCAAGCTCCAAAATCCTATGACTCATAATCTCAAACTGAAGCTGTAGTGATAAAAGTAACTCATCCCGTATATAGCCAACAAAATGAGAGGGATGGTAGGGATCTGAAATCGGCATAGAATACGGTGGGAACCATTGGAATGGCTCATCAAGTGGTGAAGAAGTAAAAGGAGCAAACGGTGTAGACTGAGGGATCTGTGGAAAAGCTGCTGAAACATAAGGATCATGACTAGGCTGCTGGCCTGAAGTACCTTACCCTGGACAGGGTGCGGATATATCCTGATGGAAGACAATAGGTAAGTCAGTGCGATGGACGTCGGACTCCATAGAGGGAAAAGGAGCAACATCAGCGGGTGCTGCGGGTGCAGGTGGAGGAATAAGTGGCTCAATAACAGAAGGTCAACGAGTGCAGGAACTGGGTCAGGTATGAGGGGTGCAATGTCAGGTATGCCAAAAGGAATAGGGTCATGATCAGGCATGGGCTCAGGATCAGCAGGTGCAACATCAGGCTGATCAAGAGGAACAAAATCTGGCTCAGGATCAAGCTCGGGGTTGTGTGGAGGATATGGTGCAGCTGACATAGCAGTATCATCGTCAGATTCAGTAGCGTAACGTCATAATCCAACTGCCTGTAAAGCTGAAGACGTCACAGACTCAAAGGAATCTGAGACAGAGTGCAAACTAGAATCAGAGGATAACTCAATAACAGGGATCTCAAGAAGTGGAATAGCAACAATGTCCTCGTCTAGCTCTCCATCACCATGGGCGTCATCAGGAGGACCATCAACAAACAAATCAACGTCATCATCAAACAGATCATCAAAAGGCCAATCCTCAGGAGGGATGACCACTAGAGGAACAGGAGCGAGGATCGGTGCCACAATATGCTCACCATCGGGATGCCCGATGATAAGATGATCATGGACTGGAATGGGAACAACAAAAGGATCCTCGTCTGGAATACCATCAGCAAGGGGTAAGTCATCTCCAAAGTCAGGCAACGCGAACGGCTGAAAGTCGTCCTCGTCGTCTGATAGCATGTCTGGGTTGCTCTCAATGTCTGATGTAAAGATCTCCGGCTCCGGTGCAATCTCGTCATCTGAGACTACAGCCATAGGGTCATCGGTATCGGACAATCCGCTCTCGGATGAAGACATAGTGTCTGTAACAGAACAATCATAACATATGCACATATATTAACCACTATCATTTAGTATGCAATAAAAGATAATGTATCATGAAATCATGTATCCTTGTTATTCCTCATGAAACCTTTCTATCCTTCATAGTCTATCCCAGACTAAACCACAAATGTGACATTGCAATCGTTTTCTTTTTCTTTCCGTTTGTAAAAGTATTTGTTTCCCTGGATCTGGGCGTTTCGTGTATGCAATGAAAACATGTTGTAAGAATATTTTCGTGAGAGCCCCAAGGATTGTAGTCTAGACTCGAGAAAGAATCCTAGTTCGCTACAATCGAAGCTCTGATACCAAACTGTCACACCCTGACTTTTTGCGGAAGCGTGATTATGTGTGACTTGCTTAATATCATTGCATTCAACCATAACAAACAACTATATGATAAAGCTAGAGATGTTCATCCATTGATTAAGTTTTAAAACATAACAAAAACATTGTTTTCGAATCCAAACATAGACTTCAAATCCAAATTACAAACCATGCAAATTGTTTATAGTTCCATAAGGACTCGACAAAAGACTTTAAATAAAACTAGGCTTTGAAAGATGTGTCTTATCCAGGATAAGACACACTATACAAACCCTTAGACTCTGGATGACATCTTTTATTCCCAACATTACTTGAAACATCCAAACGCCCGCCAGATCCACATTTAATTCCCTGAAATACATGTAGTTTGAAAACATCAACAAAAGTTGAGCGAGTTCATGTGTTTTGTATGTGTGCACGAATAAACCTTTGTAATCATTGTAAGTATGTTTGTAAACCCGGTATGAAAGCAAACAAGGAAACATATCAATTAATGGTTTGCAAGGCCATTAACATGTGTGCAACGGCATAGGAAGGCTCAAACCTAGCAGATTTTGTACCGGGATTCCGGCTGTAAGACATTGTCACCTCATGGGCCAAACCCCGGTCCACATGGGTGTGGGCTCGCTACACCCAAATAGATCTATCACTCATGTCCCTCGGTCCTAACACGAGGATTAATGGTCTTAAGAGTGCGCCTACCCATTCGCATGATCTAACAGTACATTCCTTAGCTAACCATACCAATTGTAATCGTTTGTAAACATTTTGTAACATGTACTTCACCCCCGAAGTTATAAAACAAAAACAGTTAAAAGAAAAGGGGGACATGAACTCACAGTTTTGCGTTCTTCGTTTCCGACTGTAACTCAAAGTTTCCTCTGGTGTACACGACTACCTACAACGTACTACGGTTTATTAGATGAGCGGGTCGTGCCTTGACTTAGTATTAATTAGTGTCTTTGAGTTACGTTTCATTGTGTCTTTAAAATTATCCCAAGTTATATAATTATTTCTCAAAATAATAAATATTTTAACGTAAATTATATTTATTAAATTTTGAAATAATAGTTAAAATAATATATTTTAACTTATCACACTTATGTATTTATACATGTATATCCTTCCCAAGGATGGGTGTGTTTATATTCGTATTCTTATACTTGTATATTTTTGTCAAGTATCGGTGGCGTATTCCGATGTGTATTTATACGTACGAGAATACGTATTTTCTTTTAATTATTAAGTATCCTTATACTTAATTTTTGTATTAACTTTTCCGGAATAATATTTCTAATAAAAATTCATCAATATATATATAACATAGAAAAATTATTTATAATTTTTCCTTTGGCAAAAATAATTGTATTTTCATGTAAACTTCAAAAATAATATATTTTCAAGTCCAACTTAGAAAATATATATATATATAAATCCATTTTTCATCCAAAAATAATATATTTCATGTTTATCTAAGAAAATATATTTTTCACCCTAAAAATATTGTATTTCATGTTTGTTTGAGAAAATATATATTTTCTTCCAAAAATAATATATCTTCTAATAATTTCAAGAAAATATATATTTTTATTCACCCAAAAATAATATATTTTCTTATTGTCAAAAATATGATATAATTTTGTAATAATTGTAAAAATCATATTTTCATTCTCTTGGTGTCCAAAATACCAATTACCATAATATTCTTATGAACTTAAATTCCGGAATATTTTGTAAGTTATATTCCTTTGTTCGGTTTCTCCAATATTTTGGGTATAAATTGTATATTTATTTCTTGGAATTTTGGTAATATTTTGGAATGTAATTTTTGGTATTTTGATGAGTTATATTATTTCAAGTCCTAAAATAATATAACTAATACACATAATATACAAATAATCACACACATGGTGACTTCTAAATATATATATTTTCCTAAATACATATTTAGTCACTTTTATTTACAAAAACCAACCTCCAATATTTGTAATTTTTGTAACAAAAATTATGGCAAACTTTATATGAAAATTCATGGTTTAAAATACACTTGTAAATATTTGTTCAAAAATATTTTTCTAAGTGTTTAATTTTTAGAAAAAATTTGCCATAGTTGCCCCTAAAAATGGAGGTTTCCATGCTTTCAAAGCATATCATTTTCTTTTATAAATCAACACAATCAACAACAAACAAACCAATACTTACCAATTTGCCAAAATCATGCATAAATTACTACTTCATGAACTTGAAAATTTACAAAAATTTGTAGTAACTTACGAGTGTGTTTAGTAAGCTTAGTTACCCTTTAAAGTGTGGTTGTTTATTTAAAAACATCATTTTTGAAGAAATTAGATCTTCACAACTTGTAAATCATTTTTCTAAAAATATTTCTTCTTGGATTTTTCTTGTTAAATACATGATCCTACACTTGATTAACCACTAAAAATATCGTTAGTTCCTTTAAGAACCAAGATTAAGTAAACTTTGTATTTTTAACTTGATTTCTTGGAAAATCATTCTTGAAATCATAGATTTACAAGACTTTATACTTACTTTGATCATCACTTTACAAGAAAAACAACTTATACTTTCACGTTCATGATTTACATGAGGATGATCTATTGATCTTAACATAATCATCCTTTCATCTTGCTAGATTATGTCTTTAATCACTATCTAGCAAGATCATATGATGATCAACATCAATAACACGAGCAAACAACATTCAACAAGCATAACAACACATAAACCTCATGATTTCTTATGTATTTAGTCTTATGTTCAAGTTTCAAGTTCAAGATTCTTAGTGTTCTTTAAGATTAACAACTTGTATCTTCTTTTAACCACCAAAATAAGATGTAAAATGAAGAGTAGAATGATCTTACTACTAGCTCAAGGCTAGGATGATCACTAGATGAAAATGAAGTGGATAAAAGCACAAGAGAAAGGTCCTTCAACTTCCACAAGCTCCAAGCTTCTTTACTATGCTTCTAACACCTTTGGATATGTATGGATTGAATGAAGAATGAGAGATGATGATGGTAATGTGGGTGTGTGTGTTCGGCCGTAGCATGGAGATGAGGAAGGAGAGAGCTTCAAGTGTGGTGTGTGATGAGAAATGAATGGTTATGTCTCAAGGTTAACTCTTATAATCCACTAACTCATATTTTCCAATGGTTTATATGTTTAAAAAGAAGAAACATAATCTATTATTATAAGCAAATAAAATCCACATGTGGGGCCATGTGTTGGCCGTGAACTAGGTGGGGGGGGGGGGGTCTTAGGCTAGGGGTTAAACATTAATTAGTTTATATAGTTAGATTTCAAGTAATCTAGTTAGGTTAGTTAGTTACTAGTTGTTATATAGTGTGTTATGATGTTCGGGGACCATAACTAGCTTGGTAATGTTAAAACAATGCTTCTAGTGAAAATTTGGTGTTTCGGGTAGTGTCCGGTTGTTCGGTTGGTTACCGGTTCATTAAGGTGCTAAACTATGCAGTTTAGTGTGCTTTATGTTACCTTTTGTGACAGTTTTGATTCCCGACACTTAGGAAAGCATTCCGGACCATTTAACCATATTTCTGCATGATATTAGTGTGTTTAAATGCTGAATTTTGCTGATTTCTGCAGAATTCTGCAGTTTGTGTGAGTTTTAGGCACTTTCCGGCACTTAAACGATCACTTGGAAGGCAGTTTTATGATCCTTACTTTCCTACACACTATACTAGTGTAACTCTTGGTTTCTGGATGTTGGTGCATACGTCTGTCGACTTCGTCTTGTATCGAGTCTTGTACTAGTTTGTATAGATCAGGGCACGAAGTACGAGAAATTAGGATTTAGGGGTATTTCGCACGAAATAGGAAACAACTATTTCGTACGAAATCAGTTGGTCATTTCGCACGAAATCACTATTTCGTGTGAAACTGATTTCGTACCAACTGTTTCGTGCGAAATAGGCCAGCCTATAAATACCTGTTGTGCCATCTCATTTGTAACTTTCCGGTTTCAGTACCGAACTGCTGCCGAAGTGTCTACTCACTGTAAAACGTTGTTATATCAATCAAAAGACAGTTTAAAGTGAATCTCAAGCTGAATCAACTCGATACGTCTGTTTCCGCCTTTCGTATTGAGCAAAAATTCTTCTGAACGACTCGTTTGGTCGTGAAAACGATCCTACAAGTGGTATCAGAGCTCAGGAGGAAGAGTTCTTACTGATTCAGCTCAAAATTCTGTTTTCTACACCTTATTTTCAAAATTAAACAAAATTTCACAGATAAAATGGCTTGATTTTCACACATTATATGCGAAACTGTGTTTTAACAAAGCTTTGAAAGAATTGGATCTAAAATCAAGCTAAAACCTGATCAAATTGTCAAAAATTTGGTCGAGATGATGATATCAGCAGTATTTCGCACGGAATAGATCCTCTCATTTCACACGAAATCAGATTTCAGACTTATTTCGTTTGATATTGCACTGTATTTCATACGAAATCATCGATCTCTTCATTTCGTACGAAAACAAAGTTTGATTTCGCACGAAACCATCATTTGCTTGGTTATTTAGCACGAAATTACTCATTTCGTGTGAAAGATTCTATTTCCTGTGAACCTATTCCGTACGAAAGTCTATTTCGTACCAGAGAGTCATTTCATGTGAAAGTTGATATCGTGTGTATTTGTATTTCGTTTGAAATCATCATTTCGTGTGAGATTTGTTTTTCAGGTCATTTCGTTTGAAAGTAGCTGATTTTGTGAAACTTGTTATCAAATCATGGAAGAGGAATTTTATAACGCATTTGCTACAACCCCGACTACTCCTGCTGCCATTGCTCAAAGCATGAACATGGAAAACGAAACTGGAACTTTACAAAAACCCCCGAAGCTAATGGGCATTGAGGGGTACTATGGTGGGAAAGATCGATTTGAAAATTGGGTTCAAGCTAATCATTTGAGGTCTTGGGAGTGTATTGAGAAAAAAGTATGTTAAACCTCGTACTGATGTGGGAATTATCAAAACAATTTCTGAGTTGTCGGACAAAGAACGAGACATGTATAAAGCAGAAAAAATGATGATTAGTCTTTTACAACAAGCAGTGAAAGAAGACATATTCATTTTACTTCAACATGATAATACTTCACGTGCAATTTGGGATGCACTTCGTGTTAAGTTTGAGGGAAGTGAGAAGATGATAAGTAATAAGAAATCATTATAAAGAAGGAATTTGATCTGTTTACAAGTTTGCCGGGAGAGAATACCAAGAAGCTGATTGAAAGATATTGTCATTTGGTTCGATCAATGTCATTGTTAGATATCAACAAAGAACGAGAAGAATGGGTCGACAAATTGGCTGATGCTTTACCTCAGAAAGAATGGGGTACATTTTTGATGATATTAAAGAACACTGGAGAATATGATGGCTTGACGATTTCTCAGTTTATCGAAAAAAATGAAGGACAAGATCTTGAGCAGCAAAAGATTGCTAGGATGAACAATCCAAGTGGTCAACAAGACATTAAGATGTACTATAAGGGAAGTGTTCAGGATGTTGAAGCAAGTCCGAAAGTCCAAACTGCTTTCAGTGCAGAAAACTCATCTGGATCAGTAAATAAAAGTCCAAACAGCAGCAGTGGATTTTCCTCATACCAAAGTGTTAATCCTAAGGGATCAACCTCAGGTCATCAGTTCCAAAGCTCAAACAGCAGTAATGGTCATGTGTTACATTGCAATATCGCGTTGCATCTTCAGAATGATCAAAATTTCTCTGAAGAGGTTGTTAAGAGTCATATGGCGTTACTTGTTACAGTGTTGGAATCATATGAAGGGTTGGTTGCAGGAAGGATCGGAATCCTATGTTGACAAAAGAGGATTACGATCAGATCGATGCTGAGGAAATGGAGTTAATGGATATCAAGTGGTGCTTAGCGAGTGTTTTGAGAAGAGCTGAAAAATTCAAGATGATTACAGGAAGAGATGATTTTCTGGATGCTAATGTTTCTACTTTGGGTTTTGATAAATCTAAAGTTACTTGTTTTCGATGCAGGGAGAAAGGACATTTCAAGAGGGAATGTACCAATCGAGAAGCAAGTGGAGCAAAGAATCCGTTCGGTAGTAATGATTATTATAGAAAAGCCATATATCAGCAAGTTGCTCAACAACCGTATCAATCACAAGATTCAAAAACTGCACATGCTAGGAAGGCAATAGAAGAAGCAAATAAGAAAGCCTATTTTGGTATAATTGATCAAGATGATGAGAAAGTAGCAGAAGGTTTCAGTTGGGACAAATACATTCCGCCTGATTCAAAGACAGTGGCATTAATTGCACAGATAGTTCAAGAACCAAATTTGATGATGGAATGGATAAAAGTGTTTGCTGATGATAAAAAAGATCAAGATGGAGAGTTTGTTTCTTCAGATGATAGTTCAGAAAAGACAACAGTCTTCGATCAATCATCATCCGATAGCAGTGATGATGAAGAAGAAACACAAATAAATATTGGAAAATCTGTATTATCTCCTGAAAGTTTTGAATTTTATTTTGCAGATAGAATGAAGAAGCTGAAGGAGAAGCGTGCTGCAAAGAATCAGAAAAAGGAAAAGAATTCTGAGCAGAGTAAAGAAGTTAAAGTTGCTGAGAAGATGGTTGAAGCAGAGAAAATAATTGAAGTTGAAAAGATTGTTGAAGTCATCAAACCATGTTTAAAGTGTTTGGAATCTTGCAAGCAATGCAAAGAAAAAGATGAGAAGTTGAGTGAGCAAGATAAGATGAAAGAAAAATTATTGTTTGATCTCAATTATGTGAAAGAATCGTATGACGTTTTGAACAGAATAGTGAATGGTCTTCAGAAGACAAATTCTGAAAGAGAAGATGCTTTAACAATGATGAATGTTGTAATGATGTCAAAGCAGAAGGCTATCAATCACTACATTGAAGAGTGTGCAAAGCTAAAGCAAGAGTTGGAGACAGAAAGGATTGAAAATGGAAGAATTAGAAGATTGTTGCAAAGTTATTCTAGTTCTGATTATTTGATTGATCGAATTTATCCAACTGTTGCAGGTTTTGAAGTTTTTCAAGATGAGAAGCCAAAAGAGAAGGATACTGGTAAGAAACAGAGTGTCAGTTATAACAAGTGTCCGCCTCCAATTTGGGAAGGTTATTCTCCCAGAAAACCAAATGAGGAACAAGTCAAAAAGGCAGTCAATATAAAGTTAAAGTCCGAAACAACCGATGATTTACCAGAAAACATTGACGTCACGTTCACATCGTCTGACACTGATCATGAGTCTGAGTTAATAAAGAAAGTGGTCGATCAGGTGTTGGATAAGGATGAGGAGTCAGAGTCAAAGTCTGCGTCTGGAAGTTCGAGTTCGTGGGTCAACAGTTCAAAACCATCGGTTAAAAGAGTTTACAATAAAGAATTCTTGTTATCAAAATCTAATTTGAATAACGAACCAGTCAAAGTGGCATATACTTTGAATGATTCAGACAAATTATATTCTGATAAGGAATTTCCAATAAGAAGTGTTCAAATTGAAAAGATCAAAAAGGTTTTCAAATTAACAGAAATTAATATTTCTGAAATTAAAGATGTAAATCTTAATGAAAAACCTAAAAAGTGCACTTCAAGAGTTCAACAAAGATTGAACAAGAAAAAAGGTTACAGTTCTGGTTCTGGTTTTCAAAAGAAACCAAACCATAACGGTAATTTCAAAAAGAAGGGATTAGGTTTTATTCCACCAAAAAATCATAAAAATGAAAAAACTTATAAACCAAAAACTGTATTTGTTTCAGGAGCAAGTTCGGAAGAAGAAGAAAAGAGCTCATTCTGGAAGCAATCAAACAAAGAGTTCTTTGCAGAAAAACAAAAGTTTGAGAAGAATGGAGGTTATCAGAAAAAGGAGACAAGAACCTGTTATCGATGTCATGAAGTTGGTCACATTGCATGGAACTGTCCAAAAGCAACCAACACTAAATAGGAAGTTGTTTCTAAATTGAAAGAAAAAGCTGTTGATAAAACCAAACCACCAACCGAAAAATTTAAAGTTTTCAAAAACTCAACATATGAAGTTGGTGAATGTTCAAAGAGGTTTTACAAAAGAAGGGTGAATCTTGACAATCAAAAATGGGTTGTTAAGAAATTTAATGTGAAAACTGGTGATGAATCTGATTCCACAAAGTCAGAGGAGCCACAAGTTGAGGATAAACGAGAAAATTCAGTTCCGCCATTGGATGATGTGAACTTTCCACCATTGCGGGCTGAAAATTTGAAATCAAAGGTTGGTAAAGTGGAGATCTCGAATCAATTCTATTATGAAAAGAAAGAATTTGATGTCGAAAAAGCTTTTAATGGTAAAGTTAAGCATATTTTTGGGAAAATGGTTGATGGGAAGGTAAAAGGGGTGAAAGATTTTTATGAAGAAAAAAGAAATGTTGAAACCCCAAATGAAGCTGAAAAGGTCACATCCAAGTTTGGTTAGGCTTGGATGTCTGTTTTTCATATGTAAAATCCTGACTTGCCAGAGCTCCCAGGATTGGTAAGCGTGGAGCAGGAATCGACATCTCACGTTTGTGTTATTTCGAATTTCAAAAGATTAATCAAGGACATTAAGTTGTACTTGATTTATCTTTCCTACAAGTGATTGTGTTGACAAAAATCTAAAATTGTTAAAATTTTCAAGTAGTTAAAGAAAATAATGTGATGAAACCCCTAATCTACAAGTGGTTTGTGAAAATCAACAAAACTAATTTTCCGGAAAAACCATTTTGATTAAAACAAACTTAAGTGTTTTGAAATCTTAATGGGAAAATAGTTTGTTGTAAGGGGGAGTTCTGATTGTTTATGCCAAGAGGATGGCGATTTGAAGCAATTCACAACAGTTGTCACTTTACTTGTACAGTTTGTTTTCAAATTTTCCCAGAAAATCAAAATTGAAACATATTTTGATTTTAGGGGGAGTAAAAAATTTTTAAAAATTTCGAAAATTTGAAAAAGGCAAAAACATGATAAAATCTATAAAATCCAAAAACATTTGAAAAAATAAAAAATGAGTTTTGTTGAGAAAAGAGGAAATGATAGTACATCAGTGGACTATCACAGCATGCTAAAGAATTGGAAGTCAAAAGTGATAAACGGTCTCACTGATGATGTGCCAGTAGGTTTTTGCACATTTAGTAAATTGTGTCGAGATATAAACCTAAATTTCAAACTTACTTATCTCGTGGGGAACATCTCTCGGATATATGGGTAACCCCCGAAATCTTATTTGAAAGGTCCCTCTTTCTGAGATACTAGGTCTTTATGCTTAGTGATATCTGGGGTATTATCCCGGGACTTCTGATTTTGCGGAAGCAATGGCCTAGTCCCCGTATAATACTTTTCGCTTGCTTGAAATATAGCATCACCCTCAGCATAAAAAATGATGAACCATTGCAAAATGCTAATCATGTGCTGTTGAAGAAAAAGATTCTCTAAAGGGAACACACCTAAAGTCGAAGCCATCATCTCTCTGATTTTGCGGAAGCAATAGCCTGAGCTCTCATGGTCCTCGCATTTAACCCCTTACAGATATCATCTAGGTATACTCACCTGTAAGACTGAATATTGGGATCTGGATACGAGAGTATATTCTGAGGTGGGACACGCGTATAAGTTTAAGTCTCTAAAACATTAATCTCGTATCTCGAAACAGTTGAACTTTGTGTGAAAATTTAAGTGGATCAATATACTGACAATCTAAGTGAATCGTTTAGAACTTAAAATGTTTAAAGCTTAATGGTTTTAGTGATTTGTCTCATAAACTGATATGATCCTCTTACACAAACTCACAAAAAATATTGTATGTAAATATTTCTTTACTGTTTTCCTTTATAATTAAAAAATCTCAAAAAGATTTTCAGTGTGTTTTAGCATAAAATTTTGAAAAATTCAAAAAGATTTTAGACAACTGATGTTGAAAAGCTGATTTTCAAAATTCCGAGTGCTAAACATGACGACAAAAGGTTTGGGAGAGTTTGTTTGAGATGTTTGAGATGAAAAATTGATTAAAAAGAAAAATGGTATTTCTACAAGTGGTTCATCAGAGATTAACATTGTAAAATCATTTATTGATTGATTAATACCTGCAAGTGATATATAAATTTGTCAAATTTTAAATTTGTGAAATTTATTGTGAGGTAGAGATTTGTACAGGATAGTCAGGTTTCTGATTCTGGTGTCATAGGGAGCCAGGTTACGATCTTGATACTGTTGATGCTGATAAACTTAAGGAATTAAGAGATCTGATCAAGAGAATTAGAAAGCTCGAGATTCAGATTCAAAGATTGTAAAGATGATAGATCAACATCCAAGGGGGAGATTAGTTGATAGAGAAAAGAGAGAGGATTGTGGATATTTACACTGTTAGATACTTCAGGAAGAGCAAAAAGACTGATAAAGACTGAAGACGTTGAAGACTCGACACTAAAGACTTCGTCAACATCCGAGGGGGAGTCTGTTGGTGCATACGTCTGTCGACTTCGTCTTGTATCGAGTCTTGTACTAGTTTGTATAGATCAGGGCACGAAGTACGAGAAATTAGGATTTAGGGGTATTTCGCACGAAATAGGAAACAGCTATTTCGTACGAAATCAGTTGGTCATTTCGCACGAAATCTCTATTTCGTCTGAAACTGATTTCGTACCAACTGTTTCGTGCGAAATAGGCCAGCCTATAAATACCTGTTGTGCCATCTCATTTGTAACTTTCCGGTTTCAGTACCGAACTGCTGCCGAAGTGTCTACTCGCTGTAAAACGTTGTTATATCAATCAAAAGACAGTTTAAAGTGAATCTCAAGCTGAATCAACTCGATACGTCTATTTCCGCCTTTCGTATTGAGCAAAAATTCTTCTGAACGACTCGTTTGGTCGTGAAAACGATCCTACACTGGCTCATTCAGTGTCTCAATACAATGTCTATCTATGTACTGAACTCCGTCAGCATATTTCTGATTTGTCTGATAACTGTGCTAACTGTGTTTCGTGCATCATTTGAATCAATCAAAGTTTGCATGCAATAATGATATGTAATTTGCAATATATGATGCACATGTATGTGTAAGGTAATAATCAGAAAGCAATTCAAATCATTAATTGTAATTCAGCACAGTCATTAAGCACTAATCATTATTTAATAATTGTACGGATACCTGGAATTTTGACAGTTGTCACAAAATCGTTGCCAACCAACCCCACTCCCCTTTTACCTTTCATGAGAGCAGCCCACTTACCCATCCTATTTTCTTGTGATCGGCCCAAATTACAACCCCTTAAACCGCCCCAACAAACTGATTCTTTTATTTTGGCATGCATGTATATTAATACACTTCTAAAACCCTAACTCAAGTACAATAACCTGCTACTCCCTCTTTTCCCCTCTACGGCCGTGAACAAGAAAACAAGATCCATAGGACTTCAAGTTCTCAATTCCAAGGCTCCATCATACTCCATTCTTCACTAGGTATTTTTATCATGTGATTTGTGATAGTCATTGAGGCTCATGCATGATTTATAATATATATATATTGGTTGTGTTCTTTGTGTTGCTTGATGTTCTTGATAATATGAATCTGAAACTTGTAGTTTTAAATGAATAAGGATCATGTATACTTGATGCTTGGGTCGACTAGGGGTTCGGTTAGCCGCTAGGGTATTGTTGTGGGTTTAATCATGTGTTTCCTTGATAAATTATTTGATAAATAATCTGAGTTTTGATGTTAACCTACTGTAGGTGATGTGTAAGTGTTGTTGTTGTTTGCTAAACATGTAAATGGAACCGTTAGAACTCGCACTAGGAAGATAAAAGCTGAAAGCAGAATCTGTCCAATGGTTTCAGCCAACTTCAGTTGGCTGTAACAGGGTCATAATTTAACGAAATCTGAATTTTCTCGAGTCTATAACGTGTTATTTTGAAATACGCTTCTAATGGCGCTGTAATCATGATTTTTGGACATAGTTTTCTATTTTAAACAAATTATTTCATTTCAGCAATTAAAGCTGTGTTTATCTGTAGAAAATGCAGCTCACATTTCGTGTCATAACTTGGTGTGTGTTTACTGTTTAGACATGAAATTTATACTGTAGATGCTCTTAAGTGTCTGTGCAAACCTCCATCTGGAATCTCGTCAATCGGATAAACGTAGATTTTTAAAGAAATAATTCCGTAAACAGGGTGTCAGATTACGACGAATCTGATCACTGTTTGGCGCAAGATTTGTCACGGAAAATCCGTAAGGAGTTTTGTCACCAAATTTTTACACAATAGTCGATGCTCCAATTGACACGTCCTGTAATTTTTTGAGAATTTTTTTGTACACGAACTATTCCGGATAACACTCCGAAAACTGTCCGAAAATGCACTATATTGCTGAATTTTATTGAAGAGTATTTTGAACCATTTGTGACACTTGTGTTGTCGCTAAGCTATGTCGTATAAATGTGTGCATGATAATTAGCATTGTATGATAAAATGTGCTACGTGCTAGATACGTGTAGGATTCGTGTTTCCGCGTGAGCACACCTACTAACCCTTAAACGGTAATCATGTTAGGACGTGATTGACCGGTTCCACCTCTTGTGTTTCTTTCCATAACTTAATCTGCCGGGCTAATCTAAGGTGAGTTCACACTTTTCTTAAAAGCATGCAATTCCCAGTGGTTTGAGAATGGAACAATAACAACTATCCCCCTTGGGTGGGATGCAACCTACGTATTCTCTTTGGATAGAATACGTACCACCTCGTCCCCCTGGTGAGGGATAGAAACCATTAATTTACTATTTATTTAACATGTCTTAAACGGACTAGACGGAAACTCTATCTGAAAGTCCCTACATATTTTATACCGATTAATCGCTGGGCCAATGGCGAACGGGTTATTAGTTAAATAGCGCTATTAGGTTTGACAAGCCTCGCACCGTGCCGCAGAGGACGGACGTGGACTAATATACTTGGGCACTTAGTCAATGATGATAGACATTGACTCGGGGCACTCAACATAACTACAGTCAGTAGCCGGTATGGTAACAGGTCTAGTAGTTTAAAAAGGTGGGGTAGCTCCCCCTGACATGTTTTATAAGAACAAAGTAATTTAACAAACTTATGTTTTTTTTTTGGAACAACACTAAACAACTGTGAACTCGCCAACTTTATGTTGACACCCTACTGCATGCTTTGCAGATCTACAGGTACAGGTGCGGACGGACGTTGCAAACGATGGAGTGTGTGTGGTTTGGAAAGTGGTACGTTTTGTACATTTGTTTAAATTGTGGTTTCTAACTGTGATAAGTTTATTTTATATTTCCGCTGCAAACATAAAGTACATTTTTAAATCTTTTAAACTAAATCACCAATCGTATCATTTGGAATAATTTATACATTTCGTAAACGGTTCAAAATAATTAGTGGCTGGATCCTGGGCAGTCGCACGCCTTGCGGTAATACTTCGCATGTGGAAATTTTGAGGGTGTGACAGATTGGTATCAGAGCCATTGGTTATAGAGAACTAGATTTAAAATATAAAATATTTTGGTTGAGAAATAAAATATTTTTATATGGAAACTAGACTATAACCGTTCTTTAAAAAGAAACCACAACATCACACTCCAGATTTGCAAGGTTCGCCAGACTCAGCTGCTTACATGGTAATTGTACTATTTGACCTTTACTTGTGTATGGTATATGTATAGATGTGCATACATGTGTATATTTAGTATCTAACACCGTAACTCATACGTAAACAAAGATTACAAACATGATATATCATAGGAAAGCACGAATTCTCCTAACCTTGATTTGACATCACAACACGCAAAGTATGAGAAACCAGTTGTTCATAACCCTCGTCCACACCTTTTCCGATCTCATCACAGGACAAGGACGAACCGACGCGATGAACATTTAGGACCCTGCTATGGATCCTAGAAGGAAGTCACGAGAGCGAAACGACGAAGGAGACCCGTTCCTATATCACGTGTTATTAGAGGAACAACTGTTAAGGCATGACAGCACGACAACTTGGTCCCAAATATGAAGCAACTATAGATAATTAGTGCTCGAAATGCGAAGTGGTTTACGACACACACAAAACCAAGAGTAGGACGTGAAGCAATTAACAAGGATTAGAAGGATCGACGACGTCAGTCACATCCTTTTTATTCACGCAATTATTTTCCCAACTCGAGTGGTGAGGCTCGTTCTCTCATCCGACTGATGATCTGGATTCTTGACAATTGTCTGGAAGTGTCCTAGTAGGTCTACACTCCTCGGATTCCTGTTTGTATGCCTTGAATACGAGAAGCGTACGCAATGTATACTTCTCATGGCAGTGCTAACAATCACATCGCATTCCCATCGATCACGAAGCTGTTTCTCCTAATTCCCTGTTATGTGGTTAATTCGTAGTCGAACCTAACCGTATACCTCCGCATACCTCAACTCAGCAAAGTGATATCGTTCTTATAAATCAACTAGTTTGGAGAATATATGAGGACGAAGACACGGATTAGTCAACTCACAGATGAGCACAATGATCTAAATGTTTACTCTATTGAAAGAACCGTCATCCCATGATAACTTTTCTGGTTATGTAAATCTTATCGCTAGCTTTCGTACTAACCAACGTTTATTGTTTAAGGCGGTGTCTTATTTCCATTACTAATTTAGGCAAGTCTATCCTTTTCTTTATCACGATATCCCGATGTCCTTACATCTTCATATAGAAACCCTAATAAGATTTTTCTCTAGTTTAGGGGAATCGGCAAGCTCAACTCCTGGTCGATAAACCTCTTGAACCCCGAAATTAGTGACTTGTTGATTCGATCATACCCTTTCAAACATGTTTTCGCATTCTCACATTGAAACTCCTCGACGACACAAGCACTATTTCTGGCTTATCCACATGACTTAGATAGTCCTTCCGAAATTGGTTACTTACTGGTTTGAGAATCACAAACTCATTTAGAGATCATGAATCAAGGTGAACTGCCTCCCTTTCGTACATGACCCCGCTCAAAACATCCTGTCGGACATTTTAGTGAACCTTAACCCCTCAAACCCGTACGACGACATTCCTTCCCTAGTTAGTTCTTGTTGTGCCAACTATATCGACGTAACACTTCTTAACGGCAAACGACGTTCTTTATTTTAGCCTCATACAGCTTGCGTACGACCAGCTATATCTTCGACATCAGGTAAACACTTGCTACCGATCCTTAAACGTTTACGCATCGATTGCGACTACCCTTTTTGCATGTTTTCACATCTATTCATGATATACTTCTCGAATTCTATGATTCTTATCCCAACGACATTCTGCACGAACCCTCGCTTGGACGAGTTACTCTCTACGAACGTTACTCGAGGAGTAACGAGCCATAGATACCACATATATGAAGATACCACAAGCCACTGTCCTTAGAACTCGATACGACCAATACAAGTTCCCAGTCATAGTCTCCCCTACTTTTTGAAATTCCGTCCCAAAATTTTAACTTGAGGAAACTTGTGTAAACAAATGTGGGTATTTCGCCTTCATTTGGTCCTCACGTTCCCAAGTAAACTCTGGGCCACGCTTGGATTCCCAGCGAACTTTGACAATTGGTATTCGTTTGTTCTTTAGTCTCTTGACTTCACGGTCCATTTTTCCACCGGTTTCTCAACAAAGTGTATTGTGTCATCAACTTGAATTTCGTCAAAGGGAATGTGAAGATTAGTATCGGCTAAACACTTTCTTAAATTGGACACGTGGAAAGTTGGGTGAATATTCCCAATTCAGGAGGTAGCTCAAGTCGATAGGCAACCTTTTCGATTCTTTCAACAATCTTAAATGGTCTAACGTATCGTGGTGCAAGTTTTCCTTTCTTTCCAAATCTCACCATTCCCTTCCAAGGGGATACCTTGAGTAGGACATGGTCTCCGACTTGAAATTCCAAGGGCTTGCGTCGCATGTCCGCATAACTCTTTTGACGGCTTCTAGCTGTCAGAAGATTATCGCGAATTTTCTTGACTTTATCTGTTGTTTCCAGAATGAGTTCGGGTCCAGTAAGCTGAGCTTCACCGACCTCATTCCAACATATAGGTGAACGACATTTTCGACCGTATAAAGCTTCAAAAGGTGCCATATTGATGCTAGAGTGATAACTATTGTTGTAAGAGAACTCGATCAACGGTAGATGCGAATCCCAATTACCACCAAAGTCTATCACACATGCTCTAAGCATATTCTCCAATGTTTGTATCGACCTCTCGGATTGTCCTTCCGTTTGGGGATGATAAGTAGTGCTCAGATTTAGTTGGGTTCCCATAGCAGATTGCATGGTCTTCCAAAAGTGAGATGAGAATCGAGCATCACGGTCAGATATGATGTCCAAAGGAACACCATGTCGAGATACAATCTCATCAACATAGATCTTGGCGAGTTTATCAGCAGATAGATCCTCGCGGATCGGTAAAAAGTGTGCTGGTTTTGTAAGACGATCAATGACTACCCAAATGGCATAATGACCTCTAGATGTGCACAGTAACTTAGTGATGAGATCCATCGCAATGTTCTCCCACTTCCATATCGGTATCTCTGGTTGTATAAGCAAACCAGATGGACGTTGATGTTCAGCCTTGACTTTGAGACAAGTTAGGCATTTAGACACATATAAGGCAACATCCTTCTTCATACCTGTAGGATCGTTGTGCGACCTGAATGAGTCGTTCAGAAGAGCTTATATCTGAATCTAAGGCGGAATTCAAAGAAACGGACTTGTATACAGCTTGATTCAATTTAAATGTCTCTATTATTGATATAACACTGATTTACAACCTGGAGACAATCCGGCAGCACTTCATTACCGGATCAGAAAAGTTACAAATGACAAACCATGCCCCTCTATATATAGGCATGTAATTTCGTACGAAATAACCAAAGGTAATTTCGTGCGAAATACCTACTGGTAATTTCGTGCGAAATAGCCTTTGGCTATTTCGTGCGAAATTAACTTTCCACACTCAAAACTCAGTTTCTAGCATCCCGAGCACTGGTTTATCCTATCTTGGTCCATGACTTGATACAAGACGAAGTCAACAGACATAGTGCACTAACAGACTCCCCCTTGGATGTTGACGAAGTTTTCAGTCTTTATCAGTCTTCAAACTCTTTCCGAATTGTCTAACATTGTAAGCATCCATCAATCTTTATCTTCTTCGATCAGCTTCTATCTTTGAAAGTTATACCAGGATCAGACTCTGGCTATTCCATTTTCATCTTTTAGAAACACTTTTCTCAGGCTCCCCCTTTCATCAAGCTTCCGTACTTTATGGATCGACACCTTGCTTTCTGGTTACAAACTCCCCCTTGCTTCGAGCTTGTCTTCAGACTCCCCCTTAGACTCAGCTGTCGGGATCGTAGTCTGGAATCTCATCTGCATCACTCAAACATTTATAACTAACAATGTTTTGAATTTCAAGAATCAAATATCCTGGTTCTCTAGCAGATTTTAACAATCTAAGAATCCAACTCCCTCACAGTTAATAATCCAAGTCCAAATTAATGACCTTGGAGATATCACAAACTGTTTTTGATTTTTGATTTTAAAACTTCAAGTTTCAAATTAATGAACTTGTTTTATTTTCAGAAACACAATCAGCATACTCAGATTTTGAAACTTAGCATCCCAGACATCAGTTGTCAAAAATAAAGTTGAATCAAAATCTTTTTGTATTTTTCTGAAACATAAAGTAGTAAAGAAATATTTACAAGCATATTTACATACAATATTTTTGTTTGAGTTCGCGTCAGAGGATCATATAAGTTTTTGACAAGTCACAAGTACCGTTGAGCTTAGTTACACATTAAGAATTAAACAATTCACTTAGATTGTCGATATACTGATCCACTTAAATTTTCACACAAATTTCAACTGATTCAGGATACGAATTAGGTGTATTAAGAACTTAAACTCATTCATGTGTTCCACCTCTTGAATATACTCCCGTATCCAGATCCCAATATTCAGTCTTACAGGGGAGTATACCTAGATGATATCTGTAAAGGGTTAAATGTGAGACCGTGAGAGCTCAGGCTATTGCTTCCGCAAAATCAGAGAGATGACGGTTCGACTTTAGGTGTGTTCCCTTTAGAGAATCTTTTCTTCAACAGCACATGATTAGCATTTTGCAATGTTTCATCATTTTTTATGCTGAGGGTAGTGCTTATATTTCAAGCATGCAGAAAGTATTATATGGGGACTAGGCCATTGCTTCCGTATTATCAGAAGTCCCGGAATAATACCCCAGATATCACTAAGCATAAAGACCTAGTATCTCAGAAAGAGGGGTCCTTCAAACGAGATTTCAGGGGTTACCTATATATCCAAGTAGTGTTCCCCACGAAACAAGCAAGTTTGAATTTAAGTTTATATCCCGAAAAAGTTTACTAAATGTGTAAAAACCTATCGGCATATCATCAGTGAGACCGTTTAACGCTATTAAAATCATTACATTTCTTTAGCATACTGTAACTGTCTACTGATGTACTATCATTTCCTCTTTTTACACAAAAACTCAATTTTTGAATTTTATCATGTTTTTGACTTTTTCAAATTTTCTAATGTTTTTGGATTTTCTAATAATAATACTCCCCCTAAAATGCAAAATCATTTAAAAGAAAATTTGACAACCCGATACTGATAGCTTTGTCTCGCCATCCATTTTCTACTTCACATGCTCTGTTTTGCAGAAAATAACATACCCCCATGATTTACAACACATTGATATTTTACAGTTTGAAAACCGTTTTTCAATCTTGTGAAATTAATCATGTTTGTTCCGCCGTGAGGGTTTCGGCATATTCAATCAACAATTTTTTTGTAATTTTTGAATTTTTGACAAATTTAAAAACAAACATATTTTTGATTTTTCAAAATTTTGACAAAATAAAAACATATTTTTGGTTTTTAAATTTTTAAATTTTTAGGATTTTTGAAATATTGTTTATTTATGTACAGAAATCAAACAAACTCCCTGTTTCAACCAACACAGGGTTCAGCAGCCTCCTCTTCCTGTGCTAGGCTGCTCCGAATTCCATTCTCACAGTCTTCAATTTTCTTGAGCACCTGCACATTCAAACTATTTAATCACTTGAACAATTTAACCCAGGTCTGTTTGACCTTAGGCATTTCAACACAATATGCTTCATTCAATTTCGGAAAATCTTTGTCATTCTGAACAAAGACTTTTTCAATTTTAACCTCATCTTTTTCTTCATTTACCGAAGTCATTTGTTTCTTAACACTCCATGTTTGACCTTTAGGAGTACCTCGTTTGTAAAAATGTAAATCTTTTTGAACAACAACTTTTGGTTTCCAAAACTGGTTTGGTTTTGTTGAATCAATTTTTGTTTTCCAACTTTGTGTTGTTCTAAATCTGGACGTCACTGGATTCCATGTTTGTTGTAAGTCAGCCTTTGACATTGTCGGCTTCCAAGTTTGCTTTGAATCAAACTTGGTTGACTTCTGATTCACAACATTAGATTTTTGTTTTTGAACATTATCAGACTTCTTTTTCGTCTCAACATCAACAGGTTTCAGATTTGGACACTTTCGTGCAAGATGTCCAATTTGATCACCCTTAAAACATGTTCTCTTTGAAACATCTTTGACCTGTGGTTGTTGCTTTTTCTTTTGAGCATAAAACTCTTCATTAGACTGTCGTCTAAATTGGAGTTCTTTCTCTTCTTCAGAACTTGTTCCATGAACAAAATTCATCTTTGCCTGATAATTTGGCATTTCATTTCTTTTCCAACTTTGTTTCTTTTTATAACCCAACCCAGCCTTCATGTTTTTATTCTTGTAACCAGGTTTGTTATAAAAAGTTTTGTGACTCTTTCCAGCAAACTTTGAAATTTCAGATTTTTCAATCTCCACCATTTTGAAAACTTTATCAATCTTTTCTGAAATCACATTCTGAATTGGGAATACAACATCTAAGAATAATTTGTCCGATCCAATCATG
Organism: Helianthus tuberosus; assembly: GCA_030545235.1. Classification (NCBI taxonomy): domain Eukaryota; kingdom Viridiplantae; phylum Streptophyta; class Magnoliopsida; order Asterales; family Asteraceae; genus Helianthus; species Helianthus tuberosus. Next base: position 68,193,875 of record CM060434.1, on the reverse strand, counting down.
GTATAAACCAATCCTTTTGAATCATCATTCAAATTTTTCTCGGATTTTGAGTTTTTCAGATATCCATCATGAAAATTACCTTCATTTTCATCCTGTGATTCAGTTTTACCTGTTTCAACCGACTCTTCTTTCAACACACTTTCAACGACCTTACCTACCACCTCTGAATCACTAGGATCATCAGATTTGGAATAGGTTACGTCAATGTTATCTGGCAATTGATCTACCATGTTGAAAGCTTTTTCGACCTTTTCATCATCATAAAATGCAAACTTTTCCGGTGGTGGTACTTGATGAAACTCTGAGCCAATGCCTTTCTTGTTTTGCTCAGACTCACCATCTCCCGGTTTTATATTGAAAATACGTTCAAGCACATATGATGACGCGTGATAACTTTTTAACTTGTTGTTATCCTGTTCTAAATCAGCAATCTGACGCTTTAGCTTAGCAACATCCTCAATGTAAGAGTTTATAACTTGTTGCTTTATTTCATACTGTCGCTTTAGTTCAGTTGTTGTTTCAGAACAGTAATTCAATCTTGATTGAACAAATCTCATTTCACTCTTCACCTTTTCATATGACTCTTTTGTAATGTGATATGCCAATTTTATTGAATCACATTCCTTTTTCATTTCTTGACAAACATTTTCTTTTTGTTCACATTCTTCTGTCTTTTTCAAAACATTTTCTTTCAAAACTTCATTTTCTTTTTCTAATTTTTTACATTTTTCTAAAAGTTTTTCGTCATTATCTTTAAAAACTTTTTCATTTTCTAACATTTCTTTGTATTTATTTTTAAAAACATTTTCAATTTTTGTGAACTCAAGATCTCTTGTTCTGAACTTTTCGTCTTTCTCAGTACAAGCACTGCATGTTTCCATGCATTTCTTGCACTGTTCAACGATTTTGATTTGAGTTTTAGAATCAGAATTTACCTCAGTGATTGGCACCTCGGTGTTTACTGCAACTTCCGATTGATCAGCATCTTTCTTTTTCTCATCACCAGCACCAGCATCACTCTTCACTTCACCCGAACTTTCTACTTTCTTCTCAGCTTCTTCAACTTGCTGTTCTTCGGTAACAACTTTTTTTATAACAATTTCTTTCACAATAACTTCTTCTTCTACCTTCTCTTCCTCAGCAATCTTCTCACTTTCAACTTTCACAGCTTCTTCTTTAGCTTCTTCAGCAACTTTCTTCAACTCATCAACTATCTTCTCAACATTATTCTTCATTCTTTCTTCATCCCTTTTCCTCAAACACGATGTCATGACATATCTTATGTCTTTTTCATGTCTTTTTGCATATGTGTTATCATTTGATACATTTGTATAATATTCGACAGATCAAGGAATTATGAGAAGAACATCTTCAAAAATTATATGCTTCTTGGGAACAACGGGTTTTCCATTTCTGTTGACATAGCACTCTCGTTTTTTATCCCATCTTTTATTAATCACTGCACTTTCATACTCTTCTTGCATTTCATTAATTCTGTTGCTAGCAATGTTTCTCTCTCTATATGTCTTTTCTTCCAGAATCTCTTCTCTGGTTTTCTCTTTGACTTCAGCAACAAAAACATAATGGTTGCTCTTTGATGTACTTCTTCCATGAGCTGTAACTTGATTATCAACACGATCTTCTTCTGGTTGAATCTGACTCCAATCATATCCTTCATCATCATGGATTACAGCACATGCTCTTGATTTTTCTCTAGGATTATTTTCAATCATCTTCGGCTCTTCTTTGCTTCGGTGATAGATCGCCTTACGATAATAATCATCATTGAAAGGATGTTCATTTCCACCAACTGCAGAGTTGTTACATTCTCTCTTGAAATGACCTTTTTGCTTACATTTGAAGCATGTCACTTTGGACTTGTCAAATCCAAGCTTTGTTGATGGTCCACCGATTGACTGTTTTCCAGTAATCTCCATATATCTCTGAGCTCTGTGGATGCAACTTGCCAAACACCAGCGAATATCAATGAGTTCCATTTCTTCCGGATCAATCTGGTCGTAGTCTTCTTTGGTTAACTCTGAGTTTCCAATTTTACCAGCTACAAGACCTTCATATGATTCCAGAACAGATGCAAGGAAGCTCATTTGCTGTTTAGCAGAGTTGATGCTCATAGCCGGAGAATTTTTCAACTTGAGAGCAATGTTGCACAATATCTCCTCTGATTCTTCAGAATTAGCTTTTGACGAAAATGAATGATATCCTGGATCGTAACTTGATGAGTTTTTCTGAGGTTCTTTTGTCCTCTCACCACTGAATGTTGTCTTTGGTGATTCACCAACTTTCACCGAAGGTAAATTTCCTTTGTAATAGAGACCAACATTCTGTTGATGTGAAGAACTGCTCATCTTGTTTTGTTTATGCAATTCAAGCTCATGAGTTTCAATCTTTTCAATTAACACATCGAGAGAAATTGTATCATACAAAGCATCATTTTTCAATATAAACACAAACGTTTGCCACTGATCAGCTCGTGGTAACGCTTCTATGATTTTGTTAATTATTTCTTCTCTCGTTTTAACAATTCCAAAACGATCAAGTTCAATTTTTAAATGACCAAATCTCTCTATCATTTGTCTCACTGGTTCTTCTTTAATACTATCAAACAAATCGAATTCTTTCTTTAATAATGCAATTTTGTTTTTCTTGATTTGTTTACCCCCCTCAGCTTTTACCCGTAAAGCTTCCCAGACAGATTTTGATGACCCATCATGTTGAAGTAAAGCAAACAGGTCATGTCTAATTGATGATTGAATTAAAGCAATCATTCTCTGTTTAGATGAGAATTCTCTTTTGTCTTCTAATGATAAGTTCTTGAGTGGAAGATCTTCTCCTTTATCATTTTTTGGTCTTTCATATCCGAACTCAAGACAGAACCAGCTTTCATGTGCGTAAGCTTTTTCCCAGTTAATAAAACGTTCTTTCCACCAAGTATAGTCTTCAATACTTTCGAGCATTGGTGGTTTTGAATGTGTTCCGTAAAAATTATCATGTTTAATGTTTTCATTGATTGCTTTTGTTATGGTTTTTGGTGTGACAGTTGAAGTTTCGGAAGATTCTGATGTTAATGCGTTGTAGAATTCTTCAGCCATGATGAGAATTTCTTGAATTTCCTGAAAAACAACAAGCAAACACAATCAGTCTAAACAATATCAAACAACTTGAAACAAACTGATACTCGGTTGGTGCGAAATAATCTTGACATGAAATGGCTTTGATGCGAAATAACCCTTTCAAACGAAATTCCTTCAAACGAAATAGCAACTCAAGCGAAATCACTTTGGTGCGGAATACCCTTTCAAGCGAAATACCAACTTTCAAACGAAATAGGTGATTTCGTGTGAAATACTCAAACGAAATTCCACTTTGGTGCGAAATAACTAATTTCGTGTGGAACTCCCAAACGAAATACCAATCTGGTGCGAAATAAGGCTAATTTCATGCGAAAATACCAAACAAAATATAATTTCGTGCGAAATAATAATGACTATTTCGTGCGAAATAAGGATGACATCATCATTTCGGTCCAACTTTTGTCCAATTGATCCAGTAAAAGGTTGAATTATGATCTAAAACTTTCAAGGATTCATTAAAACTGTGTTTCGCATGTAATGTGTGAAATTCAATCCATTTTGTCCATAAAATTTTGTTAATTCTGAAAAAGAAAGTGTAGAAGTCAGAAAACTGATGAAATCAAGCTGAACTCTTCCTCCTGAGCTCTGATACCACTTGTAGGATCGTTGTGCGACCTGAATGAGTCGTTTAGAAGAGCTTATATCCGAATCTAAGGTGGAATTCAAAGAAACAGACTTGTATACAGCTTGATTCAATTTAAATGTCTCTATTATTGATATAACACTGATTTACAACCTGGAGACAATCCGGCAACACTTCGTTACCGGATCAGAAAAGTTACAAATGACAAACCATGCCCCTCTATATATAGGCATGTAATTTCATACGAAATAACCAAATGTAATTTCGTGCGAAATACCTACTGGTAATTTCGTGCGAAATAGCCTTTGGCTATTTCGTGCGAAATTAACTTTCCACACTCAAAACTCAGTTTCTAGCATCCCGAGCACTGGTTTATCCTATCTTGGTACATGACTTGATACAAGACGAAGTCAACAGACATAGTGCACTAACAATACCAGGCCACCAGTACTGAGTACGAAGATCCTTGTACATTTTGTCAGCACCAGGATGGATTGAATAACGAGACTTATGAGATCCGTCCATCACTAGAGTGCGAAGATTGTCTTGACTCGGAATCCACAGCCGGTTCTTGAAATAAAGTTTCCCATTATCTTTCGTTTCAAGTTGAAGCTCAAGATTTAATGGCAGCTCATTTTTCAACAAGCCTTGGGTTGACACGTTCCTTTCCACTTAGAGCATCGGCTACGACATGTTCGTTGTGCTTGAAGGACACGTGTTTGGATATCGGATAAAACTCGAACACAGTGTAGCTTGACACGTTTAGCTCCTTTTGATTGAAAATGTGTTGGAGACTTTTGTGGTATGTGAAAACCACACATTTCGTGCCATAGAGATAGTGTCTCCAAATTTTGAGAGCAAAAACCATAGCGCCCAACTCAAGATCATGAGTTGTGTAGTTCTTCTCGTGAATTTTCAATTGTCTCGACGCATAAGCTATGACTTTACCTCGTTGCATGAGAACACAACCAAGGCCTAGATTCGATGCATCATAATAGACAACGAAATCATCATTGCCATCAGGTAAATATAAGACAGGAGCATCACAGAGTTTTTCTTTTAGTGTTTGGAAAGCTTCCTCTTGTTTGGGTCCCCACTCAAAAGGCTTATTCTTTTGAGTTAAAGCAGTGAGAGGAACCGCAATTTTTGAGAAGTTCGCGATAAATCATCGATAGTATCCAGCAAGGCAAAGAAAAGAACGAACTTCTGTGGGAGTAGTAGGTGTGTTTCAATCCTTAATTGCTGCGATTTTGGAAGGATCCACATGAATACCCTGCTCGTTGACAATATAACCCAAAAAGTGAACTTCCTTAAGCCAAAATTCACACTTGGAGAATTTGGCAAAGCGTTGTTCTTTCTTCAGGAGTTCCATTGTCAGACGAAGGTGTTGTTCGTGATTAGCTCGAGACTTAGAATAAATAAGAATATCGTCAATGAACACAATGATGAACTTGTCTAAATAAGGTTTACAAACCCTATTCATTAAGTCCATGAAAACAGCTGGGGCATTCGTCAAACCAAAAGGCATGACAGTGAACTTGTAGTGACCATATCTTGTGCGGAAAGCAGTTTTGGGAATATCTTCTTCGAATACACGAAGTTGATGATACTCAGAATGCAAATCGATCTTGGAGAAACATGTAGCACCTTACAGCTGATCAAAGAGATCATCAATTCATGGTAGGGGATATCGATTCTTAATTGTGAGTTTATTGAGCTCACGATAATCGATACACATACGGAAAGATCCATCTTTCTTTTTCACAAAAAGGACTTGAGCGCCCCAAGGTGAATAACTCGGACGGGTGAATCCTTTGTTAGATAACTCTTGAAGCTGTTTTGATAATTCTTGCATCTCAGACGGTGCAAGACGATAAGGTGCTTTAGCAATCGGGTTGGCATTAGGTACAAGATCAATATGAAATTCGACTTGACGAACTGGAGGTAAACCAGGCAGTTCATCAGGAAACACCTCTGGATAATCTTGAACAATTGGAATATCTTGAATACTTTTGCGCTTGCCTTTCTCCTCTATGACATGTGCCAGAAAGGCCACATATCCTTTTCGTAGGTATTTTTGGCTTTAGTACACGTAAAACTAAAATGGGATATATCGGGCTAGGATTCGAGTTACAGGAACAAGGCCAAACCAACCACCCAAGAATGGAATCGTCGACCGAAAACATGAGTTTCAAACCATTTGAGGGTTTCTCACCACGAATTTCTAAGATTTTACCAGACGAAAGAGGAATACGAACGATTTTGTCAAAACAAACCACCTCAGCATGATACTTGGTTAACCAATCCATTCCTACGATAATATCGAAGCTTCCAAGTTGCATTGGCGTGAGGTCAATAGGAAAAAGATGGTTATCGAGGTTCAATTGACAATTGCGAATGACAGAATTGAGTACAAGAGGTTTACCAGTAGCAATCTCGACAGATAGGGGCTTTCCTAGTTTAGTTCTAGTCATCGCAAGTAAAGGCTCAAAGGCTAACGATACAAAGCTTCTATCGGCACCAAAATCGAAAAGAACAGACGCAGGTTCATGGTTAACAAGGAACGTACCGTTAATGACTTCGTTATCAGCACGAGCCTCGTTAGCGTTTATGTTGTATGCTCGTCCACGAGCGGGATTTGCATTGGCATTCACATTTGCAAGCTTCGAACAGTTGTTTCTAAAGTGCCCCATTTCTCCGCAGTTAAAACATGAACCAGGTAGGAATGGAGGTCTAGCAGCGTTTCCCTGTGCTTGTGCTGGGTTTTGAGCGGCTTGATTTGGGACAGATCGTCAGATATTGGCTGTGTGGCCAAGCTTCCCACATGATGTACACTGTTTACATACTTGCTGAGCCGGATGATGACCATTGCACTGATTACAATAAGGTGCAGTACCAACATATGGCTTCCTCGCAGGAGGTTGCGCTAGTTGGTTCTGAGTGTTCGGGTTAGGTGGTGTGGTAACAGCAAAGTTTTGGGAAGCCTTACGCTTCCTTGACCTCCTCGATGACTCACCTTTCTTTTTGCCTTTACCCTTGTCTTGAGTGTTGTCGGTTGACTGTTTCTTATCACCCTTACGGGTTAGTTTACCATTTCTGACCTGAGACTCAGTCAGGGTTGCAGCCAACTCGATGGCCTGACGTACAGTGGTAGGATTGCTACCAGTAACTATGTCTTGCACAGAGTCAGGCAAACCATCAATATACCTCTCAATCGCTTTTTCCAACGGGGTAACCATAGTAGGACACAGTTAACTCAGCTCCTCATAACGATCCGTATATGCACGGTGTTCTCCCCCATCCTGTTTAAGATCATCAAACTCCCGTTCCAATGCCCTTATTTTGTGATGGGGGCAGAACTCTCTCATCATGAGAGCCCGAAGCTCTTCCCAAGTCTGTGTCATCGCCACATCGGCACCCCTATCCCTCATCACTTCGTTCCACCATGTTAAAGCACATTTCTTAAAGACACTGGATGCAAACTCAACCTTTCGCTCATTTGGACACTGAACATGTCGGAAAGTACTTTCTAGACTCTCGAACCATTGTAGGAGCGCAGTTGCTCCCTGAGACCCAGAAAATTTCAGTGGTTTAGCCGAATTGAATGTCTTAAAACCGCACTGAGCATTGTTATTGTTATTCGCTTGATTTATCTGAGTTATGAGGTTCAGAATCACAACAGCAATCTGCTGAGCGACTAGGGCTGTGAGTGCAGCATCCTGTGTTTGATCGCGTCCAGGAGGCATATTCTAAAAAGAACAAGGAAACATGAGAAACGAGTGAGATTGACATTTGTATAAATGAAAGAGGTATTGAAAATATCGACGAACATAAGGAAGGTGATCATTTGTTCGTTACCTCGAACAAGCAAACGACACACAGTGACTAATCAAAGTAAATGGGTTATAATAATGTATCGTGAAGACATGCTTTAGCCTATAAGTGGACACTCACCCCAAGAATTCCCAGGTAAGAGTGACTGGTCCGATACTGCGGATTTGTACGAACACTCTAGCCTTAGACAGAAAACTCGAGGTACAGGCACCCACCCTTCCAGATTGCACGTGTTCACATTATAAGATCCAAACTTTGACGAGATATTGAAAACTTTGAAGGCATAGCCTTAAAACAAATCATCTAAGAATAGATGATTGATTTTCAAAACGGATTTGTTATTTGTGTTCTTGTTGTGGTTGTCACCTAAAGATAGGTGACGGTAATGTTTTAGAATCTAAACGCAAGTAAACTTGCGTTAGGGTCCTAGGAAGGTTATAGTCTAGGTCAAAGCATTACTAATAACCTAATTCCCTATAACCATGAGCTCTAATACCAACTCTTCTGTCACACCCCGACCGCGTTAAAACAACAAAACCACGGCGGAAACATCGGGGAGTGTCGTAACAAAATCATTGTTTCACAACACATGGATTAAAGTTTTGTTTTATTTAGTTATTAAGTGTTTAACATTGTCTTAAAATAGAACAAACAAGTTCAACATATTGTCTTTCTTGTTTTATGTCACTAAGGCCTCGTCCAATCCTACGTGAGCATGCATCATAATCATCATCAACATCATCAAACAACGGCACCTGAAACATATGTGAAAATAAAGTCAGCATAAAAATGCCGGCGAGCATATAGGTTTTGTGAGTGTGTCAAATTCATGGCTTGTATAAGTATTGCAACACCTCGTACGACTACTAGAGTCGATAATTGAAAACCTTGTTTTGAAAAGTGTTTTGTATTGCAATATGATTAACCAACTTAAAACAAGTTGGTTATAGTTTAAAAAACCTCGTTGCCATGAATCTTGACTAAAACCCTTGTTTTCGTAAACCAATAGCAAATCGTCCTTGTAGAAAACTTGTATGGTTTATATTATTTAGTAAACATCGTTGTGTGTCATCGTTTGAAATTATTCGTCCAAGTGAACTAAATAACGCCACGGAATGTAATATGATAAAAGCACTTGTATATAAGAAGTACCAGCGGCGTATCTACCATGCTTTTATCACATTACACCCGTCCCGTTATCTAATCACTTACCAATAACCAATCGTTCAACTCGTTCGTGTTATAAATCATCGTTCAGATCGTTCAAATCGTTCGTGTTTTAATTGTGAAAACTAACTTTTGGTCGTCTCGTTGAACACATTCAAACCTGGGTGACTCGTCCTTCGTACAATCGTATTAACAAACCACCAAAGGGTTAGTTAACATTCATCAGGTTCTGTCGTTACCCACATTACCCCATAACCATGGCGATAGTCCGATAACGTGATTTGTCAGATCCTATGGTACCATAACATACTATTGGTCGGCTTGATCATAGTTAATGAATGTCATTCAATTGTCTTTCGACCAACGCCCCAACAAGTTCGTTCACATTATTGAAATCGTTGTGTTTAAAACTCGAAATCGTTTAGCACATATGAATCACCCCAAAACAATTGAAAGCAGTAAAATAGGGGAACTATGTACTCACTTGATATTGCAAGGTATCCTCGATTAAGTGAACTAACAAGCTCGGGTAAATCAAGGAATTCACGTGGCACCTAGTAATCGGATCACTATGTTAATAAATCGGTACCTAAATCGGGAGATCAGGTAGAATGAGGTCTTGTAAACCAATTGAGTGTTGGAACTCATACAATATGGTTTAACAAAGCCTACATTCTGAATTGGAACATATCCTAAGTGCTAATGACCCGTTATGACTCGTTAAGGTAGTTTACGCTAGTTTAACGCGTCATTTGCGTAAAAGCACATTCGGATAGCCTAACTAGTCCTATGACAAGTATTATATGCCCTGACATACTTAATATTGTTGCATAATCAGTTTAAGTGTCAAAATTTATGTTACATATGCTTAAATTCAAATTATGTGTAAAAAAGGGCATTTTGGTCATTTTCCTAAGGCATATAAACTACCTATCATACAACTAATTAAACGAAGTGACCATAAGGTATAACCTCGGAAGGTTATTCCCTACACAACTATGGTCACAAAATATGTTTGGTCGGATCCTAATGATCGACCAAATGGGTCGGGTTCGAAAGTCTAAGCGGTTGTCGAGACCGCTTGACTTACGACCCTAAACAAGCACTAAACTAAAAGTGACGAGTTAAACATGTTTAACTAAGTTAGAAAACTGATTTGGTATCAAAACAAAGTGTTTTGATACCCGAAAATAGTTTAGTAGCAAAATGCACATAATCATGCATTTTGACCGAAACTTTGACTCGTCACTTCGACTAGTCAACGTGGTAATCAGTAGGTATAGTCACATGGGATTATAACCATCGTGATTACGATCACGTTGCAAAGTTCGATTGAACTTTGACTTGACCAATTCATGGTCAAAGCTGAAAGTCAAACACTGTTTGACTTTTAGCTTGAAATAAATAAACAAGACGTGAAAGAACACTTACAAGTGTTCTAGGATGAAAGAAGACTAAGAAACTCAGGTAGGAAGCCTCCAACAAGTGTGGTAACTTCCACTTAGAGTGTATGAGAAATAAGAAGTGAATGAGCAAGTTTGAAGGTTGATGGTGAGGGTTATTTATAGTGTTTCATGGAATAGTAGGATCATTACAAGTGTTTATGTGTTCTCCAAGGATTAATCCACACCATACAAGTGTTAGGATCTGATTAGAAGGCTTGTAGAACACATTACTTGGTCCCCAAACAAGAAAACAAGCAACAAAAACCATCAATTCAGCTGATTTCTATGGAAAAACAGCTTCTGGTCTAAAGGCTCTCGGCCCCCACGAGCCAGATAGGCAATTTCTCTCGCTAGTCGCCAGAGAGTGCAGGTCTGTTCTTTCCAAAGTTGGCAGAAATGGTCCCTGCAGCTCCAAAACTTGTTTTTCGACGCGTTTAACCCCCGTTAACCCATTTTCATGGCTCTACAAGGATGTTAAAGCATAGGGGACTTGAAATATGCTTGGAAATATCGAATATGTCGGTTCGTTTGGTCGTACGGACGCGTTGTTCGGTTAATTACGACGAAACTTGAACGGACGCGAAAACGATCCAAATTGCGCGATGAATGGTATTTTTGCATTCCTATCACTAAAATACAATATTTTAGTGATCACAAAAATTTTTGGATGTCCGGATATGGTCAGAACGCAAGATATGCACGTATATGCAAACTTATGCAGTTTTTGACGATTTTAGTCCCTGTGATCAAACAAGCGTGTTTTCGCATACCGAACCCCTCAAAACTTATTTCTAAACTATGTTAAGGGTATTTAGGGTATGTTTAGCTTATGATCATGTTCCGGAGTGTACGTTGCTATACGAATCGACAGACTTTTGCAGTTTGTCGCAAATAGTCCATGTGATCGAATAAACTTGTTTTTGACATACCAAACCCTTCAAAACTTATTTCTAAGTTATGTAAAGGTTATTTAAGGTATGTTAGGATTATTTCAATGTTTCGAAGTGTTTGTCACGTTAAACTTATCACGTTTACCTAACAGTTTGCGTATATCTTTCCAGAAAGTGATTTAGAGCTTGAAATCGAACAAGAATTGAAACATGAAATTGTCAAACACAAATAAACAAATATTGAGACTAAAACACATTGTTTCATTGATAATTGATAATGTTCCACATCGTACAGTGTTACAGAGCACAAATGTCACACGCCCAAAGAAGAAAATGGTGGATCGTGATCGTATACATGCCAACGAAGTGTTAATGAACGATTATTTTGTGGAGAATCCGGTCTACAATGCCGAAACGTTTAGAGATCGGTTTCGTTTACCAAAAGATTTATTTTTAAAGATTGTTGGAGACATCGAAGCAACTGAAGAATGGTTTCAAGAACATTACGACGAGAGGGGCAAATGAAGTTTCACGCCGATACAAAAATGTGCGTCCGCCATTCGCCAACTAGAAATAGGTAACCTCCCGATCAATTTGATGCATACTTAGCTATGTCAGACAGAACTTCACATGAATGTCTGCAATTTTTTTGTAAGGCGATCATTAAATTGTATGGTAAAGAGTTTTTACGTAAACCGACAAGACACGACATCTCACGTATTACGCTGCACATGAGGCTAGATGGCATTTTCTAGGGATGCTTGATAGCATCGATTGTACACATATCGAATGGAGAAATTGTCCAAAAGAGTTGCGAGGGGCGTATGTTAGGGGTGATGTCAAAAGACCAACCATCATACTTGAATCGGTGACGTCGAATGATTTATGGTTTTGGCATTCATATTTTGGTGTTCCAGGTTCAAACAACCACATCAATGTTTTGCACACGTCGCCGTTGTTTCAAACCGTAACGGATGGTACCGCACCCTTCTGTCCAACCTATGTTAACGGAAGATATTACAGACGAGGCTTTCTTCTTGTGGATGCTATCTAGCCATCATGGTCTGTTTTTGTGAAAGCTCTTGCATTTCCTGTCTAGGCTAAAGAAAAGGCGTTCAAAAGGTTGCAAGAATTGGCAAGAAAAGATGTTGAGAGGGCTTTTGGTGTTTCAAAGGGTAGATGGGGCATACTAAACTGACCGATTCGTGCGATGAATAAGAAATCACTACATAACATAGTATATGCATGTATCATATTGCACAATATGCTAATCAAAGAAGACGGACATGCAATATCTCCAGATTGGGTGCCGGATCCTCCTACACAAGTTCCCGTTCCTGAAATATCCAACAAGACTTGCGTGATGAAGAAATTCACTTTCGGTTGAGATACGATTTAATTGAACTTGTAGGTTCTTTAGGTTTGGAATTTCCTGATTCGGACGAGGAGTAGATTTTCTTTATGTATGTTTTTATTTTTATTGTAGTCTAAAATATTTCTAGAAATATTGTTTTTGATTTAAATGAAATTTATAATTTATAATTTTATTGTTTTATTGTTAATTTATTTTAAAAACAAAAAAAAGGTTGTGAGTGATGGAATTCCATCACAAGTGATGGGCATTTCCACTAAAATACATCACTAGTGATGAAATAATGTTTGATAACATGACGGAACTTGATTGGAAGTTGTGAGTGAGTGATGAGTGATGGACGCCCCTACCCCCTTAAGGATTTTATAAAGGCCCCTTTTATTTACACATTCCCTATATCTTATTTTCACACCCCCTATTGTATACGGGCCGTATAACTTTATATGACCCGTATAGAATGTTTGTGAATAGGAAAATGCACAGGGAATGTTTTTTTTTATTTAATAGTATATGGCCCGTATAAAGATATACGACCCGTATACATTTGTATACGATCAGTAAAATGTATACAGCCCAATGGGTTTAATTTTTGAGGTTTTACCAAAGTTTTTGGTTTTTACCGCATGGATACAGGTCGTATAACTGTATACGGGCCGTATATAAGCTTGTTTTCTCCATTATCCCATTTTTTTTCCAATAAAAACACAATCATTCTAGGGTTTCTAAACTCTTAATCACCTTTAACAATGTCGATAAACGTTGATCGGAACACGCCGCTTAAATCAGAGCACAAGTAGATTAACGTTACCGATCAGTCCGTTGATGGAAACCTTAGCGATCGCAGAGATCTTCGTGTTGGTTATTTATTGATTCTGCTAGTTATAGGTGGGGATGGGTAGAGAAAGCACCAAGGGTGATAATGGATTGGTTACAGAAACCACTAGTAGAGGAACCCGACACGTCTTCTATGATGATCCGAAACATTCCGAATAACTAGCAGAAGAACCCGACACAAACAAGTTCTCCATAGTTTGTTATTCAGATCTCTATTCGGTCATCTTTCCAAACTACAACACATAATAACTTTAAAGGTCTCTCTAAAATATGCAACCGAGACCGCCTTGTTAATTTCAATGAAGCAATGAAGATTGAATGTGCAAACCGCAACCGTCTTTGATCTGGAATTGGAGAACCGTTGTGTATTTTCTTACTAGTCTGTAATTGGAGAACCATTGTGTATTTGCTTAAGGTGTTTTGGTAGGTTGAAAGAGGTGAATGATCTTGAAAGATTTGTTGAAATCGAAGAAAAGAGTTAAAAAGATGATATGATTGTTTATGTGCTAAAAGTGGTATAAATAAATTAACTAAATTAAACCCTAAACTAGACTCTCTAAGTTTTAAATTTATAAACTAAGACTATCTAAAACCTAGACCACACAACCGGAAAGTGTACCGGTCAATGCAGTATAGCCTAAGTAAGTCCGAGTATCTAACCCACGAGACTCTACTGACTACGTTTACTAGACTCTGACTAGACTAACTCTAACCTAACTATTTTGTTGTTTGGGGGGTTTTCAATTAACCAATATCTAAATTAAACTAAATAAGACGAACTAAGATAACCAAACGACTGGGAACACGAGTTTGAGATTAATCAGAAGGAGAAACCACCCAGGCAATGAATCCTTTAGAACATGTAATGACTTATGACTTTGACAATCGACTAAAGATCTGATATCTAATCCGACCAACTTCCCGCTAAGGATAATTAAGTCCTATAGTAACTAATCAGCTCAGAGCGGGACCCCCACTCTCTCCAGTTCCTAGAAACCAACTATGAAGAACAATCAGAACACGTAATGAAGTGCTAAGATGGACCGACTCGACCTATCGACACCGAATCCCACAACTACTAGAATTAAAAGAGAACCACCCTAATAATCTTTTAGATGTGAAGCTAACCTCAATTTGATACACCGAATATCTAGGAATAACTAAACGCAAATAAATAGAAGAACCCCGAGCTATCGAGTGTTCAAACTATCAAACAACGCCTAGAACAGACCTAGCAATCCCAAATCATATTTCTAATCATCAAGATTGGATGCACACCTTAACCTAGCTGATCTCATTAACTTGGTTACCTTGGATTATTTCTAAAACCAAACTCTAGATCGAGAACCCGGAATAAACGACCTATAAGTGACTAGAATATGTCTATGGTGAATTTCTTCTTTCTAAACACATCAAAATCAATAACCAAACAATAATCATAACCAAGAACTAGCACACATAATCATATTTAGCAACAAACCAAAATTATTTTAAATAAAAAAAACGTCATAGTCGAAAAACGTCAAATATAAAAGTCAAAACAAAGGTTCTAAGTTCATCACAACCTAGGTGGAAAAAATAAAACTAGCCAATAATCATGTTTGGTTCAACAAAACACAAATAAATTGTAGCAAGAATCATGATCAAACGAGTTTAAACGAAAAGGAAACCGAAAAAAATAAAAACTAACGCGCGTCGAATCTTCACTCTCGGTTCCCCGTCCGTTCTCGTATCGATCCTTCTCTCTTCTCTCAGATTTGTCCGCTTGATCGTCCCTCAAAATTTACGTCTGATGTTGTATGATATCTTTTGTTCGTCTCCCTCCTTCCTGTCTAATGGCAGCAGTCGTCCACAATATGTTGATATCTCCCCCATAATTCGTCCTATATAGTATGTATATATAATACTAGGTTATAACCCCGTGTATTACACGGGTCGAATAAATGAATTTTATATACTAAATAATAAAACAATATATCTTTAGAAACCTCTTTTATTGCACGGGTTGAATAAATATAATTTTATATATTAAATAATAAAAAATTATATCTATAAGAACCATATTGTACTGGTTGAATAAATATAATTTTATATACCAAATAAAAAAATTATATCTTTAAAACCGCTTGTTTTACACGAGTTGAATATATAATAATTTTTTTAGTAATGAAAATAAAAATATTTCATATATTAATACAAAGTTTGGTTTTCTTGATAAATAATTTGTTTTATTTAAAAATATCTTAAATTAACAATTTAAATTTTAGAATAATATTTTATTAGAAAAATAGAAAAATGGTATTCAAAATTTAAAGTAGGATGAAATTTAATATTAGCTCATTATTCATTTATTTATTTAATTAATATAAGATAAGTTTGGAAGTGAGGCGAAAAAATCATAAAATAAATGCTTACAATGAATGATAGGTGTTACACATTAATGTTTTAATATATAGTATAGTATAAATATATATTAATATTGATATAAATAGATTATTATATTGTAGTAAAATTTGTTAACAAAGGCTCAATAAATTTAACCCTTTATTTAAAACTTGTAAATGTAACGAAGTCTCAATGAATTTAACCATTTATTTAAAACTTGTAAATGTAGAATTGATAAATAATATTACTTAATTTTATTTTAAGTTTCGTAAAATCTATTTAATACCAAACTAAACAAAACGTTCAAATATATAGTTAATATCAAGAGTAAATTACGATTTTGGCCCCTGTGGTAATATCACTTTTACCCTTTTAGCCAAAAAACGAATCTTCTAACATCTGAGCCCACAACGTCTTTTTTTCTAACCCTTTTGGCCCCTACCAAAAGGGTTAGAAAAAAAGACGTTGGGGTCCAAAAGGGTTAGAAAAAAAGACGTTGAGGGCTCAGATGTTAAAAAAATTCTTTTTGGGCTAAAAGGGTAAAAGTGATATAACCACAGGGGCCAAAATCGTAATTTACTCTAATATCAAATTAGATAACTAAGTTTGAATTTGAAGTAAATAGATAAATATAAAAGTAATAATTAAACTAAATAAATATTTAGTAGGAGGATTATCTATAATTAATTAGAAGAGATTAAACTAAAATTATAATTATCCATAAGACATGGCCTAATATGATGACAAGTGTCCTCAAAGTGTTTTCTTTTTATTATATGTCTAGATTCCATTAGGGTATTAATTTGCTATATCCATCCACTAAGTCTTGTTTCCAAGCCCAAGGAACAAAACAATACCCCCAACTAACGTGAACATGCATGCAAATAAATCCTTCATGGCCCAAAATTCCCTGCTTGACATAATCATCTTTCACGGCCCATAAAAGTCCTGCTAGGCCCACTCTTTTTTTCTTTGTTGTTGTCGAAAATAATAGGCCATCCCCACTGTTGCTTTTTGAATTTCTAATATTGTCCAAACTCCAATAATAATAATATCAATGGCAGCAGCTTTCGTCTGATGGGTATCTTAGCAGCAGAAAATAGTGGCAATTTTACTTCGGTCATTGGTAGTCTACTCTACTAAGCTAGCTGGTTATTTAATTATTACTCTTTTTCGCTACATTTGCACCAGGACCTGGCAAAACACAAAATATATAATATACACTAAAAACTAAATAAAAGAAATAATAACTATATAAAATTTATATACTTTACACGGGACAAATATGTGTATTTTATCACACATCAATTGTCTAAAGAAGTGCTTTTATCATGTGTCATATGATTGTCATTCCGAATAACTAGCAGAAGACGTGTCGAGTTCTTCTGCTAGTTATTCGGAATGTTTCGAATCATGTGTCGTATGACTGTAATAAAACGGAAGCTATCAACGCGGGGATGAGTACAGAACCCGACATGTCTTCCATATCAGCGTTGTTTATCACCCTGTGTTTGCATTGGAAGTCCGACTAACAATCTTGCAAATTTCGAGAATCACTATCCGAGCTCAACTCACTGCTACTAACATTCTCATCATCCTTCTCGATCTCAACCGAAGGGAAAACCGTCATAACCCGACATTCTTTCAACCATTCATTTTCCTTCAATTTCGGGAACATTCTCCCTAACATGATAAATGCGCTTCTTTTGCTAGTGGGTTTTATGAGTCAAAGTTAACTTTCAGATTCAGGAAGCAGATGATTTGTCAAAAGACATGGCAGACTGACAAGTGCAGGGTTATGTCAGGTTATGATTTGTCGAAAGGGATTTCGAGCAGTTGGTAGAAGATGTGTCGGGTTCTTCTGCTAGTGGTTTCTGTAACCAATTGGGAATAACATATTTGCTTCAAGATTTACGTCTGATGTCCAAGTTTGATCACATTTGACTTCAGTCTTGGACTTGGTTTAATCTCTTTAATCTATTAGAACGATCCTTGTTTTGTCACGTTGTAACACCCCGAAAACGGGTTTGGTAATCAAACCCCATTAATACTAAAAGAAGGGTAAAATACCGTTAGTGGTAAAATTAACCCGGTAAATATTAGGATTTAAATAATTAAACCTAATATTAAATAAAAAGAGAATAAAAGTTTTGAGAAAAACAAAGCTTATGACAGGCCGACTTAGCGGGACTTAAATAAGACGGGTTATAACTCCCGGAATCCAATAAGTTAACTATGAATAATAATAACCTAGTTAGATAAAAGTCTTGTAGTAACTCATAAGTGGGATAAAACACTAAAAATAAGAACTAAACAATAGTTGAGGGACTAAAAGTGTTTAGTTCGAAACTAACAATAATAAAACATAAATTAAAACTCAAAACACACACTTGTGTGTGTTTGAGTTCGATCAGAAGCACAGGGCGACCAGGAGAAACCCCCACAACCCTAGTTCTTGTCTAATCTCTCAAATTGAAGGTCTAAATCAATTCTAAATCAAAATCTGAGCACGAATTAGTGATCTCCACTGAAAAAGGAGTCACAAGGTATGTAAATTTCATGAGAAATCTCTAGTTGAATTTCTGAGTAAACTTAGAGAATTCGAAACTATGGTTGCATGTTTGTTATATAGGTGATATAGGAATAATATAGTGTCCAGGGGTAAACCCTAGACAAGTATATGATGAAATCATGCCTAATTGTAGCAAAATTCATAATCACCATTGAAGGTGATAAGTGGGTTTTGTAGAAACATGTTAAACACTAGGATTTTGATAGTTATTCTAGTGTAATTTGAGTTCCATGAAGTAAATTCAGATTTTGTTGATGCTAAATTCGTGTATGTGATGTTTTTAGGGTTTTGATTGCTAAAAAAAATAGTGTTATAATGCCATAAATATGTTTTAATTGAAAGCTGAATTCAAACAGCTTCTGATTAGAATTTACAGCCGACTTGTATTGGCTGTAAAGTGGACAAAACGTGACAAAAACATGTGTTTCTTGAGTCTAAAATGTAATTCCAGGAGATATCTTTAAAACCCCACTGGAATTGCATTTTTTCGACGAAAATTGAATGTTTTATGAATTTTTTGGTATCGAAGGTTCAGGCTGCGTTTTCTGGCAGAATTTGCAGCCCATTACGAATGCCATAACTCAATTTAAGAATTGATTTATGATCTCAAATTTTTACTGTAGGTAACTTCAGGTAATTTAAAAAACCTCCAATTGGAATTTCGTCAATCGGATAAACGAGGAATTTTAAATGAATTTTTTCGTAAGCTACAGTCAGAAGTGACGAATCTGATTGTAGCTTAGTAAATGAATTTTTACGAATTTTTGGTAAAGAGTTAGATCTTGAAATTTTAACAAAAGGCCTAACCCTCCGAGAGGTACGTCACATAAAAAATCATAATTTTTGAAGACTTGTAAATAGGTTAAACAGGTCACCAAAAACAGCCTATTTTTCGGTGATATGAACTTGCCTAATTGATGTTAATCTTGGCTAAATGACAAGTTACAAACTAGTTGTTGAATATATGGCATGCTTTCATTGATAAGTGTGTAAAAAAAAGGGGTCCATAGGGTGATGGCCATTGTATAAAATGACCAATCTAACCATCTTATGGATGTTATGATATAGTTTGACTCTAAACAAGCTAGGTGAGGGCTTGGAGATGAACGGGTCAAACGGATCATGGATGCGAAGAATGTTTGCGCGGACGCGAGGTAAGTAAAAGCTTACACCCTTTTTATAAGACATGCATTTATTCATAGATTGTAAATATGACAAAAGCTATATCCGAAATACGTTTCCGATACGAAATTATACGGATCGGAACATATAAAATGATGAAAATCCTTGGTTAATAGAAAAAGGGATCTAATGATAAAATCCGAAATGGGTCGGATGGGCAAATTGGTAGTTAAAAACCATGTTTTGTTATGTATGTAAACGTTTGGTCATATAGGCCAAACGAGTCAATGATGATGATAACACCATTTGGCAATATCGACTAACATTTGGTTGTCAAGTTATATGTTCACAGGATTGCACAGAATTTGAATAATTGCGTCGCCTTGGAGTAGTGACTAATAAAATCAAGGTATAAAAATGAAAGGGGTCTATATGTTGACCGGGCCAGGTACGCATAAATAAGATATTAGTTATAAGCGCGATTTTGGGTCAAATGGATAGTGAAAATCCTTCGCCGTAAAGTGGGGGATTAAAATTGACCAAAAGGCCTTTAATGGGTAAGTCGGGCAAACGAACCATAGAGGTTGTTTAGAAACTCGTATCATGACTATGCAACCCTTAGATAAGTATAAGAGTTATAGGCATAAATTTCGTGGGTTGAATGTCTAAGAATTGGTCATTCGCGTAAAATGGCTAACCGAAGGGTAATATTCGGGTTAATTAGTATCTTATGCTAAATCCACCACAAGTATAGTTGTGGTGGAAGATAAGTAGTTGATTAATAAGGGAATATGAAGGGCGAAAAGGGAAAAACGGGTTTGATGCTTAAGTGCTTAAAAGACCTTTAAACGGGTCAAAATAAATTAAGTAGTTAAATGTGGATTAAGTGACTCAAAAGATACATATAAATCGGTGAATGTAAATGTGTAAGCGAACCCGCAATAGGTGTGAAAACGCTTTTGCTTGATAAGCCCGGGATGGGTAGGAAATGCTAGAAATGACTCTTAATAGCATTCTTGTAATGTAACTTAAATGAGTCGAATAATAGGAAAAAGGGATTTATAGACTAGTTGCCTATAAACTAGTTTTTAATACGAACTATGATGGTAAACAGGTCCGTATTTTTATTACGGACACGTAGGAAAAAGAATCATGCAAAACGGAGGTCTAGATTAAAAGTTATGCTAGTTTGAAGTTGATAATTTGGTTAAAAACATAGCTGGGAATCTGCAACATTAAACAGCAAACCTGCTGGAAAAATATGGCCGTCGCGCTACGCGACAGCGGAATAACAAAATGGTCGCGCGATGCGACGCTGGTCGCGGGCCGCGAAGAGTGAGTCGAAACCGGTCGCGGGGCGTGACCGACTTATATGTCAGAAATTTCGTTTTGTTTACATTATTGAGCCTTAGAACTTGATTATACATGCTTAAACGTTGTCAAAACTAACAGTTTATGTGGTTTTGGCACTAGGTTAATGCTCTCAAGTTTCCGGATGAAGATCAAGCGACTTTCAAGAACCGAACACACCGAACAAGCTTCCGCATTGACTTATTTTGTTTTAAATAAATATGTAAACAATAAAAATTACATTTGATTGTTTAGACTAGTTAGAATGTTAACTTAAACACTTTGATCATGTGTGGTTGTTATCCAAACAAAGTTTTTGTAAGCTCACATTTTTAATATAAATTGTGTGCAATATTATTATAAATGCGTTAAAAGGTGACGGGCGTTACAAGTTGGTAATCAGAGCTCATGGTTAAAGAATAAAGTGTGTTCGGTTCGAGGCTTGATCGCAAATCCGATAAGTACATGTATATCAATGGTTTAGTATGATTAAATTGTTGAGAACAACACATATGGTTATCGTGTAATACACGTTACACCAATAAAATCGATATAGAGTAGATATAGTCAACGAAATTACACGCGTTGATGCGTATAGTAGAAAAGCCTTGTATTATTGTTGGGATTGAACCCTATCAGAGGAACAGATAATTAAAGCCAAAACCGGATCAGAGCAGTGGATCCAAAATAAGCAGATGTTGTGTTTACATGCTCTCCCCTTGAAAGTGGTTTCAACATCTGATGACCTCCATCTACTGATCCTTTACATCAACTGCTGCCTTACAACTACTGATCGTGCTAAAGACTGATGATATATAAAGACCTGTTGATCAATCTACTGCTATGGATCAAGCACTGCTGAAGTTACTAAAGTACTGCTGGAGGCACAACAGTGGAAGGATAAAACAGTTGTTTAGTCTTCTTTTATGTAATGTATTGTAATCAATGGTTAGTATAGCAGTATTTGTATTAGATCAGTTATTAGAGATTGTTAGGAGGTTAGATGTCACTTTCATGGTGACGTCAGCATAGATGCCACAGTGGTTTGTTCGTGCCTATAAATAGAACAGTACCATGCACTGTTCTATTGGCTCTTCAAAAAATCTTCTTCCTGTACGAACAAACATTGTGAGCTCAGGCTGAGGGGGAGTTTGTATTCATACATACATTGTAATCATTTTCAATCTTTCGATTCCATGTGAAAATGTTTGATTAAAGCAATTCTCCTGTTTGATTGTGTGCAAAGTTTGTTTTCATCTTAATTCCGCTGCATTACTCATTCATCTTCATCTTAAATAAAACGTAAAACACAATCATTCCAACTCAGATCCTAACAATTGGTATCAGAGCTTGGACAGTCAAATTTGATCTAACAATCATTTTAACGTAAATAGTTCAGCTCATAATCGTTGATACTGATAATTGTTCGTTTTGTTGAAAAACAGAGTAAGGTTTAATCACCATCAAAGTTGATTAATCAGTGCCTGTAAAACAACCAGGATGACGTCACAGTCACAAGATGATAAGAATAACATCGGCTCACTTTTCAAACCACCTATGCTTAAACGAAATGAATACAACATCTGGGAGAGAAGGATGGGTCACATCCTTGCTCAACAGAATACTGGATGTTGGAGATCTGTTGTTTTTGGACCACATGTTCCCATGGTGCCAAGTGCTGAGGATTCAAAGAAGTTCGAACCTAAAAAACTTGAAAACTATACTGAAACTGATTTCCAAAAGTTCGAACTCGATGCCAAAGCATTTAGCATCATTGCATCTGCATTACCAAATGAAATTTATGCTGGGCTGTTAGACTGTAACAGTGCCAAGGAATTATGGGATGCACTTAAGGAACAGTTTGGGGGAACTGAAGAAGTTATTGAAAATAATAGGGAAATTCTGAACCAGCAGTATGAAACCTTTTGTCACATTAAGGATGAATCATTGACTCAACAGTTTGAGCGATTCAGTTGTCTCATTAGTGAGCTAAGACTTGTTAAAGTTACATTTGCTAATTCTACACAAAATAGCAGGTTTCCTATATCACTTCCTGAAAAATGGGATACAATTGTTTCTGTAACAAGAAATACTCCTGAGTTCAAAGATCTGGCCTTGACCCAACTTCATGGTAGACTCCTGACCTTTGAAAGGGAGTTAAACCAGAAAAAGAAGTTGCAAGAGTCTGGTAAAATTGCTGATGATTATTCATTTGGCAGTACAGCTCTTTTTGGTCAGGAAGAATCTGGTAGCAGTAGTAAGGATCAGAGTTATGATCATTTTATTGACATAACTGCTGGTGGTAACTTTAATAACTCTGATTCTCACTCTGCAAATTATGCTTTCACTGTAAATGTTGAAAACCAGATGTCAGATAACTTGTGCTTTGAACTCAATGACTTACAACACTTTGATCCAACTGACCTTGAAGAAATGGACATTTTGCATCAATTGGCTTTGCTTAGTGTAAGGACAAGCAAATTCTATAAAAGGACAGGAAGAAAATTCCCAGGGTTACATGGGAATCTAAAAGTGGGGTTGGATAAATAAAAAATCAAGTGCTATAAGTGCAATAGGCTAGGTGATTTTGCTAGGGAGTGTAGGAGTCAAACCACTGGTCCAATTATAACTCATCCCAGCTCAAACCCTAGACCACAAAATCAAAGCACTGTGCACTATTCCAATTATACCCCTGCTGCCCATGTAAACACTGCTCATTATGCAAACCCTGTTCCTGTGCATTATGTTCAAACCACTGTCCCTAAAATTCAGTATGTTCAGGCTCTTGTACCTCAGGTCCAAGTGCAACCAGCTGCACCACAACAAGCTGCACCACCAACAGTGGTTCAACCAGATCAGCAAAGCTTTTTCACCCAAGGCTTTGTTGACTGGAGCAGCTTACCTGATGAGCTAGGAGATGAAAATTTTGCACTCTATGCTACTAATGATGCTTCTGATGATGAATTTTGTCTTATGGCATTAGAGTCAATACCAGAAGAGCTGGATGTTGATAAGGGACAAACGAGTGTTGAAACAGTGGATGAAGTTGCTGAAGCAGTGGTTACTGCTGTTGCTGATGAACTACTGCTGGGACAAAATTCAGAAACCCTGATTGAACCACTGGTTGACCCGTGGTCCAAAGAAGAAGAAAAGGAAGAAAAGGAAGGAGGTGAGAAAGAAGAAAGAGTTGATGAAGAAAAAGATCATCAATGTGATTGTGCCATGATGGCTGCAACTAAGGTATCATCTCAGGTTCTTGAAAATCTGTGCTCAGACAGATGCATCATAGCATTTGCTAACATTAAAGAGGTGAATGAAAACCTTAGGGATAGAGTGTTGAATGATGTGGTCAAATTTGAAAAGTCTTTAAAAGAACTTAAAAACAAATTGGCTGAAAAAGATAAAGAAATCTGCAGCTTAAAAGAAGAGCAAAGCATAACCAAAAACCAACTTCAAAATATGGTAGAAAAATACTAAGTTTGCAAAAAGGAGTTGGAATCCACCCAAATCACTTGTGAGAAATGGGTGGAATAATGCAAAGGTTATGAGGTCATGCTGGAAAAACAGATCAAAAGCAATGTGAAATTTGGTATTGGTTTTAGAAAACATGATGAAATTGAAAACACTGCTTTTGAAAAATCTGTTCAAACCACTGATGAAACCACTGAATTCATTCCCAAAAACAAGAATGGCCAAGAAGTGAAGATCACTGATAAACTTGGTAACAAAATCACACTTGAGAGAACAGTGGGATCCTCTACTTTTGAGGAAATTGAAGAATACCAATTTAAACCCACATGGTCTGACGAGTGTGACATTCTTGAGAATTTTAAACCAATGGACTTCACAACCACTGATGGGGTAAAAGCTCCAAAAGCAAAAGTCATTCCTCTCAAAGACATCCCAACAGCAGTTAAAAACTCTGTTGCAAACGAGTCTGAAAAGAGAAAGAAGAGAGAAAAGATCAAAAACCTGTTTTGTGATTTTTGTGAAAAAAGAAATCATCTGACAAAAGACTGTTTTCATTTAAAAGCATATGATCTCAACAAAACAAGTGTAATTGAATCTGCTGTGAGCTGCATCATCTGTGGTAAACCAAACCATAAAACTCAAGAATGTGTGTATCTCAAAAACTTTGATGTAAAAAGGAATGAGTACACTACAAAACATCCTTAAGTTCATCAACATCATCTGTCAAATTCACCAAAAACCAACCACTGTTTGTGCCAGTTCAAACAGCTGTCACAAAACAGCTGAACCAAACATCTGTTAAAAGAGATGTTCAGGTAACTGATGCACCCCCTGCCAATCAATACAGAAGAGGTAAGGGACAACCACCATACCCTAGGGTCCCACACGTTTATGAGGCTTACAAAAGGCCCTTAAAACCAAGAGTGAATAGGAATCCCTTTGGGTACCAACAAATAATTGGGCAAGACCCCCAACAGTGGTTAGAGAAAATCAGTTCCAAAACTGTCCAAACACCTGAACTAACCACTGCCCATCCATCCAAACTTAACCTAGACACTGCTGAGACCCCATCCAAAGCCATATTGGCTTTGGAGACCTTAATGAACTAATTCTTTACTACATGTGCAGGGAGCTTCTGCATGCTTAGATAGTCTTTGGTATGTAGATAGTGGAGGCTCCAGGCACATGGCAGGATGTAAAGCCCTTCTCAAGGATTTTAAAACTCATGGAGGGGGTGAGATATCCTTTGGCAATAATAGTAAGGGAAAGGTTCTGGGGTCTGGTACTGTTCAGTCTGGTAATGTTAAGTTTGAAAATGTCAATCTAATAGACAATCTAAAATTCAACCTCTTAAGTGTCTCTCAAATGAGTGATAAGGGCTATGGCTCATTCTTTACAAAAGAGTGTTGTAGGATTGTTGGACCAGAAATGGTTAAAAAGATTGAAGAAATAATAAATACTGGAAAACAAAACTTGTTGCTCAAAGAAGTGGCAATGTTTATGTTGTTGATATGTCAAAAGAGAGCCCCATAACTGATGCCTGTCTATTCTCAGCTGTCTCTAACAAAGAGACAGAACTTTGGCACAGAAGATTGGGGCACACAAATCTCAAGACAATCACAGAAATTTCAAAAATGGCCTTGTAAGAGGTTTACCACAAAAATTGTTTTCATGTCCTGAGCATTGTGTTTCCTTTTTAAAAGGAAAACAACATAAAAGCTCTTTTAAGTCCATTGAAGAGTCCAAAACAACCCAGTATTTGCAAATGCTGCACATGGATTTGTTTGGCCCAGTTCAAGTCACGAGTCTCAAAAAGAAGAGATATTGTTTGGTTATTGTTGATGACTTCTCTAGGTTTACATGGACTTTCTTTTTACACTCAAAAGATGAGACTGCAGGCATTTTGCAAGACTTTGTGACATAGGTTAAAAAGCAATTTGACCTTCCAGTAAAAGCCTTCAGCAGTGACAATGGCACAGAATTCAAAAATAAGGAGTTGGATGCCTTCTGTGTGAAGAAAGGGATTGTAAGGCAGTACAGCATCCCAAGGACACCAGAGCAAAATGGGGTAGTTAAAAGAAAGAATAGGACACTGATTGAAGCAGCTAGAACCATGCTTGCTGATTCAGGTTTGCCTTTGACTTTCTGGGCAGAGGCAGTAAATAATGCTTGCTATGTCCAAAACAGAGTTTTAATAAACCCCAGGCACAAAAAGACTGCTTATGAAATTCTGTATAAAATTAAACCGCTGATCTCATACTTCAAAGTATTTGGCTGCCCATGTTTCATTTTAAACTTAAAAGATTCCATTTCAAAATTTGCAGCCAAAGTAGACAGTGGTTATCATTTGGGATACTCAACCACTGCTAAGGCCTACAAAGTGTTTAACACACGGACCAAAACAGTGGAAGAAACTTTGAATGTGAAGTTCAATGAACTCTCATCAATGAAAATCCCTGCAAATCCTGCAGAATTGTTTGATCTTGATAAATTTACCTTTGAAAATACTGCTGTCAAGACTAACAATGCAGGTCCATCTCAAAATCCTCCACAAGAATATGGATATGAAGTTGTGATCCCACAACAGAAATTCAAATCCTCCATTGGGGCATTGTTGTTAAGAATAAAGCCAGGCTTGTGGTTCAAGGTTACAGACAGGAGGAGGGGATTGATTATGATGAAACTTTTGCCCCTGTAGCAAGATTGGAAGCTATAAGACTGTTCCTGGCCTTTGCTGTCAACCACAATACGAAGGTGTTCCAAATGGATATAAAAAGTGCTTTCCTCTATGGTACAATTCAAGAAGAGGTGTATGTATGTCAACCTCCAGGTTTTGAGGATCCTTTTTATCCAGATCATGTCTACAGGCTAAACAAAGCCCTGTATGGCTTGAAACAAGCACCTAGGGCCTGGTATGAAACTCTTTCAACATTTCTACTCTCAAATGGTTTCAAAAGAGGTACCATTGATAAAACACTGTTTCTAAAATGGAGAGGAAAGGATGTAATGATTGTCCAAATTTATGTGGATGACATTATTTTTGGAAGCACATGTAATAAAATGTGTGAAGAGTTTAGGCAACTCATGACAGCTGAGTTTGAGATGAGTGCAATGGGTGAACTGCAATGCTTTCTTGGTCTCCAAGTTCAGCAAATGCAAAATGGAACTTTCATTCATCAAAGCAAATATGCTAAAGAACTTTTAAACAAATTTGATATGAATGATTGTAAACCATGCAGCACACCCATGGCAACAAATAAGCTAGTCATGTCTGATGAAAAGGATGAGCTGATTGACCAAACTCTATATAGAAGCATGATTGGGTCTTTATTGTACCTAACTGCATCTAGGCCAGACATCATGTTTGCAACATGTGTTTGTGCAAGAAGTCAATCAGCCCCTAGAAAATCCAACCTTATTGCTGTAAAAAGGATATTCAGATACATAAAAAGTGCTCCCACACTTAGTATCTGGTATCCAGCTAATGGGAATATCAAGCTTTCAGGATTTTCAGACAGTGACTTTGCTGGATGTAACACCACAAGGAAGTCCACTTCAGGAGGGTGCCAGTTTCTAGGCGACTGCTTAGTTTCATGGCAAAGCAAAAAGCAAGCAGCTGTTTCAACATCCACTGCTGAAGCTGAATACATTGCTGCTGCAAGCTGTACAGCCCAACTCCTGTGGCTTCAAAATCAGTTGTTGGATTTTGGTATCACTGCCCTAAAGACACCACTCATGTTGGATAGCCAGACAGCAGAAAATATCATCAAAAATCCAGTTTCACATTCCACCACAAAACACATCGACATCAGACATCACTTCGTGAGGGATTGCTATGAAAAAGGTTTGATTTCTCTGCATCATGTTCCAACTAAAGACCAGCTGGCAGATGTGCTCACAAAAGCATTAGATACATCCACCTTTGAAAGCTTGGTCTCTAGGATTGGCATGCTAAACATGGAATAACAAGCAAAATCTTGTTTTTCTATGAATAAAAGCATTAAAATGTTTTCAGAAAATCAAAAATCCATCCTTAAAAATAGCTAAAAATGAAATTTTCATTAAATCCTTAAAAGTCTGCCATAACCACTGATTGGTGCAAACATCTGTTTGTTATTTGCTATCCACTGCTGAAAGTCAACCTCTGTTTCTTCATCTTCCTTGGTAAACACTGTTGTCAAATCTCAGTGCTTTAAAACCACTGACACAAGCTATCCACTGATAGTTAAAGTCACCCACTGTTTTCCATTTTCCCTTCGT
Organism: Helianthus tuberosus; assembly: GCA_030545235.1. Lineage (NCBI taxonomy): Eukaryota > Viridiplantae > Streptophyta > Magnoliopsida > Asterales > Asteraceae > Helianthus > Helianthus tuberosus. The sequence goes on along the minus strand of CM060434.1, from coordinate 68,165,438 downwards.
GAACCACTGGTATTGATTCATCAGTGGTTTCCCAAACAACTGTCTTCCATTATTTCATCTCTTCATCAGAGGATTGACACGTGGTCAGTATTTATCCGTCAGATCTTTGTAACCGCTGCCACGTCAGCATTCACTTTTCCCTTCTTATAAAACCCTGCCCTAAACCCCAAAACAGGGTTTTCACTGTCGAATCGAATTCAAAATTCCTTTCTCAAAACAGTTTTCCCAAATTTTCTCACAACCTTCATCGTCTTCACTTCATTTCTCTTACACTCTGTTTCAATCATGGTGAAAAAGGCAAACAAATCCAAAACAAAGGAGCCAGCCAAGGTTGAAATTCCATACAAATGGTCACACAATTACTTGGGTATCTTTGAAAAACCCAGTGACACCAAAACATTCGATTCCATCATCGACACATTATCATCCACAAAGTACAAAACTTTACTCACTTGCAATGCAACCGTCTACATCGATACTCAACGTGAATTTTGGAAGAATGCCACTCTTGAGAAGGTGGACAAAAAGGTTGTTGCCATCAATTCCACAATAAAAGGTGTAAAAATCTCAATCACACCTCAAGCCATATCCGAAGTTTTTGAGCTCAACGATCTTGAAGGTAAAAATTCTTTTCCGAAAACAGAGTACCAAAGAGATTTTATTGAAAGAGGGTATGGAGAAGAAATGAAAATGGATACTTTACAAAAGGGCAGTTTTCCTTCTGCTACAAGGTTTTTATTTCATACCCTTCTTATGTGTGTTTCTAACAAAACCACTGCTTTCAATGAAATCCCATTGAAGATATAATACCTGGGGTATGCTATACTTCAAGATGAAAATTTTAATTATTCCCAGGTAATCTTCAATGACTTGGTCAAAAATGTTGAGAAAAAGGCTTTTCTATTATTCCCAAGATTTTTGAGTTACTATTTTAATAACAAGTTTTCAAAAGATAATGCCCATGTACTTGTACAGGGTCCTCCTTTTCAAATAAACAGTTTAACTGTTGAAACATTCACAAGAATGTTAAAACCCACAAAAACACAAGCAGAGGTGCCTGAGCAGATTTTAGCAGTTACCACTGCTCCTCAGGTATCTGCTGCTGAGCCCACTGCTCCAGGTGATCATAGCAGCACAACCACTGCTTTGAAACCCACACCTGCTCTTACCAAAAAGACCAAAAAGAAACCATCCAAAAAGCCCCCCAAACCCATTAAAAAGGCAACTCTGGAAGATGAGATCCCAGAGCAACTGCCAGTGACAACACAAAAGTCACCAATAACCACTGCTGCTACTTCCTCACAGCAGTTGGTAGAAAGATCTCCACCTTTTCCTCAAACTCCTCCTGCATCCTCACAAAAGGATCAGGTTGTAAGCACAGGGACACCACATTATGAAGCTCTGGGTCCAATTGGATCCATCTTCCTCAGTCCTGATCCTAAGGACATGTCTCTTTCTACACCCATACCTTCACCTCTCATAATACCACAATCCATGCTACCTTTGTTGCATGCAGTTGATATAGCTCAGATACAAACCAGTTCCTCTCAATCACCTATCAACGAGAGTACACTCCCACAAGTGACTGGATCTGATGCTTATACCTCTGCTATCCCAGCAACATTTGAGGAGGTTACACTGCAGAAGTTACAAGTAACTTATGTCAGTAGTTCAAGTGGAGCAACAACTACTAGTGTTGGACCCACTGGTCTACATTGGGTCAGTTATTCTATCAATAAGACTCCCTTTAAGGAAATTTCTTCAGCGACAACTAAGGCAACCACTGGTGTATTTTCTTTAACCACTGGTGAGCTGTTCAAAGTGTCCACAAATGAAGAAAGAAGTCCCCAGTACCAAGAACAAGGGGCATCAGCAGATGACTCTTGGGATACATTCCCTAAGTCTACTGTTGGTACAACCACTGCTGGTGGGAAATCAGATGATCCCATTCATTTGGGTGATGGTTTAAAATATAAAGAATTGACGGAGAGAGTAGACAGAATTGAATCATCTGTGGCAGATATCAAAACAATGCTGCAGCAGGTGTTAAATTCTCAAAAGTCTGCATCCACTGCTGCACCACCTCCAACAGCTGCTTCATTTTCTACTGAGCTGTGGAGTTTATTTCAACCACTGCTTCATCAACAAAGAGAACTAGCTGATCAGCAACATGAGTTACAAGTTCAAAAGATCAGAAATCTCACAGAAGCAAGGTTTAAAGATACTCAAGCAGATATCAAGGCACTAAAGGCCTATTTATTCAACACCACTGGCACTGCTCCTCCCTCAATTATTTTTGTGGATACTCCACCACCAAATAATGCCAAAAAGGGGGAGAAAATAAAGCAGTGGAAGAAAAAGGGAATTGAAGATGGCATCTATATTGCACCAGAAAAAGAAAATATGACTAAAGACATTCCTTTGCCAGATGGTAGTAAAAAGATCGATGCTACAACAAATGCACTTGCTGAAGCAAAAGCAAGTGTAAAAAGGGATAGAGAGGCTAAGGATAAAGACAGGTGGGAACAGGAGAAAAGAGCTTATATGAGGCTGAATGCACAAGGTACTTCTGAGCCAAAGGATGATGAAAATCCTAAGGATGAAAAGAAGAAGCCCACTAGACAAGTGAGGCAACCCAAATCCATACCATCCAGACCCACAAAGCATACATCCAAACCATCTCCCAAAGGCTCCAAGCATCAAACCTCTACCCAAACGGCTGTTGTAACTCCTGTTGTAACAACAACTGTTGGTACATCAGTGGTTTCAGTAGTTGTTAAAACTAAAACCATCACTTCAACACACACCACTTCAACACACACCACAATCACTGCCCTACCACCACCACCAAAAATCACTTCACCATCAAAAACAACTTCACCACCATCACCTCCTGCTAAAAAGCAGAAGACATCAGATGTTACAACATCTGTTGTAATGACAACAGTGGTTGAAACACCAGTTGTTTCAACAATTGTTAGTCAGCCACCTTCTACCACTCAAATCACCACCACTGATCCACCCAAAACATCATCAGCCTCTCCTACAATAAAAAGGAGAAGGATTTTTATACCTGATGATGATTCTCCATCTCCACCACCAACATCTTCACAATCTCTTGCACTTATTCCAAAACATGTTCCTCTCTCATCAGCTCAAATACAACAACCAATCACTGCCATCACTCCTGCAGGTGTCCAATTTCCTCTTGAACTTATTGCAGTCAGAGAAGAGATCAAATCCTTCTACTATGAGGATGATCCTGCTAAAAGGAGATTGCCATCAATTGAAGGATATTCTAGGCCTAACAACATTGAAGAATATTTAAAAATTAAGGGTCAACAGGCAGAGGATATCTCCAGAAGAAGCTCTCAAGGCAAAACTGACAAAGAAATTCAAAGGCACTACCAATTTCTGCTCACACAAGTCAGATCTTTGGAGCAGTTTGCAAAGAATGTTTGTAAGAAAGTGTCAGAAAGAGCAGATGAAACCCTGAGAAAAGACTATATTGAAAATATTATGGCTTTTAAGAAGTATAAGGGTGAGAAACATATGTACAAGGAGTGGACCATTCCTGAGCTTGAAAATGAAGCAGCCAGGATTCAAGAAATGATTAAGAATAAGGTCAGACACACTCCTCCAGATTGGTCAAAGTACAAAAAGAATGTGCCTAAAAAGACATTAGAGCTGAAGAGAATGAAAGAGGAATTAGTTGTTGCTGATTATGGGTCCAAAAATCAAGTGATGAGATGGAAAGAAGATAAAGTCAGGACCACCTACAAAAGGCTGGAGGAACTACGAAAGAAAGATCCAAGGGTTCCACAAAAACCTGTCTATCCTGAAGCAGAGGTTTCCACAAGACCACCAAAACTGCAAATCAGGAGATCCACTGCTCCAGCTGGTGCTGCCATCTATAAAAGAGGACAACAAAAATAGTTGGATACTGAAACAGTGGATGAGTTATTGGCAGGTGATGAATGTGTAAAAGAGGGTATTAAGAGGATGATAGAAGAAACTCTTGGATTGAATCAACCTGCAAGCACTGCTCAGACAGTCATTAATAGGCCAGCATCACCAAACTCCTCATCTAATAAAAATCTCCCAAGAAACCCATTGGACTCAAAAGTACTAAAGTGGAAAACTGATAAACAGACCCATGTACTGACAGTGTTCAAGTCCAGTGGAGAAGTGAAGAAAATAACGAGGGAACAAGCACTTGGCCTAAGTCTTGAAGATATGTAGGATCTCCTTGATCTTCCACTTTGCAGGGATGATGATGACACAAATGCCCTAGACTTTGAGTTACAACTCAAAGGGCAAATAAGGGAACTGTTGATGAGGCAATAAAGTTCCACAATAATGAAGGGTTTTGGCATTATCTGTTCCAGGGGGAGATTGTTGGGATTGAACCCTATCAGAGGAACAGATAATTAAAGCCAAAACCGGATCAGAGCAGTGGATCCAAAATAAGCAGATGTTGTGTTTACATGCTCTCCCCTTGAAAGTGGTTTCAACATCTGATGACCTCCATCTACTGATCCTTTACATCAACTGCTGCCTTACAACTACTGATCGTGCTAAAGACTAATGATATCTAAAGACCTGTTGATCAATCTACTGTTATGGATCAAGCACTGCTGAAGTTACAAAAGTACTGCTGGAGGCACAACAGTGGAAGGATAAAACAATTGTTTAGTCTTCTTTTATGTAATGTATTGTAATTAGTGGTTAGTATAGCAGTATTTGTATTAGATCAGTTGTTAGAGATTGTTAGGAGGTTAGATGTCACTTTCATGGTGATGTCAGCATAGATGCCACAGTGGTTTGTTCGTGCCTATAAATAGAACAGTACCATGCACTGTTCTATTGGCTCTTCAAAAAATCTTCTTCCTGTACGAACAAACATTGTGAGCTCAGGCTGAGGGGGAGTTTGTATTCATACATACATTGTAATCATTTTCAATCTTTCGATTCCATGTGAAAATGTTTGATTAAAGCAATTCTCCTGTTTGATTGTGTGCAAATTTTGTTTTCATCTTAATTCCGCTGCATTACTCATTCATCTTCATCTTAAATCAAACGTAAAACACAATCATTCCAAACTCAGATCCTAACAATTATAATATGGGCGATTATTGAAGTTGATGTTACTAATTCTTGTAAATGTTTTAATTGAAGGAAACTCGCATCTAAAGATAGTGAGAGTTTAACAAATTGCAGATATGACAGTGGAACGGTCCGAGGTATGACAAGCAGAGCATACTCATCAAGGACCTAAATCGCGTGACGATCGCGAACAAGGTTAACGACATAGAAGGCCCGTTAGGGCAAACATTTACAGGTGCGCATTTTAAATTATTACGTGAATAGTTATATGCAACAAATACGTAGAGATTGAAAGTTGCATATGTAGATTAAAAAAAACTTGGAAAAACCCGAATAGAAAACCTATCCGGGATATTGTTTCTAAGAGAAACAAATAGAGGCATTACTTACATGGGGTGTAATGTGAAAATTATAAAAAGGTCATGTATACCAGGTATTGATCGCTTACTCTGGCCAAGTAAGTGGTGAGCACGTGGTACCATGAACTTTTTATGATGGACATACTTACATCCGATGTAGTAAGGACATGGTAAATGGGATAAATTAAAAGTACCCAAATGAATCAAATAAGCAAAATACTTTAGAATAATGTAAACGCAATCCGGGTGACGGAAGCGTATTACATTAGAATAATGAGCCCGAGAGAAGGGACGAAAGAGCCATGGTTGATAAAATGGGCAAGTAAAACCAAAGTATAGATGATCCGCCGGATCATAAAAGCGAAGGTATTGCCCACACGAAAAAGATAATCAAAGTTGTTAACTTTGGTCGTAGTAAAGAAAGGATGACGATGATAATCGTCATTCATAATCTATAAGGCCGTTAAGGATGGTTACATAAAGAATAATAAAAGACATGGTCGAATGAAAGCGATGGATTTCGCTAAGACGACCAAATAAATCGAAGCGAAGTCTTAATGCATACCGGAAGGGTTGCAATAATAACGACTTCGGTAAAACACCCGTTTGATGGGTAAGGATTTAAACATATGCGTAGACCGAAAGCGGGAACTCGGAAGGAAAGTCAAAAGACTCGGGTTTCGAGTCATGACTAAAAGATGATAAGATGCTGTAGATAGAAATTTTGAAAAATTACGTTCAACTATTTTAAAGTTGAACGGGTCGAACAAAGAATGAGGCCTGACACTTATAAGTGACGAAGTTCACACGAATAAGTCAAACGAGTTAAATAAAGGATGACACTTGCTAATGCAAGTAAGTGCGAACTGAATAAATAAAAGCGCGAAATATTAATAAACCTTTGTAAAGGGCCATTGGCGTTAAAAACATTAAGATAAAAGAACCCGAGTAATGGGCTGTAAAGAAGTATAAGTATGAACCGGGAAACGGTAAACGTAGAGCAAACCGACGTGTATATGACGTGAGGAGTCATAAAGTCGGAAGATTAGTCCGAAATGGGTTATGAATGAAGCCTTAGACTACGGTCAAGGTCAACTAAAGTCCAAAAGTAAAAACAAATGATTCCAAACAAACAAGGGATGTCTTAGGTACATTTTCATAAAAACACAAATAAAAGATGATCTACGAGATCATCATAAACTACAGGATTATAAGTAGTGTTAAAGTATACGGACCAAAATGACTCACGAGTCATAAATAGAAGGAAACGAACTGTTGGGTCTCACCTTAAAAAGGGGGAAAATCTAAATAATTAACCTATGAGACTAAGTGAAAGAACCTACGGGTCAATAGCGTAAAACGAGGGAACTGATTATGATTCCCCATCTAAATCAAGAACGGAAAAAGAATAAATTATGGGTCGTCAATTTCCTTGACATGAGTAATTGACATAGTCAAAGAGAAAAGCGTTAAACTAAAATTTAGTATTAGTAAGAAACAACGCTTTAACAAATATGAATATTATGAGATGAATTTGGAAAATGATTAGTATCAAAGAATAAAGATCTTGTGTCACACCCCCAAATTCCACATGCGGAGTATCACCGCTTGGAGACGTGACATGACCAGGATCAAGCCACCAATCATATTGAACAACTTAAAGTAAACGTAAAACCAAACACAATATAATTGGGGTCCAAAAGTAATAAACCAACTCCTAGTTAACAGCGGAAGCATAATAAAGTTTAAATACTCAAAACATAGTTTAGAAGTTTAAATGTTTAACACGGAACTCTACAGTCCATGTCCCACAACGACCACGCCTCCTTGTGCAAGCTCCAAGATACCTAACGACCTGCAAGGCATGTAACAACGAGTCAACAAAAAAGTTGAGCGAGTTCACAGTTGGTTGTTTAGTTTTAATGATTGTTTCGAAAACCATAAGTTGTTTCGTAAACCACGAGTTAACCAGTATCTTTGTTTCCCAAACCATATCCATAATCAGTGGGGGCTTCCCCATGTGAACCACTAGACCGTTACCATATCGACAACTGACGAACAATAGTTGTGCCCTACGTCAATGTCTATCATCATTGACAGTTTGCCATGATCCATTAGTACACGCCCGTCCGACCGGCACGGTGTGAGGTTTGTCAAACCTAATAGCGCTATTAACTAATGACCCGCTCGCCATCGGCCTCGGCGATTAAGTCGATATAAAATGAGGGACTTAATGATAGAGTTTTGTCTAGTAAGTTTAAGGTTGTTGTCCTACCCAAGGAGGACGAACGTACGTATTCTACCCAAGGAGAATACACAGGATTAAGATTGGCATCCTACCCATGGAGGATGGCCGTACATATCCTACCCAAGGAGGATATGTAGGTTCCGTTTTAGTTCTTTAACCCATTCCCAACCACCAGGAATCCCATGCCTTAGAAAGTGTGTGAACTCACCTCGGTTTGCTCGGTTTGATAAATTACTCGCTTACAAATATTCAGTCAAAGCCTATAGTTTGCACGTACACACAATCAGTTGACATTCACGAAGTTCACGTATAGATACAATCACAGCATGTAGCAGTTGTACAAGTCCATGCAATTCATACATCACATATTTGTTTCATGGCAACACATAACCAACCTAGTTAACCCTTAACAGACTTAACTGAGTTTACTGTGTAGTTTACCCACTAGACGAAACTCCCTGTTTCGTCATGACTCCCATTTGACGAAACCCTAAGGTTTCATCGTTATTACCCCTGGCTAAACCCCCAGGTTTTCGTCGTGTTCCCTTTGACGAAACCCCCCAGGTTTCGTAGTGACCTATGCTGACGAAACTTCCAGGTTTCGTCGCCGTCCAGGTTTCGTCAGAAAACGTAAGTTACGTCGTGTCAACAGATAATTACACAGAAACCCTAATCATCATTATCAGTCGTTTCACACTATCATGACTAAAAGATGATAAGATGCTGTAGATAGAAATTTTGAAAAATTACGTTCAACTATTTTAAAGTTGAACGGGTCGAACAAAGAATGAGGCTTGACACTTATAAGTGACGAAGTTCACACGAATAAGTCAAACGAGTTAAATAAAGGATGACACTTGCTAATGCAAGTAAGTGCGAACTGAATAAATAAAAGCGCGAAATATTAATAAACCTTTGTAAAGGGCCATTGGCGTTAAAAACATTAAGATAAAAGAACCCGAGTAATGGTCTGTAAAGAAGTATAAGTATGAACCGGGAAACGGTAAACGTAGAGCAAACCGACGTGTATATGACGTGAGGAGTCATAAAGTCGGAAGATTAGTCCAAAATGGGTTATGAATGAAGCCTTAGACTACGGTCAAGGTCAACTAAAGTCCAAAAGTAAAAACAAATGATTCCAAACAAACAAGGGATGTCTTAGGTACATTTGCATAAAAAAACAAATAAAAGATGATCTACGAGATCATCATAAACTACAGGATTATAAGTAGTGTTAAAGTATACGGACCAAAATGACTCACGAGTCATAAATAGAAGGAAACGAACTGTTGGGTCTCACCTTAAAAAGGGGGGAAATCTAAATAATTAACCTATGAGACTAAGTGAAAGAACCTACGGGTCAATAGCGTAAAACGAGGGAACTGATTATGATTCCCCATCTAAATCAAGAACGGAAAAAGAATAAATTATGGGTCGTCAATTTCCTTGACATGAGTAATTGACATAGTCAAAGAGAAAAGCGTTAAACTAAAATTTAGTATTAGTAAGAAACAACGCTTTAACAAATATGAATATTATGAGATGAATTTGGAAAATGATTAGTATCAAAGAATAAAGATCTTGTGTCACACCCCCAAATTCCACATGCGGAGTATCACCGCTTGGAGACGTGACATGACCAGGATCAAGCCACCAATCATATTGAACAACTTAAAGTAAACGTAAAACCAAACACAATATAATTGGGGTCCAAAAGTAATAAACCAACTCCTAGTTAACAGCGGAAGCATAATAAAGTTTAAATACTCAAAACATAGTTTAGAAGTTTAAATGTTTAACACGGAACTCTACAGTCCATGTCCCACAACGACCACGCCTCCTTGTGCAAGCTCCAAGATACCTAACGACCTGCAAGGCATGTAACAACGAGTCAACAATAAAGTTGAGCGAGTTCACAGTTGGTTGTTTAGTTTTAATGATTGTTTCGAAAACCATAAGTTGTTTCGTAAACCACGAGTTAACCAGTATCTTTGTTTCCCAAACCATATCCATAATCAGTGGGGGCTTCCCCATGTGAACCACTAGACCGTTACCATATCGACAACTGACGAACAATAGTTGTGCCCTACGTCAATGTCTATCATCATTGACAGTTTGCCATGATCCATTAGTACACGCCCGTCCGACCGGCACGGTGTGAGGTTTGTCAAACCTAATAGCGCTATTAACTAATGACCCGCTCGCCATCGGCCTCGGCGATTAAGTCGATATAAAATGAGGGACTTAATGATAGAGTTTTGTCTAGTAAGTTTAAGGTTGTTGTCCTACCCAAGGAGGACGAACGTACATATTCTACCAAAGGAGAATACACAGGATTAAGATTGGCATCCTACCCATGGAGGATGGCCGTACATATCCTACCCAAGGAGGATATGTAGGTTCCGTTTTAGTTCTTTAACCCATTCCCAACCACCAGGAATCCCATGCCTTAGAAAGTGTGTGAACTCACCTCGGTTTGCTCGGTTTGATAAATTACTCGCTTACAAATATTCAGTCAAAGCCTATAGTTTGCACGTACACACAATCAGTTGACATTCACGAAGTTCACGTATAGATACAATCATAGCATGTAGCAGTTGTACAAGTCCATGCAATTCATACATCACATATTTGTTTCATGGCAACACATAACCAACCTAGTTAACCCTTAACAGACTTAACTGAGTTTACTGTGTAGTTTACCCACTAGACGAAACTCCCTGTTTCGTCATGACTCCCATTTGACGAAACCCTAAGGTTTCATCGTTATTACCCCTGGCGAAACCCCCAGGTTTTCGTCGTGTTCCCTTTGACGAAACCCCCCAGGTTTCGTAGTGACCTATGCTGACGAAACTTCCAAGTTTCGTCGCCATCCAGGTTTCGTCAGAAAACGTAAGTTACGTCGTGTCAACAGATAATTACACAGAAACCCTAATCATCATTATCAGCCGCTTCACACTATCTTCTTTTATGTAATGTATTGTAATTAGTGGTTAGTATAGCAGTATTTGTATTAGATCAGTTGTTAGAGATTGTTAGGAGGTTAGATGTCACTTTCATGGTGATGTCAGCATAGATGCCACAGTGGTTTGTTCGTGCCTATAAATAGAACAGTACCATGCACTGTTCTATTGGCTCTTCAAAAAATCTTCTTCCTGTACGAACAAACATTGTGAGCTCAGGCTGAGGGGGAGTTTGTATTCATACATACATTGTAATCATTTTCAATCTTTCGATTCCATGTGAAAATGTTTGATTAAAGCAATTCTCCTGTTTGATTGTGTGCAAATTTTGGTTTCATCTTAATTCCGCTGCATTACTCATTCATCTTCATCTTAAATCAAACGTAAAACACAATCATTCCAAACTTAGATCCTAACAATTATAATATGGGCGATTATTGAAGTTGATGTTACTAATTCTTGTAAATGTTTTAATTGAAGGAAACTCGCATCTGAAGATAGTGAGAGTTTAACAAATTGCAGATATGACGGTGGAACGGTCCGAGGTATGACAAGCAGAGCATACTCATCAAGGACCTAAATCGCGTGACGATCGCGAACAAGGTTAACGACATAGAAGGCCCGTTAGGGCAAACATTTACAGGTGCGCATTTTAAATTATTACGTGAATAGTTATATGCAACAAATACGTAGAGATTGAAAGTTGCATATGTAGATTAAAAAAAACTTGGAAAAACCCGAATAGAAAACCTATCCGGGATATTGTTTCCAAGAGAAACAAATAGAAGCATTACTTACATGGGGTGTAATGTGAAAATTATAAAAAGGTCATGTATACCAGGTATTGATCGCTTACTCTGGCCAAGTAAGTGGTGAGCACGTGGTACCATGAACTTTTTATGATGGACATACTTACATCCGATGTAGTAAGGACATGGTAAATGGGATAAATTAAAAGTACCCAAATGAATCAAATAAGCAAAATACTTTAGAATAATGTAAACGCAATCCGGGTGACGGAAGCGTATTACATTAGAATAATGAGCCCGAGAGAAGGGACGAAAGAGCCATGGTTGATAAAATGGGCAAGTAAAACCAAAGTATAGATGATCCGCCGGATCATAAAAGCGAAGGTATTGCCCACACGAAAAAGATAATCAAAGTTGTTAACTTTGGTCGTAGTAAAGAAAGGATGAAGATGATAATCGTCATTCATAATCTATAAGGCCGTTAAGGATGGTCACATAAAGAATAAAAGACATGGTCGAATGAAAGCGATGGATTTCGCTAAGACGACCAAATAAATCGAAGCGAAGTCTTAATGCATACCGGAAGGGTTGCAATAATAACGACTTCGGTAAAACACCCGTTTGATGGGTAAGGATTTAAACATATGCGTAGACCGAAAGCGGGAACTCGGAAGGAAAGTCAAAAGACTCGGGTTTCGAGTCATGACTAAAAGATGATAAGATGCTGTAGATAGAAATTTTGAAAAATTACGTTCAACTATTTTAAAGTTGAACGGGTCGAACAAAGAATGAGGCTTGACACTTATAAGTGACGAAGTTCACACGAATAAGTCAAACGAGTTAAATAAAGGATGACACTTGCTAATGCAAGTAAGTGCGAACTGAATAAATAAAAGCGCGAAATATTAATAAACCTTTGTAAAGGGCCATTGGCGTTAAAAACATTAAGATAAAAGAACCCGAGTAATGGGCTGTAAAGAAGTATAAGTATGAACCGGGAAACGGTAAACGTAGAGCAAACCGACGTGTATATGACGTGAGGAGTCATAAAGTCGGAAGATTAGTCCAAAATGGGTTATGAATGAAGCCTTAGACTACGGTCAAGGTCAACTAAAGTCCAAAAGTAAAAACAAATGATTCCAAACAAACAAGGGATGTCTTAGGTACATTTGCATAAAAAAACAAATAAAAGATGATCTACGAGATCATCATAAACTACAGGATTATAAGTAGTGTTAAAGTATACGGACCAAAATGACTCACGAGTCATAAATAGAAGGAAACGAACTGTTGGGTCTCACCTTAAAAAGGGGGGAAATCTAAATAATTAACCTATGAGACTAAGTGAAAGAACCTACGGGTCAATAGCGTAAAACGAGGGAACTGATTATGATTCCCCATCTAAATCAAGAACGGAAAAAGAATAAATTATGGGTCGTCAATTTCCTTGACATGAGTAATTGACATAGTCAAAGAGAAAAGCGTTAAACTAAAATTTAGTATTAGTAAGAAACAACGCTTTAACAAATATGAATATTATGAGATGAATTTGGAAAATGATTAGTATCAAAGAATAAAGATCTTGTGTCACACCCCCAAATTCCACATGCGGAGTATCACCGCTTGGAGACGTGACATGACCAGGATCAAGCCACCAATCATATTGAACAACTTAAAGTAAACGTAAAACCAAACACAATATAATTGGGGTCCAAAAGTAATAAACCAACTCCTAGTTAACAGCGGAAGCATAATAAAGTTTAAATACTCAAAACATAGTTTAGAAGTTTAAATGTTTAACACGGAACTCTACAGTCCATGTCCCACAACGACCACGCCTCCTTGTGCAAGCTCCAAGATACCTAACGACCTGCAAGGCATGTAACAACGAGTCAACAATAAAGTTGAGCGAGTTCACAGTTGGTTGTTTAGTTTTAATGATTGTTTCGAAAACCATAAGTTGTTTCGTAAACCACGAGTTAACCAGTATCTTTGTTTCCCAAACCATATCCATAATCAGTGGGGGCTTCCCCATGTGAACCACTAGACCGTTACCATATCGACAACTGACGAACAATAGTTGTGCCCTACGTCAATGTCTATCATCATTGACAGTTTGCCATGATCCATTAGTACACGCCCGTCCGACCGGCACGGTGTGAGGTTTGTCAAACCTAATAGCGCTATTAACTAATGACCCGCTCGCCATCGGCCTCGGCGATTAAGTCGATATAAAATGAGGGACTTAATGATAGAGTTTTGTCTAGTAAGTTTAAGGTTGTTGTCCTACCCAAGGAGGACGAACGTACATATTCTACCAAAGGAGAATACACAGGATTAAGATTGGCATCCTACCCATGGAGGATGGCCGTACATATCCTACCCAAGGAGGATATGTAGGTTCCGTTTTAGTTCTTTAACCCATTCCCAACCACCAGGAATCCCATGCCTTAGAAAGTGTGTGAACTCACCTCGGTTTGCTCGGTTTGATAAATTACTCGCTTACAAATATTCAGTCAAAGCCTATAGTTTGCACGTACACACAATCAGTTGACATTCACGAAGTTCACGTATAGATACAATCATAGCATGTAGCAGTTGTACAAGTCCATGCAATTCATACATCACATATTTGTTTCATGGCAACACATAACCAACCTAGTTAACCCTTAACAGACTTAACTGAGTTTACTGTGTAGTTTACCCACTAGACGAAACTCCCTGTTTCGTCATGACTCCCATTTGACGAAACCCTAAGGTTTCATCGTTATTACCCCTGGCGAAACCCCCAGGTTTTCGTCGTGTTCCCTTTGACGAAACCCCCCAGGTTTCGTAGTGACCTATGCTGACGAAACTTCCAAGTTTCGTCGCCATCCAGGTTTCGTCAGAAAACGTAAGTTACGTCGTGTCAACAGATAATTACACAGAAACCCTAATCATCATTATCAGCCGCTTCACACTATCTTCTTTTATGTAATGTATTGTAATTAGTGGTTAGTATAGCAGTATTTGTATTAGATCAGTTGTTAGAGATTGTTAGGAGGTTAGATGTCACTTTCATGGTGATGTCAGCATAGATGCCACAGTGGTTTGTTCGTGCCTATAAATAGAACAGTACCATGCACTGTTCTATTGGCTCTTCAAAAAATCTTCTTCCTGTACGAACAAACATTGTGAGCTCAGGCTGAGGGGGAGTTTGTATTCATACATACATTGTAATCATTTTCAATCTTTCGATTCCATGTGAAAATGTTTGATTAAAGCAATTCTCCTGTTTGATTGTGTGCAAATTTTGGTTTCATCTTAATTCCGCTGCATTACTCATTCATCTTCATCTTAAATCAAACGTAAAACACAATCATTCCAAACTTAGATCCTAACAATTATAATATGGGCGATTATTGAAGTTGATGTTACTAATTCTTGTAAATGTTTTAATTGAAGGAAACTCGCATCTGAAGATAGTGAGAGTTTAACAAATTGCAGATATGACGGTGGAACGGTCCGAGGTATGACAAGCAGAGCATACTCATCAAGGACCTAAATCGCGTGACGATCGCGAACAAGGTTAACGACATAGAAGGCCCGTTAGGGCAAACATTTACAGGTGCGCATTTTAAATTATTACGTGAATAGTTATATGCAACAAATACGTAGAGATTGAAAGTTGCATATGTAGATTAAAAAAAACTTGGAAAAACCCGAATAGAAAACCTATCCGGGATATTGTTTCCAAGAGAAACAAATAGAAGCATTACTTACATGGGGTGTAATGTGAAAATTATAAAAAGGTCATGTATACCAGGTATTGATCGCTTACTCTGGCCAAGTAAGTGGTGAGCACGTGGTACCATGAACTTTTTATGATGGACATACTTACATCCGATGTAGTAAGGACATGGTAAATGGGATAAATTAAAAGTACCCAAATGAATCAAATAAGCAAAATACTTTAGAATAATGTAAACGCAATCCGGGTGACGGAAGCGTATTACATTAGAATAATGAGCCCGAGAGAAGGGACGAAAGAGCCATGGTTGATAAAATGGGCAAGTAAAACCAAAGTATAGATGATCCGCCGGATCATAAAAGCGAAGGTATTGCCCACACGAAAAAGATAATCAAAGTTGTTAACTTTGGTCGTAGTAAAGAAAGGATGAAGATGATAATCGTCATTCATAATCTATAAGGCCGTTAAGGATGGTCACATAAAGAATAAAAGACATGGTCGAATGAAAGCGATGGATTTCGCTAAGACGACCAAATAAATCGAAGCGAAGTCTTAATGCATACCGGAAGGGTTGCAATAATAACGACTTCGGTAAAACACCCGTTTGATGGGTAAGGATTTAAACATATGCGTAGACCGAAAGCGGGAACTCGGAAGGAAAGTCAAAAGACTCGGGTTTCGAGTCATGACTAAAAGATGATAAGATGCTGTAGATAGAAATTTTGAAAAATTACGTTCAACTATTTTAAAGTTGAACGGGTCGAACAAAGAATGAGGCTTGACACTTATAAGTGACGAAGTTCACACGAATAAGTCAAACGAGTTAAATAAAGGATGACACTTGCTAATGCAAGTAAGTGCGAACTGAATAAATAAAAGCGCGAAATATTAATAAACCTTTGTAAAGGGCCATTGGCGTTAAAAACATTAAGATAAAAGAACCCGAGTAATGGGCTGTAAAGAAGTATAAGTATGAACCGGGAAACGGTAAACGTAGAGCAAACCGACGTGTATATGACGTGAGGAGTCATAAAGTCGGAAGATTAGTCCGAAATGGGTTATGAATGAAGCCTTAGACTACGGTCAAGGTCAACTAAAGTCCAAAAGTAAAAACAAATGATTCCAAACAAACAAGGGATGTCTTAGGTACATTTTCATAAAAACACAAATAAAAGATGATCTACGAGATCATCATAAACTACAGGATTATAAGTAGTGTTAAAGTATACGGACCAAAATGACTCACGAGTCATAAATAGAAGGAAACGAACTGTTGGGTCTCACCTTAAAAAGGGGGGAAATCTAAATAATTAACCTATGAGACTAAGTGAAAGAACCTACGGGTCAATAGCGTAAAACGAGGGAACTGATTATGATTCCCCATCTAAATCAAGAACGGAAAAAGAATAAATTATGGGTCGTCAATTTCCTTGACATGAGTAATTGACATAGTCAAAGAGAAAAGCGTTAAACTAAAATTTAGTATTAGTAAGAAACAACGCTTTAACAAATATGAATATTATGAGATGAATTTGGAAAATGATTAGTATCAAAGAATAAAGATCTTGTGTCACACCCCCAAATTCCACATGCGGAGTATCACCGCTTGGAGACGTGACATGACCAGGATCAAGCCACCAATCATATTGAACAACTTAAAGTAAACGTAAAACCAAACACAATATAATTGGGGTCCAAAAGTAATAAACCAACTCCTAGTTAACAGCGGAAGCATAATAAAGTTTAAATACTCAAAACATAGTTTAGAAGTTTAAATGTTTAACACGGAACTCTACAGTCCATGTCCCACAACGACCACGCCTCCTTGTGCAAGCTCCAAGATACCTAACGACCTGCAAGGCATGTAACAACGAGTCAACAACAAAGTTGAGCGAGTTCACAGTTGGTTGTTTAGTTTTAATGATTGTTTTGAAAACCATAAGTTGTTTCGTAAACCACGAGTTAACCAGTATCTTTGTTTCCCAAACCATATCCATAATCAGTGGGGGCTTCCCCATGTGAACCACTAGACCGTTACCATATCGACAACTGACGAACAATAGTTGTGCCCTACGTCAATGTCTATCATCATTGACAGTTTGCCATGATCCATTAGTACACGACCGTCCGACCGGCACGGTGTGAGGTTTGTCAAACCTAATAGCGCTATTAACTAATGACCCGCTCGCCATCGGCCTCGGCGATTAAGTCGATATAAAATGGGGGACTTAATGATAGAGTTTTGTCTAGTAAGTTTAAGGTTGTTGTCCTACCCAAGGAGGACGAACGTACGTATTCTACCCAAGGAGAATACACAGGATTAAGACTGGCATCCTACCGATGGAGGATGGCCGTACATATCCTACCCAAAGAGGATATGTAGGTTCCGTTTTAGTTCTTTAACCCATTCCCAACCACCAGGAATCCAATGCCTTAGAAAGTGTGTGAACTCACCTCGGTTTGCTCGGTTTAATAAATTACTCGCTTACAAACATTCAGTCAAAGCCTATAGTTTGCACGTACACACAATCAGTTGACATTCACGAAGTTCACGTATAGATACAATCATAGCATGTAGCAGTTGTACAAGTCCATGCAATTCATACATCACATATTTGTTTCATGGCAACACATAACCAACCTAGTTAACCCTTAACAGACTTAACTGAGTTTACTGTGTAGTTTACCCACTAGACGAAACTCCCTGTTTCGTCATGACTCCCATTTGACGAAACCCTAAGGTTTCATCGTTATTACCCCTGGCGAAACCCCCAGGTTTTCATCGTGTTCCCTTTGACGAAACCCCCCAGGTTTCGTAGTGACCTATGCTGACGAAACTTCCAAGTTTCGTCGCCATCCAGGTTTCGTCAGAAAACGTAAGTTACGTCGTGTCAACAGATAATTACACAGAAACCCTAATCATCATTATCAGCCGTTTCACACTATCATCGAACATATCATACAACACAGTAATCATTGATACGTGCAAGGCTATAACATATATTCATTTAACATCCAATCAAGTGATGATCATGGTATACCAACATCAAATCAAAACATGAGCAGTGGATACAAATGAATAGAATCACGATTTCCAGATCTAGTTCCATAGATTAACATTGGGACATCATCCTAATCAACAATATGTATATCAACATACATGATCATCAGTCAATTAATAAAGCGATATCAAACAGCCAATCATAACATCATGCAAATCAAGTGTATCAACAATTAAGCTAAACCCTAGCAACAATTATAATAATAACAAGGGTACACTAACCGTAAGATCAGATGGTTGAATCACCAAGAATAGGTTTAGCAAGAGAGAAGAGGTTGCAAAGAAGAGAACTGCCGTCGAAGGTTAGGGTTTTCTAAAAGAAAAGGTTTCGTAACCCTTGTGCACGTATTTAAATTAGAAACAGACAACTGGGCCTCAACTGGGCCGATGGCCCATACGGCGAAACTTACCTCCGGCGAAACTCTAAGGTTTCGTCGTGTGAGGTTGATGACGAAACATCATGTTTCGTCGAGCATAGGGTAGTGACGAAACTCCAGGTTTCGTCGAGTGGGTTGTGGTGAAACCCCTAGGTTTCGTCGAGCTTACAAGAGGTGGAACAATTTAAGGATTTTAACCTTTAAACAGATTACAAGTTTATCTCACTACGCACATAAACACATTAACACATTGATCACATACTAGCATGTACAAGTTAGAATGAAACAAGTATTGTATAGAGGAAAGACCTTGAAAAATCGAGTTGTCACATCATCCCCAACTTGAAAGAAATTTCGTCCCGAAATTTAGCACATAGTCACTGAGGAAGCTAGCTAAGTTTTGTGGTTTTCCTGGTTTTCCTGGGGTGCCACATCATCCCCCCGTTGGTTTGGAATTTCGTCCTGAAATTCCGCGGTAGCTTCAGCCTCAGTAGTGGTTGTACTCTTCTCGAACAACTGGGGATACTTGTGTTTCATTTGGTCTTCTCGTTCCCAGGTGAACTCTGGGCCACGACGGGAGTTCCAACAAACTCGAACAAGAGGGATTCTGGTACGTTTGAGAACTTTCACATCTTGGTCTGTAATCTCTACAGGTTATTCGACGAATCGCAGCTGATCGTCGATAGTGAGCTCCTTAAGAGGAACTATGAGGGTCTCATCTGACAGACACTTCTTCAGATTCGACACGTGGAATACGTTATGAACTCCATTGAGTTCTTCAGGTAGGTTCAGTTTGTAAGCTACTTTACCAATTTCCTCAACGATTTCGAACGGTCCGACATAACGCGGATTGAGCTTACCCCTTTTTCCAAAGCGAACCACACCCTTCTAGGGTGAGACTTTAAGTAGAACCCGGTCCCCGACCAGGAATTCTAGAGGTTTCCTACGCCTATCAGCGTAGCTTTTCTGACGGTCGCGAGCTGCCGCCATGCGTTGTCATATCTGGGCAATCTTTTCTGTTGTATCTACTATGAGTTCTGGACCTGTGATTTGGCTGTCAACAACTTCTGCCCAACAAAGAGGTGATCGGCATTTACGTCCGTACAATGCCTCAAACGGAGCAGCTTGGATGCTGGTGTGATAACTGTTGTTATACGAGAACTCCACTAGAGGGAGGTGCCTTTCCCAGCCGTTACCAAAGTCGATGACACATGCTCGAAGCATGTCTTCAAGAGTTTGGATGGTGCGTTCAGACTGCCCATCCGTTTGCGGATGATATGCTGTGCTCATGTCTAATCGAGAGCCAAAGGACTTGTGCATAGCTTGCCACAATTCAGAGGTAAAACGCGTGTCACGATCAGATATGATGAAGGTTGGCACCCCGTGCCTTGAAACAACTTCCTTAAGATAAATGTCTGCTAGAGTGGAGAACTTATCCGTTTCTTTGATAGCTAAGAAGTGTGCAGACTTTGTGAGTCGATCCATGATCACCCAAATGGTATCGTTCCCTCGCTGAGATCTAGGCAGGCCAGTAATGAAATCCATAGAAATTTGCTCCCATTTCCATGTCGGGATCTCTGGTTGCTAAAGTAGGTCGGATGGTTTCTGGTATTCAATCTTGACTCTCGCACAAGTCAAACATTTACTAACGTAGGTTGCTATGTGAGCTTTCATACTAGGCCACCAATACGTAGTCTTGAGATCGTGGTACATCTTATCCGAACCAGGATGTACTGAGTAACGAGACTTGTGTGCTTCATCCATCACAAGCTCATGTAGATTACCATAGAGTGGAACCCAAATGCGCCCGGTCACGTAGTAAGCGCCGTCTTCCTTTTGTTCTAATCATTTTCTCGATCCTCGCAGGGACTCAGCCCTGATGTTCTCTGCTTTCAATGCTTCAACCTGAGCATCTCGTATCTAAGTTGTAACGCTCTCACGCGCTTAGGTTTAGTCTCTTTCCGGCTGAGGGCATCGGCCACAACATTGGCTTTGCCCGGATGATACTTGATCGTGCATTCGTAATCATTCAGAAGCTCGACCCATCGACGTTGTCGCATGTTTAACTCCTTTTGCTTGAAGATATTCTCGAGACTCCTGTGATCGGTGTAAATGGTGCACTTGGTACCGTACAGGTAATGTCTCCATATCTTAAGAGCAAAAACCACTGCTCCCAACTCCAAGTCGTGTATAGTGTAGTTCCTTTCGTGAACTTTAAGTTGGAGTGATGCGTAAGCAATGACCTTGTCACGTTGCATCAACACGCAACCAAGTCCTTGTATGGACGCGTCGCAATAACCCACAAAATCGTCTGTGCCTTCAGGCAATGAGAGAATTGGTGCGCTACAAAGTCTATCCTTTAAGTACTGAAATGCGGACTCCTGTACATCACCCCAACGATAGGTGACACCCTTCTGAGTCAGTGAAGTGAGAGGTTGCGCAATCTTCGAGAAATCCTTGATGAACCTTCTGTAGTAGCCGGCCAAACCCAAGAATTAGCGGATTTCTGTTGGTGTACGGGGTGCAGGCCAGTTCTTGATTGAGTCTACCTTGGATGGATCAACATGAATCCCATCCTTATTTACCACGTGGAGTAGAAAATGGACCTCGCGAAGCCAGAAGTCACATTTCGAAAATTTAGCATACAGCTGCTCTGCTCGAAGAAGTTCCAAAATAAGTCATAGATGATGCTCGTGTTCCTCCTGACTCTTAGAGTAGATCAGGATGTCGTCGATGAAAACAATAACGAACTTATCCAGGTAAGGTTTGCACACTCGATTCATGAGATCCATGAAGACCGCAGGTGCGTTTGTCAATCCAAAAGGCATAACCAGAAACTCGTAATGCCCATAACGAGTCCTGAATGCTGTCTTAGAGATATCCTCGTCTCGGACTCTCAGTTGATGGTAGCCTGACCTCAGGTCAATCTTAGAATAGAAACTCGACCCTTGCAACTGGTCAAACAAGTCATCTATGCGTGGTAGAGGATAACGATTCTTCACGGTCACCTTGTTGAGTTCGTGGTAGTCAATACACATCCTGAAGGTACCGTCTTTCTTCTTTACAAACAAAACTGGAGCTCCCCAGGGCGAAGAGCTAGGGTGAATAAAACCCTTATCTAGGAGCTCATGTAGTTGCGTGGATAGTTCTTCAAGTTCTGATGGAGCTAGACGATAAGGTGCACGAGCTATGGGTGCTGCTCCAGGAGCTAGTTCGATTTGAAACTCGACCTGACGATGAGGAGGTAGACCAGGTAATTCCTCAGGGAACACTTGAGGAAAGTCGTGTACAATCGGAATATCTTCTATCTTCTTCTCTTTCTTTGAGGTGTTAGTGACGAGGGCTAAAATAGCAGTGTGGCCCTTTCGCAAACACTTCTGGGCCTTAAGGAAAGAAATGATGCCCACAACAGCACCACTCTTGTCGCCATGAATCACTAAAGGTTCTTCACCAGAACGAGGAATGCGAACGATCTTCTCCTTGCAAATAATTTCCGCTTGATGTTGAGATAGCCAATCCATTCCAATAACAACGTCGAAACTACCAAGTACGATAGGAATAAGGTCGATAGAGAAGGTCTGACCAGCCAAGACGAGATTACAACCCTTAACTATGTGTGCGGCCTCGAGACTTTTACCGTTTGCTAGTTCTACCGTGTGTTTGGTGTTCAAAAGTGTTGGAGTGCGCTTAAGCATTTGACTAACCTTTAAAGACACGTAACTAGTATCGGCACCCGAATCAAATAAAACAGTAATAAAGAAGTCGTCCAGAAGAAACTTACCCATCACCACGTTGGGATCGTTCCTCGCGTCACCCTGACCTAGCACAAAAGCACGTTCCCTGGCACCATTGCCATCATTGTTACCCCCGTTATTGTTCCCGTTCCCCTGATTATTGTTGTTGTTCTGATTCTGATTCAACTGGGGGCAGTTTCTCTTGAAGTAACCTTCAGCACCACACTGAAAGCATCCCCTGTTACCTTGCTGTTGCTGCTGCTGATTCTGTGGAGCTGGTGGCTGTTGTTGACGATTCTGATTTGCAGGTCGTGCGCCCCTGCAATCCTTTGCTTCATGACCAAACTTGTTACATCTCAGACAACGACCCTTGTTGCACTGCCCACTATGATGCTTGTTGCACCGGTTGCACTTGGGGTGGTTTCCCTTGTATCCACCCTGCCCTTGACTACCAGAAGATTGCTGACCAGGACTCTGGTAGTCATCAGTCTTTCGCTGCTGAGACTGAGACTGAGCTGATGTTGAACCCTTGCTTGAGACTCCATCCCATTTGCGCTTGTTATCGCTGGGGGCATTAGAAGTAGTAGTAATAGCACCAACACGCTTGGGCAGCCTGTTCTGCTCGACTGCCTGATCAGTGAGACGATGAGCCAAACGAATAACTTGCTGGATAGTGGCGAGGTTTGCTGCAGTCACATGACTCTGGATCTCTGGCACCAAACCTTTAAGGTATAGCTCGATACGTTTAATAGGAGGATCCACCATAGTAGGACACAAGATAGCCAGCTCATTCGATCTTTTCGTGTACGCTTCAATTTCTGACCCCGTCATCTTTAAGTTGAAGAACTCTACCTCCAGCTTATGGATGTCATCACGATTACAGTACTCTTCCTTGATCAATTCCTTGAAATCGTTCCATGGGGTGGCATTAGCAGCAACCAACCCCAGCATCTGAACCTGTGCGTTCCACCACATGAGCGCCACGCCTTCAAGAGTACCAGTGGCATACTTCACCCTACGAGCCTTAGGGCATTCACACATCTCGAAAACTGACTCGAGCTTCTCAAACCAGTGAAGGAGGCCTACAGCTCCCTCTGTGCCGTTAAAAGTAGTAGGTCGGCAGTCCATAAAAGTTTTAAAAGTACACACAGGAGGTTGAGCAGGTTGACCTGTCGTGTGTGTAAGAAGAAACAAGGTTAAGCACAAATGTGGGTTCAAGAGAGTAGGATCTAAGGATCCTAGAGTAAGTTGCAATAGCAGGTTATACCTCCTGCTTGAGCGGTTGCGAGTGCTGCAGTAACTTGTTCATTGATTAAAGTCGTCAGCTGGGCTTGAGTTAGGTTCAATCGTCCACTCATGATCTTCATATCAAAGGAAACGTAAGTGAGAAAGGTGTCGCGAAAGTGCGATGACAGAAGAGAGTAAGCACACATATGTTTCAAACAATAGTCGCTACATCTATCTAAGCATACCATGAACAATGTACTATGTAACTAACAGGTAGGTAATATAAACATAAACCATATCACCTAGAATGTTGAGTCTTGCACGTGGAGCGAAGCGTCGTTGTGGATCGTTGAGCACTGTACAGGTTATAGTCTGGTTTTGTCAAAAAGCTTTTCCCTTTTTAAAATCGAGTTCACTATATAACCAATGGCTCTGATACCAATCTGTCACACCCCCAAATTCCACATGCGGAGTATCACCGCTTGGAGACGTGACATGACCAGGATCAAGCCACCAATCATATTGAACAACTTAAAGTAAACGTAAAACCAAACACAATATAATTGGGGTCCAAAAGTAATAAACCAACTCCTAGTTAACAGCGGAAGCATAATAAAGTTTAAATACTCAAAACATAGTTTAGAAGTATAAATGTTTAACATGGAACTCTACAGTCCGTGTCCCACAACGACCACGCCTCCTTGTGCAAGCTCCAAGATACCTAACGACCTGCAAGGCATGTAACAACGAGTCAACAACAAAGTTGAGCGAGTTCACAGTTGGTTGTTTAGTTTTAATGATTGTTTCGAAAACCATAGGTTGTTTCGTAAACCACGAGTTAACCAGTATCTTTGTTTCCCAAACCATATCCATAATCAGTGGGGGCTTCCCCATGTGAACCACTAGACCGTTACCATATCGATAACTGACGAACAATAGTTGTGCCCTACGTCAATGTCTATCATCATTGACAGTTTGCCATGATCCATTAGCACACGCCCGTCCGACCGGCATGGTGTGAGGTTTGTCAAACCTAATAGCGCTATTAACTAATGACCCGCTCGCCATCGGCCTCGGCGATTAAGTAGATATAAAATGAGGGACTTAATGATAGAGTTTTGTCTAGTAAGTTTAAGGTTGTTGTCCTACCCAAGGAGGACGAACGTACGTATTCTACCCAAGGAGAATACGCAGGATTAAGATTGGCATCCTACCCATGGAGGATGGCCGTACATATCCTACCCAAGGAGGATATGTAGGTTCCGTTTTAGTTCTTTAACCCATTCCCAACCACAGGGAATCCCATGCCTTAGAAAGTGTGTGAACTCACCTCGGTTTGCTCGGTTTGATAAATTACTCGCTTACAAAAATTCAGTCAAAGCCTATAGTTTGCACGTACACACAATCAGTTGACATTCACGAAGTTCACGTATAGATACAATCATAGCATGTAGCAGTTGTACAAGTCCATGCAATTCATACATCACATATTTGTTTCATGGCAACACATAACCAACCCAGTTAACCCTTAATAGACTTAACTGAGTTTACTGTGCAGTTTACCCACTAGACGAAACTCCCTATTTCGTCATGACTCCCATTTGACGAAACCCTAAGGTTTCGTCGTTATTACCCCTGGCGAAACCCCCAGGTTTTCGTCGTGTTCCCTTTGACGAAACCCCTCAGGTTTCATCGTGACCTATGCTGACGAAACTCCCAAGTTTCGTCGCCATCCAGGTTTCGTCAGAAAACGTAAGTTACGTCGTGTCAACAGATAATTACACAGAAACCCTAATCATCATTATCAGCCGTTTCACACTATCATCGAACATATCATACAACACAGTAATCATTGATACGTGCAAGGCTATAACATATATTCATTTAACATCCAATCAAGTGATGATCATGGTATACCAACATCAAATCAAAACATGAGCAGTGGATACAAATGAATAGAATCACGATTTCCAGATCTAGTTCCATAGATTAACATTGGGACATCATCCTAATCAACAATATCTATATCAACATACATGATCATCAGTCAATTAATAAAGCGATATCAAACAGCCAATCATAACATCATGCAAATCAAGTGTATCAACAATTAAGCTAAACCCTAGCAACAATTCTAATCATAACAAGGGTACACTAACCGCAAGATCAGATGGTTGAATCAGCAAGAATAGGTTTAGCAAGAGAGAAGAGGTTGCAAAGAAGGGAACTGCCGTCGAAGGTTAGGGTTTTCTAAAAGAAAAGGTTTCGTAACCCTTGTGCACGTATTTAAATTAGAAACAGACAAATAGGCCTCAACTGGGCCGATGGCCCATACGACGAAACTTACCTCCGGCGAAACTCTAAGGTTTCGTCGTGTGAGGTTGATGACGAAACATCATGTTTCGTCGAGCATAGGGTAGTGACGAAACTCCAGGTTTCGTCGAGTGGGTTGTGGTGAAACCCCTAGGTTTCGTCGAGCTTACAAGAGGTGAAACAATTTAAGGATTTTAACCTTTAAACAAATTATAAGTTTATCTCACTACGCACATAAACACATTAACACATTGATCACGTACTAGCATGTACAATTTAGAATGAAACAAGTATTGTATAGAGGAAAGACCTTGAAAACTCGAGTTGTCACATCTTGACACTGACAGGTGCAAGGCGATACATTCGAGAGAAAGATTTATGGTAATGAAAAGTCGACATAAACGTAAACAAGACGTGATGTGGTCACGGTCACAAAAAAAAAGCGTGATACATAATATAACCACGTCATAACGTGAGTTACGAGATATGAAATCAGAAAACACGTAAAGGGGCGGGTTGGCAATAGAATTCCCGGGTGACGGGGTATGAAGTGATGGCGACTAACAAGTCTAACCGCCAAAATAGATAATTAATAAGGATAACGGACACGAGCTGAAAGTAACGGCCCACGAGGCCTTACACATGAAAGACGTACGCGTCAATATAAATGAAAGCTTTGACCAAAAGAAATGGGTGCCTTGAAAATGAAACTAGGTTCGTTTGATTAAACCAACGAACTACGTAAATAAGGTTTCGGGGACGAAACCTCTTTAAGGGGGTAGACTTGTAACACCCCGAAAACGGGTTTGGTAATCAAACCCGATTAATACTAAAAGACGGGTAAAATACCGTTAGTGGTAAAATTAACCCGGTAAATATTAGGATTTAAATAATTAAACCTAATATTAAATAAAAAGAGAATAAAAGTTTTGAGAAAAACAAAGCTTATGACAGGCTGACTTAGCGGGACTTAAATAAGACGGGTTATAACTCCCGGAATCCAATAAGTTAACTAGGAATAATAATAACCTAGTTAGATAAAAGTCTTGTAGTAACTCATAAGTGGGATAAAACACTAAAAATAAGAACTAAACAATAGTTGAGGGACTAAAAGTGTTTAGTTCGAAACTAACAATAATAAAACATAAATTAAAACTCAAAACACACACTTGTGTGTGTTTGAGTTCGATCAGAAGCACAGGGCGACCAGGAGAAACCCCCACAACCCTAGTTCTCGTCTAATCTCTCAAATTGAAGGTCCAAATCAATTCTAAATCAAAATCTGAGCACGAATTAGTGATCTCCACTGAAAAAGGAGTCACAAGGTATGTAAATTTCATGAGAAATCTCTAGTTGAATTTCTGAGTAAACTTAGAGAATTCGAAACTATGGTTGCATGTTTGTTATATAGGTGATATAGGAACAATATAGTGTCCAGGGGTAAACCCTAGACAAGTATATGATGAAATCATACCTAATTGTAGCAAAATTCATAATCACCATTGAAGGTGATAAGTGGTTTTGTAGAAACATGTTAAACACTAGGATTTTGATAGTTATTCTAGTGTAATTTGAGTTCCATGAAGTAAATTCAGATTTTGTTGATGCTAAATTCGTGTATGTGATGTTTTTAGGGTTTTGATTGCTAAAAAAAATAGTGTTATAATGTCATAAACATGTTTTAATTGAAAGCTGAATTCAAACAGCTTCTGATTAGAATTTACAGCCGACTTGTATTGGCTGTAACGTGGACAAAACCTGACAAAAACATGTGTTTCTTGAGTCTAAAATGTAATTCCAGGAGATATCTTTAAAACCCCACTGGAATTGCATTTTTTCGACGAAAATTGAATGTTTTATGAATTTTTCGGTATCGAAGGTTCAGGCTGCGTTTTCTGGCAGAATTTGCAGCCCATTACGAATGCCATAACTCAATTTAAGAATTGATTTATGATCTCAAATTTTTACTGTAGGTAACTTCAGGTAATTCCAAAAACCTCCAATTCGAATTTCGTCAATCGGATAAACGAGGAATTTTAAATGAATTTTTTCGTAAGCTGCAGTCAGAAGTGATGAATCTGATTGCAGCTTAGTAAATGAATTTTTACGAATTTTTTGTAACGAGTTAGATCTTGAAATTTTAACACAAGGCCTAACCCTCCGAGAGGTACGTCACATAAAAAATCATAATTTTTGAAGACTTGTAAATAGGTTAAACAGGTCACCAAAAACAGCCTATTTTTCGGTGATATGAACTTGCCTAATTGATGTTAATCTTGGCTAAATGACAAGTTACAAACTAGTTGTTGAATATATGGCATGCTTTGATTGATAAGTGTGTAAAAAAAAGGGGTCCATAGGGTGATGGCCATTGTATAAAATGACCAATCTAACCATCTTATGTATGTTATGATATAGTTTGACTCTAAACAAGCTAGGTGGGGGCTTGGAGAGGAACGGGTCAAACGGATCATGGATGCGAAGAATGTTTGTGCGGACGCGAGGTAAGTAAAAGCTTACACCCTTTTTATAAGACATGCATTTATTCATAGATTGTAAATATGACAAAAGTTATATCCGAAATACGTTTCCGATACGAAATTATACGGATCAGAACATATAAAATGATGAAAATCCTTGGTTAATGGAAAAAGGGATCTAATGATAAAATCCGAAATGGTTCGGATGGGCGAATTGTTAGTTAAAAACCATGTTTTGTTATGTATGTAAACGTTTGGTCATATAGGCCAAACGAGTCAATGATGATGATAACACCATTTGGCAATATCGACTAACATTTGGTTGTCAAGTTATATGTTCACAGGATTGCACATAATTTGAACAATTGCGTCGCCTTGGAGTAGTGTCTAATAAAAGCAAGGTATAAAAATGAAATGGGTCTATATGTTGACCGGGCCAGGTACGCATAAATAAGATATTAGTTATAAACGCGATTTTGGGTCAAATGGTAGTGAAAATCCTTCGCCGTAAAGTGGGGGTTTAAAATTGACCAAAAGGCCTTTAATGGGTAAGTCGGGCAAACGAACCATAGAGGTTGTTTAGAAACTCGTATCATGACTATGCAACCCTTAGATAAGTATAAGAATTATAGGCATAAATTTTGTGGGTTGAATGTCTAAGAATTGGTCATTCGCGTAAAATGGCTAACCGAAAGGTAAAATTCGGGTTAATTAGTATCTTATGCTAAATCCACCACAAGTATAGTTGTGGTGGAAGATAAGTAGTTGATTAATAAGGGAATGCAAAGTGCGAAAAGGGAAAAACGGGTTTGATGCTTAAGTGCTTAAAAGACCTTTAAACGGGTCAAAATAAATTAAGTAGTTAAATCTGGATTAAGTGACTCGAAAGATACATATAAATCGGCGAATGTAAATGTGTAAGCGAGCCCGTAATAGGTGTGAAAACGCTTTTGCTTGATAAGCCCGGGATGGGTAGGAAATGCTAGAAATGACTCTTAATAGCATTCTTGTAATGTAACTTAAATGAGTCGAATAATAGGAAAAAGGGATTTATAGACTATGATGGTAAACAGGTACGTATTTTGATTACAGACACGTAGGAAAAAGAATCATGCAAAACGGAGGTCTAGATTAAAAGTTATGCTAGTTTGAAGTTGATAATTTGGTTAAAAACATAGCTGGGAATCTGCAGCATTAAACAACAAACCTGCTGGAAATATAAGGCCGTCGCGCTACGCGACGGCGGAATAACAAAATGGTCGCGCGACGCTGGTCGTGGGCCGCGAAGAATGAGTCGAAACCGGTCGCGGGACGTGACCGACTTATATGTCAAAAATTTCGTTTTGTTTCCATTATTGAGCCTTAGAACTTGATTATACGCGCTTAAACGTTGTCAAAACTAACAGTTTATGTGGTTTTGGCACTAGGTTAATGCTTTCAAGATTTCCGGATGAAGATCAAGCGACTTTCAAGAACCGAACACACCGAACAAGCTTCCGCATTGACTTATTTTGTTTTAAATAAATATGTAAACATTAAAAATTGCATTTGATTGTTTAGACTAGTTAGAATGTTAACTTAAACACTTTGATCATGTGTGTTTGTTATCCAGACAAAGTTTTTGTAAGCTCACATTTTTAATATAAAATGTGTGCAATATTATTATAAATGCGTTAAAAGGAGATGGGCGTTACACACGTACATGCGTTTAATTCCCAAACATCATTACAAATTCCACGTTTCTCTCTTGCTTGTCCCGAATGCATCTACTTCTCAATATAACTTCCCTGAAATAAACATCAGCATTGAATGATTCATCTATAATATATGAATAAGATACCTTCGAGATACTTTGTGTTAGTTTGATTTGAATTTTGAAAGTTGGAAGATGTATCTGGTGGGGGTGATATAGTAATTTTTAATAATGTAGGAAGGATTGTAGTTGTAGGACATTGGAATTTGGAATCAGCGTCTCTTCAAGATGAGTTGGTGTTGAACCAAGAATATGAAGATCACGGTGCAAGATCTTTATCTATTATGTCATCGACCAACTGCTCG
The DNA here is from genome assembly GCA_030545235.1 of Helianthus tuberosus. NCBI lineage: Eukaryota > Viridiplantae > Streptophyta > Magnoliopsida > Asterales > Asteraceae > Helianthus > Helianthus tuberosus. Next base: position 68,135,033 of record CM060434.1, on the reverse strand, counting down.
AAATCCCTTTCAAACAAGTGATGATCCGAAACATTCAGGAAAGGATTGGAGGTGATTTCTACTTTTAATAAGTTGTCATAGTTGTCAAATTCGTTGTGTGCATTCATATTATTGAGACAACAACAGATAATGAACCGATTGTTGGACTTCTTGTTCCAAATGCAGCTGTAGGATACAAACCGTAATCGTTTGTGACTATGGGAAACACAAGTTTTCTTTTTGAGCTTGATGGATGTCCGTTATCTCAACGCTTCTCCTTACATTACTGATCTGGAATTGGATAACCGTTGTTATTTTAGTGCTTCTCAATCAGATATTATTTATTAAAACATAACTGAAACAGTCGGAAAAAAACTAAACCGAACCACTAGCAGAAGAACACACACGATAACTTTAAACTTTATATTGTGTGATTTTACCAGGAAAGGATTGGAGGTGATTTGTACTTTAAACTTTATATTGTGTGAAAAACCAACATTCCTTGAACCATTCTAAACCCTAGTTGTAAACAAACCAACAAAATCCGAATACTGAAAAACATCAGCAACCATTTTTCATTTTCCTTCAATTTCGAGAACATTCTCCCTAACATGATAAAAGCGCTTATTTTGCTAGTGGGTTTTATAAGTCAAAGTTAACTTTCAGATTCAGGAAGACATGTCGGCTTCTGTACCTATCCCCGCATTGATAGCTTCCGTTTTATTACAGTCATACGACACGGCATTTGTTCTCCAATCTTTGTTACTTGTTAATGTTTTATTTTTTTCTACCTTTAGAAAGGTTTGACCACCTCACGACTGTAATAAAGCGGAACATAATCCCAGATTGTCTAGAGAAGCGTTTTTATCATGTGTCATATGTTGGACGGAATATATGGATGGAAAGCCCGCATAGTTTGTTTTTTTTTTATAATTTTACAGACGATTTAGAGAAACAGAGAATACGTTACGAGATTCTTCGAGAATTAGAAAAGGAGAAAGTACGGAACGACAAGGGTGCTGGTCTTTTCTCCCACGTATTTTATCAAATGAACTGTCACGTGTGATTATCACATGACAACTTCAGGGGTCTAGTCCTAGCTTGTCCTCAGTTATGTCTCATTGCATTATGACAATATTGACAGAGGTGACTTCATCTGTCCAAGTTTGAGAACCTGTCCAATTATGTCTTATTGAATTATGAACTGTCTCGTGTGATTGGCACCTTAAACCCCTTATATACTTTGATAAAAATCCAATTTTCGAGGAATACGGGCCGTATAAGATTATACGGCCCGTATACTATATTCGTATACATTGTATACGACCAGGTAACTTATTTTCACATGGTATATACGGGCCGTATACAGTTATACGGCCCGTATAGAATTAAATAAACTGACAAAGTCTGCTGGCACAACTTTTTGTCAGTTTATTTAATTCTATACGGGCCGTATAACTTTATACGGCCCGTATACACCATGTAAAAATAAGTTTTTTCCATGTGTTATTATTAGCACCCTTTTATAAAACCATAGTCCATGCACAACATTCATAAGCCTTTGATTGTTTTTATCATTCTAGTTGTAACCAACTCTGTCAAAATTTATACAAATCAGATTAATTACTTCTTGATTGTTCTTGATTGATTACCCCACTCTGTTTGACAGATTCCGCACGTCACACTCATTAATCAAACGATTCAGATGCCATCTTTTATCTTCTTTTTCTTTAGTTTGTTTAATTAATATATTATTTTAATGAGTGGTGAATAGTGAAAATTTATGAAACCCTTAGGGGACTGGGGGCGGTGGCTTTTGCTCCGTGATGGGACAAACTTCAACGCGTGATGTTTCAATTTTTCCACCGCCACCATGCAATGTTAACGAGTGATGGATAGATTCCGTGAAAAACTTCACGCGTGATAAGGTTTGAGTGATGGAACATGTGAGGGGGTGTGGGGGTTTATTGTTGGGTGTTGTGAGTGATGACCATTGCCACTAAAAAAGGTTGTGAGTGATGGAATAATGGTTGATAACATGACGGAACTTGATTGGATGTTGTGAGTGATGGAATTTTTGCAAAGTGATAACCACCTCCTCCCCCTTATACTAAAGATAAAAAAAAATGTGAGTAATTATATGAGTACGTTACAATGAAACAATAATAAGTGGTCTTAGTTATAGGTATCAATATAGACACACTCACATACACGTACAAGTGGAGATATCAAATGAGAGCTCTTTAATTATTACATCCAATAATTTGAAGACTCCTTTTGCATAACATTTGGATTTTAAAGGGGTCGAAACTCAATACCTTGCACAATAAGCTCTGGGATGAGAGTGATCATGTTACTAGAACACATATGTAAGGTGATGTTTGAGAAATAATGAGGGTCTAAAGTAAAGCTATCATCCGTGACATTATCTGCTTTGTTACGAGAGTCGTTATGTGTGATGCATGGAAGAAAGAAAGAATTCCATCTGCTTTTTTCCCTACATACATAGAAAAAGAAATCATAAAGTTTTCACCTTTAAAAAGGTTAAATTGTAAGATTAAATATATTATGTTTAATATTTAATCTATAGCCATTATAATCATTTACATAATATAGATTAAAATATATAATAACCTATTAAATAATTAGTTGGTAATTGTTGATGGACCATATTACCCTTATTAACTAATTAGGTTTCCTCCTGGGTGCTTATATAAGGAGACTTATGTAGAGGTCAAAGGGTTACACAGTTAGACACAAGACCCTATAATCATAACATCAATCATCGACCTCCTCTCACATAACCGATTCCCTTGTCGGTTTTCTTAGTCACCGTCATCAGTCAGCACCCTAAGGAGGAACCAGATCACTGACACATATGTCGAACACAATGGGATCATCTCTGACTGGATTCTCCACTGCACTGTCTGCTGTAACAGGTATGTTTTCATGTTTTCCATCATGTATAAACAGAACTGAACCAACATGTGGTATCAGAGCATATGTTGATTAGTCAGTTCTGTTTTCGTATCCATTAATTCTGGGATAGAAATCTGGAAAACGGAATTTTGATAACCTAATAAACCTAACAGCTGGTTTCGAGTCATAAAGGTTCACTCGAGATCACTGTTTTCGGACAAAGATTAATTATATGTTCACTCGAAATCAACTGTGTTATGTTTATAACCGAAATCTGTTTTAGAAAAGCCTTAAAATGCAGGTTTCGGGTTCCAGAATTTATGTTTTTATTTTTTAGGGTTCATCATGTTCTTAGGAAAATTCGAAAATTCTGTTATGTTTTGGAATGTAATTAGGATTGATGAGTGTTTTTTCCCTGTTTGATCCAATTTTATCTCTTAAGTGTATTCGAAAACTGTTAATTGATAATCAATTGAAATTTTCGAAATATTTTTTGATAAAATTAGATCATCTTAAAACAGGAAACACCATCACACAATCTGATTGAAGAGCTTGAATCCATGAAGAAAAATGACGTTTGGGATTTGGTAGAATTACCCAACGGTGTCAAACCCGTAGGATGTAAATGGGTGTTCAAAACAAAACTGGATCCGAATGGTAACGTTGAACGCTACAAAGCAAGATTGGTTGCAAAGGGCTAGACTCAAAAAGAGGGAATTGATTATCAAGAGACGTTTTCACCTGTCTCTCGCAAAGATTCATTAAGGATCGTCATGGCCCTAGTAGCTCATTTTGATTTGGAGTTACATCAGATGGACGTTGAAACTGCTTTCCTTAACGGACACTTAGACGAAGATGTTTACATGAAACAACCTGAAGGTTTTAAACCTGAAGGTCAGGAGCATCTAGTCTGTAAGTTGAAGAAATCCATTTACGGGTTAAAACAAGCATCACGTCAATGGTACCTAAAGTTTGATGAAGTCATGAAGAAACAAGGTTTTATGAAGAATCAAGTGGATCAATGCACCTACCTCAAAATGAGTGGGAGCAACTTTACTATACTTGTCCTTTACGTAGATGATATTCTATTGGCAAGTAATAGTTTAGACATGTTGCATGAGTCGAAGCGGTTACTCTCGCATAACTTCGACATGAAGGATCTCGGAGATGCTTCTTACGTCATCGGCATCGAAATTCACCGAGATAGACACAAAGGAATCTTAGGATTGTCCCAAAAGGCTTACATAGATCGTGTCCTTACACGTTACAACATGCAACAGTGCAAACCCTCCGTCGCTCCAGTAGTTAAGGGAGATGTTTTCGGTTCATTCCAGTGTCCGACAACAGAGATTGAGAAGGAGCAAATGAGCCAGATACCTTACGCGTCAGTAGTTTGGAGCTTGATGTATGCTCAAGTCTGTACTCGCCCAGATATCGCTTATATTGCTGGAATGCTAGGCTGTTATCAGACTAATCCTGGCCTAGATCACTGGAAAGCAGCTAAGAAGGTACTTCGATATCTGCAAGGGACGAAAGACTATAAACTGACTTATAGAAGAAGTGATCATTTAGAAGTGGTGGGCTATTCTGATTCTGACTTTGCAAAATGCAAAGATGACAAGAAATCCACTTCGGGCTATATCTTTATGTTAGCAGGCGGCCCTATCTCATGGAAGAGTCATAAACAACAGTTGACCACAACTTCCACAATGATGGCAGAGTACATTGCTGTTTATAACGCAACCTGTCATGGAATGTTGCTTAGAAATCTGATCACTGGACTCAAAATTGTTAATTCCATTTCTAGACCATTGAAGCTTTATTGTGATAATTCAGTTGCCGTTAGTTTCTCGAACAGTAACAGTTCGACTGGAGCTGGTTTATATCTCGATACAAAATATCTGTTCGTACGTGAACGAGTTGAGGAAAATAATCTTTGTATCGAGTATATTAGTACTAAAGATATGCTTGCGGATCCGATGACTAAAGGTCTCCCTCCTAAGGTTTATGAAGAACATGTTCGGAATATGGGATTTAGTAAAGACCTTATTTAAGCATATTGTACTAGCTTATGTTTTATGATTAATGAAATTTCCTCAGTTTGATTTTGTATGTCTCTTAGAATATGTTCAACCGGTATAATGGCATATAGATAAATAAAGTTACAAATCAAACAAAGGGCTTATGCATATTTTGATCATAACGATTAGGTTTTAAATTAAGGCTATAGTATGACTAATGGGGGTCCTGAGTCGCATAATGATTCAACGGCTGTATTTCTCTGCTATAGTACTTGTTTAAGGCTAAAATGAGTGTTAACTCCTGATCAGGCTTATCTAATACTCATGGTAAATGATTACTCGGCTAAGTGGGAGAATGTAAGATTAAATATATTATGTTTAATATTTAATCTATAGCCATTATAATCATTTACATAATATAGATTAATATATATAATAACCTATTAAATAATTAGTTGGTAATTGTTGATGGACCATATTACCCTTATTAACTAATTAGGTTTCCTCCTGGATGCTTATATAAGGAGACTTATGTAGAGGTCAAAGGGTTACACAGTTAGACACAAGACCCTATAATCATAACATCAATCATCGACCTCCTCTCCCATAACCGATTCCCTTGTCGGTTTTCTTAGTCACCATCATCAGTCAGCACCCTAAGGAGGAACCAGATCACTGACACATATGTCGAACACAATGGGATCATCTCTGACTGGATTCTCCACTGCACTGTCTACTGTAACAGGTATGTTTTCATGTTTTCCATCATGTATAAACAGAACTGAACCAACATAAATAGCTAAAAATTGAAAATTATTCTATAATTTATAATTGTTAGGATGGTACTTACCTTGACGAAAGATGATTAAACCATTCATCTTCTTGAATATTCGTCACGGTCACCTCCATCCAACCATCTTTTCTCTTTCTTGGTAATTGAACGGTTTTTAGATTGTTTATTGGTCTTGTAGATCTACATTCACCATCTGCTCCGATTACTGGGATTTGAGGTATACTCAAACTCATAAGATTACCAGAGTGTTGGCCTGCTAACGCACTATCATAATCAAGCTTCATTTCCACCAGAGTTTTACTATCAATACCTTGTGGAGTCATGTAAATAAGGTAGCATCCATATCTAGTGTTTCTTGACAACAGGCCACTTGGAACTTTGAAGCACATGCCTATTACTTTTGAAGATGATACCCGTAATATATTTCCATGTCTGCATTTGGCGAAATAGTGAGTCACACTGTCAAAGTGTCACATACCTTTCTTTTAAATGGCAAACTGTACATACTCCTAAAATCTACACCATTTATCACAAATGAGACTATAACCTTCACCACATAGGACTCCTATGATAGGAGAGGAACACCAAAACACGTTGATACATTGGGCAACAAGCCCTTTGGTAAGTGTCACATACCTACTCCTATTTTTCTATGTAGTATAACTTTAGGACATTAGGAAAAAGTCAGAGAGTCGATTAGTATTTTTCTCTATGTTGGATGAACTTTAAGACATTTGAAAAAAGTCAAAGAGTCAATTAGTATTTTTCTCTATGTTGGATGAACTTTAGGATAATCCAAAAATGTAGAGTCAGTCACAAAAGTAAACTACAAAATTTCATCGGAATTTAGAATCCATCCAATAACATGAACCTACTACTTCTAACAACCATATAAAAGCTGTCAAATCATATCAAAGGGATAACTAGCCATACATCTTAGGCTGTCCGGAGTGGTGCGGGAAAGTTGAGCGGCAAAGGGTTTTGCCGCCCGGCAACACCGCCGCCGACCCCTTTGCCGCGCGGTTTCATTGCCAAATCGGTGTAGGCTTGCCGCTCGGGAATCATGAGAGAGAGAGGGTAGTGTGAGAGAGAGAGGGTAGTATGGGTGGGGTCCATTCCAATCTCAACTAATCACACATTTTTCTTTTTTTTTTAAATAGTTTATCACTTCACCAAGTGTCTAACCATTGCCAACACTTTTAAGCAAAGTTTAACACTTTGACATGGCACACTCTCATTGGTTAATTTTTTATTTTGCCACTCTCAAGTGTTTAACCACTCCTTACACCCTTAGAACGTACTCTTCTTGGTCACATGAGTTAGTCTTATTATAAAACATAGTTCGGACAAAACAGTGGATTGTGTCAGGTAATGGGTAATAGTGGGTCCGTATCAAACAACATAATTAAACTTAAACAAATGTATAAACAAAAAAATGGGTTGTTGAAACGAGTCCTATTAATATATATATATATATATAGGTACGGAATCAGGAGAAAACGCCCTAAAGTGTAAGAACGGTGAGAAAGCATCCTGGCCCAACACGTAACGCGGGATATGATCAGGGCATGAGGAGTTTTTTTGTCTTTTCAATCTTCTTTTATTTCCCAATTTTGCGTAACATGCTGCTTCATTTTTGGCGTCTAAGATTATTTTGGCGTTAATTATATTCATTAACTACTTGGCGTTTTACTGTTTTCTTAGATCTGTCACGTTGAATTAATTGTTTTTGTCACATAGATAATTTTTTTGGCGTTATAGCGTTTCACTGGTCAATTTTTTGGCGTTCATGGCGTTGTTAATAATTCATTACGATTCATTAATATTTTCATAATATTACAATAAGACCAAATGTTTTTTATGGCGTTAAATTTTTTTGGCGTTTAAAACATTAACAAGGTGCTTTGCCAGCATCCGTTCTTACAGTTTTCATACTATTAGTGTTTTGGTGTTTGTAGTTTTTGGCGTTTTATATAATAATGTATTTTATTAGTAGAGAATTAGATAAAAAAAACAGATAATTAGATAACAAAACAATAGAAAATGAAAAAAAATTAAAAATGGTAATCTAATTTCTCATCAAAATCTTCACTGTCATCAGCCTCTTCTACTTGAATTTGTTTTTGGCGTTTTGAACCTTTGAATACCTTAGCTAGATGCCAACTTTCCTACATAACGCCCGTCTTTTTAGACGAAGCTTGTTAGTAGCATCCTGTTTTTTGGTGTGATATTCTTGTTTGGTGACATGCCATTGAAGATCAACTCCTGCTTGAATGCTATTTATAATAATGGAGTCCAAAATAGCATTTTACACTGGTGTTAATCCCTTCATGCCATTCATTTAGTCATCAAGAACAAAGCTCACATGATGACATATCACTGACATCAGTCTCTTTTTCTTGAATATTTGTCAATCTCATTCAGCAAAAGCTTATAGAGATACCCACCTCAGAGAAGAATCCATTCAGTGAAAGCTTTGCCATCTTTTGTTTTTTTAACTATTTTTTTGGCGTTTAAAGTGAGTGGTTTCTAGGGAACATGGCGTTTGTTTTCTGGGTGTGATCAATTCATTGTGTAGAGACCTCTCTCTTATAGGAGTTTTTTGGCGCGTAGTTTAGGCGTGATTTTTATTATAATAAATGATAGTAATAAAGTAACCGTCTTTTCAATTACTGTGTGTATTTACTGTTTTGTTCAGCTTTATCAGTTCTAGGGTGATAGACGTCCCATCTTCCAAGTTTGGCATTTTTTTAAATGACGTTATGTAGACCAAGATGACAAAATACAATAACAGAGAAAATATCAAACAGGAAAAATATTTTTTTATTATTTTTGGCGTTTTGTAAGCAATAACTTTTTGTAGTATTTTTTGGCGTTTTGCAACTAAATGGAGAAATATAGCATTTAGTTATCTTAAAAAAAAGATTACACAGAAGAAAACTAACCAAAAAAAATTAAAACTCCTCGTCAGAATGTACTTTATCCGAGAAGTATCCATCACTTCCGTCGTCGTCTTCATCTACACTTTCATCCATGTCATCACCTTCACTTTCATCGGCTTCTTGTTGTTGAAGATTCTGAAGCCTCCATTTGAACATGTCCTGCATCAACACCATTTTTGAGTCCATGTCTGTGTTCAAACAAGTGGCGTTGTGCAATTCTTCCATGAACCCAATCCCCTGCTTTGTCATGATTTTTTCAAGCAGGTAGTCTTCCTGCTCTCCGCTGTCATATATAACGGTCACCATGTCTGTTTCCTCATCAAAACGCCATGATGTCATGACTGGGTCCGATTTTCCATCTGCTTTGATTGGTCCAAATTTCCTTGTTAATGTTTTCATAAGCTTATGTGTTTCATGACATTCGTTATCCAGAGCGATGCCAAGCGATAGGATACCCCTCTATACCTCTTCTTCCATCTTCAAAATTGCTTTGATTGTCCTAACATACACCCTCCTTTTGTTGTCAAAACGTAGGACGAATCGCCTGATTGCCAGAGTGTATCTCCACCAAACGATGGTTGCCATTTCTGGCGTTTTGGTTAAACTTGGTGTTTTTGGTAAAAGATGTTTTTGAAGAAAAATAGATTGAAGTGATTATGGAAGCGATGTTTACGTCGTTTATATAATGATGTTTTTGGCGCGTAATTTAGGAGGGAATTTCTTCTAATAAATGTTAATAATTGAATTTCAGTTACTGTGTTGTTTCCTCTTCCTGTAATCTCCAACGCGTTTTATCACTAATTTTTGGCGTTTTGTATTTAATGGCGTTTTATTTGTTTTGAATGGTGTGTTATCATTTTTGTTGGCGTTTTGAATTTGAACGGTAAAAGACCCTTTTACCCTTAATGAAGCGCGTCCACTTAATAGAATTGGTGTTATTTACGATAACGCCACCGCGTCAATCTAGTCCATAGATTGTTTTGATCTGATGATCCATAACTGTTCTCACACTTTCCCCGTTTTCTCTAAATCCTAACCCTATATATATATATATATATATATATATATATATATATATATATATATATATATATGGTGGGGTTCTAGGGTGAACACTAGTGTATTTATGAATGGGTAAATTACACTTTTCGTCCTTTATGTTTGTATCGGATTGCAATACATGACCTTTAACTTCAATAATTACAGTCACAGTCCTTTATTTGTAAAACTCATTACATGATAGGTCCTTTATCACTAACCAAGTTAAAATTTTTAGTTAAGTTTGACATGTGCAAGGCACACGAGGGTACTTTTGTAATTTTACCCATTTAATACAAAATTATAAAACTAAAAAAAAATAAATACATCACCCCTGTCCCTCTACTCTTCTCTCTCACTCTGGGGATTTCAAGAAACCTTCTGTGATTGAAGGGTGAATATGATGTGGTCGCGATTTCAAATCAAGTACACCGGAATCATATTCAACCTACTATGTCCCCAAATCATATTCAACTCCGGCAGTAACCCTGTCCCCAAATCAAGTACACTGGAATCATCAGATTCATTTTCAATCAAACCCCGACCACATCATATTCAACCTACTCTGAGGAACTCCGGCAGTAACCCGACGGCCAACGGCGGTCCAAGGTTCATGGATGCAGCAGCGACAGTGAGTAATATAGTAGATCGATGGCGGTTGTGGTCTCCGATGGTGGTTGTTCTCAGTTAGATATGTTGCAGTGGTTTCAGATTTGGGGCAACAACAGGTCTCCGACGAAGTGAAGAATTGAGGTTTTTTTCAGAAGGCTCGGTTTAAAGGTTGTTATAAGATTTGAAGGTTGATTTTTTTCTTTATTTTTTGTCTTGTGTAAATATGGGTAACAAATTTGAAGGGTATATTTGTGTTGTGTAAATAGGGGGTAATAGATTTGAAGATTTGAAGGTTGATTTTTTATTTATTTAAAGGTTAACAGATTTGAAGGTTCATTTCAGCAATCAACCCTTTTCTAAGCCCAAAACCGAGATCTCATGAAGCCTTCTGCCTCAGCTCGAATTAGAAGGGAAAAGAAACCTTCTGTGATTCCGGTGTACTTGATTTGGGGAATCATCGTTGGCAACGATTTTGGATTTAACTTAGAAGGGAAAAGAAAAAGGGATGACTGGGTTTTCATACTCAGGGGTGCCTTTTTAATATCCAGTTTGAAGTTTTTACATTTGATGGACTTATTTTTTTAGTTGTATATGAATCTTCTGGACATGGGTATTATGCTTCTGTTATGGAATGGACTGTGGGACCCACCCATACACTTATCTCCGCCACTGCTGGTGGTGGGTGGCCGGTGAGTGAGAGAAAGAGGGGAAATGTGAGTTGAGATGAAGAACATGAGTTTAGATGAAGATGAAGGTGGAGGTAAAAAGGCTTTATTGCCCTCACATGCCAAGCACATGTCAAACTTAACTAAAAATTTTAACTTGGTTAGTGATAAAGGACCTATCGTGTAATGGGTTTTACAAATAAAGGACCGTGATTGTAATTATTGAAGTTAAAGGTCGTCCATTGCAATCCAATACAAACATAAAGGACGAAATGTGCAATTTACCCTTTATGAATTGAGTGAACAAATCATGGCCATTGATTTATATCATCAAATCATAAAATACACTAGTGTATTTACATCATCAAATCTTGGCCATTGATTTACATCTGTGTATACACTTGTATATTGATAATCAAGGGCTATGATTGTTGTAATCTCCTATATATATATATATATATATAGTGAATACCGTATCCCTCAACTTACAGAGGTTGGTTTACTTTTCTCTACATGGTATCAGCCAATTAATCCCTTCCTTCTTTTTTTCTTTTCATCGTCCCCCTTGTCATCGAATTCACATAATTCTTTTCCTGGGATCTCTCATGGCTACCACTACTTCATCCGCTTCCCAAGAACCATCCATGAATACTATCCTACACATGATAACAATAAAACTTTCTTATGCTAACTATCTAGTATGGCGAGCACATATGCTAACCATCTTCACCCACAACAAGCTTACGAGTCACATCAATGGCACCCTTGCAAAACCGTCCCCCAGTGTTACGGTTGATGCAAAATCCGTACCAAATCCAGACGTATCTTGCTGGGAGGAAGACGAACAAAAAGCCATCATAATTTTGCATTCCTCTCTGACAGAAGAACCTGCAACGGAGATTCTTGGTATTACCGGTGCTCATCAAATATGGGCTGCCCTGGAAACGGCCTACAGTAACTCGTTTATTGAATGCATTCACTCCTTGCGTGACACCCTTTGACAACTCTCTAAAGGGTCCTCTTCTATTACCTAATTTGGCAGGCGTTTCAAAACAATATGTGATCAACTCGCTGCCGTTGGTCAGTCTGTAGTCGATAGTGATAAAGTTCATTGGTTTCTTTATGGTCTTGGCCCAGCATTCGAAACTATTTCAACCGAGATTCGGGCATCTAAACCTACTCCTAATTTTCGTGATCTCCTCTCACAAACGGAAAGTCACGAGTTATTTTTACAATCCCTCCATGGAACCACGTCTCCAGCAGTCGTGTTTCGTGCTCAAAACACCCGATTTACAGCCTCCAACAATCGTGGTAGGTCCTCTAACAACTGTGGTATGGTTCTTAGAATGGTAACCATGGTGGTCGTGGTTGTAATCAAAATCGTAGGCCACCCCACTGTCAATTGTGTCGTACAAATGGTCACTATGCATCATCATGTCTGAGCTTGCATACGTATGATCCGCAAGCCCCTAATCTGGATGAAAACTTAGAGAAGGCATTCCACGCTCAATGTCATGTCACCAACAATTCACCATATTGCAATGCTGATTCCAGGGCAACGGATCATATGACATCAAACTTTGAATCTCTAGACCATGCGGCTCCTTATCAAGGTAACTCTCGTGTGATTTTTGGCAACGGTAATTCTCTACCGGTTACACACATGGGTAACTCCACTATTTCAAATATTGTTTTACGTGATGTGCTTGTTATTCCTAATCTCACAAAGAAGATATTATTTGTGAGCAAACTAACCATGGACCATTCAGTTGACGTTCTATTTTCTCAACCGTTCTTTTATTTTCAGGATCGGAAAACCAAAAGAATACTCGCTAAAGGAGCTTGTGAAAATGGTCTTTATGTTTTGAAAGATGCTCCTCAAGCTTTGATTGCTACTTCCAGTGTCTCACCACGGGCCTCTTATGAGTTATGGCATGCTCGTTTACGTCATGTGTCGTTTGATGTTATTTCTTTTTTGAATAAGTTGGGTGTATTGTCTATGACTTCAGTTTTGCCCAAACCTAATGTTTACTCTTTCTGTCAACTTTCAAAGAGTCATCGTTTATCTTTTGAACCTAATTTAAAGCGAGCATCTCAACCTTTAGACTTGATACATTGTGATTTGTGGGGGCCGGCGCCCATTTGTTCAAATGATGGCTATAGATATTATGTTTCTTTTATTGATGATCATTCCACGTTTATATAGCTTTATCCACTCAAAACCAAGACAGGATTTTATGCACTTTTACCCATTTTTATTAATCTTGTTCAAACACAATGCTCACGTAAAATAAAGGTTTTTCAAAGTGACGGCGAAACGGAATTTGTGAATCGAACAATTCGTAAAATATTTGAAGACAGTGGCACTTTTCACCGCTTGTCGTGTCCACATACGCCTTAATAAAATGGGTGTTCCGAAAGAAAACATCGTCACATCATTGAAACAGGTCTTGCCATGTTATTCAATGCTCATATTCCGGCTTCTTATTGCGTAGATGCTTTTACTTTGGCAATATTTATCAATAACCGTTTGCCCACACCATTATTGTACAACAAGTCACCTTTTGAGCTAATCTTCTCTCAACAACCCCAATACGCGAATCTGCGTACCTATGGTTTTCAAGTTTTTCCCTGTTTACGGGATTATTCAAAACATACGCTTGAACCGTGAAGTATACTGTGTGTATTTATTGGTTATAGCACACAACATAAAGGTTATTGGTGCCTTGATCCCGCCACTTCTCGCATATATATTACCCACCATGCTCGATTAAATGAGACGTTTTTCCCTTACAGTGGTTTGAAAAATTCCAATGATCTCACAAAAATGGAACTCACCACTTTTTTGGATGAGCCTTATGGACCACTTCTGTCACCAGAAAACTCACCTAAACCCACCAGAACTATAGCCCACAAATCACCACCTACTTCCTCATGCACCTTATGTCCTCACCCAACCCAACTCAAACCTCAACTTCCATCGGCCCAACATCCGCACATTCGTCTCCCTCTCATACCGGCCCTGGTCCAACCCAAACTAATCATTCCAGTAGCCCAATATCAGCACCTAACACTCACACCAGCCCCACTTCAGCTAATACCCAAGCCGCTACTCCACCCCACATTCACAACACACTTGTTGCCACTTCGCAACCCACAGAACCTATCCAGCCTTCAAACGCATTACCATCCACCTCCACTTCCACTCACCTCATGACGACTCGATCGAAAGCCGGAATATTTAAACTCAAACATCAAGTCGACTTAGCCTCTCTCACCTCCGATCCTCTCCATATTGCTTTTTCTTCTATAACCGAACCATGGGGTTACAAATCAGGGCCAACGATTCCAAATGGGTGGCCGCAATGCAAGATGAAATTGACGCCTTAAAACCTATGTAGTTAATATCCTGATATATCAACCGATATATCAGTGATATATCGGTTATCAGTCCCCTGCCGAGATATCGGTACAAAATATTGGTCAGAATATCGGTACCGATAATATCAGCGATATTGACCGATATTGGACCGAGATTTGATCAATATATCACCGATTTTCCAGATATCAGTACCTTTCTTCTTAGTTCTACTATCTGGCTTTTTTCTTATTGTTGCTATTAGTGTTTTAAGTCTTAATTGTTAGTTGTTATTGTTAAATGTTAGTGTTTTAAGTCTTAGTAAGTTCCTACTTACTACAATTGTTAATGTTTTGCAAGTTGCAAAAGGTTAATTTGTTAATGGTAGGAGAGTATACTGAATTGTTAGTGTTAAATTGATATATATATAAATTTAGCATGATATTAAAATTACCGATATCCCACCGATATCCTACCACGATAACCGATATCTCAAATATCGGTCCTTGACCGATATCCGATATTTTACCGCATTAACTACTTAGCTTAAAACATAATGACACCTGGACCTTGGTGCCTCGTCCACCTGATACTAATGTTGTTGGCTCCAAATGGGTTTTTCGCATTAAATATCATTCCGATGGGGTCCGTAGAACGCTACAGTGCGCGTCTAGTGGCACCAGGATACACTCAAATTCCCGGGCTTGACTACTCTCGCACCTTTAGCCGGTCGTAAAAGCCTCCACAGAAAGCATTGTTTTGTCTCTTGCGGTGTTACATAATTGGAAACTCCATCAATTAGATGTCAAAAATGCCTTCTTAAATGGCAATTTGACTGAAACGGTCTTCATGGAACAACCTCTAGGTTTTAATGATCTACAGTTTCCTAATCATGTATGTCGTCTAACCAAAGCATTATCCGGATTAAAGCATGCTCCTCGTGCATGGTTTCAACGTTTAAGCACGTTTCTTATTTCATATGGTTTCACATGTAGTCGTGCAGATACTTCGCTTTTTGTGTTCTCTCGTGATTCTTGCATCATGTATCTACTCGTCTATGTAGATGATTTGATCCTTACAGGTCACCATGAGACGACGATTGCCACCTTTATCTCTAGCCTTAATCATGATATTGCTATAAAAGACCTGGGTGATTTGAATTATTTTCTAGGCCTTGAGGTTGCCTACACCAATGAGGGGCTATTTCTTCATCAATCGAAGTATGCAACTGATATTCTTCGCCGGGTCGTTCTTCTTGAGTCTAAACCGGTTGCCACACCACTGCCTCCTCATGAGTCCTTAACCACTTACAGAGATCCGTACCATGATCCTACTCATTATCGGTCCCTTGTTGGAGCACTTCAGTACTTAACAATCACAAGACCAGACTTGTCATATGTTGTCAATCAAGTTTGTCAATTCTTTCATGTTCCAACCGTTGATCATTTTAAATCAATCAAACGGATTCTCAGATATGTTAAAGGTATGTTGTCTTTTGGTCTCACATTTAGTCGACATCATCAACCATCCTTGGTTGGTTTCTTTGATGCGGACTGGGCTCGGTGTATTGAAACACGTCGCTCCACCGATGGCTGCTCTATTTTTCTTGGAGGCAATCTTGTTTCATGGAGCGCTAAGAAGCAACCCACAGTATCTCGGTCCAGCTACGAATCTGAATATCGGGCAATGGCCAACACGACGGCTGAAATAGTTTGGATTATTCATCTTCTTCAAGAACTACGAGCCTTACCGCGTGATTGACCAAACTTATTATGCGACAACAAAAGTGCCTTGTTCATGACACAAAATCAGGTCTCTCATAAGCGGGCTAAACATATCGACCTTGATTATCATTTTATTAGAGAGCTCGTCACATCTAGCAAACAATACACCAAGTTCATTCCAACCAATCTTCAGGTGGCTGATATTTTCACGAAGAGTCTTCCGTGTGCCTCTTTTGAATCCTTTTTTGCTATGCTTCGTCTTGGACCGCCACCGTTTCGATTGAAGGGGGTATTAGAGAATAAAAGAGTATACATCAAGAATAACAAATTATTTTATCATTATCTTTATCTTGTAATTATGTAATTGATCAATCATATCCTTAATTAAAGGAATGATTATTTGTTGTAATCTCCTACCTCCGATATATAATGAATACCTATATCCCTCAACTTACGGAGGTTGATTTATCTTTCTCTACAACCGTCCCATCCATTTGGATTTCTTCTTCTTTATGCATAGTAATGTTATGACCCCGAGATCTATGAACGTAGTTTTTAAAATAGTTAGTTTTGCTATTCTAAAAGAGGTAGCGGCGCAGCTTGTTGTCCGTTTACCAACTATCTCGATGTAAATTCATAATATAGTTAAGATTATTATAGAACAAAGTTTCTAGTTTAATATATCGAACTAAAAACTAACACAAAATTAGAATCTATAAACAATTTTCACTGGTAAGTATATCAATGCAATCCCTTAAAGATAAAAGAGACTTGTTTGGTTTGATTGGGAGAGAGAAGGTACCTTGATTTCTCTGAAGGTATCGATTTGATCTTACGCAGCGGTTTCTTATCATAAGAAAGTAATGTTGGTGGAAGCACAAAACATTTCTTTCCATATAATTTCGTTATCCAAAACCACTGCAAAAATTAAATATTTTAATGATCAACACCAGTGTATAGTACTATAGTTAAACAGTTAATCACTCGTCCATGGCTAAACATTTAGATGAAGTAAAAGAACCTATGACGTAAGGTAAGGGTGGGTGGGGCAACCCTTACCCCATGGGCGGATCTTTTTGGTGGTCCATGGGTGCTCCGTCCAATTAATTTTTCGCTCGTAGTGTTAATTTTATCAAAAAATTCTGAAAAGTCTTCTTTTAATGTAAAATATTGGATTTTAAGAGTTGGGTCCCACTGATTTGGATTTTGAGAGTCCGGCCCCCATTGATTTTTCGTTTAAGTGCCGACATTACCTTGACCGGGTAGTGGTACTCAATCGAGTACACCTTTGGCGCCACCACCCTATCAAGTAAACAAATCGGGTAAATGCTTGCATTGATAGTTTAGAGATGGAAGGGAGGCCACATTTGACTGTTTGGAACGGTATTCTAATAATAATAATAATAATAAAATAATAATAATAATAAGAGAAAGATGTTCGGATAGTCACTGTGGTTTGCTCCATTTTCATTTATATAGTCCTCAACTTTTGCACATTCGTTCTCGGATAGTCACTAGCGTGGATGGGGGGTTAGTTTTTGGTATTAAGTGGGTGTAAAATAACCTAAATAGCCTTAATGTTAAATTAATAATAAAAAGTTAATAAAATCTATCTATACTATATAATAAAAGAAACCATTTGCAAGAAACTTGTCATCACATTAGGATATGTCTTATGGATAATTATTATTTTAGTTTAATCCCTTCTATTTAATTATAGATAACCTTCCTACTATATATTATTTAGTTTAATATCTTATGGATAATTATTATTTAGTTTAATCTTTTCTAATTAATTATAGATAACTCTCATACTAAATATTATTTTGTTTAGTTTTTTCTACTTAACTATACATAATTATTATTTAGTTTAAATCTAATGTATACTTCTCATTTATAATATTATTTATTTGATTTTCTATATCATATGATAGACACCTACTTTTTATTTGTAATATACAAATTTACTCTTATTCCGTACGATCATACAATTATCTCTAATAAACTTTAAACTTTTACCATAGTATATATAATGCTATAGATAAAATCGAAAAACATTTTGGATGGCATCAATAACTTAAGACATAATATAATTATATGTATGATATGCGCTTTTTAATAAAATAATACCAAACAAAATTACAAATCATTAATTTTACTAATAATAACAAAGTCTTAATTTTTTTAAATAATTCAAAAAATATATAACTTAAAAGCATATGACATTATAATACAGTTAACCCATTTATCATCATACAACCTCCCAACTATTCAATCATATTTTTTTCTATCTTATATTACTAAATAAATAAAAATTAATATTAAATCTTATCCTACTTTAAATGTCGAATACAATACTTCATTTTTTCTAATAAAATATTATCTTTAAATATAAATTTTTAATTTAAGATGTTTTTAAATAACCAAATTATTTATCACTAAAACCAAACTTTGTATTAATATATTATTTATTTTATTTTCATTATTAAAAACATTATTATATCGATTTTATTACGTAACTTTTAAACAAATTGTATATAAATTTCAATATTACTTTATGTATAAAATCAGATTTATCACGGTTTTTTTTAAATAAAATTTATATGTTATCACTCAAATGACTTATTTGCTTCTTGAATAACATGTTTGACTATTGTATCTTCTTTTCAATAATCATCTCCACAATCCCTGCACATGCTAGTCTACCATGTCTTTTACTTTATTCAATACACATTGTATAGGCCTATATGATGCGTATTGAATTGTCAAAATGTGCCAATAGATAGGCAGGTGTGCCAGTAGAAAATCCCTAGTTTAATTGTTGTTTTGTTTAAAGTTGAAAGGGTCTGAAAGTTATACTGTGTGGGCCAATGCTATGAATCTTGCTTTTCATGTTAAGAATAAATGTGTGGTTATAGATGGTTCTTGTGCTAATCGAGTTGACGCCAACTCGGGTGTTGTGGCGAGACGTTGATTATATCCAATTTTGAATTCCTAAAAGCTGATTTTGACCTTAAAACAAAAAATATTTTTGAACTATTCTCGGGTTAAAAAGTCAAAACGAAAAATCGGATGGGTGATTTAAAACCCAAATTACTCAACCATATACTCTAATAGGTTCAAACTTTTTTTGAACGGCAAATTTGGATCACTGACGGACCACTGGAGTAATATCGTGTCACCAGCAGAATCACCTGATCATATCCATCTCCACTAGGCATAATGTCTATACACCAATTCAAGAGAAAACCCAATAAATATGAGAAAAACTCCTCTTACGGGAATCAAACCCAACACCTATTGCTATCTAATAGGTTCAAACTGCTAATGTGATTGAAGCTCACCAAGATTCTTGTGGTCTTTGGTATTTCTTTATATAACTATCTTAAACCTTAAAATAATATATCATACACTCTTTAAGGAGCTCAAAGCTAAACTCTTTAACCCTATTAATATAGAGTAAACTCTCAAAATGGTCTCTGAGATTTGGTCACTTTTGTCACTTTAGTTTAAAACTTAAATCTTTTGAATCTGGGTTACTTTGATTTCAATTTTGTTGCAATTTTCATCCAAAAGCAAAATCTGATCAAATTTTTCAGTTAACATCCATTTTTTTTTTTTTTTTTTGTCTTTTTCTTCCCTTTTAATGTAAGGCAAAATGGTAAGATTTTTTTAATTTGTTATAATAAAACGTTAA
Organism: Helianthus tuberosus; assembly: GCA_030545235.1. Lineage (NCBI taxonomy): Eukaryota > Viridiplantae > Streptophyta > Magnoliopsida > Asterales > Asteraceae > Helianthus > Helianthus tuberosus. The sequence goes on along the minus strand of CM060434.1, from coordinate 68,115,285 downwards.
AAGACCATTTTGCCCTTCATTAAAAGGGGAGAAAAAAGAAAAAAAAAACTTGATGTTAACTGAAAAATCTAACCAGATTTTGATTTTAGATGAAAATAACAATAAAATTGAAATAACAGGGACCCGGATTCAATTCTAAAGGTTTGAGTTTTGGATTAAAGTGACAAAAATGACCAAACCACAAGAACAAAAGTGACCATTTTAGCAGTTTACTCGTTAATATATCTCGCATATAAGATTTGAAAACCCAATTTGCCTTCACTATTTATATGTTTTATGAGAGCAAACTGATAACAGTTTAAAAGTATGCGAGGGTAAGAGACTCACTATGTTAACTTCATCGTTGACCTGTATAAGTACACCCGTCGAAAGAATGGAGTATGCTTCTGCTTTTGTGGGAAAGATCACATCTCCTAACCTTTTTTTTGAATAATATATAAACTGTTCATAATCACTTGGTAATCGCATATCCCATTTTATATTTGATGTTGAGAGATTGTCCACCTCTGATTTTCCGACATCGTCTTCAAACTGCAAAATATGTAAGATTTCTAGCTCACACAAACATTTTTATGTAAGACATAATACACAAAAGTAGAATATCAGTGATGCAACAATTACCACTAAACAATTAAAAAAATTAGCATTAATCCTTACGAAAAAATTGTAAATTTTTATACGTATAAAATAGAAAGTGTTAGTAATCCTTTTGAAACATAGTATTTTTATTACATTTGCTTTTCTGTTCTTGGTATCTAATTCGCTTACCTTTTTTTAATATATTTAATGGTAGAACAATGTAAATCGAAGGCTAAGTTTAAAGCCCATAAACTTCAGTTAAAGAACAAATAATATTCAAATCTACCTTCTGTATTGGCAGAAATTTGATGCCTTCAATCAAGAGATGAGAACTAGAACAAAAGATATTGTCTAGTATTTGTAGTGTAACAACAAATTCAGCCGTTCTTTCCAAGTTGATGGTTTCGAAGAGTTCGTACATCCACCATCCACTGTCTACCGTCATACTACGATATGTAGTATATGATTTAGATATGTCGTTTAATTTGTAGCTAATTTTATTCTGAGCACATTGTTCCATAGCATCCAAAGAATTGGGTTTGCATACAAGGTAAGCGCCATATGTGACATGGGATGATAGAAACTGTGTTCTTATCTTGACTTTCATGTAATAAATTGGTAAAGAAACCTCGACCACCGTATGGAATCTGAACATGTTTAGACAACATACAACAACATAAATTATTTCAAATATATATAAAAATAAACACACATGCGCACGCACACATATCCATAAATAAACATAGGAATTCAGATTGAACCTATTTTGGCGGTTTTGAAAGTGGCTCACTGAACCCTAAATAAATATATTTCAGGTTCAGTTTTTCGGGTTTAAAGTTTAAATTTTAGGGTTTAAAGTTTAGCTTTTAGGGTTTAGCATTAGGGTTTAGCCTTTACGGGTTATAGTTTGAATTTTAGGGTTTACTTCTAGGGTTAGGGTTTTTGGTTATGGTTAGATAAGCTAGTTTTAACGCCACTAGAATGAGTTCAATCAGAGTTCGTTTGACTCGGATTTCCTATGCTTCTTAGGTTAAGAACATTGTGTACTAGAACCAACCCCTATATTTTACATATAAAGTAAGGATCATGAGAAAACTTATTTTCGTAAGAGAACTAAAAAAACTTCATATCAGACATAGACATGTGCATTACATACTGTATATATACATATATTGCATGTGGTATACGATATACTATACTACATATATACAACATATACTTCATATATTTAGTATTGTATACGCAATATGGATTCGGTTCAAGGAGAATCCACTACCAGTTGTAACAACTATGAGAACTCCTATTATCCAATAAGATTTTAACACATCACTTATATTCAAATGAAATCAAAAGGGTAATGTAGTCTTTTACTATCGAGATGTCAATCATTTCTCTCCCCATTCTTTTTAAAAGTGACATTCATTTTCTTTTATTTACTCTCTCTCTCTCTCTTTTTCTTTTACATTAGAATATTCATCTCTGTTCTAATATTTTTTTTTCTCTTATTTCACATTTACAAAAAGTAAATGGAGATCCAAAAAATGTTTGCTTCATCATATTCAATATCTACAAAAAGCAAATCGAGATCCAAAAGAAAATGCCCAGAAGTTAAACTCAGACCGAGGTGGTTGTGAAGTTCGAAGGCGGCAGAACCACCGTGGAAGACGGGAAGGGGTAGGGTCGCCGGTGATGGTGGCGGATCGGGGAACGGATCCCGGCAAGATGGCTGATCGGGGTGATGTAGATGGCGGCGGCGGTGTTGAAGGTATGGACTTTGACAACGTGCGTAAAAAAACATTCGATAACGTGCGTTAAAAAACAAGGTATGGACTTTGACAACGTGCGTAAAAAAACATTCGATAACGTGCGTTAAAAAACAAGGTATGGACTTTGACAACGTGCGTAAAAAAATGTTTGACAACATGCATAAAAAATGTCTTTACGCAATACACCACTATGTAAAAAAATAAACAAAAATATTTACGTTCGACAAAGACAACGCGCGTAAAAAAACATTCGATAACGTGCGTTAAAAAACATTCGACAACGTGCGTTAAAAAAACCTTCCGACACCATTCGTCGGCCGGTGCGAAAAAAATATGTTTTACATTCGACAACTTGCGAAAAAAATGTTTGACAACGTGTGTAAAAAAATGTTTTTTATGCCTCTGTTCGCTGGCCCAAGCTCCTCTTAAAGTCACGCTTAAATATATTTTCGAAACGTATGTAAAAACGTAACGCGCCGAGGGTCTCACTGAAAGCAGCCTCTCTATTCCTACGGAGTAGAGGTAAGGCTGTCTACATCTTACCCTCCTCAGCCCCTACCTTAGTTTTGCTATTGGTGAGATTTACTGAGTATGATAATGATGTAAAAACGTAACGCGTAAAATAGTTTTTACGTACGTTTTCATTTTTTATTTTGTTATGTTAAAGAATTTACTGTTGGTGTCGCACCTTTCGCGCTGATGTAAAATATCAAATGTAAAAAAAACGCCGACGTAAAACATCAAACGTAAAAAATGTAATAAGAGAAATATTAAAATAAAACGGGCGGTTTATTTTGGTCGAACGTAAAACGTAACCGTTCGCGCCGACGTAAACCATCAAACATAAAGAAAAAAAATAGAGAAGCTTTGGATGTTAAAAATTGATTTATGTTTTCAATTTTTTTACATTTGTTTAAAAATGTAATAAACAAGGTTTATTTTTACATTTTAAGAAAATAGACAAAAAAATAATAAAAAAATTTGATTGTTTGAATGTAGAGTTAAAAACAATTAAAAGACTCGACATATTTGTTGTCAATAGTTAATAGACCTTTAACCAAATTACTAAATAATCTTTTTCTAAATATATAAATGCTTTTTACAAAAGACAAACAAAATGTGATATGTTTATTAAAATTAAATCTTAACCACACATTGTAGAATGATCTAAAGTTAGTAATGGTTAATATGGTTTTCTCAACTAATGGTGATTCCTATTTTACCTCATCCCTATGCAATATATCATGATATATTGCATATATGTAGTGTATGACCTCCTACATGTATGTAGTATGTATAAGTATAGAGTAATGTAGTTTTTTAGTTATAAAAAAGAAGGGTTATTGGATTTTATCACCCCCAACTATTGGCTATTGACCGCTGCCACCCTCAACTATCACTTTGATGCCCGTCACCCCCAACTTAACACTAAGTGTTTTCTGTCACCACGTCGTTAACTAATCACTAACTTTTGATCTTGTTACTGTACTTTTGGGGTGTTCTAAGATCCCTAAAACCTTCTTAAGATTCCTATGACACCCCCTAAAGTATAGTACCAAGATCAAAAGTTAGTGATCAGTTAACGATGTGGTGACAGAACATACTAAGTGTTAAGTTGCGGGTGACGGGCGTCAAAGTGATAGTTGGGGGTGGCCGCGGCCAATAGCCAATAGTTAGGGGGTGATAAACTCCAATAACCCTAAAAAAATACATGATATATAATAAAAATGTTTTACTTACATTAAAGATAAAAAATTGATAGATTTTATGGTACAATATTAAAAAAAAGTTATTATCATAAGATAAAAGTTATTTTCTAACTACAACAAAAGTAAGTGTCAGCGGGAATAGACATTTCCATTGATCGGAGGAAAGGGGCGGCAAGGGGAATAGTGCAAGGCACCTGCCTGGCGCTCCCTTATTGGCCCAATAAATTTACGATTTTATCAAGCTTTAAAATTACGATTTTGCCATCAGTTCAAAATTACGTATTTGCCTCCAGTTAAAAATAAATTTACGCTTTTGCTCCCAGCTAAATATTTCCATTTTTCCCCCGGTTCAAAATTATGATTTTTCCCCGTTTCAATTTACAATTTTGCCATTAGTTTTTTCCTTTTCAAAATTATGTTTTTACCCCCACTTAAAAATAAATTTACGCTTTTGCTCCCAGCTAAAAATTCCAATTTTGCCCTCAATTCAAAATTACGATTTTGCCCCGTATAAATTTATAGTTTTCCCATTAGTTTTTTTCTCACAGCCAAGTTACGATTTTGCCCTCAACTTAAATTTACATTTTGTCCACCATTTTTGTTTGTTTTCCTGGTGAAATTACCATTTTGCCCCCAGTGTAAAATTACAGTCATGCCGCCAGCTTCCTGGCACTCCCCCATTGGTCCATTTAATTTACGATTTTATCACTGAATTAAAATTATGATTTCGCTATCAGTTAAAAATTACGTTTTTCCCATCGTTTTAGTTTTTTTAGCAAAACTATAAAAGTCTTTTGTTTTAATTTGTTTACACGATTTAATTTTTTTTCGTGTCAAGGAGCTGCCTAACACTGGCTCATTAGTCCTGAAAAATTACAGTTTTGCCCTAAGCTCAAAATTACGGTCTTATCATCATTTTTGTTTTTTTTTTCCTACCAAAATTATAGTAGTTTTTTTTAATTGATTGAGAATTATTCGGCCATCGCCCCACAACGCAGGCGGGGCATCAACTAGTTTATGTTTAAAAATTATTGGAGAAATTGAAAAAGGTCAACAGATAATAATATGTCGTGTATGTTATTTTCTCTCGTCGTCATATGTGGTGACAATCATGTGGTGTATGTTATTTTCTCTCTTTTCCAAGCGAAGATAAACTATAAGAAGCAATCATGTGCTGACATATGATACACACACATAAACAAATTCCAAACGAAAATTATGTACATTACAAAATAAAAAAGTTTATTTATATTAAGGGTGTTAGGAGTGGAGTCGGCAAAGGGTGCGGCAAAGCGGGTTGCCGCGCGGCAAACACCGCCGCCAACCCTTTGCCGATGCCGAGAATTGTGTGGATCGGGGAGTGCATGCCGACGCGGGGACCAAAGTTTCAAACGGCTATAATGCCGCTGGGTATTAAAAAAAAATTCTTTTTTACCTTTTATAAATTAAACAATTTTAAATCCATTTTCACCAAACATCACTCTCATCCATTTTTACTACATTTCACTCTTTTTTTTTTCAAATCTTTTCAAAAAAATGGAAGGCTCAAACAAAGGTGAAGGCAAGAAAAAAATGGTAGGGTCCGGTTCGAAGTCGAGGGCTCAAGATAAACGTGGTTCGGGTGGTTCTAGTGTCCCATTTCATCCCCACCTTGGGTTTGCGAATCAAACCCAACCTCCATTTTATTTTAACCAACCCATGCATCAACCTTTCGGTTATGATACCCAACCCATCTAAAATTGGATGCAACACGGTCCGACGATGACTCGACCCGGTTATTATGATTACTCCCTAGAAGCCCAAAATGCTTTTGACTCGTTTGCTTTTCAAACCCCAAGCTCACAATCACCGAGACCTTTTCAAACCCCAAGGTCACAATCACCGAGAGACGTACAAGATGACTCCGATGAGGAGTTCGTGCCGGAAACCCAAGAACAAGAGTTAGATGAGGATGAAGATGTTGCGGTTGAAGAAAATCCCGTGAACGAAAATGAAGTCGCACCGGAAAGAAAAGGAAAAGCGAAACGGGAAACTTGGACGCCTAGACAAGAAGAGGCGTTGGCAAAGGCTTTTATTCATTGCACTTTGAATAAAAAGAAAGGCAATCAACAAAAGAATGATGGGTTTTGGAAGAAAGTTCTAAACCACTACCATCAAACGGTCGGAGGAAGTAACCGAACCCACCACCAAGTTCGATCAAAATGGATGACGATGCAAACAAAACTGAACACATTCAACGGTCTATATCATCAAGCGGTATACTTTATTTTTTTTATACGGTTTATTTTTTAACGAAATATTTGGATTTAGTTGTTGATAATTTATTATTTTAGGATCGTTTACGTCCTAGCGGGAGTGATGATGTTTTTGTAATGAAGCAAGTGCTAAAGGATTACAAAAGCAAAGAAAAAATTGATTTTGGTCATATTGCGGCTTGGGAGATTGTTAGAACAAATCAAAAGTGCTCCCCGGTACCTTTGTTGGGTGAAGAAAGCTCCGGCTCGAGTCAAAAAAGAAAGTCTTCGGATTCGGGAAATTATAGAGCGGATACACCAAATGTCGAAGTCTCGAGCGGATTCGGTATTCCCGACATAAACGAGGATCCCTCGCCAAGACGACAAACGAGAAAGGAGAAAAAGGACAAAGGGCCGTTTCAAGAAACGAAGATCCAAGAGATATAACACACAAATTCGACGAGTACAAGGCCATGAAAAAAGAGATAATGGAAATTAAACGTATACGAGAAGAAAAATATTTGACCTTGGCGGATGAGCAACGAGAGGCGTTGCGACAAACAATGTACGACAAGGACTTGGAGACGTTTAATCGGTCTACCGACAATGTTCACCTTGCAATGTTGGAAATCACACTCGCTAGAAAACGTGAGATCGCAAAAAAATATGGATGGCCTTGTAATTTTTAGTTTTTTTTTAAACTTAGATTTTATTTAAAATGTAATGCTTTATTTTTATTTATAAAAGTTTGATGTTTTTTCCATTTTATCTTAAATTTAAAAAAAAACAGAAAAAAAAAAAAGAAAAGTTTGCCACTCAGCAAGTGTTTAAACCATTGCCAACACTTTTCAGCAAAGTTTAAACACTTTTGACTGATTGACATGGCACACTCTGATTGGTCGTTTTTTTGGTTTGCCACTCTAAGGTGTTTAACCATTCCTAACACCCTAATGGCTTAATTACATAAAAGTTGTCTTATGTAATCTCAAAAAGTAAAGTCATGATAAGCCTAAAAGTATATCGACAAGTCTTTTACATTGATCGACAACTATAAAAATGAATATCGATATCCGTACAGGTAACACTTTATTTTAAATACAACTTCGTTTTCAATAAAATTTATATATTGAGAAAAAAATATACACAACTACATGTTTAGTTTTTCTTTAAAAAAGATTATGAACGCAAGTTATTAATGAAAAACAAAATTAAATAATAGAGTAAATTACAAGTTTTGTCCTTTATGTTTGTCCCAAATTGCAGGCGCTGTCCTTTGTCTTTAAAATTGATGAGTTTTGTCCTTAATTTTTGCAAATCTTGCACGTTATGTCCTTTATGGCAAACCCAGTTAAATTTTTTGGTTAAATCTGATCTCCCAGGGGTATTTTAGTCTTTTTACCCTGTTTACTTAGTATTATCAAAAAATAAAACAAAATAATTTTATTATTATTATTATTATTATTATTAGAGTAAATAAAACAGACTGATGAAGAACAGAACCCTTCACCGCCACCTGCCACCACCACCACCACCACCACCACCATCCCGCATCGATTCTCTCTCTCTCTCTCCTTCACCCACCACCGTCTCCACCATCTGCAAACCACCCAAATCAGCAACAAACCACCTAAATCAGCAATAAAACGGCAACAAACCCAAATCAGCAACAAACCACCACCGTCTCCACCATCTGCAAACCCAAATCAGCAACAAACCACCACCGTCTCCACCATCTGCAAACCACCCAAATCAGCAACAAACCACCCAAATCAGCAATAAAACGGCAACAAACCCAAATCAGCAACAAACCACCACCGTCTCCACCATCTGCAAACCCAAATCAGCAACAAACCACCACCGTGTCCACCATCTGCAAACCACATCCAGCCGCCACAGACAACCAAATCCAAAAATCCCAACAAAAACAAACACATCCAGACGAACAAACTAACCTCAAATCGATTTATAAACCCCAGTGCTCAAATTGGTGTGAATCTGGTTGGGTGAATCAACCCGTCACCGCCATCTCCACCACCCTCCACCGTCACCGTCACCACCACCCTCCATCGCCACCGTCACAAAACCCCCTCCAATCCTCTGCCTTCTCTCTCCCTAAATTCCCACTCTCTCTTCTCTCCCGTTCTCTTTCAACACACCCCACCGGAACCCTAACCCCAACCCACCGCCACCATCGATTCTTTGTCTCTTTCCTTCACCCACCTCCTCCATCAACACACCCCACCGGAACCCTAACCCCAACCCCAACCTGAAACAACCAAAATCAGATGTGCGGTTTGACTCCAACCACCGGAACCCTAACCCCAACCATCAAAATCAGTTGTTACAAGTATTCTTCGTCGGAGAAAGTGAACGTCGATCGTAAGCAATCGTCCGGCAGCGGCGGCGGTGGCGCTGTTATCGGAGCAAAACGGAGGAATTCGGAGTGTGAGAAACGGTTTAGATCGATGGCACCATCAAAATCAGTTGTTACAACCGGACATGTTGATGGTGCTGCCATTGATGGTGCCACTGGAAGAGGGTAGTGGTTGTGCTGCTGCCATTGATGGTGCCATTGGAGGTTTGTGACTGAAACCCTAATTACAGTGGTTGAAATGGGGAAAGGTGGAAGAAAGAAACCCTAGTGGTGATGAAATTGTTGAATGAGTGTGTTGCAGAGATATGGTGACTGGTGATGATGATATAGTTAGTGTTTTATTATTTACCTAATGGTCCCTTAATATAAGTTGTTTTACAGGATAGTCCTTGGGAAGTTGAAATGACAATACTACCCTCATGTGCCTTGCACATGACCAAATTTAACCAAAAAATTTAACTGAGTTTGCCATAAAGGACATAACGTGCAAGATTTGCAAACATTAAGGATAAAACTCATCAATTTTAAAGACAAAGGACAGCGCCTGAAATTTGGAACAAACATAGAGGACAAAACTTGTAATTTACTCTAAATAATATTATTAAATAATTAAATGTATTAAAAATATATATTATTTATAGCATATAGGCTAAAAAAATGGTAACTTGTGATAGGTTGTTTTATTATCCATAGTTTGATTTAGGGGCTGTTTGTTTACCTCTTAATAAGGCTCTTAATGGTTCAGATCTCTTACTGGTTCAGCACTTAATGGTTCAGACTGTTTGTTTCACGAGCAGATGTCTGAATGGTTCAGACATTTACTTCTGAATGGTTAAGATTTATACAAAGTCTGAATGGTTAAGACCTCTAATCTGAATTGGTCAGACATTTGCCTCTGAACGGTTAAGTATTATACAGGCTTTTAATGGTTCAAACCTCTTACTGGTTCTGCACTTAATGGTTCAGACCTCTTACTGATTCAGCACTTAACCATTCAGATGTTGCCAAACAGCCCCTTACTTAATTAAGTAAAACACTTTTTTTTTAACAGCAAATTTGGATCACTGACGGACCACTGGAGTATCATCGTGCCACCAGCGGAACCACCCGATCATATCCATCCCCACTAGGCATAATGCCTATACACCAATTCAGGAGGAAGCCCAATAAATATGGGAAAACCCCCGTTGTGGGAATCGAACTCAGGACCTATTGGTCCCAAAGTCTTATCACACCCCCAAGATGCCACTAGGCTATAAAGCCATGGGCATTAAGTAAAACACTTTGGATAGAAAAATAATATTTCCTAACTAAAGAAATAATCCTGTAAAACAAAGAGACGAGAGATACCGAGATTCAGAATCAGATCGTGTTCTACATCCATCTCCATCTAGAGGCACAAACTTGATTGCTGATATCATTTCTTGCGTCTTTCCATTATCATCTATTGAAAACCACTATAAATAAAACCAATTGTTATTAGCTCATGTTTGAATAAATGATCATTAAAGTAATTAACATAATAATGAAAGAAAATAAACCTAAATGACAATGTCCATCAGATGTTACTCGTTTATCCACTTGGGAATAGCCCAGTGGTGTTGGTGAGTTTAGATAGATCTTAGGATAGAAGAGGTTAAGGGTTCAATCCCCATGGTGTGCAACGTTAGCTATTAAAAAAAAGATGTTACTCGTTTACCATATAAACTAGCTAGGCCCCTCAAAAGGAAAAATGGAAACCTAGTTAGCTAATTTTCCATTTCCATTTTCCGTACTAGGCAAACCATGATCTATCTCAATTCTATTCTCGGATCGAGCTTCTCATCATCTTTTCCAAAGTGTCTGTTTCATCTATTATTTACATGTGTCTTTATAGGTTATTCCCTAAACAGGTATTTTATTACAGCGGATGTCAATTTTTTCCATATTTAAAGTATGCTTGGATTTCCCTTCCGCACATTGCGGCAAGGAATCTTAGGCCATGGGGTATGGGGCTTGGGTTGGGGCGTGGGTTGGGGGAAAACGCCCAAGCCACCATCCCGGGTGGGCTTGGGTTGGGGCGTGGCCCTTGGGGCTTGGCTTTCAAGCCGCGCGTGGGGCGGTATGGCCATGCTAGCTGGCTGCCTCCCATTCGCTCACCCGCCACGTCATAGCGGACATTCAAAATTTGAATTTAAAATTCAAACGGTTTGGGGACACCAAACTGCCACCGGTGCACCCAACCCAAGCCCAACCCACGCCCCGCCATACCCCGCGGACACGTAACCAGGCGGTGGGGGGGCTCCCATTCCACGTGTCAACCAATGCCCGACCCAAGCCCCACCATACCCCACGGTCTTAGTACGAACCAAACATCTGCATTATATAAATATGTTAAACAACAAAAAAACAAAATAAAACATAATAAATAGAAGAAAAATGGTGGCGTGGTACGAATGACATGGTGTAGCGGCCTGAACGAATGAAAAAATGGTGGTGGTGACGTGATGTTACGCCGTTTTCGAAAAATCACTTATTTGGTCATTCTAAAAAAACTAACGAACGAAAGGGATAAAAGGAAAATAAAACTATTTGGTTAAAGACGTATATTATTTATAATGTAAAGGTTGAATCAAAACTTAAAAAAACACTACAGAGGTTATAGTTGATATTATTTTAATAACTTATTATTATAAAATGATTGCTATATAATTAATTATGTAACAAAATTTTTTTCTAAAAAATTTAGGGAATGCAAGTTTTATGTTATCGAACGTTTTATAATATAAAAAAAACGCCAAAGGGATTTTTTATAATTTTTTTTTTAAAATTCAGTATTTTTATATATATGCTAAAAAAAACTGAATTTTTAAAATTTTTTATAAAAAAAATCCCTCGGCGCTTTTTTTTTTTGTTACATAAGGCTTTCTTGAGTTTTCTTAACTCATGTGGGTTTTCTTTCTATCCCTCCCCTATATATATATATATATATATATGTATATAGGAGAAGGATCCGTTAGGAACCACCCTTTATTGCGAGAACCGCGAGAACCAGTGTGAACACAAACAGTAATTCCTAAAAAAATCTAAAAAACACCAAAAAATTTTTTTTTAATTTTTTTTTGGAAAATCGCTATATTTTGTTAATAAAAAAAAATTCAAAAACAAAAATCGAGTAACAGTTATCCATACACATGTGCATATGTATCATTTCTTTGACAAATTCCGTAATACATTACAAATATTAGTCAATTGCACTTTCATTTACACTACCACGTGTAATACACTAGTTTTTACGCTAACAATATTAGAAATGCACATGTGCATCTATATGTATCAGCATGAAATAAGGTGTTTTGGTACACTACTTTGAATACACTCTCTTTCATCTATCATTCCATCCATAATACACAAACATGCACATGTGCATATGTATCATTTCTTTGACAAATTTCGTAACTCATTACAAATATTAAACAATTGCACTTTCATTTACACTACCATATGTAATACACTACTTTCTACATTACCAATATTAGAAATGCACATGTGCATCTATATGTATCAACATGAAATAAGGTGTTTTGGTACACTAATTTGAATACACTTTCCCTTTCATATATCATACCATCCATAATACACTACCATTACCTCCTACCATCCATAATACAATATCATTACCTCCTACCATCCATAATACAATACCATTACCAATATTTTCACTTTATTACATGTATATCAACACCATTTATACCATCCAATCATCATATTACATCATAAAGTAACAACTATAGCCAAACCATCAACCACTAGATATAACTAACCAAAAAACATGTATATGGGCCTACTTCTTCATTCAAAATCACAAACTTTTTGTACCAAAACATGTTATATCATGGTTATACCTAATGATGCACATGTGCATTTTGAATATTGGTAATATAAAAAGTAGTGTATTACAGATGGTATTGTAAATTAAAGTACAATTGTCTATTACTGATAACGTATTACGGAATTTGTTGAAGTAATGATACATATGCACATGTGCATGGATAACTGTTACTCGAAAAAAAAGGTTTTTTTTGGTAACTAAATATAGCGATTTTTGTTAAAAACATATTTAAAAAAATAAAAAAAATTTTGAGTGTTTTTTTGATTTTTTTTAGATTTTATTTTGTGTTCACATTGGTTCTCGCGGTTCTCGCAATAAGGGTGGTTCTCGCATGAACCTTACCCTCTATATATATATATATATGGGCAGGATTTAGGGAAAACGCATATAAGTGTGAAAACGCCCCTCATCCGTTGGATCAAAACAATGTATGGATTAGACTGACGCGGTGATGTTTTCGTAAATAACATCAACTTTATTACGTGGACGTGCTTCATTAAGGGTAAAATGGTCTTTTTACTGCTCTAATACAAAACGCCAAACTCCTGAGCAAAATGTCATTAAAATTCCCGCCTTAAACTACAAGCCATACACATCAGTCCCTTCCAGATGAAACGCCATATTTATCCAAAACGCCATTCATACAAAACGCCAAGCTTAATAATGAAACGCGTTGCAACTTTAACAGATAAAGGTGACCAAACAGTAATTGAAACTTTATTACTAACATTTATTATAAGAAATTCCCTCCTAAACTACGCGTCAAACACATCATTATATAAACGACGTTACCATCCCTTCCATTGATCTTATTAAAAAAAACGCAATCTTTAACCAAAACCCCATCCCTACTAAAACGTCAAATTTAAAATAAAAAAAAAACTCTGGAAAGAAGACAAATGGCAAACATCGTTTCATGGAGAGTCAAAACTATGTCTCCAACAATCCACACAACCACTTCAACAATCAACAACCATAGATCATACAAAAAACAAACGTTATATTTTACTTAATACCATTCAATTAAAACATACGAAGTTTTAATTTTTTTCTTTTTTTTTTGTTTTTTTGTGTCATTTTCTATGGTTTGTTATGTACTTTCCCGCTAATAAAAATACTTTATTTTCTCTAATTAGTTATAAAACGCCAAAATGACACAAACGACAAACACCAAAACTATAATAATTTCATTTAATCACATATTATTACAAAACTCTAAAAATTACTGAATTGTATAAAACAGGGTGCAAGAGAATAGAACAAAGGATGTGTGATATATGTTTCAAAACGCCATAACATTATTTTACCTTACAAAAGTTAATTAGTTGTATTTTGTCATCTTTATCTAAACGTCATTCATACAAAACGCCAAACTTAACGATGAGACGTCTTACAACTTTAACAGATAAACGCCAAACTTAATGATGGGACGTCTTACATCTTTATCTTATTGAGTTTATCCTCACCTATTTTATTTATTGAAAAGTGTTCTTTTTCTTTGACGTTTATGTGTGTGTGTGCGCGATGTTATGCACAAAAAGTGATATATGTTTCAAAACGCCATAACATTATTTTGCCTTACAAAAGTTAATTAGTTGTATTTTGTCATCTTTATCTAAAACGTCATTCATACAAAACGCCAAACTTAATGATGAGACGCCTTACAGCTTTAACAGATAAAGCTGAACAACCATTAACTACAAACAGTAACTGAAAAGACGGAAAGTTTATTACTAACATTTATTATAATAAATTCCCGTCTAAACTACGCGCCAAAAACATCTTATATAAAAACGTCTCATGACCTTCCATTGATTACACAAAAAACAAACGCCATATTTTACTAAATAACATTCAATTTAAAAGGCCAGAAAGTTCAAAAACCACACATGACAAACGTCGTTTCTTGGAGAATCAGTTTTGTTCTCAATAAAGTTTCACTCAATGTGTTGGACAAAATTCTTAAGTGAGGATTTTATCCATCTCATTGAGCAAAATCTTATTGAGTTTATCCTCACCGGTTTTATTTACTGAAAAATGTTCTTTTCTTTGGCGTTTATGTGTATACGCGATCTTTTATGGTTTGTTATGAACCTTCCAAATCACATAATATTTTTCTTCTCATATTACCTTTTTTAAAGATCATTTCCCCATATATACACATAATCACTTAATTATTATTTTTATATGACCCGACCCAATCAAACCTGAACCGAACCATAAAAAACATTATATAGCGATAGACAAATTACCCCTAAAAACATTCGCAATCCATGAAAAGATAATATACAAAGTAGAATAACTTACCACTTTGCCCTTATCGACTATAATTCCATTAGAGAGATGCGAATACATTTTATCTCTCGTAATGTTGAAGAGAAGAGAATCCGGCATGTCATATATGGCTTTCATGACATCAGAGTCTATTCGCAATCCACCAATCTCATGGAACTAATTAAATGGCAATTTGTTAGTACGCTGAAACATTTTTTTTATATGAATAACAACAATAAAAGACGTTCTAATATTGTTCGTAGCAATGGAAGAACACATATATATTTGTGTTTCCAAGTTTTGTAAACATACAACTCAAAAAAGAGCTATAATATATTTATTCAAAGAAAGTGTATGGAGAGGGTGTTTGGAATTGAGTTTGGCATTTGAGCCAATAAGTCATTTGAAAAAGCTCTAAACTCTCGTTTTTAGAAATGACTTATTGACTTATTCGTTTAAAAAAAAAAAACCAATAAGTCATCTCCAAACTCAATCCCAAACACCCTCTAGTTGTACATATATGAACACAAAAGGAACCTCTTATAACTTACTAGCAATTCCGGTCCTTCCTCAATTTCCTGCAGCACCAAACAGCTTTTTAGGAAATTGCAAGCAAAAACGTGTATAAAACCGAATTGTTTTAATTTAGAGATATGAACTTACCAGCAATTTCAAAGATTTCTCAAGTCTCTGTAACACCAGACTCATTGGGGGTCGTTCACTCCTAACATCTGCCAAGCAATGAAACGCAATCTCTGAGAATTCTTTCATGGAATCTGAGTTCATGTAGTTCTTCAATTCATGGTCAATAATAAGATCTAACTTCCCTTCTATATAGTAGCGTTTGGCCAATTCGGCGAGAGGTTCTTCCTCGCCGTTTACATTTTTGAAGCACAATCTTCCGCATAGAACTTCAAACAATACTACCCCAAATGAATAAATATCAGACTCTTTAGTGAGAATCCCTGAATTAATATATGCCGGATCACAATAACCGAATGTCCCAGAGGCATTAGTAATAATATAAGTGATAGTTTCATTTGCACGGCCTATTTTGGAAAGCCCAAAATCAGCAATCATAGCTTTCATGTTGTGACATAACAAAATGTTTGCACTTTTAATATCCCTGTGTATAACTCTCTGATTTGTTGCAACGTGGTGATGGAGATGAGCCAGACCGCGGGCTGCATCAACACATATATTGATCCGTTGCCTCCATGTGAGTGGACACCTGCTTTTAGTCGGTTTTAAGTAATTGTTGAGGCTTCCGTTCTCTGCGTACTCATACACAAGGAATTTTTCATTCCCTTCTTCACAGAAACCGACAAGGGAGACGATGTTTGGATGTTTATAACGAGAGAGCATTTGAATCTCAGTTAGAAACTCTTTAAGTCCCTGTCCAGAAAGGTTATTGTTTTGTAGTCGCTTTGCAGCGACCGTGATAAGTTCCCCCCCAGAAAGTGAGAGCTGACCTTTATAAACAGGGCCATATCCACCGCTTCCGATCAGGGTTGTGAAGTTTTTAGTGGCTGCTTGAATATCTTCGTAGGGTATTCTGAGGTGCTTTAACTTTTCAATCAACGGCATCTTTGGTGGAAATAGGAAGATCAATAACAAATGAACCGTTTTGGCAAAAAAAAAGGTAACCGGTGGTTGACTTGAGAAATGATGGGTCAACTAATCATGGAGAATTTAGTGGTAAATACCAGGATGGGTCGTATCATGGTAAATAGCATTAAT
Source organism: Helianthus tuberosus (assembly GCA_030545235.1). Lineage (NCBI taxonomy): Eukaryota > Viridiplantae > Streptophyta > Magnoliopsida > Asterales > Asteraceae > Helianthus > Helianthus tuberosus. The sequence goes on along the minus strand of CM060434.1, from coordinate 68,098,738 downwards.
CATGGAGATGTTGGTTGCCTAGTGGGTCGTGGAATGGACGTATGTCCCTATATTATCGAGACCGGTTTATATGGAGTAGCAACTAGCACGTCATTTTGCATATTTTAAAAAAATTAATATTATTACCTATATCAATTATAAAACATCTAGATTTTTTTTTGAAAGGAAAAATTTATTAAAAACAGTCACAGACCGGCACAAAAAAGGCCAAGCCTAACCCCTACAACATATACAATGGATACTTACACCATTCACTCCAAACTAAATTACAAAACTTAGAACGATTTTTCAACCAAAAAAAGCTGAGGGACTTCACCTCCATGAAGATATCTTCACTACTATCTAACCCATCTGCAAAAATTCTGGCGTTCCTAGCATTCCAAATACACCAACAAACCACACTGACCAGCCCTCGGATCACGACATTAGCCTTCTTACTCTCAACTATACCTGACTTCACACTCTGCAAGCTCCTCCAATTCAACCGACGAGGAAGGCTGGTGCGACCAATTCCAAATCCGAATCAAAGGGTCCCCAACTGGAGGAACACGGTCAGCGATCAAGCAATCTTTAACCCGCTCCAAAGCGAAAAGGCAGGGCCATCTATCCATGAGTGGAACATCACCTAACCATACATCAAACCAGAAACGAATACTGGAACCATTGCCTACCCCACCTTTAATGAAGCTGTGAATCCTTTTGCCATTCACCAATACCTTCTTTCCAACCTCGCAATGTTCTTCCAAATACCCGAAAGAGACGATTTAGATGGAAACACCGACCAAGATCTTCTATTTTTATGACATGCCGAAACCACTTTTCTCCACATGTGGTTTTCTTCCGTTTTGAAGCGCCAAAGCCATTTTGCAAGTAAAGCTTCATTTACCAATTTAAGGTCACTAATTCCTAAACCGCCAGACTTTTTAGGCATAGTGACAACTTCCCAAGCCACCCAATGAATTTTCCTCACCTCTTCCGAACCCCCCCCCCCCCCCCCCAGAAAACTCCTCATGAGGGACTCCAACTTGTCTATAATCTTAACCGGAACTTTAAACAACGAAAAAGAGTAGATAGGTAAGCTCTCTAAAACCGATTTAATAAGGATCAATCTACCCCAAATCGACAGAGAATGTGCTTTCCAGGCTGCTTGACGGCTTTTGAAGATCTTCACTATCGGCTCCCAGTTGTTGACTCTATTCATATTAGCACCGAGGGGGATACCCAAGTATTTGAACGGAGCTTCCCCTTTAAGACACCCAATATTCGTAGCCATAAAATCAATCGCCGCCTCATCGATACCCACCCCAAAAATATGATACTTATGGAGATTAATCTTTAGACCCGAGCATGCATGGAAGACCCGCAGAATTCTACTCACCACTCTAATTTTTCTTCTGACCATTCTCCCACAATTAAGGCGTCATCGGCATAAAGGAGGTGAGAAACCAAAGGGCCATCATTAGGGAGTTTAATACCTTTCAATCTACCCGCACTGCACGCTTTAGAAATAATGAGAGAGAAAGCCTCCATGACGACAAGAAAAAGAAAAGGCGAAAGCGGGTCGCCTTGCCGAAGGCCTTTCTGGCATTGAAATTCAAAGGTCGGAGAGCCGTTGACCAGGACCGAAGATCTAGCTGAAACCAAAACCCCTTTCACCCACTTGCACCAAAGCGGAGGAAAACCCATTTGAGCCAAAATGTCTAAAAGAAACTCCCAATTGACATTATCGTAAGCCTTCTCGAAGTCAATTTTAAAAATGAACGTTTTTCTCTTATTTTTCTTCAACCACGACCAAATCTCACTGAGGATTAAAGGGCTGTCCAGAATGAATCTATCTTTGAGGAAAGCAGAGTGGGAATCCGACACGACTTTACCAACAACATTCTTCATCCTATTAGCCAGGATCTTCGATATGACCTTGCTAATCACCCCTATAAGGTTAATGGGCCTGTAATCCTTCATACTAATCGGATCCACAACCTTAGGGACAAGAGTTATGAAAGACGTACTACTCATCCTATCAATCACCCCAGAACCATGGAAATCATTCAGAATATCTCTAAAATCAGCTTCAAAATACCTCCAAAAATGCTTTATGAACTTGAAGTTGAAACCATCCGGGCCTGGAGCCTTATCAGAGCCGCACTCAAAAACCGCATCCTTGATTTCTTTATCCGAAAAAGGGCATGTCAAGACAATCCCACCCGCCGATTCCAACTTACCAATACCCGAACATTCCAAGCTGGGACGATGCCTAACCTTTTCCGAGGAATGATTACGGAAAAAACCAAGTATATCTTTCTTAATTTTTTTGGGATTAGAGGTCCAATGCCCTCCCACATTAAGCCCCAGAATATCGTTTTTCTTCCTTCTATTGTTAATCAGCCTATGGAAAAAGGAAGTGTTTTCGTCACCCTCAACAGCCCATCGACAACGTTATTTTTTCTTTAAATCCAAAGCAACAAGATACTCACGAACCCAAATGTTATTTAAACATTCCTCCTTTATCCAAACTTCCTCCTCCTCGAGGTCCCTATTCTCCGCGATCTGATCCAATTTATCAAGCTCCTCTTTGTCTCTCTCAAAATCTTCCTTTTCTTTACTAACCAGATTGCTTCTCCACAATTTAATGCAGTTTCTAAGATGTTTAAATTTATTGGTCAAAACCACATCGGTCTAGATGATTAGTAGAATGTGAGGCTAGCCTACTTGGCAGTATCTCTTGTCTTTTAGGCTATGTGTAGTCCTAAAGCCCTTTTGTGGGTGTTATGCGACACGTGTCGTGCCATGTTACAGAGGGGCTTTATGGGGCGTTATATCACTAGAATCCGTAGTCATAAAGCCCCTACCCATCATTACCTAATTATTAATTTTCATTTTTATTAATTAATTAAAAAAACACTTAACTTTTTTTTATTGGTCCATTTTTGAAAATCATCCCCCAAAGCGCCGCTATGGAGATAACGCTGCGTCCATTTTTTTGCCCCATAGCGCCGCCCGTCGTGGTGTGGCGGGCGCTATGGCCCAAAAAACACCCCTCTTCGCGCCCCACTACACTGGACCTTAGACGATACAGTGTGGAGTGGTTTGAAGATGGGGCATTATACGACATGTGGATCACACATCAGAACAGGGCGTGGTGTTAAAACGGACAGTGCGGCCCAGGGCGTGGAAACGTGGCATTTTTCGGCACGTGTCACACTCCTTTTGTATTATTTTATAATTAAAATTATATAAAATGTATTAAAAACTTATAAAAGTATTACTAGTAATTAAACAAATACACAACACTAAAATAAAAAACATTCCTTAAATTTTAAAAACATTACATAAAATAAAAATACGAAACTAAAAAACACATGATTTAAATGAAAAATCTAATGATTTCCTACGCCGAGCGGAACTTGAATTCACGGTGGTGCCCGTGCCTATAGCTGATGAGAGCCACTTGAATGGTGTGGATCGTCTCGAATCTTTCGCAATCAAGACGGATCGTCCTAAAACAAGACTAGAGAGTGTTGACGGTTCTGTTGTTTTCACCCGTTTAGCCTTGAAAATGTTCTGGGATTGTCCTCCAAAAAGGACTGCTCGAGCGCCTACCCGACGTGTGGTGGCTCAAAGCTTCGACCCACGACTCGCAAAGTGTGATATCTTTTTCTTCGATCCACGTAACGGCTGCCATCCTCGTTTTTTTTTGGTGAAGTGGAAATGGTTGAGCATTTGTATAAATTTGGGTGAAGTGGTAAAGTTTGTAAAAAATGAAGAAGTTGGTTGTATTTATAGTGTAAAATTAGAATTTTTAAAAAAGTCACGTTTTTTAAAATTTTAAAAGTTAAGCGTTGGGGTTAAACGACTAACGACCACGTCTATTAACCACGTGCCACGTCGACGCAAAAACTCTTCCACGCCGGTGGAGATTCCCCCGCCTAATCAATAACGTCGATTAAAAGGCCGTGGACGGGACAGTGTGAACGACGTTGAGAAGCAACAATGGCATTTTTGAACGCCCACACCGTGTGGTCTTAGAGGGGAGATCCTAGGTTCAAATCTAGGCATGAAAAGTTATTTAGTTAATTGGTGTAATGTAGATAGGAGTAATCTTTGCCATTCAATAAAAAAATCTAGATGATTTGTAGGTTTTTGTTTTTTATTTTTTAGTTGTATATTAATTACTTGGTTATCACTCGGACAACTTTCCGGGCTCGAGAAAATATTTTATATTCTAATTTTATGAGTAACATCGTATTTAATAAAATACAATAAGTTATCTATAAACAAATTTTAAAGTTTTGGTATAATTAAACATGAGTTTTTGAACATGTAGCACAATTTTAAAATCAACACAATACATTTTTCATATTAGCATATTCCAACGACATAACTAACACAATTATAAAACATTTTTTTTTTACTTTTTTAAAGATAAAAAAATACTTGATTTTATGGTATAATTTATTTGTTCACAAAACTGATATTTTCGTTATACAAACATCAATTTTTCCAACTTGTCATACAAGTTAAGACATATGGACTCTTTGGAGTTTTACTTGGACTTTGGTGGTTCTCAATACTAGACAAAGAAAATTTTGGAAAAAACAAAACTTGAGTATTTGAGGTTGACACTAATTGCATATTTCCCACTCATTTTTTTTTCCCACGGAGTGATCCTATTTGTGTCCACATAAATTGGGTTTAAACGTGTAGTTAAAGTTGAATCGGAGACTTTGTTCCATCAGTTTACTAGATTTTTCGGAGTTTAACTATCAAAAGAAAGAAAGGTATTGTTAAAATGGTATAGGATCATATACATACAGGTATCTTTATACAAACTGTAAGAACCAATAGTTTAATGACATGTGTCCTCAACTAAAAAAACGATTTAAGGGTATTTTAGACTTTTTCTACCCTTTTATTTATATATAATTAAAAACAATAATTAAATTATCCCTAAATTAATGCAAGATTAATTCAAATCCTAATCTCTTAATCTATTCTTCATCGTCGAATAAACACCGTAATCAGCATCATCAACATCACCGTAATGAGCATCATCGTCAACATCGTAATCAACACATCGTTAACATCAGCATCTCAATCAGCACGGTAACCCCACTATCAGCACATCCGACAGTAACATCCCACGCCACCACATCCCATAATCAGCATAACACTGTAATCAACACATCAGTCAGCACAATTTCATAGTTTTATTTATTTTGTGAAGAGTTAATTACATAGTTAGTCCCTGTGGTTTGCACAAAGTAACATACTTAGGTACTAATAGTTTAAAATCACATTCTAGGGTATTAACTTTTCATTTTGTAACGTTTGGAGGTATTAACGTTATTTGTAGGTTTAAAATCACATTCTATTAGTACCTAAGTATGTTATTTTGTGCAAACCACAAGGACTAACTATGTTAATACCCTAGAAGTTAATACCTCCAAACGTTACAAAATGAAAAGTTAATACCCTAGAAGGTGATTTTAAACTATTAATACATAAGTATGTTATTTTGTGCAAACCACAGGGACTAACTATGTAATTAACTCTTTTGTGAATAACAGATACTATTACATAACTAGCACAATTTCATCTTTTTTTTTTAAATTTTATAAACAACACATACTGTTATATACTAGCACAATTTTGTGTTTTTGTTTTTGTTTTGTAAAGAGCACATACTATTACATAACTAGTAGAAAACAAATTTAGTCCAAATAGGCTTTCAATAACAACACAAAAGGAAAAAAATAGCAACACATAAGAATTACACAACAAAATAAGAACTTACGTATAGATTTAAAATCAACACAATACATTTTTCATATTAGCACATTCCAACTACATAACTAGCATAATTACAAAAAACTTGTTTGTAACTTTTTTAAAGATAAAAAAATACTTGATTTTTTAGTAAAAAAAGTATAGTAATATGCTTCTCATATTAAAGATTAAAAAATACTTAATTTTATGGTATAATTTTTTCACAAATAATGAAGTCTATAAAAGTTATTTTAGCTTAAAAAACTTGGTGGATTTAGTATTTAATGGGAAATGGCTAAATGACTAAAATACCCCTAACTTGATAGTATTAATTATTAATTATAGGGATTTTATTTGTAATCAATACTAACCCTTGATTTAAACTATCAATGACTCAGATTTGTTCTTAGGGTTCTTACATTTAGCACTGTTTGAACAGGATCTCAACTCGCATATTACGCGTATCCGCCACTGTACGAATAGGCTAGATAGATCATGTGTTGAATATTGTATAGTTTAGAGTGAAATACGAACACGACACTTCGTCCTCACGAAGCACTTATCCTCACGAAGGACTCGTCCTCATGAAGGAGTCCTCCTCACGAATGAGTCATCCTCTCAAAGGAGTAGTGCATATTATGTGAGTCCACCACTGTACGAATAGCCTAGATAGAGTATGTTTTGAATTTTGTATAGTTTAGAGTGAAATACGAACACATAACACTTCGTCCTCACGAAGGAATCGTCCTCACGAAGGACTCGTCCTCATGAAATCTCATGTCTATAAATAGGAGTCATGTGTTCATAGTTGTTAAGTTTTGGAGAATCTAGGGGAAATGCTGGAGATTGCATTATGCTCTCTCCAGCTTGTAAATGATGTATGCTCTTTCGGTATTAAAGAAAATCCTTCTACTTATGACTATTCTTACGAGATTTCTACCGAATTAGTTTTATCTTATCCAAACTTCCGTCTAAACCCAACGGATTCGGAACTTTCAGGCCACATATTGCATTTTGCATCTTTCAAAAAAAAAATAATATTATTATCTATATCAATATAAAGTCGCATGAACATCTAGAGGATTTGTACGAATGTGAGGCTAGCCTATTTGGTAGAAGCTCTTGCCTTTAGACCATACAGTGTGGAGTGGCTTGAAGATGGGGCATTATGCGACACATGGACCATGCGTCGGAACGAGGCATGGTGTTAAAACGGACGATGTGACCCATGGCGTGGAAACGTGGCATTTTTCGACACGTGTCACACATCTTTTGTATTATTTTATAATTAAAATTATATATAATGTATTAAAAACTTATAAAAATATTACTAGTAATTAAACAAATACATAACACTAAAATAAAATAAAAAAACATTACATAAATTTTAAAAACATTACATAAATTTTAAAAACATTACATCAAATAAAAAAAAACTAAAAAACACATAATTTAAATAAAAGTTCTAATGATTTCCTACGCCGAGTGGAGCTTGAATTCACGGTGGTGCTAGTGCCTATAGTTGATGAGAGACAATTGAATGATGTCGTCCTACCCGAGGTCACCACCCTCGTGCTCCATGGAGGTGTGGATCATCTCGAATCTTTTGGAATCAAGACAGATCATCGTAAAACGAGACGAGAGGGCGTTGACGGTTCCGTTGTTTTCACCCGTATAGGCTTGAAAGTGTTGTCGGATTGTCTTCCAAAAACGGCTACTCGAGCGCCTATCCGACGTTTGGTGGCTCAAAGCTTCGACCCACGACCCGCAAAGGACGATATCTTCTTCTTCGACCCACGCAACAGCTGCCATCCTCCTTTTTTTCAATGAAGTGGAAATGATTGAGAGTTTGTATAAATTTAGGCTAAGTGGTGAAGTTTATAAAAAATGAAGAAGTGGGTTTTAATTATAGTGTAAATTATCATTTTTTTAAAATAAAGTTTTTTAAAATTTTAAAAGTTAACTGTTGTGGTTAAACGACTAACATCCACGCCCATTGATGTGTGAAATGTATATTAATTAAATTCAACAAGTTTTAAAAATTGGAAAAAAAGCGTAAACCACACACTACCGGCAAGTGTACCGGTCGTAAGTAGTAAAACAAGTAAGTTCGAGTATCGAACCGTGGATACAATCTAGCGACTCTTGATTCTAAACCTCTATCGACCCCTACCCTAATAATTTAGTTTTGTTTTGAGAGAAAATATTTTTTTTAAACTGAAATAAAAAAACAATATAAATAAATAGACGACCAAACAGCAGCAAGCGCAGACAACTAGAGACTGGACTGAAACTCAAGTATGAGAAAAATAGGTTACCTAGGTAAATCCCTAGACTCATGAATAAAATCCTAACATTGGTTCTAAATGAAGACTCTGTCTAACCCGGTAAACCCCCGGAAGGTAAACCGAACCCAACAGTACGATAAGTGATGAAATGCTAAAATGGTCTGACTCGAATTATCGACCACCAAGTCCCACAATTATCAGGTATAAAGTAATTTATTTACTAAAACCCTCAAATTATGAAGCAGAAACAACTAAGAACACCGAGACCCTAGAAACTTCTAGACGTGAATAAACAGATGAACCCGAGGGCAAAAAGTTTTAGTTAAATATGGCATGTGCTTTGACCCTAACCAGGTTAAAAGTTTTAGTTAAATATGGCATGTGCAAGGCACATGAGGGCAAAAAGTAAATAGGGGGTGTAGAAAGTAACACCCTTCAATATATCACCGCAGGTCTTGCGCCCCTCTTTTTCTTTTTATTTTGGGCCAAACTATCTACACACCAAGTGTGTAGATAGTCACCTTTAAAAGGTGTTTTTTGTCTTTATATGCACACCATGCAGTGTCGAATTGTGGCCAAAACGGCGTTTTGGTCAGGTTAACCAGACAAAGACTAACGGGTGTCTGACGGGTCTGTTGACCGGACCAAAACGCCGAGCTTTGGCAGCGTTTTGGTCCTGTCAACCAGACCGGGTGTCAGTCTTTTGTCTGGTTGACAGGACCAAAACGCGGCCAAAGCTCGGCGTTTTGGTCCGGTCAACAGACCCGTCAGTCTTTTTCTGATTAACCGGGCCAAAACGCCGCCTTTTGGCCACAGTTCGACACTGCAGGGTATGCATATAAAGACAAAAAACACCTTTTTAAATGTGTATATAGTGAAACGAGTGTGCCAATAGGTACACCCTTTATTTTCCTTCTCTACCGTCCAAATCCTTGCCCCTCTTTATTCTTTCTTTTTTTTTTAGTTCAATCTCTTGGGCCCCTCTTGCTTCCTTTTCGTCTCCTCTAACGTGCAGCCCACATATTTCTTGTTTTGTTTTGTTGATTTTGCTATTAAAAACAATTATAATATATGTTTAGATCATTTCAAATCCAAATCAAATAATTTCACTCAAGTTAAATTAATAATATTATTACAATATACGCTTTAATATAAAATTTATTTAATTATCTACTCATTGGTCTCAAGTTTAATAAAAGCACTCGAATTTAGCTCGTTATCTCTAATTCAAATATGAACCAAGTATAAGTAGAATTCAACCAAAATTAACCTAAAAACTACTCTAAAGTATAGGAAATATTATGTAAAAATATGTATAATTTAGAGCATATCACAATTAACCACGTGCCACGTCGACGCCAAAAACTCTTCCACGCCGGTGGAGATTACCCCGCCTAATCAATAATGTCATTTTAAACGTCGTGGATGGGACAATATGAACGGCGTTGAGGAGCAACAATGGTATTTTTGAACGCCCACACCGTGTGTTCTTAGAGGGGAGATCCTAGGTTCAAATCTAGGCATGGAAAGTTATTCAGTTAATTGGTATAATGTAGTTAGGAGAAAGCTTTGCCATTCAACAAAAAAATCTAGATGATTTGTAGGTTTTTGTTTTTTATTTTTTTAATTGTATATTAATTGCTAGGTTATCATCCGGGACAGCTTTCCGGGCTCGAGAAAATTTTTTATATTCTAATTTTATGAATAATATCGTATTTAAGATAATACAATAAGTTATCTATAAACGAATTTAAAAGTTTTGGTATAATTAAACATGGGTTTTTGAATTTGTAGCATAATTTTAAAATCGTACTAATGACTTACGATTAAAAAAAGGCAAATGAAAATGTACAAATATTTCAACCAACAAATAAACACACAGTACTGAATATAAAAAAAAATGTTATGCGAAGATGGCTTTAATAAACACGATTTTATGAAATATTAAAGATCCTGATCTATTCCAAGTAAAAGCTTTCATTGGCTAGTTGACTATTTGAAAATACCCATCTTGCCCCATGGATTTTCCGCAGATTTATCAAATCATTCCAACTGACAATATTATGCCTGTAACGAAGAACAATTAATAAATGTAGATATGAAAATATAAAAAAAATAAATGCAGTATATTATAAATAGATCACAAACTGTAGTATATTATAAATAGATTATAAATATTGTAGTTTCAAAAAACCTTTCTTCTGTAGATATTTAAATTCTCATTTAGATCCACCAATCATCTTTAGAATTATTTTGGAATTTTTGTGTAACCCAGAGAAAATTCTTATGTTTTCAAGTAGCCACTACAAAATAAGAACAAATTGTTAGTAATGTTAGAATTTAAATTGTTAATAAAACAGTACAAAAAATATTAATACAATAGAGTCATTTACCAAGGTATCGACTATATAACTCTCAAAAAAGGATACTTTAAATCATTAGAAAGTTCAATGAAGTTGTATGGGTCAGAGGTATCTTCAAGATCAATGGCATCTGAAGTTGATTCCCTCAATACCATTTCACAATCATCTTTATTAAAAATTGTAGTTTTAAAAAGAGTTACATGTCATTTTAGTCCATGTGGTTTGGGCCATTTTACCAGTTTAGTCCAAAGATTTCATTTTTCGCATGTTGATCTAAAAAGGTTGATTTTGCTATTAAAACAGTTATAATATATGTTTAGATCATTTCAAATCTAAATCAAATAATTTCACTCAAGTTAAATTAACAATATTACTACAATATACACTTTAATATAAAATTTATTTAATTATCTACTCATTGGTCTCAAGTTTAGTAACAACACTCCAATTTAGCTCGTATCTCTAAAGTGTAGGAAATTGTAACAACTCGTATTTTCAAGATCGTTTCCTTTGTATTAAATGCTTTCGCGAACTGTTTTAAGTTATATTTATATGTTCGTGGTGTGAAGTAATAAGTTGTATGATTCTATTTGCTTTAATGTTTGGTATATGTTGCGAGTTATTAAATAATTACGTTTTAATATACTTAGTCGCACGAGCCTCCGGGTCGCACACTACGCCATTGACCGCACACCTCCTTCTCTTGTTGTTAACATGTCTCGGCCCAAACATCCATCTCGGTCCACAGCCCAAATGAAGCCCGAGAGTTGGGCTCGGTTCACAATTACCGAATACACACACACACACACATGATTAGTGTGTAATCCCCATAATTATCAAAACACAAAAATAATACCAAACCCTAAACTCCTCTTCTCCCTCATTCGAACCCGACGAAAGCCCCCTTCCTCGAAGCCTTCTTGTTCCGAGTATCTCCGTCTTACTTTTCAATCCGGTTAGTGCCTCGCCTTTGTTCGAATGCTTAATGATTGATACGTGATGGTGTTATTGATTATGTTCTTACATGATGATTTATGTTTAGGATTTTATGTTAGTAGAATTCTTGATAAACAACTTGCAATAATGAAACTATCGAAATTGATTAGAGCTACACTTGATATGCTTACATGAACCATGGTAATGTAGAATAGGATTACACAAACTGTTAATGATTATCATGAACAAATCAATGGTTGTTATTGTTTTACAAGAATCTGAAAAACTAGGGTTGCATTATGTGTATGCTTGATGATCATGAATCCGTTTGGATAGCTGTTGATAACGTTAATTTACTTATGATGATGAATGTATAAATTGGTTGCTACTGATGGGTATGCGATGATATCATTAGGTGGATTGATCTGTTTGGAATGATGATCATGTCTTAATTGTTGTTGATGATTAGATGATAATTAAGGTTCATTTAAATCAATGCGAATTAATTGGTAATTGATTGATTTAATCAAACAGATGTAATTGTGTAACCGATTTCCATGTTTTACGACAAAGTTAAACTAATCGCACACTTTTTGATCGCACATCGGTAAACCGTACACTCTAGACAGCACGTTGTATAACATTGTAAAGCATGACCGCACACTATAGTGTGGCCGCACACTCCTAGGTGTGTCGCACACTATAGTGGGCTACACCATCACATAAATTGTTAAAAGCTTGGGCCACATACACACCGAACTAGGCCGCATGAGATTGGGCTGCCCAATCGAAGGTCGCACACTAGTCGGGCCAACCGCACACTCTGGATTTGGGCCACACATTTACTGTTGGCCATGCACTACTGGGCCCGTAGGTTACCTGGAAGTCGCACCTTTACAGGGGTCGTACACTTGTTATGGGCCCCTTCGGTTAGGCCGTACTTTTGAAACTATACACTTTTGAGCCTTTGATAGAAACTTATGATTGACTGTATGTTATATGTGTTATACCATGATCATTGTTTTCATACAACTTGTTAGAATACGTGTAGGATAATACGTGTATAACTTGAATACAAACCTGACTTGTATGGTAACCATTATAGGACGTGTTTGACCACATTAGCTCAAGTGACTTTTATCTGCCGAGCTAAACTAAGGTGAGTTCACACTTTTTATAAAAGCATGTATTCCCGGTGGATTGGGAACGGAATAAACAACAACTATCTCCTTGTGTGGGATACAACTACGTATTCTCCTTAGGTAGGATACGGGCAACCTTGTCTTCTTTTGTGAGACAACATGTTAAAATACTATTTATACTACATGTCTTAAGCGAACTAGACGGAAACTCTATCTGAAAGTCCCTACACATTTTATACCGATTAATCGTCGGGCCAATGGCGAAAGAGATATTAGTTGAATAGCGCTATTAGGTTTAACAAACCTCACACCGTGCCGCAGAGGACGGGCGTGAACTAGTATGCCTGGGCACTAGTCAATGACGATAGACATTGACGCGAGGCACTAAACATAACCACAGTTAGTTTCAGTATGGCAACGGGTTTAGTAGCTTAAAAAGGTGGGGTAGCCCCCCATGACATGTTTTATAAAAACATAGTAATTTAGCAAACTTATGTTTTTGGAACAACACTAAACAACTATGAACTCGCCAACTTTATGTTTACACGTTACTACATGCTTTGCAGGTCGTTAGGTATTTTTGCTGGAGCTTGCATGGAGGAGGAGTCGTTGTGGCAGGGAACCATTGTTGGGTTCCTATTAAACATCTTGAATTTAAACTGATTGATTTGGGTTTTGAACTTTATGCTTCCGCTGACACTTAAACTTGGTTTTGGATATTTGGTTTCGTGAACACTAATAGTATTGATTGTGGTGGATTTTATTTACGTTTACTTTTACGTATTGTTCAATATGATTGGTGGCATGATCCTGGTCAGTCACATACCTCGCGGTAATACTCCGCACGTGGATTTTGAGGGTGTGATAGATTGGTATCAGAGCCATTGGTTATAGTGAACTCGGTTTTAAAAAGGAAAAGTCTTTTTGAGAAAAACCAGACTATAACCTGCTCATTACTCAACGATCCACAACGACACTTCGCTCCACGTGCAAGGCTCAACACTTTAAGTGGTATGATTTATGTTTAAATGCCTACTTGTTAATTACTTGGTGTGTTGATTATGGTATGCTTAGTTTTAGGGTTTTAGTAGCAAGGTATCTATTAGCTCTACATGCGCTTTCTTTAACACTCAATTGCTTACTTGGAACCCTATGTGCTTTGGCTAAAACTCTCTTATGTCATTCTTTTCACGCGCCTACGTCATCGTTCTCACTTGTGTTTTCTGGATGTGAAGATCATGAGTGGATGCGGCGGAGGACGTGGTGGTGGTATTAACTTGACTCAGGACCAGTTGACGGACCTGATTAATGCTCGGCTTGCGGAGGCTTTAGCAGCCTAACCAGGAGGTAAATCTACCGTTGTGAACTATCCTAGGATGTCTAGATCCTACTCTCGTGACATTCTGTCGTTCTTAACCTTATTCCTTTCTTCCTACGCGACAGGTCAACCTGCTCAACCTCGAGCATGCACGTTCAAGACCTTCATAGATTGCAGACATAGCTCTTTCAACGGTACCGAGGTAGCCGTGGGTCTTCTTCAGTGGTTTGAGAAGATCGAGTCAGTTTTCAAGATGTGTGAATACCCTGTCAACATTAGGGTGAAGTATGCTACAGGAACAGTTAAAGGAAGTGCGCTCTCCTGGTGGAACGCACAGGTGCAGATGCTAGGACTGGCGGCTGCTAATGCCACTCCTTGGAACGAGTTTAAAGATTTGATCAAAGAAGGATATTGCCACAGGGACGATATTCACAAGCTTGAGGTAGAATTCTACAATCTGAAGATGGTGGGGTCTGAGATAGAAGCGTATACGAAGAGATCGAACGACTTGGCAACACTTTGTCCCAACATGGCTGATCTCGCTTATAAGCGCATCGAGCTCTACATCAAGGGTTTAGTACCAGAGATACAGAGCATGGCAACTACAGCAAACCTTCCTACGATTTAGCGTGTAATACGACTGGCACACCGTCTCACTGATCAGGCAGTCGAGCAGGGCAAGCTGCCTGATGTGTGTAAAATGCAACATATAAATTACGTCAAATGAGGCATAAAACTAACCCTTTTTTAGTACTAATGTTGGAAAAAGTGTATTTTTGTCTTCCTTTTGTATTTTCAAGACCAAATGAGCTTAAACGAACAAAAGGAACAAATATGCAGCAAAAACTAATATAAATACAAAGAAAAGGAATAAACGTGGCATGCCCGACCCCTCGACAGTATCTCCACAAGCAAAAACAAGAAACAAAAGGCTGACCACGGCCCGTGCCCATTGGACACGGGGGCGTGGTCAGATGTCTGCAGAAATGGACAAAGCTGTGGAAGCTTCTATGCCCACCACGGGGGTGTGCCCAGCTCAGCACGGGGCGTGGTGAACGCTAAGATTTTCAGACACCTAGTCAATTATGAAGAAATTCATGTAGATCCCACCAAGATTGAGGCGATTACCAAATGGAAAACCCCTGAGTCACCAACTTAGGTTAGAAGTTTCTTAGGATTAGCCGGTTATTATAGAAGATTCATTCGAGATTTTTCTAGAATAGCCATTCCTTTAACCAAGTTAAACTGTAAATCCATTAAGTTTGAATGGGGACCAAAACAAGAAGAAGCCTTTAGAATTCTTAAGCAAAGATTAACCCATGCACCCATACTAGCATTACCAGAAGGAACTGAAGATTTTGTAATCTATTGTGACGCTTCCAAGTTAGGTTATGGATGTGTGTTAATGCAACGTCAAAAAGTTATAGCTTACGCTTCTAGACAACTTAAGAATCATGAAGAGAATTACTCAACCCATGATCTAGAGTTAGGAGCTATAATTTTTGCCCTTAAAATTTGGAGACATTACCTTTACGGTAGTAAGTTCACCATATTCACCGACCATAAAAGTTTAAGGTATGTTTTTAGGCAAAAGGAGTTGAATATGAGACAAAGACGCTGGATGGAGATACTTAGTGATTTTGACTGTAATATCAAGTATCATGCAGGAAAAGCAAATGTAGTAGCTGATGCTTTAAGACGAAAGTATCATGAAAAGCCAAAAAGAATACGTTCTCTTAAGTTAAATATGCAAATAAATTTAAATGATCAGATTAGAAAAGCATAAGAATCAGTAATCAAGGATGATACTGAAAAGTTAAAAGGAATGATTAAGGAATTAGAACAAGGAACAGATAGAATTTGGAGATTCCATAAGAAAAGAATGTGGATACCTAAATTAGGAAACCTACGCCACCGTATTTTAGAAGAAGCCCATAAGTCTAAGTATACGATGCATACTGGAAATGATAAGATGTATCAGGACTTAAGAAAGAATTTCTGGTGGATAGGAATGAAAAAGGATATAGCAGCATATATTGCAAAGTGTTTAACTTGTTCACAAGTTAAAGATGAAAAAGGATACTGTCAATTGGAAATTTCTGGAGGATGTTCTGATTCGGTTTGGGTTTCATCATAAAATGGTGAAGTGGATCATGACTTGTGTGTCCACGGTTTCATACTCTTTGTGTATTAATGGTAATCTGCATGGATATTTCAGGGGTAAATGTGGGTTAAGGCAAGGTGATCCAATGTCGCCCTACTTATTCACGCTAGTTATGGAGGTTTTATCGCTTCTGCTTCGACGAGCAGCTACTATGTCCTTTACATATCATGCTCACTGTGCTAAGGAGAATATAATTAATGTGTCTTTTGCTGATGATTTATTTATCTTTGTTCATGGTGATGTGGTCTCTGTTAAGAAGATCAAGGAGGCGCTGGAGATATTTACTAATATTTCATGTCTCGCTCCAAGTCTAGCTAAGAGTACGGTATTTTTCTGCAATGTTCCTCACTCGATTAGGCAGGAAATTCTGGAAATTATGCCGTTTCAGGAGGGTGTTCTTCCGGTCCGTTATCTTGGGGTTCCTCTTATCTCTTCAAGACTTCTATATAAAGATTGTAGGATCCTCATTGAGCGTATGGATAAAAAGATTGTCAATTGGGCGACCAAATCATTGTCTTTTGCTGGTCGTTTACAGCTTATTAACTCGGTTGTCTCATCTATGCACATCTATTGGGCGTCAGTTTTCATTATCCCTGCTCGGGTTATTAATGAGCTTGAGAAGCGTATTCGTAGATTTCTGTGGAATGCAGGTTCAGATGGTAGGATCCGTGCTAAGGTCGCGTGGAAAGATGTATATTTGCCTAAACATGAAGGCGGGTTGGGCATTAGAAGTATTTCTGATGTTAATAAATCGCTTATGGCAAACCATATTTGGAGTATTATCACTAAACGGGATTCTATTTGGGTGCGATGGATTCATGATTACAAGCTTAAAGGTCGAAACTTTTGGGAGATTCCGTGTCGTGGGAGTATGAGTTGGGGATGGCGAAAGATTCTGTCTATTCGTCATATCATTCGGCCTCACATATGGTCTTCTATTAAAAGTGGTTCAAACTAATGTTTGGAGTGATATGTGGTGCTCGCTAAGTCCGCTTAGTTCTTTTATCTCTCCTCGGTCCATTGCTAATGCTGGGTTTTCGTTACAGTCTACAGTTGTGGATGTTATTGATCAGAACGGAAATTGGAAGTGGCCTCAATCTTGGCTGGATCTCTTTCCGGTGTTAATCATGATATCGGTTCCTTCTCTTATTCCTAATATTGTTGATCGTCTGGTTTGGAAAGATTTGGATGGGAAAATATGTGAGTTCCAATCGGCTCAAGTTTGGAATACAATTCGGAATAGGGAAAATCATGCGATGTGGTCTAACATGGTTTGGTTCTCTCAATGCATTCCGAGGCATTCGTTTCATTTGTGGCTGGCATTTAGAAATAAATTAAAAACTCAGGATCGTTTGGCAGTTTGGGAAGCAGGTAGTCTAACGAATTTGAATTTGATGTGTTGTCCGCTATGTAATTCTGATCGTGATAGTCGGGACCATTTGTTTTTCCGATGTCTTTTTGCGGATCAGGTGTGGAGTAACGTTAAGAATTTGGTTTGTTTGGGGAGCGTGGATAATTCGTGGTCTTCGTTATTAGTTTGGGTGGATCAACATTCCAGCTCTAAGAAAGCGGATCATGTTGTTTGTAAATTGTTGATTGCTGCATCGTCTTACTACATCTGGCAAGAGAGGAATAACATTCTTTTCAAGAATAATAAGAGGACGGTGGCTCAAGTTGTTGAGATAATTAAAGGCTCGGTTCGTTTGCGCCTGATGGGGTTCAGATTTCGGGTGGTTTCGGCTAAGGAAAGGATTTTCAAGTCGTGGAAGATTGAAGAGAACGAAGACAATGTAGCGGATCCGGGCTAGTTTGTTTCTGTCTTAGGTTTTCGGTCTTGGTTGTTAGTGTGGTTGTCTTTGTTTGGTTGTTTGTTTTTCGTTTGGATGTGTTTCTTGTTTTCCTTGGCTTGGCATGTCAAGTCTAGTTGGTGTGTCGTTTTGACACACCCTTGTTCTTATTTGTTTCATTTATAAAATTCATCGGGGTAACCCTTTACCCCAAAAAAAAAACATCAGAAACCCTCAGGTTTATTGCAACAGTTAGAAATGCCTGAATGGAAATGGGAATTGATAACAATAGATTTTGTTACCAAATTACCCAAAACAAGAAAAGGTAATGATACAATCTGGGTGATTGTAGACAGACTAACAAAGTCAGCTCATTTCCTACCAATGAAAGAAATGTTCAGTATAGAATAGTTAGCTAAATTATATGTAAATGAAATAGTTTCATTACATGGAATTCCTCTATCAATTGTTTCTGACAGAGATAGTCATTTTACCTCTCATTTTTGGACAAGTTTCCAAAAAGCAATGGGAACCAAGTTAAATCTAAGCACCGCTTATCATCCCCAAATGGACGGACAAAGTGAAAGGACAATTTAGACACTGGAAGACATGCTTAGAGCTTGTGTAATTGATTTCGGAGGTAATTGGGACGATCACTTACCATTGATAGAATTTTCTTACAATAACAGTTATCACACAAGTATTAATGCTGCACCATTCGAAGCACTTTATGGACAAAAGTGCCGAACGCCAGTCTGTTGGGTAGAAATTGCAGAAAAGCAACTATCTGGACCTGAGATAGTACAAGAAACAACAGATAAAATCATCCAAGTCAAGGAACGACTGAAAGC
Organism: Helianthus tuberosus; assembly: GCA_030545235.1. NCBI lineage: Eukaryota > Viridiplantae > Streptophyta > Magnoliopsida > Asterales > Asteraceae > Helianthus > Helianthus tuberosus. The sequence goes on along the minus strand of CM060434.1, from coordinate 68,080,123 downwards.
AGCACGTGATCGACAAAAGAGTTATGCTGATAACAGATGAAAGCCATTGGAATTTCAAGTAGGAGATAAAGTGTTATTGAAAGTCTCTCCTTGGAAAGGAGTGGTAAGATTCATCAAAAGGGGAAAGCTAAGCCCCAGGTACGTTGGACCTTTTGAGATTATTAGAAGAATAGGACCTGTAGCCTATCAGCTACAACTGCCAGAGGAAATGGCAGGAATACATGATGTATTTCATGTATCTAATCTCAAGAAGTGTTTAGCTGATGAATCACTAGTAGTACCTCTTCAAGATATAGAGGTAAATGAACAGTTAAAGTTTGTAGAGAAGCCTCTACAGATTGAAGATAGAAAAGTCAAGAATCTCAAGCACAAGAGATTGGTTCTGGTCAAAGTGAAAAAGGACTCCAAAAGAGGACCAGAATACACATGGGAACTTGAATCAGAAATGCAAAGTAAATATCCAAACTTGTTCCAGTAGACCTCGAGGACGAGCTCTAAAACGAGGTGAGGAGGATATAACAACCCTCCAAAATATTTTGACACCCTAATATATTTTAAAATATCCCCATATGTCCTAAAATACCCCCATACGTAAAAACGGACTACGAATACCTTAATTTTTATTAAATTTAATTAAAAACAAGAAAATAGGGGCCCTGGCGGGCCGCGACAGACTCTGCTTGATTCTACGCGTGCCGCGAGCGACTGATGTTAGTGCATGCGTCTGTCGACTTCGTCTTGTATCGAGTCTTTTACTAGAATTGTTAGATCAGGACTTGTAGTATGAGAAATTTAGGGTTTTGAATATTGTTTTAAGCTGATTTCGCTTGAACATGTTATTTCGCTTGAAAGTGACAAACACCATTTCAAGCGAAATCAACATAAGCTATTTTGCTTGAAATGGCAAGTGCCTCTTTCAAGCGAAATCTCAACTCTATATATAGCCTTCAAGCGATATCAGTTGTAATCTTCTTGTTTCCGATGGCGAAGCTCTGTCGAAGTGTCTTCAGGATTGTAATCATATCAGAATCAATATACAAGACAGTTTAAAGTGATATCTAGCTGAATTCAACTCATTATGTCTGTTTCCGCCTTTCATTTTGAGTAGAACACCTCTGATCGACTCATTTCGGGTCTGCAAACGATCCTACAAGTGGTATCAAAGCTCAGAAGGAGGAGTTCTACAGTTTTCAACTTGATTTCGTCTCATTCTCTTTCATCTACACCTTCTTTTATCAATTGAACAACTTTTCGCGGTTAAAATGATCTGAATTTCATATATCATAAGCGAAATAGTGTTTTAACAAACCCTTGAGAAAATCAGATCAAAATTCGGACTAAATCTGATAAAATTGGACTAAAAACCTGATTTCGCTTGAACGTAACATCTGATTTCGTTTGAAAATTTGTGATAGTTTCAAGCGAAATAAGTGATTTCGCTTGAAATTCATCTGATTTCGCTTGTGTAGGAGATTCCATTTGGAAATCATATTGATTTCGCTTGAAAGTGAAAATCTGATTTCGCTTCAATCGGTTATTCCGCTTGAATTGATATTCTGTTTAAAAAAAAACTTGATTTCTCTTGAAGTTGTTGTGCAGGTATTTCGCTTGAAAGTGTCTGTTTGAAAAACGTGTTACCGAATCATGAGTGAAGAATTTTACAACGCATTTGCGACATCCCCGACTACTCCAGCTACCATTGCTCAAAACATGAACTTAGAAAATGAGACTGGAACTACGCAAAAACCCCCGAAGCTAATGAGCATTGACGAGTATTATGGTTGGAAAGATCGTTTTGAAAACTGGGTTCAAGCTAATCATTTGAGATCTTGGGAGTGTATTTTGAAGAAGTATGTTCTACCACGTACTGATCTGCAAGTTGAGAAAGAAATCTCTGAATTCAATGACAAAGAACAAAACATGTACTGAGCTGAAAAGATGATGATTAGTCTACTTCAACAAGCCATTAAAGAGGACATATTTGTATTGCTTCAACATGACAAAACTTCAAAATCAATTTGGGATGCTCTTAAAATCAAGTTTGAGGGTAGTGAAAAGATGATCAAAAGTAAAAAGGCATTGCTTAAGAAAGAATTTGATCTATTCAAAAGTTTGCCAGGAGAAGACACAAAGAAATTGATTGAACGATATTGCCACTTAGTGCGTTCTATGTCCTTGCTAAGCCTAACCACAGATCGAGAAGAACGGGTCGACAAATTAGCTGATGCTTTACCTCAGAAAGAATGGGGTACATTTTTTATGATCTTGAAGAACACAGGAGTATATGATGATTTGACGATTTCTCAGTTCATCGAGAAGATTGAGGGTCAAGATCTTGAACAACAAAAGATTGCAAGGATGAATAATCCAAGTAATCAACAAGATGTGAAAATGTATTACAAAGGCAATGTTCAAGAGGTTGAAAAGAGTCCGAAAATTGAAACTGCTTTTAGTGCTAGAAACTCATCGGAAAATGTTGAACAAAGTCCAAACAGCAGCAGTGGATTTTCTTCATATCCAAGTGTTAATCCAAAGAGTTCAAATTCAAGTTTTCATTCTCAAAGTTCAAAAAGTGGAAATGGTTGTGTTATACAGTGCAACATTGCATTGAATCTTCCAGATGGTCAAAGTTTTTCTGAAGAAATTGCAAAAGATCACATGGCGTTACTTGCAACTGTGCTATAATCTTATGAAGGTTTGGTTGCAGGAAGGATCGGAAATCCTATGCTGACAAAAGAGGATTACGATCAGATAGACGCTGAAGAGATGGAGCTAATGGACATAAAATGGTGTCTAGCTAGTGTCTTGAGGAGAGCAGAAAAGTTTAAAATGATCACAGGGAGAAATGATTTTTTGGATGCACATGTGTCTACTTTAGGTTTTGATAAATCTAAAGTTACTTGTTTTCGATGCAGGGAGAAAGGTCATTTCAAAAGAGAATGCAAAAATCAAGAGGCTAGTGGAGCAAAGAATCCATTTGGAAAAGATGACTACTATCAGAAAGCTATATATCAACAAGTTTCTCATCAACCATATCAACAAAAAGAAACACAAACTGCTCATGGGAAGATGATTGAAGATGCAAATAAGAAAGCTTATTCTGGCATTATTAATCAAGACGATGAGAAAATGGCTCCAGGTGTCAGTTGGGAAAAATTCACATCAGCTGATAGTAAAGCATGTTTAATAAACCAAGATGATGAAAAGTTACCTGAAGGGTTCAGCTGGGATAGATTTGCGGATGAATATGGGAATTTTAAAGCTTTCATGGCAAATATAGTTCAAGAACCTGATTTGTTTACCAATTGGATGAAAGCGATTGGCGTTCATGTGAAGAATCAAGACGAAGAATCTGTTTCATCCGATGAAAGCTCAGAAGAAGCAACTGTTGTTGATCAAACATCATCTGATTCTGGTTCTTCAGATGATAGTTCTGAAAAGTCATTAAATTTTGATCAAACACCATCTGATTCTAGTTCTTCAGATGAAAGTTCTGAGAAGAAAATAGATTTTGATCAATCACCAACTGATGACAGTGGTGATGATGAGGAAGAAAGACATATTAATGTTGCAAAAACTCATCTATCTCCTGAAAGTTTTCATTTCTATTTTGCAGATCGCTTGGAGAAGCTGAAGGAGAGACGTGCTGCTAAAGAACAAAAGAAAATGAAGAGTGAAAGTGTTGATAAAAAAGAAGAGACTGTTCAAAATGAAGAAGTTAAAGCTGAGAAGGTGACTGAATCTGAACCAGTGATTGAGGTTGAAAAGCTCATCGAAGTTGAAAAGATTGTGGAAGTCATCAAGCCTTGTTTAAAGTGTTCAGAATCTTGCAAGCAATGTGCAGAAAAGGATGAGAAACTGAGCGAGCAAGAAAAGATGAAAGAACAATTGTTGTTCAATCTCAACTACGTGAAAGAATCCTATGATGTGCTAAACAAAATAGTCACTGGTCTTCAAAAGACAAATTCTGAAAGAGAAGTTGCATTAACTATGATGAATTCTGTGATGATGACAAAGCAAAAGGAGATTAATCATTATATTGAGGAATGTGCCAAGTTGCAGCAGGAGTTGGAGACAGAAAAGATTGAAAATGAGAGAATCAGACGTTTATTACAGAGTTATTCTAGTTCTGATTATCTTATTGATCGAATTTATCCAACTGTTGCAGGTTTTGAAGCATTTAAAGATGACGAAAAGCCAAAGAAGAAAGATACTGGTAAGAAACAGAGTGCTAGTTATAACAAGTGTCCGCCACCGATTTGGGAAGGGTATTCGCCTAGAAAACCGAATAAGGAGCAAGTTGAAAAAGCAGTCAATATAAAGTTAAAGTCCGATATAACCGTTGAATTACCAGAAAACATTGATGTCGTTTTTACATCGTCTGACACTGATCATGAGTCCGAGTTAATAAAAAAAGTGGTCGATCAGGTGTTGGATAAAGATGAGGAGTCGGAGTTAAAGTCTAATTCAAAGTCCGAGTCTGGATGTTCAAGTTCGTCTGTCAAAAGTTTGAGTTCGTCGGTCAACAGTTCAAAGACTTCGGTTAAACGGGTTTACAATAAAGAATTCCTGTTATCAAAATCTAATTTGAATGATGAAGCAATCAAAGTGGCATATACATTGATTGATTCAGACAAATTATATTCTGATGAGGAATTTCCAATAAGAAGTGTTAATTTTGAAAAGATCAAAAAGGTTTTCAAACTTACAGAAATCAATATTTCTGAAATAAAAGATGTAAATCTAACTGAAAAACCTAAAAAACACACTTCAAGAGTTCAACAACGTTTAAACAAGAAAAATGGTTACAGTTATGGTTCTGGTTTTCAAAAGAAACCAAACCATAAAGGTAATTTCAAAAAGAAAGGTTTAGGATTTATTCCACCAGAAAATTATAAAAATGAAAAATATGTCCGAGATTTTAAGTCAAAAATGACATTTGTTTCAGGAACAAGCTGTGAAGAAGAATCAAAAAGCTCATTCTGGAAGCAATCAAACCAAGATTTTTTTGCTGAAAAGAAGAGAATAGGAACTGGAGTTTTTCATAGAAAGGATACTAGAATCTGTTTTAAATGCAATGAAGCTGGTCACATTGCATGGAATTGCCCGTTGGATACAAAGAAAAAACAGGGAGTTTCTGAAAAATTTAAAGAGAAAGTTGTTGAGAAAAATGAACCACCAACTGAAAAATTCAAAGTTTTTGAAAATTCAACATATGAAGTTGGTGAATGTTCAAAGAGATTTTACAGGAGAAGTGTGAATCCTGATAAACAAAAGTGGATTGTTAAGAACTCTAAGGTAAAATCTGGCGATGAATCTGATTCCACAAAATCAGAGGAGCCACAGGTTGTTAAAAATGAAGAAAACTCAGTTCCGCCTTTGGATGATGTTCACTTTCCACCATTGCAGACTGAGAGTTTTAAATCAAAAGTTGGGAAAATTGAGATCTCGAATCAGTTTTATTCTGAAAAGAATGAATTTGATGTTGAGAAAGCATTTAATGGAAAAGTGAAAAAGATTTTTGGAAAAATGGTTGAGGGTAAGGTTCAAGGAGTTAAAGATTTTTATGCAACAAAGAAAGCAACCTATAACCCTACTGAACAAGAGTTAAGATCACCCAAGGCTGGTCAGGCTTGGGTGGACATTTTCTTTAAGTGATAAGTGTGACTTGCCGGAGATCCCAGGTTGGTAATCGTGGATCATGAATCGGCATCATTCTTTATATCAGGTTTGATTATGCATATCTACAAGTGGTAATTGTTTTGCTACTTTCAAGTGGTAAATCAGGGACATTAAGTTGTACTTGATTTTCTACAATTGGTATTTTGAAAATAAAGTGATGAATTGATCCCCTAATCTACAAGAAGTTTTATAAAATCAACAAACCTATTTTCCGGAAAAACCATTTGATTAAAACAAACTTAAGTGTTTTGAAATCACAATGGGAAAATAGTTTGTTGTAAGGGGGAGTCCTGATTGTTTATGCCAAGTGGATGGCAATTTGAAGCGATTTGATATCAGTTGTCATGTTTCTTGTACAGTTTGTTTTCAAATTTCTTTAAATGTGTTTGCATTTTAGGGGGAGTAAGAATTTTTCAGAAAATCCGAAAACATTTGAAAATTTGAAAAAGTCAAAAACATGATAAAAATAAAAAATGAGTTGTGTGTCAAAGAAGAGGAAATGATAGTACATCAGTGGACGATCACAACATGCTAAAGAAATGGAAAGTTAAAATGTGATAAACGGTCTCACTGATGATGTGCCAGTAGGTTTTTACACATTTAGTATATTGTGACGAGATATAAACCTAAATTTCAAACTTGCTTATATCGTGGGGAACATCTCTCGGATATATGGGTAACCCCCGAAATCTTGTTTGAAGGATCCCTCTTTCTGAGATACTAGGTCTTTATACTCAGTGATATCTGGGGTATTATCCCGGGACTTCTGATAATGCGGAAGCAATGGTCTAGTCCCCGGAGAATACTTTACTGCTTGCTTGAAATCTAGCGCCGCCCTCAGCATAAAATGATGAGACAATAAAATTGCTAATCAATGCTGCTGTAAAAAGATCCTCTAAAGGGGACCTATCAAAAGTCGAGCCGTCATCTCTCTGCTGAACGGAAGTTCTGACCTGAGCTCTCACGGTTTCGCAATTAACCCCTTACAGATATCATCTAGGTATACTCACCTGTAAGACTGAATATTGGGATCTGGATACGGGAGTATATTCTGAGGTGGGACACGCGAGTAAGTTAAGTTCTTAAGACATTAATTTTGTATCTCGAAACAGTTGAACTTTGTGTGAAAATTTAAGTGGATCAGTATGCTGACAATCTAAATGAATCGTTTAGAACTTAAAATGTTTAAAGCTTAACGGTGTTGGTGATTTGTCTCATATATAGATATGATCCTCTTACACAAACTCACAAAAATATTGTATGTAAATATTTCTTTATTGCATTTCATTTACTTTCAAAAATTCCAAAAGATTTTAAGTGTGTTCTAGCATAAATTTTGAAAAATTCAAAAAGATTTTCGACAACTGATGTTAGAGAGCTGATTTTCAAAATTCCAAGTGCTAAACATGATGAGCATGTGGTGAGGGGGAGTGTATGTTTAAATGAGAAAATATTTTGAATAATTACTTACATGTGATTCATCAGAAATTATCATTGATAAATCATTCTGGTTGATGTTGAAAGAAGTTTGAATAGATAAATTCGTAAATTGTTAAATTTGTGAAATTTACTTTTAGGTAGAGAATGTGCAGATCTTTGTGAAAGAGTGCCAGGTTTCGATACCTGAGGATGTTGTGATTTCAAAAAGCCAGGCTGCGATCCCAGCAAATCGAAAGAGGGAGTCTGAAGACATCTGAGTAGATAAGATTGTTCGAAGAAAGTTTGTTGATGCTAATGAAGAAAGAGAGTGATCAGACTGATAAAGACTGAAGATGCAAAGACTCGACACTTTAAGACTCGTCAACATTCGAGGGGGAGTCTGTTAGTGCATGCGTCTGTCGACTTTGTCTTGTATCGAGTCTTTTACTAGAATTGTTAGATCAGGGCTTGTAGTATGAGAAATTTAGGGTTTTGAATATTGTTTTAAGCTGATTTCGCTTGAACATGTTATTTCGCTTGAAAGTGACAAACACCATTTCAAGCGAAATCAACATAAGCTATTTCGCTTGAAATGGCAAGTGCCTCTTTCAAGCGAAATCTCAACTCTATATATAGCCTTCAAGCGATATCAGATGTAATCTTCTTGTTTCTGACGGCGAAGCTCTGTCGAAGTGTCTTCAGGATTGTAATCATATCAGAATCAATATACAAGACAGTTTAATATCTAGCTGAATTCAACTCATTATGTCTGTTTCCGCCTTTCATTTTGAGTAGAACACCTTTGATCGACTCATTTCGGGTCCGCAAACGATCCTACAAGTGACGGCTGGCACGACCCCAGGCCGCCACGTGGCACTACACCCGGCGAACCTACACCTGTGACCAAGCAACCCTAAGCCCTACTGGCCTATGTCACGGGCCGCGTAAGCCCCTGCCTTAGCTTACGAGGGGTGCGAGAGACTCGGATTACAGCCCTATAAATTGGGAGCTTGGGCTTCAGTCTCAAATCGCTCACGTTCTTTTCTTTCTCTCAATTTTCACATAGTATGCATAATCCTCAGGTATAATACCCCCCTAATTAACGAAGTTCTGCCCCGATGTAAGTATTATAACCCCGGTTACGTATTAGATACACTGCCCGATTGATCCAGGGTTCCGTTACAGCTGTCAGGGTTCTGCCCGATGTAGTCATTGGAATACCGTCTCGGGGAGGGTATAACTAATGTAAATATAAAGGGTTATTATACTAACGCATGTGCATTGTGTAAATTATAGATAATCACCAAGAAACCTTAGAAGAAACCTAAGTCAGCAATGTGAGTAATCTCCTTTTTGTAAATTGTTTTTACAAAACCTTAAATATTTACAATGTGATTAAGCAGTGATTGAGTCTTTGTAGTTCTTCAATTACTGCCGGTATGTTGGGGTTTTGTATACAAAATGTGGAACACGTTGCCATTGGACAATGAGTTAGCCAATGTGTAATATGACCCACCAGTCAGGATTGACAATACTGAATGAGTAATTGTGTAGAAATAAACAATGTGATTGCTCTCAATACTGTTAATGGATGAACCTCTTCTTGATTAAACTGGGATTCACTCACTAGTATTTCCCACTGACAAATGTTTTTAAAACGCGTTTCAGGTAACAAAATGTAAAAGCCAAATTAGAAGAAAGCCAGCTGGAGAACACTGACGGCTTGGAAAAATGTGGCTATAAAAGTTACCCAAAAGACGATGTTTTAAATAAAATAGGGTTTATCCCTATAAATATGTTGTAATAAGAAACTTGGGTTTTTTCCCATGTGATTATTAATATAAAATATGGTGGTTTTACTCTGATAAATATTTCCTAACTACGGTCCTGATGAAATTTCCGCTGCCAAAATAATAAAATAATGATACCACCAAGACTGGACTCGCGGCCGCCTGTTCCCGCGACAGATAGGGGGCGGGGGTTGCGACAGGAGGTGGTATCAGAGCTAAGCCATTGATTCAGCCACAGAAGTGTTCTGCTGACACCAATATTATTCAAATTGTTAGGAAATTAATTATGGAAATACGTGCATATCTGTATTTTACTGTTATGTGTTATTTGGCTATTAGTTAGTTTACAGTATGAGTGATCAAGGACCCTCAGATGCTTATCGTCAGTTGTCCGATTCACCTAGGAGTGAAGGTACCTCTTCACAGCCTACCCTCTCTGGGTATGCCGCTGATAATGAAGAAGGGATGTTTGTCTTTAAGGCTCAGTCTGAAGGTACCTCTTCATAGCCTACCCTCTCGTGTCCAGGCCAACACGCCTCGTGTTCAAGATACGGACACAAATGTGCAGAGTTTGTTTGACCACGGGGCCGTGTCCAGCCGACACGGGGTCGTGGTCAGCGTGCTGTCATTTTCTATAAATGCAGCAAGATTCCTGCACATTTGGACCCATTCCAAAGACAAAGATCTGGTTCACATATACCCTATAAGGTATATTCCAAAGAAGGTTCTCAACAACCATCTTGTCTTTACTACTTTTGTCTCTTGCCTTCTTCTTCACAAACTCCTCAAAACCTCCATTAAAGCTTGAAACCTCCATGTTTTCAAGCTTTATTGTGATATTTGTTAGGTTTTTAATCAAGGAATCTTATCAAAAATAAGTTTTACAACACCTTTTTAAGTTATTTCTGCTCAGAAATGTTTCAAAAGTCAGAAAAATAATTTAAAGCACTAAGATTCCATGTTTCAAAAATCTGCAGATTGGTGGCCACGAGGCCGTGCTCAGCGAGCACGGGGCCGTGGCCGGAGTTACTGTTTCATTAATTTCAAAATTTTCGACTTGTTTTCTTAGAATGTTGAGCCAGAATAGCGGAACCTCTTCAGCTCACTCAAGGAACAATGCAAGTGCCGCAGCAACTTGTTCGTTGATCAAAGCCGTCAGCTGGGCTTGAGTCATGTTGATACGTCCACTCATGATCTTCATATCAAAGGGAACATGAGTGAGATGGGTTCGCAAAAGTGCGATGACAGAAGAGAGTAAGCACACATGTCTTTTCAATCAATAGTTGCTACGTTTATCTAAGCATATCTTGAGCAAAGTTCTATGTAACTAGCAAGTAGGAAATATAAACATGAATCACATCACCTATAATGTCGAGTCTTGCACTTGGAGCGAAGCGTCATTGTGGATCGTTGAGCACTGTTCTGGTTATAGTCTGGTTTTATCCAAAAGTTTTCCCCTTTTTAAAACCAAGTTCACTATAACCAATGGCTCTGATACCAATCTGTCACACCCCCAAAATCCACACGCGGAATATCACCGCCTGGAGGCGTGACTGACCAGGATCAAGCCACCAATCATATTGAACATTGTAAGTAATAAATAAAATTCAACCCAGCAATACGAAAGGTGTTCAAAACAAAACATAGTTAAGTGTTTAGCGGAAGCATAAATGTAATAACCCAACATAAGTATTAAGTTCGAAATGATATAATGTTTTTAACATGGCACACACTGTCCATGTCCCACAACGACCGCGCCTCCCTGTGCAAGCTCCACGAGTACCTAATGACCTGCAAGGCATGTAACAACGAGTCAACAACAAAGTTGAGCGAGTTCACAGTTGATTGTTCAGTTATTGAGTTCGTTTCAGAAATCGTAAGTTTGTTTCATAACCATGTGTTATCCAGTATCCTTGTTTCCCAAACATATCCATAGTTAGTGGGGGCTTCCCATGTTGTATATTACTAGACTAGTTGTATCTATAGGTGTCCTTCCCAATCCGAGGACCGTGGTAAGTATGAGATTACGTAGGTTTTACGTAAGTGCCCTTCCCAATCCGAGGACAGTGATAAGTATGAGATTACGTAGGTTTTACGTAAGTGCCCTTCCCAATCCGAGGACAGTGGTACGTAGCGAGTACGTAGGTTTAGCGCTGGCGTCCTTCCCAATTCGAGGACGGTGGTAAGTAGTCTAGTAGTGGTAAATGTACAAGTTTTGTCGTAGTTATTCAATCCCATTCCCAACCCACCGGGAATCCCATGCCTTAGAAGTGTGAACTCACCTTGGTTTGTTCGGTATGCTTAACTACTCGTTTTCCAATTAATCAGTCAAAGCCTATGGTTTGCACGTACACATAATCAGTAGACATTTACAAGTTTCGACTAACAGTCAAGATCATCACGTACATGCAAGTAACAACTAACACATAGCATTTATCAGTTATACAGGCTCATGCAAGTCATGCTTATCATTAACAACAGCTGCCTAACCCAGTTAACCCTTAACAGAATTAAACTTAGTTACTGTGCAGTTTTCAAACTCGACGAAACACACTTGTTTCGTCGTGAATCCCCTTCGACGAAACACCCTCTGTTTCGTCGTGATTACCCTCGGCGAAACTCCCCTGTTTCGTCGTGCCTGTTTTGTCGTGATTGGCGATTCGTCCCTTAGATCAGTTACGTCGTGTAACTGATGATTACCCAGAAACCCTAATGCTCATTAACAGCCATTTTATCATAACATCGATCATACAGTTTCATTACAATTAAACACTCATTAATCGTCATTGATCTATCACACATAATATCTAGCATGAACCCTAAATCACAAGGTACCCTTAGTCGATTTTTGTTGAAATCTGAATGTATTCAATGATGAGACCTATTTAGTACAATTACAATATTAACAAAAACATGAGTAGTGAACGTAACTAATTACAATCATGAACGACAGAATCATCAAGCTTTCATAAGAACAACATCACATACAATCATCATTAAACCCTATTCTATATCGAACTGTTAACAAGTAATCATACGAGTCATGCATTCCTGGATCATCGCGATATACATAATAATTTCATAAGCAATTAGATATTAGCAAATAACTAACCGAAAGGTATGGGGATCAGAACGAAGGACTTGAAAGTCTCCAAAGATGACAATGATGGCTGCCATCGGTTAACAGAGAGGAAAAGAAAGCTAGGGTTCGCAAATCAGCCAAATACGTGTTCTAGTGCTACCCTATATTGTTACATAATCGAGCTGGGCCTTTACTGGGCCTCGGCGTAATAGTGGGCCGGCGAAACGCTGTGTTTCGTCGAGATGAGGACGGCGAAACACTCCCTGTTTCGTCGAAGTTGTTTATGGCGAAACTGAAATTGTTTCGTCGGGTATAGCTCCGAATCTCAAACAGTTTACAAGTTCATGTAACCAAACACTTTAATCACATTAAATAGGTAACATGTCAAATAAACATCTCAACATATAATCTAACGTGTACAATTACAAGGCAAACAAGTCGTGTAAGAAAACAACTAAACAAATAACATGCAATAACGTGAAGATGGAATCTTGGAAACTCGAGTTGTCACATTATCCCCAACTTGAAAGAAATTTCGTCCCGAAATTTAGCATGCAGTTACTGAGGAAGCTAGTTAAGTTTGTGTGGTTTACTGGTTTTCCTGGGGTGTCACATCATCCCCACGTTGATTTGGAATTTCGTCCCGAAATTCCGCAGTAGCTTCAGCCTCAGTAGTAGTTGCATTGTTTCCGAATAACTGGGGATACTTGAGTTTCATTTGATCTTCTTGTTCCCAGGTGAACTCTGGGCCACGATGGGAGTTCCAACGAACTCGAACAAGAGGTATTCTGGTGTGCTTGAGAACTTTCACATCTCGGTCAGTAATCTCTACTGGTTCCTCGACGAATCGCAACTGGTCGTCTATAGTGAGCTCCTTAAAAGGAACTATGAGGGTCTCATCTGACAGGCACTTCTTCAGATTTGACACGTGAAATACGTTGTGAACTCCACTGAGTTCTGTTGGTAGGTTCAGTTTGTAGGCCACCTTGCCTATTTTCTCGATGATTTCGAACGGTCCAACGTAATGCGGATTGAGTTTGCCCCTTTTTCCAAAGCGAACCACACCCTTCCAAGGTGAGACTTTAAGTAGCACTCGATCCCCAACCTGGAACTTGAGTGGTTTCCTGCGCTTATCAGCGTAGCTTTTCTGACGGTCACGAGCTGCCGCTATTCGTTGTCGTATTTGTGCAATCCTTTCTCTTGTGTCTACAACAAGTTCTGGACCCGTGATCTGGCTGTCACCAACTTCTGCCCAGCAAAGAGGTGATCGGCATTTACGTCCGTACAATGCCTCAAACGGAGCGGCTTGGATGCTAGTGTGGTAACTGTTATTATACGAAAACTCCACCAAAGGGAGGTGTTTTTCCCAGCCGTTGCCGAAATCGATTACACATGCACGAAGCATGTCTTCAAGAGTTTGGATGGTGCGTTCGGACTGCCCATCCGTTTGTGGATGATAAGCGGTGCTCATGTCTAAACGTGAGCCAAAGGACTTGTGCATTGCTTACCACAGTTCAGAAGTAAAATGTGCATCACGATCAGAAATAATGGAGGTTGGCACCCCGTGCCTCGAAACCACTTCCTTTAAGTAAACGTCTGCTAGAGTAGAGAACTTGTCTGTTTCTTTGATGGCCAAAAAGTGTGCAGACTTAGTCAATCGATCCACTATCACCCAAATAGTATCATTTCCATGTTGAGATCTAGGCAGCCCAGTAACAAAATCCATGGAAATTTGTTCCCATTTCCATTGTGGTATCTCTGATTGTTGGAGTAGGCCCGATGGTTTCTGATATTCGGTCTTGACCCTCGCACAAGTCAAACATTTGCTGACGTAGGTTGCTATGTGGGCTTTCATGCTAGGCCACCAGTATGTAGTCTTCAAGTTGTGGTACATCTTATCCGAACCAGGGTGTACTGAGTAGCGAGACTTATGTGCTTCATCCATCACCAGCTCGCGTAAGTTTCCATAGTGTGGGACCCAAATGCGCCCTGTAACGTAGTAAGCGCCGTCTTCCTTTTGTTCTAATCGTTTCCTTGACCCACGTAGGGACTCTGCCCTGACGTTCTCTGCTTTCAATGCTTCGACCTGAGCATCCCGTATCTGAGTAGGAAGACTAGATTGGATGGTAAGTTGTAATGCTCGCACGCTCTTAGGTGTAGTATCCTTTCGACTGAGGGCGTCGGCCACAACATTTGCTTTGTCCGGATGGTACTTGATCGCGCATTAGTAATCATTCAAGAGCTCGACCCATCGACGTTGTCGCATGTTCAATTCCTTCTGTTTGAAGATATGCTCGAGACTCCTGTGATCGGTGTAAATGGTGCACTTGGTACCGTACAGGTAATGTCTCCATATCTTAAGTGCGAAGACAACAACTCCCAGCTCCAGATCGTGGGTAGTGTAATTCCTTTTGTGAACTTTAAGTTGGCGCGATGCATAAGCAATAACTTTATCCCGTTGCATCAATACGCAACCCAGACCCTGAATTGATGCGTCGCAATAAACCACAAAATCGTCCGTGCCCTCTGGCAATGAAAGAATAGGTGCGCTACAAAGTCTATCCTTTAAGTGTTGAAATGCTGATTCCTGTGCATTACCCCAACGATAGGTGACACCTTTCTGAGTTAGCAAAGTAAGCGGCTGTGCAATCTTGGAAAAATCCTTGATGAACCTTCGGTAGTAGCCCGCCAAACCCAAGAATTGGCAGATTTCTGTTGGTGTGTGGGGCGCAGGCCAGTTCTTGATCGAGTCTACCGTGGATGGATCAACATGAATCCCATCCTTGTTTACCACGTGGCCTAGAAAGTGGACTTCACGAAGCCAAAAGTCGCATTTCGAAAACTTGGCGTACAACTGTTCTGTTCGAAGGAGTTCTAAAATAAGCCGTAGATGATGCTTGTGTTCCTCCTGACTCTTAGAGTAGATTAGAATGACATCGATGAATACAATAACAAACTTATCCAGCTAGGGCTTGCACACTCTGTTCATAAGATCCATGAAGACTGTAGGTGCGTTTGTCAGTCCAAAAGGCATAACCAGGAACTCATAATGCCCATAACGAGTCCTGAATGGTGTCTTAGAGATATCCTCATCTCGGACTCTCAGTTGATGGTAGCCTGACCTCAGGTCAATCTTAGAATAGTAGCTCGACCCTTGCAGCTGATCGAACAAGTCATCAATGCGTGGGAGTGGATAGCGATTCTTTACGGTCACATTGTTGAGTTCGCGGTAGTCAATACACATTCGGAAGGTACCGTCTTTCTTCTTCACAAATAATACTGGAGCTCCCCAAGGCGAAGAGCTAGGACGTATGAAACCCTTCTCCAAGAGTTCTTGTAACTGTGCAGATAGTTCTTCCAGTTCAGATGGAGCTAGATGATAAGGTGCATGAGCTATGGGCGCTACTCCAGGAGCTAGCTCGATTTGAAATTCAACCTGACGGTGAGGCGGAAGACCAGGTAATTCCTCAGGGAATACCTCAGGAAAGTTACGTACAATCGGAATATCTTCAATCTTCTTTTCTTTCGAGGATGCATCAGAAACGAGGGCTAGGATAGCAGTGTGGCCCTTTCGCAAACACTTCTGGGCCTTAAGAAAAGAAATGATGCCCACCACGTCACCACTCTTGTCGCCATGAATCACTAAAGGTTCTCCATCTGAATGAGGAATGCGGATGACCTTTTCCTTGCACAGGATCTCTGCTTGATGTTGCGATAACCAATCCATACCAATAACAATGTCGAAACTACCCAAAACGATAGGAATGAGGTCGATAGAAAAGGTTTGACCAGCTAAGGTGAGATTACAACCCCTAACTATGTGTGTGGCTTCAAGACTTTTACCGTTTACTAGCTCTACCATGTGCTTGGTGTTCAAAAGTGTTGGGGTACGTTTAAGCATTTGACTAACTTTTAGAGACACATAACTGGTATCGGCTCCCGAATCAAATAAAACATTAACATAAAAGTTATCCAGTAGAAACTTACCCATCACGACATTGGGATCATTCCTTGCATCACCCTGACCAATCACGAACGCACGGCCCCGGGCGCCATTGTTTCCATTGTTTCCCCCGTTGTTACCCCCATTCCCGTTTCCTTGGTTGTGGTTCTGATTCTGATTTAACTGTGGGCAGTGTCTCTTGAAGTGACCTTCAGCGCCACACTGAAAGCATCCCTTGTTGCCCTGTTGCTGTTGCTAATTCTACGGTGCTTGCTGTTGCTGCTGACGATTCTGATTTGCAGGCCGTGAGCTCCTGCAATCCTTGGCTTCATGACCCATCTTGAGACACCTCTGACAACGTCCCTTGTTGCACTGACCACTGTGGTGCCTGTTGCATTTGTTGCACTTTGGGTGATTTCCCCTGTATCCACCCTGACCCTGATCTTGACCCCCTGAAGTTTGCTGACCGGGACTCTTGAAGTCGTCTGTCTTTCGTTGTTGAGCCTGTGACTGAACAGAGGTTGAACCCTTGCTTGAGATCCCATCCCATTTACGCTTGTTGTCATTGGGGGCATCAGATGTAGTGGTAGTAGCACTAATACACTTTGGTAACCTGTTCTGCTCCACCGCCTGATCAGTGAGGTGATGAGCCAACTTAATGACTTACTGAATGGTGCCGAGGTTAGCTGAGGTCACGTAACTTTGAATTTCTGGCACCAAACCTTTAAGGTACAGCTCGATGCGCTTGATGGGAGGATCTACCATGGTAGGACACAATATTGCCAGCTCATTCGACCTTTTCGTATACGCTTCAATTTCTGACCATGTCATCTTTAGGTTGAAGAACTCGACCTCCAACTTGTGGATGTCATCACGATTGCAGTATTCTTCCTTGATCAGTTCCTTGAAATCGTTCCATGGGTGGCGTTAGCAACTGCCAACCCTAACATTTGAACTTGTGCTTTCCACCAAGTTAACGCAATGCCTTCGAGGGTACCAGTGGCATACTTCACCCTCCGAGCCTCAGGGCATTCACACATTTCAAAGACTGATTCGAGCTTCTCGAACCAGTGGAGGAGTACAACGGCCCCTTCAGTGCCACTGAAAGTACTAGGACGACAGTCCATAAAAGTCTTGAATGTGCACACAGGCGGCTGAGCATTCTGACCTGTTGTGTATATAAGAACAGGACAAAGTTAAACACAAGAGTTGGTTTATGAGGGTAGGATCTAAAGATCCTAGAGTGAGTTGCGACTGCAGGGTATACCTCCTGCTTGAGCGGCTGCAAGTGCCACAGCAACTTGTTCGTTGATCAAAGCCGTCAGCTGGGCTTGAGTCATGTTGATACGTCCACTCATGATCTTCATATCAAAGGGAACATGAGTGAGATGGGTTCGCAAAAGTGCGATGACAGAAGAGAGTAAGCACACATGTGTTTTCAATCAATAGTTGCTACGTTTATCTAAGCATATCTTGAGCAAAGTTCTATGTAACTAGCAAGTAGGCAATATAAACATGAATCACATCACCTATAATGTCGAGTCTTGCACGTGGAGCGAAGCGTCGTTGTGGATCGTTGAGCACTGTTCTGGTTATAGTCTGGTTTTATCCAAAAGTTTTCCCCTTTTTAAAACCAAGTTCACTATAACCAATGGCTCTGATACCAATCTATCACACCCCCAAAATCCACACGCGGAGTATCAACGCCTGGAGGCGTGACTGACCAGGATCAAGCCACCAATCATATTGAACATTGTAAGTAATAAATAAAATTCAACCCAGCAATACGAAAGGTGTTCAAAACAAAACATAGTTAAGTGTTTAGCGGAAGCATAAATGTAATAACCCAACATAAGTATTAAGTTCGAAATGATATAATGTTTTTAACATGGCACACACTGTCCATGTCCCACAACGACCGCGCCTCCCTGTGCAATCTCCACGAGTACCTAACGACCTGCAAGGCATGTAACAACGAGTCAACAACAAAGTTGAGCGAGTTCACAGTTGATTGTTCAGTTATTGAGTTCGTTTCAGAAATCATAAGTTTGTTTCATAACCATGTGTTATCCAGTATCCTTATTTCCCAAACATATCCATAGTTAGTGGGGACTTCCCATGTTGTATATTACTGGACTAGTTGTATCTATAGGTGTCCTTCCCAATCCGAGGACCGTGGTAAGTATGAGATTACGTAGGTTTTATGTAAGTGCCCTTCCCAATCCGAGGACAGTGATAAGTATGAGATTACGTAGGTTTTACGTAAGTGCCCTTCCCAATCCGAGGACAGTGGTAAGTATGAGATTACGTAGGTTTTACGTAAGTGCCCTTCCCAATCCGAGGACAGTGGTACGTAGCGAGTACGTAGGTTTAGCGCTGGCGTCTTTCCCAATCCGAGGACGGTGGTAAGTAGTCTAGTAGTGGTAAATGTACAAGTTCTGTCGTAGTTATTCAATCCCATTCCCAACCCACCGGGAATCCCATGCCTTAGAAGTGTGAACTCACCTTGGTTTGCTCGGTATGCTTAACTACTCGTTTTCCAATTAATCAGTCAAAGCCTATGGTTTGCACGTACACACAATCAGTAGACAATTACAAGTTTCGACTAACAGTCAAGATCATCACGTACATGCAAGTAACAACTAACACATAGCATTTATCAGTTATGCAGGCTCTTGTAAGTCATGCTTATCATTAACAACAGCTGCCTAACCCAGTTAACCCTTAACAGAATTAAACTTAGTTACTGTGCAGTTTTCAAACTCGACGAAACACCCTCTGTTTCGTCGTGATTACCCTCGGTGAAACTCCCCTGTTTCGTCGCGCCTGTTTCGTCGTGATTGACGTTTCGTCCCTTAGATCAGTTACGTCGTGTAACTGATGATTACCCAGAAACCCTAATGCTCATTAACAGCCGTTTTATCATAACATCGATCATACAGTTTCATTACAATTAAACCCTCATTAATCGTCATTGATCTATCACACATAATATCTAGCATGAACCCTAAATCACAAGGTACCCTTATCCGATTTATGTTGAAATCTGAATGTATTCAATGATGAGACCTATTTAGCACAATTACAATATTAACAGAAACATGAGTAGTGAACGTAACCAATTACAATCATGAACGACAGAATCATCAAGCTTTCATAAGAACAACATCACATACAATCATCATTAAACCCTATTTTAAATCGAACTGTTAACAAGCAAGCATACGAGTCATGCATTCCTGGATCATCGCGATATACATAATAATTTCATAAGAAATTAGATATTAGCAAATAACTAACCGAAAGGTATGGGGATCAGAACGAAGGACTTGAAAGTCTCCAAAGATGACAGTGATGGCTGCCGTCGGTTAACAGAGAGGAAAAGAAAGCTAGGGTTCGCAAATCCGCCAAATACGTGTTCTAGTGCTACCCGATATTGTTATATAATCGAGCTGGGCCTTTACTGGGCCTCGGCGTAATAGTGGGCCGGCGAAACGCTGTGTTTCGTCGAGATGAAGACGGCAAAACACTCCTTGTTTCGTCGAAGTTGTTTATGGCGAAACTGAAATTGATTCGTCAGGTTGTTTCATCGGGTATAGCTCCGAATCTCAAACAGTTTACAAGTTCATGTAACCAAACACTTTAATCACATTAAATAGGTAACATATCAAATAAACACCTCAACATATAATCCAACGTGTACAATTACAAGGCAAACAAGTCGTGTAAGAAAACAACTAAACAAATAACGTGCAATAACGTGAAGATGGAATCTTGGAAACTCGATTTGTCACAATACTGCTATACTAGCCCTTGTTACTGACACCCAAGCTAAAGAGAAGAAGATTGAGGATATTTCTGTTGTACGCGATTTTTCTGAGGTATTCCCTGAGGAATTACCTGGCCTTCCGCCTCATCGTCAAGTCGAGTTTCATATCGAGCTAACTCCTGGAGCGGCACCTATAGCTCGTGCACCTTATCGATTAGCCCCAACTGAATTGGAGAAGTTGTCCACACAATTGCAGGAGCTTTTAGACAAGGGTTTCATCCGCCCTAGCTCGTCGCCCTGGGGAGCCTCCGTATTGTTTGTCAAGAAGAAAGACGGTACCTTCCGTATGTGCTTAGACTACCACGAACTCAACAAAGTGACGGTGAAGAACCGTTACCCACTTCCACGCATCGATGATCTATTCGATCAGTTGTAAGAGTCGAGCTTCTATTCCAAGATTGATCTGAGATCGGGCTATCATCAGCTGAGAGTCCGAGACAAAGACATCTCTAAAACAACATTCAGAACTCGTTACGGACACTACGAGTTTCTTGTTATACCATTCGGGTTGATGAATGCACCTATGGTTTTCATGGATCACATAAACCAAGTGTGCAAACCCTATCTTGAGAAATTTATTATTGTTTTCATCGACGATATCCTGATTTGCTCCAAGAGTCAGGAGGAACACGAGCAGCATCTACGCCTCATTCTAGAGCTTCTACGAAATGAGCAACTCTATGCTAAATTCTTGAAATGCGACTTTTGCCTTCGTGAAGTCCATTTCCTCGGCCATGTAGTCAATGAGGTTGGGATTCATGTCGATCCAGCTAAGATTGACTCCATTAAGAACTGGCCTACACCTCGAACTCCAACTAAAATCCGTCAATTCTTGGGTTTGGCGGGATACTACCGAAGATTCATCCAAGACTTCTCAAAGATTGCACAGCCACTTACTAGTTTAACTCAAAAGGGTGTCACCTACCGGTGGGGTGATACTCAGGAAACCGCGTTTCAGCAGTTGAAGGAAAAGCTTTGTAGTGCACCTATTCTCTCATTACCCGAAGGCACAGATGACTTTGTTGTCTATTGTGACGCATCCATCCAAGGGCTCGGTTGTGTGTTAATGCAATGCGAGAAAGTCATTACTTATGCATCGCGCCAACTCAAGGTTCATGAAAGGAACTACACTACCCACGATTTGGAGCTAGGAACAGTAGTATTCGCACTCAAGATATGGAGACATTACTTGTACGGTACCAAGTGAACTATCTACACCGGTCACAAGAGTCTCCAGCACATCTTTGATCAAAAGGAGTTGAACATGCGACAACGACGATGGGTTGAACTTCTAAATGATTACAAGTGCGCGATCAGATACCATCCAGGCAAGGCTAACGTTGTAGCCGATGCCCTCAGCCGAAAGGAAACAAAACCTACTCAAATCCGAGATGCTCAGACTGAAGCACTGAAGGAAGAAAACCTTCTCGCCGAGTCCATGCGAGGCATGGAAAAACAACTTGAACTAAAGGAAGACGGTGCTTACTATTTCGCGGAACGTATTTGGGTTCCATCCTATGGAAACCTATGAGAGCTTGTGATGGACGAGGTACACAAGTCTTGCTACTCGGTACATCCTGGTTCTGACAAGATGTACCATGACCTCAAAACACTATACTGGTGGACTAGTATGAAAGCTAGCATTGCCAAGTATGTTAGCAAATGCTTGACTTGTGCTAGAGTCAAGATCGAATACCAAAAGCCATCAGGGTTATTACAACAACCAGAGATACCAACATGGAAATGGGAGCAAATTTCCATGGATTTCGTCACTGTTTTACCTAGCTCTCAACAAGGGAACGACACTATTTGGGTGATCGTAGATCGACTGACTAAATCTGCACACTTTCTAGAAATCAAGGAAACCGACAAGTTTTCAATACTCGTAGACATCTACTTGAAGGAAATGGTCGCTAGGCACGGGGTGCCAACTTCCATTATCTCTGATCGTGACCCGCGTTTCACTTCTGAATTATGGCAAGCAATGCACAAATCTTTTGGTCACATCTATATATGAGCACTGCCTATCACCCACAGACAGATGGTCAAACTGAACGTACCATTCTAACCCTCGAAGACATGCTGCAAGCATGTGTTATTGATTTTGGTAACGGCTGGGAAAGACACTTGCCTTTAGTGGAATTCTCGTACAACAATAGTTACCATACCAGCATTAAGGCTGCTCCGTTCAAGGCTTTGTACGGACGGAAATGCCGATCACCTCTATGCTGGGCTGAAGTTGGCGACAGCCAAATCACTAGCCCAGAACTCGTACTCGACACAACAGAAAAGATTTCCCAAATCAGACAACGAATGGCGGCAGCTCGTGACCGTTAGAAAAGCTACGCTATTAAGCATATGAAACCTTTAGAATTCCAGGTCGGGGATCGGGTTCTACTCAGGGTCTCACCTTGGAAAGGTGTAATTCGTTTTGGCAAACGGGGCAAGCTTAATCCGCGTTATGTCGGACCATTTGAAATCACTGAGAGAATAGGCACAGTGGCATACAGGCTGAACCTGCCCGAAGAACTCAGTGGTGTACACAACGTTTTACACGTGTCAAATCTGAAGAAGTGTCTGTCAGATGAGACTCTCATTGTTCCTTTCAAGGAACTTACGATTGATGACCAGCTGCGTTTCGTCGAGGAACCTATGGAAATTATGGACTGGGAAATCAAAACTCTTAAACATAGCAAGATACCTATAGTTCGGGAAATCAAAACTCTTAAACGTAGCAAGATACCTATGGTATAATTAAACCTGGGTTTTTGAATTTGTAGCATAATTTTAAAATCATACTAATGACTTATGATAAAAAAAAAGACAAATGAAAATGTTCAAATATTTCAACCAACAAATAAACACAGTACTGAATATAAAAAAACAATGTTATGCGAAGATGATTTTGATAAACACGATTTTATGAAATATTAAAGGTCCCGATCTATTCCAAGAAAAAGCTTTCGTTGGCTCGTTGACTATTTGAAAATACCCATCTTGCCCCATGGATCTGTCGCATATTTATCAAATCATTCCAACCTACAATATTATGGCTATAACAAACAATAATTAATAAATGTAGATATGAAAATATAAAAAAAACAAATGCAGTATATTATAAATAGATCACAAACTGTAGTATATTATAAATAGATTATAAATTTTGTACTTTCAAAAAACCTTTCTTCTATAGATATTTCAATTCTCATTCAGATCCACCAATCATCTTTAGAATTATTTTGGAATTTTTGTGTAACCCAGAGAAAATTCTGATGTTTTCAAGTAGCCACTACAAAATAAGAACAAATTTTTAGTAATGTTAGAATGTAAATTATTAATAAAACAATACAAAAATATTAATACAATAGAGTCATTTACCAAGGTATCGACTATATAACTCTCAAAAACAGGATACTTTAAATCATTAGAAAGCTTAATGAAGTTGTATGGGTCAGAGGTATCTTCAAGATCAATGGCATCTGAAGTTGATTCCCTCAATACTATTTCACAATCATCTTTATTAAAAATTGTAGTTTTAAAAAGAGTTAAATGCCATTTTAGTCCCTGTGGTTTGTGCCATTTTACCAGTTTAGTCCAAAGGTTTCATTTTTCGCATGTGGATCCAAAAAGGTTTATTTGCTATTAAAAACAATTATAATCTATCTATATACTATATATAAGCATTTCCCATGTCTAAAATAGTAATTTAACCCCAACTTTTTAAGATGGCATACCAAAAGCTAGAACAAATTCCTATATTTTTACAACTTTCTTCCTTTTCTACCCTTATATACAAGTTTTGAAGCAACATTTACAAGATAGTGGAAGCCAATACAATAGAGATTTGGCTTTATTTTTAAGACGCTGTAGGCTAAAATTGGGATTGAATGTTCGCATTATAGCCACCTCTTCACTTTCTTTCTTTATGGCAATAACTACGATGGTGGTGGTTACATGGAGGGTACAGTTCATTTCTCATCTTCCTACTCTCTCTATCTTATCTAATCCATACTGAAATGATGCGGTTGCTTTGGCTAGGATTCAAACCACGACTACAGATCGGAAAATCTAGCCGAGACGGAATCAGAGGCGACATCCAGGTATGCTGCAGTTTGCTTTCCTTTGTACAGATTTAGGGCAAAGTATTGAATAATCATCAATTAGGTTTCAATGATTTCGTCGTTCACAATTGGAGACGATATATGAATTTTGTATTGAATTTGTTGGTTTTTATAGATGCAAGCACTATCAGAGATGATGTATGATTGGTGCTCCCTGTTGCAACGAGATCTACGGTTGTCACCATTGTCATAATGAAGCTACGGTACTAATTTCACCTCTATCTCCTCCCTACTTTTTGTTTGATTTGTTGTTACAAATATGTTATCAGCTTTATTTCTGAGTTCTGGCCTAATTATATCAATTCAAATCAATACAGTTTTGTAGATCTGCATATCCATGATTAAATAGTGGTTAATTGATGGTTAATTATTGTTATCTTCTTTAGAACATGTTGAATAGTCCATCTGATTGGCATGATCTTGCTCGATAATATGTAAAACAACTACATTTCATTGTTTTAGTTTTCAGAGATTTGTTTTCTAACTAATGCTTAATTTGGACTCAAAGTTGACGTTTTTAACAGTTGTGTAGCTTTCTATTGTGATGAAATTCATGATTGTTACAGGTTATTTGTATTATTTGTCACACCGAGCAGCCGGTATATTTATGTTCTTCAAAGTAGATAAAGTTGAAGATTCTCAAGAACCTTAATGTAGACATAAGGAAGATGAAGTTGAGGAGTCTGGCCAACCAAAGTATCACGAAAATATCGTTTTAGAAGTTTTAAGGAAGAAGAAGCTTCCAAAGGAAGTGGGAGAAAAACATATAGCAGTGACAAAGCAATCCCTAAAGCTCGTGAACGGGCCTTTGTAGAAGCCCGTGAGAGAGCTGAACGTGAATGGGGAAGTCAGACAAAGAATGATGGTTAAGGCCCGCAACAAGGTTTCTAAAGCTTCTGTCATGAATAAATCATCTTTTGACAAAATAGGATGATGGAAAGGACGGTATGTGTTTCCTTTTTTCTTCGTTATTAAATAACGGGTTTATAAATATTTACAAAGTTAATCGCTCATTAATTTTGTATATATATTTAGGCTAAAGCACTTGCAGAAAAAGAGAACAGAGATCTACATGCACAAAAGGAACAAGCTTAGAGAATGCTGGGAGAAGTTCAGGTAAATTGTTGATCATTATAATATATTCCTCTATGATCTGAATATTTGATGGACATATTAAATTACTAATCATTTCTTGATCGAAAATTGTTTGCAACAATCAACAGATCGGCTGGATTTATGGATCAGTTACAGAGGATATCTTAATCATCGGACTGTTCGGCCTTCTATTCTTTCTTTGAGCTTGTATCTAATGTGCTCTATTTGTTGATCAGGTTGGGCATGGCTACCGTATCTTTCTTCAGAAGGGGACTGCCTTTTACATTGGCTCAATCACAGCAAAGCGACAAAACGAGTTGGGTAACTCGTCAAAACGGGCTTACGGGTCAGGTTGACCAATATTCTTTTCACTAAGTTTTAAATATTGTTATAAAAGTGTATTATTGTATTATTACTCCAATAATATGCTTTTTGTGATATATCAGTTTTGGCGGTTGTATGACGTGAACTAGCACGGCCACCTCCTCTCTACCCATTACAGCATGTCAAATCCTCAGGCTGAAGTCAAGAAACAATGGCATGTTTTCAGTGGAACTTGAAGCTACAGAGTTTGTGAACGGGGAAAGTCTAAAGAAGTAAAAACCAAGGTTCGGATAGAAATCCAAAAAAAAAAAAACAAACAGTCATTATAGATTTAGTATCTCTTCTTCATTTTGTTCAAAACCAACCCTAGCTTCAATGGCCTCTTTTGAAACAATGTCATTCTAGATGGTCCAACAAACATATTCTGAGTTCAGTGGTCACATGTAGTTCATCACCAGTAGTACTATTTGATAGTTATTCATATATCATGCATAGATGTAAATGCTTTAGGGTTTAAACAAATAAATAAATTAAAATAAGCAGAATAGCTAGAAACTGGAAGTTAACAAACTTTGAGGTTTTAAAAAATAAAAAAAAATTCAAAACTGTTCCTTAGATCTTCATAGTCCAAGTTTAGTTATATCTTGAGAGGAAAATTAGACTTTTTGGGAATAGGAAAAAAGTACTAAGTTTCATTGGTTCTTTTTTTTATGTAGATGATTTTACATCAATGATCTGGGATTTGGGGACTAAAGATATAGCGCGGGCCAGTTAAAGTACACCCGACCATATTTGATTGAACTCATGTACTCAGACGACATTTAAATATCAAATCTTACTCTGATCGATTCTCCTTCGTGGAAAGTTCATCCAATATATAGCAGGTATGGCCAAAATGCTTTAATCACGTGTCGTTTATGGTTTTCGTTTATAGAATGTTGTCGATTCATTTAGTGTTGTTGATGCAGCAATATAATCATTCAGGGAATTACTATTCTTGCACCAGTTAGATCTCCGAATACTGATGGTTTCAACCCCTGTAATGATTTATGTATACTTTGACTTTTTAAGTCAAACTTAACTTATTTTTGAATTGAAATATGTTATGCATTTGATCTCAAATGTCACCTGATCAGCTATTTTTAGAGATGTCTATGACGCGTAGCAATGTAACTAAATTCTTTTACATAAATTAATGAAAATTAACTAAGCTTAATTTCAAAGTCAAAGAGTAATATGTTTGACTTGAATGAACTTCTGTTCTTCCAGATTCTTGCACAAATACACGAATCGAGGACTGTTACATTGTGTCCAGGGATGATTGTGTAGCCGTGAAGAGCGGTTGGGACGAGTACGGGATCGCGTACGGTATGCCGACCCAACAACTTGTAATCCGACGGCTCACGTGCATTTCACCAACGAGTGCGGTCATTGCTTTAGGAAGTGAAATGTCGGGCGGCGTTCAAGACGTCCGAGCTGAAGACATTGTAGTCATCAACTCCGAGTCAGGAGTCCAGATCAAAACTGGTGTCGGAAGAGGTGGGTTTGTGAAGGACATATACGTAAAAGGGTTCACCATGCACACCATGAAATGGGTATTTTGGATGACGGGTAACTACGGGTCCCACCCTATTGGCTTGGGTGGTTTTGTGGCCTGCATGGCCCTTTCTCAGAGAAATTCCTACTTGGTTCAGGTTGTTCCTACATCACAGATGCCATTCAAGATTGTATTGAACGAGTACCAGCTATACCAGTATATTGAATAGGTACCTTATAGGCAATAAAATGTCCAAATTATATGATTTATTTATACTTTTTTGGTCTTACAAACCACCTCTTTTTTGTATCGTGTAGGGGACATTAAAACTATACCATTCATAGTGCTCGGAATTTGTTTTAATGATTTTCATGTTTGTATTGTTAAGTCAATATATAATGCATCATTTAGGTGCTAGAAACTTTTACTTGACACATGCAGCCTTGTGCCAGTTCTAAATTTTGGTGAACTAGCGAGTTTACATTAAACACCCATTTTCTTAAACGAGTATATATTATAAAAATATTTTTCCTTCCTTTCTTTGTTCAGATTACAAAACTAACCCACTATCATCTCATATCTTAATATAGTTTTTCAATCACAATCCTGCACTGTTGGGGGTTAGAGATTTGAAATAGAATTACTGCACTTTATTGGTCAAAATCCTACATGTTGGGGATTAAAGTTCCCCATTTTTATGGGTCAAATTATGCACTTTTTGGGCTATACTCTGCACTGTTATTGGTCAAAATTTTGCACTATCGTGTTTTATGTCAACGTAGTCAATGGAATAAGTCTTGACATTTTGTTACATTAATATACCCTATAAGCGAACGGTTATAAACAAAGAGGTTTTTCGTTTAAAATGAAAATATTTATAGTTTTGCATGTTGATATTTTAATGTTATGTTTTTATTTAATTTAGATGTATAAGGCTTATGACGTTGATATAGTGCACTCATGCTACTAACTCAAAGAATTTAAGAAAAAAAAACAATAAACATTAACTTTGTAAGATACTATACAAATGATGAATTTTTTTGGAACGGCTAACAAACAACTTTTATTAATAAGAGAACTAATAGCATGTTAGCCCACACCAAAGGAAATACATCATCAAAACATTAAAGTCCCATACAAGATAAATCAAAATTACACCATTGTTTCCACGTGACTGTCTGCGACTTGGAACGATTCCTAACCCAAATGAAACCAAGATGCCTAATTTCTTCCCTTAAACCAGTTATATTCTCCTCATCTCGATTAAATACCAAATCGTTCCTTTTCTTCCATATGCACCATATTGTGATTTGAATAATTGAATAAAGTACCTTTTTTTTTTTCATGTTGAGAACCCCTTGCGTGTGTGTGCAACAAGGAATAAGTCTTTGACTTCAAAAACAAAAAGAACACTTGACATCTACACCATTGTGCCGTAGAATCCCATATATCGTGTTGTTGGGTTGCATTTTCACAAACTGATTCTCTATGGTTTTTGTTTGAATGTACGGTCTTACATCTGACATTTTACATATAATGATATATGATTATGTAATTGTTATATAGTATGTGTCAACCAATTCCAATGTGTATTGTCCACTCCGCCGCAACGCGCGGGTTTCCCACTAGTATATGTTTAGATCATTTCAAATCCAAATCAAATAATTTCACTCAAGTTAAATTAATAATATTACTAAAATATACACTTTAATATAAAATTTATTTAATTATCTACTCATTGATCTTAAGTTTAGTAAAAGCACTCCAATTTAGCTCATTATCTCTAATTCAAATATGAACCAATTATGAGTAGAATTCAACCAAAATTAACCTAAAAGCTACTCTAAAGTGTAGGAAATTGTGACAACTTGTATTTTCAAGATCATTTCCTTTGTATTAAATGCTTTCGCGAGCTGTTTTAAGTTGTATTTATATGTTCATGGTGTGAAGTAATAAGTTGGACGATTCTATTTGTTTTAATGTTTGGTATATGTTGCGAGTTATTAAATAATTACGTTTTAATATACTTAGTCGCACGAACCTCCGGGTCGCACACTATGCCATTGACCGCACACCTCCTTCTCTTGTTGTTAACATGTCTCGGCCCAAACATCCATCTTGGTCCACAACCCAAATGAAGCCCGAGAGTTGGGCTCGGTTCACAATTACCGAATACACACACATGATTAGTGTGTAATCCCCATAATTTTCTTAACACAAAAATAGTACCAAACCCTAAACTCCTCTTCTCCCTCATTCGAACCCGATGAGAGCCCCCTTCCTCAAAGCCTTCTTGTTCCGAGTATCTCCGTCTTACTTTTCAATCCGGTTAGTGCCTCGCCTTTGTTCGAATGCTTAATGATCGATATGTGATGGTGTTATTGATTATGTTCTTACATGACAATTTATGTTTAGGATTGTATATTAGTAGAATTCTTGGTAAACAACTTGCACTAATGAAACTGTCGAAATTAATTAGAGCTACACTTGATATGCTTACATGAACCATGGTAATGTAGAATAGGATTACCCAAACTGTTAATGATTATCATGAACAAATCAATGGTTGTTATTGTTTGACAAGAATATGAAAAAACTAGGGTTGCATGATGTGTATGCTTGATGATCATGAATCCATTTGGATAGTTGTTAATAACGTTAATTGACTTATGATGATGAATGTATAAATTGGTTGCTAGTGATGGGTATGCGATGATATCATTAGGTGGATTGATCTGTTTGGAATGATGATCATGTGTTAAATATGCGCGGTATTGCGCCGTACACGATTAAACTCACAAAATAGAGTTTTTAGCAGTTTTAATTTATTTTTCCTCACGAATATGATTAAAAATAGAGTTATTCATAACAAAATATTTTTAGGATTTTAACATTAATTGGGCGGTCACCGACGTTCGTTTCGCATTTTGTTTGTTACGCGATAAGTGTTCCTCTTATTATTGCCAACATAATTTTTAACCAAGTTAGGATTTACCGACACATCAAATACCACATATATACACCAATATCAATAAAATATAGCCTTTTATTTATTCATGACATGTGTTACACTTGTACGGTACAGCTTAAAATAGCCGGGTGTCACATTCGTGACGGCGGGGGGTTGTACGGATGAGTTACGGCACCCCAAAAGTCTCTTTTCGGTCATTTGTAAAAACTGTAAAATGGTGATTAGGATTTCTTGTGTGGGGTTTTCTGATAGGAAAACACCCTCCGATGACCCACGGCCTTGTGTTTTCCTGTTCATTCACCTGAGGTGAATATATTCTGGTCTTCATGACGGCTGGGAAGGGGGGGTTGTACGGACGAGCTACAGCACGCCAAAAGTCCCTTTTTGGGCATTTGTAAAAACTGTGAAAAATGGCGATTAGGGGTTCTTGTGTGGGTTTTCTGATAGGAAAACACCCTCCGACGACCCACGGCCTTGTGTTTTCATGTTCATTCACCCGAGGTGAATATATTCTGGTCTTCGTGACGGCTAGGGGGTAGTACAGACGAGTTACGGCACCCCAAAAGTCCCTTTTGGGTCATTTGTAAAAACTGTGCAAAATGACGATTAGGGTTTCTGAAGTAACCATGATATTAATACAAGGAAAACACACTCCGACGACGTACATGCTTACGTTAATACGAAACCGGTACAAATGATAAAACTAAACATAATATTTATACAAGGAAATACGTTAATGATAAACTTAAGACAATAAAAGACACTGATGATCATTGGTGATGGCTTGTACATGCATTCCTCTTGTGACCTCTTTGATGGCGAATTCCACAACTATACTTTCTTGTGTGCTCGGGCCAATCCATCTCGTTGTGAATACGCCTTGACTTCCTTCTACCACGTGAAGTGGTTATTCTTGACGTGTTTGGTTTTATTTTCCAAGCTGGTTCTACCAATGTTTTTGGGTCGTCCAATGGAAAAAACTCACCTGCGTACTGCGCCTTGTAAGCAGCATTATAGTATATATTATTGATAGTGTTGTGCGGTGAGTCCCCTTTATTTTGGCAGACTGCGATAGCACGCGAGCAAGGAAACCTCTGCATTTGCCACTTACCACATGTGCATGTTTCTTTGTAGTACTCGACGGTGTAATCGTTCCCTCCGCATTCATTTGTCTGTATATTTGATATAACTCGGTACCTTCCGCTAACATAATTATACTCTTGTAATCGATGGTGTCTAGAATTTTGGTAATGAATTCGATACCACTCGAACCTATACAGAGCTAACCGGGTTGTACAGTTATGGGCAACCTGGTTGTTTATTAGAAAATGCTCCACCGTCTTGTCGAAAGTATGCTCAATGATGGTCTTTATTGGCATCATCCTAATTCCCT
Organism: Helianthus tuberosus; assembly: GCA_030545235.1. Taxonomy (NCBI): domain Eukaryota; kingdom Viridiplantae; phylum Streptophyta; class Magnoliopsida; order Asterales; family Asteraceae; genus Helianthus; species Helianthus tuberosus. Next base: position 68,048,937 of record CM060434.1, on the reverse strand, counting down.
TCGGCGCATGGTTAAAGCTCTCCGAGATGTTAGTCGTTAGTATTCCCCAACAACAATTGTTTCTATCATGTACAAGAGTCCACCTACTTTCGCCTATCTCTTCTAAATACTCCCACGCCTCTGGCAGGATGTGTCACGGCCCCCGACCCGTTTCACCCGGTTCAGAAGCCGCGGGATAGAAACCCTTGGTATTTATGTTTAATTGGCAGCGGAAATTTTAACAGGATCGTTTAAACTGAAAACACCGAATTATTTTATTATAAGTTTCGGGACAAACCCCGTATTTTACAATAAAGGAATTTCACTGAGAAATTCCCGGTTTACATAAAACATGTTTATTTATTTACTGAGCCACTTCATTCAAGCTGGAGTGCTACACGAAACTTTTCCTTGTTCACAGTAAATCACCTAAAACATGTTTTAAAAAGATTTGATCAGCGGGAAATACTGGCGAGTACATTCAGTTTGTACAAAAGACACATTGTTATAATTTACAGTATTAAGAGCGATTACAATTGCCCCTATCTTTTAATTATCTGGTCTAGTTGTCACTCGGCCGGATCTGTGACTGTGGTCATATCACTACTGGGTCTTGTCACCCAAAAGTGACGTGTATCACTATTTAGGCTCGCCCACATAAAAGTGATAATACAGCAGTAATGTGCACAATACCCCACTTACTGCCAGTAATTTAAGATTTGCAAAGACTTAATCCCGGTATTTATAACTGGAAAACATTTTGGGTTTTGCAAAGTAATTTGATAATAACAGAATGACTTACATTGCAGATTTAAATGATCATAGGTAGCCTACTGATTAAGCCGGTAAACCTAGTTAAATAAAAATGCAAACGAAACTAGGTTAGTAACTTAATTCAACATTTACGATAATTTCACGAGATCGAAACCCTCACAACGAATGACAAAGTATAGCCCAAGATTTGAGCAGCACTTAAACATCCATTGGATTGGCTTTAATCAATCGGACATTGTATCGTAGCAGTGATCGAGTTATTACCCTATTATCGCAGCAGAGGTTCGGGACGGTGATTGTTTTTGAAAGAAACAGCGTATAAATGAACGTACGTTGCTTAGTTTTTCGTTGTAACACACATTTCATGCAAGTGCCAAACCCTTGAGTTATATACTGGATTTGGGCCTCCCCCGCATGTCGCGCCAGGTTCCCTAGCCCCTGGCGCGTGTCGCGACAGCGACCCACCTAGGCTAGGGGTGCCTGGTGTTCGGGATAGCCTTGCTGAGTTGTTAGATTTCGAAATTTCGTGTTTTAATATCGTTTTGAACGGATAATTATCAATTAGGGGATCCCCCCTTGAGTTTTAGGGGGCCCTGTTCCTAGTTTTGCCTGTTTTAAAATTTTCGGGTCGTGCCATACCACTTGGGGGTCTCAATTAGGGTTTCCTAATGTGCATTTTAAAAAAAGAAATAACAATTTTAGCAAGAGTTGTTACATCCTCCCCACCTTGTTTAAAATCTCGTCCTCGAGATTTACTGGAACAAGTAAGGGTACTTTTGCGTCATTTCCGATTCCAGTTCCCATGTATACTCCGGTCCTCTTTTTGAATCCCACTTTACTTTGACTAGCTCCAAACTTTTGTGTTTGAGGTGCTTGACCTTTCTAACTTCTATTTGGAGAGGTTTCTCAACGAACTTTAACTGTTCATTTATCTCTATATCTTGAAGAGGTACTACCAGTGATTCATCAGATAAACACTTTTTAAGATTAGATACATGAAATACATCATGTACCCCAGCTAGTTCTTTTGGTAGTTGTAATTGATAGGCAACTGGTCCTATTCATTGGGTAACTGTAAATGGTCCTATATACCTTGGACTCAGCTTTCCTTTCTTATCGAATCGAACTACCCCTTTCCAAGGAGAAACCTTCAATAATACTTTGTCTCCAACTTGAAATTCTAACGGCTTACGTCGATTATCGGCATAACTCTTTTGGCGGTCTCGAGCCATTTTCAGTCTTTCCTTGATTTGAGTTATCTTGTCGGTGGTTTCCTTCACAATTTCGAGACCTGATAATTGACTTTCTCCTATTTCTGCCTAACATAATAGATTTCGACACTTTCGTCCATAAAGTGCTTCGAACGAGGCATCATTGATGCTTGTATAATAACTGTTGTTATAAGAGAATTCTATTAGTGGTAAGTGGTCATCCCAATTGCCTCCGAAGTCTATTACACGTGCCCAGAGCATGTCTTCTAGGGTTTAGATCGTCCTTTCACTTTGTCCATCTGTTTGGGGATGGTATGTGGTACTTAACTTTATTCGTGTCCCCATTGCTTCTTGGAAACTTGTCCAGAAATGCGAAGTGAAACGACTATCCCTATCTGACACAATGGAGAATGGGACCCCATGTAGTGACACTACCTCATCTACGTATAACTTAGCTAATCTTTCCATGCTAAAGGTTTCCTTCATTGGTAGGAAATGAGCTGATTTGGTTAATCGATCTACAATCACCCAGATTGCATCGTTACCTTTCCTGGTTTTGGGTAGCTTAGTAACAAAATCCATTGTTATTAATTCCCATTTCCATACAGGCATTTCTAACTGTTGAAGTAAACCTGAAGGTTTCAGGTGTTCTGCCTTAACTTGCAAACAAGTTAGACACTTAGAAACGTATTTAGTTATGTCCTTTTTCATTCCTATCCACCAGAAGTTATTCCTTAAATCTTGATACATCTTGTTATTACCAGGATGCATCGTATACCTAGATTTATGGGCTTCTTCTAATATCTTATATCGTAAGTTTCCTCGTCTAGGTACCCAAATCCTTTTCTTATGGAATCTCCAAATTCCATCAGTCCCTTGTTCTAATTCCTTTATCTGTCCTTTCATTCCTTTAGCATTATCCTGGATTGCTGTTTCTTGAACATTTTTCAGTTATTCCATTAAATCTAATTGTATATTTAGTCTAAGGGCCCAAACTCGCCTTTGCTTCTCATGGTACTTACGACTTAGGGCATCTGCTACTACATTTGCCTTTCCTTCGTGATATAGGATATCACAGTCATAATCACTTAAAATTTCCATCCATCTTCATTGCCTCATGTTTAATTCTTTTTACCCAAATATGTATCTTAAACTTTTATGATCTGTATAGACAGTAAACTTACTTCCGTACAGATAATGTCTCCAAATCTTAAAGGCAAAAATTATTGCTCCTAATTCTAAGTCATGAGTTGTGTAATTCTCCTCGTGCTTTTTCAACTGCCTTGATGCATACGCAATCACTTTCTTACGTTGCATTAGCACACATCCTAATCCTAGCTTAGAAGCATCACAGTAGACTTCAAAATCTTCGGTTCCTTCTGGTAAGGCAAGAATTGGGGCATTTGTTAACCTTTGCTTTAGAATTCTAAAGGCTTCCTCTTGCTTGGGTCCCCATTCAAACGTAACAGTTTTAAAGGTTAGCTTAGTTAATGGAACAGCTATCTTAGAAAAGTCTCTGATGAAGCGCCTATAGTATCCAGCTAATCCTAGAAAACTTTTAACTTCGGTAGTTGATTGCGGGACCTTCCAATTTGTAATTGCTTCAATCTTGGAGGGATCTACGTGAATGCCTTCGTGATTAACCATGTGTCCTAAAAATTGCACCTCTTGTAGCCAAAATTCACACTTTGAAAATTTGGCGTAAAGCTTTTCCTTTCTTAACAGGGTTAAGAGTGCATGCAGGTGCTCACAATGTTCGTCCTGGCTTTTGGAATAAATGAGTATATCGTCGATGAAGATAATTACAAATTTATCCAAATACGGCTTACAAATCCTATTCATCATATCCATGAATGTTGCAGAAGCATTCGTTAATCCAAAGGGCATGACTGTAAACTCGTAGTGACCATACCTAGTCCTGAAAGCAGTTTTAGGTATGTCTTCTTCCTGTACCTTCAACTGATGGTATCCAGAGCGCAAATCTATCTTAGAAAAGTACCTAGCTCCCTGAAGTTGATCGAAAAGATCATCAATCCTGGGCAACGGGTATCGATTCTTAATCGTAACCTTATTCAATTCCCTATAATCGATACACATCCACATCGAACCATCCTTCTTTTTCACGAACAACACCGGTGCTCCCCAAGGGGATGAACTGGGTTGTATGAATCCTTTGCTTAACAATTCATGTAACTGCTTTTTCAGTTCTAGCATTTCGGTGGGTGCTAACCGATAAGGTGCCTTAGCTATTAGAGCAGTTCCCGGAATTAGATGAATTCTAAATTCTACTTCCCTATTTGGCGGTAATCCAAGTAGCTCTTCTGGGAATACATCCGGGTATTCTGATACTACTGGAATTTCCTTAAGTTCTTTGCTTTTAATGTTAATGATTACTGAAATCATATATACTATTCCTTGTTTTCGTTCATAACTAGCAACTTTCATTACTGAAATGAACTTCATTGGTTTACGCGGCTTATCTCCTGTAACCAAAATTACTTCTCCTGCTGGCATATGAATTTCTATGGAATTTTGATCGCATAGGATTCGAGCATGGTTGGCGACTAACCAATCCATTCCTAGCACAACGTCGAATCCTGCTAAATTCATAGGTAACAGGTTTGCTGAGAACTTATGTCCTGAGAGTTCTATCTTTCCATTTTGAAGTACCTTATCTATATTAACAGAGTTTCCTTCTGCCGTTTCTACCGTTTAAATTTGCCTAAGTTTGGTTAAAGGTTGCTTAAGAGCTTGGCAGAATGAAGTATTTATAAAACTTTGGTTTACACCAGAGTCAAATAATACTTTTGCGTAAACGTCATGTACAAGAAACGTACCAGCTATCACGTCCGGAATCAGATCTGCCTCTTGCGTTGTCAGTTGGAAGGTTCTTGCATTCTTCTTATTAGTTCCTTCGGCAGTTTTGGTCTTATTGTCAGCTGGCTTGACCAATTTAGGGCAATTTGGTTTAAAATGCCCGGCTTCTTCGTAGTTGTAGCAGATAGTTGATTTCTTCCTGCACTCCTGCTCTCGGTGCCCCGGTGCTTTGCAGAAATTGCAGTTTTCCTTACATTTTCCAAAATGTTTCCTTTTACAGTTTTGGCAAAATGGCGGTGCGGAAGACTGCCCACCATCATTGGGAAAACCTTGTCTTTCTATCACTTTGTTCCTTGGGTTTTCGATAAATAAAAGACCATGCGAAGAATACCACCGCATATATTGCTCACTGGCAATGATGGAATTAGATGCTGGTTGGGCGACAACGCTTTGATGACGAGACAACCACGATTCAATGTACAAATTGTGTTCATCGCGCCAGTTCCGATTTTTTCCCTCAACACGTCCAGGAATGTGAAGAGCCTGATAAATGTCCTTCGACATAAGAATATTATCAGGGAACAGTTGAAACATGCGAAACTACCTCAACACCCGACTTGGAGCATGTTGTTCCACAACATTCCAACAAATAAGGTATGTCTCGCTTCTCCAACAACCTTCACCACTTCGACACATTTCTAGTAATCTTGAAAGAATCGAGTCATATGGAGTCCAAATGAAGTTGGTCTTTGATAAGGAATTAAACTAAGACCGGTATGCCTTTAAAACGTGTGATGTTGTATCCGAATGACGTAATCTAAACTCTTGCCATATGTAATATAAATGAAAACGTGTAAATTTAAAACTAAACTAACAAAAATGATAACTAATTAGACAAATAATATAACGTTTTTTAAATACGTAACTTATATACAAGTTAATTGTAACAATTACCTAGCACCATACGGTTTATTCCAATTTATGACTCTGTGCAACTTGGGTTTTGTGCAAGGCAGTCTTTCCCAGGCCCATAATTGTAACAGATCACCGCACCACTAATCTCATGGGTTCTAATACTTTCTGCCCTGCATAGTTGACTATACAAATAGGCCAAAACCGCACTTCCCCAACTATATGCCCCACAGATTGATAAATCTTCTAAGAAGCCTAGATATCTAATATCGACCCACTGAGACCCAGAACTAGGAAACAAATAAGAACCAATTAGAAAATAAATAATCGTCCTGGCGTGTTGAAGGCATTCATAGTCAGTTGGATTTTCGGGAAAACTGTTGACTTTAAAGCACTTAAAACATATGGCATGTTAATTTTTTTTATTATTTAAAACACCTCTATCCTCCAAAAAAATTCCAGTTAAAGTGTAAAAATTTTCCTTAATATAAGATTGTGTATAACTCTCATCATTGCCACAAACCTCATAGCCGTCAACTTTTAAACCCCACTAGACTTCCACATCTTGTAGTGTTACCGTTACCTTTCCGAATAGCATATGAAATGTGGTCATTTCAGGCCGCCATCTTTCTACTAAGGCAGATATCAACGCACTATCAACCCTTCGGTTATTAACCGTGATAACTCCAGCAAAACCAACCAAAGTTAAATATTCCCACACTTTGGGCGGAAAGGGGTTTTCCCGAATAAAATTACAAAGCTTCTCGCTGCCTCTTCTAACTCCTAATACCCCGTCATCTGTCAATACCGTAGGATCCGAAAAAAATGTAATCAGCTCTGTGCTCTCCTGTACCACTAAGAAACAACAGCTCCCTGTGTTAGGGGACCACCACTGTAACGAATCGCCATTAGGAATGGAGACTTGATAAAAAAATTATTAAAAATGATTTTTAAGAGTAAAATATGTTATGGGAAATCCTTGAACAATGGTCCCCTTGGTGAATGAGACTGATGAACAATATGGGGAAAATCGCCCTTTTAATGGCAATATTAGCAGGAAATCGTATATGATAGAATTCACCATTTTGAATGGCAATATAAGCAGACACTTTAAAAGAAATCACCAATAACAATGGCATATTATGCATGCTTTTCAGCTTTATGGGAGATGTTGGCAGAAATCGCCAATAACAATGGCAATATTGGCAGACTTTAAAAAATATCGCCATTATTAATGGCATAATGTGCAGAACTTTATAATTTTTGCCATTATCAATGGAGAATTTTGTAGAATTTTAACTTTTCGCCATTATAAATGGCTATATGTGCAGATTTTTAACTTTTCGCCATTTGGAATGGAGCATTGTGCAGAATGTCGCCATTTGGAATGGAGATCGTACCTGACTTTGACAGATTTCGCCATTTGTAACGGCTATGGTACCTTGTCAACTGAAATGTCTCCTACAAACTCTGAATATTCCTTACACACACCTAAGACCCATAATATTCGCCATTAACAATGGCTTTTGCATTATTTGTGAAATATTTTTGAGTGTAGCATTAGTTGTGATTTTGTTTTTGAAACAAGCATTACTTTGGTAAAAAAAACTCTATAACAAATAAAAAACTTGTAAAAGGAAATTTATATATGATCCAAACAGAGTTTTTTTTACCAAAGTAATGCTTGTTTCAAAAAACAAAATCACAACTAATGCTACACTCAAAAATATTTCACATATAATGCAAAAGCCATTGTTAATGGCGAAATATTATGGGTCTTAGGTGTGTGTAAGGAATATTCAGAGTTTGCAGGAGACATTTCATTTGACAAGGTACAATAGCCGTTACAAATGGCGAAATCTGTCAAAGTCAGGTACGATCTCCATTCCAAATGGCGAAATTCTGCACAATGCTGCATTCCAAATGGCGAAAAGTTAAAAATCTGCACATATAGCCATTTATAATGGCGAAAAGTTAAAATTCTACACAATTCTCCATTGATAATGGCGGAAATTATAAAGTTCTGCATATTATGCCATTGATAATGGCGAATTTTTGAAGTCTTCCAATATTGCCATTGTTATTGGCGATTTCTGCAAATATGTCCCATAAAGCTGAAAAGCCTGCACAATATGCCAATGTAATTGGCGATTTCTTTTAAAGTGTCTGCTAATATTGCCATTCAAAATGACCGCTTCTATTATATACGATTTCCTGCTAATATTGCCATTAAAAAGGGTGATTTATCCCCATATTGTTCATCAGTCTCATTCACCAAGGGGACCATTATTCAAGAATTTCCCACCACATATTTTACTCTTAAAAATCATTTTTAATAATTTTTTTTATCAAGTCTCCATTCCTAATGGTGATTCGTTATAATGGTGGTCCCCTAAATAGGAAACTGTTGTTTCTTAGTGGTACAGGAGAGCACAGAGCTGATTACATTTTTTTCGGATCCTACGGTATTGACAGATGATGGGTTATTACGAGTTAGAAGAGGCAGCGAGAAGCTTTGGAATTTTATTCGGGAAAACCCCTTTCCACCCAAAGTGTGGGAATATATAACTTTGGCTTGTTTGTTGGAGTTATCATGGTTGATAACCGAAGGGTTGATAGTGCGTTGATATCCGCCTTAGTAGAAAAATGGCGGCCTGAAACGAACACATTTCATATGCCATTCGGAGAGGTAACGATAACACTACAAGATGTGGAAGTCTGGTGGGGTTTAAAAGTTGACGGCTATGAGGTTTATGGCAATGATGAGAGTTATACACAATCTCAGATTAAAGAAAAATTTTACAGTTTAACTGGAATTTTTTTGGAGGACAGAGGTGTTTTAAATAATAAAAAATTAACATGCCATATGTTTTAAATGCTTTAAAGTCAACAGTTTTTCCCAAAAATCCAACTGACCCTGAATGTCCTCAACACATCAGGACGATTATTTATCTTCTAATTGGTTCTCATTTGTTTCCTAGTTATGGGTCTCAGTGGGTCGATATTAGATATCTAGGCTTCTTAGAAGATTTATCAATCTGCGGGGCGTATAGTTGGGGAAGTGCATTTTTGGCCTATTTGTATAGTCAACTATGCAGGGCAACAAGTGTTAGAACCCATGAGATTAGTGGTGCGGTATTTCTGTTACAATTATGGGCCTAGGAAAGACTGCCTTGCACAAAACCCAAGTTGCACAGAGTCATAAATTGGAATAAACCGTATGGTGCAAACTTGTAGATAAGTTATGTATTTAAACAATGTAATATTATTTGTCTAATTAGTTATCATTTTTATTAGTTTATTTTTAAATTTTAAATGTTTTCATTAATATTACAGATGACAAGAGTTTAGATTATGTCATTCGGATACAACATCACACATTTTAAAGGCATATCAGTCTCACTTTAATTACTTGTCAGAGACCAACTTCATTTGGACTCCATATGACTCGATTCTCTCAACATTACCAGAAATGTGTCGAAGTGGTGAAGATTGTTGGAGAAGCGAGACATACCTTATTTGTTGGAATGTTATGGAACAACATGCTCCAAGTCGGGTGTTGAGGCAGTTTCACATGTTTCAACCGGTCATTGATAATATTCTTATGTCGAAGGACATTATCAGGCTCTTCACATTCCTGGACGTGTTGAGGGAAAAATCAGAACTGGAGCGATGAACACAATTTGTACATTGAATCGTGGTTATCTCGTCATCAAAGCGTTGTTGCCCAACCAGCATCTGATTCCATCATTGCCAGTGAGCAATATATGCGGTGGTATTCTTCGCATGGTCTTTTATTTATCGGAAACCCAAGGAACGAAGTGCCAGAAGGACAAGGTTTTCCCAATGATGGTAGGAGGGTGCAAATGTTGGTATGTCAACATATATTAAACTATAAAATAATTTATAATAGATTTTAAAAATATTTATTTACCCACGTGCAGAGGGAGTTTGCGAGCTGAGTTTTCCAGAGTAATGGAGAAGAACATATTAGAAATATGGCTTTGCGATATATGGATTTTGGAAATGTCCAACACGCCCATATGGGTTATTGGTCGATGTTTGAGACACACGCCATAGCTGAGGAACACCCCTCCTTACCCGACAAGTGCCAAGGAATCGACCTCCAATGCGTCGTTTTCCAAATGTTTTTCAAACAAATACAGGAGCCGAACAAATTCATTCCCCGTCTCATAGTCAAATGGGTGGAGGGATTGGTAGCTCGTTTGAGGGGTTAATGTCGGATAATGATCTAATGGGTTACGTTCAGACATAACCTTTCTCTGAACTCATAAACCTTTCGAATCCAAATTTTGAGGTCAGGGGTTCGTCAACACACATCAACGAAGCAAGTCAACCCCAGTTTTTGTCTCCTGCATTCGAGTTCCCTTTTTACAATGAAGATCCATTCACCGACCCCGGGTTAGTGAATGCACCAATACCAAGAACACAACAACAAGAGTCAGAGACCCAATTCACGGGAAGGAGAAACATAGAGATTGACCTAAATGTTGAGGCTGACACCGACGATGTCAATGTATTCCCGGTTCGTAGAACAAGACGTACTAACGCTGGAAGGGGGCCTCCTTGTGGCACGTAGTTTGGCATTTTATGTTATTTGTCTTGAATTCAATGTTAAAACCATGTTGTATTAAATTATGTTGTATGACAAAATTTATATTCTATTTAATTACTACTACCCCCTTCCACATATCTTTATTCATCTATAAATACCTCCCCCCATTCCACAACTCCCTTACCCCCTTCCACAACTCTTTACTCGTACAGTGGATAACAATATGGACAGAGCTTTTTGTTCTCAACCAGCTCCAAAATCTGCAAGATTGACGGACCCGATTTGGAGGGGTGTAAGGCGGCCGTCCCCGGCAGACATGCCTGGGTCGAGCTCGAAGAAAACCCCAGATAATCCACTAGAAAATCAACCAGGAAATCCACTTGAAAACCCCCAGGAGAGAAAGATTTTTGCAGTTGAAGTCGAAGAATCAAAAAACTGGTCCAAGGATGTTGTCGAGTTTTATACCAATGGGAATGCCCCATTTTGCTATACTCATTTTACTACAAAAAAAAAAACTAGATATAAATTTTTGGGCATAGGTTGCTAGTCCAACCGTTCGCTATCATCAATAGTAAATATAAATCGTTAAATCTTAAATTTAAAGTTTTCTTATGGAAAACAATAACTAACTTTCTGAGTCTATTTTTGTGCAGCACATTGAAGCATGGATAACGAGATTTATGCGTATTAGACAGTCAAAGCTTTTAAAAAATCCAGCTGCAAAACTACGTTGGACAGTGTTACCGCCTAGTTTATATGATGATATTAAAGAGGAGAAGTGTATATAACTGCCATCGAGATGGCCGGAGGAAAACAACCATATCCTCCATTTTGGGAGGTTGACTATATTTATATCCCGTTATTGATTGGGCAAACAGACTGGCTACTTGTCCGTATTGATTTGCCAACCATGGTAATTACTCAATACTGGACTGATAAGAGATGGAGGAATGAAAAGCGTCGTCAAGTGGCTCACTATATGGAGATGTTAACCTTTTTTTCAGATGGTTTATTGAAAAATTCATTACTGGTCAAACTCCAATAGCCCAACAAAGTATGATGTTTCTATTGGGTTAGTTGTAGTAGATGTGGCCCAAGACAACAGTAACACTGCAAATGACGGGTTTCTTGTTTGTATGATGATGGAGAAGTTGGTTAGAAACAAATCCTTGTTGATTGAAAATGACGTCGAAGAAGCTTGTGTCAATTACCGACGCCACATAGCAGATGAGCTATATAAATGGCGTTGTGTTTAAGCCGTTTAAGTTTAAGTACGTAGTTTGTCCACGTAAATCTTAGGTTTATTAAGAATTATCTTGTTTGTTGTTTAAGCCGTTTACGTTTAAGTACGTAGTTTGTCGTTTAAGCCATTTAAGTTTGTGGTTTAATTAATGGTTATTATTGTAAGGTTTTTTTATGTATTACTGTTACTGTTACTGTTATATAAGATATTAATTCTCTACCTACCACTAAATGTTTCCTATAAATAGTGGAGAAAATATGGACCAAATGCACATCTCTTCCCTTCTCTTATATCACAAATACTCTCTTTACTCTCTATCACAACCATTCCCTTCTCTATCACAACCAGAAAATTCACCAGAAAATCAAACCAGGATATCCACCAAAAAAACCGTTTAACTTCAATCTCTTATCCATTCAACTACATCACAACCACATTTCTTAGACCAATGTTTGCACCAATATTTGTTCAATTGTACTGGGGGGAACGTTTCGTATTAAAACGAAAACATTGTCTGTGATAATACCACAAGATATACCACAATGATCATTGAATCCAAGCTCTCATATGAAGAATTTGTGGATTTGATATGTCTTCGCTTACAAATTCAAAAGGAATTTTATAGGTTAACTATAAAATTACTCTACACTCACCTAGGCTTTTCTCAATCGTCAGAGATCTTTAGCGACCACAGCCTAGAGGTGTTGTATTACTTAGCGATGAATGAACCAAGGTTTCAACCTAACGTTCATTTTATTGTTGAGCAAATACAATCAATCCATCAGCCTAGTTGTATGGAGCTGTTATGGGGTTTTACTACTGCATCAGAAGCTACCACCCAGCATACCATGCTACAACATTACTCCTCTCTTGACCAGGCTGAAGCCTGTCCATCTACCGTTAACAACTTAGAAGGGTCGTCATCGAGTTACAATGATGAAGAATCCGATGAAGAAGACCCCACCCCGCAACCACTGAAGAATCTGAAGCCTTTCCGCAGTCAGACGAGTCCTCTGATTCGGATGGTGTTGTGCCCGAACCTGTTGGTGATCGACATTTCGAATTGTACAAAACCGTAAAAGCTTCCATTCCAATAGTTTATTGCAAATATTATTATAAGCAAAGAATTTATGGCCGATTGACAGAGATAAGCTCACTTGAATTATGTTTTCTAAAGAATTAAAAGATGCTACAACACAACCGGAGAGATAAATGCTCGTAGCATGTTTTCTAAGGTGTGTGCTGCATCGTGTTTTCTGGTCGCTCAATTGAAAGAGATCTAAGACTTAAAATTAACAAAATTATTGTTCTCACACTAACCAATTCATTAAATTTACATTCATTCACTAACAATAATATATAAACCTACTACTTGTGCAATACATGAATATCAACAATAATATACAACAAAACTACATGTTTCAAATTTTGTCATTACATACCAAACTTAAACCATAGGAGGTTAAAACAACAGTTAACAAACATAAATAAAACCAGAAGGAGACTTCAAAATAAGTGGTTTCTACTTAACTCTCGTAACACATGTTTTTGATAAGCTTCTAACTGTTAAGCTTAGATGGCTTCTTCCGGGTTTTCTCATGTTAGAGGATAGCTCACCAACATTTACATCATCAACATCTTGAATTGTTCGTTTTCCATTCGGACTTGTACTAGAATCGTTTTCGATTTCAACGGCGGAAGAGTCGGCCGTAACAGAGACATCATCCATGCAAAAATCACAAAACAAATAATCAATCTTTAAATAAGATAATGAACTCTAAAAACAGATTAAACGTACTTTCAAAAATACCTACTCACCTTTGAAGTTCGTTCAGCACACACCTGGGAACATTCTGAAAGGTTAACGTCTTTGATTTCAGTTGCTTCCTGAGTAACCTAAAAAGTCGTAATATACAATGTTATATAAAAAAGTGCAGAATCCAGTTTTCGAACCTCAAAACAAAAGTAAATAAATTGAACAAAGTAATTTTATTTACTACCTCATCAGCATTCTCATCATCATTATCATCTCCCACTACCAACTGAGCAATTATTACTGGATCATCACATGTTTTTTGCACAGTATAAACATGATAGTCATTTTTAAGATTGAATTCAGAAACTTCAATCTTAAAAGCCAGCTTCTTATCAACCAATCGAGATATTTCATGCGGGAAAGCTTCAGTATCATTCGCCTTCATTTTCCTTTCTATTATATCACTCGCAGCTGTCCCAACAATCTTCTGAACATCTCTATCAAACATAACAAAAGATACACTACCAGTCTCATCTTGCACCCGGACTTGCAGCTTGAACCTGAAATATTTATAAATGCTTAAATAAACCCCCAAATTATATTGAATTATCGGTCTTAAACTGTATTTTTATATAAATAACATGTTAAATAATCATCATTGCTTAGTTTATGGTGATGGATGTACATTCACTACCGCATTTGGGATAAACCAAAGCAGTGGCAGGCATTTGAAGAATTCCTTCAGAAACATTTTCAACATTCTGTAAATATTCAGTTTTAGGTATGACCTTCTTTAAACACTTACGACAGGCAGCATAAAACCAACCATAGTCTTCTTGCACAATCTTTATCGTGGCAACTACAACACAAGACATTTTCTTTAAAAACAATATATCCATGATTTATTACTTTTGACAAACATGTCGGTGATAAACTAAAAAATAACCAAACTATATAAAAAGCAGTGAAACCTTTTCTATCTCGCTAATCTCATCAACATGTTTCTTGACGTTATCTATTACGAAATCTTTATGCAATGGATAAACAGTCTGAGACGAAAGTATTGTTTGAGAAATAGAACCACTTGCATGTCCTTGTTTCAGTATAAGACTATTCCATGTCACAAATGATTAGAATTAGTATACAAATTACATCAAACAAACTATTTAACTTCAAAAATAAATACAATACATATTATGTTGACAAGTTACCTCCTCCTTAGCTAATTAACTTCATCGATTTCTTCATTCAAAAACAGTCGAGTTGCAAACTTATCACTTTGAATTGTAAATCAGTCTAGATGAAAAAGTATACAAATATTTAGTCAACCTGTTATTATATTGGCAGGAATTATGTGTATAGTTATGATTTGCAGAAAGCAACAAAAATTAACATTCCATTCCTTACACTTTGCATGTTGTATAACAACCATCACATGCTCATTAGAAGCGTTTTTAGAAACAAAGTCGTTAAACTGCAGAGCATAATCATTCCACATAGTACATCGCAAGACTGTACCCCTACATGAAAACAATAGATGTATGTATACCTCATACAAAAAGAAATTAACAACATAAACTCAAAACTAATTTTCGACCATTTTTTACAATCTATACAATCAAATCCAAATGGAATGAATAACAACATAAACTCAAAGGTAATTTATGACCATTTATTACAGCACTAAATGAGTCACACATTAACTAATATATTCACTTGAAGATTAATTATTTATCTCGTTTATAACCATGATTTCACATTAAATACAAACATTCTTGATCTCATTTATTACCATGATTCCACGTTAAATACAAATATTCTTGATCTCATTTATTACTATCATTCCACGTTAAATACAAACAATCATTTGTAATTGTAACACCCCGAAAACGGGTTTGGTAATTAAACCCCGTCAATACTAAAGAGCGGGTAGAATACCGTTAGCAGAAAAGATTAACCCTGAAATTATTAGGATTCAAATAAATAAGCCTAATAATAAATAAAAAGAGAGCAAACGACTTGAGAAGACAAAAGTTCATAAGGAGCCCGAGCTAACGGGACTTAAAAAAAAGGGGTTTTTAACTTCCCGAACCTACTAAGTTGGCTAGGAATAATTAACCTAGTTAAGTAATATGAATTTAGGTGATAAACTGTGATGTAACACCCCGAAAATATAAATTCTTTTATTACTAATACGATGTCGGTAAATAAGCAAAATAAACTAACTAGGAATAATTCTAACCTAGTTAGAAAGTGACTTATGAGTGGGTTAAACACTTAAAATAAAATAAAAACGAAATTGGAGGGACTAAAGTTGTCAAGTGTGAAACTTGACATATTAATATCAAAAATACACCAGACACACACTTGTCTGGTTCGTACAAAACGCAGGGGAGCGACCAGGTTTCTCCCACAAACCCTAACTGGCACAAAATTCACAAATTGAAGGCTCAAATCCATCCCAAAACGAAATCTGAGCTTAGATTGGTGATCCCCATTGCAAGGAGATCATAAGGTATGTGAAATTTGATAGAAAATCACTACTTGAAATTCTGATTAACTTAGAGAATTCAGAAATTGTTGATGCATGTTTGTTATGTATATGATATAGGAACAATGTAGTGTCTAGGAACAAACCCTAGACAAGTATATGATGAAATTAGGTCTAATTCTTGTGAATTCATGATCACCATGAAGTAAATTCAGATTTGTTGATGCTAAGTTCATGCATGTGATGATTTTAGGGTTCTGATTTGCTAAAGATAGTGTTATAATGTCATAAACATGTTTTAATTGAAAGCTGAATTCAAACAGCTTCTGATCAGAATTTACAGCCGAATTGTATTGGCTGTAACATGGACAAAACCTGACAAAAACATGTGTTTCTTGAGTCTAAAATATAATTCCAGGAAATATCTTTAAAACCTCACTGGAATGGCATTTTTTCGACGAAAATTGAATGTTTTATGAATTTTTCGGTATCGAAGGTTCAGGCTGCGTTTTCTGGCAGAATTTGCAGCCCATTACGAATGTCATAACTCAATTTAAGGATTGAATTATGATCTCAAATTTTTACTGTAGGTAGCTTCAGGTAATTCCAAAAAGCTCCAATTGGAATTTCGTCAATCGGATAAACGAGGAATTTTAAATGAATTTTTTCGTAAGCCGCAGTCAGAAGTGACGAATCTGATTGCAGCTTAGTAAATGAATTTTTGTGAATTTTTAATAAAGAGTTAGATCTTGAAATTTTAACACAAGGCCTAACCCTCCGAGAGGTATGTCACATAAAAAAATCATAATTTTTGAAGACTTGTAAACAGGTTAAACAGGTCACCAAAAACAGCATATTTTATGTGATACGAAACCTGATTGTTGATGTTATAAATTATGCCCACAATGTTCATATGTTGAAATTATGAATCAAGCGCGTAATTTCCTAGTTCGACTAATTACGTGTGATGTGGGGTAATACAAATTTTAATTATGAAGTCGATTTAGCTTATATGCACATATCATATAATTAAGGGTAGTTAACTTTTAAAAAGTTAAACTAACCATGGACGGAGTCGAATAGTAGTTCTGACATAGAAAATACATAAGGCGGAATAGTCATGGTTATAATGACTAATCTAACCACCTTGTGAATTATGATGATAGTTTGACTCTTGACAAGCTAGATGGAGGCTTGGGAATGAAGCGGGTCAAACGGAGCAAGTACGAAAAGGAAAGCATAATTTGGATGCGAGGTAAGTAAAAGCTTACACCCTTTTTTTAGTATACATCAGTTGTGTGTAATGAAAATGAATAAGGAAAGGTTAGTAATAAAATTACAATGTTCCGACGCAAATAATATGAGTCGGAACAAGTGCAATGGTGAGAAATAACAATGGCAAAAAAGGGTAAATTGGTAAATTAGTTATGTGACGATGAACTAATAAGAAATTTTGAAACATTGTGTTATGGTGTAAACCGGAATGGGTAAAAGGGCGAGATGGTAACTAGATATCATCTCATAATGGAAAATGGTCGTTCAGACTAAACGGGTCAAATGACATTGGCAAGATCATTTGACAATATTAATTGATGATCGCTTGTTGAGTTTTGTGATTACAGGAAATATCATACGGTTCGCGTTGGTATTAATTAGAAATTAATAGTGAAAGATATTTAAACGGGTCAATCCTATGACTCGAGCCAGGTACGCGTATTTAGAATTATTGTTAAAAGCGATATTTTTGGTCAAAAGTGTTAAAAAGGAATTTCAAGCCAAGAGCTTGAAATCTGAATTTTTGATGTAGTTTAGTATCAGGTTTTAACTCCATAAGATGGAGAATTAAATTTCGAACGCGTAGGAAAAAGAATCGCGTAAATCGGTTAAGTAGATAAAAAGTTATGGCAAATTGAAGTTTGCACTTTGCATAAAACTAGAGCTAGGCAGAAAATGCAGGTCCAGATACGGACCTGCTGAAAAATGGTTTCCCCCGTGGCTCGCGACGGGTAACGTTGTCTGGGTCGCGACACGCGACAGACGCCGTGACACGCGACATGTTGTGTTGAGTCTCTCGCGATACGCGGGAGACATAAAAGTCGGAAAAATTATTTTGATTGATAGTTTGATGCGTAGAACTTATTTAAACTTATATTTAAGTTATCAAAACTAACTTCTATGTTGGTTTTGATCATAGGTGGATATCTGGAGTACCTGGATGAAGATCAAGCGACGAGAAAGAACCGAACACATGAAAAAGAAGCTTCCGCACGGTGTGCCATCGTAACTTTCGAACGACGAACTAAGTTACATTATGTTGTATTTTTAATTTGTAAAAATTTTAATTAAATCGAAATTTTAAGACATATTTGTAGTCATAATTACAAGTTTATTTTTGTAATATATACGAAAACCTTTAAAATAATAGCAAGGGTGTTACAAGTTGGTATCAGAGCTCAAGGTTAAAAGAGTAAGTGTGTTCGGTTCGAGGCTTTATCGCAAATCCGGTAAGTACAAGTATGTTAATGGTTTATTATGATTAAAGTGTTGTGAACAACACATAGGGTTATCGTATAATACGCGTTACCTCAATTAAATCGATCAAAAATCGATATAGTTAACGAAATTACGTGCATTGACATGTATACCAGAAAGCCTCGTATTATAATATGGGTAATTATTGATGTCGACATGACTAACTTTTGTGAATGTTTTAATTGAAGGACACTCGCATCTGAAGGTGACGAGAGTTGAATGAATTGCGGATATGACGGAGGAACGGTTCGAGGTATGACAAGCAGAGCATATTCATGAAGGACCTAAATCGCGTGACGATCGCGAACAAAGATAACAGCAAGAGAAGCCCGTAAGGGCAAGCATTACCAGGTGCACGCTTTTAAATTTAATCGTATAAGTAGTAATATGCAACAAACACGTAGGGAAAGACGGTTTGCATATATCTAATAAAACATGAATAGGATATCTATTCAGGATGATGTTTCCAAGAGAAGTTTAATAGAAACATGTGTTATTCACGATGATGAATAACAAAGAAATAATAGGATTAGTTCATATGGAAACTTGGACGGGGGGTAATTATCCAAGTGGAAAACTCTCAACATAATGTTATTGAGAAAAGTAGCGATCACATGATCACATTAACGAATGTGATTATATAATAGTTCAATAGAAAAGAAAAACATATTATATGTACAAAAGTAAAACTAGTAAAACTAATGATTGTTGTTTTGCAATTAAATAAAGTTTTACTAAATGAAATCAGAGATATGAAATAAATAGGGGCGTTACTTAAATGGGGTGTGATGTGAAAACTACAAAAAGGTCATGTGTATCATGTGTTGATCGCTTACTCTGGCCAAGTAAGTAGTGGCGTATGATACCATGAACTTCTTGTAGCAGACACATTTACGTCCGATGTAGTAAGGACGGGGTGAATGGGATTAACTTAAATGGTACCCAAATGAGTCAAACAAGTAAGATGTTTGATAGTAAACGTAAACGCAAGTCGGATGAGAGGGAGCGTATTACGTTAGAATAACGAGCCCAAGAGAAGGGACAAAGATTAAAGTAAATGAAAATACAAACCAACTAATGAGAATGCTAAGGCATAAAGATAAAGTTTGACTGTCATAAGTGATGAAATTCACACAGACAAGTCAAAGGGGTAGAATAAAAGAATAAAAGACTTGACTAAATAAAAGCAATGGATTTCGCTAAGATGATCAAATAAATTAAGATGGTGTCTAAAACCATATAAGAATGGTTACTTGATGATAACTTCGGTAGAGATACCCGATAGATGGGTAGGATTTTGAAAGTATGCGTAAACCAAGAGACGGGTACGCGAAATAGAAAGCCAAAGGACTCGGATTAAGAGTCATGACTAAAAGACGATGAGAATTTGCAAACAGAAATTTTGAGAACTACGTTCAACTATTTTAAAGTTGAACGGGTCAAATAAAGAACGAAGTTTGACGTTCATGAGTAAGGAAATCTCACACGAATAAGTCAAACGGGATAAATAAAGTATAAAAGCTTGATAGTGCAAGTAAGCGCAAACCGAATAATGGAAGCGCGAAATAATAAAGAACCCGGGTAACGGGTCGTAAAGAAGCATAGGTAAGAACCGGGTAATGGTAAGGACAAACCGACGTGTAAATGACGTTAGAAGTCATAAAGTCGGAAAGATAATTCGAAAGAAAAAAAAATGTAGCCTTAGACTACGGTCAAGGTAAAAAGAAATCCAAAAAGCAAAATTGAATAATTCTAAACATAAAAAGGGGTGCCTTGACGCCATATATATATATATATACACACACACACACACAATTGAATAAGGATTAGAATAAAAGATGATCTACGAGATCATCATAACCTATGGGATTATAATTAATGTTAAGTCTACGGAACCAAAAGACCCTCAGATTACGAATAAAAAGAAACGAATTGATGGGGCTTTACCTTAGAGGGTGGAAATCTAAGGAAAAAGCCTGCGAGGCTATGCGAAGGAACCTACGGGTCAATATAGTAAAGCGAGGAAAACGGTTGCAACTTCTCGCGTAAAATAATAACGAAAAGTAACGTAAGTATAAAAGCGATGGGTTTCGCTAAGTTAATCGAACGGGTTAAAGCAAAGAGATCACGAGGAGTCTGGTTAACGAAAGTGAAGAATTTCACTAAACATTTAAACGGACAAATTGACAAAAGAATCCACAATTTTTTTTTAAAATTGTGTTAAGTCACAAAAAGGGCGAAGTCATTATCGAAATGACAGCGAAAAAGGAATAGATCCTCGGAAGTAACATTCCTAGAAATGAGGGAAGACGTAAGACAAAGAGGAAACGTAAACTAAAATTTAGTTTTAGTCAAAAGCAACGTTTTAACAAAACATAAGTGGTATGAGGTGAATTCGAAAATCTTAAACACACATGAGGCCAGAGGTGGGAAAATAGTATACCCGGGTGACGAGATATTAAGTGACGGCGACTAATTAGTCTAGTCGATAAAACTATTCGAAGTCAAGATAGTGTCATGACAAATACCAAGCGCTTGTTAATATAAGACAAGCGCGGGATAAAACAGGTTAACAAGACTAACGCGAATGAGTGGTCAAGTGACAACTCGGTCGATAAAGATAAAGGATATAAGCTAAAAATAACGGCCCGCGAGGCCTTACACATGAAAGACGTACGTGTCAATATAAATTAAAACGTTAGATCGAAAGGAACGAATGAATATCTTGAAAACGAAACTAAGTTTGTTTAGTCTAAATTAAAAGAAATACGTAAATAAGGTTTCGGGGACGAAACCTCTTTAAGTGGGGTAGACTTGTAACACCCCGAAAACGGGTTTGGTAATTAAACCCCGTTAATACTACCGTTAGCAAAAAAGATTAACCCTGAAATTATTAGGATTCAAATAAATAAGCCTAATAATAAATAAAAAGAGAGCAGACGACTTGAGAAGACAAAAGTTCATAAGGAGCCCGAGCTAACGGGACTTAAAAAAAACGGGTTTTTAACTTCCCGAACCTACTAAGTTGGCTAGGAATAATTAACCTAGTTAAGTAATATGAATTTAGGTGATAAACTGTGATGTAACACCCCAAAAATATAAATTCTTTTATTACTAATATGATGTCGGTAAATAAGCAAAATAAACTAACTAGGAATAATTCTAACCTAGTTAGATAGTGACTTATGAGTGGGTTAAACACTTAACATAAAATAAAAACGAAATTGGAGGGACTAAAGTTGTCAAGTGTCACTTGTCTGGTTCGTACAAAACGCAGGGGAGCGACCAGGTTTCTCCCACAAACCCTAACTGGCACAAAATTCACAAATTGAAGGCTCAAATCCATCCCAAAACGAAATCTGAGCTTAGATTGGTGATCCCCATTGCAAGGAGATCATAAGGTATGTGAAATTTGATAGAAAATCACTACTTGAAATTCTGATTAACTTAGAGAATTCAGAAATTGTTGATGCATGTTTGTTTTGTATATGATATAGGAACAATATAGTGTCTAGGAACAAACCCTAGACAAGTATATGATGAAATTAGGTCTAATTCTTGTGAATTCATGATCACCATGAAGTAAATTCAGATTTGTTGATGCTAAGTTCGTGCATGTGATGATTTTAGGGTTCTGATTTGCTAAAGATAGTGTTATAATGTCATAAACATGTTTTAATTGAAAGCTGAATTCAAACAGCTTCTGATCAGAATTTACAGCCGACTTGTATTGACTGTAACATGGACAAAACCTGACAAAAACATGTGTTTCTTGAGTCTAAAATATAATTCCAGGAAATATCTTTAAAACCTCACTGGAATGGCATTTTTTCGACGAAAATTGAATGTTTTATGAATTTTTCGGTATCGAAGGTTCAGGCTGCGTTTTCTGGCAGAATTTGCAGCCCATTACGAATGTCATAACTCAATTTAAGGATTGAATTATGATCTCAAATTTTTACTGTAGGTAGCTTCAGGTAATTCCAAAAAGCTCCAATTGGAATTTCATCAATCGGATAAACGAGGAATTTTAAATGAATTTTTTCGTAAGCTGCAGTTAGAAGTGACGAATCTGATTGCAGCTTAGTAAATGAATTTTTATGAATTTTTGATAAAGATTTAGATCTTGAAATTTTAACACAAGACCTAACCCTCCGAGAGGTATGTCACATAAAAAAATCATCATTTTTGAAGACTTGTAAACAGGTTAAACAGGTCACCAAAAACAGCATATTTTATGTGATAGGAAACTTGATTGTTGATGTTATAAATTATGCCCACAATGTTCATATGTTGAAATTATGAATCAAGCGCGTAATTTCCTAGTTCGACTAATTACGTGTGATGTGGGGTAATACAAATTTTAATTATGAAGTCGATTTAGCTTATATACACATATCATATAATTAAGGGTAGTTAACTTTTAAAAAGTTAAACTAACCATGGACGGAGTCGAATAGTAGTTCTGACATAGAAAATACATAAGGTAGAATAGTCATGGTTATAATGACTAATCTAACCACCTTGTGAATTATGATGATAGTTTGACTCTTGACAAGCTAGATGGAGGCTTGGGAATGAAGCGGGTCAAACGGAGCAAGTACGAAAAGGAAAGCGTAATTTGGATGCGAGGTAAGTAAAAGCTTACACCTTTTTTTTTTAGTATACATCAGTTGTGTGTATTGAAAATGAATAAGGAAAGGTTAGTAATAGAATTACAATGTTCCGACGCAAATAATATGAGTCAGAACAAGTGCAATGGTGAGAAATAACAATGGCAAAAAAAAGGGTAAATTGGTAAATTAGTTATGTGACGATGAACTAATAAGAAATTTTGAAACATTACGTTATGGTGTAAACCGGAATGGGTAAAAGGGCGAGATGGTAACTAGATATCATCTCATAATGGAAAATGGTCGTTCGGACTAAACGGGTCAAATGACATTGGCAAGATCATTTGACAATATTAATTGATGATCGCTTGTTGAGTTTTGTGATTACAGGAAATATCATACGGTTCGCGTTGGTATTAATTAGAAATTAATAGTGAAAGATATTTAAACGGGTCAATCCTATGACTCGAGCCAGGTACACGTATTTAGAATTATTGTTAAAAGCGATATTTTTGGTCAAAAGTGTTAAAAAGGAATTTCAAGCCAAGAGCTTGAAATCTGAATTTTTGATGTAGTTTAGTATCAGGAAAAAGAATCGCGTAAATCGGTTAAGTAGATAAAAAGTTATGGCAAATTGAAGTTTGCACTTTGGATAAAACTAGAGCTGGGTAGAAAATGCAGGTCCAAATACGGACATGCTGAAAAATGGTTTCCCCCGCGGCTCGCGACGGGTAACGTTGTCTGGGTCGCGACACGCGACAGACGCCGCGACACGCGACATGTTGTGTTGAGTCTCTCGCGATACGCGGGAGACATAAAAGTCGGAAAAATTATTTTGATTGATAGTTTGATGCGTAGAACTTATTTAAACTTATATTTAAGTTATCAAAACTAACTTCTATGTTGGTTTTGATCATAGGTGGATATCTGGAGTACCCGGATGAAGATCAAGCGACGAGAAAAAACCGAACACATGAAAAAGAAGCTTCCGCACGGTGTGCCGTCGTAACTTTCGAACGACGAACTAAGTTACATTATGTTGTATTTTTAATTTGTAAAACTTTTAATTAAATCGAAATTTTAAGACATATTTGTAGTCATAATTACAAGTTTATTTTCGTAATATATACGAAAACCTTTAAAATAATAGCAAGGGTGTTACAGTAATGACTTAACATCTAAATGACTACTTACTCCAAGTCTTGAATATCGAAATTCATCCTCTTAGTTTCTTTAGGAGGTCGTCCAAAGAATTCAAGAGCTCCACACCAAACCACAGTGCCAGCAACATCTATATGATCACATTATACAACAGAGAAAGTAAAAAAATTCTAATTTGATATAGAGAAGACATGATTACAAAAATATACAGTACCAACACTCAAAGATTTTGCTGCCTCTCCTTGAAGAATATCTTTATAAGGAATAAAGTTGAAACCGTATTCAACACCTTGCCAATCTCTCACACGTGTAACAGTTGTACATCAATAAAAGTTGATTTTGTAATCATGTGCTACAACTTTGTATTAGTCCTTGTTTTCACTGACACCAAATTTGTAGAGAATAACAACATCATCCTCTTGAAGTTTTCCGTCAAAAACATGTATCAAATGACTATTAATACCAACTTGAATCTGAACACCCTGAAGAACATTTAAACAAAGTATTTTTTAGGACTCAAACCTACAGAATCTGATAGAAACAAAAAATCAAACATATACATCCTCAATAGCCTATGGTACAAAGCTCAAGAACATTTGAACAATTTGCGTTTTTATGATACAAACCTATAAACCCTAGAAATAGGAAATCAGACATATACATCTGTGGAATCATGTTATACACTAACGGAAAACACAAATACACATATTACCTTCTCATCAATCAAGATCAGATCCATCTTAAAACCTTGATTCCATTTTCGGATGATTCGCGCCTTCATGTTCCACATGTCTTTTACAGGGTTCAAATCATCAACAAAACTCAGATTATTGTTCTCAACTGATCTTGATATGGTTCTCATTTGGAATCAAATTCAAATTTCAAAATCGAAAATGAGAAAAGATGAGTGTGATGACATATAATGAAAGAAATGAGAAAAAGCAACTTATATGAGAATATTGAATGGGACAGGAGATGATTGATATGCATTAATTGCTAATTGCATATCCCCATGTGTTTTGAATTTGATATACCCGGCAATGAGCATCTGAGTTTTTTTATATTTTAAATAGATTAAAGATAAAAATTGAAAATTGAAAATATTAAGATTTATAATGCAATCTATACTTTCAATAAAAGGGCAAATGGGCATGACATAAGAAAAGCTGAGGTGGCAATCATAGAGGATGTCCAACAATTCATTTCTTATGTCATTATTGCATCATAAATCTTAATATAAAATCACTTTAAAATACATTTGCAATTAATTGCCGATCATCTGTTGAACTGCATCATCTGTTGATCCACAACAGACCTTATCATCTGTTGATCCACAACAGACCTTATCATCTGTTGATCATCATCTGGTTAATTGACGGCAATATCAAATTCAAACTGCATGGGAATATGTAATTTGCAATTAATGCATGTCACTCGCTCACCCCTATCAATCATCTTCTTATATAAGGATTTTCTTCTCATTTCCCTCCTCATATTTCATCACACTCTCATCTTCTCTGATTTCCAATTTTGAAATTTGAATTTGATTCCGAAATACGAATTAGAACCATGTCAACATCAGTTGAGAGCAACAATCTTAGTTTTGTTAACGATTTGAATCCTGCAAAAGATATGTGGCACATGAAGGCGAGGATCATCCGAAAATGGAATCAAGGTTATAAAATGGATCTCATCTTCATTGATGAGAAGGTAATGTGTATTTGTGTTTTTCCATTCGTGTATAAATGATTCCATGGATGTATATGTTCTGATTTCCTATTTCTAGGCTTTATAGGTTTGTATCATAAAATCTTGATTGTTCAAATATTCTTGAGCTTTGTACGGTAGTTTATTGAGGATGTATATGTTTGATTTTTTTTTCTTTCTATCAGAGTCTGTAGGTTTGTATGCTAAAAAAAACACTTTGTTTAAATGTTCTTCAGGGTGTTAAGATTCAAGGTGGTATTAAAAGTCATTTGATACCTGTTACTGATGGACAACTTCATGAAAATATTGTTGTTATTCTCTCGAAATTTGGTGTGGGTGAAAATAAAGACCAATATAAAGTTGGAGCGTATGACTATATAATTAACTTTTATCAATGCATAAGTGTTACACCTGTGAGAGATTGGTAAGGTGTTGAGTATGGTTTCAAATTCAGAGCATATAAAGATATTCTTCAAGGAGAGGCAGTAAAATATTTGAGTGTTGGTAGTGTATATTTTTGTAATCATGTCTTCTCTATATAAAATTAGAAATTTTTACTTACTCTGTTGTATAATGTGATCATATAGATGTTGCTAGATCTATGGTTTGGTGTGGAGATCTTGAATTCTTTGGACGACCTCCTAAAGAAACTAAGAGGATGAATTTCGATATTCAAGACTTGGAGTAAGTGGTCATTTACATGTTCAGTCATGTACAAATGATTGTTTGTATTTAATGTGGAATGATGTTAATAAATGAGATCAAGAATGTTAGTATTTAATGTAGAATCATAGTAATCAGTGAGATTAATAGTGTTTGTATCTAATGTGAATTCATGGTAATAAATGAGATCAACAATTTATTGTTTAAGTGAATATGTTAGTTAATTTGTGCCTCGTTTACTACTTTAATAAATGGTCATAAATTTCCTTTAATTTTAAGTTGTTATTCATTCAGATTAGTTTTGATTTTATAGATTGTAAAAAAATGGTCATAAATTAGTGTTTAGTTTATGGTCATACGAATATTGTTTTCATGTAGGGGTACGGTTTTGCAATGTACTGTGTGGAATGATTATGCTCTGCAGTTTAACGACTTCATCTCTAAAACCCTAACTCATGAGCATGTGATGGCTGTTATATAGCATGGAAATGTAAGGAATGAGAAGGTAATTTTTATTACTTTCTGCAAATCATAACTATACTCTTTATTTCTGGCAATATAATAACAGGTTGACTAAATATTTGTATACTTTTGCATGTAGATCAATTTACAGTTCAAAGTGATAAGTTTGCAACTCGACTGTTTCTGAATGAATAAATCGATGAAGTTAATTAGTTAAGGAGGAGGTAATTTGTCAACATAATTTGTACTGTATTTATTTTTGAAGTTAAATACTTTGTGTCATGTTATATGTATACTAATTCTAATCATTTGTGGTATGGAATAGTCTTATACTGAAACAAGGACATGCGAGTGGTTCTACTTCTCATACAATACTTTCGTCTCAGACTGTTTTTCCATTGCATAAAGAATTCGTAAGAGAGTGTCAAGAAACATGTTGATGAGATTAGTGAGATAGAAAAGGTTTCACAACTTTTTATATAGTTTGGTTATTTGTTTAGTTTATCACCTACAAGTTTGTCAAAAGTAGATAAAATGTGGATATATTGTTTTTACAGGAAATGTCTGGTGTTGTTGCCACGATAAAGACTATGCAAGAAGAGTATGGTTGGTTTTATGCTGCCTGTCGTAAGTGTTTCAAGAAGGTCATACCTAAAACTGAATATTACAAAATGTTGAAAATGTTTCTGAAGAGATTCTTCAAATGCCTGCTACTGCTTTGGTTTATCCCAAATGTGGTAGTGAATGTACATCCATCACCACAAAGTAAGCAATGATGATTATTTCACATGTTATTTATATAAATAACAATTTAAGACTGATATTTCAATATAATTTGGGAGCTTATTTAGGCATTTATATATATTTCAGGTTCAAGCTGCAAGTCCGGGTGCAAGATGAGACTGGTAGTGTATCTTTTGTTATGTTTGATAAAGATGTTCAGAAGATTGTTGGATTAGCTACGGTTGATATAAGAGAAAGGCAGATAAAGGCGAATGATACTGAATCTTTCCTGCATGAAATATCTCGATTGGTTGATAAGAAGCTGGCTTTTAAGATTGATGTTTCTGGATTCAATCTTAAAAATGACTATCGTGTTTATATTGGGCAAAAAACATGTGATGATCCACTAATAATTCCTGAGTTGATTGGGGGAGATGATATTAGTGATGAAAATGCTAATGAGATAGTATATATATATATAGAATTACTTTTTCAATTTATTTATTTTTGTTTTGAGGTTTGAAAAATGGATTCTACACTTTTTTTTATATAATATCGTATATTACGACCCTTTAGGTTACTCAAGAAGTAACTAAAGTCAAAGATGTTAACTTTTCAGAATGTTCCCAGGTATCTGCTGAACGAACTTCAAAGGTGAGTAGTTATTTTTGAAAGTACGTTTAATATGTTTTTAGAGTTCATTATTTTATTTAAAGATTAATTAGTTGTTTTGTGATCTGTTGCAATGATGTTGTCTCTGTTACAGCCGACTCTTCCGCCGTTGAAATCGAAAAGGATTCTGGAACAAGTCCGAATGGAAAACGAACAGTTCAAGATGTTGATGTTGAAAATTTTGGTGACCTATCCCCTAACATGAGAAGAACCCGAAAGAAGCTATCTAAGGTTAACAATTAGAAGCTTATGAAAAACATGTCTTATGAGAGTTAAGTAGAAACCACTTATTTTGAAAGCTCCTTGTGGTTTTTATTTATGTTTGTTAACTGTTGTTTTAACCTACTGTGGTTAAAAGGTTGGTATGTAATGGCTACAATTTAAAACATCTAAATATGACCTCTTTTTGTTATATATATATTATTATTATTATACATTATTGTTGATATTCATGTATTTCACAAGTAATAGGTTTATACATTATTGCTAGTGAATGAATGTAAATTTAATGAATCTGTTAGTGGAAAACTGTTAGGATCTGAGTTACATTAACATCTGTTAGAGCCTAAGCACTGTTACAAACTCCAAACATCTGCTAGGGCCTAAGCACTATTAGGATCTGAGTTACATTAGCATCTGTTGAACAGACTTTGCTTCAACAGACCTTATCATCTGTTGATCATCATCTGTTAAATATCCTCTTTTGAACTGCATCATCTGTTGATCCACAGCAGAGCTTAGCTTCATCATACTTTGTCTTCATCAGCAGAGGTTCTCTTTGGCAGACCTTTGCTTCAACAGTGTTTGTCTTCATCAGCAGAGGTTGTTTGCTTCAACAGACTTTGCTTCATATCTTCAACAGACCTTTGGGTTTGCCAGACTTTAGCGAAATAGATGTTGACTCTATGTCTTTCGGAGGAGCAGATCTTCAAAAGACTGTTATTTGTAATCAGAGGTTGTAGAGTATTTTGTTAATTTTAAGTCTTAGATCTCTTTCCCTTTAGTGACCAGAAAACATGATGCAGCACATACCTTAGAAAAGATGCTCTGAGCATTTATCTCATCGGTTGTGTTGAAACATCTTTTAATAATAAGAAAACATAATTCAAGTGAGCTTATGACAATTATCAGCCATAAATTCATTGTGCCGATATAATATTTTCAGTTTTTGAACTATTGGAAAGGAAGTTTTAATCGTTTTATACAATTCTAAATGTCGATCACCAACATGTTATGATGTATGAAGACCCGATTAAAATATAATGAATGTACAATAAAAAGTTTAAGTTAATATAACTAACAAGATAACCATACATGATTATAATTTAAATATTCAGACATGTATATATCCATATTTTTCGGTTTCCAGTTTAACGAGCATAGTTTAATTAACAGAGATTTCGGTTACTTTCCTTAAATTATAAGTACATACTAAACAATTAGAGCACTTCATTCCTGATATATTAGTACGAGTGTCTGAATATAACTACTAAGATAAGCATACATGATTAAAACCTACTTAATGTACAACAAAAAGTTCAAGTTAATATAACTACCTAGATAAGTATATATGTTTATAGGTTTAATGACCACCATTTACACATAAGATTCCTAAAAGATGGACATACTAATACCAACTACAAGATACCAATATAGTAATGTTTAGATGCAAAACATATAAAGCTAAATCTACCAAGTTTGGAAAAAATATATAAGTTTCACACACCACCACATAACAGCTGATAGACAACTGTGGTTATGTTGTGTGTAATACTAGAACCCCTGTTGATTAACCCTCCTTTTAACTTCTGTTGACTAACCCGTTGTAACCTCTGTTGATCACTAGTTCATATCAAATTTGTAAGTCTGCACTAATTATTTTTTTACTTCTTTTATAGCTAGTTGCTGACAAATTCTTGAAAGAATTCTATGGTAAAAATTACGAGTATGGGATAGCAACTATCTATGTTGGAGAAAGGTTTTGGAATGTGATGATGAAATGATGGACCGATGGATGCGGTTTTACTGATGGATGGTTAACAGTGATTGAAGAAGTTCCGATACCACTTGAATATTGGTTGGTTTTCACCATGATTGCATCTAAAACGTTTGAGCTTTCTGTTTTCCATCCCGAAACCGGAACTGAAATTTCTTTCAAGAAAGTTGATATCGTTGTTTTGGATGATGCGGTTTATGGAGATGATAGGTTTGACTTATTGGCTGCGGTATAAAAATTCAATTTTAATGTACATTTGTTTGATAACATGACGTTGATAATTAAGTTTTATTATATTATGCTAATAACTATTGAATGTTTTATTGTAGACTAAACACAAACAAGTTCTGGATTACGGTGAAGTTGCTTTAGATGATGTTGAGACTAGAGCCACGGTTGGTAATCCTACGCAGTTTACGAGTTTTGAGGATATTTTTAATGTATATATACACATGTAATATTTACTTATTATTATGATTTAAAATACGGTTTCTTATATATGATCATTCTTATAAATATAGTCTGTTGATGATGGCCTATTCGATTCAAAAGTAGCGGCTCTGATTGATGAGTCAGATGTTAAAAGAGTTGTAAGTTTAAATTTTCCTACTTTTCTTATCTATTGTATATAAACATATACAGATATATTTTATTGTACAATAAGTATTAAAGGTTTTTTTAAATTTTTTTTGTAGCCTCAAAATCATTCTGTAAAAACAGTTGTTGATGTTAACGATCATCAACTTCAATCTAAATATTTTTTTGTTCATGACACTCCTGCCTTTCCATGTGTTGTATCTAATGTAAGTGTTTATTAGTTTTACACAGCCCATTTTATTATTGTCTCGATATGTTGATATTTTTCTGAATGATTGAGTCTTAAACTTCAAAGCTGAGTTGAGAAGATAGTTTGTGTTGATAAAGAAAGTTACATCAATTCAAAAATTCAGAGTTGTTATAGTCTAAATTAATTTACTTAGATTGAAAATATGCGCAATCTTTGTGGCAAGACCATTATAGAGGATAAACAAGCTATTGATAGACCGTGTAAAGTTCAAAAGCTTCATTTAGTATCATCCACTTCAGAGCCAGTCTTACACTTCACCACACAAGCTGAACAAAGGCTTGTAAGTTTTTGCAGTCCTTACTTTGTTTCGTTATTTCAACAATTTCAGTTATATATCAATATATATTTTATAAAATTCATTATTTAATTTTCTGTTTTTTAGCATCTACCATCAGGTGTATCATCTGCATTGGATTTGCATAGTGATAATCTTAAGCCTGTCAAGATCCAAAATCTGAAAGGTGAAGTCCAGGAACTGTTTACAAGATCTCAAAAAACCAATGCTGGATTCAGCTACAGTATTGTTAGATGGCCTGGTTATCTGAAATCTTGCAATATTGTTTTTGGTGATGAACTTTCGTTTGAGTTTCATAACTCTACTTAGTTGCTGAAGCTAACAAAAGTTGTGCATTTCGTGACAAAGAGAAAGCCCTCTTCATGAGTGTTGCGTTGATTGGAGGTTTATAAACAATGTTTGATGTGATGGTTGTTTATGATTATACATTTGGTTCTCGGTGGTAGTAATTTAGCTTCTTAGACATGTTTTATATGTAATTATGTCTATAAACATGTTACATTGTCAATGTGTGGCTACTCTGTTTTTTGGATAGGACAATGAAAATAGTCGTATGTAACTGATATATTAACAGATGACCTATATTTATAGTTTTCTGTTATCTATAATAGATAACAAGTTTTGGTACAATATCTATACACCTATCTATAATTTCTATTAAAATGTGTTATGTATGGTTTTCTAAAAACCATCTGTGTTTGCACACGGGTTTTACTACTAGTAATGACATAAGACATGCATTGTTGGATAGGCTATCTGATTGCCACGTAAGCATTGTGATGCAATGCTCATATGTCCTTTAATAGAAAGTATAGATATGGTGTTTGATGATTCTTTTAAAAAAGGAAAAATTACATGTTTTGTCATTTATCTTAATACCCTTTTCAGGCGGTGTCCTTTTCAATGAATTTTGACAGGTTTTGCACTTTATAGCGAAAATTGTTGCACTTCTTGTCCTTTAGCCCTAACCCAGTTAGATTTTCTTGTTAAGTTAGGTCATGTGCAAGGCACATGAGGGTAGTTTGGTAATTTTCCTCCTTTATTTAAGATATATTTAATAAATAAATACATAACCTACCCTCTCGCCATCTCTCTCTAATTTGAACCAACACCTACCACCACCTATGACCATCACCGACCACCAAATCCGAGAAAAAAAAACGCACCATGTGTGACGACCACCTCCGCCTATGACCATCACCACCGACCACGAAATACATAACCTGGTCAAAGTAGGACCGAGTCCAACAGATTAACACAAACGTGCTTCCTTTCGATTGTTTTCATTTGCTTAACCAATTGCAAACAATGCTTTTAATCGCTTTAATACAGAAACTAATGGCCAAATGCAATCAACATTTATCAAATTTAGCCTCTAATAATGGCTCCCTGTACCAATAACATCAAACTTTTAGCTGCAAATTTCTAAAATTTACTGTTAATGTATTTGTTAACCACACACATGTGATTTCAAAACATTTATCTATATAAATTCATCTATCTTCTTCTCCACCATCGTCAAAAACGCCCCAGCCGCCATCTTCTTAAAATCTACAAGAGTGAAAAAGTGGTAATCGGTGCTTACTATTTCCGATTATCAGCCGGAGAATGTTGAACGAGATGATGCTTCAACAAATCCTAGACCCCAAAGCGGTTTAGGGTTTTGTACTTGATGGTTGGTGAAACTGCCACTGAGTTTTGGCGAACGTTTGAATAGGGTAAATCCAGTCGGTTGAACAACAATAAATCCAGCCGGTTGAACAAATTTGGTTATCAGGGAACGGTTGAACAGATATGATTCCGGTGAACCATGGCAAATCTTGTCGGTTGAACAATGAACAGATCTGTTCGACTTTATGGTGGTTTGTTGTGGGGGAGATGGTGGTGTAGGGGTGGGGCGGCGATGATTTGGTTGGGGGTGGGGCGGCGATGGAGGTGGAGAACATTTGAATGTGTGTTTAATTGGGGGTGGGGCGGCGATGGAGGTCTGTGGTAGACAGGGGCGGCGGCAGATGGCTGTGGTGGGAGGTGGTGGTGGATGATGGTTGAGAAGGGTGGCGGATGGTTGTGATGGTGGGAGGTGGGAAATGAGGGTGGTAGATAAAGGTGAGAAAGAAAAACCAGTATAGTATTCCTGTGTGTATTTGTAGAAGAGAGAGAGAGAGAGATTTTAATATTTATAAAGATATTAGTTTTTTAAATTCTTTTTGTTTTATATATTAAAAAGATTTATAAATAAATGGGTATAAAGACTAAACTACCCTTGTTTGACCAGACATAACAAAAAAAAAAAAAACTGACTTAGGGCCAAAGGACGTTACGTGCAACAATTTTCCCTATAAAGGGCAAAAGCTGTCAAAATTCGTTGAAAATGACACCGCCTGCTAAATGGTGTTAAGATAAAGGACAAAACGTGTAATTTTTCCTCTAAAAAAATTAATAAATCATTAGCACCAAATGTTTGTTAATGCATATGAGTATATAAGTTGATCATTAGAGCACAATTAATTCACATTATTATTAATATATTAATTATATTCAATGTGTTGATCGTCGACGGTTTGGAGGGGTGGGTTTCAGGCAAACACGTGACACACATCTTTATACTCAATTAGCATCTACAGAATTGAGAAACCGCATGTGAAAAATAAATTGAAATTTGATATAGCACCTCCTTTGTTTTCTTCTAACAGGAGAATTTTTTTATAGGCTTCTTAATGTGTATAAATTTCCTCAACATTATCCAAAAAAACTATGTATGTGTCAATATCGTTTTAAATGGCAGGTTTATTCAGTGGCGGATCTAGGATTCACGCCAAGCCGTAACGTTTTATAAATAAGCCGTAACGAAATCGAAAAAACATCAAATTTTTCCAAAATTTACACTAAAAACGTCAAATTTTTCCGAGCCAAGCCGTAGCGGAGGCTACCCCCGGTATACACTAGGTCCGCCCCTGGGTTTGTTAATGGCCATTTTTTGTGATCAACCAAAAGCTAGAAAATAAAAAGATACTCAACCATAAGAAATGACAGACAAATGATAAATATACATCTTTGGGTCAAGAATTACCTTGACAGCAGTAGCTAAAGCTTAGAAAAACGTCATAATCATTGCTTCTTCCCTCAGCCACTATCATGGTAGCTCCAAAGAGCAATTGAAGAGAACAAAATATACAGAAATAAAATCCCATGAAGTGTTGATTCTTTCTGTAGTGGGTCAGCATTAATAAATCAACCGCCACCTAAGGTCAAAAAGAGAAACAGATATTGAAAAATGGATTTAAATCCAGAAATCCTAAACATTATACACTAATCTTCGAAAATGATTATTGAAAAAATGCTAATAAAACTTGAACTTAAACTCAATAACCAAAGAAAAAAAATCTATCTTTATCACTGAAAATTTGAGAACCCAAGAAAATAATTACCAAGGCATGTTGCTTAGCATTAATCAAAGTAAGATCCAGTGAGCTGCGTTTTCAGGTTGAGAAAGAGATGTGTGATGGTTTTGGTTACTAGCTCACCACATGGTATTATATATTGTGTAAGGTGGTGTTTGTTTTTTGGCCAGAAGTGCTTCTGGCCACTTATGTCTGCGTCGCGCAGACGCGCGCAGACGTTTGATGTCTGCAGCTTGTTTGTTTTCCGGAAGCACTTCTCACCAAAAAGGTCTTCCCCACCTATTCCCCACGCAGACGTGTCCATATGTCTGCAAACCTCTTCTCACCTTCAAAACACAGACACCCTCCACAGGCCTCTTCTCTCTTCTCACCTCTGCATCCCCGCCACCACCTCCACCACCACATCTCCGCCACCCCCACATCTCTGCCACCACCTCCACCTCCGACACCACCACCACATCTCCGCCACCATCATCTTCATCTTCATCTGCAAACAAAACCCCCAAACATCTCCGCCACCATCATCTTCATCCGCCACCAGCATCTTCATCTTCATCTGCATCTTCATCTTCATCTGCATCCATCTCCGCCACCATAGAAGCAAAACCCCCCAAATCGGTGGTGGTTGTTGGTTGTGGTTAACGGCTAGGGTTTGCGGTGGTAGTTAACGGCTAGGGTTTGCGGTGGTGGTTAACGGCTAGGGTTTGCGGTGATGGTTGTTGGTTGTGGTGTAAGGCGGTGGTGGTTGTTGGTTGTGGTGGTGGCAGGTAGACGGTGGAGGAGGTGACGGTGGTGGCTGTGGTGTAGTGGTGACGGTGGTGGCGGTAGTGTAGTGGTGACGGTGGTGTAGTGGTACGGTGGTGGTGGTAGATGAAGGCAGAGGGAGGAGAAAGAGAGATCGAGGGAGGAGAGAGAGATCTGTGGTGTTGTGTGTGAAGATCTTTTTGTATAAAAAAAAACAAACTCTCTTCTCCTTGCAGACTGCAGACATTTGGTCCACCTCTTCTTCTACAGATGCCTGCAGATGTGGTCCGCAGACTGCAGACCTTTTCCCTCAGAAAAAACAAACAGCACCTAAGTCTTTTTTCTTGTATATTAAATTAAAAAAAATGGACCTTTTGAGATGGGTAACAAGGAGTATCTCGCACGGGTGTTTATAGGGTTGTTTGTGCCTCGTGAACATCAAGAGGGGTGTGGATGGTTCGTTCGATTATTAGCATTATCTGTAAGTGTAATTGTAGTAATCGGTTAATCGGTTCGATTTATTTGGTTAATTTGTCGATTTTCAGTTCAGATAATAACCAAACCAAACATTGGCTAAAATTTTTGTTTAGAAACACATGTAACGGAGGCATATAAATACATTAAATAGATATATATAAATACATAAATTGGATGTATAAATAAATAAAAAGGAGTTATAAACACATGAAATAAGAGTATAAAACATGACTTGGATGTATAAAAGCTAAAAATATATGAAAGAGTTAATTGCCCGGATGGTCCCTGTGGTTTAACATTTTTTTCACGTTTAGTCCCCACCTTTTGAAAATAGCAGGTATGCTCCCTATGCTTTCTTATTTTGTTACTCGGATAGTCCCTGAGTAGATGTCAGTTAGTTTGGAAATAGCAGGTATGCTCCCTATAGTTTGTCATTTTGTTACTCGGATAGTTATAGTTTGTCATTTTGTTACTCGGATAGTCCCCTGACATTTACTTAGGGGACTATCCGAGTAACAAAATGACAAACCACAGGGAACATACCTGCTATTTCCAAAAGGTGGGGACTAAACGTGAAAAAACGTAAAACCACAGGGGCCATCCGGGCAATTAACTCTATATGAAAATTTAAAAGATTCGGTTCGATTAATTTCGGTTAACTCATGGTACAAAAAAGATCCATTAACCGATTTTCAGTTAATTTCTGATCGGGGGCTGCTAAACGTACCCCTCTTTCCTTGAATTTTACTAAACGTAACCATCTCCTTTAAGTTTCAAATTAATACAATTTAAACCTTTTTGTTTTCTTTTTTGTTTTTTTTTTTTTGCCATTTTTTATCTTTTGTTATTAGAACTTTTTTTTCTAAAATGTTTTTTTTCTTGAATATCGTTTTTTTTTTCTAAAGAGTTATTTTTATGAAAGTGTTATTTATATATTTCTAAAAGTTGTTATTTGTATATCTTTTATAAAAATTTTAACTGTTATCTTAATGAACCAAATTGAATATCACCCGAACTATATCCATACTGGTAACAATATTAATTTTATATGATTTGGTTTCAATAAATCTATACCGACTGAACAACATCCATACTCGTGGTACATGTATTCATTTATACGGTTTCCAGTTTCTAAAAGTTGTATTACTTTTTTGAGAAAGTGTTTTTTTAAATCATTTAGTTTGTTAGTAAATAAAATGGTTAAAAGTGAGTGTGTGCGTGTTCGTTTGTTAACATTCTAAATGAACAATTTACGAGCATAAGCAAACAAACATGAATTAATATTAACGACCATAAACGGACGAATATAAATGAACGAACATAAAAACGCTTATGAACGCAGATGAAAAAACGAAACATATATTAACATTCGTCTATTTATAACTAAATGAACAAAAAGAATTGTTCATGTCCGTTCATTATTATATAAATGAACTTCCATATGAAGGATTCCTGAAAATTTGTTTACATGCGTAGACGGTACACCAAATAATAAACAACTTTTATTTATCGTTTAGAAAGAAAAAAAAGTCAATGATTATTATTTAAAAATAATCATAAATACTTAAAATACTAGTTTAAGAAAAAAATTTAAAACGTTTTTAAAATAGCTTCAACGTGAAAAAGAAAATGTTTTTTTGAAAAATAATTGAAAATTACGTTTTTTTAAATAAGAAAGAAACTTTAAATAAACAATAAAAATATCTTCTTTCTTCTTAAAAAAACGTATTTTTAATTTTTTTTTCAAAAACAACTGCTTGTTCCTATAAAGTGTTTTTTTAACCCTTTGAAAAAAAATCTTTTTTAAATAATGATAAATGGCTGAATATGATAAGTTTTGAATTGATTTTTTAAGAGGAGGTATATTTAGCCAACCTTGTTC
The DNA here is from genome assembly GCA_030545235.1 of Helianthus tuberosus. Classification (NCBI taxonomy): domain Eukaryota; kingdom Viridiplantae; phylum Streptophyta; class Magnoliopsida; order Asterales; family Asteraceae; genus Helianthus; species Helianthus tuberosus. The sequence continues at coordinate 68,011,003 of CM060434.1, read as the reverse complement.
GGTTTTGTCGGTTTTTACTTTTTAGTTCGATTTTGGTTAACGGTTTGTTTGTTGCTCGCCCCTATTCAAGAGAAATGGAGGTTTATATGTGGGAACGTGGGCAACTAAATGCGAGAGGGAGTGAGTGGGAGACGCCCAATGTGTCGTTCGTGAAGGTAACCAACGAAGAACTGAGCTATGCTACTCGTTATTCTTGTGATGTTTTAATAGCCATGTTATCTCCAAATAAAAATTATGAGGATTTTAATTGGGTTGTCTTGTTCCCACACCCCCTATATCTTATTTTCACATCCCCTAGTGTATACGGGCCGTATACACTTATACGGGCCGTATAGAATGTTTTTTAATAGGAAAATGCGCAGAGAATTTTTTTTGATTTTACTATATACGGCCCGTATATAGTTATACGAGCCGTATACACCTTTATACGATTTGTAAAACGTATACGGCTCAATGGAATTATCTTGGTAGGTTTTTGATGTTACCAAATGTATTCGGGCCGTATAACTGTATACGGCCCGTATATAAGGATGTTTTTTCACTTATCACGTTTTTTCCAGTAAAAACACCATCATTCTAGGGTTTCTAAACTCTTCATCATCTTTAACAACATTGATCGGAACACGCCGCTTAAATCGGAGCACAAGTAGAGTAACGTTACCGATCAGTCTGTTGATCGAGTAACTAGCAGAAGAACCCGACACAAACAAGTTCTCCACAGTTTGTTATTCAGATCTCTGTTCGGTCATCTTTCCAAACTACAACACACGATAACTTTAAACTTTATAGTGTGTGATTTGACCAGGAAATGATTGGAGGTGATTGCTACTTTTAATAAGCTGTCATAGTTGTTAAATTCGATTTCAACAAATCTTTTCCTTTTCCTTTAATTTCTAGAACATTCTCCGTTACATGAAGACGTGTCGGGTTCTTCTACTGGTATTTTAATGAAGTATTGAAGATTGAACGTGCAAACCCAACCGTTTTTTACTACGGAAACGGTGGCTATGCGAAATACAAACCGCAACCGTTTTTTACTACGGAAACGGAGGCTATGCGAAATACAAACCACAATCTTTTGTGGAATGTTTCGAACCAACGGACGATATGTATCTTCTATCATGCGACGGACACAATTCTTGCAAGTTAAATCCACAATCAACGTATACAGGTGCAAGAGAATGGCGAGTTATTTTCAGTTATTTCTGTTGATCCACAAATTCCATTGTTTAAATCAGAATCAGGTTCTCAAGACAAGGATCGTTCTAATAGATTAAAGAGAATAAACCATTTTTTACCATTTTTACCCATAGTATACGAGCCGTATAAGAATATACGGCCCGTATACAATCATCGTATACATTGCATACGATCGGTAAATTTGTTTTTTACCGAGAGTATACGGCCGTATAAACTGTATACGGCCTGTATACATATGGTAAAAAATGGTAAAAACCTCTTTAATCTATTAGAACGATCCAATAAACGAAGAACAAAAGCATATTTTCAAAACACAGGTTCATACAGTGCTGTAATAGGTAGTGGTTCAGCCAAAATGACATCTAGCATTACTAATTATTCAAGTAAGTGTCTAAAAATCTGAAAATTCAGGTTTACCTTGTTAGTTTCTCAAACAAACACTACAAAATCATCTGCTTCCTGAATCTGAATCAGAATGTTAACTCTCGTTTCTTCATCTTCATCTTCAAGAACAATGATGAACAGATGATGACAGATAATACTTCATTTGTCGAGAAACCATACTGTCAAGAAACTAACATCTTTTAATACTTCATTGCGTATGTGCTTGTGCTGTAGAAACCGGTGATGAATTTGTGTATCTAAATCAGGTTCTCTGCCTTAGATCGGTCATTCAGAAGAGTTGGTATTGAACCAAAAATACTTCAAACATTCTAAACCCTACCTGGAAACAAACCAACAAAATCCTGATAGTCTTCTAGCAGAACCCGACACGTCTTCTATCATGCGACGGACACAATTCTTGCAAGTTAAATCCACAATCAACGTATACAGGTGCAAGAGAATGGCGAGTTCTTTTCAGTTATTTCTGTTGATCCACAAATTCCATTGTTTAAATCAGAATCAGGTTCTTAAGACAAGGATCGTTCTAATAGATTAAAGAGAATAAACCCTTTTTTTACCATTTTTTACCCATAGTATACGGGCCGTATAACAATATACGTCCCCTATACAATCATTGTATACATTGTATACGATCGGTAAAAATATTTTTTAGCAAGAGTATACGGTCGTATAAACCGTATACGACCCGTATACATATGGTAAAAAATGGTAAAAAAATTATTTCTTTCCTTTTCATGAGGTAAAACCGGTTTCAACATCAAGGGTTGTATCGGAATCAGGCATTGGAAGGATTGTTGTAGTAGGACATTGGTACCACTATGAAAATCGGATCAGGAAGCTCAACTTGAACGTTGTATCTAAATCAGGTTCTCTGCCTTAGATCGGTCATTCCTTGTGATACATGAACGTTGTATTCTTGTCTTTCAGAAGAGTTGGTATTGAACCAAGAATACTTCAAACATTCTAAACCCTACCTCGAAACAAACCAACAAAATCCTGATAGTCTTCTAGCAGAACCCGACACGTCTTCTATGATGATTCGAAACATTCACGAACCACAATGGACTCAGACTCATACTACTCACCCTCCCCTGAGGAAAAGTTTTCCCGACGACTCAAGAAAAAAGATTGTATAATAGTATACAACCATTTTTTCTTTTCCTTCAAATCCAACAGTTTCTTCGTAGATTCCGTCGGGTTTTCAAAGCCGGTTGATGAAACCGAAACTGTATTTCTGTTGTTCAGTACTTCCGAGATCTGAACCAACCGAAATCCACAATTCTTGCAAGTTAAATCCACAATCAACGTATACAGGTGCAAGAGAATGGTGGGTGATATAGTAATTTTCAATAATGTAGGAAGGATTGTAGTAGTAGGACATTGGAATCAGGTTCTCAAACAAACCAACAAAATCCTGATAGTGAAAAAATCAACAACCATTTTTTTCTTTTCCTTCAATTTCGAGAACATTCTCCCTGTGTATATGCTTGTGCTGTAGAAACCGGTGATGAATTTGTGTACACAACTGAACGTTAATTGATATTGTTTTAGATAACAACAGATAATGAACGGATTGTTGGTGGATAACGCAAACAAGTTCTCCACAGTTTGTTATTCAGATCTCTATTCGGTCATCTTTCCAAACTGCAATACACGATAAGTTTAAACTTTATAGTGTGTGATTTGACCAGGAAATGATTGGAGGTGAAGGTTCAGTGCACGAAAAGTTTCTTACGAAATGTACGTGACAAAACAAGTATGTTGGGAATTAAACGCATGTACGTGACAAAACAAGGATCGTTCTAATAGATTAAAAAGAATAAACCAACGTTGTTTACCACCCTGTGTGAGCATTGTAAGCCCGGACCACTAGCAGAAGAACCCGACACGTCTTCTATGATGATTCGAAACATTCACGAACAACAATTGACTCACACTCATTGTTGCGAATTTGGTTTCTTCGGTACAGGTTGATGAAACCGAAGATTCAGACTCCTTACAACTCTCATCAAATGCCTCACCCTTCCTTTTATTCTATAAATATTAAATAAAGAATAACACCATGCCCGTAATCCCGCGTTGATAGCTTCCGTTTTATTACAGTCATACGACACGTTTTCTTGTTCTTCAATCTTTGTTACTTGTTAATGTTTTATTTTATTTCTACCTTTAGAAAGGTTTGAGCACCTCATGACTGTAAAATATCTAGTGTGATTTACACCTTAAATCCCTTAAATACATTGAGAAAAATCAAATTTTCGTTCCATACGGGCCGTATAAGAGTATACGGCCCGTTAAATACATTGAGAAAAATCAAATTTTCGTTCCATACGGGCCGTATAAGAGTATACGGCCCGTATACGCGTTCGTATACATTGTATACGACCAGGCAAACTTATTTACACATAGTGTATACGGGCCGTATAATATTATACGGCCCGTATGGAATAAAAAAAACTGACAAAGTATGCTGGCACAGATTTTGTTGTTTTTTTTATTCTATACGGGTCGTATAACAAGATACGGCCCGTATACACCATGTGTAAATAAGTTTTTCCCATGTGTTAATATTACGACCCTTTTAATTTGATAAAATTATATTATATTATATTATACTATATTATACTATATTATATTATACTATATTATATTATACTATATTATATTATACTATATTATATTATATTATCAATAATAACTAGTGTTAAGCCCCTGCGTCGCAGTGATTGTCATAAAACTGTGTTAAGTTGTAGCGATACTATACCATTGTCATCGACCACCAACACCGGAAAAGCTCGTAAAAACAAAATAAATAAAAATGGGTAAAAATAACGCCGAGCGAAAAACAGACGTAAAATCTTTGAATCACGCACGCTTGTTGCTGAGAAATTAAACCGAAACGTAAAACATAGAAAAAAATAACTAAGTTCATCCACGACTCGCGTGTTGGACGAACTTGTCAAACACAGAAAAATAGATGTGACGCGACAGGCCAGTCAAACGGGAAAAAAATATACGAAAAAATGTTGAACCCCACATGCACGTTGCGGTGCGTTAACTCACAAAATTTAGAACGAAACGAAAAACTTAGGAAAGATGAAAAATATGGTGGATCAAAATTGAAAATAAAAAAGAGTTGTGATTAAATTGTAAAAGATAAAAAACTTTGAGTTAAAAGTAAAAAAACAAAGAGTCTAAATTGCAAAATTAAAGTTATTTATTAATTTTAGATAAAGATAAGGATAAAAATAAGTGATATCTATATATTGGTTATTAATTAATATTAATATTAAAAGAAATTTATTAAACAAATCTAAATAAAATTTATGAGATTGAATGATAGAATGTCATGTGAAATTATTTAGAGTCTTTTATTATAAGTTTGATTAGATATAACTTTATTTTACAATTAGCACAAGTTGTATGAATAGTGATTTCATACTCTTGGCTTTTTTGTTTCTTACTTGATTTTTTTCTGGACTATATTTTATTTGTTTATTTTTTTTTACTTTTCTTTATGTTAAGTGTTTTAGTTTTAGTTTCCTATTTTATTGAAGTTATATTTAAGATAAACGTTTCCATTTACAATAAATTTAAATTCGGTTCGTCCCGATGTCTAATTTAAATTTATTTTTATTGTTTCGGTCGATGTAAAACATGTATCGATATTCTTTTGAACATATTTCTTTCGGTTGTTATACTAAACCAAAATAGATATTGATCGAAACCCCGTAACGTAGTACGGGTAATTTTACTAGTTCTAATAAAATTAAGAATTCTATAAATAATTTGAGAAAAATTATTTCTTTTCATGACAAAGTGACTAAAATATATGTTACTTTTACCTTACGTTGTAGATTTTTTTTTACCTTACCTTTTACATGTACATTAAATTTACTCTGTAAGTATTGAACAAATTAAATTCACTCTATACACTTGTACTGAACAAAACAACAAAATGTATGTGATAATAAATCTATTTCTTGTGTGGTCATGTCAAACAGTGAAAGGCAGATAAAGTATTTGATTTGATTAGGGGTGCCTTATTCCCACATACCCTATATCTTATTTTCACATCCCCTATTGTATACGGGCCGTATACAATTATACGGCTCGTATAAAATGTTTTTGAATAGGAAAATGCGAAGGGAATGTTTTTTTTTGTTTTATTATATACGGCCCGTATACAGTTATACGGGTCGTATACGATTTGTAAAACGTATACGGCTCAATTGATTTATTTTTGTGGGTTTTTGATGTTACCACATGTATACGGGCCGTATAACTATATACGGGCCGTATATATTGGCGTTTTTTCAAGTATCACGTTTTATTCCCGTAAAAACACAATCATTCTAGGGTTTCTAAACTCTTCATCACCTTTAACAATGTCGATAAACGTTGATCGGAACATGCCGCTTAAATCGGAGCACAGGTAGAGTAACGTTACCGATCAGTCCGTTGATGAAAACCTTAGCGATCGCAGAGATCTTCGTGTTGGTTATTTATCGATTCCGAGTAACTAGCAGAAGAACCTGACACAAACAAGTTCTCCATAGTTTGTTATTCAGATCTCTGTTCGGTCATCTTTCCAAACTACAACACACGATACTTTTAATAAGCTGTCATAGTTGTCAAATTCGATTTCAACAAATCTTTTCATTTTCCTTCAATTTCTAAAACATTCTCTGTTACATGAAGATGTGTCGGGTTCTTCTACTAGTGGTATTTTAATGAAGTATTGAAGATTGAATGTGCAAACCCAACCGTTTTTTACTACGGAAACGATGGCTATGCGAAATACAAACCGCAACCGTTTTTTACTACGGAAACGGTGGCTATGCGAAATACAAACCGCAATCTTTTGTGACTATGGGAAACACAAGTTTTCTTTTTGAGCTTGATGGATGTCCGTTATCTCAGTTGAGGCGGGCATTGTTTAAATCTGAATATAACTAGATGTTACGTGTATCAGCGTTGTTTATCACCCTGTGTGAGCATTGGAAACCCGACAAACAGTCTTGACAACTGTGACAGCTTATCTATCTATGTGTGTCACATCCATCCTGTTATAGCAATCGATATGATTAATTTTACAGATTTTTTTCTAATTAGCGTTGTTAACTACCAAAAGAATGCATACACAAATAGTTCTAGTGGACGAAGCAAAGAGACCGTTGTGTATCTGAATCAGGTTCTCAAACAAACACTACTAAAGATGAGTTGGTGATAAATATCGGAGCTGTTATCTCGGTTGTTCAGTACTTTCGTGATAATAAAACAAGCAGGCATTGATTTTGCCAAGATTGAAGGAAATAATCTGGCCATAAGCGTTGTGGATTCTTAGCGTTATTCGAATGTAAGTGGATCGAGTGATACGCTTATCTATTCTGGTCAAGGTGGGCATGGTTTGTTCGGGAGTAAATCACCACCCAAAGATCAACAACTTGTGATTGTCGGGTTATGCTAGTTATTCGGAATGTTTCGAATCATCACAGAAGACGTGTCGGGTTCTGCTAGTTTATTCGGAATGTTTCGAATCATAACAGAAGACGGATGCGGTTTGCATATTCAATCTTCATTGCTTCATTAAAATTACAACACACGATAAAATGCTTGGAAAATTGCATCAACTCTCCAGATCTCTGTTCGATCATCTTTCCAACATTAACAACATTGGATCTTCATTCTGTCACTTTGTGTGTTGACAAAGCTGACAAACACATTGGTATTTTCTCAAAATGTGCAAACTTGAAGAATCTCACATTAAAGGAGTTTGCAACAACGAGATCAACGTATACAGGTTCAAGAGAATGGCGAGTTATTTTCAGTTATTTCTGTTGATCCACAAATTCCATTGTTTAAATCAGAATCAGGTTCTCAAGACAAGGATCGTTCTAATAGATTAAAGAGAATAAACCATTTTTTTTACCATTTTTACCCATAGTATACGAGCCGTATAATATTATACCGCCCGTATACAATCATCGTATACATTGTATACGATCGGTAAATTTGTTTTTAACCGAGAGTATATGGTCGTATAAACGGTATACGGCCCGTATACATATGGTAAAAAATGGTAAAAACTTCTAGCATTACCTTGTTAGTTTCTCAAACACTACTAAACATCTGCTTCCTGGATCTGAATCAGAGTGTTAACTTTGAGTCAAATCCAAACCCTCACCCTCACCCTCAAAATCAACCAGAAACCAAAGGAAAAATGGTTGTTAATGGCTGATGGTTCTTCGTTGAGGAAACCAAATGTAGACGGAGATGATAGGCCTGGTAACTGGAAGAGAAAAAACCCCAGTGACGTCGTCCATGATTATGAACGGATTATTGGCCATTATTCGACTGAGTAAATCAATTGTATTTTTTTAGTTGCTTCTCTTGTTAAGTTTCTGAACCAACCGAAATCCACAAATTCCAACAGTTTCTTCGTAGATTTCGTCCGGTTTCCAAAATCTTTCACTCAAAGTTAATATTAACTGTGGTGGATGCAAGCATAAAGTTAGAAAAATACTCAAGAAGATTGAAGGGTACACAACTGAACGGACGATATGTATCAACAACTTTAAGGTTCAGCCAAAATGACATCTAGCATTACTAACGGTTCAAGTAAGTGTCTAAAATGACATCTATCATTACTAACGGTTCAACTTGAAGAATCTCACATTAAAGGAGTTTGAACCAGTTGTCCATCACTTAAGACCTTGAAAGATTTGTTGAAATCGAAGCATTCACGAACCACAATTGACTCAGACTCATGTTCAAGTAAGTGTCTAAAAATCTGAAACCATACTGTGTATCTAAATCAATTCCTTGTGATACATGAACGTTGTATTCTTGTCTTTCAGAAGAGTTTGTATTGAATGGCGAGTTATTTTCAGTTATTTCTGTTGATCCACAAATTCCATTGTTTAAATCAGAATCAGGTTCTCAAGAAAAGGATGTTCTAATAGATTAAAGAGAATAAACCATTTTTTACCCATAGTATACGAGCCGTATATTGTTATACGGCCCGTATACAATCATCGTATACATTGTATACGATCGGTAAATTTGTTTTTAACCGAGAGTATACGGCCGTATAAATGGTATACGGCCCGTATACATATGGTAAAAATGGTAAAAACCTCTTTAATCTATTAGAACGATCCAATAAACGAAGAACAAAGGCTATTTACAAAACACAGGTTCATACAGTGCTGTAATAGGTAGTTCGTTGAGGAAACCAAATGTAGACGAAGATGATAGGCCTGGTAACCGAAAGAGAAATCAATTGTATTTTTTTAGTTGCTTCTCTTGTTAAGTTTCTGAACCAACCGAAATCCACAAATTCCAACTGTAGTGGATGCAAGCATAAAGTTAGAAAAATACTCAAGAAGATTGAAGGGTACACAACTTAAGCTCAACTTGAACGGACGATATGAGTCAGGCGTTGGAAGGATTGTAGTAGTAGGACATTGGTACCACTGTGAAAATTGCATCAGGAAGCTCAACTTGACTTGACATTGGTACCACTGTCAAGTATGTCAGGTTCTGCTAATATTATCTTGATAGTGGATCAAGTGAGTGATACACTTATCTATTCTGGTCAAGGTGGGCATGGTTTGTTCGGGAGTAAATCACCACCCAAAGATCAACAACTTGTGATTGTCGGGTTATGCTAGTTATTCGGAATGTTTCGAATCATCACAAATTCAAGTCAAGGATCGTTCTAATAGATTAAAGAGAATAAACCCTCGTTTCTTCATCTTCACCTTCAAGAACAATGATGAACAGATGATGTTTTTTTTTGCAGAACATGACAAAATAAGGATGTTCGCATAAACATATATTCGTTTCATAACCTCCTCCTATAAATCAACCACAACTGACAAAGAGCCTGTATTAGAAACCATCCTATGTCTTTTACCAACCGAAGGCAGCAAGGACAGATAATACTTCATTTGTCGAGAAACCATACTGTCAAGAAACTAACATCTTTTACTCATAAACCCTTAAATCCCAACGCTTCATTTGTAACCGTAAGGATGATGCAAATTTGTACGTAAAGATCTCTACACAAACTCTTCTACATCTTTTAACCAATGGACTCAGACTCATACTACTCACCCTCCCCTGAGTAAAAGTTTTCCCGACGACTCAAGAAAATCCACAATCCTGTGTATGTGCTTGTGCTGTAGAAACCGGTGATGAATTTGTGTACACAACTGAACGTTAATTGATATTGTTTTAGACAACAACAGATAATGAACAGATTGTTGGTGGATAACGCAAATAAGTTCTCCACAGTTTGTTATTCAGATCTCTATTCGGCCATCTTTCCAAACTGCAACAACACACGATAAGTTTAAACTTTATAGTGTGTGATTTGACCATGAAATGATTGGAGGTGAAGGTTCAGTGCATGAAAAGTTTCTTACGAAATGTACGTGACAAAACAAGTATGTTGGGAATTAAACGCATGTCCGTAATCCCGCGTTGATAGCTTCCGTTTTATTCAGACTCCTTACAACTCTCATCAAATGCCTCACCCTTCCTTTTATTCTATAAATATTAAATAAAGAATAACACCATGCCCGTAATTCCGCGTTGATAGCTTCCGTTTTATTACAGTCATACGACACGTTTTTTGTTCTTCAATCTTTGTTACTTGTTAATGTTTTATTTTTTTCTACTTTTAGAAAGGTTTGAGCACCTCACGACTGTAAAATATCTAGTGTGATTTACACCTTAAATCCCTTAAATACTTGAAAAATCAAATTTTTCGTTCCATACGGGCCGTATAAGAGTATACGGCCCGTATACACGTTCGTATACATTGTATACGACCAGGCAAACTTATTTACACATGGTGTATACGGGCCGTATACTGTTATACGGCCCGTATGGAATAAAAAAACTGACAAAGTCTGTGCCAGCAGACTTTGTCAGTTATTTTTATTCTATATGGGCCGTATAACAGTATACGGCCCGTATACACCATGTGTAAATAAGTTTTCCCATGTGTTAATATTAGGACCCTTTGATTGTTGTAGCGTAGGGTTTGGTTTTCAATGCATATACTTTCAACCAAAATGTACAGGCCCCGAGTATTCGCACACCCTCTATTCATAGACCTAAGGGTGTAGGGAGTGGTTAAACACTTTGAGTGTCAAACCAAAAAACCGACCAATCAGAGCGCGCCATGTCAATCAGTCAAAAGTGTTTAAACTTTGGTGAAAAGTGTTGGCAATGGTTTAGACACTTGGTGAAGTGGTAAACTAACTTTTAAAAAAAAAGGAAAAATGTGTGATTGGTTGAGATTGGAATGGACCCCACCCCACACCCCCCTCTCTCTCTCTCTCCTTCCTCCCATCCCCGAATCGGTGTTGCCTCACCGATTTCACTCCCATTTCGTCAAACATGCATGCGGCAAATGGGTTGGTATTGGTTTGCCACCCATTGCCGATCGGTGACTTGAGTTTGCTGACTCCCACACCGTACGCCCTAAGACGTCCCGCTTTGATCAAAGCGTAGCGCTTTAGGTTAAAGTCAACAGACAAGGGCTGAGAATGGCAGTCCTTGTCTGGTGACCTCGTACCGAAGCGCCCTGCTTTGACCAAAGTGGGGCGTGTTGGTCTGTCAGTTTATTTTTTGGGCAAAAAGTAGGGTTTTGGTGAAAAATATGAGTTGTTGGTTTGTTGTTTGATTGTATTTGTTTGTGTTTTTTGTTGAAAGGTTGTAGATTTATGATTTATTTTTATAAAACATATATAATTTAAAGTTGATTTAAAGTTATTTTATTTTACAAAACATATACATATTAGTGTTATTAATTTATCAAGTAATAAGTTACTTTTTTTTGTTTTTTTATCAATTTATATGATATCTTTGACTAATTTGTATTGTTATGTTCTTTTACTTTTCCTGATGAAACCGGAGCTGTTATCTCGGTTATTTAGCACTTTCGTGATAAATACAATGTTCATATTCGTTATCCTTTGCTTCCCGCAATTCAAGCAGGCACGGATGCAAAGCGCACATATTTGCCAACAGAGGTTTGCCAGTATTATTTAAATGTTGGATGAACCCTATAGTGTCTTGAATTTTGAAACACTCGTCATTCCTTCAGTATTGTATATCAAGTTGTTTTCCGTCTTTCTGACACGCCTCATACAATATTAAATATAATTACGGAATCTTATTAAACGTGAACAAACTATCCATGTATGTTGCAAGTTAAATCCACAATTAATGTATAGAGCCGTAGCAACAGATTCAACAATATCGCATTCGATATTAAATATACTTTTCAAAAAAGTCTTATAAATATTCCCATCACAATCTATGACAAAACGGAACATAATCCCAGATTGTCTAGAGAAGCGCTTTTATCATGTGTCATATGTTGGATGGAATATAGTTCAACTAGAGGAGTTCTACCAGTGCAAAAAATGCGGTTTCTGTATCGGTTATTCAGATCTCTATTCGGTCATCTTTCCAAACTGCAACACACGAATGTACAGAAAATCCCAAAGAAGTTTAACAGAGATCACCGAAAGCAAATCATTTGAACAACAATGTCCTGTTAATTGTTTTAGATGACATGCTTGGAAACAAAGAGGAACACTTTCTTCTTTTGTTCTTCAATCTTTGTTAGTTGTTAATGTTTTATTTTTTTCTACTTTTAGAAAGGTTTGACCACCTCACGAAACGAGGTTTCATAATCATGGGAGACGAAGAAATTTGATATTGGAAGAGATCGAAGATTTGGGTACAACTTCAAGTCACGAAGATCACTCAGCAGTAATTAATCATGACGACTGTAATAAAATGGAACATAATCCCAGATTGTCTAGAGAAGCTTTTATCATGTGTTATATGTTGGACAAAATATATGGATGGAAAGCCCATATAGATGGTAGCATTCCTTGCCCACCAAAAGATATTGGTGGTTGTAATGATGGGTCCCTTGATTTCACGGTGAGTGGAGAAATTAGCGACGGATAAACTATTCGATTTCATGTGTCGTGCTCTTGGTGGGCATATGATCCGTGGGCCCTATTGTCGGATCTGTGACTCCATGGAAGATGTGATTTAGGTAAGCGTGTCGTAAAGTTGCATCTGATTTTTAAAACATTTCCCACTAACATAATATTTTAGAAATGGCGACAACTAGGAAAGTGTCTCAAACTCACCAACATCGTATCTCTCCGGCATCGGCAATGCAACTCTTCTACTCTCAAACAAAAACGGTCCACCTTGCAGCAACATCTCTCCGGCACCGACATTGTCACACCCCGATATTTCCACATATTACCGGTGGGCCCGGCGGGGAGTATCATGACGTAGTTGATATCATCATAGTCAAAGTACACAATATTATAGCACAGCAGAAGGCTTGGTAGATAATTACTATTACAAACCATAGTGTCCGAGTGTCCAAATAAAAGAATATACAGACTGGTTGTAATAGAGATCCACAGGCAGATCATAAAACAAAATACAAGAAAACTGAAATAACAGACTTCAGGCATCTAAGGATTTGCAAGATCCTCTTATTTGACACCAAGTAGCTACAGCCTAATTTCGAGAGGTACCTGTCACTTAATCTTTGGAAAATACGTCAGTTTTCACTAGTAAATACAATTAACCGACTCATTTGAAAAGACTTTATGAAAATTGATTTAAGCGCACAAGGCACAAAACCATTTATAACTTAGGACAATCTTTAATAAAATCTTGTATACAGTTTTACATGTTTGTCATACATATGGGGCCGGTTTGGAAGCCGGTCATGATTAACCGACTCGCCACTATAAAACCCACAAAGGAGTTATCCCCAACATTTGGGTTATTTAGCTTTTGCGTCTGTCAGGTGTATGCCTACACCCCGTGCATAGGTCATGGCCATTTTCAAATGAAATGAGCCGAGGATATCCAGGACATGGTCGTATTAACCCCCAATGTTTATGTTATCAAACAAAACAGATTAAAACGGGTCATGCAAATTTATTAATCACAATCCAATTAAATGATTTCATACCCGACCAAGCGGTATTATTATAATACCGTATCCCAAGCCCGTATAAGGGAAAATAAGTTAAAAGTATTTACCTGAGCTAGATGCGTAAGGATGTAACTCAGCCGTATGTTTCCTAAAGCCTTATGTAAATACCTTCTACCGAAGCTACTTAATCTATATAGAAGGTTTAATAACCTATTAGGATACTAACGGGTCTTTATTTAAGTCAAAGACTTAGACCGGTTAGTTTGAAAGATACTTTACGGTTCGAAACACTAGATTAAGCAGAGACCGGAATGGAATGGAATGTGATTTAGACCCGACAAGTTTGGATACTTGTATAATATGGGTAAACCAAACACATTATGGATTTTGAAGATTTAATGATAAGGTTAAACCCATTTTGGCTAATTTATGTAAATGAGCTACATAAACCGAATCGAATGCGTAAATGCATAACGGGCAACCAATTGAACCATATACAAGTCCCATATGTTATTATGCTTAAAATATGTTAATACATCAGTAGGATGTTAACATATATGCCCAAAAAGTATTTAAAATCAATTTAAGTCCCGTAAGGGCATTTTGGTCATTTTAATATTTATAAAAGAGGTTTTATAGTAAACTAACATTCTGGTCTAAAGTATTCAGTAAAAATATTTATTTTATGCTGTTAAACCAGTAGGATATCATTCATATGTGAGATTTACCATTTTTTGACCAAACTATGCCCCGAAAGGGTATTTTGGTCATTTCACATATGATTTTAAGGACATAATTGGAAGTCTGAGTTCATGACTTATACCAGCTGTATCAATATTAAAAATTATTTATAAATTCAGTAGGTAACAAGTCTTGGGTGTTAATTATGGCTTTAAACCATACTATGCTCCTTATTATTGTAAAAATCGATAATTGACGATATTTGAGATGTTTATGTGATTCTGAGATTTTAATTAGCCTTGAATGTTTAAAATATTTTATTTTTCATAATAAATCAGTAGAAAAAGGTTTGGCATGTTAATCATGTGTAAATCACATTTTATTAGCAAATAGGCCATTATCGTCAATTAAGGAATTTACACAAGAACTCAATGATATGGCCAGTTTATAATCTGAACCAATATTCCAAAAATCCCTAAAAATAATATCATAACAGTAGGTAATGAGTTTTGGTTCAAAATCTATGTTTAAATATGCATTATGCATAATAGCGTAGTTTAATTAATAAAAAGTTAAAGTTTACGATATCTTGCATATCTTTAATTTGAGATCAGAAAATTGTGTCAAAACAATTTTGACATGCTTATATATCAGTACTTAACCTATTAATATGCTCACATATGCAAAAATCTCATTTTTTAGATCAAAAGGGCAAAATGGGCATTTATAAGCATAATAACGGAAACTAGCATATAATTCAGAATACTAATGACCAGGTAATATAACCTCAGAGGGTTATACTATAGTATAATATGGTCCTAATGGAAGCTTAAAACATAGAAGAATTAAGCTCAATCGGGTCAGAACTGAAAGTCAAAGAAAAAGTCAAGCTTTTGCGACTTTCGGTTGCGAACTGACCCTAAACTCAGAATTGTCGGGTTGAACATGCTTAGACATGTTCTAATAATAATTACCAAGTTATTAGAGTGATAAAATATAATTTATAACCTCTGCATTATTAGTTTTGATTATTATTTACAATTCTGACCAGTTTGACTTTTTAATTAAATAGTTTGACCCGACAATTAACTAAGCAAATGAGATAATTTGGAGGTGCCCTTTTAAAGGATTAACACCTACCTAATTATGGTCACATAGCCATATTCATCTCGAACAATGGCTGGATCATTTGAGTTTAAACCAAGAGTCAAAGCCATTTTACGTAACTTTAACTTTTCGGTTTTTTAATTAACAATACTGAACTAAAGAGGGGGCTAAGAAACTTACAAAGAGTCCTAGCAATCTTTTCAACTTAGAATGCAGAATTTGAGAGAAGATATGATTTGAATGATTTGTGCAATGAACTAGTGCAACACAAGGGCCTATTTATACTTGAAGACCATGATTCAAGATCATCACAGGTGTTATGGGGATGTTTAGGATCATCCCAGGTGTCCTAGTGGTAAGTTAAAACCATCAACAAGCTCTTGGTATCGAATTTCATGAGTTTGAGTCGGTTATGTGCAGAAACCTGCAGCTGGCAGTTTTTTCTGCACTGGGCCTTCTGTCGCGACCCGCGTAGGATTTGGGGAAGGTTTACGCACCCCGCGACAAACCTTTTTTCAGGTTAAAAATGTTTCTAGTTTGGCAGTTTCAGTCCCTGGTCCTTTATAACTTTTATAACCTTCATTTTAGACACAAGTGGCCCTTGTAGTTAGTTTGTAGAGGATCATTGGAGTGTAATCAAACTCCGTTAGGACCGGTTTCGTTAAACGATCACCGAAATTACAAGCTTCTGTACTTTGACGCTTTTAACCCTTAACCTTGGAAACTTATGTAAATAATACATAACGATTTTGAAATCTCGTGAAACTGATATCACTTATTCTTGAGAGTATATTTGAATATTACGAAGCCTCGGGTTTGTTAAAAGGTCACTCAGAGGTAAGGATTAACATGTTGACATGTTTAACCCCCGTATCATGTAAACTTTCATTTACTTTCAGAAACGGCTTCTTATATTCGAATAATTACTCGTTTAAGAATATATTCATCGTGTGTGGTCATTCAGAGGCACAAGTTTGGCATGTTGACACTTTTAGTCCCTTCGAATACATATTTTCATCGTTTGTCAACTTTAGTCCTTCAAACTCAAACTTTTACATATGTTTAGGACACGTGTCTTTACATAATTGGACACGTTTTTACGAGGTGTTACATCCTCACCACCTTAAAAGAAATCTCGACCCCGAGATTTACTGAAACAAGTGAGGGTACTTTTGTCGCATAGTTGACTCAACCTCCCACGTATATTCAAGGCATCTACGGGCATCCCATTTAACTTTCACTATAGGTACGTGCTTCCTTTGGAGATTTTTAACCTGTCGATCCTCGATCGATATGGGTCTTTCTACAAACCTCAGGCTTTCATCATTATGTACGTCTTTATGAGACATTGCTAGCGATTCATCAGCTATACATTTCTTTAAATTACAGATGTGGAACGCATTGTGAATTCCACTAAGCTCCTCAGGCAAGTTTAGCTTATAAGCTACACTGCCGACACATTCAATGATCTCTAATGGTTCGATATACCTTGGGCTTAGCTTGCCCTTCTTACCAAAACGCATCACACCTTTCCAGGGTGATACTTTTAGTAAGACTTTGTCGCCTACCTCAAACTTTAGAGGTTTTCGCCTCTTATCTGCATAACTTTTCTACCTATCCCTGGCAGCTTTTAGGCGATCACGAATTTGGAAAATCTTGTCCATTGTTTCAAGGACTATATCAGGTCCTGATAACTGAGCTTCTCCTACCTCCGCCCAACAAACAGGCGTTCTGCATATCCTTCCATACAATGCCTCAAAAGGCGCAGCCTGAATGCTAGTATGGTAACTATTATTATAGGAGAACTTGATCAACGGTAGGTGGTCATCCCAGCTACCACCCAAATCAATAACGTATGCATGAAGCATATCTTCCAAGGTTTAAATTGTACGCTCACTTTGTCCATCCGTTTGGGGATGGTAAGCATACTAAAATTCAAACGAGTGCCTAATGATTGTTGGAAGTTTTTTCCAAAAATGAGAGGTGTATCTGGTATCTCTATCGGATATAATAAATACTGGCACTCCATGGAGAGATACAATCTCATCCACTTACAATTGAGCTAGCTTGTCAGAGCTATGAGTCTCCTTGATAGGTAAGAAATGTGCTGACTTAGTCAATCTGTCAACTATGACCCATATAGTATCATTTCCATGCCTTGTTTTAGATAACTTGGTTATAAAATCCATAGTTACCATCTCCCACTTCCATGTGGGAAGTTCTGGTTGTTGTAGCAAACCTGACGGTTTTTTATGTTCAGCTTTAATCTGAGCGCATGTCAGACATTTAGCTACATGTGTGGCTATAGATTTCTTCAAACCTATCCACCAATAATTTGCTTTCAATTCTTGATACATTTTGTCACCTCCAGGGTGAACTGAGTATCTGGAATTGTGAGCTTCCTGGAGGATTATATCTCTAAGTCCTCCATGGATAGGAACCCAGATTCTACCATTCAATCTGAGGATTCCATCCTTGCCAGGTAACAACTGATCAGCTGTTACGCCTAACTTTTCACTTGGAAAATTAGTTTCCAATGTAGCTTCCTTTTGAGCAGCTAACAGCTTTTCATTTAGGCTATTCTTTAGTTCAATGCTCTTGGCATTAATCCGAATAGGTTTAATCATTTCTTTCCTGCTCAATGCATCTGCGACTACATTCTCTTTGCCAGGATGGTAGCGAATTTCGCAATCATAATCATTGAGAGTTTCCATCCAACGGCGTTGCCTCATATTAAGATCCTTTTGATTGAATAAGTGTTGGAGACTTTTGTGATCCGAATATATCACACATTTAGTTCCATATAAGTAATGTCTCCAAAACTTTAGTGCAAATACAACGACACCCAACTCCAAATCGTGGGTGGTGTAATTCTTTTCGTGCACCTTTAGTTGTCGTGATGCATAGGCAATCACCTTGCCTCTCTACATAAGTACACAACCAATACCGGTGTGTGAAGCATCACAGTACACGATAAATTCTTCTATTCCATCAGGCAATGTCAATACAGGAGCATTGCTCAATTCCTGCTTAAGAATCTCAAAGGACTCTTGTTGTTTAGGACCCCAATCAAACTTTACATTCTTGCGGGTCAAAGTAGTCAATGGTGCATCTATCCTTGAGAAGTTCTCAATGAATCTTCTGTAATAACCAGCTAATCCTAGAAAGTTGCGAATCTCTGTAGGTGTCTTAGGTGCTTCTGTCACACCCTGGCTTTGCGGAAGCGTGGTTGATTTTGGTGTGACTTCTTAATACCATAGCTTAATCATAACAAGCTATATGAATTTAAAAACCATGCAAGTCATCCATTAAGTTTAGAAAACAACATACATTACCATTGTTTTTAACATGCAACCATAACCTTGTTCAGTAACATTACAACTTATAACAAAACATAAACGTGGTTTAGGGATTGTGTCTTGTCCAGGTAAGAGACACAACCCTAAACCCTGATGACTTCATGAAAAGTGCAGCGGAAAACGTTCCATACCGTGCCAGATCCGTTTAATTTCCTGAAATACATGTGAGTTGAAAAATCAACAATAATGTTGAGCGAGTTCATGTGCAAGTGAGTAAGTAAAACACTTGTAAGTATAAAAGTTTCCTGGTATGTAGCAGTGTAAGAGGACTTGTGATCACCAATGGTTTGCAAGGCCATTAGCATGTTGTGAAATGCAGATAGTAAGACACGACCTAGCCGATTTTTGCGTTGGGCAACCAAGTCACTCCAGGTCCGTTCTGTTGGCCTCAGAGAGGTCCGTTTGGCCTAGAGCTGGGCTCGCTACACCCAGATAGATCTACCGCTCGAGTCCCTCGGTGTTCTAACTACCCATTCACATGATCTAAACCTCCTTACGTTATTCATACCGTGTATAAAGTACTTGTAAACAAAGTAACATGTATTTCACCCCCGCGGTTAAGTAAACTGAAAACAGTTAGAGAAAAGGGGGACATGAACTCACAGTGAATGCGCGTCTCTACCAAGTGTCTCCAATACAGTAAGCTGTGCAACGACCTACAAGTGCTAATTCTATTAGACGGACGGCCGTGCCTTAGCTTTATAGTTTATGTCCTTGAGAAATAGTTAGACAACTATTTCGTGTTTATGTTCCGTATACACTTGGTAGTTATTCATCTTCCCAAGGATGGGGGATACACTACATGTGCGTAAGTTACGTTTTATCAATCTTGTGGTAATGTAATTACCGGTGTAACTTATATGTTTGTGGAAGCGTTCGCAAAGTTTTGGAATCATTGACGCTTGTAAATATTATTCTTACTCTAAAATAATATTTATGTATTTCCCAAAATAATCATAAACAGTGTTGTGACAAATATATTTATCACGTTAATCTTTGTGAAAATCCCACCTCCGAATATTTAGTAAAATATAGTGCTGGCGAAATTTATGTTTCGAAAGTATGTCCAAAAATAGTTCTAACACTTGTTGTGTGAAAAGTCTAAGTGTTAGGTTTTCAGAAAATTTCGCCAGAGTTTCCTCTGTAACTGGAGGTGGCCACGCTTTCAAGCGTATCATTTTCTTTTAATAATCAAATCAATCAACTTCTTTATTCAATCAAACAATTTCCGACACATCAAACTAGTCAACAAGTATGTAAATTTGCATAATCGCATGAACTTGCAGTTCTTCCGCATCTTTAATGTAAATCACCTTTATATATGTAGATCTTTATATAAAGTAACTTTAATCTTGTAAAAACCTTGTGACTAGCGAAATCCGTCTTTACAACTTCTAGTCATTTTTCCCAAAAATAGTTATTTGTCGGATCTTTTCATTTCACAAGTGTCTACGCACTTGTGGTTTATAAAATCATATTTATTAGTGTAAGATCCATCTTTAGAAAAACATGATTTCTTTAAAGTGTGGTCTTTCTAAAATACCACTTGCGGATACGTAGATCCGCTAGTTTTAAACACCATTTTACCGGTTAAATCACTTTTACACACGTAAAATTCCTTTACACAAGTTCATACTCTAAATGTGGTAGTGTTTCACCTTTAACCCTTGTATCTTTCAAAAACGAGCTTATGTGAAGATACATGATTTTACAAAGTCGGGTTAAACGGAGATCCGAGCTACCACATCATAGATCGGGTCTCAATAATCGCATATTTCGCGTCCTACGACTTTTACACAAGTTATATGCTATTAACCTCCATTTTTGTGATTTTAGTAGACTTTAAAGTTTCAAAACGCATGTTTATGATATTTAACCGACGAAAGTCCTTTTAACCACTTTAGATGAGTGTAAAAACAAGTTTTAAACAATATACCTCTAGCTCGGGGCTAGGGAAGATTCTTGGCGAAAATGTGGTGGATAAAAGCCAACGGTTGAGGTCCTTCGTGTTCCGCTTGCACCAACGCTCCTAAAACGTGACCTTGGATGTTTGTATGATCTTGGAATGCAAAGATCAAAACTTGAAACTATGATGGTGGGTGTGAGGGAGTTCGGCCGAGATGGAGGAGACAAGAGAGAGTATGAGTGTGTTGGTGAAAGTTAAGTGTAATTATGTGAGGTAATCTCATGTATTTATAGGAAATCTTATGTGCTAAAATCCAATGGTCAATGTGTCTTATTGATTTTAGACAAAACTAGATTATGATAATCTCTAGTGTACTAGTGTGTCCCCTAGTTTGGGGGCCGGTTAGGGGCTTGGGGGGTGGGTTAGTTCGGTTGAAACTTGGTTAGTTAGTGTTTAGTTTGGTTGAAAGGGTTAACTAAGTAATTAACTTAGTTAGTTGTGTATTATGTGTTATGACGGGTGTTAGGGTAATCAGGGACCCTAACTGGCTCAGAAAAAAAAAATAATAGTGAAAATACTAATATTTTCATGTCCCGGGTATAGTCCGGTTGTTCGGTTGGATAGAAATCCGTTAAAGTCTTTTGTAACGCTTTAAAGTGTCGTTATTACATTTTTAGTGACACAATTTGTTTCCAACACTTTAGAAAGTGTCTAGTGTTATTTTCTCATATTCTGGCACTTTATTAGTCAGCTAGAAGCTGGTTTAATTATTAAAGTGCTGTGTTTGGTACTTAAAGTACGTTTTTGGCACATCCGAAACAGTGTATCTTATCCCTAGAGACGCGGTACCATAACCCTTATATCCTACACTCACTACCAGTGTAGCCAAAATATATGAGGCTCTTAACAGGCCTTAGAGGCAGTATCTGCCTGATGCTGGTCATATCAGCATGTTCGCCGTGTATCCGTTTAGTGCTACTGTGCTTTTTGTGCATCATGTTTGTCACGAAGGTGCTAATAGCAGAATATAGTGTGACGGCAAGTAAAGTATGATGCAAGTAAGTTCATGTATCAGTATTTAAGTAGCAGTTCATCCGCTAGTTCAAACAAGCACAGTAATCAAGTAGTAATTAATCATTAATTAAGTTGTACGGATACCTGGTTTAGTGCGGGTTGTCACATTCTCCCCCCGTTAAATAAATTTCGTCCCGAAATTTAAGTTCTGCTTGTAGAAGCAGGGTTCTTAGGAAATAAGTGGGGGTATTTCTCTTTCATCCGGTCCTCACGTTCCCATGTGAATTCAGGACCACGTCTGGCATTCCAACGAACTTTGACGAGTTTGACACTGCTCCGGCGGGTCTTGTTAACTTTCCAATCTGTGACCTCAACAGGTTCTTCAACGAAGTGGAGCGTGTCGTCAATATGAATCTCGTCGATAGGAATGGCAATGTCAATTTGAGTTGGACTTTTCTTTAGATTGGATACATGAAATGTATCGTGAACACCATTCAGTTCAGCAGGTAGGTCCAACTTGTATGCTACTGTCCCAATTCTTTCCAGAATTCTGAAGGGACCAATGTAGCGTGGGTTTAACTTTCCACGCTTTCCAAAGCGCGCTACCCCTTTCCAGGATGAAACCTTCAATAACACCATCTCTCCGACTTGGAAGTCCACGTGCTTCCGGTTTGGATCCGCGTAGGCCTTTTGCCTGTGGCGAGCGGCTTCGATGCGTTTAAGAATTTGCGCGATCTTGTCTGTCGTCTCTTGGACGATCTCGGGACCAGCAAGCTGCCTATCACCTGCGTCAGACCAACATAGTGGTGATCGGCACTTGCGTCCGTATAGGGCCTCAAATGGCGCGACACCAATACTGGTGTGGTAGCTGTTGTTGTATGAAAATTCGACCAAAGGTAAGTGTTTATCCCAGCTACCGCCTAAATCCATAACACATGCCCTCAGCATGTCTTCCAAAGTTTGTATCGTTCGCTCGCTCTGGCCGTCAGTTTGCGGATGGAACGCAGTGCTCAGATTCAATTGTGAGCCAAAAGATTCTTGGAAGGATTGCCATATTCTTGACACAAATCTTCCGTCTCTATCAGAGATGATCGAGAGTGGTACTCCATGCCGTGCTACGATCTCTCTCATGTAAATTTCCGCAAGTTTACTAGTACTGTCTTTCTCCTTGATTGGCAGAAAGTGTGCGGACTTTGTTAGGCGGTCAACAATCACCCAAATCATATCATGGCCTCTTGGCGTTCTTGGCAGTTTTGTAACAAAATCCATTGAGATTTGTTCCCATTTCCACTTGGGAATCTCAGGTTGTTGCAGAAGTCCCGAAGGCTTCTGGTATTCTGCTTTAACCTTAGCGCACGTTAAACATTTGCTCACGTAAATAGCAACGTCGCCTTTCATCCTAGGCCACCAATAGTAATCTTTGAGGTCCTGGTACATCTTATCCGATCCAGGGTGGATAGAGTACCGTGACTTGTGCGCTTCGTCGAAAATAACTTCCCTTAATCCACCAAACAGAGGAACCCAAATCCTTTTCTCAAAACATAACGTCCCTTCCTCGTTTGGTACCAAAAGCTTCTCCATTCCACGGAGATATTCTTCCTCAAGGTTTCCCTCCTTGAGAGCTTCCTTTTGTGCAGCACGAATGTGCAAGGAAAGATCAGTTCGTATAATCATTTCCAAAGCTCTAACCCTTATGGGCTTGATTCTTTCTTTACGACTTAGGGTATCGGCAACTACATTCGCCTTCCCTGGGTGATACTTTATCTCGCAGTCGTAGTCGTTTAACAATTCAACCCATCGTCTTTGCCTCATATTTAACTCCTTCTGGTTAAATATATGTTGTAAGCTCTTGTGATCTGTGAAAATTGTGCACTTCGTACCATACAGGTAGTGTCTCCAGATCTTTAAAGCGAAAATCACTGCGCCAAGCTCTAAATCGTGTGTGGTATAATTCTTCTCGTGCACTTTCAGTTGGCGTGATGCGTAAGCAATGACCTTTTGGCGTTGCATCAGCACACAACCCAATCCCTGACGCGATGCGTCGCAGTATACCACGAAGTCATCAGTACCTTCTGGTAGAGCTAAGATTGGCGCGTTACAAAGCTTATCTTTTAATATCTGAAACGCTTCATCCTGTTTGATTCCCCAATCAAACGTCTTGTCCTTCTGTGTGAGGAGCGTCAAAGGTTGAGCGATTTTCGAGAAATCCTCGATGAACCTTCGATAGTAGCCAGCCAAACCCAAGAATTGTCGAATCTCGGTTGGCGTTGTAGGCGTTTCCCAATTCTTGATTGCCTCGATCTTTGTGGGATCAACATGAATTCCATCCCCATTAACCACATGTCCAAGAAACTGGACTTCGCGTAGCCAAAACTCGCACTTGGAGAATTTGGCGTACAGTTGTTCTTTCTTGAGCAGCTCCAATATGGTTCTAAGATGTTGTTCGTGTTCAGCCTTCGTCTTTGAGTAAATCAAGATGTCGTCGATGAATACAATCACGAACTTGTCTAAGTATGGCTTGCAAACCCTATTCATTAGGTCCATGAATACCGCAGGCGCGTTTGTCAAACCAAATGGCATAACGAGGAACTCGTAGTGTCCATAACGAGTTCGGAAGGCTGTTTTCGGGATACTTTCCTCCTGTATCCTTAGTTGATGGTATCCAGATCGAAGATCGATCTTAGAGTAGCAGCTTGAGCCTTGAAGTTGATCGAACAGATCGTCGATTCTTGGCAGTGGATACCTGTTCTTGATCGCCAGCTTGTTCAATTCTCTGTAGTCAATACACATGCGGAAACTTCCGTCTTTCTTCTTGACAAACAAGACTGGAGCTCCCCAAGGCGAGAAGCTTGGTCGGATAAAACCCTTGTCTAGCAACTCTTGAAGTTGTGTTGACAGTTCCTGCATCTCAGACGGCGCAAGTCTGTAAGGTGCCTTAGCTACAGGCGCTGCGCCTGGAACTAAGTCAATGTGAAACTCCACTTGCCTCTGAGGTGGCAGTCCAGGTAAGTCTTCTGGGAAGACTTCGGGATACTCCCTTACGACAGGGATGTCTTCGATCCTTGGCTCGGCAGCCTTCTTGTCCACGATGTGCGCCAGAAAAGCAACACATCCCTTCTGCAACCACTTCCTTGCTTTCAGACAGCTGATAATCCGCAACGGCGTCTCACGCTTCTCTCCATGAACAACAATGGTCTCATCATCCTCGGTTGGAATACGAACAACCTTTTCGTGGCAAACTATCTCAGCTTTATTGCCCGATAACCAATCCATTCCTACTACCACGTCGAAACTTCCCAATTGGACTGGTAGTAGATCCAAAGCAAAATCACGTTCTCCGAGTTCGATCACACAGCCTCTGATAACTTCATCGGCTTCCACTAACCTTCCATTAGCCAATTCGATTGCGTACGGGACATCTAACTTATTAGCGGCTAATCCAAGTATATTCTTAAATTCTAGTGATACGAAGCTATAGTCGGCACCAGTATCAAATAAAACAGATGCATAGCGTTGATTTACAGGGAACGTACCAGTGACAACGTTGGGATCCTGGCGCGCTTCCTGTGCACCGATTTGGAACACTCTTCCCCGGGCTTGGTTCAATCCCGGACAGTCCCTCTTGAAGTGCCCAACGTCACCGCAATGAAAACATCCTAATCTTTTTCCACTTCCCGCACCATCCCCAACTGGCGGGTTGTTTTGATTGGCAGTTCCGGCTTGATTTGCATTGTAGCCTTGATTATTCCCTTGTGGGCGACCTCCAAAACCACCACGGTTGTTATTCCTATTTTCAGATCCTCCCTGACCTCCCCGGCCAGTACCAACCCAACAGGTGTCCTTCAAATGACCACGTTTCCCACATACCTCGCATACTTTTAGCCGACATTGACCCGAATGGTGGCGTTGACAGGTATTGCATCTGGGCTGGGTGCCCATGTATCCTCTTCCTTTCCTTCCACTGCCAGCTGCACCCTGAGCTGGCGTGCTTGGTGCTCCTCTCTTACCATCACTGCTAACACTTTGTTTGAAGTTCGAAAACTTTCTTTTGTTACCTCCTGACGACTCAACATGAGTCTCTTTCTCCTTTGCCTTAACATCACCAAACTTGTTCAGACGAATCGCCTCTTCTGTGAGAGCCACGCTCAAATCAATGGCTTCTGTGATAGTTGCTGGTTTGGAGGAGGTTACCATGCTTATTATTTGGGGAGCCAAACCCCAAATGAAGCGCTCGATTCGCTTGTATTCTGGCGTAACCATGTAAGGAACCACTTGAGATAGGTCATGAAACCTCTGAACGTACTCTGCTACTTTCGGACCATCCATCTTTAAGTGCCAAAATTCAGTCTCCAACCTTTGAATTTCTGCGCGTGAACAGTACTTTTTGCGCATCAGTTCTTTCAACTCGGCCCAAGTCAGGGCGTAGGCGGCAGCTTCGCCTAGAGTTTGTACTTGTAGGTTCCACCAAGATAGGGCTCCGTCTAGAAACAGCCCTGAAATGTATGTGACTTGCTGATCCTCTGCACACTTGCTCATGCGTAAGACGGAATCGGTTTTCTCAGCCCAGCGGGTAAAGGCAACTGCACCTCCTGTGCCATCGAAGTTAACTGGTTTGCAGTCTAAGAACTGCTTGTAGGTGCATCCTGCACGTATGTTAAAACATGTGTTTGGCATTAGCATCACCGCTAAAATCTCCAATTAGTTCATGGTAGGTTCGAATGGCGTGGTATTACCGTGAGGTGGATTGTTATTGCCTTGATTAACACTTCCGCTCCCTCCTGGCTGAGAAGCTGCGTACTGCGCTATGGCAGCAGCAATGATTTGTTGTAGCTCTTCCTGAGTGGTAGGCATAGGCTGTTGTTGACGTCTTGGCGGCATCTTTCTAAAAGATGTTTCACATAGGTTAGTGAAGTGTACGTATGCATTCAACAATACCAGCACATAACATTTCATGTTATCAACAAGTCAATCACATAACCTCTTATATTATAAGACATAAACAATTGATTGAACATCGCATGTGATGAGAATACTGCGATTGTATTGCCACAATTCGAGACCAGAATGTAAAGCTCACAATTACACTACTATATCATACTACATCAATGACTTAGTAGGGGACGACCCTAGACAAGTCGTGCGATCGCTGGTCATGTTCAGGAGTCTCTGGTTCGTCCTTTCTCAAATTTCAGGACTCCACGTCAAGTTTCTGAAATTCTGTCCTAAAACAACATTTCTTCTCAATCGTTTCCTTGAGCTCGTCCCAGCTCAGTGCATAAGCAGCGTTTGTGCCAAGGGTTTGAACCTAGAGGTTCCATAAGAGAGTGTGCCATCTAGCAACATCCCCGAGATATAGGTAACACTCTGTTGGGGCGAACAGTTACTCGTTCTTAGAATGGAGTTGGTCTCTTCGGACCAACGAACAAATGCAACGGTGCCTCCTCTTTTATCAAAGTTCAAAGGCCTGCAGTTCGGGAACTGTTCATAGGTGCAGCCAGTTGGATGGTTATTCCCAATAATGCCATCGTTGTACTTAGAGCGGAGGGCTTCATGTCGTGCATTTATTGGTGAGATGCGTTCTTGCAGCCCGGCTTCTGTCCTTGGCAACGTACCGGTGTTTGTGTCACGCCTGGGTGACATTCCCTTTTTGTCGAAATAGCGTGAAACGGGTTGGACAATGTTTCAATTGTCTATGAGGTATATAGCAACATAAGCCATCATGTAATCACCCAATTTCATACGCAAATATACTCAATGTGTGAGTGGGGAAATAAATTTCTGAGCCTCCACATAGGCTTGTCAATTTAGCTTGTTGCTTGTAATAGAACGAACTCGAGGCTACATCGCCTTAGTCATTCGTGTTTAAGATTATTTCCTGCTGCACGGGTTACCATTAACTTGGCCCGCAGAGTCCACCAGGATTCCTGTGCACTACAAGTCGTTATTACGTGGGCCCCCGTAATAATAAATTGTCTTGCACAGTTACCCCAAATTTCCTCTCGTCCAAGCAGATGATCAATCAAAGAGCAACAGCAGGTGCATTGGCATGAACAGGGTCATGCTCCAATGCGGGGTCGGGAGCAATGCCTGGCTCAGGGGCCACGGCTAGCTCTGAATCAAAACCTCCATCTCCAATTCGGTTGGATCAACAATCACAGGGGTTACAGGATCCCCCAAGGGCTGGTCTAAGTGCATGAACTCAATGTCATGGTCTGGATCACACCAGGCGGAAAAACAGGATTGTCCTCAATATCGCGGCCATACACAAAATTGTGTGCGGGGTCCAGTGCAGCTGATGATGCCATATCAGGGTTGGCGTCGTGTAAGTAGTGCTGCATTCCCTGTATGTGCGAAGGTGCGGATGTTAGAAACTCAAATGAGTCTGGGGTAGGGGAATGGACATGAGTTTCCCCTACGGAGCGTCCGCGTGCAGTAGTCTAATACCAGCAGTAATAGGGCCTCGCCCTCAAGTGGGTCCTCCTCTTCGTAGTTCGACATCGTCTTCAGAGACAACGTCGGGGGCATATCAACAACGAGATAAGCGGCAGGGGCAAATTCCCAACAAGGTAGCCATTAGTAGGCTCTGCTACGACTTCAGGCAGTGCACAAAGGGCTGAAAGTCGTCATTGTCTGTGCCGGTAGTATCAGAAATGTACACCTCGTGCTTCGTTGAACTATGTCGTCTGATACTATGGTCATGGGGTTCGTAGTGCCCATCCTTCTAGTACTTGATGAAAGCATGACGTTTGTAACACAAGCACATATACGTATAATAATCAATCATATAGTCATATAAACATGTAGTCACCACGCAACATTCAAATTATCCTTCTAGTCCCACTAGCCAACACTTCTAGTCCCACTAGCCAACACTTCTAGTCCCACTAGCCAACACTTCTAGTCCCACTAGCCAACACTTCTAGTCCCACTAGCCAACACTTCTAGTCCCACTAGCCAACTCTTCTAGTCCCACTAGCCAACACTTCTAGTCCCACTAGCCAACTCTTCTAGTCCCACTAGCCAACTCTTCTAGTCCCACTAGCCAACACTTCTAGTCCCACTAGTCTCCTACCTCAGTCTCCCAGACTGAGTCTAGAATTATAACTAAAATGTGCTCAACATTTGTTTGTAAAAAGTTGTGGATCTGGACTTAAGTGGTATGCAGTAAAAATGTTTTCGTGAGAGCCCTAGTGATCATAGTCTAGACTCGAGAGAGAATCCTAGTTCGCTATGATCAGAGCTCTGATACCAAGCTGTCACACCCTGGCTTTGCGGAAGCGTGGTTGATTTTGGTGTGACTTCTTAATACCATAGCTTAATCATAACAAGCTATATGAATTTAAAAACCATGCAAGTCATCCATTAAGTTTAGAAAACAACATACATTACCATTGTTTTTAACATGCAACCATAACCTTGTTCAGTAACATTACAACTTATAACAAAACATAAACGTGGTTTAGGGATTGTGTCTTGTCCAGGTAAGAGACACAACCCTAAACCCTGATGACTTCATGACAAGTGCAGCGGAAAACGTTCCATACCGTGCCAGATCCGTTTAATTTCCTGAAATACATGTGAGTTGAAAAATCAACAATAATGTTGAGCGAGTTCATGTGCAAGTGAGTAAGTAAAACACTTGTAAGTATAAAAGTTTCCTGGTATGTAGCAGTGTAAGAGGACTTGTGATCACCAATGGTTTGCAAGGCCATTAGCATGTTGTGAAATGCAGATAGTAAGACACGACCTAGCCGATTTTTGCGTTGGGCAACCAAGTCACTCCAGGTCCGTTCTGTTGGCCTCAGAGAGGTCCGTTTGGCCTAGAGCTGGGCTCGCTACACCCAGATAGATCTACCGCTCGAGTCCCTCGGTGTTCTAACTACCCATTCACATGATCTAAACCTCCTTACGTTATTCATACCGTGTATAAAGTACTTGTAAACAAAGTAACATGTATTTCACCCCCGCGGTTAAGTAAACTGAAAACAGTTAGAGAAAAGGGGGACATGAACTCACAGTGAATGCGCGTCTCTACCAAGTGTCTCCAATACAGTAAGCTGTGCAACGACCTACAAGTGCTAATTCTATTAGACGGACGGCCGTGCCTTAGCTTTATAGTTTATGTCCTTGAGAAATAGTTAGACAACTATTTCGTGTTTATGTTCCGTATACACTTGGTAGTTATTCATCTTCCCAAGGATGGGGGATACACTACATGTGCGTAAGTTACGTTTTATCAATCTTGTGGTAATGTAATTACCGGTGTAACTTATATGTTTGTGGAAGCGTTCGCAAAGTTTTGGAATCATTGACGCTTGTAAATATTATTCTTACTCTAAAATAATATTTATGTATTTCCCAAAATAATCATAAACAGTGTTGTGACAAATATATTTATCACGTTAATCTTTGTGAAAATCCCACCTCCGAATATTTAGTAAAATATAGTGCTGGCGAAATTTATGTTTCGAAAGTATGTCCAAAAATAGTTCTAACACTTGTTGTGTGAAAAGTCTAAGTGTTAGGTTTTCAGAAAATTTCGCCAGAGTTTCCTCTGTAACTGGAGGTGGCCACGCTTTCAAGCGTATCATTTTCTTTTAATAATCAAATCAATCAACTTCTTTATTCAATCAAACAATTTCCGACACATCAAACTAGTCAACAAGTATGTAAATTTGCATAATCGCATGAACTTGCAGTTCTTCCGCATCTTTAATGTAAATCACCTTTATATATGTAGATCTTTATATAAAGTAACTTTAATCTTGTAAAAACCTTGTGACTAGCGAAATCCGTCTTTACAACTTCTAGTCATTTTTCCCAAAAATAGTTATTTGTCGGATCTTTTCATTTCACAAGTGTCTACGCACTTGTGGTTTATAAAATCATATTTATTAGTGTAAGATCCATCTTTAGAAAAACATGATTTCTTTAAAGTGTGGTCTTTCTAAAATACCACTTGCGGATACGTAGATCCGCTAGTTTTAAACACCATTTTACCGGTTAAATCACTTTTACACACGTAAAATTCCTTTACACAAGTTCATACTCTAAATGTGGTAGTGTTTCACCTTTAACCCTTGTATCTTTCAAAAACGAGCTTATGTGAAGATACATGATTTTACAAAGTCGGGTTAAACGGAGATCCGAGCTACCACATCATAGATCGGGTCTCAATAATCGCATATTTCGCGTCCTACGACTTTTACACAAGTTATATGCTATTAACCTCCATTTTTGTGATTTTAGTAGACTTTAAAGTTTCAAAACGCATGTTTATGATATTTAACCGACGAAAGTCCTTTTAACCACTTTAGATGAGTGTAAAAACAAGTTTTAAACAATATACCTCTAGCTCGGGGCTAGGGAAGATTCTTGGCGAAAATGTGGTGGATAAAAGCCAACGGTTGAGGTCCTTCGTGTTCCGCTTGCACCAACGCTCCTAAAACGTGACCTTGGATGTTTGTATGATCTTGGAATGCAAAGATCAAAACTTGAAACTATGATGGTGGGTGTGAGGGAGTTCGGCCGAGATGGAGGAGACAAGAGAGAGTATGAGTGTGTTGGTGAAAGTTAAGTGTAATTATGTGAGGTAATCTCATGTATTTATAGGAAATCTTATGTGCTAAAATCCAATGGTCAATGTGTCTTATTGATTTTAGACAAAACTAGATTATGATAATCTCTAGTGTACTAGTGTGTCCCCTAGTTTGGGGGCCGGTTAGGGGCTTGGGGGGTGGGTTAGTTCGGTTGAAACTTGGTTAGTTAGTGTTTAGTTTGGTTGAAAGGGTTAACTAAGTAATTAACTTAGTTAGTTGTGTATTATGTGTTATGACGGGTGTTAGGGTAATCAGGGACCCTAACTGGCTCAGAAAAAAAAATAATAATAGTGAAAATACTAATATTTTCATGTCCCGGGTATAGTCCGGTTGTTCGGTTGGATAGAAATCCGTTAAAGTCTTTTGTAACGCTTTAAAGTGTCGTTATTACATTTTTAGTGACACAATTTGTTTCCAACACTTTAGAAAGTGTCTAGTGTTATTTTCTCATATTCTGGCACTTTATTAGTCAGCTAGAAGCTGGTTTAATTATTAAAGTGCTGTGTTTGGTACTTAAAGTACGTTTTTGGCACATCCGAAACAGTGTATCTTATCCCTAGAGACGCGGTACCATAACCCTTATATCCTACACTCACTACCAGTGTAGCTAAAATATATGAGGCTCTTAACAGGCCTTAGAGGCAGTATCTGCCTGATGCTGGTCATATCAGCATGTTCGCCGTGTATCCGTTTAGTGCTACTGTGCTTTTTGTGCATCATGTTTGTCACGAAGGTGCTAATAGCAGAATATAGTGTGACGGCAAGTAAAGTATGATGCAAGTAAGTTCATGTATCAGTATTTAAGTAGCAGTTCATCCGCTAGTTCAAACAAGCACAGTAATCAAGTAGTAATTAATCATTAATTAAGTTGTACGGATACCTGGTTTAGTGCGGGTTGTCACAGCTTCCCAGTTCATAATTGCTTCTATCTTAGCGGATCTACTTGGATACCACGCTCGCTCACAACATGTCCAAGAAATTGGACTTCGCGAAGCCAGAACTCGCATTTGGAGAATTTAGCATATAACTTCTCATGTCGTAGCAATCCTAAGATACATCAAAGATGTTTTTCGTGATCAGATTGATTACAAAGAATAAATAAGTATGTCATCTATAAAGACAATGATAAACTTATCTAAGTATGGCTTGCAGACTCGATTCATGAAGTCCATGAATGCTGCAGGTGCATTAATGAGCCCGAAAGGCATTACTAAGAATTCAAAATGGCCATATCTTGTTCTGAATGTTGTCTTAGGTACATCTTCAGTTTAAACCTTGAGTTGATGATACCCAGATCTTAAATCGATCTTTGAAAAGAAGCTTGCCCCTTGAAGTTGGTCTAACAAGTCGTCGATCCTGGGCAATGGATAACGATTCTTGATCGTTACCTTGTTTAGCTCACGATAATCAATGCATAGACGCATTGATCCATCCTTCTTTTTCACAAATAGTATAGGTGCTCCCCAAGGCGAAGAGCTGGTTGTATGAAACCCTTTTCCAATAAGTCATCCAATTGAGTCCTAAGCTCTTTCATTTCTGTAAGCGCTAGACGGTAAGGAGCTCATGCAATTGGTGCTGATCCTGGCAGAATGTCTATCCTGAATTCGACTTGCCTCTCAGGAGGTAATCCAGGTAATTCATCAGGAAAGACATCAGGGTATTAAAAAATTATTGGAATATCTTCAATCTTGGGTTTCGGCTCATCTATTGTCACTTGTGCCATGTAGATGACAAGTCCATTCTTCAGACACTTTGATGCTTTAAGTATAGACACATTGTCGGGCAAACCATATTGTGTATCTCCTTGAATGGTGACCAACTCACCAAATGGGGTTTTGATGTTAACTAGTTTCTTATCGCATGCAATTTGGGCTTGGTTATGCGATAACCAATCCATGCCTAAAACTACATCAAATCCAGCCAATTTCATTGGCAAAAGAGATAACGGGATAGAATGATTCTTAATGGATATAAAGCATCCATTAAGAAGAACTGAAGCAGTTTCTAAGGTACCATCTGCGAGCTCTACCTCATATTTTATGTCAAGAGTTTTAGTAGGCAGATTCAGTAATTTACTAAACTTATGGTCCACAAAAGACTTATCAGCACCTGAATCAAATAAAACTCTAGCATAAATATCATTAATGAGGAAGGTACCTGTTATAACGTTATCGTCATTCACCGCCTCCTTGGCGTTCATCTGAAAGACCCTAGCGTTGGTTTTCTTTACCTCATCAAGCTTCTTAGCATTTTTAGGGAAATTAGTCTTGATGTGCCCCTTTTCATTGCAACCATAGCAGGTTGCATCCTTGATGTTTCGTCACTCCACAGTTTTGTGCCCTTTCTTTTTGTAGATTCCACAAGGTTTAGCTTGTGGATCCTGATTGCACTTTCCAAAGTGCCTCTTATCACAAGTTTTACATCTGGGCTTGTCACCCGACTGCCCCTTCTTGAAACCAGAGTTTCCTTTCTTCTTTTTATTCAACTGGTGGGATTGGTCATTCTCCCTCTTCCTCTTCCCTTCTTCAGTGGTTTTCTTTGACTTACTCCTTATAACATCAAGAGTAAGTGATAATGATAGATCTAAAGCCGATCTATATGTAGCAGGCTTAGAAGCCTTGACATTTCCTTTAATCTCAGGGGCTAAACCACCTATAAAACGCGCAATGCGTTTGGGTTCTGGGGTGACCAGATACGGGACGAGACGAGACATTGAGTTAAAACTGGTCACATAAGACCTGCAATCCAAATCTTTCATCACCAGAGTGAGGAAATCAGTCTCCACCCTTTCTACCTCTTGCTGCGGACAATAAATGTCCTTCGAAAGATCAACAAATTGATTCCAGGAAAGGTTATACAGAGGAACCTTTCCTGTGGACTGCACCAAAGCTTTCCACCATGTTAAGGCGTCGCCTTTGAAGGACTGAGACACAAACTTAACGATGTTCTCCTTCGCACACCCGCTGATATCAATCACTGTTTCCATTTCGTCTAACCACTTCATACAATCGATAGCTCCCTTTTCTCCCGTGAAATCTCTTGGTTTACAAGAGACGAAATATTTGTAAGTACAACCCTTGTTGTACTTGGGAGCATGAATAACGACAATTTGCCTCTGTGGTTCACTCTTTTGATTGGATGAGTGTCGAGAATCATCCTTTTTTGATGTATGCGAATGTGATAGGGACTTTGATGAGTTTTAGACCGAACATTACTTGGTTCTTTGAACATTTTGTCCACAGCTTGAGCAACTGCTGTGTCAATCATTGCTTGTAATTCAGCACCAGTAACATTTATCCTGGTATCATTATTGTTTCCTTCTACCGGATGACTGTTAGCTTCATCGGAGCCAGCCATGATTTGTGTACTAAAATCAAACAATAATGATTTATTTAGATTATATAATGAATCATCGTATTCGATGATTAAATGGTCATGGTATTAATAAACCATATAGACCATTTTGAATAATAAGTCAAAATCTATTTGATCGTGATTTGCCTAGGCTACAAATGAACCATTATTGGCAATCAAGTAGGATATAATCCTTTACATTTATCAGATAGGGAACATAAGTCACAACTGTCAATGTCATATAGACATTTTCATATGGCACAAAGGCTCATCTCGAAGGACATTTAGATGGCACAAAAGGCCTTATCACTAACACAATTCAAGTATTATCAATGATCTTTTGGATCAGTGATTTTAAGGGTCGAACATAGTTCATCGCTTTTTTGACAAGAAGTTTTAAAACATAACTTTCTTTGTCATGAATACACATTAGCCCATAGGCAGAACACCTCAAATGGATGTTTTAAATGAGACATCATACTTGATGTTAGTAGCCATGATTCACATTGATCATATAGGCCATGAGGGTGGCTTGGAAAAATCCAAGTACTTTTGGAAGCTAGTGTGGTCTCTCAAGTCACACGGCCAGTAATGTTAACATGTTTTAAGATGTTAACAGAGAATCTTTGTCTTTAAAAGGTTATACCATCATAGCCATTAATATTTTGGCTAGGTTTATACCTTTAAGAACTTCTTTTGAAATTTCTTTGGCAGATCAATTTAAAATTGAAATGATATTTACATGATGATGTAATAAAATACACATATATAAATTTTAAAAGAAATTCCATTAAAATACTAAAAGATTTCAAAAGATGCCCTAAACGGGTCTTGAAATAAAAAAACTGTCCACGCAGGGACTACAGAAAAGAAACAAGTCCACGCAGGGACTAAATACAGAAATGAAATGTCCACGTAGGGACTTAATTGAAATTACAATAAAAATAAAATAAAATAAACTTATACTTCTTGTTGCCTTTAATGAAGTTTTCAAGGCCTTTAAGAAATTTGTTGTGCTTTTTATCGCGTTCCTCTGCTTTTTGTTCAACCTGATCCAACCTCTATAGGATTTGTTGCGTTTGCAGTTGTAGAGGTGGAGGTTGCTGTTGATAAGGAGGGTATTGATACCCTTGCACGGGATACCCAGTTGGGTATGCTGGAGGAAATGGTGAGGGATAAAGAGCATTAAATTGAGCTGCCTCAAGATATGGATCTTGGGCAGGGGCTTGATATTCATAACCCGTAGGAGCTGGATATTGAAACGGGTTATACCCAGACAAACCTGGGTAAGTAGGTATTGGGTTTTCATAACCCATTGGCGGTGGCGGTGGTGTAAAAGTAACTGGCGGGGGATCATTTTCCGGCACCGCGTGAGAAGGTCCACTCATTTGTGGATCTTCGGGGATAGGAGGGTAAGTGCTTGAAGCTTATGGGGAACTAAATCTCGGTCCCCCTCACACAGACATCCGTGCATTCCTCCTCCGCCTTGGTGGCTCGGGAGGTGGCTGTGGTGGTTGTTGAGGTGGTTCCTCAACTGGCAATGGCGGTGGAGTAACTGCATGAAGATACAGTTCCTCCAATGGAGGTTGTGGAGGAGAGTTGTGAAAAGAAGGGGTATAGTCCCATTTGTATGTGTTCCATCTTTCGGCCCATGAGTCGGGGCCTTGATATGGCGATCCTGCATAGGTAGAACCGTTGGAGATACTGATGGGATGTGTTAGTGTCCCAGTTGGTGGCATCTCTGGATCTGGATCATCGTCCATCTCCATATCTTGCGAGAAGTGGTCCTCGGGTCCTAAAGGGTTATAACCTGGTGGTTCATTAATATAATCATTTGGGTTAAATTGGCCCAGGGAATAAGAATGGTGAGAATCAGAATGGTGAAATGAATGAGAGTGTAGAGGTAACACCTCGAAATTTCAGGTCCAATAATGTATTGACACGTGTCATAAGCTTTGAACGTGTGGAAGAATACTCTTGAAGGACTAAAGTTGACAAACAAGGAAAGTATGTGAATATAAGGGTTTAAAATGTCAACAATGGATAAATATACTTTACAATAACCCTACATGATGTTTATACCCTTAAACAAATAAATCATGGATCATACGAAGCTAATTGTGAAGGAAAGTAAGGAATTTCAAACTACAGGGGTTAAATGTGTTGACATGTTTAAAGTATACCTCTGAGTGACCTTTTAGCAAACCCGAAGCTTTGTAACGATAAATTATGCTCATTAGAATGTATGATAAAAATTTCACCAAGTTTCGTTATCGTATGAGAAAGTTATGATAAAATTCGTATACGAGGGGTTAAAAGCGTCAACGTTGAAATTTAAGACTTTTCGGTGATCGTATGAATAACTGGGGACCTAACAAAGTTGGTTTATGACTTAGAGTCCTTAAAAGTCAAGTTTGGGGGTTACAAGTGCAAGAAACCATGTTAAAAATCAAGTTTGGAAGTTCAGGGGCCAAATGTGTCATTTTTTTGAAAGTTCAGTTTTGCTGACCAGGTCCTTACGGACCGTAAGGCTGGACCCTTACGGTCCGTAAGCAATGACCAGATGCAGAAACTCGTTTAAATGGCTGTTCAGCCCATGTAACGACTTATCTTGCCCTTTAACACCACCAGGGGTTGCCTAAACTGATTCTTAGGCCTTAGGGACACTTGTCAGGGAACACCTCATAGGCTTGTTTGTCATGATCTTGATGGATCAAAGGCACAATATAAGGCCTCATTGTTGCAACTTTGTTCATCCCTTCATTTCCTTCACTTCTGATCATTTCTGGAGCACAAGGACATTCCCTAAGCATCTCTGGTCGTGCATTAGACCTTGGTAAGTGTCCTTAATCTTCCTTAATTGAGTTTTGTTTAGTTGTTAGCTTAAAAGTCAAACCGTCGTAATTAAGGTTTGACTTATCGATTAATCACTAATGGTCCCGTGATTAGTCAAACTTAAGGTAGTTATAAGTTGGTAATTATGTGGGCAATAAACCCTTAAAAGGGCACCCTCTGATTCCCGTTCTAACTAGATCAAATGTCGGGTCAAAGTTGTTTATAAAAAGTCAACAGAAGCATAATTTTCGAATTAATACATAATTAGCAATGTAGAAGGCATATAACCTATTTTATCACTCATATAACTTGGTAATAAGTATAAGAACTGGTCTAAGCTTGTTTGACCCGACAATTTTCTGTTTAGACCGGTTCGGAACCGAAAGTCGCAAAACTTTGACTTTTGCTTTGACTTCAGTTCTGACCCAATTTAGATGGGTTTAGAATTGCCTTAGGGCTTCCTTAGGACGAGATTACATGTTGGTATAACCCTCTGTGATTGGTTCGTTGTTTGCCCCATTCGTTTACACGTTTCCGTTAATTGCCTAATGTTGACCAATATGCCCTTTTGACCATAAAATGAGAATTTTGGATATGTGAAAGGACAATAATCTTTGCTACTGATTTATAAACATGTCCCTAAATTTTCACATCAGTTGGAGGTCTAGATTAGGAGTTATGCTCATTAGCGTAATTAGAACGCCTTTTAGTAATTAAACGGCGTCATTAGCATAAAGCCTATCTAAACCTAATTTTTGACACCAAAACTTTTACCCACTGATGTAATATAATATTTTGGGATTTTTAAAGATTTTTAATTATTTTTAACCTGCTCATAACCTAAGGTTATGGCGTTAATTCGGTAAACACCGATTATACCCTTCTTGTTTAAAAAAAAATGAGTTTTACATAGTATTTTGACACCAATCCAATTGCTACTGATTTTATATAATAAATGAAGTATTTTGAACTTTATAACCTGATCAGAAAACTCAGATTTCCTGTATAACCCGGAAATCGCTTAAAATGGCTTTTTACGCGTATTAAACGCATAGATTGGGTTTAAAACCATTTTGCCATATAAGACCTATTACCAACTGATATGACCTAATAAAATGAGTTATTCTACTGATGTATTCGGACCCGAATCTCAGAATTTTAATTAACCTCTTTTATAATCTTTAAAATGACCAAAATACCCCTACGGGGCTTATTTTGAGATTAAACTCGTTTTGGGCATAATGGAAGGTATCCTACTGATATCACAACATATTTAAGGCATATTAACTTAGGAAACCTGTATATGACACTTTTGGTTACTCGTTACGCACTTGTCGCGTTCGGGTCGGCTTATGTGACTAGTTTGCATATATTAACCGAAACGGGTCAAACCATATCATTTTCGTCTCAAAATCCAGAATGTGTTTAAGTTACCCATATTAAACAAGCATACAAGCTTGTCGGGTCAAAACCACATTCTAATCCGGTCTTCGCTTTATCATGCGTTTGAACCGTATCTTCCTTTTGAAAACTAATCGGTCTAAGTCAAGGCTTAATTAAAGACCCGTTAGGATTCTAATAGGTTATTAAAAACCTTCGTTCCAGATTAGCAGCCCAGTAAAAGCTATCTGTACTTGCTGAATTGATATACGGCTGGGATTGATTTTATATTTAGCTCAGGTAAATACTTTTAACTTATTTTACCTTATACGGGCTTGGGGTACGGTATATAAAATACCGCTTGGTCGGGCATTCGACCTTAATCATTTGGTGGTTAAGTATTATCGAGATGACCCGTTTAAAAATGTGTTTTGTTTGCTTAAACGCCTTTGGGGGGTTAATGACCATGTCCCGGATATCCTTGGCATCATTTACGAAATGGCCACGACCTAAGCACGGGGTGTAGGTGTACACCCGACAGCTGCATATGTAAAAACTGGTATCCCACCTAATGGAATCAGCCTTGTGGGCATTATACTTGTGGTGTGTCTATTGATCTTTAACCTGGCACGAACCGGGCTACTGAACGCATAAGAAACATGTAATTCTTTACAAGTATTATATTCAAATAATTATCCCAAGTTATAAAAGATATTTATGCCTCGAGCATTCAAATCAATTTTATTAAACTTTTCAAAATGAGTCGGTTAATTGTATTTACCAGTGTAAACTGACGTATTTTCCAAAAAGGGTAAGTGTAGGTACTATACGTAATAGGCTGGCTACTCCAAGCATCAATAATCAAGTCTCGCAAGCTCTAGATGTCAAAGTCTGTTGAACAGTTTTTCCTTTTATTTGATCCGCCTGTGGATCCTTTACTTTCCGTTGTAATACTTGATATTACTTTATATTCGGATTGTAATATATTTATCCTTAGACTTCCG
The DNA here is from genome assembly GCA_030545235.1 of Helianthus tuberosus. NCBI lineage: Eukaryota > Viridiplantae > Streptophyta > Magnoliopsida > Asterales > Asteraceae > Helianthus > Helianthus tuberosus. Next base: position 67,971,158 of record CM060434.1, on the reverse strand, counting down.
TTGTGCATTTAAATTGTGTTGTTTGACTATGATGGTATCAACTACGTCACGATACTCCCCACCGGGCCCACCGGTAATACGTGGAAATATCGGGGTGTGACAGGTTGGTATCAGAGCCAACATTGAGTGAATTAAACACTAGCCTTTTGTGTTTAATCTCAATGACACATTAGCACATTCCTTGACCTTCTGAGTCTAGACTTAACATAGGAATACTCTCAATCCTAATCTGGAAATTTTTGCTTCCAAATTTTTATATAAACGTCGCCAAGCGAAGAAGCTGTAATAGGAATTCTCCACATCCGGAGCCTTGAAATGCTGAGCTTCGTACCGCGGCTAGAATTAAACGAGCATCTGGGGAGGGAGAACTCAGACATAATATGAAGAAGAAACTCCTTTTGCTGAAGATCGTTTCTTTAATAGTCCTTATAGGGACATATTTATCTTTCCGTCCCTTAGAGGACAACATTATTCCTTTCAAGTCCCGTTTAGGGCAAACCTGAACTTTTAATTTTATAGTGGAATGACTAAATTTAAATTTTCATTCTAAACACGAAATATGAAATAAATGAAAAACAAAAATAACATTCCTTTTATAAGATCTACCATTATAATAAAATGGCAAAATCTAAAAAGGGCAAGACCTAGCCACGTGTCATTTTAAGACAAGGCCAAGATGGTAGTTCCTCAATTAGATTCAGATCCTTATTAACATCTCAATTTGGGATTGTTCTACGTTAATTATTAAAAAGAATCTTAAGGGTAAACCTAGCCTATATGAAAAGGCCAAGATGGTAGAACCTATTCAAAAGATTCAATTTCTTGTTAACCTCTGTAACATGTTAACATTCCTGGCAGACGTGGTTCGATAAAAATCGCATAAATCATCCTTACACTGGATTCTCCCGAAATCCTTTCTTATTTTGTGATCTAAACATCCATTAGGGATATAATGCCTACGGGCTATAATTAACGTCCTCTGAGACTAAAGACAGTGGTAGCCTACAACTCCGTGTCAAGAAAAGGCAAGGAACAACGTTCGAGCCTAAATACCTTGATTCTACGAGAATCATGACTTATAAATTAAACTTGTCCACGTGACTAAGCCTTTTGTGCTATTACTAACTTATAATTTAGGATTAATAGTGAAAATCCTGAATAAAATAAATATCATTCATTTCCTGCCAGTATAAATATTAAAAGAGAATCTTAAAAGGTATAACCTAGCTTGAACATCATTAAAGACCCAGCTAAGATGGTAAAACCTGTTTAAAAAGAGATTCAGATCCTTGTTAACATCTGCAAACATGTTAACACTCCCAGCAACAGTGATGCGATAAATCACACTTGTCATCTTTATATTAGGAATTTTCCAAACCCCTTATTTTAGCGTAAATGATCAAGATGGATCATGGCTAATAAACGTCAAACATGATGTACACATCAAAACATCCATTTTGGGATGTATACCTACGGGCAAAGATGAATGCATGAAAGAGATAGTTTTATTTCATAACTTCTTGTCAAGAAAATGAACTATGAAATTTTCCGATCCAAAGGAATCATCGATTATGTTTTAAATTTTTCCCTAGTGACAAGGCCCCTGTGCCATCAAGAGTCCTTTGGAACAAGCTCTTGTGCTATATAAAATGTCGGTACGACATTGACAGTCGTGATTTATGTCCCCTGTCTAATAAATACGAAGGATTATATTCCGTTTACACGCCAAGGATGGTTTATTTAAGAACCTAGGCAAAACATAATCAAATAATTTAAATACTATCTATTGGCCTATATGGTTTATTTATACCACAGCTATTTAATCATCAAATTCGACAATTCACCTTATAATTAAACCAATTATTACTACTTGGTTTGTAGCCTTCAAAGCTTCACCATGGCTGACTCCTCTGAAGCTCACAATCATCCAGTTGATCAGAATGATGATGTAAGACCGAACTTAACAAGCACCGAGTTACAGGCTATGATAAATACAGCCGTAAACAACGCTGTGGACCGTGTGTTGAAGGATCATAAGCGAAAGTGCGATAATACCCCAAATAAAGGTTGTAAAAAGGGTAAGACCGGTTCAAACCATAACCCGTCCAAGCCAAAGGAGGCAAAGCCCAAATGCAATAACTGCAGGAAGCAACATTCTGGAAAATGCACCATCGACCCACGTGCTAAATTATGTGGAATTTGAAAAACCAAGGGTCATAAGACCTTGGATTGCAAGAAGATGGAAGATGCGACCTGCCATGGTTGTGGCGAAAAAGGGCACATAAGGACCAGCTGCCCAAAGAAGGCGACTAAAGGAAAAGGCACTTTAAATGCGCAAGCTAAGCCTTGTGGAATTTGTAATAAAGAAGGGCACAAGACTTTGGAGTGCCAAGACATAAAGGACGCAACCTGCTATGGTTGCAATGAAATAGGGCACATCAAAACCAATTGCCCAAACAAAACCAAGAAGCCTGGGGACGCTAAGGAGACCAAAACTGGAAGCTCTCAAATGGATGCTCAAGAGGCTATCCAAGATGAAAATGTCACAACAGGTACTCTCTTTACCAGTCACGCTCATGCTAGAGTATTATTTGATTCAGGTTCAGATGAGTCTTTCGTAGACAATAGATTTTAAAAATCATTAAATCTGCCTGTTAAAAAAAAAAACTCTAAGCGTTAAGTGTAAAGTAAAATTTATCGATAGTACCTTAGAGACTGCTTCGGCAATATTAGATGGATGTTTTATATCCATTAGGAATCATTCTTTTCCACTGTCCTTGTTCCATTAAAATAGAGGGACTCGATATAATAATAGAAGATGGGTTGGTCATCCTGTAACCAAGCCCATACTTTATGTGACGAGAAATAAGTAGTTATCAAGACTCCTTATGGAGAGCCTTTGACCATTCTAGGAGACACTGGGTATGGATTGCCTAAGCACTTGTTGAATATGGTATTTAATACCAAAGATTTGAGTATGGAACACTCAGAAGAGACAAACAACAGTCGCGAGGCTGGAGATGCGGCAAATGTTAATGGTGCATCCAAGGTGAACCTCAACGTTAATGGAGTTAATCTCCAAAACTGTAATTAACGCAGCTATTAGAAAGGCTATAAGAAAAATTCATGAAAAGGCTCAAGGAGCCAAATACTGCTCGCTTTAAAACACATGTCACTGCTCATGAGAAGAGCTTTATTCATACTTCAATTGCGAAGGATAAACCAAACAAAATCATATATGGCAAAGAGCCCATTCTTTTTAGGATGTACTTAAAAGTACTTCGTCTCTTGAAAGTCAAGAGACTTCAATATTAAAAAGGGACCATCGATTGCAAGAAATCGTTAGATGAAGTAGAAACCATTAGGTATATCAGCGGTTATGCTGGAAAGGACATGGTAAGGTATACATCACAGCCATTCAATGACAATACTCTTAATTAGTAAGGACATTAATAAAGTCCACAAGAAGGACCCCCTTATACATTATGGGATGGTCCAAATTTTAAGGACCTCATTAGAAAAACCTATTTTCCGTTTCACGAAATGTAAAAAGATGAGGTAAGAATTTTCTGACTCTCGCCATAAAAGTTATAGGCTGTTGACAGTATGTTACAAATTTTAATGCATTGGCTAAGATGGTACCCTCATCAGTCTACCCAAAAATCTAAGCTTAATGCAAATAATTATTGGTGGTTAGCAGCGGCAATAAGAAGGCACATTAAGGTTCCAAAGCCTGCTTATTATAAATCCATTATGGATCTACCTCAGCTACTCACGTTACATAGATTAAGAAATAGCCAGTCAAAGCTGAGACTGCCCAAGTTTAAAAGGATTAAGAATGGAGGCGTTTAACCCTCCTGATGAATGATTAGAGGTAATTCACGTTAATAATGGCAACAGATAAATCCCTTATTTGGATTTGATTCCTAGGAGATACGTTTGGGTTCAGGTGCTGCTAAGTCTCTCATAAGATCTTAAGCTTAGCAAACTTCTAGAAATTTTCTCGTAAGAACCCCAGATATTAAGGGTAAGATAAAACTTACAGGTGAAATCATAAGAACCATTCCTTCTGTTCCTGTTATAAACCTTCAGGCGTAAAATTTTAGAAGTATCCTCTCTCCAGGTGTAATGCGTCAGCATTTAGAGTTGATATCTCTTTGATCTCTAACGATTGCGAATACCAAATAGTATGATAAAAAACGCCATATGAGGATTGGCATATCTTAATATGTTCCATAGATTGCTTCCATGCCTGATCAGTATGGAGGTTTAATGCATGGGACCACAAAGATATTCCAATGGTCATAGAGTATTAAAGTCAGCTAATGGTATTCAAAGGAGATATCCAGAATGGAATTATCCAAGTAAATGTTCCAGATCAAGGAATTCGTGGACTCGTAACGTAAATGTGTCACTTAATTGACACAAGCAATGATGGATGAAGTAGAGCCTGAGATTTGTAAAATCTCTGTAACCTCCTTGTATCTTGATTATCTTCTCCTAAGATTACCCTGTTTACCCCTGAGAGGCAAGAAGAGTTAAGGTTTATATCCCATTTAAGGCAGTATTATTACAAAATAACCAAGACGGCTAGTACCATCATTGGAAGAATCGAAACCCTGATTAACTAAGTTTAAAATAGAGGGTTCATATAGCCTAACTCAATATCCTGAGAATTCGGTATAGTTAATTATGAAAGACGGTTCATTTTGCTTATGCATTATTACCGCAACCCTAATTAGGCAACTATTAAGAATTGCCATCAGCTGCCCAGGATTGTCGATCTGTGTCGTAACCCCCGATCCCTAATTCCAGGGAACGGGCGGACGCGACCTCAGAGTTTCGGTGGTATCAGGTTATTAAATCTCGCAGCGGAATTTACATCAGGACTGTAGTTAGGAAATGTTTATCAGAGTAAAACCACCTTATTTACTATTAATAATCACATGGGTAAAACCCAAGTTTCTTGTTACAATACATTTATAGGGACAAACCCTATTTTATTGAATTTAAAACATCGTTTATTAGGTAACTTTTATAGCCACATTTTCCCCAAGCCTTCAGTGCTCTTCAGCTGGCTTTCATTAATTGGCTGTTCACATTGTGTTACCTGTAACGCGTTTTAAAAACATTTGTCAGTCGGAAATACTGGTGAGTGAATCCCAGTTTAATCAAGAAACATTTTATCAATTAAAACAGTATTGAGAGCGATCACATTGTTTATTTCTACACAATTACTCATTCAGTATTTCCACTCGACCGGATCTATGGCTATGGTCAAATTACCCATTGGCTAACTCGTCGTCCAATGGTAATGCACTGTCATTCCGACTTACTACTACTACTCGTAGTAATAAATTTTGTATACAAAACCCCATAATACCGGCAGTAATTGAAGAACTACAAAGACTCAATCACCGCTTAATCACATTTGTAAATAATTAAGGTTTTGTAAAACATTCCAAAAATGTTAACAAAAAGAGGATAAACTCACATTGCTATCTTAGGCTTTTCGTAAGGGTTTCCTGGATATAATCTATAATTTATACAAATGTACATTGGTTAGTACCATAACCCTTTGAAAATATAAATGATACCCTCCCCGAGACGGCATTCCAACAACTACGTCGGGCAGAACCACGACAGTTGTTACGGAACCCTAAATCAATCGGGCAGCGTAACTATTATGAAACTGGGGTTATAATACTTACAACAGAGCAGAACCTCGCTAATTAGGGGTACTATACTTGAAAATTATGCCAAATATCAGAGAATTCGAGATTGAGAATTGAGAATGAGCGACGGAAAACGAAAACTGATGCCTGCTATTTATATTGCTGATATCTGACTTCCATGCGGCCCGCGTAAGGTAAGGCTAAGCCTTACGCGACCCGCGTCAACACACGGTCAACATATAGCTTAGCTGATTCGATACGTAGGTCCGCCACGATGATGACACGTGTCATCACCGGGCTGCGCCATGTTTCTTGATCTATCGCGACCCGTGTCGACTATCAAAGACTCTTACACGGCCCGCTTTAACTTAATAAATCAGCGGAGTCAACTTCAGTCTTAATACCACCCGCGTGAGAGTTTGGGTGGGTCTACGTGGCCCGCCTCAACTCCATTTTTCTTATTTTTATTTTATTTTATATGTTATAATCTATTTAGGGCTCGGTTTTCACATACGGGGTGTAATATAAGACATATTGGGACATTTTATAATATATTAGAGGGTCGGAAATATTATGAGGGTGTTGGTTTTACAGAGGGTTGTTACATTCTCCCCACCTTATTTAGAGCTCGTCCTCGAGGTCTATTGGAATAAATATGGATATTTCCTTTGCATTTCTGACTCGAGTTCCCATGTGTACTCAGGTCCTCTTTTGGAGTCCTACTTCACTTTGACTAGAACTAGTCTCTTATGCTTGAGATTCTTGACTTTCCTGTCTTCAATTTGTAGAGGTCTTTCTACAAACTTGAGTTGTTCATTTACCTTTATATCCTTAAGAGGTACTATCAATGATTCATCAGCTAAACACTTTTTAAGATTAGATACATGAAACACATCATGTATTCCTGCCATTTCCTCTGGCAGTTGTAGCTGATAAGCTACAGGTCCTATTTTTCTAATAATCTTAAAAGGTCCAATATACCTGGGACTTAGCTTTCCCCGTTTGAGGAATCTTACCACTCCTTTCCAAGGAGAGACTTTCAATAATACTTTATCTCCTACTTGAAATTCCAATGGCTTGCGTCGGTTATTAGCATAACTCTTTTGTCGATCACGTGCTGCTTTTAGTCGTTCCTTGACTTGAATAATCTTGTCAGTTGTTTCTTGTACTATCTCAGGTCCAGATAGTTGCTTTTCCCCAATTTCTGCCCAACAGACTGGGGTTCGACACTTTCGTCCATAAAGTGCTTCAAATGGTGCAGCATTGATACTTGTGTGATAACTATTATTATAAGAAAATTCTATTAAAGGTAAGTGATCGTCCCAATTACCTCCAAAGTCAATTACACAAGCTCTAAGCATATCTTCCATTATCTTAATTGTCCTTTCACTTTGTCCATCTATTTGTGGATGATAAGCCGTACTTAACTTTAACTTGGTTCCCATTGCCTTTTGGAAACTTGACCAAAAATGAGATGTAAAGCGGCTATCCCTATCAGAAACAATTGATAAAGGAATGCCATGTAAAGAAACAATTTCATTTACATACAATTTAGATAATTGTTCCATACTAATTATTTCCTTCATTGGTAGAAAATGAGCTGACTTAGTTAGCCTATCTACAATCACCCAGATTGTATCATTTCCTTTCTTAATTTTGGGTAATTTAGTAACAAAATCCATTGTTATAAATTCCCATTTCCAAACTGGCATTTCTAATTGTTGTAACAAACCTGAGGGTTTCTGGTGTTCAGCTTTGACTTGTAAACATGTTAAACATTTTGAAACATAGGCTGCTATACCCTTTTTCATTCCTATCCACCTGAAATTTTTTCTTAAATCCTGGTACATTTTGTCACTTCCTGGATGCATTGTATATTTATACTTATGGGCTTCTTCTAATATACAATGACGTAGATTTCCAAATTTAGGTATCCACATTCTCTTTTCATGGAATCTCCAAATTCCATTTGTTCCTTGTTCCAATTCTTTTAGCATACCTTTTAATTTTTCAGAATCATCCTTGATTACTGATTCTTGTACTTTTCTTATCTGATCATTTAAATCTACTTGCAGATTTAATTTAAGAGAACGTACCCTTTTTGGTTTTTCATGATACTTTCGGCTTAAAGCATCTGCCACTATATTGGCTTTTCCTTCATGATACTAGATATCACAATCATAATCACTAAGAAATTCCATCCAACGTCTTTGTCTCATATTTAATTCTTTCTGCCCGAAAACATACCTTAAACCTTTGTGATCAGTAAATATGGTAAACTTACTACCATAAAGGTAATGTCTCCAAATCTTAAGAGCAAAAATTATAGCTCCTAATTCTAAATCATGGGTTGAATAATTCTCTTCATGATTCTTAAGTTGTCTAGATGCGTAAGCTATAACCTTTTGACGTTGCATCAATACACATCCATAACCTAATTTAGAAGCATCACAATAAACTTGTGACAACCCTCCCTAAACCAGGTATCCGTACGACTTAATTAATAATTAATTACTGCTTAATTACTGTGCTTGCTTGAACTTGTGAATAAACTGCTACGTGAATACTGATACATGTACTTACTTGCATCATACTTTACTTACTGTCACTACATTATTTACATGCTGAACCTTAGTGACAAACATGATGCACAAAAAGCACAGTAGCACTATAACGGATAACCTATTGAACATGCTGATAAAGCCAGCATCAGGCAAACACTGCCTCTAAGGCCTGTATGAGCCAGAAATATTTTACCACACTAGTGGTGAGTGTAGGGATACAAGGGTTGTAGAACTGCGTCTCTAGGAATAAGTTACAATGACTGGATGTGCCTAAAACGTACTCTAAGTACAAAATTCAGCACTTTACATGAAAATTCAGCTTTTAGCTAACTAATAAAGTGCCAAAACATGAGAAAAATATTACTAGACACTTTCCAAAGTGTCAGAAATGAGTGGTGTCACTAAAAAGGGTATTAACGACACTTTAAAGCTTTGTTAACGCTTTAACAGATTACTATCCAACCGAACAACCGGACTTTACCCGGAACCTGAAAATATTGTTATTTTCATTATTTATCTTTTTCTGAGCCAGTTAGGGTCCCTGAATACCCTAACACCCATTGTAACGCATGACACACCACTAACCAGGTTAAGCACTTAACTAACTTACTTAACCTAACTAATGTCCAACCAATTAGTTGAAAATGGACTAGAACCCCCCCCCCCCTCACTAACCGTCCCCAACTAGAGGGGACACACTTTGTACAAAATTTGATTATTATAATCTAATGTGTTTAAAATCTAGAAGACATATGGTCTATTGGATAATTATCTCAAGCTTTGCCTATAAGATCTAACCTAAACACACATAACTTTCACATTACACAACTCAACTTCAAACACTCCTCTCTCTCTCTCAAAGGCTTCGGCCGAACACCCCCTTGAACACACCACCATTTTCGAGTCTTGATCAACCAATTCCAAGCTCATATAAGTGTCAAGGATCCCGCATAAGGAGTCTTGGTGCAAACGGAAGGCGAAGGACCTCACTCTCTTGCTTTTATCCACCCTATTTGCGTCTAGATTCTTCCCTAGCCTCGAGCTAGTGGTATGTTGCTTAAATTACCTACTCGAACTATTTTAAAGTGGTTAATATGATTTGTAACGGTTAAAACTCGTAAACATACAAGATGACACACAAAAGTCTACTTAAAATGCTATAATTGTTGGGTAAAAGCTCATATGTTGTGTAAAACTGGTAGTATTTGATTTGTGTGATTATTTGGACCCGATCTATGTTGTGGTAGCTCGGATCGTCATTTAACCCGGATTGGTCATGATCATAGATCATGACATAAGGTTGTTTTGAAAGTAATAAGGGTTAAAGGATGAAACTCTACCACACACGAAACATGAACTTGTGTAAAAGCGATTTTGCTTGTGAAATAGTGTTTAAAACTAGTAGATCTACGTATCTACAAGCGGTATTTTCAAAGGACCACGTGTCAAGAGAAAACATACTTTAAAGACGGATCTTACACTAACACGAATGGTTTTTAGAACACACAAGTGTGTAAACACTTGTGTAACACAAAGTTTCGACAAAATAACTATTTTTGGAAAAGATGACGAGAAGATGTAAAGATGGAATTTCTTTAAAAACGAGGTTTTTACAAAATCGGATTGCTTTATATAAAGATCCACTAAAAGTAATGGGATTTACTTCATAGTTTGGATAAATCACAAGTTCATAAAATTTATGCGATTTATATACATATTTTGACTAGTTTGTGATTTGAACATTGTTTTGATTGAATAAGAAGATTGTTGGTTTGATTTATAAAAGAAAAAGATACGCTTAAAAGCGTGGCCACCTCCAGTTACAGAGGAAACTCTGGCGAAATTTTTCCAAAAACCTAACACTTAGAGATATTTTCACTATAAGTGTTAGAGATACTTGTCGACTTGTTTTCAAACTATGAATTTCGCCACGACTTTATTTACAAAATATCGGAGGTGGGATTTCACAAAATAAAACGTGATACATATATATATTTAGTATATATTTTTCACAACATCACTTGTATAAGTGTTTATGATTATTTTGTGAACTACGTAAATATTATTTTTAGGGTAAAAATAATATTACTAAGTATTATTTTGGGAAAATTACATGTATTAAAATATAATATTTTTGGGAAGAATATTTATATTTTGAAGTTGGAAATAAAATATATTTTAAGTGAGACTTAATAATATATTCCGAAATTATACGAACACACATGTATTAAATCCCCCATCCTTGGGAAGGAAAATGACTACCAAGTATACAAAAATATAAACACGAAATAGTTGCCTAACTATTTCCCAAAACTTAAACTATAAAGCTAAGGAACGGCCGTCCGTCTAATAGAGTTAGTACGTGTAGGTCGACATACAGCTGCTTGATTTGGAGGCATACTTGGTAGAGACGCACCATTGTGAGTTCATGTCCCCCTTTTTCTCTTAACTGTTTTCAGTTTTTATACTGCGGGGGTGAAATACATGTTACTTTGATTACAAGTACTTTATACATGGTATGGTTAGCGTAAGGAGGTTTACTACTTAGATCATGTGAGTGGGTAGGCAGAAACTGGAGGCCATTAATCCTCATTGTAGGACCGAGGGACGTAAGCGGTAGATCTATCTGGGTGTAGCGAGCCCAGCCCCAGGCCCAACCAGAACGGACCTCGGGGTGACTTTGTACCCAACGCTAAATCTGCTAGGTTTGAGTCTTCCTACTTGCACTTCACACATATCAATGGCCTTGCAAACCATTGGTGATCTCTTTTCCTTATTTGCTACATACCAGGATTTTTATACATACAAAGGTTTATTTACTCACTTACACATGAACTCGCTCAACATTATTGTTGATTTTTCAACTTACATGTATTTCAGGGAATTAAAGATCTGGCGCGGTATGTTATGTTTTCCCGCTGCATATGGGTTCCGAGGTCATCCCAGTTTAGGAAATGTGACTTCTTCCTGGACGAGTCACAAATCTTAAACTGCGTTTATGTCATGTTGATGTTTATGTTTGTTGAACAATGTCATTAGGAGGTGGTTTCCGTTAAGACAATGTTGTTGTATTTGGTTTTTAAAACTTAATCTATGGATGATCTTGCATGATTTTATTTCATATAGCTTTGTTATGGTTAAGCTATGGTATTAAGGAGTCACACCAAATTAACCACGCTTCCGCAAAGCCAGGGTGTGACAAAACTACGAAATCTTCAGTTCCTTCTGGTAATGCTAGTATGGGGGTATGGGTTAATCTTTGCTTAAGGATTCTAAATGCTTCTTCTTGTTTTAATCCCCATTCAAACTTAACAGATTTACAAGTTAACTTAGTTAAGGGAATGGCTATTCTAGAGAAATCTTTAATAAATCTTCTTTAATAACCAGCCAATCCTAAGAAACTTCTAACTTCAGTTGGTGACTCAGGGGTTTTCCATTTAGTAATTGCCTCGATCTTTGTTGGATCTACATGAATTCCTTCATGATTGACTAGGTGTCCAAGGAATTGTACATGTTCTAACCAAAATTCGCACTTTGAAAACTTAGCATAAAGCTTTTCCTTTCTTAATAAACTTAAAAGTGCGTGCAAATGTCTTGCATGATCCTCTTTACTCTTAGAATAAATTAGAATATCATCTATGAATACAATTATGAATTTATCCAAATATGGCTTACATATTCGGTTCATCATGTCCATAAATGCAGCTGGGGCATTGGTTAAACCAAATGGCATAACAGTAAATTCATAATGACCATACCTTGTTCTAAATGTGGTCTTAGGAATATCTTCTTCCTGTACCTTTAATTGATGATATCCTGACCTTAAATCGATCTTAGAGAAAAATCGAGCTCCTTGCAGTTGATCAAACAAATCATCGATTCTCGGTAATGGATACCGATTCTTAATCGTAACTTTGTTTAATTCACGGTAGTCATTGCACATACGCATTGATCCGTCCTTCTTTTTAACAAACAATATCGGCGCTCCCCATGGCGACGAACTCGGTTGTATAAATCCTTTCTCCAACAGTTCATCTAATTGTTTCTTCAATTCTTGCATTACTGCAGGTGCCAATCGATAAGGTGCTTTGGCAATCGGTGCTGTTCCTGGTATTAAATGAATTCTGAATTCAACTTCTCTGTCTGGAGGTTGCCCTGGCAATTCTTCTGGAAATACATCTGAAAACTGAGATACTGCTGGAATATCTTTTAAATCCTTTCCTTTAGTGTTAATGATTAAAGAAATCAAATACACTATAGAACCTTTTCTCATACAACTTGCAGTTTTCATCACAGAGATAAATTTAGTTGACCTAGAAGTTTTATCTCCTTTAATTGTGATCATTTTACCTTTTGGTGAATTTACTTGAATTAACTTTTGATCACTTAAAATACTGGCTTTATTGGCTATTAACCAATCCATTCCTAAAACAACATCAAATCCTGCCAAATTCATGGGATATAGGTTTGCAATAAATTTCTGATTTAAAATTTCTATTCTTGCTCCCTACAAGATTTCAGAAATTCTAACGGTTTCTCCATTAGCTGTCTCTACTACGCATTCTTGTGGTAGTTTAGTTAATGACTGATTTAGAAATTTGCAAAACGATGTATTAATAAAACTTTGGTTTGCACCAGAGTCAAATAATACTTTAGCAAAAACATCATTAACTAAAAACGTACCAGCTATGACATCTGGGATCATCTTAGCTTCTTCTGCAGTCAGAATAAATGCTCTAGCATTTTTAGTATTCTTATTGTCTGGAGCTGGAGCTAATGGGACTAGGAGAATTGGCTAGTGGGACTAGGAGAATTGGCTAGTGGGACTAGGAGAATTGGCTAGTGGGACTAGGGGAATTGGCTAGTGGGACTAGGAAGAGCAGTCTGAGAGGCTGGGAGGCTAGTGGGACTAGGAGAATTATTTGAATGCTTACTTGGTGACTTATGTGATTAATTGATTGTATGATTGATTGTTTGTGCATGTTTGTGTTTATGTTACAGACACCATGGACACCTCTGGCACAGGTGACTCAGACACCACAGGACCTAGACCTATAGTATCAGACGACCTAGAGTCTTCGGAGCGCGAGGTTCACACATCCGACGTTACTAGCACAGACGAGGAAGACTTTCAGCCCTTTGCTTTACCTGATGGTGCTGATGAGCTCGCTGATGGCCCTTTGGCCGGGGACCTACCGTTAGTGGAGATCCCTGCTCCCATACCGTTGGCTTCATATCCTGCTTACGATTTACTCCTCGACGCCGACGTTGACGATGACGTTGATCTGTTTAATGACGAGCCCTTAGAGGATGAGGTTCAGGGCGAGGCCCTTCTTGCTGCTGGTGATCTTTTGATGATCGCAGATGCTCCCGCCGAGGAGTCACCTGCTCACTCTCCGATCCCAGACTCTTTCGAGTCTGTGGCCTCCGCACCTTCACACACTCAGAGTGCGCAGCACTTTTCTCCTAGATCAGATCCCGACCAGGCATCCTCTGTTGCCCCTATTCCTAGTTTTGCTTTTGACCACGATGATTTGGAGGATTCCGATCCTGTCTTTCCCCCAGGATTCGACCCAGATGAGGATATAGAGTTTATAGCCATGGATCAGCCCATGGAGGATCCAGTCTACCCAGTTGATCCCATCGACCCTGAGTTCGATTTTGAGATGGCCTTTGATGATCCCGAGCTTGCCATGGCCCCTGAGCAGGTAGCCGCTCTAGACCCTGCGTTTGAGCACGACCCAGTTCATGCTGACGCACCTATTATTGAGCCTGTCGTTGCTGACCCACCTATTGATGATCACCCTGTAGATGCTCCGTTGTTGGAGGGCGATCATGTCATTGCTGCTGATCATGTTGATCCCCCACTTATTGCTGATGCACCAGTTGACCCTCTTATTGCACCTCACCTTGATCCTATGCCTGTACAGTTTGATCGAGCACTTTTTGAGGCACGGATTGACCCACGAGATGAGCACGCCCAGTGTGGGTGGATTCCTGCTGATGATGAGGTTCCACCTATTCCTCCTCATACCACTGATGCACGTCACGTTGATTTCTCTTTTTCATTTGCACAGTACACACCTCCAGCGCGACCTGGAGAGGGTTCTTCGGCTCACCCTTTTGGACATGTACCGGTACCTATCCCTGCTATACCACCGTCTGCTACTTTTCCCCCTGTTTCTCCATTTCATGTGGCACCTTTTGATCCAGCCAGTGAGCCGTTTCTCTGGACGTCACCTTCTGTTATGCCACCGACTGACCCCTACCATTCCTTCCATATGGGGTATACTATTGAGGACGTTTTGATGTCTTTTGTCGCCCAGCACGAGGCACACACGCAGCGCATTCAGGAGCTTGAGAGAGCCCAGCCGCCGCCGTGTCAGTGCCAGGGTCAGACCCACTCTCCTTTGCAGCCCTCTCGACCTTTACCACCAGACTATGCTGCACGCCTTTTGGCACTTGAGCAGCAGGTTGCTTCTTGGTTGCGTACCCAGAGAGCCATGGAGGAGGACTGGCTCCTTTTGCGTCGCTTGTTTTACACTCACTTTCCCCCTCCTCCACCACCATCCGTGTAGAGCTCTTCAGTACCGTGTGGGTAGACGTTGGTGAGAAGACGGCGAATGCTTTAGACTGCACAACATTTTTGGAGACTACATTTTGATTCTGACTTTTGTTGATGTATATGGGATGTATTGACACTGAGTTGATATAGTTTTTGGACTAGGGTGATGTAGCCCTTAGTCGACTGATGTTGTATGACACTGTGATGTACTTGTACGCTTACTATGTGGTCTCAATATATGGCAATCGCAATATTCTCATCATATTTGATGCTTGATTTGGTTACTTATATTCTATGACATGAGATGTTGTGTGATTAATGTTTGTGACATGGGATGTTGTGTGATTGATATGATTATAACATGAGATGTTATGTACTATTACTATCATAATAAAGCATACGTATTATAACATGGGATCTTTATTATGGCCTGACCGACGTAAACCCATCTTTTAGAAGATGCCGCCGAGACGTCAAACGCCGTTGCCTACCAATGAGGCAGAACTCCAACAAGTCATCGTTGCTGCCATCGCGCAATACGCCGCCTCGCAGGGAGGACCCAGCGGAAGCAGCTCAAACAACAATGGCAACAACAATCCACCTCATGGTAATACTAAGTCATTAAGACATACCATGACCCAACTGGATATCTATAGCAATGATGCTAATGCCGATCATATGTTGTAACGTATGTGCAGGGTGCACCTACAAGCAGTTTCTAGACTGCAAACCGGTCAACTTTGATGGCACAGGAGGTGCTGTCGCTTTTGTTCGTTGGGCTGAGAAGACTGAATCTGTTCTCCGCATGAGCAAATGTGCACTAGACCAGCAAGTCTCCTACATTTCTGGGCTATTTTTGGATGGAGCCCTATCTTGGTGGAATTTGCAAGTACAGACACTTGGTGAAGCTGCTGCCTACGCGCTAACCTGGACCGAACTGAAGGAACTCATGCGCAAAAAGTACTGCTCTCGCGCGGAAATCCAAAGATTGGAAACTGAGTTCTGGCACTTGAAAATGGAAGGTCCAAAGATCGCAAAATACGTTCAAAGGTTCCATGACTTATCACATGTGGTACCCTACATGGTCACTCCGGAGTTCAAGCGGATTGAACGTTTCATTTGGGGATTAGCTCCTCAAATCATAAGCATGGTAACCTCATCCAAGCCTGCGACCATTACTGAGGCAATTGATTTGAGCGTGGCTCTCACAGAGGAGGCTATTCGCCTGAACAAGTTTTCTGATGTTGAGCCTAAGAAGAAAGAGACTCACGTCGAGTCATCAGGAGGTAACAAACGGAAGTTCTCGAACTTCAAGCAGGGCGCCAGTGTGGTTGTTAAGAAAGGAGAGCAAAATGCGCCAGCTCAGGATGCAGCTGGTGGTAGGAAGAAAGGGAAGGGATATATGGGCACCCAGCCCAAATGCGATACCTGCCAACGCCACCATTCTGACCGATGCGGGCCAAAAGTATGTGAAGCTTGTGGAAAGACTGGTCACTTGAAGGATTCTTGTTGGGCTAGTGCTGGCCGGGGAGGCCAAGGAGGATTTGGGAATAGAAATAATCGTGGTGGTAATGGGAATCGCCCACAAGGAAACAATGGAGGAAACGGGAATCAAGGCAACAATGTTAATCAAGCGGGCGCCGTGAATCGTAACCAGAGGAATGATCAAGCTGGTGGAAACGGGCAAAGACTTGGATGCTTTAACTGTGGAGATATTGGGCATTTTAAAAGGAACTGCCCAGAGTTAAACCAAGCCCGGGGAAGAGTGTTCCAAATCGAAGCGAGGGAAGCGCGCCAGGATCCCAATGTTGTCACTGGTACGTTCCCTGTAAACCAGCGCTATGCATCCGTTTTATTTTATACTGGTGCTGATTATAGTTTCGTATCGTTAGAATTTAAGAATATGCTTGGTTTAGCCGCTAGTAAGTTAGATATCCCCTACTCAATCGAATTGGCCAATGGGAAGTTAGTAGAAGCCAATGAAGTTATCAGAGGTTGTGTGATCGAATTGGGAGAGCGTGAGTTTGCTCTGGATCTACTACCAGTCCAGTTGGGAAGCTTCGACGTGGTGGTAGGAATGGATTGGTTATCAGGCAACAAGGCTGAGATAGTTTGTCACGAAAAGGTCGTTCATATCCCAACCGAAGATGGCGAAACAATTGTGGTTCACGGGGAGAAGCGCGATACGCCATTGAGAATCATCAGCTGCCTGAAAGCGCGGAAGTGTTTGCAGAAAGGATGTGCTGCCTTCCTGGCACACATTGTGGATAAGAAGGCTGCTGAGCCGAGAATCGAAGACATCCCTGTCGTGAGGGAATATCCAGAAGTCTTCCCAGAGGACTTACCTGGACTGCCACCTCAGAGGCAAGTAGAGTTCCGCATTGACTTAGTCCCAGGCGCCGCACCTGTGGCTAAGGCGCCTTATAGACTTGCTCCGTCTGAGATGTAGGAACTGTCGACACAACTTCAAGAGTTGTTAGACAAGGGATTTATCCGACCAAGCTTCTCGCCTTGGGGAGCTCCGGTCCTGTTTGTCAAGAAGAAGGACGGTAGTTTTCGTATGTGCATCGACTACAGAGAATTGAACAAGCTGACGATCAAGAATAGATATCCTCTGCCAAGAATCGATGATCTATTCGACCAACTGCAAGGTTCAAGATTTTATTCAAAGATCGACCTTCGATCTGGATACCATCAGTTAAGGATACAAGAGGAGAGTATCCCGAAGACAGCCTTCAGAACTCGTTATGGACACTACGAGTTCCTTGTTATGCCGTTTGGTTTGACAAACGCACCTGCAGTCTTTATGGACTTGATGAATAGAGTTTGCAAGCCGTACTTGGACAAGTTCGTGATTGTGTTTATCGACGACATCTTGATCTATTCAAGGACAAAGGCTGAGCACGAACAGCATTTAAGAGCTATTTTGGAATTGCTGAAGAAGGAACAGTTGTATGCCAAGTTCTCTAAGTGCAAGTTTTGGCTACGTGAAGTACAATTTCTTGGACACGTGGTGAACGGAGATGGAATCCATGTGGATCCAACCAAGATCAAAGCGATTAAGAATTGGGAAACGCCAAAGACACCAACCGAGATTCGACAATTCTTGGGTTTGGCTGGCTACTATCGAAGATTCATTGAGGATTTTTCAAAAATCGCTCAACCATTGACGCTCCTCACGCAGAAAGATAAGAAGTTTGATTGGGGAATCAAACAGGAAGAAGCGTTCCAGATATTGAAGGATAAGCTCTGCAATGCGCCAATCTTAGCACTACCGGAAGGTACAGATGATTTCATGGTATACTGTGACGCCTCGCGTCAAGGATTGGGTTGTGTGTTGATGCAACGCCAAAAGGTTATTGCTTACGCATCACGTCAACTGAAAGTGCACGAAAAGAACTATACCACACATGATTTGGAACTTGGCGCAGTGGTTTTTGCATTAAAGATCTGGAGACACTACCTTTATGGTACAAAGTGTACAATTTTTACAGATCACAAGAGCCTACAACACATATTCAACCAGAAGGAGCTGAATATGAGGCAGAGACGATGGGTTGAGTTGCTGAACGATTACGACTGCGAGATAAAGTATCATCCAGGGAAGGCGAATGTAGTCGCCGATGCCCTAAGTCGAAAGGAGAGGATCAAGCCCATAAGGGTTAGGGCTTTAGAAATGATTATCCGAACCGATCTTTCCTTGCGCATTCGTGCCGCGCAGAAAGAAGCTCTCAAGGAAGGAAACCTTGAAGAAGAATATCTCCGTGGGATGGAGAAGCTACTGGTACCAAACGAGGAAGGAACGTTATGTTTTGAGAAAAGGATTTGGGTTCCTTGGTTTGGAGGTTTAAGGAAAGTTATATTTGATGAAGCTCACAAGTCGCGGTACTCTATCCACCCAGGAGCGGATAAGATGTACCAAGATCTCAAAGATTATTATTGGTGGCCTAGGATGAAAGGCGATGTTGCTGTTTATGTGACCAAATGTTTAACATGCGCTAAGGTTAAAGCGGAATACCAGAAGCCTTCAGGACTTCTGCAACAACCTGAGATATCCAAGTGGAAATGGGAACAAATCTCAATGGATTTTATTACGAAGTTGCCAAGAACGCCAAGAGGCCATGACACTATTTGGGTAATAGTGGATCGATTAACGAAGTCAGCACACTTCTTACCTATCAGAGAGAAGGATAATACGAGCAAATTGGCTGAAATTTATATGAGAGAGAACGTCGCACGTCATGGAGTGCCTCTCTCGATCATCTCTGATAGAGACGGAAGGTTTGTGTCAAGGATATGGCAATCCTTCCAAGAAGCTTTTGGATCGCAATTGAATCTGAGCACTGCGTTTCATCCGCAAACTGACGGTCAAAGCGAGCGAACGATACAGACTTTGGAAGACATGCTGAGAGTGTGTGTTATGGATTTGGGCGGTAGCTGGGATAAGCATTTGCCTTTGGTCGAATTTTCATACAACAACAGCTACCACACCAGTATTGGTGTCGCGCCATTTGAAGCCCTTTACGGACGCAAGTGCCGATCACCCCTATGCTGGGCTGACGCAGGTGATAGGCAGCTTGCTGGTCCCGAAATCGTCCAAGAGACGACAGACAAGATTGCGCAGATTCTAAAACGCATCGAAGCAGCTCGCCGCAGACAGAAAGCCTATGCAGATCCAAACCGGAAACACTTGGAATTCCAAGTGGGAGAAATGGTTCTATTGAAAGTTTCACCCTGGAAGGGTGTGGCACGCTTCGGAAAGCGTGGGAAGTTAAATCCGCGCTACATTAGTCCTTTCAGAATTTTGGAAAGAATAGGACTAGTAGCATACAAGCTGGACTTACCTGCTGAACTCCATTCAGTTCACGATACATTTCATGTATCCAACCTGAAGAAAAGTCCAACTCAAGATAACATTGCCATTCCCATCGACGAGATTCATGTTGACGACACGCTCCATTTCGTTGAAGAACCAGTTGAGGTTACGGATTGGAAAGTAAACAAGACCCGCCGGAGCAGTGTCAAGCTCGTCAAAGTTCGTTGGAATGCCAGACACGGTCCTGAGTACACCTGGGAGCGTGAGGACCGGATGAAAGAGAAATACCCCCACCTATTTCCTAAGAACCCTGCATCTACAAGCAGAACTTAAAATTTCGGGACGAAATTTTTCTAACGGGGGGAGAATGTGACAACCCTCACTAAACCAGGTATCCGTACGACTTAATTAATAATTAATTACTGCTTAATTACTGTGCTTGCTTGAACTTGTGAATAAACTGCTACGTGAATACTGATACATGTACTTACTTGCATCATACTTTACTTACTGTCACTACATTATTTACATGCTGAACCTTAGTGACAAACATGATGCACAAAAAGCACAGTAGCACTATAACGGATAACCTATTGAACATGCTGATAAAGCCAGCATCAGGCAAACACTGCCTCTAAGGCCTGTATGAGCCAGAAATATTTTACTACACTAGTGGTGAGTATAGGGATACAAGGGTTGTAGAACTGCGTCTCTAGGAATAAGTTACAATGACTGGATGTGCCTAAAACGTACTCTAAGTACAAAATTCAGCACTTTACATGAAAATTCAGCTTTTAGCTAACTAATAAAGTGCCAAAACATGAGAAAAATATTACTAGACACTTTCCAAAGTGTCAGAAATGAGTTGTGTCACTAAAAAGGGTATTAACAACACTTTAAAGCTTTGTTAACGCTTTAACAGATTACTATCCAACCGAACAACCGGACTTTACCCGGAACCTGAAAATATTGTTATTTTCATTATTTATCTTTTTCTGAGCCAGTTAGGGTCCCTGAATACCCTAACACCCATTGTAACGCATGACACACCACTAACCAGGTTAAGCACTTAACTAACTTACTTAACCTAACTAATGTCCAACCAATTAGTTGAAAATGGACTAGAACCCCCCCCCCCCCTCACTAACCGTCCCCAACTAGAGGGGACACACTTTGTACAAAATTTGATTATTATAATCTAATGTGTTTAAAATCTAGAAGACATATGGTCTATTGGATAATTATCTCAAGCTTTGCCTATAAGATCTACACTAAACACACATAACTTTCACATTACACAACTCAACTTCAAACACTCCTCTCTCTCTCTCAAAGGCTTCGGCCGAACACCCCCTTGAACACACCACCATTTTCGAGTCTTGATCAACCAATTCCAAGCTCATATAAGTGTCAAGGATCCCGCATAAGGAGTCTTGGTGCAAACGGAAGGCGAAGGACCTCACTCTCTTGCTTTTATCCACCCTATTTGCGTCTAGATTCTTCCCTAGCCTCGAGCTAGTGGTATGTTGCTTAAATCACCTACTCGAACTATTTTAAAGTGGTTAATATGATTTGTAACAGTTAAAACTCGTAAACATACAAGATGACACACAAAAGTCTACTTAAAATGCTATAATTGTTGGGTAAAAGCTCATATGTTGTGTAAAACTGGTAGTATTTGATTTGTGTGATTATTTGGACCCGATCTATGTTGTGGTAGCTCGGATCATCATTTAACCCAGATTGGTCATGATCATAGATCATGACATAAGGTTGTTTTGAAAGTAATAAGGGTTAAAGGATGAAACTCTACCACACACGAAACATGAACTTGTGTAAAAGCGATTTTGCTTGTGAAATAGTGTTTAAAACTAGTAGATCTACGTATCTACAAGCGGTATTTTCAAAGGACCACGTGTCAAGAGAAAACATACTTTAAAGACGGATCTTACACTAACACGAATGGTTTTTAGAACACACAAGTGTGTAAACACTTGTGTAACACAAAGTTTCGACAAAATAACTATTTTTGGAAAAGATGACGAGAAGATGTAAAGATGGAATTTCTTTAAAAACGAGGTTTTTACAAAATCGGATTGTTTTATATAAAGATCCACTAAAAGTAATGGGATTTACTTCATAGTTTGGATAAATCACAAGTTCATAAAATTTATGCGATTTATATACATATTTTGACTAGTTTGGGATTTGAACATTGTTTTGATTGAATAAGAAGATTGTTGGTTTGATTTATAAAAGAAAATGATACGCTTAAAAGCGTGGCCACCTCCAGTTACAGAGGAAACTCTGGCGAAATTTTTCCAAAAACCTAACACTTAGAGATATTTTCACTATAAGTGTTAGAGATACTTGTCGACTTGTTTTCAAACTATGAATTTCGCCACGACTTTATTTACAAAATATCGGAGGTGGGATTTCACAAAATAAAACGTGATACATATATATATTTAGTATATATTTTTCACAACATCACTTGTATAAGTGTTTATGATTATTTTGTGAACTACGTAAATATTATTTTTAGGGTAAAAATAATATTACTAAGTATTATTTTGGGAAAATTACATGTATTAAAATATAATATTTTTGGGAAGAATATTTATATTTTGAAGTTGGAAATAAAATATATTTTAAGTGAGACTTAATAATATATTCCGAAATTATACGAACACACATGTATTAAATCCCCCATCCTTGGGAAGGAAAATGACTACCAAGTATACAAAAATATAAACACGAAATAGTTGCCTAACTATTTCCCAAAACTTAAACCATAAAGCTAAGGCACGGCCGTCCGTCTAATAGAGTTAGTACGTGTAGGTCGACATACAGCTGCTTGATTTGGAGGCATACTTGGTAGAGACGCACCATTGTGAGTTCATGTCCCCCTTTTTCTCTTAACTGTTTTCAGTTTTTATACTGCGGGGGTGAAATACATGTTACTTTGATTACAAGTACTTTATACATGGTATGGTTAGCGTAAGGAGGTTTACTACTTAGATCATGTGAGTGGGTAGGCAGAAACTGGAGGCCATTAATCCTCATTGTAGGACCGAGGGACGTAAGCGGTAGATCTATCTGGGTGTAGCGAGCCCAGCCCCAGGCCCAACCAGAACGGACCTCGAGGTGACTTTGTACCCAACGCTAAATCTGCTAGGTTTGAGTCTTCCTACTTGCACTTCACACATATCAATGGCCTTGCAAACCATTGGTGATCTCTTTTCCTTATTTGCTACATACCAGGATTTTTATACATACAAAGGTTTATTTACTCACTTACACATGAACTCGCTCAACATTATTGTTGATTTTTCAACTTACATGTATTTCAGGGAATTAAAGATCTGGCGCGGTATGTTATGTTTTCCCGCTGCATATGGGTTCCGAGGTCATCCCAGTTTAGGAAATGTGACTTCTTCCTGGACGAGTCACAAATCTTAAACTGCGTTTATGTCATGTTGATGTTTATGTTTGTTGAACAATGTCATTAGGAGGTGGTTTCCGTTAAGACAATGTTGTTGTATTTGGTTTTTAAAACTTAATCTATGGATGATCTTGCATGATTTTATTTCATATAGCTTTGTTATGGTTAAGCTATGGTATTAAGGAGTCACACCAAATTAACCACGCTTCCGCAAAGCCAGGGTGTGACAAAACTACGAAATCTTCAGTTCCTTCTGGTAATGCTAGTATGGGGGTATGGGTTAATCTTTGCTTAAGGATTCTAAATGCTTCTTCTTGTTTTAATCCCCATCCAAACTTAACAGATTTACAAGTTAACTTAGTTAAGGGAATGAATTCCTTCATGATTGACTAGGTGTCCAAGGAATTGTACCTGTTCTAACCAAAATTCGCACTTTGAAAACTTAGCATAAAGCTTTTCCTTTCTTAATAAACTTAAAAGTGCGTGCAAATGTCTTGCATGATCCTCTTTACTCTTAGAATAAATTAGAATATCATCTATGAATACAATTATGAATTTATCCAAATATGGCTTACATATTCGGTTCATCATGTCCATAAATGCAGCTGGGGCATTGGTTAAACCAAATGGCATAACAGTAAATTCATAATGACCATACCTTGTTCTAAATGCGGTCTTAGGAATATCTTCTTCCTGTACCTTTAATTGATGATATCCTGACCTTAAATCGATCTTAGAGAAAAATCGAGCTCCTTGCAGTTGATCAAACAAATCATCGATTCTCGGTAATGGATACCGATTCTTAATCGTAACTTTGTTTAATTCACGGTAGTCAATGCACATACGCATTGATCCGTCCTTCTTTTTAACAAACAATATCGGCACTCCCCATGGCGACGAACTCGGTTATATAAATCCTTTCTCCAACAGTTCATCTAATTGTTTCTTCAATTCTTGCATTACTGCAGGTGCCAATCGATAAGGTGCTTTGGCAATCGGTGCTGTTCTTGGTATTAAATGAATTCTGAATTCAACTTCTCTGTCTGGAGGTTGCCCTGGCAATTCTTCTGGAAATACATCTGAAAACTGAGATACTACTGGAATATCTTTTAAATCCTTTCCTTTAGTGTTAATGATTAAAGAAATCAAATACACTATAGAACCTTTTCTCATACAACTTGCAGTTTTCATCACAGAGATAAATTTAGTTGACCTTGAAGTTTTATCTCCTTTAATTGTGATCATTTTACCTTTTGGTGAATTTACTTGAATTAACTTTTGATCACATAAAATACTGGCTTTATTGGCTATTAACCAATCCATTCCTAAAACAACATCAAATCCTGCCAAATTCATGGGATATAGGTTTGCAATAAATTTCTGATTTAAAATTTATATTCTTGCTCCCTACAAGATTTCAGAAATTCTAACGGTTTCTCCATTAGCTGTCTCTACTACGCATTCTTGTGGTAGTTTAGTTAATGACAGATTTAGAAATTTGCAAAACGATGTATTAATAAAACTTTGGTTTGCACCAGAGTCAAATAATACTTTAGCAAAAACATCATTAACTAAAAACGTACCAGCTATGACATCTGGGATCATCTTAGCTTCTTCTGCAGTCAGAATAAATGCTCTAGCATTTTTAGTATTCTTATTGTCTGGAGCTGGAGCTAATTTCGGACAATTTAGTTTGATATGACCTTGTTCTCCGCAATTGTAACATATCCTGTTGTTAGCTTTCTTCCTGCAGTTTTCTTCCTTGTGTCCCGATAGTTTGCAAAAGTTACAATATATGGAGCATCTCCCTGAATGCTTTCTTTTGCAATACCTACAGTAGGGCGCAGAGGTAGAACCTATATTTTTCCCACGGTTAGAATTTCCAGAACGAAATTCTTGAGTCAACTTCTGGGTTAGGTTCCTCCTTTGATCCTCTTCTCTGGTACGGACTAACTCATCAGTCAAGGTATTTGCTAGTTCTACAGCTTCTTCTATGGTTTGAGGGTCTAGCTGCCTTGACTACGTGTCTTATCTCCCCAATTAATCCCCAAATATAACGGGAGATTAACACTGGTTCTGGTGAAGCAAGAGTTGGTACTATTCTAGCATATTCAAAGAATAACTTTGTGTACCCTTTGCTATCCACACCAGTCATCCTAAGGTTTAGGAATTTGTTTGCTATCTGTTCTTTTTCATTTGGAGGGCAGAATTTCCTTTCTACCTTGTCCTTAAACTCTTCCCATTCCATATTATAGGTTCTATCACTTCCTTTTGTTTGGAGGATAGTGTTCCACCATTCTAGTGCTGCATTCTTAAACAGATTAGAAGCAAACAGTATCTTATCTTCTTCAGCACACTTACTTATCCTTAAGACATCCTCAGTCTTTTCTATCCAGCGTAAGGTTGCAATGGCTCCTTCGATACCCGAGAATTCCATTGGTTTACAAGACCAGAATTCCTTATAAGAACAACCATAAGGCATGGTTCTTCTTCTTTTGGGAATAGGCATTTAAAGTACAGGTCCATTGTTCACGCTGTTTTCTGGTTCACTTGGTCGCTTACTGCTATGCTTACTTTTATTATCAGCATCTTTAACAGTTTGAAGAATAAATGGCATTGCATCTATAATTCCTTGTGCTACTATGTGTTGGATAGCACTATTGTCCACTTGATTGTTATTGTTATTGATGCTTGGATTCTCATTAACCACGTTAATGTTACTCTGGTTATCGTTATTCAGATTTCCTTGATTTCCTTCATCGGCCATCTGAATTTTAAACATTTACCCCATATTAATATTACAAATAATAGGTAATATAGTTAATCACATGACATGCAATTTAACCAAAACCATCGATCATTGCGACTTGTACTCTATTTTCATATACTATGCATCTATTACACACTAGTACAGAAATAAAGATTACAATACCAACAGAAAGAAAATTACACTACTAGTAATATGCATCCGTACACACATATTTTATTTTATTTTTATTTTATTATATTTTTATTACTACCGCTTCCTCCATTCTAACATTCACGAATATGGATTCATCCAAAAATCCATATTGCGCTCATCGTATTTCCATACGAGACGCTCTCCCACCTGACGCATCCTCTCACTGCTTTCTAAAATTTCCTCCCCAAAAGTCCTAAGTTCTTGGACGTTTTCTGCACTCATTGGGAGTGCAGGTTCTAGGACTGGGTTTGGAATCTGGGGTGCGGGTTCCTGATATGGAGGTAAAAGTGCCTGAAATTGGTAAGGATCTTCCAAGATTCCCCTAATGTAGTTATCATGGTAATCGGGTTCTAAAGGGTCCATACTTGAATAGGCTCCTATAGGTGTGTCTTCAGGAATAGAGTAACGTTGCACATAGTCCCTATTCTCGTCCCACCATGGGTCGTAATTTGGGTCTAGGGGATTTGGTGCAGGTACCCTAGGAATTTCGTCAGGGTTAAAGTCATGCATTTCCACTTGGGTTTCCTGGTTTTCTATTTCCATGAGTTGTTCTGGGTTTTGTGGTTGTGGGGCTACTAGTTGTTCCAGACTTGGGTCAGCAGCAGTTGTGGCTAGGATATGAAAATTAGCTAGGCTTCTATTAAGCATATCTTGCGTATGAGCATCTGTCTCTCGCTTAATAGCTGCTAAGGCCCTTTGCTGTTGCAATTTTCGCATTCTCTTCCTACGAGCAAAAGCTTCTTTACTGAACCATCCTCGTTTCTTATTAGGAAATGGTTCCTCCGACTTAGCTCTAAAGGCAAATATTCCTTCCTCCTGATCAGCAGAATACCCCGAAAGGGCAGGCTGTGATGATGTACCTTCACTCCTAGGTGAATCAGACAACTGACGACTCATTTCTGAGGGTCCTTGATCACTCATACTGAAAACTAACAAATAGTCAAATAACACATAACAAATAAATACAGTTATGCACATATTTCCATAATTTATTTCCTAACACAAAATTTCAGAATTTTAAGTGTCAGCAGAACACTTCTTTGGCTTAGACCAGTGGCTAGGCTCTGATACCACCTTCTGTCGCAACCCCCGATCCCTAATTCCCGGGAACGGGCGGACGCGATCTCAGAGTTTAGGTGGTATCAGGTTATTAAATCTCGCAGTGGAATTTACATCAGGGCCGTAGTTAGGAAATGTTTATCAGAGTAAAACCACCTTATTTACTATTAATAATCACATGGGTAAAACCCAAGTTTCTTGTTACAATACATTTATAGGGACAAACCCTATTTTATTGAATTTAAAACATCGTTTATTAGGTAACTTTTATAGCCACATTTTCCCCAAGCCTTCAGTGCTCTCCAGCTGGCTTTCATTAATTGGATGTTCACATTGTGTTACCTGTAACGCGTTTTAAAAACATTTGTCAGTCGGAAATACTGGTGAGTGAATCCCAGTTTAATCAAGAAACATTTTATCAATTAAAACAGTATTGAGAGCGATTACATTGTTTATTTCTACACAATTACTCATTCAGTATTTGCCACTCGACCGGATCTATGGCTATGGTCAAATTACCCATTGGCTAACTCGTCGTCCAATGGTAATGCACTGTCATTCCGACTTACTACTACTACTCGTAGTAATAAATTTTGTATACAAAACCCCATAAGACCGGCAGTAATTGAAGAACTACAAAGACTCAATCACCGCTTAATCACATTTGTAAATAATTAAGGTTTTGTAAAACATTCCAAAAATGTTAACAAAAAGAGGATAAACTCACATTGCTATCTTAGGCTTTTCGTAAGGGTTTCCTGGATATAATCTATAATTTATACAAATGTACATTGGTTAGTACCATAACCCTTTGAAAATATTAATGATACCCTCCCCGAGACGGCATTCCAACAACTACGTCGGGCAGAACCACGACAGTTGTTACGGAACCCTAAATCAATCGGGCAGCATAACTATTATGAAACTGGGGTTATAATACTTACAACGGAGCAGAACCTCGCTAATTAGGGGTATTATACTTGAAAATTATGCCAAATATCAGAGAATTCAAGATTGAGAATTGAGAATGAGCGACGGAAAACGAAAACTGATGCCTGCTATTTATATTGCTGATATCTGACTTCCAGGCGGCCCGCGTAAGGTAAGGCTAAGCCTTACGCGGCCCGTGTCAACACACGGTCAACATATAGCTTAGCTGATTCGATACGTAGGTCCGCCACGATGATGACACGTGTCATCACCGGGCTGCGCCATGTTTCTTGATCTATCGCGGCCCGTGTCGACTATCAAAGACTCTTACGCGGCCCGCTTTAACTTAATAAATCAGCAGAGTCAACTTCAGTCTTAATACCGCCCGTGTGAGAGTTTGGGGTGGGTCTACGCGGCCCGCCTCAACTCCATTTTTCTTATTTTTATTTTATTTTATATGTTATAATCTATTTAGGGCTCGGTTTTCACATACGGGGTGTAATATAAGACATATTGGGACATTTTATAATATATTAGAGGGTCGGAAATATTATGAGGGTGTTGGTTTTACCGGGGGTTGTTACAATCTGTTCGACTAACGACAAGGATTAGCTGTTCCTTAAAATTAGTTAAGCAGTGGTTGGAATAACCATATCACCTTAAGATGAGCTTTTCTATAATAGTTGATATATAAGCATCAAGGCTGCTCTTTTGGAGACCTTGTATAGATGGAATGTTAAACATCTATTGTTAGGACAATAGATTGGTAAGTCCAATTATCAGGATCTGAAAGTTGTATTGGAAACAACAAATAAGATCACGCAGATTCATAATCATCAGTAAGATGCCAGTATTCGGCAGAAAATCAAGGATTAATGAAAATAGCAAAACCTCCTAAATTCTTGTTAAGGAATAAGGTTCAACAAAAGATATCACCTAGGAAAAGTGTGCCAAATTTGTTAAATTATCAGGCTAGTTAAGCTCTGAATATATAGAATCATCCGAAGGAAATCAGATGTATCAAGATCAAGTAGCTTATAAGCTAAAACCTATTTAAGGAGTTTGGCGGAGCTCGCAATACATTGCACACTAGCGACTGAAGGATGTGTTTCGCCAATAAGTCAAGAAGCACTATCACATAATGGTATGCGGATTTATGATGTGATGAGCATCCTGTATCGATTGAGGATTGACAGGTTAAGAAGCTCCAAAAGGATACATGTACCTAATATAGGAGTCACTTTGGGAGCTTGGAAAGACTCCAGATATGTTATAGAAGTTAAGTCCATTATGCGACAAAAAGTACTTCCAGCAGTTTAACAAATCTCGAGGTCGAGATTTCTTTTAAGGGGGTGAGGATGTAACACCTCGAAATTTCAGGTCCAATAATGTATTGACACGTGTCATAAGCTTTGAACGTGTGGAAGAATACTCTTGAAGGACTAAAGTTGACAAACAAGGAAAGTATGTGAATATAAGGGTTCAAAATGTCAACAATGGATAAATATACTTTACAATAACCCTACATGATGTTTATACCCTTAAACGAATAAATCATGGATCATACGAAGCTAATTGTGAAGGAAAGTGAGGAATTTCAAACTACAGGGGTTAAATGTGTCGACATGTTTAAAGTATACCTCTGAGTGACCTTTTAGCAAACCCGAAGCTTTGTAACAATAAATTATGCTCATTAGAATGTATGATAAAAATTTCACCAAGTTTCGTTATCGTATGAGAAAGTTATGATAAAATTCGTATACGAGGGATTAAAAGCGTCAACGTTGAAATTTAAGACTTTTCGGTGATCGTATGAATAACCGGGGACCTAACAAAGTTGGTTTATGACTTGGAGTCCTTAAAAGTCAAGTTTGGGGGTTACAAGTGCAAGAAACCATGTTAAAAATCAAGTTTGGAAGTTCAGGGGCCAAATGTGTCATTTTTTTGAAAGTTCAGTTTTGCTGACCAGGTCCTTACGGACCGTAAGGCTGGACCCTTACGGTCCGTAAGCAATGCCCAGATGCAGAAACTCATTTAAATGGCTGTTCAGCCCATGTAACGACTTATCTTGCCCTTTAACACCACCAGGGGTTGCCTAAACTGATTCTTAGGCCTTAGGGACACTTGTTAATCATCAGGGAACACCTCATAGGCTTGTTTGTCATGATCTTGATGGATCAAAGGCACTATATAAGGCCTCATTGTTGCAACTTTGTTCATCCCTTCATTTCCTTCACTTCTGATCATTTCTGGAGCACAAGGACATTCCCTAAGCATCTCTGGTCGTGCATTAGACCTTGGTAAGTGTCCTTAATCTTCCTTAATTGAGTTTTATTTAGTTGTTAGCTTAAAAGTCAAACCGTCGTAATTAAGGTTTGACTTATCGATTAATCACTAATGGTCCCGTGATTAGTCAAACTTAAGGTATTTATAAGTTGGTAATTATGTGGGCAATAAACCCTTAAAAGGGCACCCTCTGATTCCCGTTCTAACTAGATCAAATGTCGGGTCAAAGTTGTTTATAAAAAGTCAACAGAAGCATAATTTTTGAATTAATACATAATTAGCAATGTAAAAGGCATATAACCTATTTTATCACTCATATAACTTGGTAATAAGTATAAGAACTGGTCTAAGCTTGTTTGACCCGACAATTTTCTGTTTAGACCCGGTTCGGAACCGAAAGTCGCAAAACTTTGACTTTTGCTTTGACTTCAGTTCTGACCCGATTTAGATGGGTTTAGAATTTCCTTAGGGCTTCCTTAGGACCAGGTTACATGTTGGTATAACCCTCTGTGATTGGTTCGTTGTTTGCCCCATTCGTTTACACGTTTCCGTTAATTGCCTAATGTTGACCAATATGCCCTTTTGACCAAAAAACGAGAATTTTGGATATGTGAAAGGACAATAATCTTTGCTACTGATTTATAAACATGTCCCTAAATTTTCACTTCAGTTGGAGGTCTAGATTAGGAGTTATGCTCATTAGCGTAATTAGAACGCCTTTTAGTAATTAAACGGCGTCATTAGCATAAAGCCTATCTAAACCCAATTTTTGACACCAAACCTTTTACCCACTGATGTAATATAATATTTTGGGATTTTTAAAGATTTTTAATTATTTTTAACCTGCTCATAACCTAAGGTTATGGCTTTAATTCAGTAAATACCGATTATACCCTTCTTGTTTAAAAAAAATGAGTTTTACATAGTATTTTGACACCAATCCAATTGCTACTGATTTTATATAATAAATGAAGTATTTTAAACTTTATAACCTGATCAGAAAACTCAGATTTCCTGTATAACCCGGAAATCGCTTAAAATGGCTTTTTACGCGTATTAAACGCATAGATTGGGTTTAAAACCATTTTGTCATATAAGACCTATTACCAACTGATATGACCTAATAAAATGAGTTATTCTATTGATGTATTCGGACCCGAATCTCAGAATTTTAATTAACCTCTTTTATAATCTTTAAAATGACCAAAATACCCCTACGGGGCTTATTTTGAGATTAAACTCGTTTTGGGCATAATGGAAGGTATCCTACTGATATCACAACATATTTAAGGCATATTAACTTAGGAAACCTGTATATGACACTTTTGGTTACTCGTTACGCACTTGTCGCGTTCGGATCGGCTTATGTGACTAGTTTGCATATATTAGCCGAAACGGGTCAAACCATATCATTTTTGTCTCAAAATCCAGAATGTGTTTAAGTTACCCATATTAAACAAGCATACAAGCTTGTCGGGTCAAAACCACATTCTAATCCGGTCTTCGCTTTATCATGCGTTTGAACCGTATCTTCCTTTTGAAAACTAACCGGTCTAAGTCAAGGCTTAATTAAAGACCCGTTAGGATTCTAATAGGTTATTAAAAACCTTCGTTCCAGATTAGGAGCCCAGTAAAAGCTATCTGTACTTGCTGAATTGATATACGGCTGGGATTGAATTTATATTTAGCTCAGGTAAATACTTTTAACTTATTTTACCTTATACGGGCTTGGGGTACGGTATATAAAATACCGCTTGGTCGGGAATTCGACCTTAATCATTTGGTGGTTAAGTATTATCGAGATGACCCGTTTAAAAATCTGTTTTGTTTGCTTAAACGCCTTTGGGGGGTTAATGACCATGTCCTGGATATCCTTGGCATCATTTACGAAATGGCCATGACCTAAGCACGGGGTGTAGGCGTACACCCGACAGCTTCATATGTAAAAACTGGTATTCCACCTAAAGGAATCAGCCTTGTGGGCATTATACATGTGGTGTGTCTATTGATCTTTAACCCGGCACGAACCAGGCTACTGAACGCATAAGAAACATGTAATTCTTTACAAGTATTATATTCAAATAATTATCCCAAGTTATAAAAGATATTTATGCCTCGAGCATTCAAATCAATTTTATTAAACTTTTCAAAATGAGTCGGTTAATTGTATTTACCAGTGTAAACTGACGTATTTTCCAAAAAGGGTAAGTGCAGGTACTATACGTAATAGGCTGGCTACTCCAGGCATCAATAATCAAGTCTCGAAAGCTCTAGATGTCAAAGTCTGTTGAACAGTTTTTCCTTTTATTTGATCCGCCTGTGGATCCTTTACTTTCCGTTGTAATACTTGATATTACTTTATATTCGGATTATAATATATTTATCCTTAGACTTCCGCTGTGCATTTAAATTGTGTTGTTTGACTATGATGGTATCAACTATGTCACGATACTCCCCACCGGGCCCACCGGTAATACGTGGAAATATCGGGGTGTGACAGTAGAGAGTGATGTGAATGATGTGAGTGGTAAGAATGTTGAGAATGGTGAGAATTTTGGGGCTCATCTTGTATAGGCGGCCCAAAGGAAGGGTGATATGAGGGTGATGTACTTAGCGAGACGGATCGCCTCGCGGGATGTAAAGATTGCCTCCAATCATCATTTGAATCGGAGGTGCTAAAGGACGCGAATGGAGTACGTCTATGTGAGGGTCCAGTTTGGCTAGATGGTCCTCCCCTCATAGGACCTTTTCCTTTTCCTCCACGGCCTCTAAGTCTTGGCGGCATAATGATTAGTAAACCTGTCAAAACAAGTAAAACAAAATATAAACGGCAAAAGGAAAAATTAAGAATAATCCTAGGCCATTTGCCTAGACTAGGAAGTCTAAGGAATGTGCTTATTGTGTCATTGAGATTAAACATAAAAGGCTAGTGTTTAATTCACTCAATGTTGGCTCTGATACCAACCTGTCACACCCCGATATTTCCACATATTACCGGTGGGCCCGGCGGGGAGTATCGTAACGTAGTTGATATCATCATAGTCAAAGTACACAATATTATAGCACAGCGGAAGGCTTGGTAGATAATTACTATTACAAACCATAGTGTCCGAGTGTCCAAATAAAAGAATATACAGACTGGTTGTAATAGAGATCCACAGGCAGATCATAAAATAAAATACAAGAAAACTGAAATAACAGACTTCAGGCATCTAAGGATTTGCAAGATCCTCTTATTTGACACCAAGTAGCTCTAGCCTAATTTCGAGAGGTACCTGTCACTTAGTCTTTGGAAAATACGTCAGTTTTCACTGGTAAATACAATTAACCGACTCATTTGAAAAGAGTTTATGAAAATTGATTTAGGCGCACAAGGCACAAAACCATTTATAACTTGGGACAATCTTTAATAAAATCTTGTATACAGTTTTACATGTTTGTCATACATATGGGGCCGGTTTGGAAGCCGGTCATGATTAACCAACTCACCACTATAAAACCAACAAAGGAGTTATCCCCAACATGTGGGTTATTTAGCTTTTGCATCTGTCGGGTGTATGCCTACACCCCGTGCATAGGTCGTGGCCATTTTCAAATGAAATGAGCCGAGGATATCCAGGACATGGTCGTATTAACCCCCAATGTTTATGTTATCAAACAAAACAGATTAAAGAGGGTTATGCAAATTTATTAATCACAATCCTATTAAATGATTTCATACCCGACCAAGCGGTATTATTATAATACCGTATCCCAATCCCGTATAAGGGAAAATAAGTTAAAAGTATTTACCTGAGCTAGATGCGTAAGGATGTAACTCAGTCGTATGTTTCCTAAAGCCTTATGTAAATACCTTCTACCGAAGCTACTTAATCTGTATAGAAGGTTTAATAACCTATTAGGATACTAACGGGTCTTTATTAAAGTCAAAGACTTAGACCGGTTAGTTTGAAAGATACTTTACGGTTTGAAACGCTAGATTAAGCGGATACCAGAATGGAATGTGATTTAGACCCGACAAGTTTGGATACTTGTATAATATGGGTAAACCAAACACATTCTGGATTTTGAAGATTTAATGATAAGGTTAAACCCATTTCGGCTAATTTATGTAAATGAGCTACATAAACCGAATCGAATGCGTAAATGCATAACAGGCAACCAAATGAACCATATACAAGTCCCATATGTTATTATGCTTAAAATATGTTAATACATCAGTAGGATGTTAACATATATGTCCAAAAAGTATTTAAAACCAATTTAAGTCCCGTAAGAGCATTTTTGTCATTTTAATATTTATAAAAGAGGTTTTATAGTAAAATGATATTCTGGTCTAAAGTATTCAGTAAAAATATTTATTTTATGGTGTTAAAATAGTAGGATATCATTCATATGTGAGATTTACCATTTTTGACCAAACTATGCCCCGAAAGGGTATTTTGGTCATTTCACATATGATTTTAAGGACATAATTGGAAGTCTGAGTTTATGACTTATACCAACTGGAAAAATATTAAAAATTATTTATAAATTCAGTAGGTAACAAGTCTTGGGTGTTAATTATGGTTTTAAACCATACTATGCTCCATATTAGTATAAAAATCGATAATTGACGATATTTGAGATGTTTATGTGATTCTGAGATTTTAATCAGCCTTGAATGTTTAAAATATTTTATTTTTCATAATAAATCAGTAGAAAAAGGTTTGGCATGTTAATCATGTGTAAATCACATTTTATTAGCAAAAAGGGCATTATCGTCAATTAAGGAATTTACACAAGAACTCAATGATATGGTCATTTTATAATCTGAACCAATATTCCAAAAATCCCTAAAAATAATATCATAACAGTAGGTAATGAGTTTTGATTCAAAATCTATGTTTAAATATGCATTATGCATAATAGCGTAGTTTAATTAATAAAAAGTTCAAGTTTACGATCTCTTGCATATCTTTAATTTGAGATCACAAAATTGTGTCAAAACAATTTTTACATGCTTATATATCAGTACTTAACCTATTAGTATGCTCACATATGCAAAAATCTCATTTTTTAGATCAAAAGGGCAAAATGGGCATTTATAAGCATAATAACGGAAACTAGCATATAATTCAGAATACTAATGACCAGGTAATATAACCTCAGAGGGTTATACTATAGTATAATATGGTCCTAATGGAAGCTTAAAACATAGAAGAATTAAGCTCAATCGGGTCAGAACTGAAAGTCTAAGCAAAAGTCAAGCTTTTGCGACTTTCGGTTGCGAACCGACCCTAAACTCAGAATTGTCGGGTTGAACATGCTTAGACATGTTCTAATAATAATTACCAAGTTATAAGAGTGATAAAATATAATTTATAACCTCTGCATTATTAGTTTTGATTATTATTTACAATTCTGACCAGTTTGACTTTTTAATTAAATAGTTTGACCCGACAATTAACTAAACAAACAAGATAATTAGGAGGTGCCCTTTTAAAGGATTAACACCTACCTAATTATGGTCACATAGCCATATTAATCTCGAACAATGGCTGGACCATTTGAGTTTAAACCGAGAGTCAAAGCCATTTTACGTAACTTTGACTTTTCGGTTTTTTAATTAACAAAACTGAACTAAAGAGGGGGCTAAGACACTTACAAAGGGTCCTAGCAATCTTTTCAACTTAGAATGAGCTTCCTTATGATCAGGAATCCCAGAATTTGAGAGAAGAGATGATTTGTGCAATGAACTAGTGCAACACAAGGGCCTATTTATACTTGAAGACCATGATTCAAGATCATCACAGGTGTTATGGGGATGTTTAGGATCATCCCAGGTGTCCTAGTGGTAAGTTAAAACCATCAACAAGCTCCTGGTATCGAATTTCATGAGTTTGAGTCGGTTATGTGCAGAAACCTGCAGTTGGCAGTGTTTCTCTGCACTGGGCCTTCTGTCACGGCCCGCGTAGGATTTGGGGAAGGTTTACGTGCCCCGCGACAAACCTCTTTTCAGGTTAAAAATGTTTCTAGTTTGGCAGTTTCAGTCCCTGGTCCTTTATAACTTTTATAACCTTCATTTTAGGCACAAGTGGCCCTTGTAGTTAGTTTGTAGAGGATCATGGGAAGGTAATCAAACTCTGTTAGGCCCGGTTTCGTTAAACGATCACCGAAATTACAAGTTTCTGTACGTTGACGCTTTTAACCCTTATCCTTGGAAACTTATGTAAATAATACATAACGATTTCGAAATCTCGTGAAACTGATATCACTTATTCTTGAGAGTATATTTGAATATTACGAAGCCCCGGGTTCGTTAAAAGGTCACTCAGAGGTAAGGATTACCATGTTGACACGTTTAACCCCCGTATCATGTAAACTTTCATTTACTTTCAGAAACGGCTTCTTATATTCGAACAATTACTCGTTTAAGAATATATTCATCGTGTGTGGTCATTCAGAGGCACAAGTTTGGCATGTTGACACTTTTAGTCCCTTCGAATATATATTTTCATCGTTTGTCAACTTTAGTCCTTCAAACTCAAACTTTTACATATTTAGAGTTTAGGACATGTGTCTTTACATAATTGGACACGTTTTTACGAGGTGTTACAGACATGCATCAGGAACAAATATATAGAACCTTATTGTCGGATCTGTGACTCCATGGAAGATGTGATTAAGGTAAGCGTGCCGTAAAGTTGCATCTGATTTTTAAAACATTTCCCACTGACATAATATTTTACAAATTGGGAACCACATATTCGTGTGTAAAAGCTCTATACAATCTGGGATTATGTTCCGTTTTTAGGGTTTCTTCATCTCCTATAACAATGTCGATAAACGTTGATCGGAACACACCGCTTAAATCTCAGTTATGTCTCATTGCATTATGACAATACAGAATATAAAATCTCATCAAGTCTCATCACCCTTTGTCTGCAGATCGCACCCTAAACGCCCCGCTTTGGCCAAAGCGGGGCGCTTCAACTGACATTGTACACTATCACATCACCGGTTGTCTGGAAAGCAAGCTAAAA
This sequence comes from Helianthus tuberosus, assembly GCA_030545235.1. NCBI lineage: Eukaryota > Viridiplantae > Streptophyta > Magnoliopsida > Asterales > Asteraceae > Helianthus > Helianthus tuberosus. Next base: position 67,933,831 of record CM060434.1, on the reverse strand, counting down.
CGCCCCGCTTAAAGCGGGGGCGCTTTGGGGGTGTAGAAATAAGGTTTGGGGTGTGTATATCAAGGTCATTATTCATTGTTGAACTTTTCTGTTGCAGGCATAGGCAAGACTAAACAAGATTTTTGTGCTTTAAATCCAACACTTCTGCTCCGAGTGACATTCTTAATTATTTTACTAAATAAGAATAGCACATATAAATTATTTATTAATTGTTCAAACTCTATTATTTTTCTATTGTATGTGTATAGCTACATACAAACGATAGAGAAATGTGTGCAAGAGCTAAGGAAGATTGTTATCTACAAGCTTTTCTAATATTTTTGTTTCTCTTTTTTCTTCTTATGTTGTATAACAATAGTACTATAGAACGCCCTAATATATTAGACTAAACTACTTGATATATTCATATGAGGGATTGAAAAGTTTAGGACTGTTGCTAAAGAGTGCTATGGAAAAAAATATTTGAACCTTCATGGGAGTTACCTAAATCGGTATTTAAAATCCATCTGTGATCAACTCTTTAAATTTCATAACTAACCTACATGGCGAACATAATAATTAAGTGCAATACTCTGACCTAGAACACTACCAATTATACGGATACCATCAGTAAGATGTTCCCTTGCTAAACTCGTGTATCACAAGGATGGTTAGCAGTGGCATGTTGATGTTGAAATGGATATCTTAAAGGGTAATCCAAGATGCAATCTTAAATGTTTGAAGAAAGTTGTTGAAGATTTGCATCTGGTATCTGTGGACGAATTGAAGTTTATTTTTTTTAACCTAAAGGTCTATTAGAACTCACTTCGGCTGTTATAAAAGGTTGGATCTGTTCGTTACATTTTGTTACAGATTTTTAAATACCGACTTTGTTTTATTTTGCTTAATATTTTTTCGCATTATTTAGATTTGGATTATATGTTTAGTTTTTTTGTTAAGTTGTAATCTTTATTACATTTTACCCTTTTTTTTACCTTTACCAGCTTATAATATCCATACAAGCGAGGACATGTTGGAAAGTTAATTAGATTAGACTAGATAGGTTGGAAAGTTAATTAGACTAGATAGGTTACAAAGTGTTCCCTTACTAAACTCGTGTAACACACGGGCCCTAAACGTAGTTAAATATAATGCAATAATAAAGAAAAGTTTATCAAATAGGGGCGGCAAATTAGGAGGGTTAAAATATTCTATAAAACCTAAAATAAATAAGAATGGTAACAATGAATCATAAAGTGACAATTGTTAAAGGTGGGATTAAGTGGGGATGGTAATTTTTCCAAAAGAAAAATCTGCACGTTCAAGTCACATACCTATAAATAAGTACATGCGAGTCACATGCTCTCCACCCCCCTCCTTATTTTTTAAACGTCTGTAACGTTTTATACATCATTTGTTTAAAAAAAATACACCATAAAATCAAGTGTATTTTTATCTTTATTGTGAGTACCCTATTGTCATACTTTCGGGAAAAAAAAAATGAAAACTTGGTTGTGTAAAACACAATGGATATAATATAAAATACAATGAGTATTAAACTAAAAACATGATGGAAAATAGACTAAAAACACAATTAACATCAAATAAAAAACCACAAAGGACAACAGACAAAAAAACATAATGAACAACAAACTAAAACACAACAGACAGTAGATTAAACACAATGGATAGCAAAACATAAAACACAATGGATAAACATACTACATACAATGGATAACAAACTAAAACAATGACCAGAACCTATAACATTAACATCATGTATAGAAAACCTACCCAGTTGAAAAACACAATAATCAAAGCTATAAATGTATAGAAAACCAAAATAAAACATCATCTTCATTGTGTCACAAATAAAACATCATCTTCATTGTGTCACACATTATGTTATAGGTTCTGATAATAAATACACAATGGACATAACCTAAAAAAACATTGTGCTATAAGTTCTAATAATTACACAATGTGTAGACCCCTGGTAAAAACGTAATGATCAAAACTCAGTTGAAAAACACAATAACCGGAAAAATAAACACGATGTATAGAAAGCCCATTTTCATTTTATTATACATTGTGTTATAGGTTCTGATGATAAAAACACAATGGACATGACCCAAAATAACATTATGTTATAGGTTCTGATAATAACACAATGTATAGAAACCTTAGTAAAAAAAACGTAATGACTAGAACCCAATTGAAAAACACAATGACTATAACCTTTAACACAATGCAAAAGAAAACCAATCTTCATTGTGTCATACATTTTGTTATAGGTTTTGATAATAAAAATACAATGAAAAGAATCTAAAATAACATTATGTTATAGGTCTAACAATAGCACAATGTATGGGAACCCTAGTAAAAAAACATAATGACAAAAACCGAGTAAAAAGTTTTTTTTTTAATTTTTTTTATAAATCAATGTCATACTCATATCAAAGATAAAAAAAATGTTTGCTATTATAGGGATTTTTTTTAAAATAATATTGTATGAAAAAACTATGGACGTTTTTAAAATGAGAAAGGAATTGATATGTGTGTTGCATGTAAAAATAGAAACTTAACAAATATAGGATATTCCCCTTATATCCTTCTCTAACTCAATGACTGGAATCATTTTCACCCTTTTTATTTTTATTTATAACTCCAAAATAGGAACTATCGCATAAAACATTCGTACCTTACGCTTTAAAAGTTATAAATCAATATTAAACAAAACAATATTTCCCATAAACTTTTGTCAAGAAAGTATTTGTTCCATCAACATTTCCTATATCGTTGGTATGACTGATCAAGTGAGCCACGTACACATTTTTGGATTGTTGGATCAACTCTGATTGATAAAGAAATTCTAAATCAATATTAAACAAAACAATATTTCCTATTTTATAAGATTTTAGGCACCAGCATACTAACATTTTTCATATTAACTCTTTTGGGTTGTCAATTTGTCATTATTATAAATGAAACTTCTGAGCTACAATATATACATTCATCAAAAACATAAGTCACTGTATTATGTAATGCAAATATGCAATTGAAGTTTCCTTCTATGCTCTCTCATCAAGCTCTATTGGTATCCGATAGTCTGTACGTATATATATAATAAAATAGAGTAAATTATTCTTTGAGTCCCTGTATTTTACTGGTTTTAACCACTAGAGTACAAAATGAAAAAGTTTAACGTTCTGAGTCCCTAATCGCATATTTTATAACGTTTTGAGTCCAATTTTGTTCATTTTATAAAGTTTTGAGTTCAATTTTGTTAAAAAAATGGACTCAAAAGGTTAAAAGTTGGACTCAAAATGATTCAAAAAGTTATAAAAAAAGCGTCTAGAAACTCAGGACGTTAAACATTTGACTTTGAACTCAAATAATTAAAACCACTAAAACAAAAAAACTCAAAAAGTAATTTACTCAATAAAATATGATGAAGTTGGAAAAAAAATCAAAATATGAAACTAGTATGAATGTGATCATTTAGACATTTACTGTAATTGAATTGTGATGATGGTCATCAGAACGAGTCCAAGGGACTAAAAATTTGTACGGTATACCCGATCCCTTTGGTAACCCTTTTCACATGCCTATTTTTATGCTTCACATGCCACTTAATCTCATTCCTATGTAATTTAAATATTAAACAAAACAAAATGTGACCCTTTTTATGATAGAGAAATGGAAGATGGAAGACAAGGAAAAAGAAGCCTAGAAAACCCGAATAACGATAATAGCAACAACAACAACAAAGAGCAGGATCGGTTCTTGCCAATAGCAAATGTAGGCCGGATCATGAAAAAGGTGATCCCATCAAACGGGAAAATCTCAAAGGAAGCAAAAGAAACCGTGCAAGAGTGTGTATCGGAATTCATTAGCTTTATCACGGGAGAAGCGTCAGATAAATGCCAACAAGAGAAGAGAAAGACGATCAACGGTGATGATATCATTTGGGCTATCACGACTTTAGGGTTTGAAGAGTATGTTGATCCGCTCAAACAATATCTTCTCAAGTATAGAGAATTAGAAGGGGACAAGGTTAATAACAATGTGCCTAAGCCACATCTTAGCATTGAACAACAACATAATGCAACAAGCGGTTTGCCTTACGAAAATGTTTATTCGTCTTCGGCCGTTAGCATCATGTCTCAACCACCTTTCATTTCGGCTTCTGATCAACAGTTTGTTTTGCCGTTTTCGTCGAATTCGATTCAGACACAAATACACAATCAGCAAGAAAGCATTGATTCTGTTGGGCATTGGTAAATGAATGTTATTTTTCGGTTTCATAAATATTATTTGTAACAATGAGTTTTCTTGAATGTTTTTAAGTACACATTGGAATATCTCTAAAACTTGTTGGGTCATGGGCCAAAATGGGAAGGTCTGGTTGGCCCACCAGCACCTTTTTGTTCAGTTTCTTGAAATTTATAAATAACCAAGTATATTCTTAATTTCTTATTTATAATTTCAGAAAATGATTAAAAATAATATGAAAAAAACATGATAAAGAGTGATGGTAGCATTGCAGGATGAAGAAAGATGTTAGAAGTTGTAAACATATATGGAACATTGTAACTAATTAACATAAACATAAGAATACATTACCATGAAGTGAAATCTATATTGGTTAACCCTAGTAAAAGAACCCAAATATGAGAACAACTTTCAAAATGAGAACAATTAATCAACCGTCAAATCTGGATTATAAACCGGCAAGGGTGAAAGCGATTTTAAGTTGTTTTCTTCTCTCCCTTGCGTGTCGGACCAATATCCAAGTTAAACTTTTCTCTATAGTGAATTGAAAGAGAAAAAATGGATTGAAATCGTATTAACCGAAACAAAGTCAACTAAAAACGAACAAGAACAAAATCCGTTAAAAACGAATGAGAATAATATTAACTTAAATGAACGAAAACAATATTGGCTAAAAATGAACTGGAACAAAATCAGCTAAAAATGAAATAAAATAAAACTAGCTCATAATGAACGAGAACAAAGTTTCAATTGGAAATATTAGATCCTAATCGTAAGAGAACAATTCAAAGCAGGACAAATTAAAATACAAATAACCGTGATAGAAAATCCAACAAAAACAAAATCAATAATGATAAAAACTAAACCTCGTTACAAATTATATGAACGATTAGAAAAACTGGATCCAAATTGAAAAAAAAAAATCAAAGAAAATTACTTCTTGTACATTGATGATACGACAAAATTAATGTTTCCTTTATTTATACAGAAAATTACACTCTTTGTCCTTTTTCTTCATTAAGTTCAAAGATTGTCCCTTATGACTCAATTTTGCACGCACTTTGTTCTTTACATTAACTCGTGTCAACTTTTGAGTTAATTTTAAGGTAAAATGACCACTGTTCATAAAGGATATAATCTGTAATTTACACGCAATTCTTTTATTTTCTTTCTTTAATTTTAATTTTTTTTTCTTTTCTTTCTATTTCTTTATTATTTTTATCATTTTTGTTTTATCGATTACTTAATAATTTTCTTAATTAATTAATTAACACATTTTTTAATAAAAATATAGGGTAATTTACACTTTTCATCGTTTATATTTAAAACGTTAAGTCCTGTCATGTGCACCTCATATAAGACTATCACCATTGGTGACTTTCTCCCAACCTAAGTTGTCCAAATAAATTAAAGAAAAAGAAAAATTATATTTTTCTCCACAACCTGGTTGGCCAAGCAACCCAAGGTTGCAAGAGGTTGCACATGCTCTTTTGCCACTTGTCAAAATTGGATTGTTTCCATCACCTAATTTTCCTTTTTGTATTTCATTTTCTAACTACCAATTCCCCCAATAATTTTATTACTTAAATAATTTTTAATATTTAAACTGAATAACAAAACTAAATACACCGTATTTCCTAAAATAAATTTCTGAAAATTACGATATAAATTTTATTAAAAACGGAGTTCGTTTGAAAAAAATATATTTTCCAGTATATTATATATATTGATTGTTTAACTTTTAAATTTTTATATTAAAAATAAGTAACTTTTATTTGTTTTAAAAAAAAATAATTGTTTCAATTATTATTTACATTTATTTAATAAAAATTTGAGTTGTGAATGTGTGTTAAAAATTGAGTTAGGTTGGGTTGTGTATGTGGAAGAGAGGGAAATTATTTTTTTTATTAAAGGTTGGGTTGAGTTGGATTGTGAATGTGGATAGTCTAAGGACAATACATTATTTTCACCCCATGATTCTTCCCCCTTATAAACCATATCACCCCATTTCTCAATTATCTCTCATTTTCTCTAAAGTAAAAAAGCCCTAATTTTTTACCCCACCCACCCCGCACACCATCTCCATCTCCATCATAAAAGCAAGAATCATAATCATCACTATCTTCCCTGTAGCGACATGCATAAACGGCATCCACCTGCAACATCGGCGGCCACCATCTTCCCTATGACATCCACCTGAACCATCGCCTTCATCTACACCGTCGCCACCGGAGGCTTCGTTGCCTTCACTGTTATTATGGCTTCACATCTTCATCTACCTCATCAGGGTTCGTGTCAGCCGGAGGTGGGTGTGTGGGTAGAACGGTGGGCTTTGGTGGTGGGAGATGATTTAATAGCCGGCAGGTGGGGTGGTTGTGTTTGTGTGGTGATGATGATGAGATTGTTGGTGTAAAGACTATAGCTTGAATGAGATTTCAGTTTGTTCAATATTATGGTTTTTCGATAACACGGTGAAGAATCTAACAACTTTTCACCCATGATTCTGAGTTTTGGTTTGTAAATTTGGAATAATAGTAGTTTTTTTTATCTTGTTTTGACTATAAAACAAGATAGAATGTCTGCTCAGTGACCAATGACCATTTAATGTTCCTTGAATAGAGGTGGGACCTTTGGAATTTGCAAGTTGGGTCTGTTTGTGGTGTGTGTTTGGTCGGATGGTTGGGTTTGCTCGTGGTTGCCGGAGGTTGGGTTGTGGTGGGCGGATTATGGTGATGGTCGGGTAGTAATGGTGGTTGGCTAGTGATAATGGTGGAGAAAAGGTAAAGTGAGAGAGAGAAAGAGGAGAGGTTTGAGACTTGAGAGAGAGAGAGTTGAGAGATAAGGGGTATTTTTTTTTACAATTTTGAAAATTGTTTTCGTTGTGTTTTTCTTTAAATTTGTTTTGAATAAAAGGTGTGAAAAGAGAGTACTACCCTCACATGAGGTGCACATGACAAGACTTAACGTTTTAAATTAACCAAGTTAGTACTAAAGGACCTAAGGTATAATGGGTTTTACAAATAAAAGACTATGACTGTAACTATTGAAGTTAAAGGACACCCATTGCAATCCGACACAAACATAAAGGACGAAAAGTGTAATTTGCCCAAGAACATATGTGCTTGTATAATGTATTTATTTTAACTATTTGATTAAATTATTTAATTTTCTTATTTTACAATTAATGTAATTTTTTATACTATGTTTTTACATAAACCGTTGGTGTAATTAAATTATTATTTATCACTTATAATAAGTTATTCCAACAAAATTTACATCCAAACACGGATAAAAATAAGCATGTTGTCACATGTTATGACATGTTGGTTTAAACATAGATAAAAAAACATGTCGCAATATTGTATTTTGAGATGAGTGCCCGGCAGTCTAAAACAACTAGTCGCTCTAAAAATGACGTTACAAAAATTAAAAATTTTATAGAACATCATATGTTAAATAACCACATCGCAAGTGAAGGGTTGGTAGGTACCTGTAAGGGTATAAACTAGTTTAGGTTTGCGTCTGTCTTGGGTTAGTTTGTTGGGTTTGGGTTCGATACATTTGTGGGCTTATATGATTGTTTTGTAGTCTATGGGGTATGGGCTTGGCCCAATGTAATAGGGTCTCCTATGTTAGTATAAATAGGGGATTCCTTAGTCTTTTGTGGTTGTTGATTCTTTGGAAAACTTTGTGCTTGTGCTACTAGGATACCAGACGAATCCTTTGGGGTCGTGTGTTCTAGTTTGCTTTGAATCAATATATTGCTTTTCAATCTTCGACATCTTGCTTGTAATTCCGCTACTTGTTTGGTATTTGATATCTGATTGTATTGTGATGGGACTTACAATTGGTATAAGAGGCTAAGTAGTCTTGCGAAGGCTGTGTTGGATCGGATATCTTGAAGATTGAAGTTGTTCTTGCTGCTGTTCATTGCTCGAAACCGATAAGAAAAGGGTCTGTTTTTCTCGTACCATTTAAATATGATCTTATTTTTATATATTCGACTGTTTTTATTGCCTTTGATTATACGAACTGCATGTTTTTCTACTCGAAAAACCTTATGTTTGACTCTTGAAACTAACCCAAGTTAAGGATCAGACCCAGATCTGAAAGTTTTGTTTTTTTGTTTCGGTAAAAACCAGATTGTTTTATTGTGAAACAAAACACCACGTCTAAAATCAAAATTCAGTTCGTTTTGGTGTAAAATATTTTTGAAACAGGTTGTTCTCGATACCAAAATAGAGGTTAAATATTAAGGTTTTGATATTGAAAGAGTTAATTTTGTGAATCACCAAAATCTAAACTTGAAATTCTGAAATTTTGTTCAAAAGGTGTTCTAAATTTTTGAAAATTCTGGAATTTGGCTCGAAGATCATCATAAGTTCATCAGGATTTTTGAATAAAGTTGGGGTTTGATCCGTTTGTGTGAAAGATTGATTGTGTTTACAGGAATTTTGGAAAGTTTGTTGCTGGAAATCCTCAAACAAAATTGAAAATTCAATCACCAGATTTTTCGGAATTATAGTTGACAAGTATTGTGATCATAATTTCCAAAATACGGTGTGCGACTGAAATTGTGCGAGATCAAGCTGATTTCAATCTCTGGTGTGGGCTTAGAAAAGGTGTTGGAGCCCAAAACAAGTGTGAGATCGTGAAACCTTGGCTAACTGATTGGGCTTTTAAGGATTTAGGCCCAAATTTTATCACTTGTACGATCCAGAACCAGGTGTGCGATTGGAAGACTGGTGTGTGATCAACTGTTCATCTGAACTGTTGATATTGGAGGGTCATTGTGTGCTATTCGTTTGGACTGTGCGATTGTGAACTGTTCGAATTGATTAAGGTTCATCTAAAAGTGTGAGGGTTCATTGATTTGAACTGTGCAACTTGTATTTGATCCTTTTTCAAGTGTGCGATTGCTTTTGGATTTTTGCAAGAGGTCAAGTGTGTGACTGCTTCAAGTGTGCGATTGTGGTTGGACTTCTTCAAGTGCTGAACTGTTTGGACTACTACACGGACCATACTTTGTTTTGGACCTTTTGACTAATTGTTGAACCTTCTGAATTGTTTAAACTGTATTGTAACCATAAAGGATATTAATAATTTGTTCTACATTTAAATTACCTGTTACTTATACGTTTAACTGTCTTTTTAGAAATGGATCAAATTAATCAATTGGGATTGATTGAAAAAGTTGCTATTAACCAGGATCTAGATAACATAATTGGAACTAACAACAGGATTCCTAGGCTCATTTCGGGGGGATCCTTTTCAGAATGGAAATTCAGATTTATCCAATACATGAGAATCAAAGATCCAAAGGCCTGGAGGTCCATTTGCAACGGACCAACAGCGATCACCTATGTCGTGAACGAAGCTGAGGGAACCACTGCACCTAAGCCTGAGTCTCAATTTACTGAAGAGGATCGTGAAAAGCTTGACCTTGATGTCAAGGCTCTTGCTATGCTACACTCTGCACTGGCACCAGAAATTGACATTGGAGTTCGAGATTGTAAAAATGCAAAGGAAATGTGGGAAGCTCTCTTGGCTATGTATGAAGGAAACGAAGAAATGAAGGAAAGCAGACGGTATATGCTCACTCAAAAGTTTAATATGTTCAATCACTTCCCAGGAGAAACTTTGGAAAATCAAATTCAAAGATTCGTTGCTTTGATCAGTGATATGAAAAATCATGATATCAGGCTGGAAAATTCTGTTATCAATATGAAACTGCTCAATGCTCTTCCAAGAAACTGGGATACAAAGGTGACCTTTATCAAAAGAACCAAGGATTTGGCCAGAATGACCCTTTCTGAGCTGATATCATTGCTGAAGTCCTATGAGATGGACGATAAACAAAGGCTCTACAACCACACTGCAAGCTACAACAATGTAGGTGTGTTGAAAAATGCTGCTTTGGTATCTCAGCAAGGAGTAGGCTCGCTTCAAACACCTTCTACTGTTATGTTTCCCACAAATCTTGGAACCTATGTCAATCAATCTGGTTACTTTTCTTCTCCACAGCCTGCTAATCAATCTGCTTCTACACCCACTCAACTTCTTTCGAACATTACTACTGCTTTCGCAGCAACAAACTCTTATGTGACTACTTCGAAGGAATTTGAGCAAGCTATGGCTTTCATGACAGGGGTCAGGAACTGTTATCATGCGTTCATTGCTGGAAGGATGGCAAATAACATTGACTCTACTGAATTGCTGGAAATCCATCCAGATGACGTTGAAGAAATGGATATTACTTGGCAGATGGCCTTGGCAGTTTTTCGACCCAAAAACTTTGTGAAGAAAACTGGTAGAAACAAATGGGAAACAACTGATCATGAGCTTGGTCGGAACAAGTCTAAGCTCAGATGTTATAACTGCCATGAGCTTGGGCATTATGCTCGAGAGTGCAAGCAACCAAGAAGGGAGAGAGCGGATCCAAATGTTACTGTTACTGTTAGTTCAGCTGCACGACCAGCCCCAAACGTTGTGTCAACCTCAAACATCACCGTTTCTCATACCGCTCAGGTTTCATCCTCAAACACTGCTGCCAGAAATCAAACAATCGCTTCAGAATCAGTTGCAAATCCTGGAAGTGCATTGGTAGTTTAGGAAGGAGGGGGCTTCGATTGGACACAACAGATGAATGATTTGCAGCTTACTCTAGACACTTTGTATCAGTTAAATCAAGCTCTCGTGGCAGAAGTGAAAGAAGACATTGAATCAGCAACTGAAGACATTGAGGGAACAATCTGTCACGCCCTCATGGCTCAAATGAACGACTACACTCCTTCTGAGGCTGAGGTATGTGTAGATGATGTTTGTTGTATTTCTAAGTGTAGGGAGAAGGTAAAAGGGTTTAAAGAACAGGCCGACTCACTTGTTATGCAACTTCAATATACCAGATCCAGTAGTTATGAAGTCAAAAAGAAACTGGATGGGTATAAGGATATGGTGGAGGCGCAAAAGTGCGATATTCGAAAGTTGCATAACGATCTGAGCGAAGCGAACTGTCGATATCTCCACTTCAAAGAGCTATCTGAAAAATTAACTGTTGAATTAAATGACTTATAATCAACTTTTGAAAATAAAGAATTCAATTTTATTTCTACACTATAGAAATTGAGAGAGAGTTGAGAATTCTGAACTATTTCCAAATGACAGCCGATTCCATCTGTTTATAGGGCCTGATCTGGTCTTCCTCGCGGCCCGCGAAGGATATACAAGGGGCCTTCGCGCCCCGCGACATAGGGTGCGTAGGGCCTAGCTTGGCCCAGTTACCAGTATAGGCTTGACACGTGTGTAACACGTGGCGGCTCCGGGGCTTGCCTTTTGTCCTCTCGCTCGCGGCCCGCGTAAGATGAAGATTAAGTCTTTGCGGCCCGCGAGAGACTATAAAAATTGATTTTTATCTAATTTTTATAAAAATAAAGGTATTTAGGGCCATTTCTCGTATACGGGGTGTATTTTAGGACGTATAGGGATGTTCAAAATATTTTAGGAGTGTCGGAATTATTTTAGGAGGGTTGTTATATCCTCCCCACCTTGTTTTATAACTCGTCCTCGAGGTCTACTGGAATAGGTGTGGATATTTCCTCTGCATTTCTGATTCAAGCTCCCATGTGTATTTCGGTCCTCTCTTGGAATCCCATTTCACTTTGACTAGAACCAGTCTCTTGTGTTTGAGATTCTTGACTTTTCTGTCTTCAATTTGTAGAGGCTTTTCCATAAATTTAAGCTTTTCGTTTACCTCTATGTCTTTGAGAGGTACTACTAATAATTCATCGGCTAAACACTTTTTGAGATTACATACATGAAATACATCATGTATTCCTACCATTTCCTCTGGCAGTTGTAGCCGATAAGCTATGGGTCCTATTTTTCTAATAATCTCAAAAGATCCAACATACCTGGGGCTTAGCTTTCCCCTCTTGATGAATCTGACTACTCCTTTCCATGGAGAAACCTTTAACAATACCTTATCTCCTACTTGAAATTCCAACGGCTTTCGCCTGTTATCAGCATAACTCTTTTGTCGATCGCGTGTTGCTTTCAGTCGTTCATTGACTTGAATAATCTTGTCCGTTGTTTCTTGTACTATTTCTGGTCCAGACAGTTGTTTTTCTCCAATCTCTGCCCAACAGACTGGAGTTCGGCACTTTCGTCCATAAAGTGCTTCGAATGGTGCAGCATTAATACTGGTATGATAGCTGTTATTGTAGGAAAATTCTATTAATGGTAGATGATCGTCCCAATTTCCTCCAAAATAAATTACACAAGCTCTAAGCATATCTTCCATTGTTTGAATTGTCCTTTTGCTTTGTCCGTCAGTTTGAGGATGATAGGCGGTGCTTAGATTTAGCTTGGTTCCCATTGCTTTTTGGAAACTAGTCCAAAAAATGAGAGGTAAAACGGCTATCTCTATCAGAAACAATTAATAAAGGAATTCCATGTAGTGAAACTATTTTGTTTACATACAACTTAGCTAACTGTTCCATACTAAAAGTTTCTTTCATTGGTAAGAAATTAGCCGACTTGGTTAGCCTGTCTACAATCACCCAGATTGTATCATTACCTTTTCTTGTCTTGGGTAATTTGGTAACAAAATCCATTGTTATCAATTCCCATTTCCAAACCGGCATTTCTAATTACTGCAACAAACCTGAGGGTTTCTGATGTTCAGCTTTGACTTGTGAACAGGTTAGACACTTGGAAACATAAGCTGCTATATCCTTTTTCATTCCTATCCACCAGAAATTCTTCCTTAAGTCTTGGTACATTTTATCACTTCCAGGGTGTATCGTATATTTAGACTTATGGGCTTCTTCTAAAATTCGGTGGCGCAGATTTCCTTGTTTAGGTATCCAAATCCTTTTCTTATGGAATCCCTAAATTTCATCTGTTCCTTGTTCTAATTCCTTAATCATTTCTTTCAATTTTTCAGTATCATCTTTGATTACTGATTCTTATGCTTCTCTAATTTGTTCATTTAAATCTATCTGCAGATTTAATATAAGAGAACGTGCTCTTTTTTGTTTTTCATGATACTTTCGACTTAAAGCATCAGCAACTACATTAGCCTTTCCTGCATGATACTGGATATTACAATCATAATCACTAAGAATCTCCATCCAGCGTCTTTGTCTCATGTTTAATTCCTTTTGCCCAAAAACATACCTTAAATTCTTATGATCAGTAAAAATGGTAAACTTACTACCGTAGAGGTAATGTCTCCAAATCTTAAGGGCAAATATTATGGCTCATAATTCTAAATCATGGGTTGTATAATTCTCTTCATGGTTCTTAAGTTGTCTAGAGGCATAGGCTATAACCTTTTGACGTTGCATCAACACACATCTATAACCTAACTTAGAAGCGTCACAATATACTACAAAGTCTTCAGTTCCTTCTGGTAACGCTAGTATGGGTGCGTTGGTTAATCTTTTCTTAAGAATTCTAAATGCTTCTTCTTGTTTTGGTTCCCTGTCACACCCCCAAAATACCACCCATGGGAAACCCTACTAGGCGTGTGACAAACCAATAACGAGCCACTAATCATATTGAACCAATCACAAGTTGTTAAATAAAATCATCAATTATTACTGAAAAGTACCGTCAATAAGTTTAAATGAAAACCAACATGTTCAGCGGAAGCAAATAAAAGAAATCATAGTATAACTGTTTCAAATTAAATGTATGTACTCAATAAACCCATCATTCGTATCCAATCAGCACGACCCATGACCACTCCAGCTACTTCAGACAGCAAGTTCCAAATCCATATAATCTAACGACCTGCGAGCATGCAACAAGTGTATCAGACAATGCTGGTGAGTTCATAGTTTTATGAAAACGTTGGTTACCAAGTGTTTAGTTTAGTCCATTGAAAATAATCCGAAAGTAATGTTGATAATACCCCGAATACAAGACGGCTTCTGATTATTTTGCCCTTTCTCCAATGCTCCTATCAAAGCATTGGTCATGACTAGGTCATTAGTTCAACACCCGTCCTCCCAGGTACGGGGTGAGGTTGCCAAACCTAAGTAGCGCTACTAACTAATACCATGTTACCTCCTCGGTAACCAAACAACACGGAGGGACTTTAAAGGTGATAGGATGAGTATATTATCCAACATTCCCGTTTTTACCCAAAAGACTTATCCCTCCCCGGGATACCCACTGACTGTCCCAACCACCGGGACGCATGCTCAAGAGAGATGAACTCACCTTTGGTTTGCTCGGTAAGACTAGTTACTCGTTTACGTTTACAATTTGGTCAATCAAGTCCTAACATAATTATCAACGATCATTAGGCCTATGCTTGTTCCAATCACATAATAAACAGATAGCACACACAAGTTGGGTTATCATATAACATGTAGCAGACCTTTAAGTCTTCTATTGATACACTACAAGTTTATGTTTTCAACCAAATCCTTTACTGTTACTCATGCTTCGACATTCACATCACAATTCAACTAATACCTGGTTACATTCTATACAAGAACATATTCAATTAAATGTGTGATCCAAAACAAGAGAGCCCAATACGAATACGAATACCCATATAATCTAACCCATGTGTAAGTGGGCTTTGCCTATGCGATCCATCAAGGCATCCGGCCCAGGTCCTTGTATGGTGAATGTAGTACACGAATTAGTTATTGCCTTACAGTTTAGTTTGTATGCACTATATTTTATAAAAAAACTATATCATGTTTCTAAATCACCTCATCATGATCACACATGCAAGGTCTACATATTTTATAAGTTGCTGACACAACATTGAAATTCCCACTTTGCTTGATTAGATCAAATTCACAGCACATGAGCCGCCATTTTGTTATTGAAAGTTATCCAACTTTTTCA
Source organism: Helianthus tuberosus (assembly GCA_030545235.1). Taxonomy (NCBI): domain Eukaryota; kingdom Viridiplantae; phylum Streptophyta; class Magnoliopsida; order Asterales; family Asteraceae; genus Helianthus; species Helianthus tuberosus. The sequence goes on along the minus strand of CM060434.1, from coordinate 67,918,708 downwards.
ACCATTACACTTCAATCCCATTGGACCGATAAGCTACTGCTACATCCAAAATCTATTATGAATTGCATATTATGTATCACACAAGTTTCAGGGATACCAATCTCTATACATACATACTTTTTGTTAAATGGTTCGCTTATAAACAACATCAATACAATCCACATTAACTCCTATCATTCAATCGGCTCGCAAGTCATGACTCATTAACGCCTAGATTAAATCACGATATCCGCTTAAAAGTATAACAGATTATTATTCTCATAACACATTGATAACAATTTGAAACCCAACATATCAAATAATTCATCCCATGATCCGCAATTAATATTCATATTCTCATGTAGCCTAGTAATCTATATTCTTGAATCATCGATTAAATGTCATCACAATTTCTGGTCTAGTGTTTAACCACCTAGCCGATTCTCCATTACTCAATTATTCAGCATAACACAATCTATACACAACTCTAGAACGCACCCTGATCATGCATACAGCTAATATTTATCAAGATTACAATCACATATCCAAGACATGACATATATCCAAGACTCCACTATCATGCAACCCTAACACAAAATCAACACGTAAGAACATGATCCAATATCCACCTAACTATAACATGGTTATCATATATCCCATATAAACTCCTCATGTCAATCAGCGCACATATAAACAAGATTAAATGAACGAGATTCAATATAATTTACAACCATCCCTATGATCATGTTTCTAATCTACACACACACCCCATATTCATGAATCATATAACAATAGCACATCAGTATATATATATATTCACATCAATACACCAACTAAAGTAAATCGAATGATGAGGATAATATACTAACCAAAGGATTTAATCACACAAGATGCTAGATGTAATCGCACAAGATGCTTTCTCGAGAGAGGGGGGGTCTGCTATGCCGCACGTATGAGATCTTGAGAGGGATAGGGTTTGTTGTGGTGATAAAGTGAGATGTAAATAGAGGTTACGTAACATGCCATTATAATGCCCAAATAACATTAAGTGGGCCGGTGATCCAGCTTGGGCCGAGATCAGAATGAGACACCAAGAAAAATGTTAATTTGGTTTAATGTTGTGGATGTTATGATTAATCAAAAACAAACAGAAGTGCCATATCTTTAGATATACATAATCCATGAATGGTGGGCTCAAGTGGTGTGGGCCGAACTTAAGTGAGTGCAGGGCCGAGATAAAAGAACTAAGGTGTGTGTCCTATCTTTGTGTGCGACCCTAACCGAGCCATTGGCCCAACAGAAAACCTGTCACACACGTTAAACACGTTTATAAAAGTTACGAGCGTTTAATGGAATATTATAGTACGGAACATGTAACACATAGGAAAGAATTAACGAAGAGTTAAGATCACAAGCTTAAACGTTACAAACCTCGAAAGTTCGGGTTGTCACATCATCCCCAACTTGAAAGAAATTTCGTCCCGAAATTTGACAAGTAAGCACCAAGAAGTGAAGTGATAAATCAAGATTGTTGTAGGTTTTCCTCAGGTGCCACATCATCCCCAACTTGAAATGGAATTTCGTCCCGAAATTCACCAGTAGTACCAGAATTAGATTGGTCATTAGGAAAGAGTTGAGGATATTTGAGCTTCATCTGATCCTCGCGCTCCCACGTGAACTCCGGTCCACGTCTTGAGTTCCAACGAACACTCACGATTGGAATTCGACTAAGTTAACGAACTGATTCTTCCCAGACTATTGAATGGTCCGTTGCGACGTCAGTTAAGCTCGCCATGCTTCCCAAGCATTCCACACCCTCCCAGGGTGGGACTTTCCACACGATATGATCGCCTACAGCGATCTTCCAGCGTTTCCCCAGTTTATCAGCTTTCCTGACAGTCACGCATAACCGCCAATCGACTCCCGATCCAAACAACCTTCCCAAGAGTTTTGAGTACCAGTCCTGGACCAGTAATTAAGTTGTCAACTATATCAATTTAACAAGAAGGTTGGCATTATTGTCTACGCTACGTAATGCCTCAATAGGGCTGTCTGGTTACCAATATGATAACTGCCGCAGTAGTACTCAACCATAGGTAAGAGTCCTTCAAATTTGCACCAAAGGCAGTCACACACATGCCCGCAGCATGACTTCGAGTGCCTGGAGAGTTTGTTTTCTCTGATCGTTTGCCCAACGGCGAAAAGCAATGCTCTGGTCCTGACGTGAGCCAAGGGTGTTGTGTATTGCCTGACATAAATCATGCATAAATCAAATTCAGAGGTAACAGGAGTTGGCACCTTGTGCCTAAAAGCCGCCTCTCTCAGAGGTACATTCACAACTGTGAAGACTCGTCAGTTTTCTTGATTGCAAGAAAGTGTGCTGGTAACTTGAGTCCATCAATGATCACCCAGGTGATAATGTTTCCGTTTCGAGTTGTAAGTAGACTAGTGACAAATCCATGGCAGTCTGTTCTCATTTCCATACATGTGTTTCTGGTTGCTAATACCCTACCTTAACTTTCCCACAAGTCAACCATCGTTCTTATGCATTGCTATGTGGGCCTTCAGGCCCGGTCACCCGCACATGGTCTCCAGGTTTTAATACATCCTATCAAAACTCAGATGAATAGGATATCGAGGCCCGCGTGCTTTGCCTGCACCAGCTCCCTAAGGTTGCTGTATAGTGGGGTCCATATTTGTTCCATTAAGTAGCAAATATCGTCTGACCTGCCAAAGGTTGCTTCCCCATGCCCCGCATGGGTCAAACTTGAGAACTCTCTTCCTTCAGTTTTCAATTTGAACAAGGCGAGTCTGATCAGGTATGATAAAGTCGATAGCGAGCTGCAAAGCTCGTGCACGTCCAGTTTTCACGGTCGTAATCATCCAATAGCTCCATCCAGCGATGTCGTTACATGTTTAGCTCCTTCGAAACAAGGGTATACGGGAGGTCCTTGTGATCGGTCTAAGTAGTGCATTCGGTACCGTCCAAGTAATGCCTCCAATTTAAATCCAAAGACTACGGCTTCCACCGTAGATTATGTGTCGTGCAATTCTCCTTGTAAGTCTATTACGTAAGCTATCACCTTCTCGTGTTGCATCGGCATGTAACCGGGACTCTGATTCGAACCATCATGATATACCCTGGATAGGAGTGATGTTCAGTGCGTTGCAGGGTTGGGTTTCAAAAGTTGAAGAAACGTTTCCCTGTTTTATTTCCCACAAACACAGCACCCTGCTGTGCTAAAGAGATTTAAGCTGCGTGATCTTCGAAAATCCTGTGATGAATCTGCGGTAGCATCTAGTGAGACAAAGAAATTGCTGTATCCTCGAAGGGATCTTTGGTGTCGGTCAGTTTCTAACCAAAACGGGTCTTAGAGAGATCCATGTGTATTCCCACTTCGTTGATTATATGACCAAAAAGGTATCCCTCGCATCCAGAAGTTACATTTATCAAGACTTCGCGCGATGTAGCTCCTCCTTCAGGAGCTTTCAAATAAGATACAAAGCTGCCCATGATGTTCCTTTTCTCCTGGAAATGATTCAACATGTCGTCAATAAGCATGGTCGATTCATGTGATCCATACAACTGCAGGTGTGATGATTAGCTCGAAGGTCTTGGAATACAACGTCGAAATGGCCGCACTGCGCTTGGTATGCCGTTGTAGGCACATTCTCCCCTTAGACTACCTTCTGACAATAGCTCGTTTGTTATTCAATCCTCGAATGGAAGCTCGACCCCCGCAACTGGTCGTCTGGTTGTCAATATATGGTCGTCGCAAACGGTTCTCAACTGTCGCCTTATTGAGTTCTTGAAAATCAGTACACATACGAAAAGGCTTATCTTCATGGATATAACTTGGGCTCCCCAACGCGAAAAGCTAGGTCCAACAAAACTCCTGTTCAACAATTCCTGCAGTTGATTAGACAGCTCTTGCAACCCTCCCGGTGCAAGACTGTAAGAGTGCGTGTAGTCAGGGTTGCCTCTGGCGCGAGATCAGACTGAGATTTCGCCTAACAGTTGTGGAAGTAAACCCGAAAGTTCCTTAGGTAGCACACCGAAAGGAATCACGAATGATTGGTGGATCCTCGATCCTCTGTTTCCTTAGCCCTAACATCAGTAACGATTGCTAGTATAGCGAAGTAATCCCTCCGTAGACACTTCTGGCCTTCATAGCTGAAATGGCGCTAACCTTTGCACCACTCTGACGCTTTAGAACAAATAACGATTCTCCACACAAAATTTTCTCCTCACTGGTGTACCTGCGCGATCTCTGGATAACCAATCCACACTAACTACTGTATTATAACCATCAAGGATAGTAGAAGGAAGGTTGACGTCGAACACTTGTCCCACAAGGTAGAGTTTACATCCCAGCGGGCATATGAGGTTTCATTTGACTTGCCATCCGTTGCTGCCACAATAAGTTCGGTTTCAAGAAACATCAGGGCAAACCGATCAGAGACGAAGGGAATAGCTACCCATCCAAGCAATCGTGTTGTTATTACGTTTGGTATAGCCTATGCCAATACTAAATGTCCTTCCATGAGCTTCATTTCCAGTGTTGTTTTCATCACGAGAATTTCCAGTACTGCCGTCGTTCCCTTGGTTGTTGTCACCTTGACTTAACACAGTCAATCCTTGTCGAGGTCACCGTCGTTTCCATATTGTAAGCTACGATCACGAGTACCTTGATGTTGCCGCGACTGTTGCCTCTAATATTGTTGCCTGTAACGGTGTCCTGCGTCCTTTCACCAACAAGGTCCATCTTTTCACATTCCGTGCCACGTCCTAAGGCACTACTCATGGTGCGGGCGGTTACACATTCCACTCTACAGTCAATCGTCATCGATTTTGTCCCGATTGGTTCGTAAGAGTCGACTCCCATGAGTCGCTGGCTGGGGTTAAGGATTCGATTGGAGTCAAATCGTTGTTGTTCGTTGCCGGTAACTAGGGTCGTTCAAATGCTGAAGTCGGTAAGGTACTACGTTTACCCTCTTGTCCATCATTCTTGCAAGTTGACTGAGTAATACACGGTATGTCGCGAGAGTGTTGAAGAAGTGATCGCACTTCGGGATTTAAGATGTCAATAAGTTAAGTTCCAGCAAACGAAGAAAAGTGAGGAAGGTATAGACCAATAATTGTCGTTGCAACATCCAACTCAAGGATGTTCGTACAAGCACCTAACATTCTACACAGTTCGCTAGGCGTTCAGATGGGTGTTCAGGTACTACTCAATAGCATCGAGGTTTGAAAGGATTCAGAGAGGAATGAAAAGATCATGTTCAAGTAGGAGACAATCACTACCACAACTCCTATAGACTGTTGTATTTCACATCGATCAAATAACGGAACGGAACCCCTTTTTCACTTGTTAAGCCTCACTGGGACTTGCATGCACCCCACATTATTATTATGTGTGCACCCACAATAATATTGTGATTTGCATGCTCATCTCAGCTCATCCTAACTCATGTCAAATGGTTCCTCAACCTCAAGTAGCAAACAAAGAGCATCACGAAACGTAAGTCATGAATGTTTAGGGAAACACCACCCTATCAGTCACATAACACATGCAAGTAATACATGAATTCATACTGTTGTGCTAAACGTGCAATCACATGCAATATCATATGTAAATGTTCACTAGTTATGCAGTACAATGAGTATGGGAAAGACGAACCTTGCAGTCTGGAGCTGAGTGTCATGGTCGTATTCACGTGTTCAGAATTGTTCGGTTATAGTCTGGTTTTACAAAAAACGTTTTAAAACCAAGTTCACTATAACCTGGCTCTGATACCAAACTGTCACACCCCCAAAATACCACCCATGGGAAACCCTACTAGGCGTGTGACAAACCAATAATGAGCCACTAATCATATTGAACCAATCACAAGTTGTTAAATAAAATCATCAATTATTACTGAAAAGTACCGTCAATAAGTTTAAATGAAAACCAACATGTTCAGCGGAAGCAAATAAAAGAAATCATAGTATAACTGTTTCAAATTAAATGTATGTACTCAATAAACCCATCATTCGTATCCAATCAGCACGACCCATGACCACTCCAGCTACTTCAGACAGCAAGTTCCAAATCCATATAATCTAACGACCTGAGAGCATGCAACAAGTGTATCAGACAACGCTGGTGAGTTCATAGTTTTATGAAAACGTTGGTTACCAAGTGTTTAGTTTAGTCCATTGAAAATAATCCGAAAGTAATGTTGATAATACCCCGAATACAAGACGGCTTCTGATTATTTTGCCCTTTCTCCAATGCTCCTATCAAAGCATTGGTCATGACTAGGTCATTAGTTCAACACCCGTCCTCCCAGGTACGGGGTGAGGTTGCCAAACCTCAGTAGCGCTACTAACTAATACCATGTTACCTCCTCGGTAACCAAACAACACGGAGGGACTTTAAAGGTGATAAGATGAGTATATTATCCAACATTCCCGTTTTTACCCAAAAGACTTATCCCTCCCCGGGATACCCACTGACTGTCCCAACCACCGGGACGCATGCTCAAGAGAGATGAACTCACCTTTGGTTTGCTCGGTAAGACTAGTTACTCGTTTACGTTTACAATTTGGTCAATCAAGTCCTAACATAATTATCAACGATCATTAGGCCTATGCTTGTTCCAATCACATAATAAACAGATAGCACACACAAGTTGGGTTATCATATAACATGTAGCAGACCTTTAAGTCTTCTATTGATACACTACAAGTTTATGTTTTCAACCAAATCCTTTACTGTTACTCATGCTTCGACATTCACATCATAATTCAACTAATACCTGGTTACATTCTATACAAGAACATATTCAATTAAATGTGTGATCCAAAACAAGAGAGCCCAATACGAATACGAATACCCATATAATCTAACCCATGTGTAAGTGGGCTTTGCCTATGCGATCCATCAAGGCATCCGGCCCAGGTCCTTGTATGGTGAATGTAGTACACGAATTAGTTATTGCCTTACAGTTTAGTTTGTATGCACTATATTTTATAAAAAAACTATATCATGTTTCTAAATCACCTCATCATGATCACACATGCAAGGTCTACATATTTTATAAGTTGCTGACACAACATTGAAATTCCCACTTTGCTTGATTAGATCAAATTCACAGCACATGAGCCGCCATTTTGTTATTGAAAGTTATCCAACTTTTTCAACCATTACACTTCAATCCCATTGGACCGATAAGCTACTGCTACATCCAAAATCTATTATGAATTGCATATTATGTATCACACAAGTTTCAGGGATACCAATCTCTATACATACATACTTTTTGTTAAATGGTTCGCTTATAAACAACATCAATACAATCCACATTAACTCCTATCATTCAATCGGCTCGCAAGTCATGACTCATTAACGCCTAGATTAAATCACGATATCCGCTTAAAAGTATAACAGATTATTATTCTCATAACACATTGATAACAATTTGAAACCCAACATATCAAATAATTCATCCCATGATCCGCAATTAATATTCATATTCTCATGTAGCCTAGTAATCTATATTCTTGAATCATCGATTAAATGTCATCACAATTTCTGGTCTAGTGTTTAACCACCTAGCCGATTCTCCATTACTCAATTATTCAGCATAACACAATCTATACACAACTCTAGAACGCACCCTGATCATGCATATAGCTAATATTTATCAAGATTACAATCACATATCCAAGACATGACATATATCCAAGACTCCACTATCATGCAACCCTAACACAAAATCAACACGTAAGAACATGATCCAATATCCACCTAACTATAACATGGTTATCATATATCCCATATAAACTCCTCATGTCAATCAGCGCACATATAAACAAGATTAAATGAACGAGATTCAATATAATTTACAACCATCCCTATGATCATGTTTCTAATCTACACACACACCCCATATTCATGAATCATATAACAATAGCACATCAGTATATATATATATTCACATCAATACACCAACTAAAGTAAATCGAATGATGAGGATAATATACTAACCAAAGGATTTAATCACACAAGATGCTAGATGTAATCGCACAATATGCTTTCTCGAGAGAGGGGGGGTCTGCTATGCCGCACGTATGAGATCTTGAGAGGGATAGGGTTTGTTGTGGTGATAAAGTGAGATGTAAATAGAGGTTACGTAACATGCCATTATAATGCCCAAATAACATTAAGTGGGCCGGTGATCCAGCTTGGGCCGAGATCAGAATGAGACACCAAGAAAAATGTTAATTTGGTTTAATGTTGTGGATGTTATGATTAATCAAAAACAAACAGAAGTGCCATATCTTTAGATATACATAATCCATGAATGGTAGGCTCAAGTGGTGTGGGCCGAACTTAAGTGAGTGCAGGGCCGAGATAAAAGAACTAAGGTGTGTGTCCTATCTTTGTGTGCGACCCTAACCGAGCCATTGGCCCAACAGAAAACCTGTCACACACGTTAAACACGTTTATAAAAGTTACGAGCGTTTAATGGAATATTATAGTACGGAACATGTAACACATAGGAAAGAATTAACGAAGAGTTAAGATCACAAGCTTAAACGTTACAAACCTCGAAAGTTCGGGTTGTCACATTCGCATTCAAACTTAACAGATTTACAGGTTAGCTTAGTGAAGGGAATGGCTATTCTAGAAAAATCTCGGATAAATCGTCTATAATAACCGGCCAGTCCTAGAAAACTTCTAACCTCTGTTGGTGATTCAGGGGTTTTCCATTTAGTAATTGCCTCAATCTTTGTGGGATCCACATGAATTCCTTCATGATTGACTAATTGTCCAAGAAACTGTACTTCTTCTAACCAAAATTCACACTTTGAGAATTTAGCGTAAAGCTTTTCTTTTCTTAATAAACTTAGGAGTGCATGTAGGTGTGCTGCATGTTCCTCTTTACTCTTAGAGTAAATGAGAAAATCATCTATAAAGACAATTATGAATTTATCCAAATATGGCTTACATATTCGGTTCATCATGTCCATAAATGCGGCTGGGGCATTGGTTAAACCAAATGGCATGACAGTAAATTCATAATGGCCATACCTTGTTCTGAAGGCGGTCTGAGGAATGTCCTCTTCTTGTATCTTTAATTGATGATATCCTGAGCGTAAATCGATCTTAGAAAAGAATCGAGCTCCTTGTAATTGATAAAACAAATCATCGATTCTCAGTAATGGATACCGATTTTTAATCGTGACTTTATTCAATTCACGGTAATCAATGCACATACGCATGGACCCGTCTTTCTTTTTGACGAATAAGATCGGTGCTCCCCATGGCGATGAACTTGGTTGTATGAATCCTTTTTTCAACAGTTCGTCTAACTGTTTCTTTAACTCTTGCATTTCTACGGCTGCCAAACGGTAAGGTGCCTTGACAATCGGTGTTGTTCCTGGTAGTAGATGAATTCTGAATTCGACTTCTCTGTCTGGCGGTAGTCCTGGTAGTTCTTCTGGAAATACGTCTGAAAATTGAGATACTACGGGGATATCTTTCAATTATTTCCCTTTAGTGTTAATGATTATGGAAATCATATACACTAGTGACCCTTTTCTTGAACAGCTTGTTGTTTTCATCACAGAAATAAATTTCGTGGATCTAGATGGCTTATTTCTTTTAATTGTGATCTTTTCACCTTTTGGTGAGTTTACTTGGATTGACTTTTGATCACATAGAATACTGGCTTTATTGGCTATTAACCAATACAATATCAAATCCTGCTAGATTCATTGGGTAAAGATTTGCAATAAACTTTTGATTTAAAAATTCTATTCTTGCTCCCTGCAAGATTTCAGAAATCTTAATGGATCCTCCATTTGTTGTTTCTACCAGGCATTCTTGTTGAAGTTTAGTTACTGGTTGATTGAGAAGTTTGCAAAATGGAGTATTAATAAAACTTTGGTTCGCACCAGAGTCAATTAATACTTTGGCAAAAACATCATTAACTAAAAACGTACCGGCAATCACGTCCGGAATCATTTTGGCTTCTTATGCAGTCAGAACAAATGCTCTAGCATTCTTAGTCATCTTGTTGTTCATGGATGGAGCTAGTTTCGGACAATTTGGCTTGATGTGACCTTTTTCTCCATAATTGAAGCATACTCCGTTGTTGGGTTTCTTTCTACAGTCTTCTTCCTTGTGTCCTGGTATCTTGCAGAAATTGCAGTAGGTGGAGCATCTTCCTGAATGCTTCTTCTTACAGGCTTTACAGTAAGGTGTAGAGGTAGAACCTATGTTTTTCCCACGGTTGGAATTACCGTAGCGAAATTCCTGGGTAAGCCTTAGAGCTAGGTTCTTTCTTTGGTTTTCTTCTTGTGTACGTACCAGTTCATCAGTCAAGGTATTGGCTAGTTCTACAGCTTCTTCTATGGTTTGTGGTCTAGCTGCCTTGACTACATGTCTAATCTCACTGATTAATCCCCAAATGTAACGGGAGATTAATACTTGTTCTGGTGATGCTAGGGTTGGCACTATTCTAGCATATTCAAAGAATGTAGTAGTGTAACCCTTGCTGTCCACTCCAGTCATTCTAAGGTTTAAGAACTTATTAGCTATCTGTTCCTTTTCATTGGGAGGATAGAATTTCCTTTCAACCATGTTCTTAAACTCATTCCATTCCATATTATAGACTATGTCACTTCCCCTAGACTGGAGAATAGTGTTCCACAATTCTAGGGCTGCATTCTTAAATAAATTGGAAGCAAACATGATTTTATCTTCTTTTGCGCACTTGCTTATTTTTAAGACTGCCTCAGTCTTTTCTATCCAGCGTAGAGCTGTAATGGCTCCTTCATTCCCAGATAATTCTATTGGTTTACAGGACCAGAATTCTTTGTAAGAACAACCATAAGACATGGTTCTTCTTCTTTTTGGAATTGGCACTTGAAGTAAGGATCCATTGTTTACGCTGTGATCAGGTTCAGTAGGTGGTCGTTTAATTCCACTATTACTTTTATTATTATCCGCTTCCTTAACCGTTTTAACAATATATGGTATTGCGTCTATAATCCCTTGTGCCACTATGTGTTGGATGGCATTGTTATCTACTTGGTTTCCGTTATTATTGTTATTCGGATTTTCTTGATTCACTTCGTTGTCCATCTGGATTATAAACATTTACCACGTATTAATATCACAGGACAATATTTAATGCAAACAATCACACAACAAGCATATTGATCAAAATCTTCGAACATTGCGACTTTTACTCTATTATATAGATATGCGTCTATTACACACTGTAACTGAAATCTAAAGTACAATACTAGTATGCATCAGTAGCTATTGTCTATTTTCGGGGATATATATATATATATAATTTTTTTTCAAACTTACACACACACACACATATATATATATATTATTACTGATAGGGGTTTATCCAATATTGCATGTTACGCTCGTCATATTTCCAAACGAGTCTCTCCCCTATCTGTCTCATTCTTTCACTTCCTTCTAATATCTCCTCACCAAAGGTGCGGAGTTCTTGCACATTCTCAGTGCTTATGGGTGGTGCGGGTGCTGGTATCGGGTCAGGGTATTGTGGCATTGGTTCTTCGTAAGGGTACGGGTTCTCTAGGATCTCCCTGATATATTGGTCATTACCCTAGTAGGGGTCTAGAGGGTCAAGGTCTGGGTAGGGTGCTACTAGGTTTTGCATGGGTTCGTCTTGGGGGTGGAGTTCTGGATAATATCTATGGTCGTCGAACCATGGGTCATAATCTGGGGGATGGGGTGCTGGTACTCTAGGGATTTCGGCTGGGTCAAAAGCAGGTGCTGGAATTTGGTCTATTGGGTTTGGCTCAATTTCCATAGGTTGTGTGGGAAATAGTGGTAACGGCTGGGGTGCAATAAGTTGTTCCAGATTTGGGTCTGCATCTGTAGTAGCTAATATGTGAAAATTAGCTAATCTCCTATTGAGTATATCTTGAGTTTGAGTATTCATTTCTCTATTGGCCGCTGCTAAGGCCCGCTGCTCCTGTAATTTTCTCATCCTTTTTCTACGCTCGTGAGCTCCTCTGCTGAACCATCCTCTCTTCTTGGGAGGGAATGGCTCTTCAGATTGTGCTTTGAATACGAAAATCCCTTCTTCGGTGTCAGCCGAATACCCCGAGGGGGTAGGCTGGGAAGAAGTTCCTTCGTCCCTAGGAGAGCTGGACAGTTGACGATAAGCGTCCGAAGGTCCTTGGTCACTCATACTATAAACTAACAAATTGTCAAATAACATAAAACAATAATATACGCACATAATCCCATAGATAATTTTCTAACATAACAGATAAAATTTTGGTGTCAACAGAACACTTCTATGACTGAAATCAGTGGCTGTAGCTCTGATACCACCTTCTGTCGCAACCCCCGACCCCTGCCTCAGGAGGCGGGCGGCCGCAGCCTACTCAGAGCTGGTGGTATCGGTGTTTATCATCATTTGGCAGCGGAAATTACATCAGGACCGTAGTTAGGAAATATTTTATCAGAGTAAAATACCACATTTTTATAATATTAAACACATGGGAAATTCCCAAGTTTCTATTACAAACATGTTTATAGGGATAAACCCTATTTTATTGAATAAAAACATCTTCTTTATTTGGGTAACTTTTATATCCACTTTTGCAAGCCTTCAATGCTGTCCAGCTGGCTTCTAATTGGCTTTCACATTTTGTTACCTGAAACGCGTTTGAAAACATTTTGTTAGTGGGAAATACTGGTGAGTGAATCCCAATTTAATCAAGACAGGTTTTATCAGTTTACAGCATTGAGGGCGATCTCGCAATTACATTTGTTTATTCTTCTAATTTAATTACCACCCACGGTACTGTCAACCCGACTTGTGGTCATGTTACTACTCACAGTGTAGTAACAAATTTTGTATACAAGACCCCAACATACCGACGATAATTGTAGAATTTACAAATACTCAATCAATGTTAAATATAAATTAAAACAATTGAGGTTTTGTAAAAACAGTTTGCAAAAAGAAGGATTACTCACATTGCTATCTTAGGTAATTTCTTGTGGTTTTCTGGTTATAATCTATAAATTTTAATTAATGCACACGCGTTAGTATAATAACCCAATTTTATATTAGTTATACCCTCCTGAGACAGAACTCCAACGACTACGTCAGGCAGAGCCTCGACAGCCGTTACGGAGCAATAGATCAATCTGGCAGCGTATCTAATACGTAACCGGGGGTTATGATACTTACATCGAGGCAGATCTTCGCTATATTAGGGGGGTATTATGCCCGGTATTATGTCTACACTATAGAAATTGAGAGAGAGTTGAGGATTCTGAACGATTTCCAAATGACAGCCGAATCCATCTATTTATAGGGCCTGATCTGGTCTTCCTTGCGGCCCGCGAAGGATATACAAGGGGCCTTCGTGCCCCGTGACATAGGGTATGTATAGCTTGGCCCGGTCACCGGTATAGGCTTGACACGCGTGTGACATGTGGCGGCTCCGGGGCTTGCCTCTTGTCCTCTCGCTCGCGGCCCGCGTAAGATGATGATTAAGTCTTCGCGGCCCGCGAGAGACTATAAAAATTGATTTTTATTTAAATTTTATAAAAATAAAGGTATTTAGGGCCATTTCTCGTATACGGGGTGTATTTTAGGACGTATAGGGATGTTCTAAATATTTTAGGAGTGTCGGAATTATTTTAGGAGGGTTGTTATAATAAAATCACATTTACTCCTCAATTCCAATGACTGAAGAGGAGATAGACAATTTACCCAGAATGGAATACGGGAAACCAGAGGATAAGAAACCTGAACCTTCCAAATCTCGAAAGATAAAAATCACTAGGCCTGATAACACTGAAATTATTTTGGAAAAACAGGCTTATCAACAAACGTTCGTTAAATCAGAAAATGTTTTAAATCACACAGAAACCTTGAATTTTGAGACAAATGTAAGTGTTGATAAACATTTTCAAGTATTGGAAAACGCAGAATCTTGTGTTTCACAAAAGTCACCTGAGAACAAATCACTAACACAAGAGTCTAAAATCAGCGAGTCTAGAGTGAACGTAGACAACATTGAGTTTGCCATGATAAAAGGTTTGACTAGATTTATGAAAGAATTTAAAGATGGCAAACAGAGTGAATTTGCTTCCCCATGTGATACAACTTGTGATACTTCTGAGACAACCACTCCTGAGAAATTTGAAATGGTTGAATCAGTCTATGTCAACAACGGATCACCTGAAGAAGCAGAGTCACCTCAGACTAAAGTAGAGTTTGATGAACTTCCTGAATCATCAGTTTCATCTGATTCAACATGTGATTCCTCTGAAAAGACTGATTGTGATAACTCAGAGTCAGTTGATTCAGTAGAGTCAACAAATGAATCATCTAAACAGTTGAATCAGATTCGATCAAAAAAGAAGCGGAAGCAACATCGGGAGCTTCTATTGAGTTAAATGGTGATGAAACCACAGAAGCCCCTGCTGAATCTTTAAACGAAAATAATTCTGATTCTTCTGAATCAATGGTGTCATTAGAAGCTGAGAGCAGTACTGCTGCATCAAGTGACACCGTTTGTGAGAAAATGAACAATACTAACCCTGTTGCTTCAAATGCAGACCAAGTAATTATTGAAGATTGGGTAGATGAAGATGACGAGGATGACGTTGCTTTAGTTTTTTTGAAAAATAAAATTCAGAAAAACAATTCTTTAATTTCTGAAAACTCAAACAATATTTCAATTTCTTCTGATGCTTTGGATAGTGTGGGCTCTGTTTTAAAGAGCGATGAATGTTTTGACATTTATTTTGGTTCTATTTGTGTGGATTTGAATTCAGTGGTTTTACCTAATAAAGCTGATAAATCGAAAAATCTATTGGTAAAACAGACTAAAAGAGGGTGAAACAAAATATGTTCCACCAAAATCAAGATCAAACAATCCAATTAAATGTCATTCTGTTTCTAATGATAAAGTTAAACATGTCTCGTTTGCATCTCAGGAACCACACAAGTCCTCAAGTTCTAAAAAGACTGATGGATGTCAGGCAAAACCACATGTGAAACGACAAATATGTTACACGTGTGGAGTTGCTGGACACATTGCAAGAAATTGTCAGCATCGTCCTGATAAACTCAAAGAAGGAGAGCATCAGAAGCTCCAAAAGGGAATTTCAAGCCTTCAAAACAGGAAAAGACTCAAAAATCTAAACCTGTTAAGAAGCTGAATTCCAAGGTGAAGCCTTCTGATGGAGACTAGAACAAAGCTAAACAAATGAAGCTGAAAACAAAAAGTCACACTCCAAACTCTACACATGTTTTGCCCAAGGCATCCAAGAAATTGGAAAGGCCTAGGTAAGTTTGGAAACCTAAGAATTATGTTCTAGATAACTCTCCTAAATCATTGTGCATCAAAAACAAACCTATCTACTCTAAGGAAAAACTGATTTGGATGCAAGTCACATAGGTTAATGAACAGGGTGTACCCACTACAACTATGGCTTGGGTACCAAAATCTAATTAATCCCACATATTGTGCAGGAACAGCTATGGAGGGCTGTCATTCGACTCTGGGTCATTGACAGGGGCTGTTCCAGGCATATGACTGGCGACTTATCCCAACTTACTGATCTTGAAGAGTTTAATGGAGGATATGTTGCTTTTGCTGGAGGAGAGAAAGGAAAGATCACGCAATGAGGCACAGTCAAGAATGGTTATCTCTGTTTCAAAGACGTCAACTACGTTCCTGAGTTGAAGCATAGCCTGCTGAGTGTTGCTCAAATATGCGACAACGGTTACTCAACTCACTTCACTGATAAACACTGTCTTATTCTGAAACCAGAAATGGTCATTCCTGATAAATGGATATTGTTGAACTCTGAACGAAAGGGCAACACTTATGTCATTGACATGAACAAACCACCTACTGAAAGTGTTGCCTGTTTGTTTACCAAAATCTCTGAGCACAATGCTATGCTGTGGCATCGTCGTTTAGGACATTCAAATGTGAAAAATCTGAATCGTCTTGCGAAACTGGGGTTGGTAAGGGGTCTACCGGTAAAAGATTTCATAACCTTTGAAAAATGTGTTTCCTGTGCTAAGGGTAAACAACATCAAAAACCTCATTTTCCCAAAATTGTCAACACAATTAACAGTGTGATGCAGCTTCTTCACATGGATCTTTTTGGTCCAGTAAATGTGCTCAGTCTGTCTGGAAAGTCTTACTGTCTTGTAATTACTGATGACTACTCACGTTTTACTTAGGTTTTCTTCTTAGTTAACAAAAGTGAGACTACAAAATTGATCAAAAGATTCATAATCTTTATGGAAAATCAGACTGGCAAGAAAGTGAAGGAAATTCGAAGTGACAATGGAACCGAATTCAAGAATGCTGAATTGAATTTCTTCTGTTCTGAAAGGGGAATTGCTCGACAATACAGTGCTGCTAGAACTCCTCAGTAAATGGGAGTGGCCGAAAGAAGGAATAGAACCCTAATTGAGGCAGCCCGCACGATGCTTTCTGATTCTAAGCTCCCAGTCTTCTTCTGGGAAGAGGCTATTAATAATGCATGCTATGTTCAGGAAAAAGTAATTATTAACAAGGCACGCATGAAGATGCCTCATGAAGTAATGTTCGGCGAAAAACCCTCTGTTGGGCACTTTAGAGCTTTCGGTTGTCCATGTACTCTTTTGCACCTGGAATCCATGCCAAAGTTTGACGCTAGGGGAGATGAATGCTATTTCAATGGATATGCAGGAAAAGCTGCTCATGAAAACAAGACTGCATATAGAGTGTACAACAAGAAGACTAGATAGATCTTTGAGTCTTACGATGTGCAGTGGCTCGAAGAAAATCAGTCGGATGCTGGAAATGGACCATTTACTCTCTATAACTATGCTTATCTTTTTAAATCCTTTGATATTCTTGATGATCCTCCTGTTGCTCATGCAGGTACTTCTGGTACTTCAAATGCTGCTTCTCGACCCTCATTTGTCCCACATAACACTGAAGAAGAGGGGGATGTTGAATTTGAGGGGGATTCTACAGCTGTGGGGGATCACACACCTGAAGTCTCATCTTCAACATTAGCACCAGAGATTCAAGTGGTTCCAGATTACACCAACATTCTCAATGATGGAGGGGAGGCGTTAGATTCATCTGATGATGAGGACACACCCAACGATCAAAATGACATGTTTGATGGTCCCATCCCTGACGAGTTTGTCGCAAACTTTAGAGCTTTCGGTTTTCCATGTACTCTTTTGTACCTGGAATCCATGCCAAAGTTTGACGCTAGGGGAGATGAATGCTATTTCATTGGATATGCAGGAAAAGCTGCTCATGAAAACAAGACTGCATATAGAGTGTACAACAAGAAGACTAGACAGATCGTTGAGTCTTACGATGTGCAGTGGCTCGAAGAAAATCAGACGGATGCTGGAAATGGGCCATTTACTCTCTATAACTATGCTTATCTTTTTAAATCCTTTGATATTCTTGATGATCCTCTTGTTGCTCATGCAGGTACTTCTGGTACTTCAAATGCTGCTTCTCGACCCTCATTTGTCCCACATAATGCTGAAGAAGAGGGGGATGTTGAATTTGAGGGGGATTCTACAGCTGTGGGGGATCACACACCTGAAGTCTCATCTTCAACATTAGCACCAGAGATTCAAGTGGTTCCAGATTACACCAACATTCTCAATGATGGAGGGGAGGCGTTAGATTCATCTGATGATGAGGACACACCCAACGATCAAAATGACATGTTTGATGGTCCCATCCCTGACGAGTTTGTCGCAAATGGTTCAGATGAAGAGAAAATTGTTGGCCAAACTGAGTCCGTAGCTGTTGATCACTTAACAAATTTGCCACCAACTGGAAGTGCCCCGGAAGTTACCATTCCTGCAAGTGTCCTGTGTGATCATCCCATTGAAAATGTGATTGGACCGGTAGAGGCTGGAGTGTTGACCAGAAGTCAGTCAGGAATTATCAACAATTGCTTGTTTTCATGCTTCATATCACAAATCGAGCCAAAGACAATTAATATGGCTGTTTTGGAACCTAGCTGGGTAGACACGATAGAGTATGAATTGAATCAGTTTGAGAAACTGGAAGTCTGGAAGTTGGTTACTTTACCTACTGGAAAGAAATCACTCGGAACTAGATGGGCCTATCGAAACAAGAGAGACGATAGCGGAGTGATTGTTCGCAATAAAGCAAGATTGGTTGTCCAAGGGTTTAGACAAATTGAAGGCCTTGACTATGATGAAGTATATGGTCTTGTGGCCCGACTGGAGGTAATCAGAATCTTTCTGGCATATGCATCCTTCATGGGATTCAAGGTCTATCAGATGGATGTCAAGACGGCGTTTCTCTACGGCAAAGTAAAGGAAGAGATATATGTGTCACAGCCACCGAGTTTTGTGAACAAACAATGTCATCGTCATGTTTATAAGTTTGATAAGGCTTTGTACGGATTGCATCAGGCTCCTCGTGCATGGTATGCCACTCTAACGAAGCATCTGCTTGCTCATGGATACTCGTGGAGTAATTGATCAGACACTGTTCATTCGAAAGGTGGGAGAGGATCAAATCTTAGTGCAGATCTATGTGGACGACATCATCTTTGGATCCACTAGTGAAGCACTGTGCAAGGAATTCGAGGAAGTTATGAAGAAGCAATTTGAAATGAGTGCGTTGGGAGAAATGGGTTTCTTTTTGGGTCTGCAGATTCGTCAAGATTCCAAAGGAATTCTCATTCATCAGGGAAAATATGTTGATGATATCATCGTAAAGTTCAAACTTTAGGATTCTAAACCTGCAAATACTCCTATGGCAGAGAGACCAGTGATGACTGAAGATCTGGAAGGAGAAGCTATTGATGCTACACTGTACCGGTCAATGATTGGCTCGTTGATGTATTTGACAGCCAGTAGACCAGATATCATGTTTGATGTGTGTCAGTGTGCACGTTATCAGGCTGCTCCTAAACTTTCTCATTTAAATGCTGTTCAGAGAATCTTTCGATATCTTAAGGGCAGGCCTCGGCTTGGACTTTTGTATCGAAAAGAATCTCCATTTGATCTGTGTGCTTTTTTTTACAGCAATTTTGGAGGCACTGGTAGGGACATGAAGTCTACGTCAGCTGGATTCCAGTTTCTGGGGGATCGCCTCATCTCCTGGCAATGCAAGAAGAAGCAAACTATCTCACTCTCGACTACTGAAGCCGAGTATGTGGCTGCTTCAGCTTGCTGCTCTCAGGTTATTTGGATTCAACACCTGCTGGTGGATTACGGTTTGAATTTTTCCCAAACTCCCATTTATTGTGACAATGATGCAGCTATCCAAATAGTGAAAAATCCGGTATATTTTTCAAAAACCAAGCACATTGCCATAAAAATTCATGTCATTCGTGATTCTTTCAACCAGGGTCTTATTAAAATGGATCAAATTCATACTGACGACAATGTAGCAGATATTTTTACAAAACCGGTTGATAAAGCACGTTTTCTTGCTCTTCTTGAACTTCTAAAAATGGTCGATATCGAGGATTGAACGCGGTCACACAAAAATATTTTTCTTCGTTTCTGTAAATTTGTTTCTTAAAATTGATTTTCTCTTCATTTTTTATTTTTCATTTTAAGCAAAAATTTAGGGGGATGTAGTCTCTCAGAAAAATAAAAAAACTTTTGAAAAACCAGAAAAATACAAAAACATTTGAAAAATCAGAAAAATATAAAAATAGTTCTTTGCTATGCCTTTGCTTCAACCTAGGAAATGTAATAATTTCACTATGTGGATTAAGGCTGACTCATGTAAGACCAATATTGAAATGGTCTGACTCTAGAGCGTTCTGTTGGTAGGCTTTATCCTAATGGCTGGATTCTTTGACTGGTTCTGCGTAGAACACTAATATTTATTCTATGACCTCAGGAAAGAACGTCACTTGGAATTAGAGCATCGCTATTTGAATGCGTGTGTGACGTCCCAATACACACAATTTCGTTCTAGTTCTGAAATCTTTTCTAACCAATTCGTGTATCTCCTTTGTTTTGCATGAACAAAGACCTGGAGGTGCTAGGCAAAGTCAGCTTCTGTTTTGCGTGAGCAAAGATCTAGCTGTACGTTGTCGCTCTGTGGATCATATACACCCGAAAGAGGCCCTCTAGTGCCCAAAAGAAACCCAAAAAATAAAACCTATATCAAACTGAGAAAATCTCAATTGATTTGTACATTATATCCATCTCTGCTAATCCATTCTGTTCTCTTCTCAATCCAGTCTAGTCAAGGTTTCAGAATCCTAGAACGGGCTTGTGAAATATGTGGTAGGGAAACTACTCGTATGATAACCTGTTCAAATCTAAAATTCCAGAATTTGATCGTGATTGATTTGAGTGCTCATATAATTTAAAATGAAAAACATGATAAATTAGTTGCAGTCCGGTATTTGATAAAGGCAATCGCTCGGATCTACCAGAGTAAATTAGTGTTGATAGATGTAGTCGGGCCCGAAACTCTGTGATTTGATACCGTAAGAAAAGTGCATGCAAAAGTGGTGTATATATTGTTTGCTTTCTGTGAATACTCTGTGTCATTTTTGTGTGTAAATAATTAGATTTAGTATATAAATCTGCTTAAATTGTGACCGTGTTTCTATGAATCGAGAAAGATCAAATCTTCATAAAATAATCCTTGCACGAAGTTGTTAAAAGTTTGTCCTCGGGATTCGAGTTGGGCCCACCGTAAACTTGGTGGACCCCACAAAATCTAAAAGGTGTGTGTTTGAAAAGGCGGTTGGGCCCACCGCCCACTTGGTGGGCCCTCTTGGTTGAAAAATCTGTTTAGGGGTATATAGGGAGGTGTGCGACGGTCAATTCAAGTTTTACAATCATTCACTCAAAATTGAGTTTTCTCTCAAAATGTCAAAAAGCTCCGATCGCACACCCCTCCTCTTCTTCATGTCTGTCAACTGCCATGTCGAATCAAAAGGGCAAAGCTAAAGGTTAGTCTTCTTGTAGCTTTTCTTGAATCTGAATATAATGCTCTATATAAAGAAGGTGCGTATCTTAGAGTTGTTTTGGGGATTTTGTTTGATTGAATGATATTGTTTGATTAGAAGGGGTTTCTGTCAAAATCGAAGAGTTTTAGGGTTTTAAGGCTTCACATGTTACAAGATTGTTAATATTGACTGAAAAGATAGATCGAAACCCTGAATTTTGGCCGGAAAACTCTGTTCGGAACCCTAGATAGTTGTCGAAAATTGCAGGTATCGCCAGAGAAGATGACAGGAGACGGCGAGTGGTCTGCACGCGTCGTCTGATGAAATCGCACAAGTTGGTGTTGGACATTTTTGCCCCTGAATATTTATGTGAAAAGTCGTTATTGCCCCTCTTTGACTAGAAACTTGTGCGACTGATCTTCTTTGACCTTGTTTGACCAGAAAAGTGTGCGATTGACGTTCTTTGACCCATGTTTGACCAGTCAGATGTGCGATTGATTTTGTTGACCACACAAAAGTGTGCGATTGGGCCCAATTTACCTAGTTACCCTCAGATTTATTGTTAATTGACTAAAGGGGCCCTCGCACACATGAAGCTCAATCGCACACCACCTTTTGAATCGCACACCCCTTAGCCTTTGGGCCTGATCCAATGTTTGGGCCTGTTTCTTAAATCGCTGATCTGTTAATAAGGTTCATTATAATTTGTGAATTTTCTTAACAGATTATGACTAAACACAATGTTTTTGAAAATTCTAAAATTATTCTGAAACAAATTGATTCAGTTTGACCAAGTTCACAGTCAAACTCGAGAACTTTGGGTTTGGATTATGATTACCAAGTTCTAATTTGTCTCATTTGGTGCAGATACTGGAAAGTAAGCATCGGTTCCTCACGTTCCGACTTGGGAAAAGTCCATGAATGTTGCTTGTTACTTGTTAGACCCTCCAAAGGGATTCGAAATTTACAAGTCGATGATTGTGGGTCTGAATACATGCAGACTAGCTCACTCGCTTCAAGAGAATCTTGTAATACGTGAAGATTGGATCAAGGATTTTTGGGACAATACCACGGAAAAGAAAGGAGATGTGGTTATTAAATCCAAGGTTCAGGGAAAGGAAGTGTCGGTTAGCGAGCAAGACATTCGTGAGGTGTTATTATTTGGTTACGAGGCAAATGATCCGGTTAAGTATTCAAAGGAAAAGGTCATGGAAGTATTAGTGAGATGAGCTATGAGGGAGTGTGTCCTCCTCCCACGACTAAGAAGCTGCTGCATCCATACTGGAGATTTCTGGCACATATCTACCTGGTGTGCATAAGTGGGAACAAAAGCGGCCTAGATAAGTTGATGTTGAAACAAACATCTGGAGTAGTTTCAGTAGTTGAAGGGTGGAAGTACAACTACTCGAAGAGTGTGTTTGATGATATGATGGCCAACGTGAAAACCATAATGAGAAGTATTGGTACAAGTTCCCTAGATTCTTGCAGCGGATTCTAGAGAAGAAATATCCGAAGTTGCCAATTACAGTAAAGACTTATGACGTCAAGATGATGAATCATTTGGTATTTCCCATGCTGAATCAGAAGTCGAGGGACAATGTTGAGACGAAGTATCAAAACAAGCGAAAATTAGAGAAGTTTGGAGCTTTTACTGAGATTCAAGAAGAGGCACCTGCTCAGATCAATGCCATTGTAGCTGAAGAGCATGATGTAGAAATAATCGAAGCTCCAGTTGGAACACAAGAACCAGTTAAGAACATGGATTTGAATGGGATTGAATGTGAAGAAGACATTGCAGATGATAGAATGGTAGACGATGAGGAAGTGAATGAAGATGTTGATGAAGATGAAACAGAGACAGAGATACTTACTGAAGGCCTCACAACAGAACCTGAAGACGTTAATGAACCAGTTAATATGAGCCCTCCTCATGTTGAACCGGTGACTACAACTGATACTGCTGATGCTGATCATCCTCGAGAAGATCCTGCCGCTGATCTTTCTCCTAGCAAACGAAGCAAAAGAGATCCTAGGATCAGCGGTGAGGTTAATGTTGAAGTTCAGACAACTACAGAAACATCTACCCCCACTGGCACTTCACAACCGAAGTTTAACTACATACCGTCAGAACTCAACCCAAAAATTATTGAGTTTATATCAAATGAACGTTTTGCCATGTATATGTCTGTTCCTAAGCCCGGTGAAGGTTCGAGCAGTGGTCCATCTGACGCTGATGTTCTTAGAGCTGCTGAGCTACTGCAAGCTGCTGCTACTCAAGTTGAAGCAGCAGCTAAGTTAAAATAAGTTGTAACTCCTGAAGCTGCTGAAAGTTCTGACAGTGAAGATTTGTTTGAAGAAAATGAAACCACAATTCTGATGCGAAGAATCTCTACCCTTGAAGAAGACAAGATATTCAAGGATGCTCAGATTGCAAATCTTATTGAAGAGTTGGTGGTTAAGAATCAGAAAACCAATGAGTTGGAAACAAATCTGGGAGCCCTTAGTGCTGTGGTTATGGATATAAAGCAGAAACTTGAAGGAAAATTTCCTAAAGAATTTGATGATCCTCCTAAAGAGTCCACTGCTGAAGAAAGAGAGCAACAACGAAAAGAGCACGAAGATGCCATGAATAGGTACTATGAAAATCCTCCTCGTACGGCAAATCAGAAACCAAGAAAGAAAATGGTCATCATGAGGAATGTAGGGGCTGAGAGGAACTTGCAGATTGGTGATCAACCTGATAGGTATGTGATCACTACAGAGAAAAGCAAACGTGGAAACAGATCAGGTATTACTAGCTGGACATACAACGATGAAAAGGGAATGTTCATAGTGCTGAAGAAGAATGGAGAGGTGGAGTACTATGACAACTCTGAGGCTTTTGAATCATGGATGGCAGTTAATCTCAGGGAGTTAAGTAAAGCAGGTTATCATGATCAAACCAAGAATCCAAACTGCAAAATTGGATGGAACTTCTTCAATAAGTTGCAACAACAGGCTCGAGTTAACTTTCGAGATATGAAGTTGGCTCAGTCAACCATTGAAGAGGATGAAGAGGTGTTAGATCATGCTACCGGGAAGCCATACAAGACAGTTAAGTGGCCTGCAACAAAACAAACTAATATAGTGCCATTATTAAAGGAACTTCCTGACAATACTTTGAAGAATTTGAAGTTTTGGATGTATGATCCCGTCTCTGGTCAAGCCATGATTGTTTGTGAAGATGCTGAATACAGGTTTCTGGATACTCGAGATTTGATGTGTTTTGGTGAAAATGACCTCAATCTCTTGGCAAAGACGCAGATTCAGAGTGATCCTCAGTATGAAGTATGTGCCAAAACCTGGACAGGAGCTGTGGCTCAGATTATGAACTTTAAGTTGTGGTCAGGGCAGCGTACAAGGGTGGAGACACAGCTATTCGGTCCATATGTTGGGAGAAGTATACCGATCTTACCTGAGTTACAGAGGAAAAAGAAGGGATAAGCAAAGAAGCAGTCGAGGAAGCGGAAGTGAAGCTGAAGACACCAAGACAACACAAACCTAGGGGGATATTGTAAGGGTATAAACTAGTTTAGGTTTGCGTCTGTCTTGGGTTAGTTTGTTGGATTTGGGTTTGATACATTTGTGGGCTTATTTGATTGTTTTGTAGTCTATGGGGTATGGGCTTGGCCCAATGTAATAGGGTCTCCTATGTTAGTATAAATAGGGTATTCCTTAGTCTTTTGTGGTTGTTGATTCTTTGGAAAACTTTGTGCTTGTGCGACTAGGATACCAGACGAATCCTTTGAGATCGAGTGTTCTAGTTTGCTTTGAATCAATATATTGCTTTTCAATCTTCGACATCTTGCTTGTAATTCCGCTACTTGTTTGGTGTTTGATATCCGATTGTATTGTGTTGGGACTTATGTTAGTGCATATGTCTGTTGACTTCGTCTTGTATCGAGTCATGTAACTAGAATAGATAGACCAGGACACGTTGTACGAGAGAAACGAGAAACAGGCCTAACCAGCCACCTCACACGAGGTGACCAAGTTCATGCGACCTGGCAGGTTCATGCGACCTGACCAGTTTGTGAGGTCTGGCCAGTTCGTGAGGTCTGGCAAGTTCATGGGGTCTGGCCAGAAAGCATGAAATGGTGGCATTCCTATAAATAGGTGGTCTTGGGTCTTCATTTATAACATTCTGATTCCGGAGACGAAGTGTTGCCGAAGTGTCGAACGATCTGTAAACACTATCAAATCAATACAATCGACAGTTAAAGTGATTCTAAGTGTTAATCAAGCTGCTATAACATCAATACGTATGATTCCGCCTTTCGTATTGATCGAGAACTCTTCTGAACGACTCGTTTAGATCGAATCCCGATCCTACAAGTGGTATCAGAGCTCAGGAGGAAGAGTTCTTACCATTTCAGCATGATTTCTTCAAAAACATCTCATTTCTACTCATTTTCTACACTTTTTCTTCAAAATCAGAACATTTTCATGGTTAAAATGACTTGATTTTGACAAATAACACGTAAAACTGAGTTTTAATCAATCCGTGAACAAATCAGAACCAAATTCAACCTAAAAATTGATAAAAATTGACAAAATGATGAACTATTGGACGAAAAACATTCAAAACGCGTGAAATCACATCAGATCGTTTGAGTATTACTTCAGGTCGCTTGAAAACTATGTCCAGGTCGTGTGAAAACATTCAGATCGTATGAAAACCTATCAGGTCGCATGAAAACAACTCCAGATCATGTGAGATATAACCAGGTCGTTTGAAGTTGAACTCAGGTCGCACGGATTGAACTCAGGTCGCACGAGTTGAATCACTTCAGGTCGCACGAGTTGATAATCACTCCAGGTCGCATGAGACTTTTTGTGAATCCAGACAGTTTGGAAATCGCTCCAGGTCATACGGAGTGTGTTATAAATCCCAGGTCGTTTGAGATTTGTGTAACCAGATCGCAAGAGTTCGTACGGTTTTCACGTGACATTCCAGAACTGTTTGAAATCAATAGTTTGTGAAATATTTCATACCGAAACATGGACAACGAATTTTATAATGCATTTGCTACTGCCCCGGGTACTCCTATTACCGTTGCTCAGAATGTAAATATGGAAAATGAAACGGGAACGTTACAAAAACCTTCTAAGTTGATGAGCATTGAAGAATATTACAGTTGGCAAGAACGATTCGAGAATTGGGTTCAAGCAAATCATCTAATGTCTTGGGTTTGTATTGAAACTAAGTATGTTCGACCTCGTTCTGATATGGGAGTTATAAAGATTATTTCTGAATTTTCGGATAAAGAGAGAGACATGTACAAGGCAGAAAAAATGATGATCAGTTTACTACAACAAGCTGTGAAAGAAGACATTTTCGTATTACTTCAACATGATGGTAGTGCACATTCGATTTGGGAAGCACTTCGCACAAAATTCGAAGGAAGTACGGAGATGATCAAGAATAAAAAATCATTATGAAAGAAAGAATTTGAATTGTTTTCAAGTTTGCCAGGTGAAACTACAAAGACTCTTATTGAGAGATATTGTCATTTAGAGCATTCAATGACCAGGTTGGATATCAATAAAGATCGAGAGGAATGGGTTGAAAAATTAGCCGATGCTTTACCTCAAAATGAATGGGGTATATATCTTATGATTTTGAAGAATACAGGAGAGTATGATAGATTGTCAATTGCTCAATTCATTGAAAAACTTGAAGGACAAGATCTTGAACAACAAAAGATCGCTAGAATGAAAAATTCAAGTGGTCAACAAGATATCAAGATGTATTTCAAAGGTAATGTTCAAAATGTTGAAGCTAATCCAAAGATCCAGACCGCTTTCAGCGCAGAAAACTCATCCGGATCACTCAATCAAAGTTCAATCAACAACAGTGGATTTTCTTCATATCCGAGTGTTAATCCTAATGTTTCAACTTCAAATTATCAGTCTCAAAGCTCAAACAATGTTAATGGACATGTGCTACAATGCAACATCGCTTTGCATCTTCAGAACGGTCAGAATTTCTCTGAAGAAGTCGCTAAAGGTCATATGGCATTACTAGTTACCGTGTTAGAATCATATGAAAGTTTGCTTGCGGGAAGGATCGGAAATCCTATGTTAACAAAAGAGGATTACGATCAGATTGATGCTGAGGAAATGGAGCTAATGGATATTAAGTGGTGTTTAGCTGTCACACCCCAACCGATGGCGGAAACATCGAGGTATGGCACTGAGCGAAACAGATTGTCCAGAATTTTCCATAACAATTATCATTACCGATCAATTTAAAGTAACATGTCTCATACCATGTCTCAAAAGGTAAACAAATTATTACAGACAAAATCTAGGCAAATAGTTCTATTCCGACAACTCAGATTTTATCAAATAGCCCAATTGTTTATCTGCTTCTAGAGACCCTTGACTTCATTTGTACAGACAACTATTTGTTGGCCTCTAGAGCCTTATTCTAGCCTCGATTTCCTAGCAGATAAGCATCCTAAGCACCTGTCACATACGTCAAAGTAACAGTCAATACACATAGTGTAAAGGTGAGCATACAAGTTTGATAATAGCATATAGAGTTCGAAAGCGTTACGCATAACCAGCACATACACTGGGTGAAATGAGGCATGTTAGTTATCGACATGAACCTATCGATACCAATGACTGCGGGTTGACTGCCCAAGGTAGTTCGTAATACATGATCACCACTGTAATCCATGCAAATAATTGTCCTTAACAACCCCCGAGTGAATGGGTGTTGAGTCCAAACTAATAGTACTATCGTTGCTAAGGCAGGTAGACAGCATTCCATGTGTAAACATAACAAACAAGCATTCATTAAGTCACGTATAACATGCGGTAACGGTTAGCGTTAAAGTATTGCGTAGTGTGTTCGATATGTTTTAGAATAAGTAACGTATGTAACACCCAAAAATGCATAAAGCAAAAAGGGATCGAGTATACTCACAGCGATGATGGATTGAAGGGAGCGCTCGAGAGTAAGGTTAGCCTGATCAGAACGATACCATAACGATAAGCGACGCGTAAAACGATGCAAGGTGTAAGTGGCTCGGACAGCAGTTCGGCCGGATGGTAATCCGATCGGACAGCCAGTTCGTGCGGATGACAATCCATTCAGATGGTTATCCGGTCGGATGGTAGTTCGGTCGGATGACTATTCGAGTGGATTGTTTCTTCCTATGAGAAGGATGTGTTTGTGTATGATGGCTTGACCTTTGAAGTTTTCGTTGTAGCAATTTGAAAACATTGAAGTATCTCTACCTTTCAAGTCGGTCGATCGGATGGTCAGTCGTGCGGATGACAATCCGCTCGGATGGTTATCCGGTCAGACGGTGACTCGAGTGGCGAGGTTACTCAGTGAGAACAAATTCACAGCAAGGCGGTCACTCGGTCGGAGGGTTGTTCGACCGGGTGGCATCCTTGGTGCTTTGAACATGTTGAAAATCGATTGAGTGTTAAAGTCCAAGTATCTCATGATCCGAAGAGTAATCCGGTCGGATGGTAGTCCGGTCGGACAGCAGTTCGTTCAACACTCAAACTTTAGGTAAAGTTGGTTAAGTGTGGGACCCATGGTGCAAGCCGTTCGGATGGCCAGTCGCTCGGATGGCTGTCCGTTCGGACAGTAGTCAGGTCGGATAGCACTCCGTGCTGGTTAATCTGTTCGTCTTTCACTTGGTCGTTTTGATTGTTTGTAGTTCGAGACGTTATGACAGCGTGTTAACCAACAGGACCCCCTCTTGACCCAAGTGGCCCGATCAAACAGGAATCACCCTAGTTCGACCAGTTACCCGATTCAAGACGGTTGTTCTTGTTTAACCCGAAATCGGTGGTCTTGTGTGTAGAATCCGGATCTTGCACTAGCACAACACTAAGAATGAGTAGGAGACTAGATCAAGGCCCGATTCTATCGGTTTTGAGTGCATTGAGTGTAAAAGAGTTGAAAGAAAGTTAGAAACCATTTTTCAATCCTTTTTCTCCATGAATGTGCTTAGATCTATGCAAGATCTTTGTTTACTTGTGTGGAAATCGGTTTGATCTAAGTTGTTCTTGGTGGGTTGGGGCCAAAATATGAAGTTCATAAGAACACCATGATGATGTCATCCTAGAACACCTCAAATCTAGTGATTTCACGGTTAAAAGTTAAGATTCAAAAGATAGAAAGGTGTAGGAGTGCGTGTAGATTAAGGAAGTACAAGATTTAGGACGAGATCTTACCGGAATTGAGAGAAATCGAAGAAAAGGTGAGGAGCACGAGCTGTTCGGACGTCAGTTTCCAAAAGTGGTAACTATGAGAGTGACATGGGGTATTTATAGGATTCCCAAAATGGAAAGGGGCAGGTCGGTCGGATGGCATCTCGCCCGGATGACTGTCCGGTCGGATGTCATCTCGGTCGGATGGCAACCTGGCGCTCAATCAAGTGACAGCCTGGTCGGATGGCAATCCGGCCGGATGGCACTTGGTTCAGGTGTTTGGCGCGACGATTTTTGTTGTTTCGATTTCGATTGCGATCGTTGCGAATGCGATAGAGTTTCCTATTCAAATTACTTTTAGTCCCAACTACTCATATCTAGCACTATCTCTTCTCCACTAATTAACATACCATTTCGATTGCGATTAAGTTCGATTGCGATTCGATCGATTACCACAACATAACGTAAATAACATGCACAAGTAACACATAAGGCACACACACATGTATAACAATAACCAAAATGCGCAGTTCGAGTTGCGAGTGCGATTGTGATTCGATGTTGATTAAGTTAGATTGACTAGCGTTTAATTGACTTTATCGCATTGTTACTTTCTATAGTTTACAGTCGTACGTCGATTAAATACCGAATAACACACGTCGATTGATGTGATTATTGACACTTACTCCACATAATACAGCTAAAATAAACACATAAAAGAACTTCACTACTAGTCAAGTCGCGCGAAATTGGTTGTTGACTTTGACCTTGACTTTGACTTCAGAAACACGGGGTGTTACAGCCTCCCCTAGTTGAGGGAATTTCGTCCCGAAATTAGTCTGAAGCCGTAACAAACAACTGCGGGTACTTCGCCTTCATGTCGCTTTCGAGTTCCCAAGTGAACTCTGCGCCTCGTTTGCCTTCCCATCGGACTTTCACAATAGGAATGCGAGAGCGTCTGAGCTGCTTGGTTTGGCGATCCATGATTTCGACAGGCTTCTCCACGAAGTGTAGTGTTTCGTTTACTTGAAGGTCATCGAGAGGTACAATTAAATCATGCTCAGCCAGGCACTTTCGAAGGTTTGACACATGGAAAGTTGGGTGGACGTTACTAAGTTCCTCTGGTAGTTCGAGTCTGTAGGCGACTTTTCCGACCCTTTCCAGAATCTTAAAAGGTCCAACATATCGAGGCGCTAGTTTCCCTTTCTTGCCGAATCTGACCACACCCTTCCAAGTTGATACCTTTAGGAGTACGTAGTCGCCAACGTCAAATTCAAGGGGCTTGCGTCGCCTATCGGCATAACTTTTCTGTCGGTTCCGAGCTTTCGTTAGATTGTCTCGAATTTGGAAAATTTTGTCTGTTGTTTCTTGCAATAGCTTGGGACCGGTTAATTGCGAGTGACCGATCTCGTGCCACACAATAGGCGATCGACATCTTCTTCCGTATAAAGCCTCGAATGGTGCCATTTGAATGCTGGAATGATAACTGTTGTTGTACGAGAATTCAACTAACGGCAGGTATGTATCCCAATTACCACCGAAGTCTACGACACACGAACGGAGCATGTCTTCAAGAGTACGAATCGTTCTCTCAGTCTGACCATCGGTTTGTGGGTGGAAGGCGGTACTCAGATTAAGCGATGTACCGAGAGCCGTTTGAAACGTTTCCCACAGTCGCGAGGTAAACCGAGCATCACGGTCAGAGATGATGTCGCGAGGCATCCCATGATTACAAATGATCTCGTTGGTGTAGATTCGGGCTAATCGTTCTACCTTGTAGTCTTCCCGTATTGGCAAAAAGTGAGCTGATTTGGTCAAACGGTCAACAACAACCCAAATGCTGTCGTGACCTGATGACGTGTGCGGAAGCTTTGTTATGAAGTCCATAGCTATACTCTCCCACTTCCACATAGGGACAGGCGGTTGTTCGAGTAAGCCAGAGGGTCTTTGGTGTTCAGCCTTGACTCTTGCACAGGTCAGGCATTTTCCAACGTAGAGAGCAATATCCCTCTTCATGCCAGGCCACCAGTACTTGTAGCGAAGATCCTGGTACATTTTGTCGGCGCCGGGATGAATAGAATACCGGGATTTGTGGGCTTCGTCCATCAAAATCTGTCACAAATCGGTTCGTTTAGGGATCCAAATTCGGTCCAGAAAGTGGAATATCCCATTTGATTTATTCACAAGCTGGGCTCCATCGTGATAGATTCTTTCCTTCTTCAGAGTGCGTTCATTAAAACCAGCATGCTGAGCTTCACGGATGAGGGTTTCGAGATCGTATTGGGCTTGGACATTGCGAATGCTGAGCAAATAACTCCGCCTGCTGAGAGCGTCGGCAACAACATTAGCTTTGCCTGGGTGATAACAAATCTCACAGTTGTAATCGTTGAGAAGTTCTACCCATCGGCGTTGAAGCATATTAAGTTCTTTCTGATTAAAGATATGTTGTAGGCTCCTATGATCGGTGAAGATCGTACACTTTGTACCATACAGGTACTGTCGCCAAATCTTTAATTCAAAAACAACTGCACCTAGCTCGAGATCATGGGTTGTATAGTTCTTCTCAAGGATTTTGAGCTGACAAGATGCGTAAGCTATAACCTTGTCTCGCTGCATAAGAACACAATCGAGACCAATGTTGGAAGCATCACAATAGACAATGAAATCGTCGTTTCCGTCGGGCAATGTGAGAACAGGAGCGTTGCAAAGCATGTGCTTGAGCGTTTGGAAGGCAGTCTCTTGTTCGGTTCCCCAAACAAAAGGCTTGTCTTTATGCGTGAGAGCGGTAAGCGGCACAGTGATATTTGAGAATCCTTCGATAAATCGTCGATAATAGCCCGCTAGTCCGGGGAAAGAACGGACTTCAGACGGGTTCTTAGGTGTAATCCAAGTCTTAACGGCTTCAATCTTCGCGGGGTCGACGTGAATACCTTGACTATTTACGATGTAACCCAGAAACTGAACCTCCTCCAGCCAGAATTCGCACTTGGAGAATTTGGCATAGAGTTGATTCCCCTGGAGTAGCTCGAGAACCAAACGTAGATGCTGCGCGTGTTCGGCTTTCGACTTGGAATAGATCAAGACATCGTCAATGAACACGATGACGAAACGGTCGAGATATGGTTTACACACGCGATTCATCAGATCCATGAAAACCGCAGGTGCGTTGGTTAAACTAAAAGGCATAACAACGAATTCGTAGTGGCCGTAGCGAGTGCGAAACACGGTTTTAGGTATATCCTCCTCCTGAATGCGTAGTTGGTGATAGCCTGAGCGTAGATCGATCTTCGAGAAACACGTAGCACCTTGTAGCTGATCAAACAAATCATCAATGCGAGGCAGGGGATAGCGGTTCTTGATAGTTAACTTATTCAATTCCCGATAGTCGATGCACATCCTGAACGACCCATCCTTCTTTTTGACGAAAAGGACTAGCACACCCCAAGGAGAGGTGCTCGGGCGAATGAAGCCTTTCTCAAGTAATTCCTGGAGTTGGTATGAGAGTTCACGCATTTCGGACGGCGCGAGTCGGTAAGGAGCTTTGGCAACAGGGTTGGCTCCAGGAATGAGGTCGATACGAAAGTTGATATCACGACTTGCCGGTAGTCCGGAAAGATCCTCTGGAAAAACGTTAGGAAATTCTCGAACCACTGGAACGTCGTTCACTTCCTTCTTCTCTTTCTTTTCCTTCTCCGCTACTATAATGTTAGCCAAGAAAGCTCTGTATTCCTTGCCGAGATACTTGCTAGCTTGAACACATGACATGAGCTTGAGACCCTTCGAAGCAGTTTCGCCATAAACACACAGTAAATCACCATTCGCGAGCGAGAATCGAATCATCTTATAGAAGCATACAACTTCAGCATGGTTTTCGTGAATAAAGTCCATGCCTACTATGATGTCAAAACTTCCGAGTTGCATCAGAATTAGGTTGATTGGGAAGATGTGATTGTTGAGCTCGAGGGTAAAATCACGAAGAACAGAATTAACGGCGATAGTTCTTCCAGTAGCGACTTCAACATCGAACGTCGAGGGGAGTTGGGAGCGCTTACGACTAAGGAGCTTCTCAAATTCGAATGACACAAAGCAATTATCGGCTCCAGTATCAAACAAACACGAAGCTTAAATACCATTCACAAGGAACGTACCATTGACCACGTTGTTGTCAGCCTGGGCTTGGCGCACGTTGATGTTGAAGGTTCTGGCAAGTGCGGCTTGTTGTTGCTGCTGAGGCTGTTGCTGCTGCTGGGGCTCTTGTTTCACAACCCTATTCGGGCACATGTTCGCAAAGTGGTTGGGATCACCACATGCGAAGCAGACTCTGGCGTTGATCGCGGGTGCCTGAGCCGCTTGTTAGCCTTGCAGGGCTGGGAGCAGAGCTTGATGAGCAGTGGCTTGAGCTGGGGCTTGACGGGGACCAGTACGGCAGTTGACAGTGAAGTGGCCGTACAGGTTGCAGTGAGCGCAGAAATGACAGGCGAGACCCACCGGGTGATGATAAGAGCATGTCGGGCAAGCCGGGTGGGGGCCTGTGTATGCGCGCTTTGCTGGCGGTACATAAGTAACTGGTGCTGGTCGGTGATGAGGCTGGTGATGGGCTGGTACGGCTTGAAGTGGAGCAGCAGTGGTAGTGACAGCACAGTTTTTGTTGCTGGAGCTGCTGTTGTTGTTCTTTTTCTTACGGCGTGAGGTCTTTGACGATTGAGCGGCGACGGTTTCAGCAGTTGGTGTGGCGGTGACTTGATGCAGGTGCTTTGAAGTTTTATCCCAGACACCAGCCTTGACCCGCTTGTCGTTGATTTCAGCGGCCAGTAGGTAAGTCTCTTCGATCGCTGTAGTCTTGGACGCTTGCACGAAATCTGCAACACAGTCAGGCAGGGCTCGGATATACTTCTTGATTGCGATCTCCGGAGTCTTGACTTGATTAGGACAGATAATGCTGAGCTGCTTGAAGCGAGCAGTGAGTGCAGCGTTTTCACCATCCTTCTGCTTTATATGCCAGAATTAATCTTCTAACTTTTGACTTTCATGAGGAGGGAAAAATTCTTCCAGCATGACTTCCTTGAGCTCGTCCCACGACAGACCGTAGGCTGCATCATTCCCACGTTTGTTCCTCTCAGCCGTCCACCAGTCTAAAGTGCGGGACTGGAAGAGGCCAGTTGCGTTGAGAGTGCGTAGGTCATCTAGGCAACCGCTCTATCGTAGTGTGACCTCAATGGAGTCAAACCATTGAAACAAAGCTGTGGGGCCTTCTTCTCCTGTGAACTCTTTTGGTCCACATGCCTTGAATTGTTTGAAGCTGAAAGCAGCTTTGGGAGTCTCAGTTCGGGATTCCTCAGATGATTTGCTCATATTTTCGTATATCTCGCTGACGACTTGGGGTACAACCTTTGCCATTTGCTAAGTAATCATGGCAGCAAGGCGTTTGTCTGCTTGCTTTCAGCGAGCGTCTCGGGTAGCGCGAGATCCAGATGACGACATTGTCTGCAACAGACATCGTCACAGGACTCAATATGACATATTCGAATCTCACCTCACAATCCTACTATTACTAAAGCTTAGGAACGCAATATAACATGTATCACATAAACACATAGGCACATAATCACAGGTTCACGTAAACACAGAAGCACATAAGCACGTAGGCACATAGAGCACAGAATTCACAAAAGCACATAATCATGTAATCAAAATGATGCAGTCAGAATACAGAAACCTATCATTCACAGTTTGCGAGTGTTCGAGTATAGCGATCGCGTTTAGTATATCGAGTAGTGTAGTATAAGCGTATATCATAGCATAAGGTCGTCCACAATTTAACGATTTGTCAGCGTTTTGAGATAGAAAAGCAGTGCGAGTCATGCGTGTCGATCAGAGTGAAAGCAAAAATCGAACAAGTCTCCAAAATTAACACATAAACACTTAAACACGCATAAAATCAACGAATCATCAGAGTCAGCAGTTGCGGGCTCAGAATCGAAACATATAAAAATCGAGAAATAGATCGTCTGCGGCTATTAGACTTTGACTACCCAAAGTGATTCGACTATTCACAAGGACTTGTTGTGCACATTTGACCGTCAGGACAGTGCCTTTGCCTCGATTCTTGGGCGTTGGGCACGCATCCCGTTAGTCTTATCGTGACTTCAGGTCGTTGGAGTCCGTCGAGACTTTGGTGAGAGTTTTGTAAAAAGGGCGGAACAAGTTGTCAAGGTTAGGGTTTCACCCCTGGCTTAACAACTTCGTCCCTGTTTTGATAAAATAAGATAGAATTATGCGTCGAAGTATGGATTTCACTCCTGGTTCAACGCAGATTCTCGTGTTTATAGATAAAGTTGTGGGTTGAACAAGCAATTTAGTCGAGAGTTTGCGGTTTTCACACCTATTCTCAACCTGATCGCTTATTCATAATCAAAAATCCGAGTGTAGTGATAGTGCAGTATAGGCGAGAATAACGAGAAACAGCAGTATGCTCACACATAGTCCCTACTGGATATGCATGAGTCGGTCTGTGGGTTCCTAACTATAGACTAGGTATCTAAGACATCGACCCGGACTAGGTCGTGTCTTGCCTAATTCCCTATAGTTATGGCTCTGATACCAATCTGTCACACCCCAACCGATGGCGAAAACATCGGCTTATGGCACTGAGCGAAACAGATTGTCCAGAATTTTCCATAACAATTATCATTACCGATCAATTTAAAGTAACATGTCCCATACCATGTCTCAAAAGGTAAACAAATTATTACAGACAAAATCTAGGCAAATAGTTCTATTCCGACAACTCAGATTTTATCAAATAGCCCAATTGTTTATCTGCTTCTAGAGACCCTTGACTTCATTTGTACAGACAACTATTTGTTGGCCTCTAGAGCCTTATTCTAGCCTCGATTTCCTAGCAGATAAGCATCCTAAGCACCTGTCACATACGTCAAAGTAACAGTCAATACACATAGTGTAAAGGTGAGCATACAAGTTTGATAATAGCATATAGAGTTCGAAATCGTTACGCATAACCAGCACGTACACTGGGTGAAATGAGGCATGTTAGTTATCGACATGAACCTATCGATACCAATGACTGCGGGTTGACTGCCCAAGGCAGCTCGTAATACATGATCACCACTGTAATCCATGCAAATAATTGTCCTTAACAACCCCCGAGTGAACGGGTGTTGAGTCCAAACTAATAGTACTATCGTTGCTAAGGCAGGTAGACAGCATTCCATGTGTAAACATAACAAACAAGCATTCATTAAGTCACGTATAACATGCGGTAACGGTTAGCGTTAAAGTATTGCGTAGTGTATTCGATGTGTTTTAGAATAAGTAACGTATGTAACACCCAAAAGTGCATAAAGCAAATAGGGATCGAGTATACTCACAGCGATGATGGATTGAAGGGAGCGCTCGAGAGTAAGGTTAGCCTGATCAGAACGATACCATAACGATAAGCGATGCGTAAAACGATGCAAGGTGTAAGTGGCTCGGACAGCAGTTCGGCCGGATGGTAATCCGATCGGACAGCCAGTTCGTGCGGATGACAATCCGTTCGGATGGTTATCCGGTTGGACGGTTTTCCGGTCGGATGACTATTCGAGTGGATTGTTTCTTCCTATGAGAATGATGTGTTTGTGTATGATGGCTTGACCTTTGAAGTTTTCGTTGTAGCATTTTGAAAACATTGAAGTATCTCTACCTTTCAAGTCGGTCGATCGGACGGTCAGTCGTACGGATGACAATCCGCTCGGATGGTAATCCGGTCGGACGGCGACTCGAGTGGAGAGGTTACTCAGTGAGAACAAATTCGCAGCAGGGAGGTCACTCGGTCGGACGGTTGTTCGACGGGGTGGCATCCTTGGTGCTTTGAACATGTTGAAAATCGATTGAGTGTTAAAGTCCAAGTATCTCATGATCCGAAGAGTAATCCGGTCGGATGGTAGTCCGGTCGGACAGCAGTTCATTCAACACTCAAACTTTAGGTAAGGTTGGTTAAGTGTGGGACCCATGGTGCAAGCCGTTCGGATGGCCAGTCGCTCGGATGGCTGTCCGTTCGGACAGTAGTCCGGTCGGATAGCACTCCGTGCTGGTTAATCTGTTCATCTTTCACTTGGTTGTTTTGATTGTTTGTAGTTTTATCGAGACGTTATGACAGCGTGTTAACCAACAGAACCCCATCTTGACCCAAGTGGCCCGATCAAACAGGAATCACCCTAGTTCGACCAGTTATCCGGTTCAAGACGGCTGTTCTTGTTTAACCCGAAATCGGTGGTCTTGTGTGTAGAATCCAGATCTTGCACTAGCACAACACTAAGAATGAGTAGGAGACTAGATCAAGGCCCGATTCTATCGGTTTTGAGTGCATTGAGTGTAAAAGAGTTTAAAAAAAGTTAGAAACCATCTTTCAATCCTTTTTCTCCATGAATGTGTTTAGATCTATGCAAGATCTTTGTTTACTTATGTGGAAATCGGTTAGATCTAAGTTGTTCTTGGTGGGTTGGGGCCAAAACATGAAGTTCATAAGAACACCATGATGACGTCATCCTAGAACACCTCAAATCTAGTGATTTCACGGTTAAAAGTTAAGATTCAAAAGATAGAAAGGTGTAGGAGTGCGTGTAGATTAAGGAAGTACAAGATTTAGGATGAGATCTTACAGGAATTGAGAGAAATCAAAGAAAAGGTGAGGAGCACGAGCTGTTCGGACGTCAGTTGCCAAAAGTGGTAACTATGAGAGTAACATGGGGTATTCATAGGATTCCCAAAATGGAAAGGGGCAGGTCGGTCGGATGGCATCTCGCCCGGATGACTGTCCGGTCGGATGTCATCTCGGTCGGATGGCAACCTGGCGCTCAATCCAGTGACACATCCGACCGGATGGCACTTGGTTCAGGTGTTTGGCGCGACGATTTTTGTTGTTTCGATTTCGATTGTGATCGTTGCGAATGCGATAGAGTTTCCTATTCAAATTACTTTTAGTCCCAACTACTCATATCTAGCGCTATCTCTTCTCCACTAATTAACATACCATTTCGATTGCGATTGAGTTCGATTGCGATTGAGTTTCGATTGAGATTTGATCGATTACCACAACATAACGTAAATAACATGCACAAGTAACACATAAGGCACACACACACGTATAACAATAACCAAAATGCGTAGTTCGAGTTTCGAGTGCGATTGCGATTCGATGTTGATTAAGTTAGATTGACTAGCGTTTAATTGACTTTATCGCATTGTTACTTTCTATAGTTTACAGTCGTACGTCGATTAAATAGCGAATAACACACGTCGATTGATGTGATTATTGACACTTACTCCACATAATACAGCTAAAATAAACACATAAAAGAACTTCACTACTAGTCAAGTCGCGCGAAATCGGTTGTTGACTTTGACCTTGACTTTGACTTCAGAAACACGGGGTGTTACATTAGCGAGCGTGTTGAGGAGAGCTGAAAAATTTAAGCAGATTACTGGAAGAGATGACTTACGTGATGCTAATGTTTCTACTTTAGGTTTTGATAAGTCTAAAGTTACTTGTTTTCGGTGCAGGGAAAAAGGACATTTCAAGAAGGAATGTACCAACCGAGAAGCAGGTGGAGCTCAGAATCCTTTCGGGAACAATGAATATTATCGGAAAGCAATATATCATCAAGTAGCTCAACAACCGTCATCATCCCGTATTATTTCGATTGAAGATGGAAAGAAGAAAGCTTGTATTACTATGCCTCCAGATCAAGAAGATGAAAGATTACCAGAGGGATTTAGTTGGGATAAATATATTCTGGCTGAAAGTAACTCAAAGTTTAGAGCATTTGTTACACAGATCATTCAAGAGCCAGAGTTGATGAAAGAATGGATGGATGTGTTTGCTAATGATGAGAAAAGTCAAGATGGAGAGTCTGTCTCTTCAGAAGATAGTTCAGAAAAGACACCAGTCTTTGATCAATCATCAATTGATAGCAGTGATGATGATAAAGAAATTAATCAAATAAACATTGGTAAAACTCATTTATCTCCTGAAAGTTTCAAATTTTATTTTGCAGATAAATTGGAGAAACTAAAGGAGAAACGAGCAGCAAAAGAAAAGAAAGAGGTAAAATGTGAGAATGTTGTTCAGGTGGAAGAGAAGTATGAACAGAGTGAAGAAGTTAAAGTTGTTGAGATTGAAAAGATTGTAGAGATCACAAAACCTTGTCTGAAATGTTTGGAACCATGTAAACATTGTGAAGAGAAAGATAAGAAGTTTAGTGAGCTAGACAAGATGAAAGAAAAATTGTTGTTTGATGTTAAGTACGTAAAAGAATCGTATGATGTGTTGAATAGAACGGTTAACCAGTTGGAAAAGACAAACTCAGAAAGGGAAGATGCTTTGACAATGATGAATGCAGTGATGATGTCTAAGCAGAAGGCCATCAATCACTATATTGATGAGTGTGCAAAGTTGAAGCAAGAATTAGAGACTGAAAAGATTGAGAATGAAAGAATCAGACGATTGCTAATGAGTTACTCAAGTTCTGATTACTTGATTGATAGAATCTATCCGACAGTAGCAGGTTTTGAAGCTTTTCAAGATAAGAAGTCGGAAGATACGGATACTGGTAAGAAACAAAGTGCAAATTATAACAAGTGTCTGCCTCCGATCTGGGAAGGTTATTCTCCCAGAAAACCAAATTCGGAACAAGTCAAAAAGGCAGTCAATATAAAGTTAAAGTCTGAAACAACTGATGAGTTACCAGACAACATTGACGTCACATTCACATCGTCTGACACTGATCATGAGTCTGAGTTAATAAAGAAAGTGGTTGATCAGGTGTTGAATAAGGATGAGGAGTCAGAGTCAAAGTCTGAATCTGAGAGTTCAAGTTCATCAGTCAACAGTTTGAGTTCATCGGTCAAGAGTAGTCATAATAAAAAGATTCCGAAAACAGAAAATAGTTTGAATGATGAACCAATCAAAGTGGCATATACTTTGAATGATTCAGACAAATTATATTCTGATGAGGAGTTTCCTATTAAAAATGTGAAAATTGAAAATATTAAAACAGTTTTTAAATTGATAAAAATAAAGTTTTCAGAAATAAAAGATAAAATGGGATTTTCAAAACCTAAATATACTTCTAGAGTTCAACAACGTTTAAACAAGAAGAAATGTTTCGGTCCAGGTCATCAAAAGAAACCGAATCATAAAAGCAATTTCAAAAAGAAGGGGTTGGGTTTTGATGTTGAAAATAATCAAAATATTAAAGATTTTAAATCAAAAACTGTATTTGTTTCAGGTGCTTCTTCAGAAGAAGAAAAGGAAAAAGCGTTCTGGAAACAGTCTAACAAGGAGTTTCTTGCTGAAAAACAAAAGTTTGAGAAGACTGTGTTTGGAACCAAAAAGGAGACAAGAACCTGTTACCGATGCAATGAAGTTGGTCACATCGCCTGGAACTGTCCAATGGCAACCAACACACAACAGGGAGTTTCTTCTAAACTCAAAGAAAAAGTTGTTGATAAAACTGAACCACCAACTGAAAATTTTAAAATGTTTAAAAATTCAACATATGAAGTTGGTGAGTGTTCTAAAAGGTTTTACAAAAGAAATGTGAATCTTAACAACCAAATGTGGGTTGCTAAGAAATCAGATGTTAAATCTAGCGATGAATTTGTTTCTTCGGAAGCAAAGGAGCCACTTTCTTGCGATGAATCTGATTCGTCAAAGTCAGAGGAGCCACAAGATGAGCTAAAAAGAGAAAAATCAGTACCGCCAATGGATGATGTCAACTTTCCACCATTGCGGGCTGCAAATTTAAAACAAAAAGTTGGAAAAGTAGAGATTTCGAATCAATTCTATTCTGAAAAGAAAGAATTTGATGTCAAAAAAGCGTTTAATGGCAAAGTGAAACATATCTTTGGTAAGATGGTTGATGGAAGGGCCAAAGGGGTAAAAGAATTCTATGGATCAAAAAGGAATGTTCAAAGGCCAAGTTAAACTGAAACAGTTACACCCAAAGCTGGTCAGGCTTGGGTGTCAGCATTCTTTGCTTGAAAATCCTGACTTGCCGGAACTCCCAGGTTGGTAATTGGGGAGTAGGAATCGGCATCTTTCTTGAGAAATTCACAACTGTCATATTTCGACTTACAAGTAGTATTGTTGATAAGAACCTACAAGTGGTTAATCAAGGTCATTAAGTTGAACTTGATTTAACTTTCATACAAGTGGTTAAAGAAAAAGAAAAGTGAACTTACAAGTGGTAAGTTGAAAAAAAACAAAGTGATGAATGAATCCCCATGTTTGTGAAATGATCAACAAAACTAATTTTCCGGAAAAACCATTTTGATTAAAACAAACTTAAGTGTTTTGAAATCTTTATGGGAAAATAGTTTGTTGTCAGGGGGAGTTCTGATTGTTTACGCCAAGTGGATGGCGAATTGAAGCAATTCACATCAGTTTGTCATTTTATTTGTACAGTTTATTGCTTTTACTTTCAAATTTTCCCAGAAAATCAAAAATTGAAACATATTTTTTGATTTTAGGGGGAGTAAAAAATTAA
The DNA here is from genome assembly GCA_030545235.1 of Helianthus tuberosus. Lineage (NCBI taxonomy): Eukaryota > Viridiplantae > Streptophyta > Magnoliopsida > Asterales > Asteraceae > Helianthus > Helianthus tuberosus. The sequence continues at coordinate 67,876,950 of CM060434.1, read as the reverse complement.
AAATTTGGAAAATTTGGAAAATCCAAAAACATGATAAAATCTAGCTGCAATGAAGATCAAATCAATGAATTCCGCCTCTGATTTAGTCTTGAACTCTTCTGATCCAAAAACATGATAAAATCTAAAAAGCAAAAACATCGAAAAATCAAAAATGAGTTTTGTTGTGAAAAAGAGGAAATGATAGTACATCAGTAGATAATCACAGTACGCTAAAGAATTGGAAAGATAAAATGTGATAAACGGTCTCACTGATGATATGCCAGTAGGTTTTTACACGCTTAGTAGATTGTTTTCGAGATATAAACCTAAATATCAAATACTTACTTATCTCGTGGGGAACATCTCTCGGATATATAGGTAACCCCTGAAATCTTGTTTGAAGGGCTTTCTATTTCTGACATACTAGGTCTTTGTGCGTGATGATATCTGGGGTATTATACCGGGACTTCTGATTTTGCAGGAGCAATAGCCTAGTCCTCGTATAATACTCTGCACTGCTTTAATCATAAAGCTCACCCTCAGCATAAAGAATGATGAAACATTGAAAAATGCTAATCATGTGCTGTTGAAGAAAAGATCCCCAAACGGGACACACCTAAAAGTCGAGCCATCATCTCTTTGTCTGAACGGAAGTTCTAACCTGAGCTCTCATGGTCTCGCATTACCCATTTACAGATATCATTAGTGTACATTCACCTGTAAGACTGAATATAGGAGTCTGGATACGGGAGTATATTCTGAGGTGGGACACGCGAATAAGCTAAGTCCATTAAAACACTAATCTCGTATCTCGAATCGATTGAACTTTGTGTGAAAATTTAAGTGGATCAGTATACTGACAATCTAAGTGAATCGTTTAGATCTTAAAGTGTTTAAAGCTCAACGGTACTAGTGTTTTGTCATAATCTGATATGATCCTCTTACACAAACTCACAAAAAGATGTCTGTATATAGTTTATTTCCCAAAATCCAAAAAGATTTTCAGTGTGTTTTAGCATAAAATTTTGAAAAATCAAAAAGATTTTAGTTCATCTTATTTTCGACAACTGATGTTGGAAAGCTGATTTTTAAAATTCCAAGTGCTAAACATGATGGACAACAGGGTTGGGAGAGTTCGTTTGAAATAGTAAATGAATTTGAAATGATTAAATGGTTCATTAATTTGAAACCAAATTTGTTTTTACAAGTGAATAATCAGAGTTCATTAATGTCAAAATTGTCTATCTTGCAAATATGTCTAGATGATTAGACTATGAATGTTGTTAAAATGAAAAACTTATGTTTTGGGTAGAGTATGTGCAGGTAAAGAGCTAGGTTTCGACTCTTGAGAACTTTCCGCATAAGCGTATGCAGATTAGAGCCAGGTTTCCAATCCAAAGCCTGCAGATAGTGAATTCCAGACTGCGATTCCAGCTTATCGAAAGGGGGAGTCTGAAGAGCTTAATCAATAAAGAGAATTTGAAGAGTCAGGTTGAGATTCTGGAAGAGAATGAGAGAGATTGATAAAGATGCTTACAAAGAAAGTTACTTTGGAAAGAGCGAGAAGACCGATCAAGACTGAAGACTCAATACACTAAAGACTCGTCAACATCCAAGGGGGAGTTTGTTAGTGCATATGTCTGTTGACTTCGTCTTGTATCAAGTCTTGTAACTAGAATAGATTGACCATGACACGTTGTACGAGAGAAACGGGAAACAGGCCTGAACCAGCCACCTCACACGAGGTGACCAAGTTCAGGCGACCTGGCAGGTTCATGCGACCTGGCAGGTTCATGCGACCTGGCAGGTTCATGCGACCTGGCAGGTTCATGAGGTCTGGCCAGTTCGTGAGGTCTGGCAAGTTCATGGGGTCTGGCCAGAAAGCATGAAATGGTTCGTGGGGTCTGGAATTCCTATAAATAGGTGGTCTTGGGTCTTTATTTGTAACATTCTGATTCCGAAGACGAAGTGCTGCCGAAGTGTCGAACGATCTGTAAACACTATCAAGTCAATACAATCGACAGTTAAAGTGATTCTAAGTGTTAATCAAGCTGCTATAACATCAATACGTCTGATTCCGCCTTTCGTATTGATCGAGAACTCTTCTGAACGACTCGTTTAGATCTAATCCCGATCCTACAACTTACAGTACCACAACCGAAGAGTTTTGTGGTACATATTCTGGAAGCGGTTTTGGAACTAAAAAGACGATGTGTCATCGATGGATTGATATTTTATAACCGCTAAAACCTGGATTAATATATTATAAATGACATGTTTTTAACGGTTGTACCATGTTAACCAATGCTGACACATAGTATTTTCAGTTCCAAAACTGCTTTCAGAAGATGTACCACAATACTCTCTGGTTGTGGTACTTAAGCAACCTCCATTTATCAAATTAAAATATTGCAACATGCTTTTTTATCTATGTTTAAACCTACTTGTCATAACGCGTGACCGACATGCTTATTTTTTTCCATGTTTCGGTGTAAATTACATTCAAATAATTTAAAATAATTGTAAAAGCAATAAAAAAATAACTCGATCACACCAACGGTTTATATAAAAACATAGCATAAAAATCTAGAGTAAAGTTATCCTACAAATTCTCCTAAATCTAAGAAGGGTAAAAAACACAATTATTCACAAAATATAACACAATACCGAGGAAAAAAGAGACAATGAATTGCAAAAAGACACAGACATGAAATTTAAAAAAAAAAACACAATGTCAAATAAAAAGACACAATGATTTAAACAAAAGTTCTATAATCAGCAACCTAAAATAAAAAGCGTAAACCTATAATCTAAAATCCAAGAGTTTGACGAGACGGTTCAAAAGCCGCTAGAACAAGTTCAACCATAGTCTGTTTGAAACCCTTCCTAAGACTTCCTATTTTTAGGCATTTGAACATTTTCCCAAAAAAAATACAATAATTTCAAAATAAGAAAAATAAATAATTTAATGAGACAAATGAAAATAAATAAATTATTCAAACACATATAATTTTATAGAAAAAAGTTAGGATATGAGTTTTGGTTTGTGTGCTTTTGTGTGCGAATAAATGAAGTGTTTGATAAATTGAATGAAGTATAATTGAAAATGGAAAGATGAATTGCAGCAGTATTTAAATGAACACACAATCTTGGAAAGTTATCATAGTGTTTTCTATTAATAATCAAAATATTACAAATTACAGATATGATTATAAAACTCCCCATCAGCATGATCGTACAAAAGGAATGTGTGTGATAGTGATGATTAGATCTCTAACAGGTGAGATCTAATTATACAAAGTACAAACATCTATTGGCAATCAGGGCTGCCATCACCCTGATAGGGACATTTAACATTCCTAACAGAAAAAAATTTCACAGATGTTAGAAACATCTGATGGAGTTTAACAATTGTTCTAAGACGACTAACATATGTTTAAACATGCACTATTACATTGAAACAACTATTCTTTAAACTTCTGTTGCTTGATCTAAACATCTGTTCTGGCCTAGACAGATGTTTGCCCTTCTATATCAGCATTTTGTCTTCAACAGGGCTTTGGCCATTGAACAGACTTTCCTTCTTCTTCAACAGTGGTTCCATGTCTTCAAAAAATCTTTGAAGTCTTCAAACAGATGCTCTATTAGTGTTCAATATTCACTATCTTTTGGAGAATATGTACATCATAGCTTGTTTATTTCTTGATCAGGATAACATGTTTTGGCTTTTGTAATAATATATTCTTTTGTAGGTCCAACAATCTCCCCTAGAACAGATGATGCGAAAATTCAGCTTTATTAGATCATCTTTTATTCTCATCAACTTCTCTCTAATCTGTCCTTTGAATTGTAATTCAAATTTCAGAGAGAAGTTATCTTCTGGGTCCCTTTCGAGTTCAAGACCAAGTAGGTCTTGTAGATCTTCTTCATTCTTAAGCTTATAAGCACTATTCATGGAGATCTTTTTAACTTATCTATTAGCCCTGAGCAGAGTCAATTCATGGCTTGTCTTATTAGACTTCCATTTTATAATTTTGAGACTAGATAGATTTCCTGGGCCAAAAGTTATTTATGATGAGCTTGGTGATGGAGGTCTTCCCAATATTTTTCTATTGAGATCCTCAGGATTTGTATATGGATGACCATACATCAATTCGTTTCTGATATCTTCTTTTCTATTATAATCTTGATACATCTTCATGTCTTCTTCTGACATCTTTTTTGCTTTTTAAATAACTTCTCACATCTGTGGAGATGTTCTTTGCAGAAGGAAGTTCAGAAGGATCAACAAGAATCTTGATAGGGAAATCAACTAGATCATAAACTGGCTTCTTTGGGATTGAGGGATCTTTTTCTCTTAGAATTTCAAGCTTTTATAGTTCTCGGTGATTGTTGGCGCATCCCATTTGGCCATTGATCTCATTGTTACACAGTCGGTTACAACCATTTCTTCCTTCATCCTCTTCAATTGTAGGGCCTTTTTGTCATTAGGCCTTTTGTCTGCTTTCTAGTTAGGGGTCTAGGCTTGAGCTCTGGGTTTAGTTTTAACTTTCCTATCCTTAATATTTCATCAAGTTAGGCTTCAATTAACCATCCTAAGAATTGAGCTTTGGTTGCTTTGTATGGTTTATTCTTCATGATATGGTTCAAATAGTCTTCTCTCAATGTCCTTTGTAGATTAGGATTAGTAATTGGATCATGAGAGAGATTATTGCAGACATATTTTGCATAATCTTCAGGAGTATTCACCTTTTGGAGTTCTTCAAACAAGATTAGTTGTGCATATTTGTCATCATTTCCTTTGCTTCTCTCTGCAGCTATTTTCTCAACTTGTTTTAACTTTAGCTCCAAATATTCTTTGACATTTGTGGGCTTTGAAAAGTTTTGGAGCGATAGGAATGAGAGTTGGCTTGCATCCGATGAGGAGTAGAAGGACTGTATTTCTTGTGATACAGTGGTTATCTCAAGTGGATGTGCATATGTGATTAAGGATGTGGTAGCTGATGGGATTGATAATAGAAGTGATGTGGGAATGGATGTTTATGTGGTTGTGAATTGGTTTGTAGTTGTTGGCAGTGATGATGTGGTTTTAATGGGTGAGGCTTGGGGAGTTTCTTCATCGTCACCTTGTACAATGAATTTTGTTCTTCTTCCCCTGATATATGGTGTTGGTGCTTTAGGTGGTGGTGACGCAGTGTATGTAGGTAGTTTTCTTTTGATGAGTACACCAGCAAAGGCCTTTTGGGAAACAGGCTTGACTGGTTTTGGTATGGTTGTAAGTGTTGTTGTAGATGTAACATTTGTTTTCACTTTTGTAATGCCAACAAATGTTTGGATTGAAGGAGGAGTGGTTTGAGTAGTCGCAGTGATTGATGATAGAACAGTGGTTGTAGAAATAAAGGTTTGAGATATTGATGTAACAATGCTTTTCACTTGTCTTGTAGGAACCTCTATTGAAGAACCCTTTGTTTTTTCAGCTTCTCCTGCACTGCTAAGGCATCTATTTCTTTTCTTGTATCTTTCCTCTTTTCTTTTTCTAAGGCATCCTCCTTTATCTTTTTGGCTTCTGGTAGATCAGGTTTTTTCTGTGCTTTCTTGATCTGAGGAGGTAATTTTCTCATGCCTTCTATATTCTCCCACTTTTTTGGCGTCATCTTCAAGATACCTGGGTTTTGGAGCAGTGCATGTTGATTAGGGTTTTGAAAAAGTGATACTAATGTGGCCAAAGATCTGTTTTTAATAACTGACGTGGTAAGCATTTGTTTACCCTTTTCAAAGGTCTGTTCTTAAAAGTCTATTCCACTTAGTAAACCTTTGTTTTAAGACTGGGAAACTTTGTTGGATGTGAAAAGAGGTTAGGTTTTGAAAACAGTGGATGTAACATCTCTTGACTTTGGTTAACAAATGAATGAAACAGATGTTAGAATCACTGTTGGATGTAAACAGTGATTTTTGGGAAAACAGATTTTACTTGTGAAAGGTGGTAGACTTTGGTCAAACAGACTTTAGAACCACTAAAACAATGGTTTTTCTCTTTTAAACAGAGTTTTTGTTTTTTATGAGTTTTTTAAATAATCATTTTAATGTTTTTACACAAAATTTTTGGTATTTTCTAATCAGCATATTAATGTTTTTACTAAGAGAATTGAAAGTTTTACATTTCAATCCATGTTTATCATCCCAATTCTGGAGATCAGACTTGTAAAAGTAGACGTATCTAAAGCTTTTGTCAGAACATCTGCTAACTGATCTTCAGTGGGAACAATATGGATGGAAATCAAACCTTTTTCGTAACAATCTTTACAATGAGATGACGGATGTCAATATGCTTTGTTTTGGAATGTGACACAGGATTCTTAATAATATTTTCAGTTGCTTGAATGTCCAATTTTAATGGTGTCTTTCGAGCAGCTATATCAAATCAAGCAATTGATTTTGAAGCCATAAGAGTTGGGTTGTGCAGCTTGCAACAAGAATATGTTATGCCTTTGCTCTAGAGTTTGAGACTACTCTTTACTTTTTGCTTTGCCAATAGACCAAGACATTGCCAAGGAATTGACACCCTCCTGATGTGGACTTTCTTGTGGTGTGACAACCAGCAAAATCACTAACTGAATAACCTGAAAGCTTAATGTTACCATTAGCAGGATACCAAAGACCAAGTGATGGTGCACCTTTAAGGTATCTGTATATCATTTTCACAACTACTAAATGAGACTTCTAAGGCAATGCCTAGTATCAAGCACAAACACAACTAGCAAACACAATATTAAGTCTTGATAAAGTTCAGTACATCAAAGACCCAATCATACATCTGTAAAGTGTCTGGTCTACCAACTCATCTTTTTCATCAGAAATGAAAGGTTTGCTAAATGAAAGGTTTGTTTGTACACATGGGAGTTGTAACAACCCTCATTAAAAGTCCTATTTATTATATTATTTTATCCAATAGGAATCCCTAATTGAGACACCCAAGTGATTCTACGCAAACCCTAAAAATTTCAGAATAATCAGAATCAGGATCAGGGCCCCTAAAACTCAGGGGGGGCATTCCCTACTCAACGATTATCCTTATAACTTATTATAAAAATCGAATTTAATAAAATTGTCGACTCACCTGCACTCCAAACACACGCGTCAAGTAAATAGCCACTTTGAGTCCCCTGCGCATCGTAGGGAAATGATGGCTACGATGCGCAAGCCATGACAATTTTCGGGTATAAATAGAGGACATTGGCACTTGAAATTGGACGCTGGAACGACGAACAAAGTCGAATTATACACGGAGTTATGCTCTGTTTATCACAATTAACACACACAAATCACTAATTGATGCTGCAAACAGGGTATTAACTCAATCGCTGCTACGATTCATTGTCCGATCGATTGAAACTATCCAATGGATGTTTAAGTGCTGCTCAAACTTGGGCTATCCTTTGTCATTAGTTGTGATTCCGACAGGATGTTGAGTATCACCCGAATTGGGGGGAAAACTCTGTCCTTTGTTGTGAATCCGACGGATGTTTAAGTGATTGCACTTTGTCATTCGTTGTGAGGGTTTTATCTCGTGAGTTATCGTAAATGCTGTATTAGTTACTTACCTAGTTTGTATGCACTAGGTTACAAGGCTAATCAATAGGCTAGGCTCTGCTCAAATTAAATCTGCAATATATCAAGGATTATCTGTAGACTAAGCTTTGCCCGTAGAAATCTGCAATGTGAGTTCATTTCTCTTTTCTCACAGTTTGTGAGTCCACTCTATTTTCTCACAGTTTTATCACCTTTTTGTGATACAATTATATTTACAAAGGCTTTACAGAATCCTAAACAGTTACCAGTTATACTTACAGTGATTAAGTTTTTATAATTAACTACCGGTATGAAAGGTTTTATAGATTATTTGATTCTCGTTATTAATTGCCAGAAAGTTAGTCAATATTATCATGACTACAATAACAGTGGAAATTATGCATTCTACTAAGATTATATTTTAGTCTTAGTCATGTTAATATATTAAAGAATGATATTACAATTATTTAATTGACATATTATATTTGATAAAGTTATTTTAATTTGATATAAAATGATATATGTCATTTTCTGGATTAAATGGTTTTATGCCATAAGTAATATATTTGACAAGGAAATGTCACGGGACACAATTAAGTCCGGAGTCACTAGTTGAGAGAATGATCAACAGTGACATGTCCAAAGACACTAGTTGAGAGAATGATCAACAGTGTTAGGAATAGAAATTACTAGTTGAAAGAATGATCAACAGTAATATAATCTGAGTCACTAGTTGAAAGAATGATCAACAGTGACATGACCGAAAGCACTAGTTGAGAGAATGATCAACAGTGTTATAGAATCACTAGTTGAAAGAATGATCAACAGTGATATGACCAGAATCATTAATTGAAAGAATGATAAACAATGATATGATTATAGTCACAGGAATCGCCTAGTGACAGATAAATTGAATAATAGTAAAATATAATTAATTGATAAATTCACTATTGGACAAACGTGAGCCAATGGGTGATATGATTAATGTCATATTGGAACTGCCGCTATGTGACAAATACTGATTGAGTTCGATAAATATAAATAGATATAAAAACCTTAATACTGTAAGGTATAACAATATATTTTATAAAATGGAATGAATTCACTCAGTATTTTCGCTGACAAAACCTTTTTCAAACATTTTTCAGGTAATTACAGTAGATTGGAATAAGAGCTGGATACGACACTGAAAGGCTTCAAGAAGTGGCTTATTTTATTAATTAAATCAAATTAAGAAATATTGTTTTATGTAAACAAATTTATCTTATAAAACATGGGTTTATTCCATCTATTTAATAAATAAAATCCGGTGTTTCTAAACTCTGATATTTTTCCTAACTCACGGTCCTGATGAAATTTCCGCTGCAACGTTTTTTAAAATAATCACCGGTACCGCTGGACTGTTCACGGCTTCCGATTCCGTCCAGGGTGGGTCGGGGGTCGTGACAGGAGTGTTGCATGGTTTGCAGTCATTCATATCAAATTTCTTCAAAAGTGTTTAACATATTTGTTTTGATAAATGAAAGTTTCATTTTCTTGTTGTTTTACGTGCAATCCATGGCACTCATTTCAAATTGAAATGTCATCAATTGTCTGAATTCATCACATAATTTGTTACATGTGGATCCAAAAAAGATATTATCCACATAGATCTGAACTATCAACAAATCTTTCCCTCTCCATTTTAGAAACAGAGTTTTATCAATTAGACCTCTTTTGAATTCATTGGACAAGAGAAAAGTGGATAGAGTATCATACCAGACCCTTGGTGCTTGCTTTAGTCCATACAAAGCTTTGTTTAGCTTGTAGACATAATCTGGATAGAATGTATCTTCAAATCTTGGTGGTTGGCACACATAGACTTCTTCATGTATTTTAACATAAAGAAAAGCACACTTTATATCCATCTGATACACCTTGAAGTTGTGGTCGATAGCAAAGGTTTCATCATAATCTATACCTTCTTCTTGTCTATATCCTTGAACCACAAGCCTGCCTTTGTTTTTAACAACTATGCCCCTCAATTTGTTTTATTTTAAAGACCCATTTTCAGCCAATTGGACATGTATCCTTTGGCAATGGAATAAGTTCCCACACTTGCTGTCTTTTAAAATGAAGAAGTTCCTCTTGCATGGCTTCTACCCAACTGTTATCTCTCAAAGCTTATTGGTACTTGACATGTTGAGTTAATGACAGAAAGCCTCTGAGAAATGGATGGTTTCCAGCGTATGGAATGATGAAATTTTGAGGTGAAGGGCACAAATGAGAATTATCTGTTGAAACCTATGTTGCCATTGTATTATGGTCAAAAGTGGTTTGGAATGATGGTAGTGGTGGGATTGGTCCAAATGGTGCATGTTATGTGGAACAGGACCCAACGGTTGACCATTTGATTGATCAGTCATTTGGAGTTAACTTTGGTCAACAATGGTTACAATTGATGTCTGAAAGGAACTTTGAGTTGAGGAACTTTGTGGATCAGAAGAGACTTTATATTGTGAAGGACTCACAGTGTCAAATCTGTAATCTTGTTGAACAACCTTTAACTTTCCTGTATCAACAGTAGATTTAGCAGTAACATCTTCAAATTTAATTTTTTTAAAATCAAACAGTTCTGCAGGATTGGTAGGGATTTTGATGAAGATAGTTTATTAAACTTTACATTCAATGTCTCTTCTATAATCATGGTCATTGTGTTAAACACTTTGTACGCCTTGGTTGTAGAATAGTATCCCAAGAAATAACCACAGTCTACTTTGGTTGCAAGTTTTGAAATTGAATCGTTAACATTTAAGATAAACTATGGGCAGCCAAAGACTTCAAAAAATGAGATCAGGGGTTTGATATTGAACAGAATTTCATATGCAGTTTTTTGATGCATGAGGTTTGTAGGATCAGTGAATCGATCAAACGAGACGTTCAGAAGAGTTCTCAATCAATACGAAAGGCGGAATCGGACGTATTGATGTTGTAGCAGCTTGATTTACACTTAGAAGTAGATTAACTGTCGTTTGTATTGATTTCACAATGTTACACATGCTTGGCGACACTTCGGCAGAGCTTCGCTATCGGAATCAGAAGTTACAAATGAAATCCCAAGACCACCTATATATAGGGAGTCCAGATCGCATGAACTGGAGTAGCCCAGGGCGCACGACCTGGTGCCAGGTCGCACGAACTGCTCAGTTCGTACGAACTGGTCAGTTCAGACCTGTTTCCTGTTTTTCTCGAACTACGTGTCTTGGATTATCTATTCTGTTACATGACTCGATACAAGACGATGTCAACAGACATATGCACTAACAAACTCCCCCTTGGATGTTGACGAGTCTTCAGTGTATTGAGTCTTCAGTCTTGATCGGTCTTCTCGCTCTTTCCAAAGTATCTTTCTCTGTAAGCATCCTTCAATCTCTATCTTCTTCTATCAGAATCTCAACCTGGCTCTATTCTCTCTCTAATTCTCTTTATCAGGTCTCTTGATTCCTTAAGCTTATCAGCATCAGCAGCTTCTAACTCGAGCAATGTTCCAGAATCTAAGTCTGGCTCTTTCAATCTTCAAACTCCCCTTTGCTAACAGACTCCTCCTTAAGTTGTTTTGGGATTGTAATCTGACATAGCTTTCACAGGTTCAGGAAAGATTCCTGGCTCTCCGTAGCAACAGGATCAGACACTGGGATCTGCATAAAATCTCTACCCAAAAGTAAATTTTACAATTGTTAAAATTTAACAATTTTAGAAACCACTTGAAACATTCTCAAATCAATCATGATCTTTCATTTATGATCTCTGCTTAACCACATGTATTCGTAACACTCAAATTTGGTTTCAAATTAATGAACCATTTAATCATTTCAAAATCATTTCTCATTTCAAACAAACTCTCCCAAACCTTGTTGTCCATCATGTTTAGCACTTGGAAATTTGAAAATCAGCTTTCCAACATCAGTTGTCAAAAATAAGATGAAATAAAATCTTTTTGATTTTTCGAAATTTTATGCTAAAACACATTCTTTTTGGATTTTTTTTTAAGCTTTTCAGTGTGTTAAAATGCAGTAAAGAAATATTTACAAACAATATTTTTGTGAGTTTGTGTAAGAGGATCATATCAGTTTATGACAAATCACTAGTACCGTTGAGCTTTAAACACATTAAGTTCTAAACGATTCACTTAGATTGTCAGTATACTGATCCACTTAAATTTTCACACAAAGTTTAATTGATTCGAGATACGAGATTAGTGTTTTAATGGACTAAACTTATTCGTGTGTCCCACCTCAGAATATACTCCCGTATCCAGACTCCTATATTCAGTCTTACAGGTGAATGTACACTAATGATATCTGTAAATGAGTAATTGCGATGCCATGAGAGCTCAGGCTAGAACTTCCATTCAATCAGAGAGATGATGGCTCGACTTTTGGTGTGTCCCCCTTGGGGATCTTCTTTTCAACAGCAAATGATTAGCATTTTTCAATGTTTCATCATTGTTTATGTTGAGTGTGGGCTTTATGATTAAAGCAGTGCAAAGTATTATACGAGGACTAGGCTATTGCTGCCACAAAATCAGAAGTCCTGGTATAATACCCCAGATATCATCACGCACAAAGACCTAGTATGTCAGAAATAGAAAGCCCTTCAAACAAGATTTCATGGGTTACCTGTATATCCGAGAGATGTTCCCCACGTGGTAAGTAAGTATTTGATATTTAGGTTTATATCTCGAAAACAATCTACTAAGTGTGTAAAAACCTACTGGCATATCATCAGTGAGACCGTTTATCACATTTTAACTTTCCAATTCTTTAGCGTACTGTGATTGTCTACTGATGTACTATCATTTCCTCTTTTTCACAACAAAACTCATTTTTTATTTTTTGATGTTTTTGGATTTTAGCTTTTATCATGTTTTTGGATTTTTCAAATTTTTAAAATTTCTAAATTTTTTACTCCCCCTAAAATCAAAAATATGTTTCAATTTTTTATTTTCAGGGAAAATTTGAAAATATTTTGCTTTTACTTTCAAATTTAAAGCAATAAACTGTACAAATAAAATGACAAACTGATATGAATTGCTTCAATTCTCCATTCACTTAGCTTAAACAATCAGAACTCCCCCTGACAACTAACTATTTTCCCATTATGATTTCAAAACACTTAAGTTTGTTTTAATCAAAATGGTTTTTCCGAAAAATTAGTTTTGTTGATTTCACACATCATGGGGTTTCATCACATTGTTCTTTCAACCACTTGTAACAACTATCACTTGTAGGTTTTTCAAAAACATTTTTCAAGAATGATGTCGATTCATGTTCCACGATTACCTACTTGGGAGCTCCGGCAAGTCAGGATTTTATTTTTAAAGAATCTCACCCATGCCTGATCAATCATGGGTGAACCATCCTCATTTGGTTTAACAACTTTCGATTCATAAAATTCTTTCACTCCTTTCACCTTCCCATCAGCCATTTTACCAAAAATATGTAGCACTTTACCACTAAATGCTTTTTCAGCATCAAATTCTTTCTAATCAGAGAAGAATTGATCTGAAATCTCAGTCTTACCAATTTTTGATTTCAAGTTTCCGTTTGACAATGGTGGAAAATTTTCATCATCCATTGTTGGAACGGAATTCTCAGCATTTAGCACAACAGATGGCTCCTCTGACTTTGACGAATTAGATTCATTGCCAGAAACAACCTCTGAGTTCTTAGCAATCCATTTTTGTTTGTTTAAATTGGCTCTTCTTTTGTAAAAATGTTTCGAACTTTCACCCACTTCGAAAGTCGAATTTTTTAACTCTTTAAATTTTTCTGTTGGTAGTTCCTTTTTATCAACACATTTTTCTTTCAATTTAGAATTAGAAGAAACTCCCTGTTTTGTGTTGGTGGACTTTGGCAATTCCAAGCAATATGTCCAAACTCTTGGCATTTGAAACAGGTTCTTCTTTCAACTCTCGGTTCAGATTCTTTCAACACATTCTTTTGCTTTTCAACGAGAAACTCCTTGTTTGACTGTTTCCAGAAAGGTTTCTCCTTCTCTTCTTCAGAACTTGTTCCTGAAACAAATATAGATTTTGATTTATAAATTTTCTCATTTTTAAGATTTTCGGGTGGAATAAAACCTAATCCTTTCTTTTTGAAATTACTGTTATGGTTTGGTTTCTTTCGATAATCCGAACCAGAACTATAACCTTTTTTCTTGTTCAATCTTTGTTGAACTCTTGAAGTGTACTTTTTAGGTTTTTCAGTAAGATTTACATCTTTTATTTTAGAAATATTAATTTCTGTTAATTTGAAAACCTTGTTAATCATTTCAGTTTTAACACCTCTTATTGGAAATTCTTCATCAGAATATAATTTGTCTGAATCATTCAAAGTATATGCTACTTTAAATGTTTCGTCATTCAAATTATTTTGTGACATCAGAAAATCTTTATTGTAAACCCTTTTGACCGGTGAACTCGAACTTTTGTCTGATGAACTCGAATTTTCAGATTTAGACTCTGACTTTGACTCTTCATCTTTATCCAACACCTGATCGACCACTTTCTTAATTATCTCGGACTCATGATCAGTGTTAGACGCTGTAAAGATGACATCAATATCATCTGGTAATCCATTGATAGACTCGGATTTCAGATTCAGATTGAGTGCTTCAGCCACTTTTTCAAAGTGTCGGGGGGTATAGCCATCCCACATTGGATTTGGTACTCTGTTATAATTCAAACCAGTTTTCTTACCATAATTTTCTTCATCTTCTGCAAACTTATGAGCTGTCACGGTAGGATAAATGCGATCAATAACATAATCTGAACTTTGATAACTTCGAAGTAAATTATTCACTCTTTCTGTTTCGATCGTCATTGCTGCCAATTCTTGTTTCAGTCCTGCATTAATCTCAATGTATTTGTTGATTGCAGTTTGCTTTTGAAGAACTGTTGCTTTCAGAAGATTCTTCATCTGAATATCCTCATCACAAGCTCCTTTGTACAAATTTACTTTGCTGCTTAGGAGATCATATGATTCCTTTATGCTTCTCACATTATGCAATAAATTCTCTTTGAGCTTCTCCAATTCAACAAGCTTTGTATATTTTCAGCACAATCGTTGCAAGGTTTTAAACACTTAGTACAAGGTTTTTCAACCTCTACAATCTTTTCCACTTCAACAATTTTTTCAACTTCAACTATTTTCTCCACCACCTTTTCAATCACAATCGGTTCTTTATCAAATTCTATCTTCACTTCATTCTCTTCAACCTCGACCTTCTCTGTTGGTTTTTCTTCAACTTTTGCCTTATCAGCTTCCATCTGAACTTTAGTCTGTTCTTCAGCAACCCTTCTTGCTTTCATTTCTCTCTTCAGTCTAGCAGCCCTTTTCTCTTTCAACATCTCGATTTTATCTGCAAAAAACAAATTAAAACTATAAGAATCCAATTGTTTTCTAGCTTTATTAATATACTTTTCCTCATCATCAGTGTCTGCATCACTTCCTAATGACTTAAAAATCGGTTGTCTTCTCGGACTGTTCTTAGATTTGACTGATTCTTCTTCCGAGGTTGAATCTTCAAAGAGTCGAGCAACAAATGCTTTAGAAACTGAAGGTCTAGAAGGATCATAATCATCCCAATTGAAATCTTTCGGAATCCTTTCATCTTCTTGGTCTATCAAACCATAACAAGCTTTACCCTTTGATTCTTCAATAGTACGTGAGTGTGAAGATTGTTGTTGATATGGTTGTTGAGCAACCTGATGATAAATTGCTTTTATATGATAATCGTTGTTTCCGAAAGGATCTTGTCTTCCGGTTGCTTCTCTGTTTGTACACTCTCGTTTAAAATGCCCTTTTTTCTTGGCAACGAAAACAAGTAACCTTCGATTTGTCAAAACCTAGCTGAGATGTTGCAGCTCCACGAAGATCATCTCTTCCTGTGATCTGTTTGAACTTTTCTGCTCTTCTCAAAACACTAGCTAAACACCACTTGATGTCCATCAACTCAAGTTCCTCAGAATCAATATGGTCATAATCCTCTTTAGTGAGCATCGGATTTTCGATTCGTCCAACAACTAAGCTTTCATACGATTCTAACACAGTGACAAGAGATGCCATGTGTTGCTTCGCAATATATGGAGAGAAATTTTGACCATTTTGAATATTTAATGTAACATTGCATTGCAAAACTTGACCATTAAAGTTTGTTGAACTTTGTTGTTGAGAACTTGGTGTTGAGAAATTTGGTTCAAAACTTGTATAAGACGAAGAATATCCACTGCTCTGATTTGTATTGTTTGCATTTGTTCCGGAAGTACCATCAGCACTGAACGCAGTCTGAATCTTTGGACTCGGAGTGGTTTCAACTTTGCTTCCTCTATAGTATAAACTAACATCTTGTTGAGCACTTGGACTTCTCATCGTAGCAGTTTTTCGAATTGCTAGCTCATGTTCTTCCAATTTCTGGATAAACTTACTCAAATTCATATCTTCAAATTGTCGGTTATACTTTAAAATCAACATATATGTTCCCCATTCATTCTGTGGTAATGCATCGGCTAGCTTATCAACCCATTCATCATCTTCTTTCTTGATGTCCAATCTTTTCATTTCCATGACAAGATGACAATATCTCTCAATAATCGTTCTTGTTGTTTCACCTTCAAAAGCTGTAAACATATCAAACGATTTTTTTAGTAATGCACATTTATTTTTTATCATATCAGCTGTAACAATCCTAAATAAACCGACACCCTTATAAATATTTCTGACACCCTAGAATATTTTAAATTGTCCCAATATGTCTTTAAATACACCCCATACGCGAAAACGGGCCTCAAATATATTAAATAGTGTTAAAAATAATTAAAAATCTGAAATTTAAGTTGAGGCGGCCCGCGTAGACCCACCCCAACCCTTACGCGGGCAGTATCAAGGTTAAAACCTGATTTCGTTGGTTTTCTTAAGTTTAGGCGGGCCGCGTAAGATCCCCCTTAAGTTAACACGGGCCGCTGAGATCAAGATAGTGGCGCAGCCTGGGGATGACACGTGTCATCATCGTGGCGAGTCTAGGCGATGACCCGGATCACCTAAACCCTACCCGGGCTACGACGCGGGCCGCGTGAGAACCAGTTTCAGCAACTATATAAGGGAGCCATCGGGTTCAACCAGAAATCGTTCATTTTCTTTTCTCAATCTCGAAATCTCTGATATTAGGCATAATATTAAAGTATTATACCCCCTAATTAGCGAGGTTCTGCTCCGTTGTAAGTATTATAACCCCAGTTTCGTATTAGATACGCTGCCCGATTGATTTAGGGTTCCGTAACAACTGTCGTGGTTCTGCCCGACGTAGTTGTTGGAATACCGTCTCGGGGAGGGTATCATTAATATTATCAAAGGGTTATTATACTAACCTATGTACATTTGTGTAAATTATAGATTAATCCCAGAAAACCCTTACGAGAAGTCTAAGATAGCAATGTGAGTTTATCCAATTTTTGTTAAACTTTTTGTAATATTTTACCAACCCTTAACTGTTTTACAATGTGATTAAGCGGTGATTGAGTCTTTGTAGTTCTTCAATTACTGCCGGTATGTTGGGGTTTTGTATACAAAATTTACTACACTGTGAGTAGTAAGTCGGGAAGACAATACGTTACCATTGGACAACGAGTTAGCCAATGTGTAATATGACCCACCAGTCAGGATTGACAGTACTGAATGAGTAATTGTGTAGAAATAAACAATGTGATCGCTCTCAATACTGTATTAATTGATAAAATATTTCTTGATTAAACTGGGATTCACTCACCAGTATTTCCCACTGACAAATGTTTTTAAAACGCGTTTCAGGTAACACAATGTGACAGCCAATTAGTAAAAAGCCAGCTGGAGAGCACAGAAGGCTTGGGAAAAATGTGGCTATAAAAGTTACCTAAAAGACGATGTTTTAAATTAAATAAAATAGGGTTTATCCATATAAACATGTTGTAATAAGAAACTTGGGTTTTACCCATGTAATTATTAATATCAAATATGGTGGTTTTACTCTGATAAACATTTCCTAACTACGGTCCTGATGTAATTTCCGCTGCCAAATTAACCAACTGATACCACCGAAATTCTGAGTTCGCGTCCGCCCGTTCCTGGGACAGATAAGGGATCGGGGGTTTGCGACAGAAGGTGGTATCAGAGCCTAGCCACTAGTCTAAGCCAAAGAAGTGTTCTGCTGACACTTAAGTTTAAATTTTGTGTTAGGAAATAATTTATGTGTTTTGTGTTATTTGACTATTTGTTAGTTTATAGTATGAGTGATCAAGGACCCTCAGACATGTGTCGTTAGTTGTCTGATTCACCTAGGAGTGAAGGTACCTCTTCCCAGCCTACCCTCTCTGGGTATTCTGCTGATCAGGAAGAAGGGATGTTTGCTTTTAAAGCTCAGTCAGAAGAGCCATTCGCTCATAAAAAGAGAGGATGGTACAGTAAGGAAGCATTTGCGCGTAGGAAAAGAATGCGAAAGTTGCAGCAGCAAAGAGTTCTAGCAGCTGTTAAGAGAAAGTCAGATGCCCATACACATGATATGCTTACTAGAAGCCTAGCTAATTTCCTTATCCTAGCTACAACTGCTGCTGACCCAAGTCTGGAACAACTAGTAGCCCCACAACCCTTACCTTTAATTTCCACTCAACCAATGGAGGTAGAAATGCATGATTTTAACCCTGAAGAGATACCTAGGATACCAGCCCCTAATCCTTTAGATCCAAATTATGATCCCTAGTTTGATGATCTTAGGGATTATGTGCCACGCTATCACTTAAACGAAGAAACTTTGCCGAACTTAGCAGCATATCCAGGTTTGGACCCTCTAGATCCCTATTATGACAACGATGAATACATTAGGGAGATTTTGGAGAATCCATACCCTCAGGAGAATCCAGTACCTCAGTACCCAGAGCCAATACCAGTACCTGCACCCCCAATGAGTGCAGAGAATTTGCAAGAACTCCGAAATTTTGGAGAAGAAATCATAGAAAGTAGCGAGAGGATGAGATATGTAGGAGAGCAACTCGTATGGAAATACGATGAGCGCCAGATGGATTTCGGGGGAAATCCATATCCATAAAGGAGATGGTAAAGTTGGTAATAATAATAAAATATGTGTAATACTAATAAATCT
The DNA here is from genome assembly GCA_030545235.1 of Helianthus tuberosus. Taxonomy (NCBI): domain Eukaryota; kingdom Viridiplantae; phylum Streptophyta; class Magnoliopsida; order Asterales; family Asteraceae; genus Helianthus; species Helianthus tuberosus. Next base: position 67,858,233 of record CM060434.1, on the reverse strand, counting down.
ATCGTAGTATAGACCACTCTATGGTTAACGAGGCATATTAGTATTGTAATTTTTAATTTCTATTTTAGTGTGTAGTTGACGCATACTATATAGAAAAGAGTAAAGTCGCAATGCACGACGTTTTTGACCAATGTGTGTATTATGTGGTTGTTACTTAAACTATTTAATTATTCTATTAATGATTGGTAAATGTTTAAAATTCAGATGGCCGACGGAGGAAATCCAGGAAATCTGAATAATGATAACCAAAGTAACATTAACTTGGTTAATGAGAATCCAAGCATCAATAACAATGGAAATCAAGTGGATAACAGTGTTATCCAACACATAGTCGCACAAGGAATAATAGATGTAATGCCATATATTATTCAAACGATTAAAGAAGCCGATAACAAGAGTAAACATAGCAGTAAGCGACCAATTGAACCAGAACACAGCGTGAACAATGAACCTGTACTTCAAATGCCCATTCCCAAAAGGATAAGAATCGTGTCTTACGGTTGTACTTATAAAGAATTCTGGTCCTGTAAACCAATGGAATTCTCGGGCAACGAAGGGGCCATTGCAACCCTACGCTGGATAGAGAAGACTGAGGCAGTCTTAAGAATAAGCAAGTGTGCTGAAGAAGATAAAATAATGTTTGCTTCTAATCTGTTTAAGAATTCAGCACTAGAATGGTGGAACACTATCCTCCAATCAAGAGGAAGTGATAGGACTTATAATATGGAATGGGAGGAATTTAAAGACAAGGTAGAAAGGAAATTCTGCCCACCCAATGAAAAGAAACAGATAGCAAACAAATTTCTAAACCTTAGGATGACTGGTGTGGATAGTAAGGGATACACTAAATTATTCTTCGAATATGCTAGAATAGTGCCAACCCTTGCTTCACCTGAACCAGTGTTAATCTCCTGTTATATCTGGGGATTAATCGGAGAGATTAGACATGTAGTCAAGGCAGCTAGACCTCAAACCATAGAAGAAGCTGTAGAACTAGCAAATACCTTGACAGATGAATTAGTCCGTACCTGAGAAGAGGATCAAAGGAGGAACCTAACCCAAAAGCTCACACAAGAATTTCGTTCTGGAAATTTTAATCGTGGGAAAAATATAGGTTCTACCTCTACACCTTACTGTAAGAATTGCAAAAGAAAGCATTCAGGAAGATGCTCCATATACTGTAACTTTTGCAAAATATCGGGACACAAGGAAGAAGATTGCAGGAAGAAAGCTAACAACAGGATATGTTATAACTGCGGAGAACAAGGTCATATCAAGCCTAACTGTCAGAAATTAGCTCCGGCTGCAAACAACAAGAATACCAAGAATGCTAGAGCATTTTTCTAACGGCAGAAGAAGCAAAAATGATCCCGGATGTGATCACTGGTACGTTTTTAGTTAATGATATTTTTGCTAAAGTATTATTTGACTCTGGTGCAAACCAAAGTTTTATTAATACTTCATTTTGCAAATTACTTAAGCAATCATTAACTAAACTTCCACAAGAGTGTCTAGTAGAGACAGCTAATGGAGAAACCGTTAGGATTTCTGAAATCTTGCAGGGAGCAAGAATAGAAATTTTAAACCAATAGTATTTTGCAAACCTTTACCCCATGAATCTGGCAGGATTCGATGTTGTTTTAGGAATGGATTAGTTAATAGCCAATAAAGCCAGTATTTTATTTTATGTGATCAAAAGTCGATACAAGTAAATTCACCAAAAGGTGAAAAGATCACAATTAAAGGATATAAAACTCCCAAATCTACTAAATTCATCTCTGTGATGAAAACGGCAAGTTACATAAGAAAATGATCATTAGTGTATTTGATTTCTATAATCACTAACACTAAAGGAAAGGATTTAAAAGATATTCCAGTAGTATCCCAATTTTCAGATGTATTTCCAGAAGAATTGTCAGGGCAACCTCCAGATAGAGAAGTTGAATTCAGAATCCATTTAATACCAGGAACAACACCGATTGGCAAAGCACCTTACCATTTGTCACCTGCAGAAATGCAAGAATTGAAGAAACAATTAGACGAATTATTGGAGAAAGGATTTATACAGCCAAGTTCATCGCCGTTGGGAGCACCAATTTTATTCGTTAAAAAGAAGGACGGATCAATGCGTATGTGCATTGACTACCGTGAATTGAACAAGGTCACGATTAAGAACCGGTACCCATTATCAAGAATCGATGATCTGTTCGATCAACTACAAGGAGCTCGATTTTTCTCTAAAATCGATTTAAGGTCAGGATATCATCAATTAAAGGTACAGGAAGAGGACATTCCTAAGACCGCATTTAGAACAAAGTATGGCCATTATGAATTTACTGTCATGCCATTTGGTTTAACCAATGCCCCAGTCGCATTTATGGACATGATGAACCGAATATGTAAGCCATATTTGGATAAATTCATAATTGTTTTTATAGATGATATTCTCATTTACTCTAAGAATAAAGAGGAACATGCAAAGCATTTGAACGCACTCTTAAGTTTATTAAGAAAGGAAAATTTTACGCTAAATTTTCAAAGTGCGAGTTTTGGTTAGAACAGGTACAGTTTCTCGGACACCTAGTCAATCATGAAGGAATTCATGTAGATCCATCAAAGATCGAGGCGATTACTAAATGGAAAACCCCTGAATCACCAACCGAGGTTAGAAGTTTCTTAGGATTGGCCGGTTATTATAGAAGATTTATTCAAGATTTTTCTAGAATAGTCATTCCCTTAACTAAGCTAACCTGTAAATCTGTTAAGTTTGAATGGGGATTAAAACAAGAAGAAGCCTTTAGAATCCTTAAGCAAAGATTAACCCATACACCCATACTAGCGTTACCAGAAGGAACTGAAGACTTTGTAATCTATTGTGACGCTTCTAAATTAGGTTATGGATGTGTATTAAAAAGGTTATAGCCTATGCATCCAGATAACTTAAGAATCATGAAGAAAATTATTCAACCCATGATTTAGAGTTAGGAGCTATAATTTTTGCCCTTAAAATTTGGAGACATTACCTATACGGTAGTAAATTTACTATATTCACAGATCATAAGAGTTTAAGGTATGTTTTTGGGCAAAAGGAGTTGAATATGAGACAAAGACGCTGGATGGAGATGCTCAGTGATTATGATTGTGATATCCAGTATCATGAAGGAAAGGCAAATGTAGTGGCAGATGCTTTAAGCTGAAAGTATCATGAAAAGCCAAAAAGGGTACGTTCTCTTAAATTAAATATGCAAGTAGATTTAAATGATCAGATAAGAGAAGCACAAGAATCAGTAATCAAGGATGATACTGAAAAATTAAAAGGTATGCTAAAGGAATTAGAACAAGGAACAGATGGAATTTGGAGATTCCATGAAAAGAAAATGTGCATACCTAAATTAGGAAACCTGCGTCACCGTATATTAGAAGAAGCCCATAAATCTAAATATACGATGCATCCAGGAAGTGATAAAATATACCAGGACTTAAGAAAGAATTTCTGGTGGATAGGAATGAAAAAGGATATAGCAGCCTATGTTTCTAAATGTTTAACCTGTTCACAAGTCAAAGCTGAACACCAGAAACCCTCAGGTTTATTACAACAGTTAGAAATGCCAGTGTGGAAATGGGAATTTATAACAATGGATTTTGTTACCAAATTACCCAAAACAAAGAAAGGTAATGATACAATCTGGGTGATTGTAGATAGGCTAACCAAGTCAGCTCATTTCCTACCAATGAAAGAAACTTTCAGTATGGAACAGTTAGCTAAATTATATGTAAATGAAATTGTTTCTTTACATGGAATACCTTTATCAATTGTTTCTGATAGAGATAGTCGTTTTACCTCTCATTTTTGGTCAAGTTTCCAAAAAGCCATGGGAACCAAGTTAAAACTAAGCACAGCTTATCATCCTCAAACGGACGGACAAAGTGAAAGAACAATTCAGACAATGGAAGACATGCTTAGAGCTTGTGTAATTGATTTCGGAGGTAATTGGGATGATCACTTACCTTTAATAGAATTTTCTTATAATAATAGTTATCACACAAGTATCAATGCTGCACCATTCGAAGCACTTTATGGACGAAAGTGCCGAACCCCAATCTGTTGGGCAGAAATTGGGGAAAAGCAACTATCTGGACCTGAGATAGTGCAAGAAACAACTGACAAGATTATTCAAGTCAAGGAACGGCTGAAAGCAGCACGTGATCGACAAAAGAGTTATGCTGATAACCGACGCAAACCGTTGGAATTTCAAGTAGGAGATAAAGTATTGTTAAAGGTCTCTCCTTGGAAAGGAGTGGTAAGATTCATTAAACGGGGAAAGCTAAGTCCCAGGTATGTTGGACCTTTTGAGATTATTAGAAGAATAGGACCTGTAGCCTATCAGCTACAACTATGGCAGGAATACATGATGTATTTCATGTATCAAATCTCAAGAAATGCTTAGCTGATGAATCGCTAATAATACCTCTTAAGGATATAGAGGTAAATGAACAGCTCAAGTTTGTAGAAAGGCCTCTACAGATTAAAGATAGGAAAGTCAAAAACCTCAAGCATAAGAGACTAGTTCTGGTCAAAGTGAAGTGGGACTCCAAAAGAGGACCTGAGTATACATGGGAGCTTGAATCTGAAATGCAAAGGAAATATCCGCAATTGTTCAAATAGATCTCGAGGACGAGCTCTAAAACAAGGTGGGGAGGATGTAACAATCCTAAATAAACCGACACCCTTATAAATATTTTTGACACCCTAGAATATTTTAAATTGTCCCAATATGTCTTTAAATACACCCCATACGCGAAAACGGGCCTCAAATATATTAAATAGTGTTAAAAATAATTAAAAATCTGAAATTTAAGTTGAGGCGGCCCGCGTAGACCCACCCCAACCCTTACGCGGGCGGTATCAAGGTTAAAACCTGATTTCGTTGGTTTTCTTAAGTTTAGGCGGGCCGCCTAAGATCCCCCTTAAGTTAACATGGGCCGCGTGAGATCAAGATAGTGGCGCAGCCTGGTGATGACACGTGTCATCATCGTGGCGAGTCTAGGCGATGACCCAGATCACCTAAACCCTACCCGGGCTACGACGCGGGCCGCGTGAGAACCAGTTTCAGCAACTATATAAGGGAGCCATCGGGTTCAACCAGAAATCGTTCATTTTCTTTTCTCAATCTCGAAATCTCTGATATTAGGCATAATATTAAAGTATTATACCCCCTAATTAGCGAGGTTCTGCTCCGTTGTAAGTATTATAACCCCAGTTTCGTATTAGATACGCTGCCCGATTGATTTAGGGTTCCGTAACAACTGTCGTGGTTCTGCCCGACGTAGTTGTTGGAATACCGTCTCGGGGAGGGTATCATTAATATTATCAAAGGGTTATTATACTAACCTATGTACATTTGTGTAAATTATAGATTAATCCCAGGAAACCCTTACGCGAAGTCTAAGATAGCAACGTGAGTTTATCCAATTTTTGTTAAACTTTTTGTAATATTTTACCAACCCTTAACTGTTTTACAATGTGATTAAGCGGTGATTGAGTCTTTGTAGTTCTTCAATTACTGCCGGTATGTTGGGGTTTCGTATACAAAATTTACTACACTGTGAGTAGTAAGTCGGGACGACAATACGTTACCATTGGATAACGAGTTAGCCAATATGTAATATGACCCACCAGTCAGGATTGACAATACTGAATGAGTAATTGTGTAGAAATAAACAATGTGATCGCTCTCAATACTGTATTAATTGATAAAATATTTCTTGATTAAACTGGGATTCACTCACCAGTATTTCCCACTGACAAATGTTTTTAAAACGCATTTCAGGTAACACAATGTGACAGCCAATTAGTAAAAAAGCCAGCTAGAGAGCACTGAAGGCTTGGGAAAAATGTGGCTATAAAAGTTACCTAAAAGACGATGTTTTAAATTAAATAAAATAGGGTTTATCCCTATAAACATGTTGTAATAAGAAACTTGGGTTTTACCCATGTAATTATTAATATCAAATATGGTGGTTTTACTCTGATAAACATTTCCTAACTACGGTCCTGATGTAATTTCCGCTGCCAAATTAACCGACTGATACCACCGAAATTCTGAGTTCGCGTCCGCCCGTTCCGGGACAGATAAGGGATCGGGGGTTGCGACATCAGCACTACCCTTAAACTTTTTAATCAACGCTTTCCAGATTGATCTAGCAGTTCCCTTATGTTGAAGCAAAACGAAAATATCTTCTTTTACCGCTTGTTGGAGAATGCTAATCATCATCTTTTCACTGGTGTATCTTAATTTTTCATCCGGTGTAAATTGACTTAATGGTTTTTCATTTCCAAGATCATCTTTCGGTAAAATATAATCTTTTTCTAACGAAACCCATGCATCAAACTTATTTGCTTGCACCCAGTTTTCAAAACGATCTTGCCATCCTTTAAAGTCCTCAATGTACATAAGCTTTGGAGGCTTTTGGAAAGTTCCCATTTCATTCTCAATACCAACAGTTTCAGCAACTGTAACTGGAGCGACCGGGGCAGTAGCAAAAGCGTTGTAAAATTCATTTTCCATGTTTTGATGTCGAAAGTTCACAACAACACAATGTTCAAGCGAGCTGAGTTTTCAAACGATCTGGGATCAATTTTCACACGTTCTGATGATGTTTCACACGACCTGAATCACCTCGTGCGAACTGGAAGGTTTTTCAAACGATTTGGACCTCACCCCGTACGAACTGGCTCAAATCTCAAACAATCTGGAACAATCCCACACGACCTGACAACTTCGTGCGAACTGAAAGCAACAAACTCAAACGATTTGATCAATCCGTGTGACCTGATGATCAACTCGTGCGAACTGGAACTATTTTCACACGATCTGAGATGATTTCAAACGATCTGAACAATTCGCACGACTTGGATGATCAATTCGTGCGATCTGATCAAACTTCGAACGATCTGATATGTTTTTCACGCGGTTTGGTCAATTTTATCCAGTTTTAGGTTGATTTTAGGTCTGATTTGTTCAAGGATTGATTAAAACTCAGTTTTACATGTTATATCACGAAATCAGATCATTTTAACCGTGAAATCGTTGAAATTTTGAGAAAAAGTGTAGAAGAATGAGTAGAAATCAGATTTAATGGTGAAAACAAGCTGAAGGTAAGAACTCTTCCTCCTGAGCTCTGATACCACATGTAGGATCGGTGAATCGATCAAACGAGACGTTCAGAAGAGTTCTCGATCAATACGAAAGGCGGAATCAGACGTATTGATGTTGTAGCAGCTTGATTTACACTTAGAAGTAGATTAACTGCCGTTTGTATTGATTTCACAACGTTACACAGGCTTGGCGACACTTCGGCAGAGCTTCGCTACCGGAATCAGAAGTTATAAATGAAATCCCAAGACCACCTATATATAGGGAGTCCAGATCGCATGAACTGGAGTAGCCCAGGTCGCACGACCTGGTGCCAGGTCGCACGAACTGCTCAGTTCGCACGAACTGGTCAGTTCAGACCTGTTTCCCGTTTTTCTCGAACTACGTGTCTTGGATTATCTATTCTATTACATGACTCGATACAAGAAGATGTCAACAGACATATGCACTAACAAGGTTAATCAAAACTATAGCATGCGGTATTAATGGCTTCTACCCAAAAGGACAATGGAATACTGGAATCTTCAAGCATAGTTCTTGTTGCTTCAATTAAGGTTCTTTTTTTTCCTTTCAACTACCCCTTTTTGTTCAGGTGTTCTTGCAACACTGAATTGTCTCACTATTCCTTTTGACACACAAAACTTATCCAACTCCCGTTTTCTAAATTTTGTTCCATTATCACTCCTGAAGATTTTTACTGATAGGTCATATTGTTTTTCAACTTTTATGACAAACTCTTTCAAAATACCTTCAGTCTAATCTTTGGAGTGTAAAAAGAAAGTCTATGTAAACCTAGAAAAATCATCAACTATAACAAGACAATATCTCTTTTCCATAAGCTAAGGATTTTTACAAGGCCAAACAAGTCTATGTGTAACATTTGTAAACATCGGGTTGTTTTGGACTCATCAATGAATTTGTATGAACCTCTGTTTTTCTTTCCTTTTAAACAGGAAATACAATATTCATCACATGTGAATTCTTTGGTTGGCAGCAAGATTTTGTCTTGAAAGAGTGTTAACGGTTTGTAGATTAACAAGATTTTTTCTTGGAAGAATGTTGAAGCAACAGAGAATAAACAGACATTTGTCGTAAATAGTGCCATTTTTGTGAGCAACAAGTTGTGTAGTGATGTTAGCTATAATTTTGTCAATCTTTTTCACTACTTCTAGTACAACAATTTTACATGTTTTCTTGGTGAAAAATAAACCATAACCTTTGTCACTCATTTGAGAAACACTAAGAAGGTTAAATTTTAGATTATTAATAAAAATAACATTTTCAAATTTTAGCTTACCAACTTGGACAGTTCCTGAACCCAACACTTTACCTTTTGAGTCGTTACCAAAAGATATATCACCTCCTCCATGAGCAAAGAAGTTTGTGAGTAGGGCTTTACACCCTGTCATATGTCTAGAACCGCCACTGTCCACATACTATAGGCTATCTAGGCATGTTGAAGCTTTTTTAGTGACAGCCATTAGTGCACAATCACAATCACATTCAGTCGATTTCCAGTGATCATGATTTTTTACACCTTCTTCGTCAACCTTCTTACAAACAAGTGTTTGTAATAGATTGACTGCACTCTCAATATCAACAGTCTGATCTTCACCATTAGTCATTTGTTCTTTGAGTTTATTTTCCTCATGACTTATGGTCTCATACTATTGATTGAGAGTTTCATGGGTGTTTTTAATCACATTCTTTGTTCCACCAAAATTTTCTTTTAAAGCATCCCACAACTCTTTTCCATTATTACAATGTAATAAGCCGGCATAGATTTCGTTTGGTAGAGCCGTAGCAACAATACTGAATTTTACATCTATCTCAAACTTTTGGTAATCCAGCTCGAAATAGTTTTCAGGTTTCTTTGGTTCTTAAACATTTGGATTTTCAGTACTTGGTACCATTGGAACATGTGGTCCGAATTTAACGGATCTCCAACATCCAGTGTTTTGTTGAGCTAGTACACGAGTCATTCGACGTTGCCATCTATTATTTTTTTATATGACAAGCATCAGAGGCTTGTTACTGAAACCAGTGTTGAGGGGATCGTGATTGTTTTGTGACATCCTTTTGATCTTTGTGAAAAACAAAGTATCGTCCAAAAACTTTATGAATTTGATACTTTGAGTCAGTAATTCGATAAAACGAACAGTTGGTTATCAATTATGTGAGCTGATCTTTTTGTATTAAATTGATTGTGAAATCAAGTTTAGTGTGACTAGGCTCTGACATCAATTGTTAGGATTTTAGTTTTGGTTTGTGTGCTTTTGTGTATGAATAAATGAAGTGTTTGATGAATAAATGAAGTATAAATGAAAATGGAAAGATGAATTGCAGCGGAATTTAAATAAACACACAAACTTGGAAAGTTATCGTACGTACTGTTTTCTATTGATAATTAAAAGATTACAAATTACAAATATGATTATAAAACTCCCTCTCAGCATGATCACTCAACTTTACCGGTCGTACAAAAGGAACATGTGTGATAGTGATGATTAGATCTCTAACATGTGAAATCTATTTATACAAAGTACAAACATTTGTTGGCAATCAAGGTTGATATTACCCTGATAGCGACATCTAACATTCCTGACTGAAAAGATTCCACAGATGTTAAATTCATCTGATGGAATTTAACAACTGTTCTAAGACTACTAACATTTGTTTAAACATGCAATGTTACATTGAAACGACTGTTCTTTAAACCTCTGTTAACTTGATCCAAATATCTTTTCTGGCCTAAACAGATGTTTGGCCTTCTATATCAGTATTTTGTCTTTAACACGGCTTTGGCCATTGAACAGACTTTCCTTCTTCTTCAACAGTGGTTCCATGTCTTCAACAGATCTTTGAGGTCTTTAAACAGATGCTCTGTTAATGTTTAAGATTCACTATCTTTGAGAGGATATGGACATCATAGCTTGTTTATTTCTTGATCAGAATAACATGTTTTAGCTTTTGTAATCATCTGTTCTTTTGTAAGTCCAACAAAACATATGTTAGTTAATTAATTAAGAAATATCCAACCCCCCCCCCCCCCCCCGGCCCCTCGCCCCCCCACAGATTATGTTCTTTAGGCAAAATAGTCATTTTACCTTAAAATTAACTGAAAAATTAACACCAATTAGTGTAAAGGACAAAGTGTTCGTAAAATTTAGTCATAAAAGACAGTTTTTAAACTTTTTAAAAATAAATGATAAAAAAATACAATATTCTGTATGAATAAAATTTACTTCAATACATGTCTTAAGTATTCCATCAATTTTACTTCTTAAAGTACCCTAGTCCGTAAAAATATTAAAGAAATTACATGTAATACATAGTTTTTTAGTTTATCATGTAACTAGAGTTATACGCCGCCCGCGTTGCGGAGCGCTAAACCGAATATTTCTTAGTTTAATAACATGTACGCATTTATTTCGGCTAGTTATACATGCTACTTATAACACAATATCAAAAAAAAGATACATCGAGTTAACGAAGTAAAGAAAAACACTATCATAGTTGTGATAAAAAAAATAACTAAAACGATGGCAAGCGTGTAATTTAGAGTTGGGGCAAAACAATAATTTGTCCGGACCAATTAGCGAGTGCTAGCAACTGTTTGGCATGAATAAAAACTAAATTGAGTCAACCAAGTAAAATAAAACACTATCATAATTTTGCCTAAAAAAAAAAACAATGGTAAGGTTGCAATTTTTAGCTGGGGTAAAATCGTAATTTTAAACTGGAGGTAAAATTATATTTTGAACTGAGGGCAAAACCATTTTTTTATTTTGAATTGTAGGCAAAATCGTAATTTTTTTACTAAGGGCAAAATCGTAATTTTTAGCTGGGGCAAAAAAAATTGCTTTAAACTGGGGGCGAAATTGTAATTTTAAACTGGGAACCAAATTGTAACTTGACAGGATTGAAGCTGGGGGCAAAACAAAAATTGGCCACCACTTTTAGCCAACCAAATGCCTTCACTATTCCCACCAGCCACTTTATTTTGTATGTATTGTAAAATATGTCATTTGTTACATTAATATTATATAGTTTTTATGTATATTGTTCTGTTAGTTTGATATAAATGATGATATGAAATGGTGTTTTCTTCATTTTGATAAATTTATTTTTGACATTTTAATAATTTATTTATTTTAACATTTTTTATCAATTAAATTTCATATGAATAACCACCGTTATTAATTTATACTTCTATAATGAAAGTATTTCTTTAGACAATCTATATTTGCTTTTCTCCTCAACTCTACACGACATGGTAACTTGGCAAGTCATTTTAAAGAAAGTCAACTACATTCGAAAATGTCCTCTGATCACATGGTTGTCCTTACATTCCTTAAGTTTAAAAATGTCTTTTTTAGTGTGTGTGTGTAATAGCTTTCACACGACATGGTAACTTGGCAATTCATTAAATTGAGTTAATTGATTTTCCGGTTCTCCGGTTAATCGAATTGGACTCCTCAGATTTGGAATTTTTGAAAATCGAATTGGACTCCTCAGATTTGGAATTTTTAAAACTGCATTTGAATTAGATTTAGAAAAGTTCATTTAAACTAAAAAAAATTGAAGTAAAAACATAAATATAAGCACCCGAAGTCGGTTCAAATCAAGAAATAAGAGCATTAACTCTAAATAATAATATAATTTGAATATTCAAATCGGTTTGGTTCGATATCATAAATATGAATTCGAAAAAGATGGTGTTCTCACATATTTTGATTTTGCTTTCAAGATTAGACCTCTCCATGTATTCTTCTGATCTTTTAACATGTCCCATGTCTATTTTTAGTAAATATACCCAAGACATTAATTAAAGAGAGAATAAGCTACACTTGCTGCCTAATCAAAGATTTTTAAAAACATCTCATGCAAAACAACATATAGCCAATGGCGAAGCTTAGGATTTCCGACCCGTGTGTGTGTGTGTGTGTGGTGTGGTGTGGGGGGGGGGGGGGGGGCCAAAACGTATATACCCAAAAATTTCTATAAAACCAGGGGGTCGACAACGTATATACCCAAAAATTTCTATACGAAAACCACATATATTACACTACTAAGCGAAAAGTCCCCTCCCCCCGGCCCCTGCATATACCTTCGGCCAGCTGGCCCTACATGACATTGCATCCTTCTATTTGCTTCCAGCTACACTCTTGAAAATGTGCACCTACGAATTGTGATTTTTGGAACTCGAAACCTGAGTTCCGTATAAAAAAATCTACCTTTGGAGTTTAAAGAACTTTTAACTGAGACACCTATCCATACGATACTCAAATGTTTTGACCATCACATGCAGTGAACAAACTATTTTTAACAAGTTGATCATCACAAGTATCAAGTACCTATTGTGGTTTAGGGTTTAGAAAATGAATGGGGAATTTTGAAAGAGAGATGTTTCCAAAAACTGGATGGATTCAAGTATTTAAGATTAAAATATAGATCTTTAGAAGAGACAATGTTGCAACTCATTTAAACATTTACCTCCATATGTTACAGATGCTTCATGATGGCAGATGAATGCATGCTTTCACCAACTGTGACCCCGGGATTCATTGATTTTTCAACAACTCTACCCCGAAAGCATTTGAAGCACTTCATGTCCACCTTCTTCAATAGATTCATCCAATCAAAGGTATGAAAAAATTTAGCGGTGGTAGTTTTGACCCATTAATGTAAAAAAAAAATGATGAGTAATTAATGTAAAAAAATGATGAGTAATTAATGTAAAAAAAATGATGAGTAATTAATGTAAAAAAAATGATGAGTAGATAAGGGTCATTTTTTCTCACACGGGTCAAAAATAGCTAAAATGAATACGAGTCAAAATGGCTATTATAAAGTCAAAACTTGACAGAAAACATTTGAAGCACTTCATGTCCACCTTCTTCAATAGATTAATCCAATCAAAAGGTATGAAAAAAATTTAGTGGTGGTAGTTTTGACCCATTAATGTAAAAAAATGATGAGTAGATAAGGGTCGTTTTTTTCTCAAACGGGTCAAAAATAGCTAAAATGAATACGAGTCAAAATGGCTATTATAAAGTCAAAACTTGACTGAAAAGAATTTGAAACAGTTCCTGTTCATGTACTCCACAGAATGTTGTAAAGCACTCTTCAAGATCAAAAGTTTAGAAAACATTAGAGGTTGTAGTTTTGACCCATGAATGTAATTTGAATTATATATGTATTGTTGATGACTGATGAGTCATATCAAGAGCTTGAAAGTACCCCTCAAAATCAGTAGTTTAAAAAAAGGGGGTCGCCATTTTGACTAATTTTAGATAAATGTATTGAGCAGTCAATATGGGTTAATATTTTCTCTAACTAGTCAAATTGGTTAAAATTGGCTAAAATGAAATACGGGCGGGTCATAACCCACATATATCCGTCCGAACTGCATAAAACATCCTCAATTGTTTTATTAAAGAAAAATTTATCACTGCAGCAATAAAACTTTTGTAATCAAGCACATTACTTGTTAATAACGGTGTTGTACGTTACCTGAACAGCCTCTGGTGTAGAATGCTTTACAAGTTGGCCAGTGAACGACCAAATACAGAACCAATATACCAAATTATAACTCGGAGAGAGAAGTTATGATTTTGAAAAAGAAAGTCAATGCAATAAGAGTATGAACTATAAGAAGTTAGAAAACTAATAATAAAATGCATAAACATTTTAAAATACCAGTCATGAAGTTTAACACAGCAAAGACCTACAAGCTCCTCAATGTTTTTTTGGAAACAAGTCAAATTAAAATACTAGTACTACATTGTTTTTTTTTTTCTTTTTTTTGAAATAGACCATAAAACCAAGTAGACAAGAAAAATACAAGCTTTTTTTTATTCTGCTAAGCAAATCATGACTTTTTTTTGCTAGATATTGTAAAGACTTCATTTGCATGACTGGCTGGAACTTCAGAAGAATCAGCAGAGTCCAAAACAAAAACATTGATGAATCTGCACAATGAATTGTAAAAATCATAAAAACTTGATTTCAATCATCACATTTCCAGCAGAAAAGGCGTACCCACACCACTTTAAAAACTCTAAACTTGTGATTCATGTAGCCAACTTTTTATAGAACAGGAAACAAAATTAACCACATACATATCTATATACAAATATTTTAAGTTACCAAAAAGACCCTTAAGTTTTTTTTCGTTTTGGTAAGCTACATTTCATATTATGTTAATTAGGGATTGTTATCTGTGAATTAAATTGCTGGAACAACTAACCATTAACTTGTTCATCCTGTATTTTACCTTTTGTTAACTACAGGATAACAAAGGGTAATACAGGATGATGATTAAGTTAATGGTTAGCTGTTACAGCAATTTAATTCACAAATAACTATCCGAATTCAACATGATATAAAATGAAACTTACCAAACAGAAAAAACTTATTCGTTGTCAATATATTGCCGTTAATTTCTAGAAGCAGCATAAGATGAATAATTGTAATATTGTGTTGCCTGGATCAAGCAGGATTTGACAACTATATGTATATGAAGAAATTGGAAATTAGTGCTGATGTGGCAATCCCCTTCATCTTGTGCTTCAAATGCAACCTTTGATCACTAATAAAGGTTACAATCCCCTTCATATTCTCCGATCGGTGACCGCCCCTGTTCTCCAATGTTTAAGTTTAATTTTTATTTTTAAGTACTCAATGTTTAATTATTATTTTTAAGTACTCAATGTGTGTGTGTGTATATATAACTTTGAAAACTTACATAAAAAACTCCCAATCCGATTAATCGCCTGACATGATATCCTCACAAAAAGTAGTTAACATGAAGCTTTAACAAAGCTTGCCACAAACTCATAGTAACAAAACACAAAAATCTCAGCTTTTATAAGTAGAAGCTTCTACACTAAACCTCCAATAAAAAAATTTGACCCTAAAGTTTTAACTTGGTAACTGAAAAAATCAAGATAGTTATCCAAAAACGAATCTCACACTAAACTGTACAACTTTATGAAATTACTGCACACACAACATCTGCATAATGCATATAAAAGTTGTACAGTTGGGTATGAGAATGTTTTTGGGTGTACAGATCACATGTGTGTGTGACAATTTTTTCTTAAATTTAAGTGTGATTTGCATTAATCTATAGTTCTATACTACCTATTTTATTCACTTATTCTACCCTTGCAGAGATCTAATCAGCCATAAACAAACAGTCAAACTAGACAAAACTTAGTGTTGACCCAAAAAACATCACCTTCTACTCACCTAGTGACCCTGGCCCATATATCCACCACCTTGTTGTGGCCTGCTGCCTCCTTGACCCATCTGTGGATTAGCATACCCACCTTGCTGATACCCCGCACCGCCTTGATTCCCGTACCCAGGATTGCTCCCAACATGCGGCATCCCCTGCGGGTTCGCAGGCGCACCGAGACCTCCTAAAAGATTACCAATTCCAAGCCCCGCTCCCTGCGAAGCCAAAAACGCAGTCAACGCCTGCCCCAAAACAGGAGTCAACGCCCCCTGTGGCGGAATAGGAGGCGAATATCCCACAGGCGGTCCAGAAGACGCCATCATATGACCTTGCCCTGCACCACCTCTGCCGCCAGAATACTTCGCCTTCTTCGACGGTTGATGATGATGCCCACCAAACTGTTGATGCTGACCAAAACCCCCTTTCACCGGTTTCGGCCCATCAACCGCTTTCTGACAATTCAAAGTATGCCCTTCGAATATCTTATGCGGCTCCTCCAACGCCTTCTTCGCACTCTCAATACTCTTATACACAAACAACGCAAACCCCTTCGGCTTCCCCGTCTGCTTATCCAACCCCAATGGCCCCTCCTCAATCTCCCCAAACTTAGCGAAAAACTCAGTAAGCTTCTGCGGATCAATCTCCGCAGCCACATTACTCACAAAAATCTTCCTCTGCGTGTACTCCGACACCTGAGGCCCATTCGGTGGAGGCGCTGGAACCGGCCCTGCAGACGCTAACTGACACGAAGTAATCCTGTTCCCAATCTTCTTCTGCGGCTCCTTCAACGCCTTCCTCGCACCCGCTCTATGTTTAAACAATATAAACCCGTATCCTTTCGACTTACCAGTAGTCTTATCCACTACAGCTTTACAATCCTCAATCTCACCGTACTTCGAATACTCGCTAATTAACGTTTCAGTTGTCGTATCCCACCCTAAACCGTGCACGAATATCTTCCGGTGAGCCGGATCTGCATCGGCTATCTTTTCGACACTCCGGATTAAATCCGGATACTTGGAAACCGCCTCTTTCATTAATAAGACCAATTGTTCTTTCGAAAACGGTTCCAGAAGCTTCTCTACGGGTTCTTCGGTTAAATCTTCACCGTTGGATTCAATTTTAACTTCTTTGACGTCGTTTCCGGTGGTTTCTTCGTCGGATTGTTCTTCTTCTTGTTCCTCCTCGTCTTGTTCATTGATTTCTTCTTGATTTTCTTCATAGGGTTCTTCTTCTTCTGGCTCTTGTTCTTCTTCCTTAACGGCGACGGGTTGTTCGTAGACCGGTGGTTGATCTTGTGACGGTTGTGAAGCTCGAGTCTTTCGCTTCTTGGCCATGGCGGATTTTGGGTTAGGGTGGATGGGGATGGAGTGTAGGCTAGGGTTTGTTAGGTTCTGTTTATGCTTTACCTTATTGGATGGTAGTCGGTAGATCGGCTTCTTAACTTTGTTTGGGTTGATTGGTTGATAATTATTCCATATATAAATAACTTTTTCATGCATAAACACTTGTAACTTGTGCTTTAGGGGTTTCTTAAAAAAAAAAACTTGATTTTTTAGTTTTAACCCAAAGGTTTTTACCTTTTACAATTTTAACCCTACAAAATTTGTTTTTTTAACTTTAACTCATAACTTTTCATTATTTGCAATTTAACTTCACAACTTTTGTCAATTATACTTTTCGTCTTTGGTTTAACGTTTTTAATATTTCGTTATGTATAGTTCTAAATTTTTCGAGTTAATACGACGCAACGTACGAGTGTGGTTCAATTTTTTTTATGTTTTGTTTCAAATTTTGCAAGTTAACACGTCGCAACGTGTATGTGTGGTTCAACGTTTTTACCTTTATTTTTTCATGTTTGACAGGTTCGTCGCAACACGCAGATCCTAGGTCGAGTCAGTGTTGGTGGTCGATCACGGTTGTGTGACATTAGTACTATTTGACACCGTTTTACACCCCGCCGCAACGCGGGGTGTGCTTAGGGGGTTTTCCAAAGAAAAAATGGTTATGCATATGGTTGTCGTAACCTTGGCTTTAGGGGTTTTCCAAAAAAAATTGATTTTTTTACTTTTCACCCAAAAGTATTTCATAAATTACTTTTAACCCAAAACTATTTGTTTTTTTTTTACTTTAACCCAAAACTTTTTATCTTTTGCAATCTATCCTCACAACTTTTTTTACTTTCAACTTTGATCCATTATAGTTTTCATTTTCCGCAAATTTTCCGCTTTATGCTTGGTTCTAAATTTTGTGACTTAACACATCGCAACGTGCGTCTTTGGTTTAACGTTTTTACGTATCGTTCTAAATTTTGCGAGTTAACACGACGCAACGTGCGTGTAACATCGTCTATTTTTTTTCTGTTTGACAGGTTTAACATAACGTACGGGTCCTAGGTCGACTTAGTTATAACTAAAGAATCCCCGCCGCATTGCGGCGGGTCTCAATTCTAGTTAGTATTTTATAGGTAGGTCGGTTTGGTCTTTTTGATTTTTTGGGAGTTTTTTCTTTTTTTTTAAGTTGGTTGTTGAAAAATACATTTTATTTATAGGAAGGTTTTGTTTAAAAATATAGTAAACTAGAAAAGTGTCACCACGTTACCGTGTAGTAGATCAGCAAACTCCGATTATAATTAACCTCCGGATCATAGTTCATAGTAAGTAGTAACTATAACTACAATGTTATATCATGGTTGGCCACGCCACACCCCTAGTGTGTGTATACAATATCCCAAATGACACTTGCGGATGACACCACAAATGTAAATGGTTAGTAAAGGTAAAATTAAATCAACATGTCTATTTTTGTCGACATTTAGCTTAACATACAACGAAGAGTCAACAACAGAATAATTCAAGAACCAATAAGTGGCCTATAATCCAAGATTCTTGATTTTTCATCATTTAAATTAGGGGTGCTAAACGGGTCGTGTTGGCGGGTTCAAACCAACCCGAACCCGAAAATTTTATACGAACACGAACCCGACCCGAGCCCAAAAATTGTGTCCTACCAATGAACCTAAACCTGACCCGAATATTCATGGGTTGACCCGAACACGACCCGTTCAACCCGAAAACATACTGTAAAAAATATTATATAATATAAAGGGGTTAAATGGGTTAACCCGCCAACCTGACCAGGTTGACCCGGACCCGACCCGTTTAGCTAAACGGGTTCGCGGGTTCAACCTGAAACTGACCCGAACCCGTTTAAACTAAACTTAAACCCACGAATTTCGTGTTAGGTTCGTGTCGTGTTTTCGGGTCGTGTCAGAAATTCACACCCCTAATTTAAATCTAAAACCATCTAATTCAGTGAATGTTTATATCATGTTAATCCAATGCTAAAATAATTAGAACAATTGATTGATACCCACAAAAAATCTATAACAGTTGTCATTTGAATCAAATGCTTAAAAGAATTAACCCACAAAAAATCTATAACAGTTGTCATTTGAATCAAATGCTTAAAAGAATTAAAGAGAGCGAACTGGTACCCATTAAATTCTTGTTTTTTTCATCAGCATCAAGATTATGGATTCTTCTTATCAATGTAATCTAATGATACAAAGTTAAGACATTTTATCAAAAGACACCTAGTTAAGAACTAAGAGTAAAAAGTAATTGCATTCTGAATGAAGCTGGTCGAATCACTAAATAAATTTGAAACCTGATGCACAATGTCACAAAACTAACACAGACTGTAGCACATACCTCTGTCTGAACACGAAAGGCTTGCTTCCATAAGTGTTTTAAAAAAACAACATATTAGAAAAATATATCAGACAACATAGCTATGAAATAAAGGAAAGTGAAGTTCAGATTATGGTCTGGTGGATGAAGATTTGTAAGAAAACAAACCATGATTGTCGTTACTTTACCAACTTCAAAACTAAACACGTAAGCCAATAAATCTATAAACATTTTCAAAAAAAATCTTTAAAAAATTAGGCTCAGATCAGTAAATGTATCAGAACAAAGAGGAACTAAACCGCCATGGCTGCATCCTTCACGGCAGAAACCAAAAAATCCGTTCAATTTCCAACAGAAAATGCCACGCCAAGATGCGGCAAATCTCAACTTTGAACGATTTACCCGGACAACAAAAAAATAATCATCACCGCCTTCATCTTGCCACGAAGAAGAACAACGACCAGCATCAATAAAAAAAAAGAAATAACTAAACCAATAGACTCAGATCTAGTAGATCGTCATCGTCTTGACGGCTCAGTGTCGCCAATAGGCAGGCCACGATCATCGTCGGCGGTGAAACGACAACAATACCAGCGACGCTAACAACAAAAGCACAGACTAACCCAACAATAAACCACATAATGCAAAGAAAACAATCAGATCAAGAAAACTCACAAAGCTACATCAAGATCAAAACTGAACATCAAGATCACATCTCTTACACCACTTAAACTGTTGATACACAGAATGTCTGTTGACTTCGTATACGTCAAGTCTTAGGTCAAGATATGTTAACATAGGATGTTAAAAGTCAAATTAGGTCTTAATGTTGTGATTTCGTTTGAATGTACATAGGATTAGAAGTGATTTCGTTTGTAAGGTCATAGTTGTAGGTCTCGCTCATAAGGTCTTTAAGTGGTTCACTTATAGGGTCAAAGATAGGTTCGCTTATATGTCAACATGTAGGTTCGCTTATATGGACTGTCCATATAAGCGAAACCACATAGGCTATATATAGGTCTTTGGAGCGAACCTGATCATTCATTCGTGTACGTTGGAGCGGACCGTGTTCATGCTTGAGGTGTCAAAACTCTGTCAAATTTGTATCAGAAAGCAATAAAAGAGAAGGAATTGAAAAAGAAAAGTTGTGTAACTTTGCGTGTACTGATTCCGCCTTTATACATGAAGATGAACGTCCTTGACTGATTTTTCAGGGTCATAAAACGGTTCAACAAGTGGTATCAGAGCATCAGGACGAGGAGTTCATACTACTACAGCTGAATCTACAAAATTCTCTCATTTCTACTCATTTTCTCTCATACTTTTTCTGTTTGAACTAGTTCCTACGGTTGAAACTGCCTGATTTTTTAGTATAATGTGTTAAATACAGTAATATCAAACCCTTGAGAAGTTCAGGCTAAAAATTGGATTAAAAGTGACCTAAAACTGCTCTTGAATAGGTTCCGCTTTTCTGTCATTATTGGAGGTTCGCTTTTTAGGTCCGCTTATTAGGTCACGTTTGTTGGAGTTCCGCTCAAGAGGTCCGCTCGTAGTTACAGTTATTTGAGATCCGCTTTTGTGGTTCGATCATTGTGACTTTGTAGAGGTTCGCTTGTGTGGTTCGTTTGTTGTGACATAGTCTGGTTCGCTCTTGTGGTTCGCTTATACAGACAACACTTAGTGGTTCCGCTTATTTGAACCTGATAGTTCCGCTTATTCGGACTTAGTGGTTCCGCTTATTCGAACCTGATTGTTTCGCTTATTCGGACATTATTACTTTCGCTTATACGGACATATTGATATTTCGCTCATAGGAACACAAAATTGATTTCGCTTATCTGTCATACAAGCTAATTTCGTTTTTGTGTCATTATTTTCCAAAATTACGAAAATTTTTCTAAGTGATTGTTGATTTTGTAGGTACATTCAAGATGGACGATATATTCTTGAACCCGTTTAGCGACATGTACGCGTTTGCTGGAAACTCGGGAGATGATACATCTACAAGCAACAACAATGAGAATCAGCCGAAAGAGAAGAAAAAGGAAGCTTGGGAATCTGAAAGCGCCTTTGGAACCTTCAATAAACCTCCAAAGCTAATGGCTATCGAGGAATACAGTCGGTGGTCAAGAAAGTTTGAAGACTGGTTGATGGCATTTGCATTTCCCAGTTGGAAAAGTCTGAAAAACGGTTATGCCAATGGAAACAAAAATGGTGAAACTTTAAGAGCAGCTGAGGAGATTGATTCGTTTGTAGCTGAACAAAAGTGTGTGGCATTGTTATTTCAATCCGTCCGGGAAGACGTTATTACTTTGATCGATTATTCAAATGCAAAAGATCTTTGGGAAAAGCTAGAAAAGAAATGTATAGGTAGTGAAGAAATCAAGAAAAACAAAAAGAAACTACTTAAGAAAGAGTTTGATATGTTTGGATGTTTAAAGAACGAGTCAGTGTGTAAAATGATAGAAAGGTTTGTTCATCTGAAGTTGGAATTAGTAAGACATGATATCAGATATCCTGAAGAAGATCTTATCGACAAATTGTTCGATTCGTTGCCTGACGAGATGGATTGGAGATATTATGCGCTGATGCTGAAGAATACCATCAAAGCACCAGAAAAGTTGACATTAGATTTGCTGATTGAGAAACTCGAGAGTCACGAGTTGGAACTGAAGAAGACATACAAAGTCAATCACTCATCTTACCAGCAGAATTTGGATTTGTATTATCCAAAGAGCATGATGCCAAAAGCAATTTCTCCCAAGACTGCGTTTTCTGCTGAGAATGTGTCCACAGCAAGCAAAGAAAGTCAAAGTGATCAAAGCAGTGGAAGTCACAGTGGTTATCACAGTGGATCTTCATCATCTGCAAGTCATTCTGATGCAAAGAATCATTTTCAATGCAACATTGCAATAGACTTGAAGAATGCTCAGAATTTTGATAAGGAGTCGGCCAAACAGCAGATGATCTTCCTAGCATCGGTGTTGGAATCGTATGAAGGATTAGTAGCTGGGAAGATAGGCAACACCAATTTGACGAAAGAAGATTATGATCAGATTGATCCAGAGGAAATGGAGCTGATCGATATTCGTTGGGCTATGGCCAGTGCTGTTCGTCGAGCACAGCGTTTCATGGAAATTACTGGCAGGAAGACAATTGGTGGTCCATCTACTAAGCTGGGGTTCGATAAGTCCAAGGTGACGTGCTTCAAGTGTAAGCAGAAAGGTCACTTCAAACGAGAATGCAGAAACGCTTATGCTGATGAGTCAGAGAACCCTTTTAGAGATGATTACTACAAGAAGGCAATCTATCATCAGAATAAATCCGAGCCGCCTAGATTGAAGCAGGTTGAAGACAACAAAGAGAAATCTAGAGCTCTTGCGGTGATTTACGATGATGAGGGTTATGATTGGAGTCAAGAGGTTCTACCAGAAGAAGATGCGGTTGGTTATGCATTCATGGCGAAAAACGACGAACCTATTCCATGGAAAGACGATAGAACTGAAGAGCAAAAATATCAATACAGAAAAATGATTGCTGAAAACAAAATAATTAGAATATCTCGTATCTTTCTGGA
This sequence comes from Helianthus tuberosus, assembly GCA_030545235.1. Taxonomy (NCBI): domain Eukaryota; kingdom Viridiplantae; phylum Streptophyta; class Magnoliopsida; order Asterales; family Asteraceae; genus Helianthus; species Helianthus tuberosus. Next base: position 67,835,562 of record CM060434.1, on the reverse strand, counting down.
AGCGAGGAGAGCAAATAGATGGGATCCGGACAGGGAGTGTTATCTTGATGAATATGGAAATATTGCGATCGATGACAAAACGCTTGATATCGAAGCTATAATCCAGCAGTACAAAGAAGAGGATGAGTACTGGCAGAATAAATGGTGGGGAACTGGAGACGAAAAAAAGAAAGAAGAGAAAGAAGAAAGAAGAGCAGGAAAAATCAAAGAAGGTTGATATTGGAGTTATTGACACAACGCAGAAGTTGACTGCAGAGAACCTAGGAAAAATGGCTGACAAAGTGCTGGCTGCTAAGGCACTTGAGGTAGACTCTAACTCCGTGACTGAGTCAAAAAGCCAGGTCAGTTCAGATGTGTCAACAAATGCATCAGGTAAGAAAATTGATGGAAATGCTGATTGCAAAAATTGCAACAAAGAGTGCAAATTTTGTAACACAGTCACGTATCTCAACGGGAAGAAAGTTGATGATCTGACAGCAAAGGTCAGAAGCGTTGAGAATCAAATTCTCGATCGTGACAAAACAGTTAAAGCTTCAACTGAACGGATAAGAGAATTAACTAGCCAAATTGAAAATGATAAAATTGATCCTGAAAAGGTTAAAAATGAAAATGAAAAGTTAATTCTTGAAAACCGTCAGATTTCTGAGAAGTTTGAAAAACTCAAAAGCACATTGAAAGATAATGATGATTGAAATGGTAAAACTTATAAAGAAAACGAACATCTAAAAGCAGTGCTTAGAGTAAAAGAAGAATCAATCAACCAACAACTGGATGAAATCGCTAAACTGAAACTTAAATTTCAAGAGGCTGAAATTGAAAACGAGCGAATCCAGTTGAAGCTTAACAGTTATAGCTCCGCAAGCTTTGTGCTACAACACATTATTCCCAAACCCATCGGGAAAGACAAAGCAGGCGAAGATGTGTATTCTGATGGAACTGGGGTGGGTTTTCATCAAGTTCCACCACCTGTTCTTGATAATTACACGAAAAAGCAATCTGGGTTGGTTGAAATTGAGGAAGAAAGTGAAGTTAAACTTCCAGAGAACATTGATGTCACTTTCACATCTTCCAATGACGATAGTGTCCAAAATGATATTGTAAAAGGTGTTGTTGAAAATGTTCTAAAAATGGATAGTGACACTACTGAGGAAGATGGGTGTTTCTTGGACAAATACATTCAGAAACCAAAATCCAAAAACAACTTAAGTGATGAACCGGGTCTTGTGATGTACAAGATGGCTGGATCTGATAAGTTGTATTCGGATTCTGAGTTTCCCATTGAGAATGTTAATTTGAAAAAGTTGACAAATGTTTTCAAATTGGTTGAAGTTGAGTTGTCAGAAGTGAACAATCTGAGTCAAACAAAGAGAAAAATGAGGTTTGAGAAAGATAAATCATACTACAAGAAACCTGTTAATTCATCATGTTTTTATAATAACAATCGAAATAATTGGTCGATTGGTTATCAGGGTGGTAAGAGTTATCAGAAAAAGAGTTTTCAAAACAGAAGGTTTGCTGAAAAGAAGGTGTTTGTGAACAGTTCAAGTTCACTTTCTGATGAGGAAAATGAATTTTTTTCAAAATCAAATGAAGAGTTCTTTGAGAAGAGGGCCTCACAACCTCAGTTTGAAGGCACAAGTCGAGTTGTTGATACTCGTACATGTTTTAGATGTAACAAAGTTGGTCACATTGCAAGAAATTGCACCAACTCCAAGCCTAAGACTGAAGTTGATGAGAGACAAAAGAAGAAAGTTGATGTGAAGGGTAAAGCACCAATCGTTGTTGAGAAAAAGAGTTTGAAAAATGACAACATCAAAGTGAAAAATGAACCTGTAAAGAAAGTGGTAACTAAAAATGACAAATTTTACAAGCGGGTTGCATTATCTCAACAAATTTGGAAACCAAAAAGTGAGAAAAAGATTTCACCTTCTGACGATTCAATTCAAATTGATTATGATGCGAATTTTCCACCTTTGAAGGCTGAAAACTTCAAAATTCAAGTTGCGAGAGTTAAAACAGTCAAGGTTACACCCAAGGCTGATGAGGCCTGGGTGGACACCATGTTTGACTAAGCAGTTTGAATTGCCGGAGCTTCCTAGTTGGTTATCGTGAAGCATGAATCGGCATCTTTCTTAAATTGTTTGTAATATGTGCAGGATCTTCCAAAACTTGTATCCAGATGGATCATGGATAGTGGAGCTTCAAGACATATGACAGGGAAGACTGCGTTGCTGTATGATGTGAAAAATATCAATGGTGGTTATGTAGGATTTGCTGGTCATGAAGGTGGTCGAATTGTCGGTGAAGGAACGTTATCCAATGGGATTGTGACGTTTGAAAGAGTTAACTACATTACTGAGCTGGAGAATAATCTGCTGAGTATCTCACAGATTTGTGACAATATGTATACCACTCACTTCACAGACAAAGAATGTTTGATCTTGAAACCAGGATTTGTTATTCCTGAAGAATGGATTATCATGCGGGCACCTAGAGTGAATGATTTATATGTGTTGGACATGAGTGTAGCAACTACAACAACTGGTCAAGCACATTGTTTTGTTTCTAGAGCAACTGAGAAAGAATCGAGATTGTGGCATCGCAAGATGGGGCATATTCACCTAAGGAAGATGAATCACTTGGTGCACAATGATTTGGTTCTTGGAGTTAATATCAAAGGTTTTCATCTGGAAGGGGAGTGCATTAGCTGCATCAAAGGCAAGCAGAAGAAAAAGTCACACCCTACAAAGCAAGTCAATTCAGTTTCCAGACCGTTAGAGAGACTACATATGGATTTGTTTGGTCCAGTAAACGTCAAAAGTATTACAGGGGATCTCTACTGTCTTGTGGTTACTGATGATTATTCCAGATTTTCGTGGGTTTCTTTCTTGAAAATGAAAGATGAAACGTTTGACAGTTTGATGGCGTTGTTCAGAAAGATTGAGAATCTGTACCAAAGGCGTATCAAAAGAATTCGTAGTGACAATGGTACTGAGTTCAAGAACAACAAGATGGAAGAATTTTGTGATGAAAGAGGTATTTTGCATGAGTTTAGTGTCCGTACACTCCGCAGCAGAATGGAGTAGCAGAACGCAAAAACCGGACACTAATCGAGACGGCCAGAACTATGCTTGCAGATTCAAAGTTACCGATAAATTTTTGGGCTGAAGCTGTTTTCGCCGCATGCTATACGCTCAACAGGGATCTCACTGTCAAGAAGTTCAACAAAACATGTTTTGAGCTAATCAATAACCGTAAACCGAATTTGAAGTATCTAGAACCGTTCGGGTCACCCTGTACTGTTGTAGAGCCTTATGGAAAGTTTGGTCCAAAGTGCATTGAGGGAATATTTGTTGGTTATGCAAATCCGATGCGACGTGTCTTCGTTCCAAGTGAGAAGCGGATTATTGAAGCTGCAAATGTTGAATGTCAAGGTTATACTATGCCGCCACAGAATCCTGGAGATTCATGGCGTTATCATTATGATAAACTGTGGGATTCGTTTGACATGAGAGAAGAATCAGAGGATGATGAAGATTTCTTTGATGAGTTGGATATTTTGCGTGAATACGAGTCACAGCTAAGGTTCCCAGCTGAATATTCGAGGAGACCACGGGAAACTTCAAATGAAGATGAAGCAGGTCCAAGTAATGCTGGTGAACATGATGATGTCCAACAAGATGAAGTTGCTCAGGATAATCAGTCGGAATAGAATGATAATCAAGAAGCTGAAAACATGCCAGTCTTTGATCGTGGTGATTCAGATTCTGAGGGGGAGCAAATTCAGATTTCAAGTCAAACAAACCAAGTCAGTGAACAAGGTGCAAATCAGAACGTTACTAATCTGGAAGGTGATGTAGATGTTCCAAGTGAAGTGATGCCGCGAACACTTTCATATATTCTGGATGAATTGATCATTGGAGAGTTGCAGACAGGAGTTCGCACTCGAGGACAGATTGATAAAGGGCTTACATGTTTTTATACAAAAGTTGCTCCTTTGCAAACTGAATTCTCATTAAGTTGTTTTATATCGCAGGTTGAGCCAAGAACTTACAAAGAGGCGCTTACTGAAGATTCTTGGGTCATTGCAATGCAGGAGGAACTTAGCCAATTCGAAAAGTTGGGAGTGTGGAAGTTAGTGGATTTGCCAGATGGTCAGAGAAAGATAAACACCAAGTGGGTGTTCAAGTGCAAGAGAGATGATAGAGGAGTTGTAATTCGCAACAAAGCTCGACTCGTTGTTCAGGGCTTTAGTCAACATGAGGGGATTGATTTTACAGAAGTCTATGCTCCTGTAGCAAGATTAGAAGCAATCAGAATTTTCCTTGCATTTGCGTCTTGGAAGAACTTCAAAGTATATCAGTTAGATGTTAAATCGGCTTTTCTCTACGGGAAGGTAAAAGAGGAGGTATATGTCGGTCAGCCACTGGGCTTTACCGATCCACACCACAAAGACAAGGTCTACTTATTAGAAAAAGCGCTGTATGGTTTACACCAGGCCCCGAGAGCTTGGTACGAGACTTTGTCTCAACACCTACTAGCTAACAAGTTCATTCGTGGAAAAGTGGATGCCACTCTCTTCACTAAAGAGGTCGATGGTCATCTTCTGATAGTTCAGATTTATGTGGACGATATAATTTTTGGGTCAACAAATGAGAGTCTGTGCAAAGACTTTGAATCAGTGATGAAGAAAAAGTTCGAAATGTCATCAATGGGGGAGATGAAATTCTTTCTGGGTCTACAAGTTGAACAACTTCCTGAGGGAATTTTCATTCATCAAACGAAGTACGTTCATGATATTCTAGAGAAATTTGGGATGTCAAGTTCTACTCTAGCTGCTACCCTACTTGCAACAAATCATGGGATTCACCCAGATCTCACCGAAGACAGGGCTGATGAAACATTCTACCGATCCATGATAGGTTCTTTAATGTACCTAACTGCTTCACGTCCTGATATCATGTACCCAACGTGCCTCGCAGCAAGATTTCAATATAACCCGAGAGCTTCGCACATGATCATTGTGAAAAGGATATTGCGCTACCTGAAAGGAACTCCTTCATTGGGGTTGTGGTATCCTAGGAAAGGCGATTTTACGCTCGAAGGGTATTCCGATTCGGATTTCGGATGCTGCAAAGTCAATTCAAAATCAACAACTGCTGGATGCCAGTTCTTTGGTACTAGATTGGTTACCTGGCAGTGTAAGAAACAAACGTCTGTGGCGTTATCTACATGTGAAGCAGAGTATGTTTCTGCTAGCAGTTGCTGCTCTCAAATCCTGTGGATACAGCAACAGATGCGCGACTACGGTTTGCGGTTTCTTAACACACCTCTTTTTGTTGATAATGAGGCCGCAATAAATATAACAAAGAATCCAGCACATCACGCTAAAACGAAACATATAGAAATTCGTCATCACTTTATTCGTGATTGCTTTGAGAAAAAGTTGATACGAATTGAGAAAATCCACACTGACGAACAGAAAGCTGATTTACATACCAAAGCTTTTGATAAAAATCGGTTTATATATTTGTTAAAACTGAACGATATGAAGCTTCTTTCAGTGTCGGATGGCATTATTGGCATTGATGAGAGTACTGTTGCGGATGAAGACGAGAAACAATCTGCAATGGTTTGTCGATTTTTTACCTGTTTTGGTATTTAGGGGGAGTAGATATTTGTATATAGATATATTTTCAGAAAATACAAAAACAGTAAAAAACGTAAAAATACAAAAACATGATAAAACCAGAAAAAGAGCTTGTGTAAAAAGGGAAAATGATAGTACATCGGCTTGACAGTCATGGTATGCTAAAGAATTGGAATGTTTAAAAGGTTAAACAGTCTCGCTGATGATGTGTCGATAGGTTTTTGCACATTTAGTAGGTTTGTTCGGGATATAAACTTAAATCTTACTTGCTTATTTCGTGGGGAACACTACTTGGATATATAGGTAACCCCTGAAATCTTGTTTGAAAGGTTTCGTATTCTGATATACTAGGCTTTATACTCAGTTGATATCTGGGGTTTTATTCCGGGACTTCTGCTGAATGGAAGTTCTGACCTAGTCCTCGAATAATACTTCTCGCATATGCTTGAAACACAGCATCACCCTCAGCATCAATGATAAGACAATAAAATTGCTTAGCAATGCTGTTGTAAAAAAGATCCTCTAAAGGGGACACACCCTAAAGTTGAGTCATGATCTCTCTGCTGAACGGTAGTTCTGACCTGAGCTCTCATGATTCTTCATAAATTATTAACCCCTACAGATATCATTTGTGTTATAATTACCTGTAAGACTGAATATCGGGATCTGGATACGGGAGTATATTCAAGAGGTGGGACACACATATAAGTTTAAGTCTCTTAAAACACTAATTCCGTATCCTGGACAGATTGAAAATTGTGTGAGAATTTAAGTGGATCAGTATATCGACAATCTACGCGAATTGTTTAATTCTGAGTATGTAATCACAGCTTAACGGTACTTGTGATTTGTCGAATAGCTGATATGATTCCCTGACACGCTTAACCAAAAATATGTTTGTATATAGTTTACTTTGTTTACTTTCTGCAATTTAAGTTTTCTGTATTTCATTTCTTAGTTTAGGACACTTTATAAAATCCAAAAAGATTTTATTTCTGTTTTATTTTCCGACAAACCAAAGTGGAGAGTTGATTGTTGGATTCTCAGATGTTGAAGCAGATGCAGGAGATTCTGGACTGAAGAATGAGGAGAGCTTATCTTGATGAAGTTTGATTTATTGAAAAGTCAAAAACAAGTTCATTAACTTGATACTTGTTGTTTTCAGAAAATGTGTAAATTGTTATTTTCTAAATCAGTTTGATTCGTCAAATGATCAACCGAGGTCATTAATTTGAACTTGGTAGATTAATTGAGTAATTAGAGTCATTAACTTGGATCTGAATACTTGAGTGGATTTCTAAAACTGATTGAGTTTGTGATTTATTGTTGAAAAGATAAGTTTGTAATGATTGATGTTTGAGACACAGGTTTTGAACTTCATTATTCCCACGGGAGCTAAATGTCAAAGCTTGAACCAGATATCTCAGATTTTAGCATACTGAGAGGGGGAGTCTGTGAAAGGGGGAGTCTGGATCAACAGTCAAAGGGAGTTTGAAGATGGAGTCAGGTTATGATTCTAAACCTGTGAAGATAGAATGCTTATGATGTGAAGATAGAGATGGAGAAAAGACTAAGATTGAAGACTCAGAGTTGAAGACTTCGTCAACATCCAAGGGGGAGTCTGTTGATACACAGAATGTCTGTTGACTTCGTATACGTCAAGTCTTAGGTCAAGATATGTTAACATAGGATGTTAAAAGTCAAATTAGGTCTTAATGTTGTGATTTCGTTTGAATGTACATAGGATTAGAAGTGATTTCGTTTGTAAGGTCATAGTTGTAGGTCTCGCTCATAAGGTCTTTAAGTGGTTCGCTTATAGGGTCAAAGATAGGTTCGCTTATATGTCAACATGTAGGTTTGCTTATATGGACTGTCCATATAAGCGAAACCACATAGGCTATATATAGGTCTTTGGGGCGAACCTGATCATTCATTCGTGTACGTTGGAGCGGACCGTGTTCATGCTTGAGGTGTCAAAACTCTGTCAAATTTGTATCAGAAAGCAATAAAAGAGAAGGAATTGAAAAAGAAAAGTTGTGTAACTTTGCGTGTACTGATTCCGCCTTTATACGTGAAGATGAACGTCCTTGACTGATTTTTCAGGGTCATAAAACGGTTCAACATAAACAAACGTATTCAATTATGTAAGATTTTAAAAGTTACAGGTCTCCTTAAGTAGAGCTCTCTTTGTATACAAGAGCAAGTCAAAATAACAAAAATATAGCCTTGTGCATGTCATAAGATCCCTCTTCATGAATCAAAGTATTCATCAGGTAGTTCAAACTTTTATCCAATTGTCTTCGACAAAAAAGGCTAACTTAGCAATTATACAACTATAAATGAAGATCAAGTTACCAAACCTTCTGTTAATTAGTAAAAATTAATAAGGAAATATTATAAATTTATAATGCATATTACATCTGAAGTTTTGAGTTCATATATATAGTTAATATAAACGTAAATCGCTGAAAAATTAACTTAGAATAGTAGGCCACATTCAAGCCGAATTTACAAAGATTTGACTAACAGGAGGGTGACATTATTACCTCAATTGAATGTAAAAGGATCAAAGCCAGCAGCAAGACGGACGCATCATGTGAACAAAAAAAGTAAGCGAAAAGCAACACAATTCTCATTAAAAACATAAAAAATCCAAATCAAAGAGACACGTAGTTGTAATTTCACCACTATATGACAACAACAACAACAATCCAAGTTTGATTCAGAAAAATCCATATGCGGCATCCTCAAGTAAATCAGTCATAAGTTCAAATATTGGAGACCCTCAAATGACAAATTTACATAATTAAAGCCAAATTGGTACCAAAACTTACCTCATCTACCATCTAATAGGTCTATCAGATCGAAGACGCCATCAGCGTAGACGGTAGACACGAACCGTATGTACCCGTGGCAATCACAGAAAATGAAGAACAAAGTGGGCAATCACTTTTAGATTGTCGTCTGATGTGACAATTCAACCATCCTAAGCCAACGACCTACTCTCCCTTAAAACCCTCTATCGTGACTATCGTTAATCATCTACCGAACCTTCATCACCTACTAAGTATCGTTGATGCCGGAGATATGGCAGCGGTGGCGGTGGCGGTGACGCCGATAGAGCTCTGATGCCGGAGGGATGGCTCTCTCTCATGTGGGTGAGTGTGGGTGAGGTGAGACTAAACCCTCTTCTGGAATATAAAGCTTCCTCTGGAAGCTTACAACTCAAACACCACAGGGTACAGCCAAGAGTTGCACAATAAACCTAAATAGCCAAATGTACAACCACTAATGCATAGTTATGTTACAAATTAGATCTATATATAATTATGTATTTTAGTGATTCTAACCATTTGAATTTAAAATTAAAAAATTTAACCTTTTGAGTTAATTGAAGTCTTGGTGGTAATCTATTTACTAGGCTTAACAAAGCAAATAATATGTAAAATAAGCCGTATCTATTATCTATTTTTGTTTAAAAATATAGTAAATTATGTATTTTAGTGATTCTAACCATTTGAATTTAAAATTAAAAAATTTAACCTTTTGAGTTAATTGAAGTCTTGGTGGTAATCTATTTACTAGGCTTAACAAAGCAAATAATATGTAAAATAAGCCGTATCTATTATCTATTATATATAATAAATTTTAATTAATTCATCGTTTTTCCCCTTTTTCCGCCCAACAGTAACCACTGCCCTTTATTCTCACATTTTCACAAACCCTATTTCATTCTTCTCCTTCACATTTCCATACAAGATCTCCTTTCTCTCTGATGTTCATCCTTCTCCTTCTTCACATTTTCATCTCCTCAACAACGTCCGGCAGAGGTTACTTCTATTGGATACATCTGCGTTTGAAACCCTAAATCATGTATCGTCGAGTAGTTGAAGAACAGAATAATCATGTAAGATCTATTTTTTCATTCAGAAATTTTATTTCGTTTTATCTATTTTCTCATACTGAACACGATGAACCCTTTTGTACCCTCATAAGAAGAAGCAGATCTCCTAGGGTTTCTTATCGTACTCGATGAACCCTTTTGTACAAGCTCCTGTTAATCGGTGACACTGGTATGTTGTAATAATGTTTTTATTATTTTATATATATATGAAATATATTAATAACTTTGTTTGTAGCTTTTGATTTTGTCTTTCCTTTGTTATTGTTTATTCAGATGCTTGCTTTGTTGTATCATGTGATTACGAGTAGACTGATTTTGATATGTTTGTAGTTTATGTCTTTGACAAGTTGTTTTGTTGATTTATTCACCCATGTTAGTAATTTTTGATGCTCCTATGTTTCTTGATCCTCTGTTTTTATTTCAACTTTCATATTATTATTCTAGCAATCCAAGCAGAATATATAGATTTTATGCTTATTTTTTTTATTATTATTATTTTATAGAGTTTGTTGATTAGAAGCAACCTCTGCCGGACCGTTTTTGAGGAGATGGAAATGTGAAAGAGAAGGAGAAGGACGGTAAATTCATTGTTGGATTGTTTATGTAGTTAACTAAATTGAGTAGCTTAACTACTTAATTACAGAGAAGTTTTTGAGATTGTTTTTACACTTTATTATTTTTGCAGCAAGTTGTACTTCATTTGTTCATGTGGCAATTTTATATTTGCAGGCTTTTGAATTAAGGTTGGTTGTTACTTAATTTGTGTTTGCTTTAATGATTTTCAGTTTCATGAAGTCATTGTTTAGAAACTGATTTTGTTTTCAGGTCTGTTGATAGGTGATACCAGCCCAAAAGTTTAGGCTTCATCCCTTTTTGTTATTCGGTATGGTACTCATTTACAGTCCCACTTTCAATGAGGTTGTGTTAGTCATGTATTTGATTTTTGCCCTTTTCTTTACAATTGAAGTTGTGAAGAGACGAATTAAGATGGTGGAGCGGAAGACAATCTCAGATGAGTATAGGAATTTTAGTGCATGATTGAGATCATTTGGACCAATGTACTGTAAGTCATTGAATGTTTTAATCTTACAATCAGTTTTACTTTGTTTTTTATGAAGGTGTTGTTGTCATGGACATCAAAGTGATTGCACAACACCAAGGTAACCTCAATTGGTCTGATTTATTTTTTGGTATTCGTAACCTTTTGATTTACCGTTTATTGATGCATTGATTCATTTGTAATCGCTTGCAGATCACCCGTCATCTCAATTTGAGCAATTAAACGGAGTTTTCTTAATCAACACCGTAAGTTTCGTTCACTAATCTATGCATTGTTAATTCCACATGTTTTTTTGATTCTTAATCGACGATTCTGTTTCAGGTGTACTTTTTTCTGTTAGTTCCACATGTTTTTTTTTTCAAATTAATTGTTTTGATGAAAAGGAAAATCGTTCGAGATGTTTGATCCAAGAACCGAATAAAACATAGTGGATATTGCTGAAGGAGATAAAGATGATGTTGATTTGGCTGTTGAAGCTGCACATTGATCCACAATAAGCACTGCCCAGCTAAGTTTCCTACAATGACAGTGGTTATAACAAGTTAATAAGGCAAAACACCGATCTGCCTAACAACTGTTGGATATAACGACGGTTGTACACAAAGACTGATGAACATCATCCACTGTTGAAGACCAAACCACTGATGAAGACCAAAGTCCTGTTGAAGACAAGCACTGATGAACCAAAGGCCTGATCAACTAAAGGTGAACCACTGTCCAACAACAACAGTGGTTCAGCATCAACATTAGTTATTCTACCTTTGTTTATGTTAATAGTGTTTATATGTAACAGTGTTTTTCACATCAGTGATTTATAGTCTGTTAGGTTGTTAGATGTCATCACCTCAGTGTTTTATATGTAACAATTTTTATGACATCTTGTTTATATGTAACAATGTTTATCACAACAGTGTTTATATGTAACAGTATTTATCACAACAGTGTTTGATCTGTACTATAAATTGAACAGTTGTTTCATCTTTATACTAATAAATAAAAATCAAGTACACTTGGATGATTATTAAGCTCCTCATTTTGATTGTTTGGGTATAGTATTCTTGAAATTGGTCTTTTTTTGCAAACAGATGTTTATGGGCAAACATTTGTTTAAGCTCAAACATTTGTTTAAGGCCAAACATCTGTTTATGACCAAACTTCTGTTTATGGGCAAACATCTGTTTAAGGACAAACTTCTGTTTAAGTCCAGACAACTGATATATAAGACGAAACATCTGTTTAAGCCCCAACATCTGTTTAAAAGCCTGTTACAACCACTGTGTTGGTTCAAACATTTGATTGTTAAAAGTTATCCACTACTGAAATACAACCTCTGTTTTTTCAATTTTCGTGTTGACCACTGACTGACCAAACATCAATGTTTCAAAAACTATTGGGTATCCACTGATAGGAAAAAATAGCCACAGCTCACTTTTTTATTGTTGACATCCACTGATATTGACCATCAGCGGTTTCCCTAAAAAACAGCCACTGCTCACATTTTTATTATTGATGGTGTTAATTAGTGATAGATTGAAATTATCAAATGAAAACTAGAATTACAATGAAATTACCATTTTACCTAATCGTTACATTCCAATGAGATAAGAGTTCCTCCAACATTGTTTTCATGATAAAATTTAAAGTTAAATTAAAAAATAAAAAAAATTCTTGATGACTATTTGTTGCAAATCAAATCAGTAATTAATGCTAATTTCTTGAGCTTTGGACATTGAAAATTTGCAAAATGTGAATTTCAAATTGACGGTTATTATCTCTTAATTAAAGTTAAACTAAAAATTAGAAAAGTCATCATGACAATTGCTTTCAAATCAATTCAGTAATTACTGATAATATCAGTAATTTTGAAATTCAAAATATGCAAAATGGTAATTTAAAATTGACGTTCTCTCTTTTTTTTTTCCTACTTTGCATATCATTTCTAATATTTAATTACTTTAATAAATCAGGATATAAGGATATACACTACTTACCTTTCAAATTACATTTGCCACTGCATTCAATTAAAATTTTGAATGGAGAATCGGTAAGCTTGAATTCCAACCTTGATATTTTTTAAGAACATGCATGCTTATTGTATTATCATATTACGTTTAGCAATAGATATATTTTGCTTATTCTTTTTTTATGTACAGTCTTCAAATGGAGGTTGCAAAGGTTAGCATGCTTAACGATCTTAATACATTCTCAAACAACTATTCGATTAGAGTGAAGATTGTTAGCATGTCGAAGAAGATGATGAATGAAAACAAAAATGAAATATATCGTCTTGATATGATCTTCATGGATGAGATGGTACCGTATATATTTGTCTTATAATTTTTTTGGACATTTGAATATCCAAATGTTATATAACACGTTTTTTATTTAATCGGATGTTTCATATTCTTAGGGAACTATGATACAAGCCAGCTATCTGCATAAGATGCTAGGAAAATTCAAAGACTTCCTTCAGTTGGATGAATGTCTTCTTATCACCAAACTGTCTCTTGCTGCTAATAAGTCCTCTGCTAAGTATACCAAGAGAAATGACAAAATATCACTGTATTTCTATACTTCTGTTGAGAAATGCCTTGACTGGTCTGGACCGAAATACCGTTTTAGTTTCGTTAACCTCAAGGATGTTGTTAAAAATAAAATTGAAGTTAATACAGTTATTGGTATGTAAATCACTACATGATATATATATGTACTGTTTTGTCTTACTGTTTTTTTTTTCATGTTATCGCTTCTTAATGTTGTTTTCTTTTAACAATATATTTTTGTTTATAGATTGGATTGGTTATGTGGAAGTATGTTTCAATCTAGAGGATACAACAAAGAAGGATGAGAGCAAGGGCAAGAGACTTAATCTTAGAGTTGAAGACCTTGAGTGAGTTCTTTTATTAAGTTGTTGCATTTTGACGTTTAAAGCATTACAAGGTTGCTTGATGTTATTATGTTTTATGTTAATATTTTAGAGGCCAAAAGTGTCCGGTTACTTTGTGGAATGGTTTTGCTATTGACATGTTTGCTTACATGCATGATAAGAAACGAGAGAAATATGTTGTTATCCTTTGTCATTTTGGTATGGTCAACCTTTACAAAGGTACAATTTAAACTTAATTAGTTTAATTTTTTTATTTAGTAATTTATATTTATATTTATTTATATGTTTTAAATTTGACACTGTTTATATTGATCTACATTTGGTTTTATTTTTAAATTCGGGCAAGCGTGGAGTTGCAAACTGGTTTGAGCTTAGCAGACTTTTTATCGACACTGACATTGAAGAGATATCCTCTTTTAGGAAGAGGTATAGTTAGTAATATGCATATAAACATTAAACAGTATTATTTTGTACCTACATTTACTTTTTACGTTTTAATTTGATCACATGAATCTGTTTAGGTATGTAGAGAAAATTTATGCTTCATCTTCATCGAATGAGCATGTTGGTTCAAACGTTATCTCAAGTGTTAAAGATGAGTTTCTTAATAACCCTGATTTCATGCTTATTGGTTTCCTTGGAACCATATCAACGGTGTGTATTTTCTTATAAGTACTTTACATGTTGAGTTTTTTTATAGTCTTTTCTAAGTATTATTATTTTTGTTTGATAATGATAGACAAAGAAGGTTGGTTCTTGGCACAATCACAACTATATACACTGATAAACTTTGGTATTACAATGGTTGTAATCACTGCAAGTCGAGTGTGGAGGAAAGATTTGTAACGAAAGAAAATGTGGATGGTTCATTTGATGTTAATCATGCAAAATCTTTGGTGTGTACAAATGATAAATGTGAAGGAGTCAACATCTATTCTATTCAGCGGTTTGAGATTATAGTTTTATTTCCTTATACTAAATACTAATATGAACCACACTTCTGTTATTAGTAATACTAATGTTTTCATTTGTTTTTAACTTTGATAGCTTCAAGATAGCTATTAGGGTGCAAGACTCTTCCGGTACTGTGTCTTTGACACTGTTTGATTTCGAAGCTTACAAGATTCTTAAGAAAACTGCCAAAGAGTTACTTGCAATCCAAGATCAGGTAACAAATACATGCATTCAGTTATTTGGCCATGTAGTAAATATAATTTAAAATTAATTTTTATAAAATTGTAGGTTCTCAATTATGGCATCATTGTGCTCATTGTAATTTATATTAATTTTTATAAAATCATAGGTTGTTAATTCTGGAGAGATACCGAACCCATATCCTGAGATTTTTGACACATTGATTGGAAAGAGGTATACGTTCATCATAAATGTTAAAGACTATAATATTGAACATCAGGTTGAAAACTATGGTATTTCAATGGCCACTAACGATGATGAGATCCTTGCCGCGCTCTGCGCCAAATTCAATCTTAACCAGGTTTAAATCTTCATTATGTCATTCTTTTCATTTCATAGTCATATCGTTTTGAAATAGATTTATACCATTGTGTGTATTTTATGTTACTGTGTATTATGTACTTAAAGCATGAGCAGTCCGAATCGTTGGATGTTCCAGATTCCTGCAGTTTGTCTACTCCTGTTGACCTTATGAAGGTAATATAAGAATTTGGTTATTTGTACTAAATTTTTTAAAACGTTAATACTTATTGTCTTTTTATATCAGGATGAGATGTCATGCAGCGGTGACAATGTTACACATGCATCCAAAGCACTCGTAGGCAATAAGAATCCCTCTTCTGATGAAACAAAACGTAATATTCGTGAAGTGTGCGACGTAGATGATGCATTAGGTTGCTCCTCGACAAAGCGCCGCATGAGTGATGAACTGTCTCAGGATGAAGATGCTGGTGTTTTGACGCTTTTGATTGTCACACCCCGATATTTCCACGTATTACCGGTGGGCCCGGTGGGGAGTATCGTGACGTAGTTGATATCATCATAGTCAAACAACACAATTTTAAATGCACAGCGGAAGCAAAAGATAGATTTTATTTCAACTGAATAAAATTGTAATATTAAGTATCACAACGTAGTTGAAACTGATCCACAGGCGGATCAAATAAAACAGAAAACATAGTTCATGAGACTTAATGCATCCAAGCTTGCGAGACTCTTAATGATGCTAAGGAGAGGCCAGCCTATTACGCTTAGTACCTGCACTTAACCTTTTTGGGAAAATACGTCAGTTTACACTGGTAAATACAATTAACTGACTCATTTTGAAAAGGTTTAGAAAATTGATTTAAATGCACAAGGCACAAAACATTTTATAACTTGAGATAATTATTTATATATAAACTTGTAAAAGAATTACATGTTTGTTATACGTTCAGTAGCCCGGATTGACACCGGGTTAAAGATTAATAGACACACCACATGATATAGTCCCGCGACGGGTTATTCCCGAAACCGGCGATTATACCTTATTATTTATTTATGCACTGTCGGGTGTACGCCTACACCCCGTGCTTAGGTCGTGGCCATTTCGTAAAATGATGCCAAGGATATCCGGGATATGGTCATTAACCCCCCAAAGGCTTTAATCAAACAAAACAATTTAAACGGGTCATTTCAATAAATTAACCATCATATAATTAATAATTCAATGCCCGACCAAGCGGTATTTTATATACCGTACCCCAAGCCCGTAGAGGGAAAATAAGTTAAAAGTATTTACCTTTGCAAGTATTAATCACAAATAGCAAGTGCGTGTAGCTTTTACCGGGTCTCCTATTCTGGAACAAAGGTTTTTAATAACCTATTAGATTCCTAACGGGTCTTTAATTAAGCCTAAACTTAGACCAGTTAGTTTTAAAGGAAGATACGGTTCAAACGCACGATTAAGCGAAGACCGGAATAGAATGTGATTTAGACCCGACAAGCTTGGAGACTTGTGTAATATGGGTAAACTAAACACATTCTGGATTTTGAGACAAAAATGATAAGGTTTGACCCGTTTCGGTCAATCTATGCAAACTAGTTACATAAACCGAACCGAACGCGAAAAATGCATAACGGGTAACCATATGAGTCATATACAGGTTTCCTAAGTTAATATGCCTTAAATATGTTGTGACATCAGTAAGATATCTTCTATTATGCCCAAAACGAATTTAAACTCAAACTATGCCCCGTATGGGCATTTTGGTCATTTTAAAGGTTATAAAAGAGTTTAAATAATAATCTGAGTTACAGGTCTGATTTAATCAGTAAAAATATTTATTTTTATAAATCATAACAGTAGGGTATTACATATATGTGAATTTTATCAATTAAAACCAAACTATGCACCTTAGGGGCATTTTGGTAATTTCACATAGGCTAAAAAGGTCAAAACTGGAAATATGAGTTTAAAACTTTTGCTTACTGTTAATATATAAAAATTTTCTGAAAATATCAGTAGGTATCAAACCTTATATGTTTAAAATAGTTTTAATACATACTATGTGTTAAAAACGCTTAAAAAGACGATTTTGAGCTATTTCCGGGTTTTTAAAGGAAAGCTGATATTTTTATTATTCCAGAAGGCTCAAAATGTTTTATTTATCATATTAGATCAGTAGAAAAAGGTTTGGTATCAAAATAATTTGTAAAACTCATTTTATAGCCCAAAAGGGCAAAACCGACAATTACCGAATTAAGCTTAGAACTCTATGTTATGCTCAGCCTAAAATTTAATAAAAATCTTCAAAAATCCCAAAATATTATTTTATATCAGTAGGTAAAAATTTTGGTATCAAAAATTGGGTTTAGATAGGCTATATGCTAATTACGCCGTTTAATTAATAAAAAGCTTCTTATTTACGTTAATGAGCATAACTCCTAATCTAGACCTCCAATTGATGTCAAAATTTAGAGACAAGTCTAATAATCTGTAACTAAGGTTTCTATTCTTTTACATTTTCAAAAATCACATTTTAAGGTCATATGGGCATAATAGTCAACATATAGGCAATAAACGGAAACATGCATGTGAATCGGATAACTAATGAACCAAGTTGTATAATCACAGAGGGTTATACTAACATGAAACCTGGTCCAAATAAGGCTCTAAGGCATTTCTAAAACATTCTTAAATGGGTCAGAACTGAAAGTCAAAGCAGAAGTCAATTTTATGCGACTTTCGGTTCTGAACCGGGCCTAAACTAAAAATTGTCGGGGTGAACATGTTTAGACATGTTCTTACATTAATTACCAAGTTATATTAGTGATAAAACAGATTGCATGGCTCCTACATTGCTAATTATGCATTAATTTGAAAATAAGTTTTCTGTTGACTTTTTAAGATTAACTTTGACCCGACAATTGACCTAGTTAGAGTGGGAATCAGAGGGTGCCCTTTTAAGGGTTTATTGCCCACATAATTACCAACTCATAGGTACTTTCAATTTGAAATTTGACTGGACAAATTAAGATTAATGACGAAGTCAAACCTTAGTTACGACGGTTTGACTTTAAGCTAATTAACTAAGCTAAACTGATTTAAAGAAAGTTAAGGACACTTACAAGAGTCCTAAGCTCGACTAGGGATCCTAAGAAAGCTTGTTGCTGATCAGGGGAGCTCCAGAAATGAAGTTGTGAAAGTTTGCAAATGAATGAACAAAGTGTTGCAATATGAGGGAAGCTTATATAGCAAAATTGATGCAACAAGATGATGCCAAACAACTCTATGCATGGATTCAGATCATCACATCTGTCCCTAGTGCATGAAAATCCATTTGCACAGCCCCTGGTATCAATTCACAGGCTCATAAGTCGGTTACAGACCTGAAACTGGCACCTGCATGTCTTTTTCTGTCGCTGGCATGCTTAGGCGCCCCGCGTAAGGAAACCCAGGGGGTTTACGCGGCTGGAATGTAGCCCCAGAACCAGCCAAACAAGTTTCAAAGTTAGATTTTCAGCCCCTGGTCCTTTTTAAACGTGGTTTTAAGTCTTGTTCTTGCCTTTTTGGCCCTCTAACTTAACTTTTAAGGGCTCCAAGACATATACAAACTTCGTTAAGTCCTTGGTTAGCTTTGTGATCACCCGAAAAGTCATAAATTTCAACGTTGACGCTTTTAACCCTTCGTATACGAATATCGTCATAACTTTCTCATACTTTATCGAAACATTGTGAAATTTTTACCACTTATTCTAGTGAGCATAATTAACCGTTACAAAGCTTCGGGTTCGCTAAAAGATCACTCAGAGGTATACTTTAAACACGTTGACACATTTAACCCCTGTAGTTTGTAATTTCTCACTTTCTTCCACAATTAGCTTCGTATGATCCACGATTTATTCGTTTGAGAGTATAAACATCGCGTAGGGTTATTGAAGGGCATATTTATCCATTGTTGACACTTTGAATCCTTTTATTTACATACTTTCTTTGTTTGTCAACTTTAGTCCTTCATAGGTGATCTTTTACACGTTTAGAGCTCATGACACGTGTCGATACATTATTGGACATAAACTTTTCGAGGTGTTACTTCCTCACCCCCTTAAAAGAAATCTCGACCTCGAGATTTACTGAAACAAATGAGGGTACTTTTCTTTCATTGTGGACTCTACCTCCCACGTATACTCGGGACCTCTACGGGCATCCCATTTGACCTTTACAATTGGCACATGCTTCCTTCGAAGCTTCTTAACCTGTCGATCCTCGATCGACAAGGGTTTTTCCACAAATTTCAAGCTCTCGTCTATATGCACATCTGTATGTGGTATGACTAGTGATTCATCAGCTAGACATTTATTTAGATTGCAGATGTGGAATACATTGTGAATACCACTGAGCTCTTCAGGCAAGTTTAACTTATAGGCCACAGATCCGACACATTCGATGATCTCAAATGGTCCTATGTACCTTGGGCTTAATTTGCCTTTCTTACTAAAACGCATCACTCCCTTCCAGGGTGATACTTTAAGCAATAATTTGTCACCAACCTCGAACTTTAGAGGTTTATGCCTTAAGTCTGCGTAGCTTTTCTGCCTATCTCTGGCAGCTTTGAGACGATCTCTTATCTGCACAATCTTGTCTGTCGTCTCCAGGACTATATCAGGTCCTGTTAGTTGGACATCTCCAACTTCTGCCCAACAAACAGGCGTTCTGCACTTTCTTCCATACAAAGCTTCAAATGGTGCAGCTTGGATACTAGAGTGATAGCTATTATTGTATGAAAACTCGATCAATGGCAGGTGGTTATCCCAACTACCACCTAAGTCAATCACACATGCACGAAGCATGTCTTCCAAAGTTTGGATGGTACGCTCACTCTGCCCGTCCGTCTGAGGATGGTAAGCCGTACTAAAATTTAAGCGCGTGCCCAAAGATTGTTGGAAACTTTTCCAAAAATGTGATGTGTATCTAGTATCTCTGTCAGAGATAATAGACACTGGTACGCCATGCAGAGATACAATCTTATCTACGTATAATTGGGCTAACATGTCGGAGCTATAAGTCTCCTTAAGGGGTTGGAAATGTGCTGACTTAGTCAGTCTATCTACTATCACCCATATAGTATCATTTCCTTTCTTTGTCTTTGGCAATTTGGTGATGAAATCCATCGTTACCATTTCCCATTTCCAGGTGGGAAGCTCAGGCTGTTGTAGCAACCCTGACGGCTTCTGATGTTCAGCTTTGACTTGAGCGCACGTCAAACATTTGGCTACATAGGTAGCTATAGACTTCTTCAAGCCTATCCACCAATAGTTCGCCTTCAGATCCTGGTACATCATGTCAGCTCCAGGATGAACGGAGTACTTAGAACTGTGGGCTTCCTGGAGTATAACATTCCGAAGTCCTCCATAAATTAGAACCCATATTCGTCCATTTAACCTCAGAATTCTGTCCTTGCCATAGGATAACTGTTCTTCAGTTACTCCTAGCTTTTCATTAGGATAGTTAGCTTCTAGTACAGCTTCCTTCTGTGCAGCTAACAACCTTTCAATCAAACTATTCTTTAACTCAATGCTTTTGGCATTGATTCTTATAGGCTTCACTCTTTCCTTTCTACTTAAGGCATCGGCGACTACATTTGCCTTGCCTGGATGGTATCTTATCTCACAGTCATAATCATTCAAGGTTTCCATCCAACGTCGCTGCCTCATGTTCAAATCCTTCTGATTGAACAGATGTTGAAGGCTTTTGTGATCAGAATAGATCACGCACTTGGTTCCATACAAGTAATGCCTCCACAGTTTTAGTGCAAATACAACGGCACCCAACTCCAAGTCATGGGTGGTGTAATTCTTCTCATGCACTTTTAATTGTCGAGAAGCATAGGCAATGACCTTGCCTTTCTGCATGAGCACACATCCCATACCTGTGTGTGATGCATCATAATATACTACAAATTCTTCTATTCCATCAGGCAATGTTAATACTGGTGCATTGCTCAACTTTTACTTAAGGATGTCAAAGGATTCCTGCTGCTTAGGGCCCCAATCAAACTTAATATTCTTACGCGTCAACGAAGTTAGGGGTGCAGCAATCCTTGAGAAGTTTTCAATAAATCGCCTATAGTATCCTGCTAAACCTAGGAAGCTACGAATCTCAGTAGGCGTCTTTGGCTCTTGCCAATTCATGACAGCTTCAACCTTAGCGGGATCTACTTGGATACAACGCTCACTAACAACATGTCCAAGGAATTGGACTTCTCGAAGCCAGAATTCACATTTCGAGAACTTGGCATAGAGTTTTTCCCGTTGAAGCAGTTTAAGAATGCAACGGAGATGCTTCTCATGGTCAGCTTGACTCTTGGAGTAAATGAGAATGTCATCGATGAAGAAGATGACGAATTTATCCAAATAAGGCTTGCAGACGCGATTCATGAGATCCATGAATACGGTAGGTGCATTAGTGAGCCCAAAAGGCATCACTAAGAACTCGTAATGACCATAACGAGTCCTAAATGCAGTCTTGTGTACATCTTCATCTTTAACCTTCAGTTGATGATAGCCTGACCTCAAGTCGATCTTAGAGAAGTAACTTGCCCCTTGCAACTGATCGAACAGATCGTCGATCCTGGGCAATGGATATCTATTCTTGATTGTAACCTTATTAAGCTTGCGATAATCGATGCATAGACGCATCGACCCATCTTTCTTCTTCACAAATAGGATTGGTGCTCCCCAAGGAGATGAACTAGGACAAATGAAACCTTTTGCCAATAAATCGTCTAGCTGAGTCCACAACTCTTTCATCTTTGTTGGTGCCAACCTGTAAGGTGCCCCTGCAACAGGTGCTGCTCCTGGAATAATGTCTATTCTGAATTCTACTTGCCTATCTGGTGGCAAACCAGGTAGTTCCTCAGGGAATACTTCAGGATATTCAGAAATGACGGGGATATCTTCAATCTTAGGCTTCGGCTCATCAATAGTTACTTGTGCCATGTAGATGACACAACCCTTCTTCAAACACCTAGATGCCTTGAGCATAGACACTTGCTCAGGCAGTCCATACTGGGTATCTCCCTGAATGGTAAGTGATTCACCAGACGGAGTCTTGACCACCACTTGTTTCTTGTTGCAAACAATCTGGGCCTGGTTATGAGATAACCAGTCCATGCCTATAACTATGTCGAAACCGGCTAACTTCAAAGGAAGTAAGGATAAAGGAAAAGAGTGGTTCCTAATGGATATGAAACATCCATCTAAAACGGTTGATGCGGTTTCTATGGTGCCATCGGCTAATTCCACCTCATATTTTATGCTTAGGGTTCTAACAGGCAGGTTTAACAACTTACAAAACTTATCATCAACAAATGACTTATCTACTCCTGAATCAAATAACACCCTTGCATAAACATAATTAATAAGGAAGGTACCTGTTATGACATTATCGTTCTGGATCGACTCCTGTGCGTTCATCTGGAAGACCCTAGCATTGGTCTTTTTCCCCTCTTCAGCCTTCTTTGCAAACTTTGGGCAGTTGGACTTAATATGCCCTTTCTCGTTGCAGCTGTAGCACGTCGCATTCTTGATTTTCTTACATTCTAATGTCTTGTGCTCATAGGATTTACAAATCCCACAAGGCCTTGGCTGCGACTGGGATTTCGACTCGAATCTGCACTTCCCGAAGTGGTGCTTCTTATAGATTTTACATTTAGGCTTTTCGCCCGACTGATGACCATCCTTTTTCGTTTCAGAACCCTTCTTGTGGTCATTGTTTCCCTTACGCTTCTTGTCTGAACGTCGTGAGTTGTCATCCTCACGCTTCCTCTTCTCAGCGTCTGTGTTTCTCAGCGATCTTTGCCTAACCGCGTCCAAAGTAAGGGACAATGATATATCAGCTGCAGACCGAAAAGTAGCTGGTCTAGAGGCCTTCACACTGGCCTTGATTTCTGGGGCCAAACCCCCGATGAAACGAGCTATCCTCTTGGGTTCCGGAGTTACCAGATACGGAACTAGTCTTGACATAGTATTGAAGCTCGTAAGGTAGGCTTGACAATCTAGATTTTTCATAACTAAAGACAAGAAATCAGACTCAATCTTTTCGACCTCATGCAGAGGGCAGTAGTTCTCCTTGATGAGAGCCACAAATTGATCCCATGTTAAGTTCTACAGTGGAATTTTTCCAGTGGCTTGGATCAAAGATCTCCACCATGCTAATGCCTCGCCTTTGAATGACTGAGATACAAACTTTACCACATCCTTATTAGCACAACCACTGATATCTACCACGGTGTCCATCTCGTCTAACCATGACATGCAATCAACTGCTCATTTCTCCCCAGTAAAATCCCTGGTTTTGCAGGAAACAAAGTACTTATAGGTGCAACCTTTAGCACGTGGTTCTTGGTTTCGCACAATTCTCTTAGATGGAACACTCCTCTGGTTCGTTGAGTGATGAGAATCACTCTTGTGAGCAGTATGAGTCCTTGAAGGTGGTTTAGAGTGTGGTACTGATTGGGTCCTTACATGGGTACCACTGGATTCATTGAACTGCCTGTCCAATGCTCGGGTAACAGCATTATCTATTAACGCTTGTAATTCTGCTCCTGCTACGTTGGCTCTGGAGGTGTCATGATTTTCTCTAGGGTGACTGTTGGCTTCGTCTGACCCGGCCATGTAGCTTGATTGCTATATAAAATAATGATTTTAAATCATTCAGAGGTCTATAAGATGATTTATTAATCATGGTATTTAAGAACCATTTTGATTAATTTGTTAGGCATATATATATTCAGGAATTTATAAAAATCCTTAGTTAGAATTAAAATATTTTAATGGCAAAAAGGCCTAGTCACGTGGACAGTTTTAAATCTTTAATCATGATCTTATAAGGTCATGGTATTGAGGTTTTAATTATAATTCATTACCTGTTCTTAACAGGGGGTCAAAAACCACGACTGTCTTTTGTCTTATATGACAATGAGTATAGCCCGTAGGTATTATATCCCTAATGGATGTTTTAATCTAATAAAAGAAATTAAGAATCTAATATAGGGATGACTTATGCGATTTTATCGAATCACAATCTTGCCAGGAGTGTTTACATGTTTAAAGATATTAACAAGGATTTGAATCTTTTAAATACGTTTTACCATCTTGGCCGTATTTAGAATGACATGTGGCTAGGTTTTACCTTTTTAAGATTCTTATTATTTTATTTAAAATGGTAGGTTTTATAGAAAAATATTATTTTTCATTTATTTCACATATTATATTTATGCATATAATTTAAAATGAAAATTTAAACTAACCATTCCATTTAAAATTTAAACCAATACATGTTTGCCCTAAACGGGACTTCTACAGAAATAACACGCCCACGCAGGGGCTTAAATAGAAATAACACACCCACGCAGGGGTCAACAGAAAGACATGCCCACGCAGGGGCAGAATACAAAAAGACATGCCCCCGCAGGGGCAGAATACAGAAACAAATGTCCACGCAGGGACATGATTACAACACTAAGAACAAACAAACAAATAAAGGATTTAATGATCCTTTTTGCTTTTTCCCTTGATTAAGTTCGCCAGACTCTTGAACATTCCACGGTTTTGCCTACGGTCTTCCCGCACTTCCTGCCGCACCTCATTAATCCTTTGCAGAATCTCCTGATGTTGCGGTGGCGACATCACTGGCTGCTGCGGGGGTTGCTGATATAGCGGAGGTTGAGGAGGTGGCGGTTGATGATATCCATAAGGCGGGTACCCATAGTGTTGATATCCGGCTTGAAATGGGACCCCAAAGGATCCTTCTGGATGATGGGCATTGTAGTTTGCCGCTGCTACCAGGTAAGGGTCGGCTTCTATATAGTTGTAGTTGGTGTGAATCGGCTGCTCAAAGGGATTATACGCCGCCGCACCGGTGTATGTAGGAATAGGGTCGCCAAAGCCCAACGGTGGTGGCGCGACAGGCGCAGAGTTTACTTCCGAGACGGGGTTTGAAGGTTCACCCATCTGCGGTTCTTCATGGAGTGGCGAGTAGCGGCTGCCACTTGAGGGTTGAGGGGTGCTGATTCGCACTCCTCCTCGCACGGACATCCGTGCTGTTGTTCTCCTTCGCCTCGGTGGCTCCGGAGGCTGTTGCTGGGCTGGTGGGGTGGCGGAGTGACCGCGACAAAACGAGAATCCTCGGAGGGATCCTGCTGCTGCTGCTGTGGTGAGTTGTGGTAACTGGGAGTAAACACCCAGTCGATCTGTCGGAACCTTTCTTCATAGTTATCGGGACCATTATAAGGAGATCCCACGAAAGGTGACCCATCAGAAATTTTGATGGGATGGTTAGGGGTTCCGGACGGTGGCTCTGCAGGATCGGTGTCCTCGTCCATGTCCATTGCATGATCTCCTGAGAAATGGTCTTCGGGTCCAAGTGGGTTAAAACCCTCGGGTTCTCCAAGGTAGTTGCCGGGTTGAACCGGCTCTGGAAAAAGGGTGTTGGGTCATCAAAAGGTGAGTTGTGGCCCTGAAGAGGAATGTAAGATTGGTGGGAATTATGGGGCTCATTTTCAGAATGAGGCCCAAAGGAGTTTTGAAACGAAGGGGAGGAGCTCAGCGAAACTGAGTGCCTTGCTGGTTCAGTATAGGTCCTCCAGTTATCTTGAGGACTCCGGTTATGGGAATCTGACGGTGTTCGCCGGTGCGAAGGCCCGACCTCATGATCATTCGGGGCGACGATTGGCCCCTTGCCTCTTCCTCTCCCTCTCCCTCTTACTCTTGGTTGCATCTTGTTCAACCTGCTAAAACAAACAAAGGATACAACAAGACAATATAAAAGACAAAGTTAGAATTAAAACAAATTTGGATAATTCCTAAGTTCTTTGTCTAGACTCGAGAATTGAAGAATGTGCAACTGTGTAACTGAGATTAAACACAAAAAGGCTAGTGTTTAATTCACTCAGTGTTGGCTCTGATACCAACCTGTCACACCCCGATATTTCCACGTATTACCGGTGGGCCGTATCGTGACGTAGTTGATATCATCATAGTCAAACAACACAATTTTAAATGCACAGCGGAAGCAAAAGATAGATTTTATTTCAACTGAATAAAATTGTAATATTAAGTATCACAACGTAGTTGAAACGGATCCACAGGCGGATCAAATAAAACAGAAAACATAGTTCATCAGACTTAATGCATCCAAGCTTGCGAGACTCTTAATGATGCTAAGGAGAGGCCAGCCTATTACGCTTAGTACCTGCACTTAACCTTTTTGGGAAAATACGCCAGTTTACACGGGTAAATACAATTAACTGACTCATTTTGAAAAGGTTTAAAAATTGATTTAAATGCACAAGGCATAAAACATTTTATAACTTGGGATAATTATTTAAATATAAACTTGTAAAAGAATTACATGTTTGTTATACGTTCAGTAGCCCGGATTGACACCGGGTTAAAGATTGATAGACACACCACATGATATAGTCCCGCGACGGGTTATTCCCGAAACCGGCGGTTATACCTTATTATTTATTTATGCACTGTTGGGTGTACGCCTACACCCCGTGCTTAGGTCGTGGCCATTTCGTAAAATGATGTCAAGGATATCCGGGACATGGTCATTAACCCCCCAAAGGCTTTAATCAAACAAAACAATTTAAACGGGTCATTTCAATAAATTAACCATCATACAATTAATAATTCAATGCCCGACCAAGCGGTATTTTATATACCGTACCCCAAGCCCGTATAGGGAAAATAAGTTAAAAGTATTTACCTTTGCAAGTATTAATCACAAATAGCATGTGTGTGTAGCTTTTACCGGGTCTCCTATTCTGGAACAAAGGTTTTTAATAACCTATTAGATTCCTAACGGGTCTTTAATTAAGCCTAAACTTAGATCGGTTAGTTTTAAAGGAAGATACGGTTCAAACGCACGATTAAGCGAAGACCGGAATAGAATGTGATTTAGACCCGACAAGCTTGGAGACTTGTGTAATATGGGTAAACTAAACACATTCTGGATTTTGAGACAAAAATGATAAGGTTTGACCCGTTTCGGTCAATCTATGCAAACTAGTTACATAAACCGAACCGAACGCGAAAAATGCATAACGGGTAACCATATGAGTCATATATAGGTTTCCTAAGTTAATATGCCTTAAATATGTTGTGACATCAGTAAGATATCTTCTATTATGCCCAAAACGAATTTAAACTCAAACTATGCCCCGTAGGGGCATTTTGGTCATTTTAAAGGTTATAAAAGAGTTTAAATAATAATCTGAGTTACAGGTCTGATTTAATCAGTAAAAATATTTATTTTTATAAGTCATAACAGTAGGGTATTACATATATGTGAATTTTATCAATTAAAACCAAACTATGCACCTTAGGGGCATTTTGGTAATTTCACATAGGCTAAAAAGGTCAAAACTGGAAATCTGAGTTTAAAACTTTTTCTTACTGTTAATATATAAAAATTTACTGAAAATATCAGTAGGTATCAAACCTTATATGTTTAAAATAGTTTTAATACATACTATGTGTTAAAAACGCTTAAAAAGGCGATTTTGAGCTATTTCCGGGTTTTTAAAGGAAAGCTGATATTTTTATTATTCCAGAAGGCTCAAAATGTTTTATTTATCATATTAGATCAGTAGAAAAAGGTTTGGTATCAAAATAATTTGTAGAACTCATTTTATAGCCCAAAAGGGAAAAACCGACAATTACCGAATTAATCTTAGAACTCTATGTTATGCTCAGCCTAAAATTTAATAAAAATATTCAAAAATCCCAAAATATTATTTTATATCAGTAGATAAAAATTTTGGTATCAAAAATTGGGTTTAGATAGGCTATATGCTAATTACGCCGTTTAATTAATAAAAAGCTTCTTATTTACGTTAATGAGCATAACTCCTAATCTAGACCTCCAATTGATGTCAAAATTTAGGGACAAGTCTAATAATCAGTAACTAAGGTTTCTATTCTTTTACATTTTCAAAAATCACATTTTAAGGTCATATGGGCATAATAGTCAACATATAGGCAATAAACGGAAACATGCATGTGAATCGGATAACTAATGAACCAAGTTGTATAATCACAGAGGGTTATACTAACATGAAACCTGGTCCAAATAAGGCTCTAAGACATTTCTAAAACATGCTTAAACGGGTCAGAACTGAAAGTCAAAGCAGAAGTCAAATTATGCGACTTTCGGTTCTGAACCGGGCCTAAACTGAAAATTGTCGGGGTGAACATGTTTAGACATGTTCTTACATTAATTACCAAGTTATATTAGTGATAAAACAGATTGCATGGCTCCTACATTGCTAATTATGCATTAATTTGAAAATAAGCTTTCTGTTGACTTTTTAAGATTAACTTTGACCCGACAATTGACCTAGTTAGAGTGGGAATCAGAGGGTGCCCTTTTAAGGGTTTATTGCCCACATAATTACCAACTCATAGGTACTTTCAATTTGAAATTTGACTGGACAAATTAAGATTAATGACGAAGTCAAACCTTAATTACGACGGTTTGACTTTAAGCTAATTAACTAAGCTAAACTGATTTAAAGAAGGTTAAGGACACTTACAAGAGTCCTAAGCTCGACTAGGGATCCTAAGAAAGCTTGTTGCTGATCAGGGGAGCTCCAGAAATGAAGTTGTGAAAGTTTGCAAATGAATGAACAAAGTGTTTCAATATGAGGGAAGCTTATATAGCAAAATTGATGCAACAAGATGATGCCAAACAACTCTATGCATGGATTCAGATCATCACATCTGTCCCTAGTGCATGAAAATCCATTTGCACAGCCCCTGGTATCAATTCACAGGCTCATAAGTCGGTTACAGACCTGAAACTGGCACCTACAGGTCTTTTTCTGTCACTGGCATGCTTAGGCGCCCCGCGTAAGGAAACCCAGGGGGTTTACGCGGCTGGAATGGAGCCCCAGAACCAGCCAAACAAGTTTCAAAGTTTGCATTTCAGCCCCTGGTCCTTTTTAAACGTGGTTTTAAGTCTTGTTCTTGCATTTTTGGCCCTCTAACTTAACTTTTAAGGGCTCCAAGATATATACAAACTTCGTTAAGTCCTTGGTTAACTTTGTGATCACCCGAAAAGTCATAAATTTCAACGTTGACGCTTTTAACCCCTCGTATACGAATATCGTCATAACTTTCTCATACTTTATCGAAACATTGTGAAATTTTTACCACTTATTCTAGTGAGCATAATTAACCATTACAAAGCTTCGGGTTCGCTAAAAGGTCACTCAGAGGTATACTTTAAATATGTTGACACATTTAACCCCTGTAGTTTGTAATTTCTCACTTTCTTCCACAATTAGCTTCGTATGATCCACGATTTATTCGTTTGAGAGTATAAACATCGCGTAGGGTTATTGAAGGGCATATTTATCCGTTGTTGACACTTTGAATCCTTTTATTTACATACTTTCTTTGTTTGTCAACTTTAGTCCTTCATAGGTGATCTTTTACACGTTTAGAGCTCACGACAAGTGTCGATACATTGTTGGACATAAAATTTTTGAGGTGTTACATTGATTCCCAAGATTGAGAAATAGTTTTCTCTGTACTTTCAAATACATTTACGTGTTGATTTGATATGCTGTTGCCACGTTGAACTTATGGTTTTCGTTTTGTTGGTTTTGGGTGTTTGGTGTTGTTATGTTTTGGACTGATTGTGTGGTTTTGAATTCCTGAAAACTTATATGCTTATTATAATGTTATGTTCTAATATTATAATGAGTATGACCTTTCTTTGCATATTATAATCTATATGTTAAATAAATATTGAGATGTTCAATATTCATTATTTATGTTTAAAACTTATGTGTATGAATAGGAGCAACAATTTATAATATATATTGTATAAACCCAAATAACAACTTTTTTATCTACAAACATTTGTAATCTTTAAGCAATTTTAATCTTATTATCTTATCTCATAATTTATATAGGATTATCAGTGGATGTGCTTGTTCTTTATTGGTTTTTACCGTTATCCCTGCCCACTAAGGTTTAATAAGTATCCGTCATATATTACAGTTTATAAAAAATATTTAATTTATGTCTGTTTCTCCCATTAATTTATTTAAGTAATCTCATTCAATAGCTTATTTATATACTTCAAATTTTGTCTAAGTAATTCAAAGTAGGGTGTGTAGAAAAACCGTAACAAAGTAAGAAGCGTAAACGCAAACCCATTTTATTCGGTTTTTGGTTCGGTTTATGGATCCACGTTTTATTTGTTTTGTTTGGTTTATTTGGATAACTGAATAAAAAAACCGTTTAACTTAATTATTTATTAAATAAAGATAATAATATTTTATTTTAAAAATCATATACAAATAAACCATAAACCTAACCGATGAACACCCGATTTACATTCCACAAAGATTACAAAATTTGTTGTTAAGTTTTTTTTATCAATGTAATAGATTGCTTGAAATAATTAATTCAATAATTTGAAACAATTATATTTTGCTTTTCATGAAATGATTTTTAATTACAAAACGATAAAATGAAATATTATAATTTATTGAGGATATGCTAATCCCTAGGTATAACATATTGTAATTCAAAATTTAAAAACCACTGTTTGGTTCTATTTTTTAATGTTCCTGATCTTTTACTCTTTCTTCTTTTGAATCCTACTCCTTCTCTCATGTATGCAATGTCAAAGAATTCACGTTCATCTTCTACAGCTGCTAATTCATCTCAACGAAATTTACACAGTAAGTGAAAGTATAACTTCTTAACTCATCATTTCCCAAATCAAAATCAGCTTTCAGATTGAAATAATAATTCTACTTGGTTTTTTTGTAGGTCCTCTTATGAGAACTCCTTTTTCATATATCTCAAATAGATCTCCTCTTTCAGATATCACAAATGGTAATAGCTCTTGAATTTGATTATAAGTATACTTTTTTCCGTTTTATGTTTCTAAGTGGACCGATTCTTGTGTTTCGTACATATTATACTTTCTCTGTAATTTAGTTACTTCACCGAATGAAAGGCGTAAGCTTCGAAAATTAATACTTGATAATAAGAAATCAAAGAATTCATCGTCATCATCAACGAATGTTCGTAACATCTTTTCTGACAATGCAAATTTGCTGGAATGTTCTGATACTACGGATCAACATATGTACTCCATTGCATGTCGAGCAGTTAGAAATGCTATTGGTTCTTTAATTTCAACTACACCAGGTGTGTATTTTGTTTCTTTATTATTTCTTTTGATAAATACATTACTAAACAACATACCGGTACTAACATGTATGTTTTAATATTGAATGTTCATATAACGGCATTAACATAGGTACACCTCTAGATAGCAACCGTCGATATTCCATTACTTCTAGCATCATTAGCAGTAACAATCAGCCGATATTGGGTAGTACCTCTACCCTTACACGGCTGTCTTCTGGTAAATGTAACCTCGAGCACAAGAAACGTGATAATACTCCTGTACCTATGCTGACTTTGGATTCAGATGAAGACGATGTGTTTTTGTGCACTGATGAAGATCCTTATAAAGGGTTATCTAAAGGTTTTAATCTATTTTACTGTTTTAGGACATTTGTTGTGTTCCACCTGTAATATAGTACTATCAATCATTTTTGAACAAATTATTTGGACCATGGTGACCAAGTGCTTACATGTCAGGTTTGTAGTGCAAAGTTATGGACATCAGAAGGTGGAAAAGGTCGTTTAACTATAAATAAGCTATGTTATAGTATGTGTTGTGGGTATGGTAAAGTTTAGCTACCGCCTTTAAATGATGCACATCCGTCTAATAAAAAAAAAATTCTTCCTCAATGCAAAAAGCAACTTCTTCCTGAAGAACATAAGGCGATACAACTCTATGTTCTCTTTTACATCTATGGGTGGAAAGGTTGATTCTAATATCAACAAGGGAAATGTTCCATTTATATATCGTATCAGTGGCCAAAACTATCATTGCATGGGGAGTCTCAAACCTCCAGATGGAAATGAAGCTAAGTTTTGTCAGCTATACATACATGATACCGAAAATGAAATAACAAACAGACAGGCATTATTCAGGTATGAGTGATTTCTAAGTTCCATTTTTATTCTATTAAAGAACAACTAGAAATTGAAGCATTTGTAGTTCACTATCAGTTGTTAAGTACCATCACTTAATCATTAATCACTGATTCTCTATCCACTGATTACTACAACAGTAGTTGTTAACCATTAGTAGTTCACTATCAGTTGTGAAGTACCATCAGTGTTTTAATCACTAGCAGTGCTTACAAGGTTTTCATCAGCTGTTTGACTTAACAGTAGTTTGCTTTATTCATTCTAAATTCATCAGTGGTTGTAGGTAAACTAAAATGTTACTTTTTCTCAACATACTCTAAAAGTTTTGGGTTGGTATCAACAGTTGTTAACAACTGCTCCTCCTTAACAATTAATTATTAATCGCTGATTCTCTATCCACTGCTTATTACAATAGCAGTTGTTAACCATATGTAGTTCACTATCAGTTGTTAAGTACCATCAGTGTTTTAATCACTAGCAGTGCTTACAAGGTTTCCATCAGCTGTTTGACTTAGTACTAAACAGTAGTTTGGTTTATTCAATCTAAACTCATCAGTGGTTGTAGGTAAACTGAAATCTTACTTTTTCTCAACATATTCTATAAGTTTTTATAAAACGAGATACTATTATAGTTATGTTATGTTACTGTTTTGTTGTTTTTTTTTTCTTTTAACAGCAAAGGAACCAAACCTTCATCGCCTACTGATAAAGAACTTGATGTTGAAATGATAGAGTATTTGAGGGCTTTATTAGATTCACAAAATATGTTGGTTAAGACATATATGATGGTCAGAGACCATTTTCACCAATCTCCAGAGGCCAACCTTAGTCTGCGACTTATTTATAGAAGGGAAAAAGATGGCAGGACATATAACTTACCCACCACATCTGAAGTTGCTGCTTTGGTTGTCGGAGACATAGATAAAGCTATAGACCATCGTGATATTGTTGTCGAGACTCAGTCGGGAATACTGCAGCGTATTAGTGAATTACACCCATCGTATCTTGCTCTGCAATATCCGTTACTTTTCCCATATGGTGATGATGGTTATAGAGTTGATATTCCTCATAGATATTTTATGTCCACACAAAAGAAAATAAAACCAAAGTGCACAATGAGAGAATTTTTTTTTCATATAGGATCCAAGATAGAACTTATGGATTTTCCTTAATTTTAAATGGGCGAAGGTTGTTACAACAGTTTTTGGTTGATGCGTACACAATGATTGAGAGCGAAAGACTAAAGTACATCCGTAGGCAACAAGCGAACCTTCGCTCTGAAACATTTGAGAATCTTCAAAAGTATAAATCTGAAGGTAAGATAGTTTTACCAGATACTGGAAAGCCTGTTATACTTCCTTCTTCATTTACTGGTGGTGCAAGATTCATGCAACAAAATTACCTCGATGCAATGGCCTTATGTAAGTGGTATGGGTACCCTGATTTCTTCATAACTATAACGTGTAATCCTAAGTGGCCTGAAGTAAACAGATTTCTAAAAGATTCAACCATCAAAGCCGAAGACAGGCCTGACATATTGTGTCGATTGTTTAAAATGAAGCTTGATTCCTTACTTAAAGATTTGAAGGATTATAAGTATTTCGGTGAGATTAACGCTAGTATGTTATTTCGTTTTCACATCTTATCCTCTGATATATATTTTGTAATCAAGGTTATCAACTACTAAATCTATTTATTTTTCCTTTTTATTTAGTTGTTTATACAGTAGAATTTCAAAAGCGTGGTCTTCCTCATGCACATATATGCTTATTCATGAAGGTCAATCACAAACTTCCAACCATAGATCACATAGATCCATTTATTTCTGCTGAGATTCCTGATAAAAAAGAAGATCCTGAACTTTATTCTCTTGTGACTGATTATATGATTCATGGTCCGTGTGGGAATGCTAATTTGAATTGTCCTTGCATGGTTGATAAAAGATGTTCAAAAAACTTTTCAAAGAAATTCACACCACATACAACTATTGATTCAAGTGGTTTTCCTGTATACAGAAGAAGAGATTCAGGTCATACAGTTATAAAATCTGGTGTTAGATTAGACAACAGAAATGTTGTTCCTTATAACAAAAGGCTTTTGAAAAGATATCAAGCACACATTAATGTTGAATGGTGTAATCAAGCCGGTTCAGTGAAATATTTGTTCA
Organism: Helianthus tuberosus; assembly: GCA_030545235.1. Classification (NCBI taxonomy): domain Eukaryota; kingdom Viridiplantae; phylum Streptophyta; class Magnoliopsida; order Asterales; family Asteraceae; genus Helianthus; species Helianthus tuberosus. Next base: position 67,801,339 of record CM060434.1, on the reverse strand, counting down.
AGTACATTAACAAAGGCCCTGATATGGCTACTGCGGTAGTTTCTGGTGATACAAATTCAACTATCAAGGAAAAGCCAAAAGACGAGATCAAGGAGTATTATGATTGTAGATATATTTCAGCGTGTGAGGCATCCTGGAGAATATTCTCTAATGAGGTTCATTATAGGTATCCTGCTGTTATGAGGCTTCCCTTTCATTTGCCAGGCCAACAGAATGTTGTGTATGGTGCGGATGATGATATTGATAATGTTTTAAGCAAGCCTTCTGTTGCTTCTTCAATATTTGTGCAATGGATGAAGTTGAACGAGACAAATGAAGATGCTAGAAAGCTGACTTATGTTGAGTTTCCTTCCAAATTTGTTTGGATACTTAAAGATAGATGTTGGCAGGTACGTAAGTCATACCAGTGTGTTGGCCGGATTCATTCTGTATCTCCTGCATTGGGCGAACCTTATTTTTTGAGGATACTACTCAATAAAGTTAAAGGGCCTAGATCATTCGAGGAGATACGTACAGTTAACGGTCAATTATTCCCGACTTTTAGAGATGCTTGCTATGCGATGGGACTCTTAGATGATGACAATGAATACGTTGAAGCCATTAAAGAATCAAGTTTTGAAGGACATGTTGGGTATCTTTGAGCGTTATTTGCTACCCTGCTTTTGTCAAATACTCTTTCACGGCCAGAATTTGTTTTGGAGAGCACGTGGAAATACTTAGCTGATGATATTGTTTATAGACGTCAAAAAGAAACAAATATTTCAGGTTCTGATCTATCTTTTTTATTTCACATACTACATTTTGATTTTTTAATTAATAATATTATTTTTTTGATTTGTTAGGTTTAGTGCTTCCTGAATATCAGATTAAGAACCTTACTTTGTTGAAAATTGAAAACTATTTAATTTCCAATGGTTCATCATTACGAAGGTTTGTCACAATGCCGTACCCTGATGACGATTCCTTACGTGATGCTTCTAATCGTCTGATCAATGAAGAGCTGTCACATGACCTAGATGAAGTACAAACTGAGTTTAACAGGTTGCATCAATCTCTTACAGATGAACAACGAGCGGTTTTTGACGAAATAATGGAAGCAGTTGTAGGGCGTAAAGGAGGCCTTTTTTTTGTCTATGGTTACGGTGGAACTTGAAAAACCTTTTTATGGAAGACTTTGGCTTCAGCTGTTCGATGTAGAAATGGAATAGTTTTAAATGTGGCTTCAAGTGGTATTGCTTCGTTATTACTTTCCCAAGGAAGGACAACTCATTCTTGGTTCCATATCCCCATTAATCTAACAGAAGATTCAATGTGCAATATTAAGCCAAATAGTGATATTGCCAGATTATTAAAGGAAATCCCAATTAATCATATGGGACGAAGCACCGATGGTACACAAACATGCCTTTGAAGCTTTAGATAGGACGACGACCGACGTATTTTCAGAAGGTAGGAGTATTTGTTCGGATATTCCTTTTGGAGGTAAAGTTATTGCATTTGGTGGTGACTTTAGATAAATCCTACATGTTATTCCTAATGGTACTAGACAAGAAATTGTTAGTGCATCTTTAAGCTCTTCATACATATGGTCAAAATGCAGACTGTTACGGCTGACTAAAAACATGCGTCTAACTATTGGAGCTGAAAGTTCAAATATGGAGTCTATCAGAGAATTTGCAAAATGGCTTATTGATATTGGTGAAGGAAACGTTGGAGATGATAATGATGGTGACGCCATTATAGAGATACCAGATGATCTACTAATCACCGATATTTGTGACCCGATACAAAGTTTAATTGACTTTGTATATCCTTCAATTATTGAACAATTTAGGATTCCTGGATTTTTTTCGGAGCGAGCAACTCTAGCACCCAAAAATGAGGTAGTTCATGAAATTAATGATCGATTGCTTTCGTTATTTCCTGGTGATGCGAAAGAGTATCTGAGTTCTGATAGTATATGTCAAACTGAACAAATTCTTGATTCTTTTCAAGAAAGCTTATACTCAACAGAAAATTTGAATGCTCTTAAGATTTCTGGCTTGCCTAATCACAGATTAGTTCTTAAAGTTGGTGTTCCTGTGATGCTTCTTCGAAATATTGATCAACAAACAGGGTTATGTAATGGTACAAGGCTTCAAATTATTTTTCTTGGTAAACGAGTTATAGAAACTGAAGTAATATCTGGTGGTAACATTGGCACGAGAGTTTTTATTCCAAGGATTAATATGATCCCGTCTGACAAAAAAAATACCTTTTCAATTTCAATGAAGACAATTTCCTTTATCAGTTTGTTTTGCCATGACAATTAGCAAGAGTCAAGGACAATCGTTATCAAAGGTTAGTCTTTATTTGAAAGATCTTGTCTTCACTCATGGTCAGTTGTACGTTGCATTATCAAGGGTCAAGACCAGAGAAGGCGTTAAAATACTAATATTCGGCGCTGATGTAAAACCAACAAATAAGACTTCTAATGTTGTTTACAAAGAAGTTTTTACTAGCTTGTAATCATTGTTTTTTCTGAGTTTTAACTTCCACCGTTCTAAGTATAGTTGTATATTTATTTTCTTAATTACTATCTTCCTTAAATTTATTTGGTTTAAACTTTATAAACTCTATTGTGTTTAGCATCTCAGAACAATGTGTGATAAATTTATTCATAAGTAATTTACAACGCAGACAATTCTGAAGATCCCCGTGTTCACTATCAATATGGAAGAAAATTATACCGGAATTTGGACTGCATAAGAGGCTACGAACTGATCAATTTCAAACCTACACCAGCCAAAAAACTGTTTCACCAAAGTCAAACCACTGTTTGACCAAAGTCAAACCACTAACAACTGTTTGCAAAAATATGATTCTTAGTGGTTCGAAAGTCTGTTTTACCAAAGTTAAAACACTGTTTGAGCAATGTTAAAACGTTGTTTGACCAAAGTCTGTTTGACCAAAGTCAAACTACTTATGTTAAAAGCTAATTATAATAGATAAAACACTGTTTGAGCAATGTTAAAACGCTGTTTGACCAAAGTCAAACTCCTTATGTTAAAAGCTACTTATAATAGATAAAACTAGATTTTCACCCGGCATTGCTTCCCGAGCTCATGAAACTTACTTATGTTAAAAGCTAATTATGATTAATACATGATTTAAAGCATAGAAAAAATATGATATGTTAATGGCTTTGCTATAAGAAAAATTATTTTTCTTTGTTAATTTGAATACCAAATCAATTCAACTAATCATCCACTTTACTCTTATATCTCAATGTAAATGTAAATAACAAATTCAATAAGGGGTGTATGTGTAAATATTTTTCATCAGTTGAAAATATGGGAAGACAAAAACACAACCGTCATTATTTCTTCATCATCATTACACATCAAACATCTATCATCTCTTATTTCAAAAATCTCTTCTTCCCAGTCATTTTCTAGGGTTTCAACTTTCTTATTATCCGTCTTCTACACTTCAATCACCTGAGGTTTTATTGTTTTTTCTTCAGCAACTGGTATGTACATTCATATTGTAATGAACTTTATATTGTTTAACCGATCTTAATTCAAATCCTATCTTGCTACAAATACGATTTTAAACGTTTATTGTTATACATTCAAGAAGGGTTTAGTTAGGTGTTTGAATCATTTGTTGAGAACATGTTAAAATAGTTATTATTTGCAGAAAATTTTTAACTCATACTCTGTTTCTATGATTAATTTCAGTAGATACTCTGTTAATACAAAAAGTTAATGTTCATCTTCAAAGCCAACTTTTTAATTACAATCTTTTAACATCTTTACTAATTCAGGTTTTATGATGTATACTACATTTGTCAAGTTTCTTGATAACCCAGAATCTTTGAAACTGGTATGCCATGATTTTACATACATAATTTATTTTTATTGAGATATATATTTAACAGTTCTTATGGTTTATATTTTCTTACACTGCTTAAAAATTATATACAGGATGTACCTATAGCCTTTGCTAATCAAAAGTGGGGAGATTGTTGGCAAAAAAATAGGTTGCGAATCTATCATGAGTCTGATAAAAAATGGGTTGTGAGGGTTAGAACAGAAAATTCAACGCCAATAATAACTGACGGTTGGGACAATGTTGTTAAAGATCTCAATCTGCTAAGGGATACTTTGTTGGTTTTCAAACCGTTAGGTGATTTTGGGCTTGAACTTTGATGTTTTGTTGATGGAATGTGTGGTGAATCTTATTTCACGTTTAATCGTTATGCAAGATTTGGTTTTACGGTATGAGTATTGATCTTAACTTGAATTCTTTTGCATTTTTAACGTGTCAACACTTATTCTCATAAGTTATATACTTCACGTATAGTATTCATTATTTTTAATTTTATGCAGGTAATCGAAGACTGCTTCATTAAACAATTTTACGTAAACAGCCCACCAAGTGGCAAATTTCAAATCTGTTATAAGGGTTCCTATTGGAATGTTGAGGCATCTAAGGTTGATACCAACTTTGTATTTGCTAGAGGATGGCCGGAAATGTGCAACGATGTTGGGATACTGGAGGATGATTTGCTTGTGTTTAGCAGAATTGATGATGTTGTTTTTGAGGTAGTAGTTTATAGAGATGAGACTGAGATTTGCTTTTTGAAGAAACCTGAATCTGACGATGATAGTGTACTTGAGATATCGAAGGTTAATTATGTTGAGAATGCATTCAAGGTACGTAAGTATTTAGCATTAGCAGTAAAAGTTTTAATTTTTTAGCATTATATTAATTATTTCATTAATGTTGACCAGGACATCTATGAGGATGAAGAAGTTGTGTCTGTAGGTGAAGGTAGAACCGTTACTCAGGTACTTACTAAATTATTAAAATTATTTATTTTTAATTTAACACATATAAGAATTTAATGTTTTTACAACTATTAGTAATGCTGTTTACTGATGTTATATTTATCCAATAATGTATTATTTAGAAGAAGTTACCAACCAATGCCGAATGCACGTAGAAGAGACGCATGTCTTCACGATTGAACAAAACCCAAGATGTAAGTTTACCATCTTAAAGATTGTTATATTACTATTGTTATTAAAGTTACTCTATGACAACAGGTTAAGAAGAAAGGTAAAGTTACTTCTGAGAGAAAGGAGATGGTCAAGAATAGGACTAAGGGAAATGTTGCCTTACCTGTCGACACAAGTGATCATATTGGATGTTCTTCATCTGCTCATAAAGTTAAGGTATCTATACTTGCCAGTTAATTAGTATATGTTATATAAACTGTTTTTTTTTTGTGTGTGCATATGTTCCACATTCCTTTAATCCACATGTATATGTTTACTTTTTCATCAAGGAGAAGAGAGCCGCCAACGTTCAGAAAAAGCTTAACCGTAGAAATAAGATTGCAAAGACTGCAAAAAACATTCTGGACATCTTCTCGACCCTGAGTTCTTTTATTTTGATCGCGAAGGAGACTATAGGCTGGTATACCATTTTTTATAACAAACTAATGATTTATGTTTATTTGTCTGACTATTATTTTTTCCACACAATACATGTAGCGTCTTCCTGCTGAAGTTGCCAGACGAGCAGGTCTTTCTCTTGATCTTCATCCTTTGAAAGTTCAAAACATGGTTGGAGTTGTGGAGGTTTATGATGTTAAGTCGGAGTTAAATGAATTGAACCCACGTTATGCGTTGGACGGTTGGCGAAAGTTTATGACTGATAATAACTTGAGGTTTGGTGATATGTTGCACTTCACATATGTGTCTTCGCAACAGAAGATCGTATTAAATCAAGTTACGTCAGTTTAACAAAGACATTTAAGTATGTTCTGATATCAGATACTATAACTATGATTTTTTTATGGTGATGTTGTATGTTTTTTTTTTTAATTATTAACTTGATGGTTTGTTGCTATGTATGGCTAACATGATAAAACACTGTTATTAGCACTTTATGTTTTATATATAGATGATATAATGTTTCTTTTTGCTAATAGTAACTGCAATTAGTAGAAACTTGGTTTATTAATTGCCAATGTGACATTCTTCTGCATTTATGGGTTTATGAATTCAGAATAATGGATGGATATATATGACTGTATTTGGCATGATGATGTTGTGTTTCATGTTGTAAAAACCACGGAATTGTCAGATAATAGATTGCTTTGCCTGATTAGATTATGTGTTAAATTATAGTTCTTTAAGTCATTGTTTCATTTTCTTGAATTCTATGTAATTTTGTAAAGAAGTACAATAACAAACAATGGTTTGAACATCTGTTTGCCTTTTGGTCAATAGTTAATGGAAACCCATGTTAGGTTGAACAGTGTTTTGAAGAGGAAAACAGTGTGAGAAGACAGTAGATCTTATTAAGTTAAACATCTGTTCAGGCTTAAACAGATGTTTGGCCTTTAACAGATGTTTGGACTTAAACAGTTGTTTGACCTTAAAATTTTTTTTGGCCATAAACAGATGTTTGACCTTAAACAGATGTTTTGCCTTAAACAGATGTTTCGCCTTCTATATCAGATATTTGGACTTAAACAGATGTTTGACCTTAAACAGATGTTTGGCCATAAACAAATGTTTGGCCTTAAACCAAACATCTGTTTAAGGTCAACATCTGTTTGACTATTGGTCAACATCTTATTTTGTAAAGAAGTACAAAAACAAACATTTTTACAAAATCCAAAATCAGCCTATCATGTAAGTGCATTGAAGTAAAAGTGAAAATGATATTATTCATGTGGTCCTGTTGTGCTTTTGTTTTACCTCTAATATGGGTTCATGATCTAATCCGGTGATTTGAAGACATTGTTGTTGAATCGAATGAGATGGTTGATGTAATGTGGTCGTATTAATAACAAATAGTAATTAATATAACTAAGTTTCCTGAGCCCGGGAAGCAATCCCGGGTAAAAACCTAGTTTGAAAATAAAGACAATTGTTTAGAAATGTAAATTGTTAAAATCGGTTTAGTTCATCATTATACAATTTTATTTTTGAATAGATCTTCGTTCTCGTTCTTAACAAAATTTATACATGAATGGAATGTTTAGGAAAATAAAGAAAAATAACTAACCATAACTGAGTACTTAAGCTTTTCCGAAAAAAGTTAACGAACGTAAATTATTAAAAGATATCAAATTAAAGAAAAAAGGACATATGAAATAAAAAGGAAAAATAATTACTAAATTAATATGAAATTATGTTAGAAATTGAGTTTCTTTGTTTGCAAACAAATATTGATTATCACAATAATATTCACAAACTGGAAATCATCATCAACGATTGTTTTTCATTAATCATTCAAAAGATTCAAATGTTTTACAAACGATTGATTTTACAGACTCCCCCTCAGCTGATCACACAAACAGATCAGTTCGTACAAGAGAAAATGTGAGTGTGTGTGGTAAATAGATCACAAACAGGTGTGATCACTAACAGGTGTGATCTGTTTATATAAGTACGAAAGCTCTGTTCAGTTATTGGCTGACGTCACCCTGATAGTAACATCTAACATTCCTAACAAAAAAGATTCTCAGATGTTTGCAAACATCTGAGCAACCTTATCATCTGTTTTAGGCTATACTAAAACAATGATGAAATAAGTATTGTTACATTGAGAAAACACTCTCTAAGATATCCTCTGTTGCAGTTGTCCAAACATCTGTTTGGCCCAACAAATGTTTGGTCTTCTTCAACAGACCTTTGCTTGATCAAGGTTGTGGTCTTCAACAGATGCTTGTACTCTTGAACAACGGTTCCAAGTCTTCATCAGATGTTAGCCATGCTCTTGAACAGATGTTTTGAATAGGTGTTAAAGATTCACTATCTTTGGGGAGAGACTGGTTCAATCTTTTTGCTTATTTCTTGATCAATGGATCATGCTTTGGCTTTTGGATATCATCTGTTATTTTGTAGGTCCAACAATGTGACAACCGGTGATTTACGGCTCCTGATTTCGCGCAAAACAAGGATTAGGACGATAATAAATAGTGTTTAAGACTCAAATTAATTTAATTAAGCCGTTGGAGTGTCTAGAAACGCCTAATCGACTTTACAGCGCGTGTATGACGATCTGCGAAGAAACCGTTGAATATTAAACGATGACTAATCTAAACCATACGAAATACTGACAACGCCGACAAATACAAATTTTCTACGAATATTTTATATTTATGAATTTAATTTTTGTGAATTTATCGTGCTTCCGTAAGTCACAAAACGCAAACGTGAACGAAAACGCGACTGCATGAATGCACCAGCAACGAAACGGAAGCATCGGACACACGTTTTAACTTCAAAACTAAAATTTTTCGATATATTTAGCTACGTAATTAAATTTTAATTTCCGTAGTTGAAACCGGATCGAAAAACGGATTAAAACGGCGAACGACGCAAATTTACGCGCTTTTTACGCAACCGACGCTCAAACGCGACAACAACGACTACCTACACTCTTTTAAATATTTTTGAACCTAAATTTTTAGTTTACGACGTTACGGGGAGTTCGGGTTGCGAAACGAGTCTCGTAGGAGCTTACGGGCCATTCTAAATATAGAAAGCGGGCTTGTGGGCCTTGGGCCCAAGCCCACTAGATTACACCTACCTATATAAGTGTAGTCTAAAAACTCTAAACACCATTTGTTCACCAGCCGCTATCCATCTATCTTTCCCTCTCATTTCTTGTCTGTAAACTTATCCTCTCAAAACCTTCAATGCCTTCATCTCTTTCAACTAAAACCCTAACACACAAACATGAAGACCTCATCTTCAACTCTCCCCCTCTCGATCTATATAATGCAAACACACACACACCCACTGTCAATCTCTCTCTCCCTCAAACATGGTCGTCGGAACCCGGTGACAACCGGCGCTCCGGTGACGTTTAATCCGGCCAGACGACATCCCCTTTAACCTCCTACTTCACCTAACATCAACCTCACAGCCCTCACCCCACTTCACAGCCCCCCTCCCCTCTGATGAGCTCCTAACGGCAGCGACCCGACAGAGAGCTGGAAGAAAGAGAAGGAGTGACGGCGGAGAGCCGTCGCCGTGCGGTGGTGTGGCGGCGGAAACAGACGAGAGAGAGTGCGGGGAGATATAGAAAGAGCCGGTGGAGGTTGATGACGGCGGCAGCCGGTGTTTCAGGCGACGATGGCGGTGAAATTATGCGGCGGCAGCAGCGCCGCTGACTTCGGCGGCGACCGGCGACGGTGCTGGTTTGTTGGTTTCCGACAAAACTCCGGTCAGACTCGAGCTACGGTTCACCTATGTATTTCAGTAGGTTCGAGATTCGGGTTTTGTTTTGTTCGGTTCGTATGTGGATTCTGATGTGGTTCAAGTTTTAGTTCGGGTTCTGTTTTGGACAGATTCGGGTTCAGTTCAGTCAGATTGGTCAACTTCAGATGTGGTTAGGGTCAACTCGGTCAACCGAGTTAACTCGGTCAACTCAGTCCACGCGAGTCAACCCGGTTGACTCGATCAACTGGTCAACTCAGTCTCGGTCAACACAGTCAAATGGTCAACGACTCGACGCGAAGATTGGTAAAGAATTTACGGCGCAACTTATAACGTTATTTACATAGTTTTATTTATTATCGCGTGAAAACGAGCTCTTGGATCGAATCGGTTAATGAAATAGTTATATATATATATAGGAGAAGGATCCGTTAGGAACCACCCTTTATTGCGAGAACCAATGTGAACACAACCAAAATTACCTAAAAATAGCTAAAAAACACATAATTTTTTTTTAATATTTTTTATAAAAAAATCGCTACTTTTAGTAGCAAAAAAAAATAAAATTTTTTTTTTGCTACTAAAAGTAGCGATTTTAATATAAAAAATATTAAAAAAAATATGTGTGTTTTTTTTATTTTTTGATTTTTTTAGGTTTTTTGGGGGTTTAGTATTTAGCATTTTAGCTTGGGGGTGGGGGGGGGGGGTTTAGGTTTTTGGTGGGGGGGGGGGGGTGTAGGGTGGGTTAGGTTTTTTTTAAGGCTTTTTTTTTTGGGGGGGGGGGGGTTAGTTTTTAGCATTTAGCTTGGGGGGGGGGGGTTAGGTTTAGGTTTTTTTTTGGGGGTTGGGGGGGGGGGTTAGGTTTTTTTAGCTATTTTAGGTTGTGTTCACATTGGTTCTCGCGGTTCTCGCAATAAAGATGGTTCTCGCATGAACCTTACTCTCTCTCTATATATATATTAGCAGATTCGTATATTAAATCTGATCATATAACTCGCTTACACATACAAATATACTGTTGAAATGATTATTGTTTGAATTGTTTGTTGAATTTTGAAAGTTATACCGACAACCTATGTTGTCGGGCCGTCCAAAAACTGAGGAAACTCTGCCCTTTTTTTGAGAAAATCCGTAAAAATTAACGTGTTTTTACGAATGCCCTGGCATTCTTCTTGGGTCCTTCTATTGCCTTTACTTTGTTGTCTGCTGCTGGAGCTAGTTTTGGACAGTTTGGCTTGATATGGCCAGCTTCTCCGCAGTAATAGCATATTTTGGCGTTAACTTTCTTCCTACAGTCTTCTTCCTTATGTCCTGGTATTTTGCAAAAGTTACAGAATACTCGGCATCTTCCTATATGTTTCTTTTTACATGACTTAAAGTATGGGGAAGAAGATGAACCTGTTCCCTTCCTGCGATAGGAATTACCATAACGCAGTTCCTGGGTAATCTTTCGAGCTAGATTCTTTTTCTGGTTTTCCTCTTACGTATGTACCAATCCATCTGTCAGAGTGTTAGCCAGTTCCACGGCTTCTTCTATTGTTTGTGGTCTAGCTGCCTTAACTATATCCCTGATTTCAGTAATTAATCCCCATATACAACAACAACAACCATACCCAGTAAATCCCACAAATAGCAAAGCTACTTATAGGGTCTGGGGAGGGTGGGATGTAGACAGACCTTGCCTCTATCCCTAGGGATAGAGAGGTTGCTTCCAGAGAGACCCTCGGCTCCAAAACGAACAACATGCCAACACACCAAGTCAAACAATATAGAAATAACATACAACATCATTTGGACATAATATAATGTAAATAGGTACATACGTAAGAGGAATGTTGGTACTATCCTAGCATATTCAAAGTAAAACAGCAGGACCGTAGTTAGGAAATAGTTTATCAGAGTAAAACACCGCACTTTTATATATAATAAATTCATGGAAAAAAACCCAAGTTTCCATTACAAATATGTTTATAGGGATAAATCCCAATTTATTGAAATAAAACTTCTTTCTTGTTTAGGTAACTTTTATAGCCACTTTTCCAAGCCTTCAGTGCTCTCCAGTTGGCTTCTATTTGGCTTTCACATTTTGTTACCTGAAACGCGTTTTAAAAAGTTTTATCAGCAAGAAATACTGGCGAGTGCATCCCAGTTTAATCAAAACAGGATTTTATATCTTTACAGTATTGAGAGCGATTATAATGTTTTTATCTACCCAATTACCAGCCACGGTACTGTCAATCCTGACTTGTGGTCATGCTACTACTCACAGTGTAGTAACAAGTAATGTATACAAAACCCCAACATACCGACAGTAATTGTAGAATACATAGACTCAATCACTGCTAAATATATTTTAAAACAATTGAGGTTTTGTAAAAACAGTTTACAAAAAGTGAATGTACTCACATTGCTATTTTAGATAATACTACAGCTTGCTGGCGACTTCCTGGTTATAATCTATTAAATTAAACAATGCACACGTGTTAGTAAGATAACCCAATTTACATTAGCTATACCCTCCCCCCAAGACAGAACTCCAACGACTGAGTCAGGTAGAGTATTGACATGCGTTACGGAGCTCTAGATCAATCGGGCAGAGTAACTAATACGTAACCGGGGGTTATAATACTTACAACGAGGCAGAGCTTCGCTTTTTAGGGGGTATTATACTCGATAATTTTAGCTTATTGGAGATTCGAGAGAGAAAGATTTTATGAACGAATTGAAACTGAGGCCAGAGGCCCCCTTTTATAGTGCTAATCGGACAGCGGGTCGCGGCCCGCAACCCACTTTGCTTCGGCCTTCGCGGCCCGCGAGCGACATAGGGTAGGCTCTAGCTGAGGTGACTCAACGGGGTAGGTTCGACGCGTAACTGGACACGTGGCACACGGAGGTCCGGCCTGGTGTCACTTGCTCGCGGCCCGCGACGGACACACCTAAGGGTGTCGCGCCCTGCGAGAGACCATTATTATTTGTTTTATTTGATTTTTGTAAATATAAGGGTATTTTGGGTCCGTTTTTCGTATACGGGGTGTAATTTAGGACGTATAGGACATGTTTAAGGGTTTTGGGAGAGTTGTTATAGGTAGTATATTCCCTGTAATTTACCCTAATCATTATATGATTTAGGAATTTATTAGCAATCTGTTCCTTTTCATGAGGATGACAAATCTTCCTTTTAACTATCTCCTTAAAATTGTTCCATTCCATATTGTAAACTCTGTCACTTCATCTTGATTGTAAAATGGTATTCCACCACTCTAATGCTCCATCTTTGAAAAGATTAGAAGCATACATAATCTTATCTTCATCTGCACACTTACTTATTTTTAAGACTGCTTCGGTCTTTTCTATCCAGCACAAAACTGAAATAGCTCCTTCGTTACCTGAGAATTCTATTGGTTTGTAAGATAAGAATTCCTTGTAAGAACAACCATGTGAGATGGTTCTATTTCTTTTTGGAATTAGAGCTTTGATGAGAAGTTCGTGGTCTCCATTCACACTGTGACTTGATTCGTTGTGAGTACGTTTACTACCGATTATAATATTATTATTTTCTGCCTTTTTATTAAGAGTGTCGATAACTAATTGCATGGTATCTATGATTCCTTGAGCTACTATGTGTTCTATAGCACTTTTATCCACTTGGTTCTCGTTATCATTATTATTCTGGAATTCCTGATTTACTTCGTTTGACATCTAAATTGTAAACATTATCAGGTATTAATATCACAGAATAATTTAAACAAATAATTACTCAAGCACATTGAACCAAAATTGCCTAGCATTGCGACGTTTACTCTTTTTCATATACAATGCATCAAGTACAAACAACTGAAATTCTAAAGGTTTGTAATTATACATCGATACATATATATATATATGTGATATATATAGTATATATATTTTTAGTGGATTTATATATATATGTATATATATTTTCTCTTTTTTTTATCAAATTAAAAGAAAACACACACACACACATATATATACATATGTATGTATATATATATATATATGTATATATATATATTAGGCGGTGGCTTTCTAGTACTGCATCTCTCTCTCGTCGTATTTCCAGACGAGATTCTCTCCGATTTGGCGTATCCTGTTTCCTTCCTTAATTAGTTCTTCACCATAGTGCCGAAGTTCTTCTATGTTTTCCTGATTCATGGGTGACATTTGGGCTGGCATGGGTTCGTTGTAAACTGGTTCGGGTTCTCCATATGGCATGTAAGGATATGGGTCATTCATCAGATTTTGAAATGCCCAGTCATTGGTCCACCATTGTTCTATGGGGTTTGGTGCTGGTAACCTGGGTGTTTTGTTTGGGTTGAAAGCTGGGATTGGTAAGTGGTTTTATTGGTTTTGTTCTAGGTACATTGGCACAGGTGTTGTTCTGGATATAAAGGTAAAAGCTGTGGTTCTAGTGCTGCTACACGGTTAAGATCTAGCATATTTTATGCGGTTTGGAACATATCTAGATTGGCTAGTCTCCTACCAGTTCCTCCCACAGAGGTAAAGTCACTGGAATTTGGGCAGTTCCCTCAGCTATTGTTAATGTTGTTTGTTTTTGGATATTCCTCATTCTTTTTCTCCCCTCCCTTTTCTCTTTACTAAACCATCCCCTTTTCTTAGGTGGAAAAGTTTCCTCAGATTTGGCTTTAGAGACAAAAGGTTTCTCAGAATCAGCTAGGTATCAAACTGCTGGATTAGATGGTCCTTCATCCATTGGAGATTGGGACAGGTGACGATAAGCGTCGGATGTATTCTGATCACTCATACTGTGAACTCAAAAATCGTCAAAAATAACATAAAATCATAATATATATATATTAATATGTATTTACACAGAAAAACACATAAGTTATATAATTTCCTAACATAATGGTTAAAATTTAGGTATTAAAAGAACACCTAAATGGCTTAAACCAGTGGCTCTGATACCACCTTCTGTCGCATACCCCGACCTCACTCCGGGAGCGGGCGTCGCGGGCACGAGCCGGTGGTATCAGTGTTTATTAAATTTGCAGCATAATTAAAACATCAGGATTGTAGTTAGAAAATAATTTCAGAGTTTGCAAAACACCAAACTTTTATATTAAACAAATGGAATAAAAACCCATATTTCATTTATAATATCTTTATAGGGATAATCCCTAACTTGCTGAAAATATAAACTTCTTTCTTTTATTCATGTAATTTATAGCCACTTTATTTAAGCCTTCAGTGCCCCATAGCTGGCTTCTAATAGCTTCACATCAAATTACCTGAAACGCGTTTTAAAAATATTTTATCAGCAAGAAATACTGGCGAGTACATTCCATTTTATGAAAAGACACATTTGTTATAACTTTACAATATTAAGGGGAATTACAGTGTATATTTATATTAATTATTCAACACAGTATGCGACTGGGGACACTCCCCTGTGCTCGTGGTCCTATTACTTTGGGTCCTGTCACCCAACAGTAACGGTTCCTGTCACACCCTTGGTGACTGTGGACTAGTAATGTATACAAAACCCCAACTACTGGCAAAAATTATAGATTAAAAAGACTTAATTACTGGAAGCATAATTGAAAACATTTAGGTGTAAAACATTTTAAATAAAATGGCTCACAATAATGTAAGAAAAAGGAGAATGACTCACATTGTAAACTTAGGTTTTTCTACAGGCTTCCTGGTGATATTTTCTGATTATTTTCTTGAGTTCCTATTAAAAATATACAATGCACGCGTGTTAGTATAATAACCCAATTCAACTTTATCAATACGTCACGAGACAGAACCCCAACCTAGTTAACAAAGCATAACCTTTATCAGGCAGCGCTTTGGCATTAGTTGCTAGGTTCCAGATCAATCGGACAGAGTATCGAATAAGTGATCAGGGGTTAAAACACTTACAACGGGGCAGAGAGAAAAAAATTGAACGAATTGTGATTGTGGCTGTTGGGCTCTATTTATACGAATTCTCTGGTCCCGTCGCGCCCCGCGACCGCCGAGGGCATTGCCCATCGCGGGCCGCCACCCCCTCTAGCTAGGGTTAGGGTTGCCTGGTCACGAGTCTAGGTCTGCCACGTGTATGACACGTGGCGTCAAGGGTGTCCGACAAGTTATGGGGCCGTCGCGCCCCGCGACCGTGTTAAGGAAGCCTGTCGCCGCGACAGACGTGTAAACTTTATTTTTTCAATTTTTTTATAAAAATAACAATACGCGGGTTCGGTTTTTCGTTTACGAAGCGTTTTAGGCCATTTTTTGAGGGTTGTTATAGATCTTTTTGCCATTTTCATTCAAATGTTTGATAGAAAAAATAAAGCAAATTAAATGTTTGGATGAAAATGGTAAAAAATCCCAAAAATGAAGAACTATATTGTAAAAAAAATTATTTTAGATGAAAATAACAAACATGTGTTCAGACTTTAGGGACAATTACTTTAACAATAAAATTTGAGTAAATTACAAGTTTTGTCCTTTATGTTTGTACCAAATTGCAGGCGCTGTCATTTGTCTTTAAATTTGACGAGTTTTGTCCTTAACGTTTCAAAATCATGCACGTTATGTCTTTTAGCCCTAATCCAGTTAGATTTGTTAGTTAAGTATGGTCATGTGTCTTGCACATGAGGGTATCCTTGTCTTTTCACCTTTTCAGGGGTTATTGTGTAACTAAGTTATATACAAGGACTATTTTGTAAAAAAAAAAAAAAAAATATATATAAATAAAAAAAAAAGAATCAAATTGTCATCATCTTTCCATTACTCTCTCTCTCTCTCATCAATTTCTCTCTCTAAAACATCCATTGCTAATCTCTCAATCACCTAAAAACACAATCAATTCTTCAATTCTTCAATGTGCCACCATCGACTCATTCGATGATGTGGGTCCCACTGAAGACACCCCAATGGCTAACGTCTTCGATCAGGGCTAATTACAACTTCAATGCGCATATGGATTCAGACATGGATGAAGGAGACGAAGACAAAATAGATAATATAGAAATGGTTCCAATTTATAGAGATACAATCTCATACCAGAAGAGACAAGCCTTAGGTAAGTTGCAAATTGCAATAATAAATTCAAACTGAAGTTGGGAATTTTGACCCATTTACGGTCAAATGGGTGGAAAGTCATTTGAAGTGTTTTGAATTGTAACTACTTAAAACACTTTCTTAGAATATAAATTGATTATTGTTATATAAATCTGGTTTTTTATCAATAATAAATTTAAGAAATTGGGAAAAGTTTTGCAGGTGGGCATAACCCAACACCGAGATTTTGACTGAACCCTATTAAGAATCTTATTCTTTGATTTCTTGTAGTGATTTATTTTGAGAACAACCGCCCCTAACCCACCACCACACCTACCCTTCACCCACCATCGTACACCTCTTTCCATCGCCAAACCCACCAACACTTTCACACCTACCTCAACCCACCACCGCACACCTCCACCACCGTTAAACGAATCATCACCATCGCATCCACCACCGTATACCTCCCACCACCGCTAAACCCACCATCACCATCACACCCACCACAATCCACCATCCACCACCGTACACAGGTTTTTAGAGAGACAGAGAAGACTGCAGAGGTTTTTAGGGAGAGAAGATTGAGAGAGAGGGGTGTTTGTTTAATTAAATACCATTTTGTTTTTAAAAATAGTCCTTGTATATAGCTTAGTTACACAATGACCCCTGAAAAGGTGAAAAGACAAGGATACCCTCATGTGCAAGGCATATGGCTGTACTTAACCAAAAAATCTAACTGGATTAGGGCTAAAGGACATAACGTGCATGATTTTGAAACGTTAAGGACAAAACTCGTCAAATTTAAAGACAAAGGACAACGCCTACAATTTGGTACAAACATAAAGGACAAAACTTGTAATTTACTTATAAAATTTAAAAGGAAGAGACGTGCACGCTTTTTACACGATCCAAACCAAGGTTGGAGAACTCGCTAGTCGCTAGCGGGTCGGTGAGGTAGGGACTAGCGACTACTCGGGATTAATCGGGATTAATCGGATCGGACTTTTTATGTATAATTTTAAGTTTTTATACATATATACATATATTTTTATACGTAATTTTTTTAAGTGGACAAGTTTTGACCGGAATCTGGGAGGTTTTGGCCGGAATATGTGCTTTTTTCCGATTTTTTCTGATTTTTTCCGATTTTTTCTGATTTTTTTCGATTTTTTCTGATTTTTTCCGATTTTTTTTTGTTTTTTCCCGATTTTTTCCGATTTTTCCCGACCGACTAGTCGCGATTAGGGCCGACTAGGGCCGACTAGGCCGACTAGCGATTTTTTTACTGATTAGCTGAAAATTACTCAGTTGATGGGCGACTAGCGACTAGTCAGCGATTAATCGCCGACTAGTCGCGATTTTTGCAACCATGATCCAAACACAAATACCCTCTCAAACCACATTCCCCAATTCCACACCCACAAACAAAACCCTAGAATTCCACGCTCTCTCTCTCAAATCCGTACATGAAAAAACCACCACAACCACAATGACCGATCACGAAAAACCCACCATCAACACCTCCCCAACAAGCTCCCGATCCGTAACCCAAACCATAAATGGCTCACACCATTTCGTCATTCAAGGCTATTCGTTAGCGAAAGGTATGGGGATCGGGAAACACATAGCGGGAGATAATTTCACTATCGGAGGGTACCAATGGGCGATATACTTCTACCCGGATGGGAAGAACCCGGTGGACAATTCAAATTATGTTTCGGTGTTCATTGCGCTTGCAAGTGAGGGGACGGATGTGCGGGCGCTGTTTGAGTTGACTCTGGTGGATCAGAGTGGGAAAGGGAAGCATAAGGTGCATAGTCATTTTGATCGGGCGTTGGAGAGCGGTCCCTATACGTTGAAGTATCGGGGTAGTATGTGGTATGTGTTATGTTTTGTTATATAAATTGAAAATGATGATTGGTAAGATAGAACATTGACCGAAAGATGGGGGGTTTAGATCCGCCCTTTAGATTAAGGTGTTTTTTAGGCTGTTTAATGGTAATGGGGGTATTTTTGCTGGTTTTTGCTTAGTTATGTTTAGAATTAGTTTAAGGGGTTGTTAATATGTATCATAGTAGTTGAAGGCGCTAGGCAGGCGCGCTCAAGGCGCATGGCGGTTTAAAGATGTCATTTTTAGTTTTTTTAGGCTGGTTTCAGGACATTTTTTGTTGGCCGGAATTTGCTTTTGTGCGCCCTTGATGGACAAAAGGCGTTATTGCTGCATCGGGCTTTGCCTGGATGCCTAAGGGAGCACCTTTTGTTCTTTTGACTACTATGGTCTGTAGAGCTAGCTATCTGGCTCTTTTGACTACCATTAGGTTGCATGTTAGTAAAAGAGGCAGTCCAGATAGTAATTCTTTGTTTGAAAGGATTATGCATTTCCAAGTGCACTATTAAAGAACATTGCGATAATGATTTTTCACTCTCATTTGCAAATATTGAAGTTATCTGGACTGGATTGCATAATGTTAATCACTACACAATATAGCAATAAATCTTGAGAATGATTAATGGATTGTATTTCTCAATGAATCAACACAAGATACAAGAGAGAATAAATAGGCTAACAAGGGAAGCTAAACAACACACAAATAATAAATACAATAAATGAAAGGCAACTAAGAGTCTTTAGGCTTAACATCCTCCCGCAAGCGGAACGGTGGCGGACGACAACAGAGGCGGTCTCTGAAAAATTCAAACTGAGAACGTGGCAAGCTCTTTGTAAAGATGTCCGCTACCTGTAGCTTGGTAGGAATGAATTTGGTGTGGAGTTTCCCAGTAGCAACCAATTCACGAATAAAGTGATAGTCTAACTCAACATGTTTAACCCTTTTGTGTGAGACCGGATTTTGCGTGAGAAACAGGGCACTCTGATTATCACAGAGCAGTGTAGGTCGAGCAGAAGGTAAGGCATTGAGTTCTCTAAGAATGTGAGTGACCCAAATGATTTCAGCAGCAGCATTTGCCATAGCCCGATATTCAGATTCACAACTCGAACGAGCTACTGAGGTTTGTTTCCGGGCACACCAGGAGACAAGATTTCCTCTAAGAAAAATAGAATAACCATAGCTGGACCGTCTCGTATCAATGCAGCGAGCCCAGTCGGCATCAGAAAAACCAATGATGGTTGTATCTGACGGTTGTGAAAACCATAAGCCAAAATGTGTAGTACCTTTAAGATAGCGTAAGAGTCGCTTAACATGTTGAAAATGATCTGTTGTAGGTGCTTTTAAAAATTGACTTAGCTGATTAACCGCATAAGATATATCCGGTCTAGTGATGGTCAGATACTGAAGTGCCCCAACTAAAGACCGATATGTAGTCGGATCTGGATGTGGTTGACCAGATATAGTAAAGGTCTCATTAGTGGCCAAGGGAGTGTGAACCGGCTTACAGTCCATCATGCCTGCTTTATCAAGAATATCTTTAGCATATTTACTTTGAGACAAGAACAGACCATTCTTCGAGTGTGTAACCTCAAGACCCAGAAAATAGCTCAATTTCCCAAGATCTTTGCAAGCAAATTCCCTGTTAAGGGTGACCATAAACTTAGCTATTGAGTCCGGGTTATTTCCTGTTAAAATGAGATCATCAACATAGACTAACAAATAAATGAGACACCCATTTTGATTAAATATATACAGTGACTGATCTGCTTGACTACACCGAAACCCATTAGCCAAAAGAAAAGAGCGTAGACGATGAAACCACGCCCGAGGTGCCTGCTTAAGACCATAGATAGCTTTGTGTAAAAGACAGACATGATCCGGGAAGTGAGGATCAACAAAGCCTGGGGGTTGTTCCATGTAGACACGTTCAGACAGATGCCCATGCAGAAAAGCATTATTTACATCGAGTTGGTGCAAAGACCATCAATGAATAACAGCCAAGGCCAAGACCAGTCGGATAGTGGTTGCTTTAACGACTGGACTAAAAGTATGAAAGAAATCAAGACCTGGTTGTTGAGAAAAACCCTGAGCAACTAACCGGGCTTTGTGACGTTCAATAGTTCCATCCGAACGAAACTTAGTACGATATAGCCACTTAGACCCCACAATATTAGCTTTGGGAGGCCGAGGAACTAGGCTCCAGGTATTATTTCTTTTCAAGGCATTAAGTTCCAGATGCATGGCATTAAGCCATTCTGGATATTTTGAAGCCGACCGAAACCCCTTAGGGTCAGAGTATGCAAACAGAGCTTCGTGTAAGGGAGTACATGCAATATTATTAAGATGCCTCGGTTTGAAAATGCCAGCTTTAGCTCTTGTTGTCATCGGGTGAGAGGGGGCCGAAGGCGCTGGTTGGGAAGGAACGGTTTCAGCCCCAACCGAAGGAAGAGGGTCAGCAGCAGAAGGGGGAAAGGGCGGAGGGTTGAGTGGTGGTGTCGGCTGAGGAGAAGGTGGTGTTGTTGGTAAAGGCGCAGATGCACGAGGTAGGATCCCATCACAACAGGGTGATTGAAATGTGGCAGCCGGGTTTGAAATAGGTAAAGCAGCCGTGGTTTCATTAGGTCGAGGTGTTATTGAGGCTGCCTCAATGTAAGTATGCCATTGAAGATGATCATAATTGGTTGATATTTTCTGACCTTTAAAGGGAAAAACTGACTCATCGAACCGGGCATGACGTGTTATGTAAAAACGAGAAGCCGTAGGTTCAAAACACCGATACCCTTTATACTGCGAGCAATATCCCATAAAAACACAATGTAAACTTCTGGGTGCAAGTTTGTGTTCAGAGTAATCACGCAGATAGGGATAGGCTAAACATCCAAAAACCCGTAGATTCACATAAGAGGGTCGACTATTGAATAATATTTCAAAAGGGGATCGTTGATCCAAAATTTTGGTTGGTAATCGATTAATGAGGTAAACAGCTGTGCTGAAGGCATAAACCCAATACGCCGGGGGAACTTGACTGTTAAACAGTAAGGATAAGCCTGCTTCAATGATATGTCGGTGTTTTCGTTCAGCCCTTCCATTTTGTTGAGGGGTGTACGGGCACGAAATGCGATGAAAAATTCCATTGTCATTAAAGATCTTTTTAACGTTATGATTTAAAAACTCTGTTCCTCCATCACTTTGAAATATTTTAACTGAACGAGAGAATTGATTTTGTACCGATTTCAGAAAATTACCAAGAACCTCATAGAAGTCGGTTTTGGTTCGTAGAGGATAGAACCAAGTAAAACGGGAATGGTCATCAACAAGGATGACATAATATCGACTTGCATCAACTGAGGTAACAGGGGCTTGTCCCCATAGATCACAATGAATCAAGTCTAACGGTTGTGGTGCACGATCTTCATTTAATTCAAATGGTAGACGGTGGGATTTAGACATTTCACATGAGGAGCATAAAATGGGTTTAGGTAAAATAGATGTAACATTCAAACAACCACTTTTATTTAGTAAAGATATTATATCGAAACCCACATGTGCCAAACGGGCATGCCATATTTCATACGAGGCTTTATTAGTAGAAGCATAAAAGGTTCTTGGTCCTTCACTGATCACATATAGCCCTTGCTCACATCTTCCTTGAGCCAGAACTTGTTTCGTTGCCCGATCCTGTATATAAAAGTATGGTTGAGAAAAGAGAACATCAACAGGATTGTCAGTCGTTAGTTTACTGATAGACAAAAGGTTGTGTGATAGATGCGGAACCACCAACGCATCTTTTAAATGAATTTTACCACCAATGGTAGCATTACCAATATGTGAAATATTTAAAGATGTACCGTTTCCAAATGTCACTTTTGAGTCACCCGTAAAGGGGGTGTGATTGTTAACCGAGGCAGCAGAACTAAACATGTGATCGGTAGCCCCGGTGTCGGCTACCATCCAATCTGGGGTGGAGGAATGAACATTGCTAGTGGCATGAAAAGCCTTAGCCACATCTTGATCTGAACTGATTTGATTACCTGCTGCATATGAAGCAAGATTAGGACAAAAGTTAGCATAATGGCCGTTTTGACGGCATAATTGGCAGTGGGGTGGACGGCGACCACCACGCCCACGACCGGTATTGTTGCGAGCAGAACCTCCTCGGCTGAAACGACCACCACGGTAGCCACGGCCCCGAGTAGTGTTGAAAGCAACGGTGGGATTACTCGGTCCGTGAAGGGATGAGACAAAGGTCTCATGAGCTTCGGCATGGTTTATAATATCACGAAGAGAGGGCATAGGTTTCTGGTGACGAACAGTGGTGGAGAAGTGTTCAAAAGACGGGCCTAAACCACGGAGAAATAAATGGGCTTTCTCATCATCGGCCATTGGATGACCTGTAGCAGTTAATTGATCACACAAATATCTGAATCGCCGACCAAACTCAGCAATTGTTAGAGTGCCCTTGGAAATCAATCGAAGTTGGTCTCTGAGGTTTTGAATTCTCTCTGTAGAAGCACTGCTAAATGCCGATTCCAAGGCATCCCAGATTTCTCGGGCAGTTTTCAGGCCGATAACCTCCCCCATAACATCGATCGAAAGGGAGGCATTCAAGAGGGCAATAGCTTTCTTATCATTCACCATCCAGGTTTGATATTCAGGGTTGGGAGTGCTTTCGGTCCCCTTCGTAACATTAATCGGAGGAGGGATGGAGGTACCATCAACATGGCTGAGAAGGTCTTGAACAATAAGAATAGGTAGCATTTGATTTTGCCAGTATAGATAATTGTCAGGTGTGAGTTTCACGGGTATGAGATGCATAACAGAGGATATGGAGGGAGATGAATCAGTAGAGGAGGAAGAAGCCATGGAGGAGAAGAGGGGGGGGGGGGGGGAAAACAGGGAGGGAGGGAAGAGAAAGGGAAAAGGCTCTATACCATGAGAATGATTAATGGATTGTATTTCTCAATGAATCAACACAAGATACAAGAGAGAATAAATAGGCTAACAAGGGAAGCTAAACAACACACAAATAATAAATACAATAAATGAAAGGCAACTAAGAGTCTTTAGGCTTAACAAATCTTATTATAGATTTGTTAGGCAAATGTTTTCAGTTGTCACATTACAACTTTTCAGTTGATGGCATCTCTAGTGAACTTTGTTGTTATTTGTTTGGAGCTTCATGGCTTTGCATTGAGCGCTGACACAAAACTCATGGTGTAAGTGCTTATTTTGTACTACAATTACGTGGTTAGTTATTATATTCTACTCGTATAAGTTGGAAATCAATAGCAAACATTAAATTGCTTTCAGTATCCATAGTCTCATGGGCATTTATATTAAGTGTTAAGGAAATCTTTACTTGGTTGGAGGTTGCAAGCACAAGAGTTCATAATGTAGTTTGAATTTATGCCATAACAAGTTGCTTTAAGTGATTATTTTTGGGTTTTTCTGATGTTTCATTGTATATATCAGTAGTCTTATGTAAAATAGAGAAATGATTGGTAGGTCTAGAACATTAATCTAAAGATATGCCTATTGCCTACCATATGTTTAAATCCTTCTCTTAGATTTAGGTGTTTTCTTGCTTTTGGGATATGTGTACTGGATAATGGGGGTATTTTGGCTGATTTTGGTATAGTTATATTTGGGGTTATTTTAAGCAGTTGCTAATATGTAGAATGGTAATCAAAGGCGCCACTGCGCCAGGACGCAAGGCGAGGCGAGCATTTTTTTTGTGCTTTTGACTACTATGATATATACTTATATAGAGCTATCTGGTTGTGTATTTTTGGTTTCTTGAGCTATGCTATGAAAGTTGGACTATTAGAGACTATATGATAAACAGTAAAGTCCTTAGTTGGTTATGTTATTCTAATTTTTTAACATCAATTTTAACTCTTAAATACCACCTAATCAACCTGCACTTGTAAGGATTTGAACCCACGCCACATTTGTGGAGGGCAATCACCAATGGCACTAGACCACTTAGGCCATGCCATCATGGGCATCTGATTCTACTTATTAGCTATATCTTTAATGGTGTACGCCACTATTAGGCGTCCCCACCGAGCGGTCGCAAGGCCAACATGAGGGAGGTAAGTTACGTGTCCCAGAGTAAATCGGGCGGTGCTGGGGTTTGATCCCCAAACCTCCACAACAAGTTCCACCTTACCATTGGAGCACTATCGTGGGACTTAGCTCATCTTTAGGCTGTATTTTAGTAAAAGAGGTAGTGGAGTTGTGAGTTAAATTTTGTTTGAAAGGACCATGCATTTTCAGGTGCATAACTTACTAACAAAAATCAAGTCCGATAATGAATTTTCATACTCATTTGCAAATATTGAAATAGTGTAGATTGGATTGAAGATTATTAATTGCTACTTCCATAGTCTTGTTTGCAACTATTGAAGTATTGTAGATTGGATGGAAGACTGTTTATCGCTACACAACATAGTAAATAAATTGTATTATACATACTTTAAGCAACTGTTTTCAGTTGCCACATTACAGCCTTTCAGTTGATGACGTTATTATTATTACCATATCATGTATGTCTTTTTTTCTAGGAAACTTTATCGTTATTAGTTTTGGAGCTTTGTGGCTTTGCATCGAGGGCTGACTCAAAACTAATGGTGTAAATGGTTATTTTGTACTACCATAACATTATCTTACGTGTACTAAGTAGGAAATTAATTACAAGCATTAAATTGCTTTCAATATTCATAGTCTCATGGACATATGTTTTGAGTGTTAAGAAGGAAATCGTTACTTGGAAACGCCTATTGTCTCAAATTTTGATGCTTATGATAAGTTGTGTTTTTGTTCTACTGGACTGATTTGTTTCATTTTGCCTGTGCTTGCACAGGGGATACAAGCGTTTTTTCAAGCGGGCATTGCTAGAAACTTCAGATTATCTCAAGGACGACTGCTTGAAGATTAACTGTACTGTCGGAGTTGTGGTTTCCGCAGTAGATTGTCCTAGGTTACAACACTCGATTAAAGTACCCGAATCTGACCTCGGATCACATTTCGGTACATTACTCGATAACATGGAAGGTTCAGACGTCGTCTTCCATGTGGCTGGAGAAAAGTTTCATGCCCATAAGTTGGTGTTAGCCGCTCGATCCCCCGTATTTCGTTCTGTATTCTTTACACAAGATGCACAGAAGCATCATGAGATTGAGCTTACTGACATGGAACCAAAAGTTTTCAAGGTAACTTTAATTAATATTGTAATAATATAGTTTTTGTATCAAAGTTTAACTTTTTTGAATGTGGAACAGGCTATGCTACATTTCATATACAGAGACACGCTTATGAAAGATGAGTTAGCGACGTCTAGTTCTTTCTCTGAATCCGATTCGTTAATAGCCAAGTTGTTGGCTGCTGCCGATAAGTATGATTTGGTCAGGCTTCGACGGATGTGCGAGTCTCACCTCTGTAAAGATATAACCGTAAACTCCGTTGGTAGAGCTCTCGCACTGGCCGATCGTTATCATGCCACTGAATTGAAAGCTGTTTGCTTAAGATACGCTGCTGAAAATCTTGCAGGTATGTTACAATATATGTATTATTGGCAGCGTGTGGATTATGTGACTTCTAGTGTTTCTAATGAAAACATATTTGGGTTGCAGCGGTTATGAGATCAGACGGGTTTGAATATCTGAAAGAGACCTGCCCTCGGTTGCAGTCTGAACTTTTAAAGACAGTTGCGGGGTGTGATGATGACTGTAGCAGTAGCGGTGGTGGCAAGTCAAGAAGTGTTTGTGGTCAACTTTCAGATGGCGGAGATACAAATGGCAGGAGGGTCAGGCAGAGGATGTGGGCTTTAGGAGATTCTTGATTTTGAACAAACAAAATAAAGTTTTCGGGAATAGCTGACTGTTGACATTGATTGTGTCGTCGTTTTTTACTTTTTATCATAAAACAAAAACGAAAAAAAAAAAAAAGACTGTTCTTTGACATGTGTAACAAAAGAGTGGTTGGTTTTAACTGTAGATTTGTATTCGGTCAATTTTAACAAAAATTAATGTTATATACATTGGTTGTAATTTGTAAAAGATATAATGACCAAATTGGTCTTGGTTAAGAGATAATTTCCACAAACAATAAGTAACAAAACTCTTGACCGCATAATGCTGCTATGTACAGTGACTAATCTTAATGCTGTCATTAAAGAAAGCTGAAATGGTTTTCTATATACTGAAATTGGTCCATTATTTCTATTTACTGACAAGATTATCATTATTTCACCTCACTCTTGCAACATGTTAGGCTCTTTTGACTATTTACTATTAAACCTCTTAATTAAAGATTAAAGATAAAACAATTATATTACAAGGCCAAAGTCAATAGGTTCATGACCTGTTACAAATCCATTGCCTGACTTGTTTAGATAAAAGGGTTGCACGAAGTTAAGTGTGTTAATGTTAGAGTTGATATTTTTGACATGAATCCAACCCGATACAATTGACATCCCTAAATTACACAGACATATAAATCTACGCGCATAACGTTATACGCTCATGATGTACCATTTCAAACCAAGCTTGAGAAAACAGTTACTAGTCACTACCCACTTTTGCCGTTTGAAGTTGAAACCGTTTTCATCTAGCAGCTGATGACTAGGGTGCTGGAAAGGTGGAAATGGCTTTGGCATGGTACCGACCGCTAGACTACCACCTGTGAAGCTGGCATGAGGATGAGCACTGGTCGAAACGGGTCAGGTTGGGTTGACCCGAAACACATATAGCCCATACCTTTTTTTTTTTATTTTTTAGTACCAAAATAAAACTGTTTTAGTGATAGTTTTTTTAGTACCAAAATAAAACCGTTTTAGTGATTTTTTTTTTTTTTTGAGAAAATGCTTGTTTCCTTTTTACCTTCTTTTATATATTTTTAAACTTTTA
This sequence comes from Helianthus tuberosus, assembly GCA_030545235.1. NCBI lineage: Eukaryota > Viridiplantae > Streptophyta > Magnoliopsida > Asterales > Asteraceae > Helianthus > Helianthus tuberosus. Next base: position 67,774,279 of record CM060434.1, on the reverse strand, counting down.
TTAGTTTGATCTGTTACAGATAAACTTAAACCAAATGATTGATCAAAACTGCCACCTCTAATAGAAAGAGTCTAAACTTACGCGTGAATGTGAGGTGATGTTGAACCGAAGAAAAACCCAAATGAAGTATGCTATTTTTTCTGACGTAATCACTTTCATTATTCATGAGGTTGCTAGAAAAGAATTGTTGCTTCGTCAAAACTGGTCGAACCCAACTGTGACCAATCGTCACGCTTCCTCACGTGACATGTGGTCACACGGTAAATTAACAGCAAGACGTTATGAAATTCTTCATAAGTTTTTATAATACCTTTTTAAATCAATTTACAGATTCTGTTCACTGTGCAAACCAAGATATCAAACATTTAGAATCCATTCATGACACAATTAAATGAGACTCACACACTTGCATGAAACTAAGAAGCAGATTGAACGATACATTATTGGATAACTGATTTTATTTTCCATTATTTTGTTTGTGTAGTTTGTGAATATCACTTGTGTTGTTGATGGCATTATATTATCTATTATATATAATAAATGAAAGTGATTTGAGCCACGTGTCACTTAATTAGGGCATCATTTTCCCCCTTTTCCCACCCAACAGTAACCACTGCCCTTTATTCTCACATTTTCAGAAACCCTATTTCATTCTTCTCCTTCACCTTTCCATACAAGATCCCCTTTCTCTCTGCTGTTCATCCTTCTCCTTCTTCACCTTTTCATCTCATCAACAACGTCCGGCAGAGGTTACATCTATTGGATACATCTGCGTTTGAAACCATAAATCATGTACCGTCGAGTAGTTGAAGAACAGAATAATCCTGTAAGATCTATTTTCTCATTCATAAATTTTATTTGGTTTTATCTATTTTCTTATACTGAACACGATGAACCCTATTGTACCTTTAGAAGAAGAAGAAACTCTCATAGGGTTTCTTATCGTACACAATGAACCCTTTTGTACAACCTCCTGTTAATCGGTGACCCTGGTATGTTGTAATAATGTTTTTATTATTGTTTATATGAATAACCTTTTGTAGCTTTTGATTTTTGTCTTTTATTTTTATTGTTTATTCAGATGCTTGCTTTGTTGTATCATGCGATTACGAGTAGATTGATTTTGATATGTTTGTAGTTTTTGTTTTTCACAATATGTTTTGTTGATTTCTTCACCCATGTTAGTAATGTTGGATGCACCTATGTTTCTTGATCCTCTGTTTTTCACAATCTGTTTGTTGATTAGAAGTAACCACTGCCGAATGGTTGTTGAGGAGTTGGAAATGTGAAAGAGAAGGAGAAGGACGGTAAATTCATTGTTGGATTGTTTATGTAGTTAACTAAATTGAGTCGCTTTACTACTTAATTACAAAGAAGTTTTTGAGATTGTTTTCACACTTTATTATTTTTGCAACAAGTTCTACTTGATTATTCATGTGGCAACTTTATATTTTCAGGCTTGTGAATTAAGGTTGGTTGTTACTTAATTTGTGTTTACTTTAATGATTGTTGCTATATAAACGGTAACCTCAATTGGTCTGATTTATTTTTTGGTATTTGTAATATTTTGATTTACTGTTTATTGATGCATTGATTCATTTGTAATCACTTGCAGATCACCCGTCATCTTAATTTGAGCAATTAAACGGAGTTTTCCTAAACAGCACGATAAGTTTCGTTCATTAATCCATGCATTTGTTAATTCCTCATGTTTTTTTTATTCTTAATCGTTGATACTGTTTCAGGTACACTTTTTGCTGTTAGTTCCATGTGTTTATTTCAGATTAATTGTTGCTATATATATTGGTTTTGTTTTGATGAAAAGGGAAAACGTTCGAGCCGTTTGATCCAAGAACCGAAGAAAAGATATCTGATATTGCTCAACGAGATTAAGATGATGTTGATCTGGCTGTTGAAGCTGCACGTTGATCCACAATAAGCACTGCCTATCTAAGTTTCCTCCAATGACAGTGGTTATAACAGGTTAATAAGGAAAAACACTGATCTGCCTAACAACTGTTGGATATAAAGACTGTTGTACACAAAGACTGATGAGGATTATCCACTGTTGAAGACCAAAGCACTCACGAAGACCAAAGCTTTGTTGAAGACAAGCACTGATGAACCAAAGTTCTGATCAACCAAAGGTGAACCACTGCCCAACGACAGTGGTTCAGCATCAACAACAGTTATTCTACCTTTGTTTATGTTAATAGTGTTTATATGTAACAGTATTTATCACATCAGTGTTTTATAATCTGTTAGGTTGTTAGATGTCATCACCTCAGTGTTTATATGTAACAATATTTATCACGTTACCTCAGTGGTTTGATCTGTACTATAAATTGAACAGTTGTTTGATCTTTATACTAATAAATAAAAATGATGTACACTTGGAAACTGATGTATTCTTTAGTATAGTATTCTTGATTTTTTTTTTTTTTTGCAAACTGATGTTTATGGCCAAACATCTGTTTAACTCCAGACAACTGATATATAAGGCCAAACATATTTTTAAGCCCCAACATCTGTTTTAGCCTAAACAGATGTTTAACCAGATCCACTGTCTTCTCATCTTTTAACACTCTTCAAAATACTTAAAAATGATAGTTTTAATTAATCCTTAAAAGTATGTTACAACCACGTTGTTGGTTCAAACATTTGATTGTTCAAAGTTATCCACTGCTGAAAGACAACCTCTGTTTCTTCATTCTTCATGTTGACCATTGGCTGACTAAACATCAGTGTTTCAATCACTGTTGGCTATCCACTGATAGTCAAAAAACAGCCACTGCTCACATTTTTATTATTGATGTGGTTAATTAGTGATAGAATGAAATTATCAAAAGAATACTAGAATTACAATGAAATTACCATTTTACCTAATCGTTACATTCCAATGAGATAAAATTCCTCCAAGATTGTTTTCATGATAAAAATTAAAGTTAAAATAAAAAATAAACAAAATACTGTTGATGGCAATTTGTTGCAAATCAAATCAGTAATTAATGCCAATTTCTTGAGCTTTGGACATTGAAAATTTGCAAAATGTGAATTTCAAATTGACGGTTATTATCTCCTAATTAAAGTTAAAATAAAAATTAGAAAAGTCATCATGACAATTGCTTTCAAATCAATTCAGTAATTACTAATAATATCAGTAATTTTGAAATTCAAAATATGCAAAATGGTAATTTAAAATTGACGTTCTCTCTTTTTTTTTCCTACTTTGCATATCATTTCTAATATTTAACTACTTTAATAAATCAGGATATAAGGATATACACTACTTACCTTTCAAATTACATTTGCCACTGCATTCAATTAAAATTTTGAATGGAGAATCAGTAAGCTTGAATTCCAACCTTGATATTTTTGTTAAGAACATCCATGCTTATTGTGTTTTCATATTACTTTTAGCAATAGATATATTTTGCTTATGCTTTTTTTTATCTACAATCTTCAAATGGAGGTTACAAAGGTTAGCATGCTTAATGATCTTAATACATTCTCAAACAACTATTCGATTAGAGTGAAGATTGTTAGTATGTCCAAGAAGATGATGAATGAAAACAAAAATGAAATATATCGTCTTGATATGATCTTCATGGATGAGATGGTACCGTATATATTTGTGTTATAATTATTTTGGACATATGAATACCCAAATGTTATATAACACGTTTTTTATTTAATCGGATGTTTCATATTCTTAGGGAACTATGACACAAGCCAGCTGTCTGCATAAGATGCTAGGAAAATTCAAAGACTTCCTTCAGTTGGATGAATGTCTTCTTATCACCAAACCGTCTCTTGCTGCTAATAAGTCCTCTGCTAAGTATACCAAGAGAAATGACAAAATATCACTGTATTTCTATACTTCTGTTGAGAAATGCCTTGACTGGTCTGGACCGAAATACCGTTTTAATTTCGTTAACCTCAAGGATGTTGTTCAAAATAAAATTGAAGTTAATACAGTTATTGGTATGTAAATCACTATATAATATATATGTACTGTTTTGTCTTGTTGTTTTTTTTTTGATGTTATCGCTTCTTAATGCTGTTTTCTTTTAACAATATATTTTTGTTTATAGATTGGATTGGTTATGTGGAAGTTTGTTTCAATCTAGAGGATACATCAAAGAAGGATGGGAGCAAGGGAAAGAGACTTAATCTTAGAGTTGAAGACCTTGAGTGAGTTATTTTTATTAAGTTGTTGCATTTGTTTAAAGCATTACAAGTTTGCTTGATGTTATTATGTTTTATGTTAATATTTTAGAGGGCAAAAGTGTACGGTTACTTTGTGGGATGCTTTTGCTATTGACATGTTTGCTTACATGAATGATAAGAAATGAGAGAAATATGTTGTTATCCTTTGTCATTTTGGTATGGTCAACCTTTACCAAGGTACAATTTAAACTTAATTAGTTTAATTTTTTTATTTAGTAATTTATATTTATATTTATTTATATGTTTTAAATTTGACATTGTTTATATTGATCTACATTTGGTTTTATTTTTAAATTCAGGCAAGCGTGGAGTTGCAAACGGGTTTGATCTTAGCAGACTTTTTATCGACACTGACATTGAAGAGATATCCTCTTTTAAGAAGAGGTATAGTTAGTAATATGCATACAAATATTAAACAGTATTATTTTGTACCTACATTAACTTTTTACGTTTTAATTTGATCACATGAATCTGTTTAGGTATGTAGAGAAATTTTCTGCTTCATCTTCATCAAATGAGCATGTTGGTTCATACGTTATCTCAAGTGTTGAAGATGAGTTTCTTAATAACCCTGATTTCATGCTTATTGGTTTCCTTGGAACCATATCAACGGTGTGTATTTTTTTATAAGTACTTTACATGCTGAGTTTGTTTATAGTCTTTTCTAAGTATTATTATTTTTGTTTTTGTTTGATATTGATAGACAAAGAAGGTTTTGGTTCTTGGCACAATCACAGCTATATGCACTGATAAACTTTGGTATTACAATGGTTGTAACCACTGTAAGTCGAGTGTGGAGGAAAGATTTGTAACGAAAGAAAATGTGGATGGTTCATTTGATGTTGATCATGCAAAATCTTTGGTGTGTACAAATGATAAATGTGAAGGAGTCGACATCTATTCTATTCCGCGGTTTGAGATTACAGTTTTATTTCCTTATACTAAATACTAATATGAACCACACTTCTGTTATTAGTAATACTAATGTTTTCATTTGTTTTTAACTTTGATAGTTTCAAGATACCTATTAGGGTGCAAGACTCTTCCGGTACTGTGTCTTTGACACTGTTTGATTTCGAAGCTTACAAGATTCGTAAGAAAACTGCCAAAGAGTTACTTGCTATCCAAGATCAGGTAACAAATACATGCATTCAGTTATTTGGCCATGTAGTAAATATAATTTAAAATTAATTTTTATAAAATTGTAGTTTCTCAATTATGGAATCATTGTGCTCATTGTAATTTATATTAATTTTTATAAAATCATAGGTTGTTAATTCTGGAGAGTTACCGAACCCATATCCTGAGATTTTTGACACGTTGATTGGAAAGAGGTATGCGTTCATCATAAATGTTAAAGACTATAACATTGAGCATCAGGTTGAAAACTATGGTATTTCAATGGCCACTAACGATGATGAGATCCTTGCCGCGCTCTGCGCCAAATTCAATCTTAACCAGGTTTAAATCTTCATTATGTCATTCTTTTCATTTCATAGTCATATCGTTTTCAAATAGATTTATACCACTGTGTGTAGTTTATGTTACTGTGTCTTATGTAATTAAAGCATGAGCAGTCCTAATCGTTGGAAGTTCCAGATTCCTGCAGTTTGTCTACTCCTGTTGACCTTATGAAGGTAATATAAGAATTTGGTTATTTGTACTAAATTTTTTGAAACGTTAATATTTATTGTCTTTTTATATCAGGATGAGATGTCATTTAGCGGTGACAATGTTACCCCTGCATCCAAAGCACTCATAGGGAATAAGAATCCCTCTTCTGAAGAAGCAAAACGTAATATTCGTGAAGTGTGCGACGTAGATGATGCATTAGGTTGCTCCTCGACAAAGCGCCGCATGAGTGATGAACTGTCTCAGGATGAAGATGCTGGTGTTTCGACGCTTTTGATTCCCAAGATTGAGAAATAGTTTTCTCTGTATTTTCAAATACATTTACGTGTTGATTTCATATGATGTTGCCACGTTGAACTTATGGTTTTCGCTTTGTTGGTTTTGGGTGTTTGGTGTTGTTATGTTTTGGACTGATTGTGTGGTTTTAAATTCCTGAAAACTTATCTGCTTATTATACTGTTATGTTCTAATATTATAACGAGTATGACCTTTCTTTGCTTATTATAATGTATATGTTAGATAAATATTGAGATGTTCAATATTCAATATTTATGTTTAAAACTTATGTGTATGAATAGGAGCAACAATTTATAATAGATATTGTATAAACCCAAATAACAACTTTTTTTATCTACAAACATTTGTAATTTTTAAGCAATTTTAATCTTATTATCTTATCTCATAATTTATATAGGATTATCAGTGGATGTGGTTGTTGTTTATTGGTTTTTACCGTTATCCTTGCTCACTAAGGTTTAATAAGTATCTGTCATATATTACAGTTTATAAAAAATATTTAATTTGTGCCTGTTTCTCCTATTAATTTATTTAAGTAATCTCATTCAATAGCTTATTTATATACTTCAAATTTTGTCTAAGTCATTCAAAGTAGGGTGTTTAGAAAAACCGTATCCAAGTAAGAAGCGTAAAGGCAAACCCATTTTATTCGGTTTTTTGTTTGGTTTATGGATCCACGTTTTATTTTATTTGTTTTGTTTCGTTTATTTGGATAACTGAATTAAAAAACCCTTTAACTTAATTATTTATTAAATAAAGATAATAATATTTTATTTTAAAAATCATATACAAATAAACCATAAACCTAACCGATGAACACCCGATTTACATTCCACAAAGATTACAAAATTTGTTGTTAAGTTTTTTATCAATGTAATAGATTGCTTGAAATAATTAATTCAATAATTTGAAACAATTCCATTTTGCTTTTCATGAAATGATTTTTAATTACAAAATGATAAAATGGAATATTATAATTTATTGAGGATATGTTAATCCCTAGGTATGACATATTGTAATTCAAAATTTAAAAACCACTGTTTGGTTCTATTTTTTTAATGTTTCTTATTTTTTACTCTTTCTTATTTTGAATCATTCTCCTTCTCTCATTGTATGCAATGTCAAAGAATTCACGTTCATCTTCTACAACTGCTAATTCATCTCAACGAAATTTACACAGTAAGTGAAATTATAACTTCTTAACTCATCATTTCCCAAATCAAAATCAGCTTTCAGATTGAAATCATAATTCTACTTGGTTTTTTTCTAGGTCCTCTTATGAGAACTCCTCTTTCAGATATCTCAAATAGATCTCCTCTTTCAGATATCACAAATGGTAATAACTCTTGAATTTGATTATAAGTATACTTTTTTCCGTTTTATGTTTCCAAGTGGACTGATTCTTGTGTTTTGTACATATTATACTTTCTCTGTTGTTTAGTTACTTCACCGAATGAAAGGCGTAAGCTTCGAAAATTAATACTTGATAATAAGAAATCAAAGAATTCATCATCATCATCAACGAATGTTCGTAACATCTTTTCTGACAATGCAAATTTGCTGGAATGTTCTGATACTACGGATCAACATATGTACTCCATTGCATGTCGAGCAGTTAGAAATGCTACTGGTTCTTTAATTTCAACTACACCAGGTTTGTATTTTGTTTCTTTATTATTTCTTTTCATAAATACATTACTAAACAACATACCGGTACTAACATGTATGTTTTAATATTGAACGTTCATATAACGGCATAAACATATGTACACCTCTAGATTGCAATCGTCGATATTCCATTACTTCTAGCATCATTAGCAGTAACAATCAGCCGATATTGGGTAGTACCTCTACCCTTACATGGCTGTCTTCTGGTAAATGTAACCTGGAGCGCAAGAAACGTGATAATACTCCTGTACCTATGATGACTTTAGATTCAGATGAAGACGATGTGTTTTTGTGCACTGATGAAGATCCTTATAAAGGGATATCTAAAGGTTTTAATCTATTTTACTGTTTTAGGACATTTGTTGTGTTCCACCTATAATATAACTATCAATCATTTTTGAACAGATTATTTGGACCATGGTGACCAAGTGCGTACATGTCAGGTTTGTAGTGCAAAGTTATGGACATCAGAAGGTGGAAAAGGTCGTTAACTATAAATAAGCTATGTTATAGTATGTGTTGTGGGTATGGTAAAGTTTGGCTACCGCCTTTAAAGGATGCACATTTGCCTTATCAAAATTTGTTTTCTTCCTCAAATGCAAAAAAGCAAGTTCTTCGTGAAGAACATAAGACGATACAACTCTATGTTCTCTTTTACATCTATGGGTGGAAAGGTTGATTCTAATATCAACAAGGGCAATGCTCCATTTATATATCGTATCAGTGGCCAAAACTATCATTGCATGGGGAGTCTCAAACCTCCAGATGGAAATGAAGCTAAGTTTTGTCAGCTATACATACATGATACCGAAAATGAAATAACAAACAGACAGGCATTATTCAGGTACGAGTGATTTCTAAGTTCCATTTTTATTCTATTAAAGAACAACTAGAAATTGAAGCATTTGTAGTTCACTATCAGTTGTTAAGTACCATCACTTAATCCTTAATCACTGATTCTCTATCCACTGATTACTACAACAGCAGTTGTTAACCATTAGTAGTTCACTATCAGTTGTTAAGTACCATGAGTGTTTTAATCACTAGCAGTGCTTACAAGGTTTTCATCAGATGTTTGACTTAACAGTAGTTTGCTTTATTCATTCTAAATTCATCAGTGGTTGTAGGTAAACTGAAATGTTACTTTTTCTCAACATACTCTAAAAGTTTTGGGTTGGTATCAGCAGTTGTTAACAACTGCTCTTCCTTAAAAATTAATTATTAATCACTGATTTTCTATCCACTGCTTATTACAATAGCAGTTGTTAACCATATGTAGTTCAGTATCAGTTGTTAAGTACCATCAGTGTTTTAATCACTAACAGTGCTTACAAGGTTTCCATCAGCTATTTGACTTAGTACTAATCAGTAGTTTGGTTTATTCAATCTAAACTCATCAGTGGTTGTAGGTAAACTAAAATCTTACTTTTTGTCAACATATTCTATAAGTTTTTATAAAACGAGATACTTTTATAGTTATGTTAATGTTTTGTTGTTTTTTGTTTCTTTTAACAGCAAAGGAACCAAACCTTCATCGCCTATTGATAAAGAACTTGATGTTGAAATGATAGAGTATTTGAGGGCTTTATTAGATTCACAAAATATGTTGGTTAAGACATATAGGATGGTTAGAGACCATTTTCACAAATCTCCAGAGGCCAACCTTAGTCTTCGACTTATTTATAGAAGAGAAAAAGACGGCAGGACATATAACTTACCCACCACATCTGAAGTTGCTGCTTTGGTTTTCGGAGACATAGATAAAGCTATAGACCATCGTGATATTGTTGTCGAGACTCAGTCGGGAATGCTGCAGCGTATTAGCGAAATGCACCCATCGTATCTTGCTCTGCAATATCCGTTACTTTTCCCATATGGTGATGATGGTTATAGAGTTGATATTCCTCATAGAGATTTTATGTCCACACAAAAGAAAATAAAACCAAAGTGCACATTGAGAGAATTTTTTTCGTATAGGATCCAAGATAGAACTTATGGATTTTCGTTAAATTTAAATGGGCGAAGGTTCTTACAACAATTTTTGGTTGATGCGTACACAATGATTGAGAGCGAAAGACTAAAGTACATTCGTAGGCAACAAGCGAACCTTCGCTCTGAAACATTTGAGAATCTTCAAAAATATAAATCTAAAGGTAAGGAAGTTTTAACAGATACTGGAAAGCCTGTTATACTTCCTTCTTCATTTACCGGTGGTGCAAGATTCATGCAACAAAATTACCTCAATGCAATGGCCTTATGTAAGTGGTATGGGTACCCTAATTTCTTCATAACTATAACGTGTAATCCTAAGTGGCCTGAAGTAAAAAGATTTGTAAAAGATTCAACCATCAAAGCCGAAGACAGGCCTGACATATTGTGTCGATTGTTTAAAATGAAGCTTGATTCCTTACTAAAAGATTTGAAGGATTCTAAGTATTTCGGTGAGATTAACGCTGGTATGTTATTTCGTTTTCACATCTTGTCCTCTAATATATATTTTGTAATCAAGGTTATCAACTACTAATCTATTTATTTTTCCTTTTTATTTAGTTGTTTATACAGTAGAATTTCAAAAGCGTGGTCTTCCTCATGCACATATATGCTTATTTGTTAGGATCCGAGTTTGGTTTTGATTGTGTTTTACGTTTGAATTAAAATGATCAATGAATGAGTAGTGCAGCGGAATATAATGGAAGCAAACTTTTCACGATCAAACAGGAGAATTGCTTTTAACATACAAGTTTAACATTGAACCGAATTCTTGAATTTATTACAAGATTCAATTACAATTGCAAGTATGTAACAAACTCCCCCTCAGCCTGAGCTCACTGTGATTTGTTCGTGCAGGAAGAAGATGGTGAAGAGCTAATAGAACAGTACAGGGTACTGTTCTATTTATAGGCACGGACAAACCACTGAGCATCTTTGCTGACGTCACCATGAAAGTGACATCTAACCTCCTAACAAACTCTAACCTCTGATCTATACAAGTACTGCTATGCTAACTACTGCTGATTCCTTCCACTGATGTGATCTCAGCAGTACTTGATATAACCCAGCAGTGCTTGAACCAAGGCAGTAGATAGAACAGCAGGACTTTAGTCTTCATTAGTCTTTGACTTAATCAGCAGTTGTAGGTCAGCAGTTTGTACGATCAGTAGATAGGAGGTCAGCAGATGTTGAAACCACTTTCAAGGGGAGAGACTTGTATACATAACATCTGCTTATTTTGGATCCACTGCTCTGATCCGGTTTTGGCTTTAATTATCTGTTCCTCTGATAGGGTTCAATCCCAACAATCTCCCCCTGGAACAGATAATGCCAAAACCCTTCATTATTTGTAGATCTTTATTGCCTCATCAACAGTTCCCTTATTTGTCCTTTGAGTTGTAATTCAAAAGCTAAGGCATCTGTGTCATCTTCATCCCTGCTAAGTGGAAGATCAAGGAGATCCTGCAAATCTTCAAGACTTAGGCCAAGTGCTTGTTCCCTTGTTATTGTCTTCACTTCTCCACTAGACTTGATCATTGTCAGTACATGGGTCTGTTTGTCAGTTTTCTACTTTAGTACTTTTGGGTCTGGTGGGTTTCTTGGGAGATTTTTATTTGATGAGGAGTTTAGTGATGCAGGCCTTGTGATGACTGTTTGAGCAGTGCTTGCAGGTTGGTTCAGGCCAAGAGTTTTGGTGGTCTTTTTGAAACCTCTGCTTCAGGGTAGTCAGGTTTTTGTGGAACTTTAGGATCTTTCTTCCTTAATTCCTCCAACCTTTTGTAGGTGGTCCTGACTGTGTCTTCTTTCCATCTTGCCACTTGATTTTTAGACCCATAGTCAGCAGCAACTAATTCCTCTTTCATTCTCTTCAGCACTAATGTCTTTTCAGGCACATTCTTTTTGTACTTTGACCAATCTGGAGGAGTGTGTTTGACCTTATTCTTTATCATTTCTTGAATCCTGGCTGCTTCTTGTTCAAGCTCAGGAATGGTCCATTCCTTGTACATATGCTTTTCTCCCTTGTACTTCTTGGTTGCCATGATGCTTTCAATGTAGTCTTTTCTCAAAGTTTCATCTACTCTCTCTAAGATTTGCTGACAAACATTTTTTGCAAATTGCTCTAAGGATCTGACTTGAGTAAATAGAAATTGATAGTGCCTTTGAATTTCTTTGTCAGTTTTTCCTTGAGAGTTTCTTTTGGAAATATCCTCTGCCTGTTGAGCTTTAATTTTCAAGTACTCTTCAATGTTATTGGGCCTGGGATATCCTTCAACAGATGGCAACTTCCTTTTAGCAGGATCATCCTCATAGTAGAAGGATTTGATCTCTTCTCTGACTGCAATGAGTTCAAGAGGATATTGGAAACCTGCAGGAGTGATGGCCATGATTGGTTGTTGTACTTGAGCTGATGAGAGAGGAACAGGGTTTGGAATAAGTGCAAGGGATTGTGAAGATGTTGGTGGTGGTGATGGAGAATCATCATCAGGTATGAAAATCCTTCTCCTTTTTATTGTAGGAGAGGCTGATGATGTCTTGGGTGGATCAGTGGTGGTATTTTGAGTGGTGGATGGTGGCTGACTAACAGTTATTGAAACAACTGGTGTTTCAACCACTGTTGTCATTACAACAGATGTTGTAACATCTGGTGTCTTCTACTTTTTGGCAGGAGGTGATGGTGGTGAGATTGTTTTTAGTGGTAATGGTGGTTTTGGTGGTGAAATGATTTTTGGTGGTGGTGGTAAGGCAGTGGTTGTGGTGTGTGTTGAAGTGATAGCAGATGTTGAAATAACTGGAGTACCAGCAGATGTTGATACAGCAGGACTTACAACAGCTGTTTGAGTGGAAGATGGATGTTGGGGGCTTTTGGAAAGTGGTTTGGAAGTAAGCTTTGTGGGTCTGGATGGTATGGATTTGGGTTCCCTCACTTTTCTAGTGGGATTCTTTCTTTTTAGCTCGGGATTTTTAACATCCTTTGGCTCAGAACAACCCTGCGCATTCAGCTCCATATAAGCTCTTTTTTCTTCATTCCACCTGGACACATCCTTTGCCTCTCTGTCCCTTTTTACACTAGCTTTTGCTTCAGCTAGTGCATTTGTGGTAACATCAATCTTTTTGCTCCCATCTGGCAAAGGGATCTTCTTGGTCATATTCTCCTTTTCTGGTTCTATGTAGAGACCATCATCTATTCCCTTCTTCTTCCATTCTTTAATTTTCTCCCCCTTTTTGGCATTATCTAGAGGAACTTGATCAATGAAGAGAACAGTTGGAGGAGCAGTGCCAGTGGTGCTCAGGATGTGGGGCTTTATAGCCTTGATGTCTGCTTGGGTGTTTCTAAACCTTGACTCCATTATGTTTCTCAGCTCTTGAACATGTATGGCATGTTGCTGATCAGCCATTTGTCGTTGTTGTTGGAGCAGGGGTTGAAATAAAGTCCATAACTCATTTGCAGCAGGTGCTTGTGATGGAGCAGGTGCTTGAGCTGGAACAACAGTGGGTTGCACCATTTGTACTTTCAACAACTGCTGCAACATTGTTTTGATTTCAGCAACAGAGGTATCCAGTTTATCAATTCTATCCGTCAATTCTTGGTACTTTAAACCATCACCCAACTTAATGGGATCATCTGATTTTCCACTAACAGTGGTTTGAACAATGGTTGACTTAGGGAATGTATTCCAATAGCCATCCACTGCTGCCCCTTTTTCTTGGTACTGGGGACTTCTTCCCTCAACACTTGATAACCTTTTGATGGTACCAGTGGTCAAAACAAACTCACTAGTGGTTATCAGAGGTGCTATAGAAGGAATTTTCTCCAAGGAAGTCTTATTGATGTAACCACTGTCCAAATGCAAACCAGTGGGTTCAGCACTTGTAGTGGCTGCTTCACTTGGATTACCACCAAGAGTTATATGTAACTCAAGGGGTGTAACCTCCTTAGGTCTTGTTGGTGGGTTAGCTATGATTGATACATCAGACCCAGTCGTTTGTTGAAGTATATTCTCATTGATAGGTGAGTGAGAAGGACTGGTTTGTGCCTGGTTCAAATCAATAGCATCCAACAATAATTTTGTTGGTGGGGGAATTATGGAGGTGAGGTTGGGTGTAGAAAGAGAATTTGCCCCGGGCATTGGGCTGTGGATGATGGAAGCAAGTGATTCCAGAGCATCATATTGTGGTGTCCCTATATGTACAACCTGTTCTTTTTGAGAAGAAACAGGAGGAGTTTCAGTCATGGGTTGAGATATTTGTACCAACTGCTGTGAGGAAGTAGCACCAGTGGTTTCCTGTGACTTTTGTGCTGTCACTGGCAGTTGCTCTGGTATCTCATCCTCCAGAGTTGCCTTTTTGATGGGTTTAGGGGTTTTTTGAGTTTTCTTTTGCTTTGGCTTTTTAGTGATTTTAGGTGTGGGTTTCAAAGCAGTTGTTTTGCTACTTTGATCACCTTGAGCAGTGGGCTCAGCAGCAGATACCTGAGGAGCAGTGGTAGCTGCTAAAGTCTGCTCAGGCACCTCTGCTTGTGTTTTGCAAGGTGTTGACATTCTTGTAAAAGTTTCAGCTGTTAAGCTTTTATTTGAAAAGATGGACCTTGTTTTATTGCAGAAGCATCATCCTTACCAAATTTCTTTTCAAAATAATAACTTAGAAATCTTGGAAAAAGTAAGAATGGCTTTTTCTCAACATTTTTAACCAAATCATTAAAGATTTCCTGGGAGTAATTAAAATTTTCATCTTGAAGAATAGCATATCCCAGGTTTTGAATCTTTAATGGTATCTCATTAAAAGAGGTGGTTTTGTTTGAAACACACATTAGCAGAGTATGGAACAAAAATCTAGTTGCAGGTGGAAAATTACCTTTTTGTAAGGTATCCTTTTTTATTTACTCTGCATAACCCCTTTCAAAGAAATCAGTTTTTAACTCATTTTTGGGAAAATAAGTTTTACCTTGCTGATCATTGAGTTTAAAGACTTCTGAGATGGATTGTGGTGTGATTTGGACAGCTTTACCCATTAGAGAGGAGTTAATGGCTATGACATCTTCTCCTTGTTTGTCAAGGGTAATATTCTTCCAGAACTCTCTTTGGGTGTCCAAGTAAATTGGAGCATCCGCTGTTAACAAAGTTTTGTACTTTGATGCAGACATGATTTCAATGATGGAGTCGAAAGCATCGGTGGTACCTGGTTTTGTTAAAAGACCCAGATAATTGTGTGGTGCTTTGTATGGAATTTCGATGGGAGTAGCCTTTGGAGCGGCCTTTTTGCGAGAAGATTTTGAAGTGGGTGTAGCGGACGACTTCAATTTTGTCATTTTGGAGATGATGATCGAAGAACGTTGTGAAGGAATTGGAGGAAATGAGATGAGAACTGCTTTGAGAAAGGAATTTTTAAGAATTCAATTCGACAGTAAAACCCTGTTTGGGGTTTTGAAGGGGGTTTTATAGAGAAAAAGTGAATGCTGACGTGGCAGCGGTTACAAAAGGTCTGACCACAATGTACTGTCCACGTGCCAACCCCTGATGAAGAAAACGACAACTCTTTTATGAAGACCACTGATGGAACAAGATCAGAGGTATAACTGTGGCAATGAGAGCAGTGGGTGATTTTCACTATCAGTGGATAGCATATCAGTGGATAAAACACTAATTTTGAACAACAGTGCCTATCAAGGAAATGAGAGAGCAGGGGTTGACTTTCAGCAGTGGACAAACTTTTAAGTAGAACAGACTTTTGAACAAAGCAGTGGTTATGACAGACTTTTAAGGATTTAATGAAAGATTCATTATTAGCTATATTTAAGGTTGGATTTTTGATTTTCTAAAAACATTTTAATGCTATTATTCATAGAAAACGGGATTTTGTCTGTTATTCCATGTTTAGCATGCCAATCCTAGAGATTAAGCTTTCAAAGGTGGATGTGTCTAATGCTTTGGTTAGCACATCTGCCAGCTGATCCTTAGTTGGAACATGGTGCAGAGAAATCAAACCTTTTTCATAGCAATCCCCCACAAAGTGATGTCTGATGTCAATGTGTTTGGTGGTTGAATGAGAAACTGGATTTTTGATGATATTTTCTGCTGCCTGACTGTCCAACATGAGTGGTGTCTTTAAGGCAGTGATACCAAAATCTAGCAACTGGTTTTGAAGCCAGAGCAGTTGGGCTGTACAGCTTGCAGCAGCTATGTATTCTGCCTCAGCAGTGGATGTGGAAACAGCTGCTTGCTTTTTGCTTTGCCAAGACACTAAGCAATTGCCTAGGAATTGGCACCCTCCTGAAGTGGACTTCCTTGTCTTGTCACATCCAGCAAAGTCACTATCTGAGAAACCTGAAAGCTCAATTTTACCATCAGCTGGATACCAGATACCAAGTGTGAGAGCACTTTTTAGGTATCTGAATATCCTTTTTACAGCAATAAGGTTTGACTTTCTAGGGACTGATTGGGATCTAGCACAAACACATGTTGCAAACATGATGTCTGGCCTGGATGCAGTTAGGTACAATAAAGACCCAATCATGCTTCTATACAAAGTTTGATCAACCAATTCATCCTTCTCATCAGATATGACTACTTTATTGGTTGCAATGGGTGTACTGCATGGCTTACAGTCATCCATCTCAAATTTCTTCAACAGTTCTTTGGCATATTTGCCTTGATGGATAAAAGTGCCATTTTGCAGTTGCCTTACTTGGAGACCAAGAAAGCACTGGAGTTCACCCATTGCACTCATTTCAAACTCAGCTGTCATGAGTTGCCTAAACTCTTCACACATTTTATTACATGTGCTTCCAAAAATGATGTCATCCACATAAATTTGGACAATCATCAAATCATTTCCTCTCCATTTTAAAAACAGTGTTTTATCTATTCTACATCTTGTGAAACCAATGGAAAGTAGAAAGGTGGAAAGAGTTTCATACCAGGCCCTTGGTGCTTGTTTCAAGCCATACAAAGCTTTATTTAGCTTGTAGACATGATTTGGATTAAATGGATCCTCAAAACCTGGAGGTTGACAAACATAAATCTCCTCTTGAATCTTACCATAGAGGAATGCACATTTGATATCCATTTGATACACCTTGATGTTGTGGTTGACAGCAAAGGCCAGGAATAGTCTGATTGCTTCAAGTCTTGCAACAGGGGCAAATGTTTCATCATAATACATCCCCTCTTCTTGTCTATACCCTTGAACCACAAGCCTGGCTTTATTTTTGACAACAATACCCCTTTCATCAGTTTTATTTTTGAATACCCATTTTGTGCCAATAGGACTTACACCCTCTAGCAATGGAACAAGCTCCCAAACTTGTTGTCTTCTAAACTGTTGGAGCTCCTCTTGCATGGCTTCTACCCAGCTGTTGTCTTTCAGTTCCTCTTGGTATTTGACTGGCTGATGGAGAGATAGAAAACCAGCAAAAAGACAAATGTTTTAGGATTGACTTCTTGTGAGTACCCCTTCATTGATGTTGCCAATAATTTGGTCTGGTGGATGAGATTTCAAGAAGATGAGCTCTCCTTGGTATGGAACAATGGCATTAAGTGGGGAGGGCTGCAGATGTGAATCATCTAAGCTAACCACTGCTGGTGACTTTGATGATCCAGCAATGGCTTCAAAAGGTGGTGGAATAGGAGGTAAAGGTGTGGACACATGCTGACTTTGATCCATTGTTTGAGGATTTTTATTGTCACACCCAACCGATGGCGGAATCATCGGGGCGCGACACTAGGCGAATCAGATTGCTCAGGAGATTCCATAACGACTATTTGCGACAATAATTAATGCGTTCATTATCCCATACTAACAAACAATTACAAACACATAAGTCGTCACAGATTTCTTATTCTCTCGAACAATACAAATCCGACAACCTAGATTTTT
Organism: Helianthus tuberosus; assembly: GCA_030545235.1. Lineage (NCBI taxonomy): Eukaryota > Viridiplantae > Streptophyta > Magnoliopsida > Asterales > Asteraceae > Helianthus > Helianthus tuberosus. The sequence goes on along the minus strand of CM060434.1, from coordinate 67,756,588 downwards.
AGTGAAGTTTCTAGACTTCCTAGCTTGATTGAGATAGCTTGAGATCTAACCTGCAACATACGTTAAAATAATGTCAATACAAAAGTATTGGCGAGTATACACGTTTGATATGTAATAGCATAATAGATTTAAAAGTGTTGCGAATCTCCTACATACATAAACGAGATACACGACATACATACTCACAAAACCGATACTACCAGCTAAGTCCTCGATGCTCGAATACGCGATGGCAAACTAGACCCCGTCGGGCGCAATAGTACTATACTAGTCATGGTGGGAAGTCGCGAGTATAAGTCCTAGCACATATGTAACTAGCATCACGTATAACTATACACGTAAGTCATTCGCAAGTGATAAGTAGTTTAAGCATTTGATATAATTCGATTTGTTAGCAACGTATGTTACACCCAAAAGTGCAAAAGCAAAAAGGGTTCAAGTATACTCACAGTGCGTATTCAGCAAGAACTCAACTTGGCTGGATTAATTTAGAGTGCGCCTGATTTAGTATGAACACGGAGTGGTAGCGTAAGCGAGGTGCGGTGAAAAGTTGAATAATAGGGCTAGTGGTAATCCGATCGAACATCGACACTTTGGGGCTCGTCCGGTCGGTTGACATGTTATTCGGTCGGTTAACATGCTATCTGATCGGCTGACATGTTGTCTGATCGACTGACATGTTGTCCGATCGGTTAACATGTTGTCCGATCGGTTGGCATGTTGTCCGGTCGGTTGACATGTTATTCGGTCGATTGACATGTTTTCCGATCGGTTAACATGTTGTCCGGTCGGTTGACATGTTGTCCGATCGACTGACACGTTGTCCGATCGGTTAACATGTTGTCCGATCGACTGACATGTTGTCCAGTCGACTGACATGTTGTCCGATCGGTTAACATGTTGTCCGATCGGTTGGCATGTTGTCCGGTCGGTTGACATGTTATCCGATCGGTTAACATGTTGTCCGATCGGTTGGCATGTTGTCCGGTCGGTTGACATGCTATCCGATCGGCTGGTTTGGAGTTGATTCGCCGTTCGATCGGAAATCAGTCTGGTCGGACGGCAATTCGTTCAAATTTTCTGATTAAGTCACTCTCAATTGTCTTTGGAAAGGATATTGGTAGTTTTTACCGAGACGGCGTGACGTAGTGTTAAACAAATGGAATTCCACCAGTTCCGACCCGTTCTAACGGCCGGGAACCACCCCGTTCCATCAGTTTTGGCCGTTCTTGATGGTTTCTCCATGTTTAATTCGAAATCACGCAATACTTCGATCAGATACATAATATTCTAGGTGAGATTGTTGTAAAAACATGTGGAAATCACTCAGATCTGAGTTGTTCATGTTAAAATGAGGTCATGCTTTGAAGTTCATATGAACTCTTGATGACATCATCTTTGAACACCTCAAATCAGTAGATTTCACGGTTAAAAGTTGATTTTTAAAAGATAGAAAGGTGTAGAATCGAGTGTAGATCATAAAAGTACAAAGTTTAGGTTGAAAACTTACAAGAATTGCGAGAAAACGAGCGAAAATGGCGAAGCAGCGTCTGGCCGAACGAGAGCAGTCACATCAAGGGTTCTTGGTGTGACTGAGGGGTATTTATAGGCAAGGAGGAAGAGAGGATGGTGAGTGGGGGCCGCCCGTTCGGCTGGTCTAGCCATTCGGCTGGCCCATCCGATCGGCTGGCCTAGCCGTTCGGCTGGCCCATCCGTCCGGATGACCGATCCGTTCGGATGTCCTTCGGCGAGCTGCGTTTAAGTGTTCCGTTTCGATTGTTAAGCGTTGCGATGAGTTCTGTTACACACTCTCATCCACATTGTCATTTATTTATTATAATTAGTCACGTTGGGTCGTATATACATATCCATATTTCAAAGTTGCGATACAATAACCGGATTTCGTTTCGAATATGCGATTACTTTGCGACGCTTCACGGTCATCGAGGAGGGTAGAATAGGTCCTCTCTCGGTGTCATCGTGAACGTTAACGTGTGTTAATGAGGAGGGTAGAATAGGTCCTCTCTCATTGTCATCACGGCTATCAAGGATGGTAGAATTGGTCCTCACTTGACATCTTCATGGTTGTCAGCAAGTGAAATGTGATGTGATAGTGATAAAATATGCGATAATATGCGAAAATGTTGCGATATAGCGATTTATGCGACATAGGTACATTATGATCTGAATCTCTGGTGTTAGGCGTAACGAGTGTAGCGAGTAGTAACAACACACAAATGTGCGGGTTGTTACAGTCTCCCCTGCTTTAGGGAATTTCGTCCCGAAATTAATCCAACAGGTAGACTTTTGAGAGTTGTCCTTGTATAAGTAGCGATACAGCGAGTTAATTGACTGAGAATTGACAAGCGAGAGCATTTTGAGTAAGAGAGGTCAATTACGAGAGGCGACGTATTGACAAAAGTAGCATCCCGCGAGTTGGCGTTTCAAAAGTACCTCGAGTCGCGAAGAATCTGTAAGTTCGATGCGATTGAAATTTTTAAAGAACTTGAAGGGTCTCTCATAACGTAGGGTTATAACTGAGTCGATTGTTAACCAACGTTGCAAGAAACGTTTGTTTTTAGCTATTTAAAAGGAATTTGGAAGGAAATCTTGAAAAATTTTCTTATAACGTAGGGTCAACATCTGAGTCGATGTTAACCAACGTTGCAAGAAAGTTTAGGTTTTAAACATTTTAAGGAATTTGAAAATGAAAACTGGGGTTACGGAAACTCTCCTATGACACGGGTTCAAGCTGAACTCGATGTCGAACCAATGTCTTAAGAAAGATTTCGTTTTGATATTGCAAAAAGTTTTTTTTAAAGAAAACTGGACTTATGAGGCTTCCCTTAGGCATGGAGTTAAGCTGATTCGATGTTACCTCCACATTGTGAGGAAATTTCACTTGTCCAATGGTTTTAATAAAAATTTTATAAAAAACAGATTTTTTTAACAGTTTAAAAAGTTAATTAACATCGAGCCCCACTTGGCACTTTCTCACGAAAGGTTGTTAATATGGTTAAAACACTTATATATAGGAAGTACCAGCGGCGTATCCACCATGTTTCTCCCATATTACTTCCGTTTCGTGAGGCGGTGTCATGTGTGCCGATATGACACAGATAGAATTGCGCTACCTCGGTCCAATCGATAGGAAGTCGGAACGAGTTGAAGATAGAATCAAATAGGTTAACCAGGCGGGTTAAATTGCGAACGAAGCTATAACAGCGTACGCGAGTAGCCTGGTGACATGAAACATTGATGTGTCGTGTCTGGATAGGCGTCGAGCGATAAGCGATAAGCGAATAGCGCGATTAGATTCCACATTAAACCCACATGGCACGTTTCCACGAAAGTTTGCTAACATGGCGAGACATCACGTTCGACCAGGTTAGTTTTGTCCCGTGAAGCGATGTCATGCATACTAATACCACACAGACTGTGATGAATATCAAGCGATGAGTGACGAGCGATAAGCGGTACGCGACAAGCGAATAAGCGATAGACGATACACGATAAGCGATACGCGATAAGCGAGTAATGCGATTCGATTTAGTCTTCATAGCTTTACAATTTAACCAACGTTAAGCCCCATATGGCATCTGCCCACGAAAGTTTGCTGGTATTGCTGAATCAGTTATACATATAGGAAGTACCTAGCGATGTATTTCCCATGTTCCAACCATACTAGATCTGTTTCGTGAATCGATGTTAGGTGTGCTAGCGTAATACAGGTAGCGATAAGCGATAAGCGAATAGGCGATTAAGCGAAATACACAAACACAACACAAGCGATGACGGCGGTGATAAACGAATTGCGATAAGCGATACGCGATAGCGACAACCGACGAGCGATAAGCGACGGTTGTTGCGTTGCAAGCGATGGGGATATGCGCGATTTATGCGATTCGATTCAATTGATTAACACCACAGGGTTTAACTAACATTAGACCCCACGTGGCCTTTTTCAACGAAAGCCTGCTGATATAACTAAAACACCTTGCTTTAATCATATGAGCTTCATCTCGTGAAACGAGGTGATGTGTGCTAACTTAACACAAATATCACAGATAACGGTAGGCGATAGCGATAGTGATAGCGATGGAGTGACACACAGCAAGCGATATAGCGATACACACAATAAGCGATAGCGATCCACATAATAAGCGATAGAGATTCACATGATAAGCGATAGAGATTGCGAGATACACATAATAACCAATAGTGATTGCGAGATAGCGATAATGCGATAGATTCCAACAAAACTGCGATTGAGTGGCGAGGTGGACTTACGACCAGTCTTGCGTCGCTGCAATTGCCCTGCGGGGGTAGACTTACCAAAGTCCATCGATGAGGCGATTGCATTACGTTGGCAGACTTACGAAAAGTCTCGTAGTGATGCGGTTCGGTTGTTACGCCTTGCGATTGAGTGTAGTGTGTTGAAAATAACCAAAATAGTATAATAGGTCTAATAATGTTCAACTCCATGTGGCACTTTCCTTACGAAACTTCGGTAGTATGATAAAGCACACCTTGCTTGACCCCTACTACTTACATCCCGTGATTTGGTGTCATATTTTGTCGAGACGCTTATGGCACCTTTAGAATTCACTACGATCTCCGTGCACTGACCAAAATAATCCCGTGTGCACCCGTGATTAGTCGTTCCTTGCACGTTTATCGTACCTTATTCTTAAGAGTGCAGTGAGGGTAAAACACATTATCTCGTGATATAGTATATACTATGTTTGTGAATCTAGTCTAAGTGCGAAACACGAGAGAGAATGTGAATCAATGTTGCGCATTGCGGCAACATCAATTAGTAGGGACAATTTTACACATGAAATTACGTCGAAAATTTGTTTCATTACAACACTATCCTACGTCTATCTGATGTCGAAAACTTTTGCTGGAGCTGCGGGTGTTGTACTCAAGTTCTTGACCCGGTGCGGCAGTTGCGGGTGAAGTGACCGTAACGGTTGCAGTTATTGCAATAGCGACAGTCAGCTCCGACCTGGTGATGGTAGGTACATGAGTAACACTAGGGATGAGCTCCAGTGTAAGCTCGTTTTGGAAACACCGGAACTTCTTGAAGAGGCTTCGGTTGCAGCAGTTCGGTTGTTGATGAGTTCGGGCTTGAAATCTTTCGTTTGCGGCTGGGTTTGTCGGTGCCTTGCGATGAGGCGTCGTCGTTAGACGATTCGTCTGAGGACTCACTTGCAGAATCTTTGGCCGAGTCATCGGAAGAACCGTCAGCAGCTTCGTCAGAAGAATCGTCGGCAGATTCATCAAAAGAATGAGCATGGTATGAGTGAAGATCCCAGGAATCTCTGTCTATTGAAGTGGTAAAAAATGAGCAGGGATCATGCTGCATTTAAAGAAAACGACAGCGCACTGGACACGGCCCCGTGTTGACTGGACACGGCCCCGTGTGCAGAGGAAATCCTGACACATTTTGTCCGTATTCTGACAAAATCAGCAGAGAATCTTTTTGGTGAGAACGGGGGCGTGTTGACCCGGGCACGGCCCCGTGTCTGGAGGCTGTCTCATGGAGTTTTGTTACTTCTAAGGATCTCGTCGATATCGGGTGCTTCCTTACTGGTTGGAACAACCCCAAAGTGCCTAATATACCTTAATTGTCCTAGACTAAGGCGAGAACGCAAGAGGTTGTCGGTGAGGGTAATTCCTATTTTCATTCTAGGTGGACAAGTCCAACCCTTTCCCGGGCTCTCGTTAAAGAAGGTGTATGCCGAATTGCTCAGGTCTATATATGCACCGAATGAAGTCGATGGAGAGTCCTTCACGGCACAATCGGCACAGGGACGACTATCGTCCAAGTCTTTGCTAGGTATGAAGGTATTTTCGGGAGCAACGAGGTTGTCGAAATGCGGTTCCAACATTTCTTCATGGTTATCGTCTTGGGGTGGATCAATAAAGTCCTTCCCAAGCTCTTCTAACCAATTCAGAATTAGCTCTTCTAGTTGAAATAACTCGTCAAGGAGCATTTCTCCTAGAATATCTGGCTGGGCGCACTCGAGGGAGAAATAGTGCTTATTTTTACTTTCGCCCCTCTTAAGGTTATAAGGAATTGGTGGGTCTATGTAGTGGGGCCTATAATTTAGAAAGTAACATTTTAATTCTTTATGTTCGCCTCCACATAATTGACACCACGTACCATAAGAGTGCCGAAAGTAAAAACAATTACTATCACTCATGTTTATGTCAGAAATTACCAACCGCCGGGATCTAACGGTTCTGTTTTCAGTAACTGAAACTTGGGCACGGGGGCGTGTTGAGTGGGCACGGCCCCGTGTTCAGCTTACTGTCTGACTTAAAACAGGATTGCCAGTTCCAATGATTTAGCACGGGGGCGTGTTCAGCGGGCACGGCCCGTGCTGAGTTCTGCAGAAGCTGAAAAACTAAGAAAATCCTAAAAAATTAAAAAGAAAAAAAAGAAAAAATGATTAGGCCGTTGATTCCCAACTTTCTTAAAATCCTTGTGTCCCCGGCAGCGGCGCCAAAAACTTGATGTGCGGTAAAGTGTTATATATATTAGGTGTATATTTTAAGCCCCTTTAACACTTATTTTAGCCAAGTTTTAAATTTATAAAACACGATATTTTACTAACACTAAACACACATATGGGCAAGTGCACCCATCGTGAGCGTAGTATAGTGTTGGCAAGATACCGAGGTCGTCCAAGGACACAAGAGCTTTTAGTACCGGTTTATCCTCAACGTCTAATCAAAATAAAAAAGTTTAGAAAAATGTTTTTAAACTAAGAAAAGTAAAAACTAACTAAAATGCTGAAAATAAAAATAAAAGAAAAACAGATAGACAAGATGAATCACTTGGTTCCGACTCGTATCTAGTATAACCTTTGATTATTTCCGCACTTTTGCACATAATTAAGAGATTATCTTAGTTATTCTAGTAGGCCCCTCTTTTGAAGGTGACGTTACCCTCACCCCAGTAGTTTGAGTCAGCAAGGATACAATCCTAAAAGGGTGGATTATTGGAAGATAATGAATTAAGTTATTAATGCAATATTGTGGTAGGCCCCGCTTTTGGCGATGACGTTACCCTCGACTAAGTAGTCTGAGTCAGCAGGGATACAGTCCTAAATAGCCGGGTTATAGTATTAATAGTAGTTAACTTATGAGGGGATCAAAGAGTTTGGACCCCCGCCATCCAATATCGTGAAGTATTGAAGGAGGTCCTACTAAATTTGACCCAGGTCCATTGCAGGACCTCTAAACGCTGAACAATGGCAAGACCTTTACCAAACCGTTCCCTTAACCCCCGACCAGGTAGCCAACATACCTCCATATAGACCGTGGAGATATGAATGGTGAAAATCCTTTATTTTATATAGACAGTAAAATAATGCCAAGACACCACGGACAAACGATAAGGAAAGATCACCTTCAACATAAGTAACTAGTTATTAAAGTCATTAATACAAAACCAAATAAAAAGTGCAAAAGATTAGAAATAAAAAGTATTATACTAGACACTTTGTCTTCACCAAGTGATGTAAGAGACTTAGGCAAACATGGCCTTGATTGTCAAGAACTCTTACGATCAATCTTGGATCCCGAGACGACTCACACACTCTACGATGGACAATGGATGATGGTGGTGGATGATGGTGGTGGATGATGGTGTTATGGTGGTGGTGGGTGGTGGATGAAGTGTGAGAGAGGTGGTGTGCCAAGGGATGAGTTGAAATGAAACCAAGCACTCCTATTTATAGGCTGAACAGAAGGCTGGGCACGGCCCCGTGTCCGCTGGGCACGGCCCCGTGCCTGTCTGACAATCTCTCTCTTCATTAATTGTAATTCGCAATTACAATTAATGCGCCTGCTGTACTTTCGACACGCCCCCGTGTTCGCTGGACACGGCCCGTGGTGGGCAATAGAAGCTTCTATAGGTTTGTCTTTTCTGCTGCTTCTTGGGCACGGCCCCGTGCTGGCTGAGCACGGGGCGTGTTCAGTCTTCTGCCTTCTCTATTTTGCTTGGGAAGATGCCGTTGAGGGGTCGGGCAGTCCACTTATGTTCCTTTCCTTGTATTTATGTTAGATTTAGCTGTCTTTTTGCTTCTTTTGTGAATTTGAGCTCATTTAATCCTGAAAATACAAAAGGAAGACAAAAACACTCTTTTTCCAACATTAGTACTTAAAAAGGGTTAGTTTTATGCCTCATTTGATGTAATTTATATGTTGCATTTTACACACATCAGTAGCCAGCATTGTCACTTCCGTCTTGCTTGATTTCCCAAAATTCATTTACTAGCTTTTGAACTTCGTGGGGAGGGCAATACTCTTTCTTCATGAGCTCTTTCAGCTCATCCCAAGAGAGAGCGTAAGCTGCGGAGATCCCACGTTTGTTACGTTCGGCGGTCCACCAGTCGAGTGCTCGTGATTGAAATACTCCGGTAGCGCAAGTAGTACGGAAACTATCGGGACACCCACTCTGATGAAGGGTGACATCGATAGAATCGAACCACTGGAGTAATTGGGTCACACCTCCTTCACCCGTGAATTCCATCGGATCACAGGCTTTGAAGTGTTTGTAGAGAAAAGTAGATTGCGGCGCCTCCGTCTTAGAGTCTTCCGGGGTTCGAGAGTTGCTGAGAGAGTGCACTTGAGCGACAATTTGAGGAATGACCTTGGTCACTTCCTTGGTCACAAGTGTGGCAATCCTCTTATCGGCGCTTCATCTAGCTCTTCTCCTAGTTGTTCGTCTCTTACGCGGGCCGCGTGGCCCTCCCAGATCTGCATAGAATTTGTTTTCACAGCTGTTTACAACTGTTATACTCACATTTCCCACTTGCAAATGGTTTTAAACAAACCATGGGCTGAAACTAAGGGTGCCCATGGTTTTGCAAAACAAGGGGCCCATGTGTACGGCCTAGATCGAAGCACGTTTCTCGATGAACGATCTTAACGGTTGTGCCATGTCTATATATACCCACATTGTCTTTGCTCAAAACCCACATTTGTTCTGATTTATGCTTTCTAAGTTGAAGTTTATACTTCATACCTGAGAGAAAATCGGATCAAATCTTGCGGGGACCTTCTGTAAGAATTCCTTCGTTCTTTTCATTCGTTTTAGCGTTAAAGTCAAACTACGTTTGACTTTCTGCATTAACCAGTTTATGGTCAATGCGAAGTTCATTCGAACTTTATAACGTGAGCGTAATCACGATGGTTATAGTCCCTAGTGACTATACCTACTGATTACCACGTTATCTAGGCTCGTGACGAGTCGTAGTTTCGGCCAAAATGCGTATTCTCACGTATTTTGTAACCAAACTACTTGTGGGTATCAAAATATTGTGGGTATCAAAATCATTTGTTTTGATACCAAACCTGTTTTCAAACCTCATTAAACATGTTTTAACATGTTTAGCTCGTCACTTTTAGATTTGTGCTTGTCTAGGGTTTTAAAGGTAAGCGATCTAATCAATCGCTTATACTTTCGAACCCGACCCATTTGGTCAATCATTAGGATCCGACCAAACACATTAGGTAACCATAGTTGTATAGGGAATAACCTTCCGAGGTTATACCTTATGGTCACGACGTTTAGTTAGTTGTATGATAGGTAGTTTATATGCCTTAGGTAAATTACCAAAATGCCCTTTTTACACCAAAATTCATTTTAAGCATATGTAACATAACTTTTGACATCTAAACTGATTAGGTAACTATATTAGACATGTTAAGACATATTTTACTTATCATGGGACTAGTTAAGCGGTCCGAACGCGTTTTACGTGAACGACGTGTTAAAGTAGCATAAGCTACCTAAACGGGTTGTAAATGGTCGTAAGCACTTAGGTTAGGTTTCATTTTAGTATGTAGGCTTTGTTAAACCATATCATATGAGTTCCAATACTCATTTGGTTTACGAAACCTCATACTATCCAATCTCCCGATTTAGGTCCGGTTATTTATGTAGTTATCTATATAGGGTGCCGTTGATTTCCGTGATCCCTCTAGCTTTGCTTGGTTGTTGTTCAAGACTTCTAAGCACCCTCAAGTGAGTACATAGACCCCTCTTTTACTGTTTTTCAACATTTTGGGGTGAAACAGATGTGCCTACTTGTTACTTTCGTGTTTTTCATGTTTTCATATCATATACTTGCTATGTTCCTTAGTACATTATTAGTACATGATTTCATTATGTTTTGCTATGTATGTTTACTTAACATGCTAGCACATTGTTTTACATTCATTCTTTTGCTATGTATGTTTACTTAACATGCTAGCACATTGTTTTACATGACTTTTCTGCTTTGTATGTTAACTTAGCATACTTAGTACCTTTGCTTTACATTGCATCTATGTTGCATATGTTCCAGTAACATATGGACACATTGTTTTACATCTCTACCTTGTATGTTTACTTAGCATACTAGGTACATTATTTTCATAAACATGTTTACATTTGGTATATCATTTGGTTTGTTTAACGGGACTTTATTACATTCACTAACACCGATCATGCCGCTCGGTAGTAGGTAGTGGTACCATAGGACTTGACAAATCCCGTTCCTAAAATCCTAGGTTTGTTTGGATGGATGGAATGACCGAATCCGAAAACATTTCTTTTGATAATCTTTACTTAGGGTTATCCGTCTGTCTCAAGGCTTGAATGTAGGCGTTTAACACTACCGTATAAATGGTTGTATCAGTAAAGCATGCATTATCTTACAAAACATAACTTTGATTATACTTCATCAAATGCATTGTTTTGTACATTACTTTCTTATAGGGTTGAATAAATGCTTTTAATCAATAAATGCTTTTATTCACTCTACATAACATTGTTTACACATTACCTGATTTACATTTGATGGTTTTTACATAAACATTTGACATTTGACTATACATAAACATATTTACATTGATGGTTTGGTTTGGTAGTGATTTAAGTAACGAGGCGTGTGTAATATGATACAAGCATGGTGGATACGCCGCTGGTACTTCATATATATAAGTGCTTGTATGGTATTATATACCGTAGCGTTATTTAGATCATTTCAATTTAGACATATGACATTTTATATAAATAACCTATTTTTCACAAGACATTGTTTTACAAACAACTTAATTTATACAAACTCATTTTACTTGGTTATTCATTTAACATTACATTATTCTTTTACATAACATCTACTTTATCATCTTTTTTCAAATGATTTATAAAACAAAACATTTTACAAGGATCATGACTGACTTTTGTTAAACAACATTTTTTTCCAAACTTATAAGTCATGAATCCTATTTTCACAAAACCTATGTATCTCACAGGCATTTTTATGCTGACGTACCTATTTTCACATGTGTTTCAGGAAATGATGCATAGGATTGATCAAGATACACTTAGGAGGACTTGGGCCTTAGTGACATTAAAAGATACAAGACTAGTTAATTTTGTTATGTTTCTTTGTTGTTAAGACATTGTAACTCTTTTAAATCAATAAAACAAAATTTCAAATTTCCATGTGTTATGAAACAATGATTCTGTTACAACACTCCCCGAAGTTTCCGCCACGCTTTGTTGTTTTACGTGGTCGGGGTGTGACAAAGGAGGCATTTTTTTGTCTATGGTTATAGTGGAACTGGAAAAACCTTTTTATGGAAGACTTTGGCTTCAACTGTTTGATGTAGAAATGGAATAGTTTTAAACGTGGCTTCAAGTGGTATTGCTTCGTTATTACTTTCCCGTGGAAGGACAACTCATTCTCGGTTCCATATTGTCACACCCCGACCACGTAGAACAACAAAACGTGGCGGAAAACGTCGGGGAGTGTTGTAACAGAATCATTGTTTCATAACACATGGAAATTGAAATATTGTTTTATTGATTTAAGTAGTTACAATGTCTTGACAATCAAAGAAACATAACATAAATAACTAGTCTTGCATCTTTTATTGTCGCTAAGGCCCAAGTCCGCCTAAGTGTATCTTGATAAATCCTATGCATCATATCCTGAAACACATGTGAAAATAGGTACGTCAGCATAAAAATGCCTGTGAGATACATAGGTTTATGAAAATAGGATTCATGACTTATTGTTTAAGAAAATGTTTAGTCATGAACCTTGTAATTTGATTTGTCTTGTAAATCTTTTGAAAAACGATAAGATCAGATGATATGTATAAATAAGAGAATAAGGTATGGTTAAATGAATAACCATATAAAAATGAGTTTGTATAATTTAAGTTGTTTGTAAAACAATGTATTGTGAAAAGTATGTTATTTGTATAAAATGTTATATGTCCAAATTGAAATGATTCAAATAACGCTACGATATGTAATACCATACAATCACTTATATATAGGAAGTACCAGCGGCGTATCCACCATGCTTGTATCATATTACACACGCCTCGTTACTCAAATCACTTACCCAAACAAACCACCGATGTAAGATGTCTATGTTTAAAACAATTGCCAAACGTATTGAATAATATGTCAAAATGTTTATATCAATATGTAAATCATGTAATGTATATCCAATGTCAATAATGTTTATGTGTCAAATGTAAATCATGTAATGTGTAACCAATGTCAATAATGTTTATGTGTCAAATGCAAATCATGTAATGTGTAATCAAAATGATATGTATGGCTAGTGAAATATATCAACTAAACCATATGCACAAAAACAAAGTATTGAAGTAAAACACGGTTTAAATCAAAGCTATGTTTTGTGGAAATGCATGCTATACTGATACAAATATCTATGCGGTATTGTGAGAATGCATACATCCAAGCCTTGAGACTGTGGCGATAAACCCTTAAACAAATTAAAGGTCTATCTTGTTGTAAATGCATATCGAATTCGGTCATTCCTTTCATCCCCACCTACCCAGGATGTCCGGAACGGGAGTTGTCAATTCCTATGGTACCACTACCTACTAACGAACGGCGTGATCGGTGTTAATGAATGTATATTGATCCATCAAAACAATCCAAATATCATATCAAAATGTAAGCATGTGATGAAAACAACTGTACTAAGTGTGCAACAAATGAACATACATAGCATGTGATGTGATGTGAAACGATGTACTAAGTATGAACTAAATGGACATACATAGCATAAAATGCAATGTAAGACAATGAAATCATGTACTATAAATGTACTAATGAACATAGCAAGTATATGATGTGAAAACATGGAAAGCACGAAAGTAACAAGTAGGCACATGTGTTCCACCCCAAAATGTTTGGAAAACAGTAAAAGAGGGGTCTATGCACTCACTTGAGATTGCTCAGAAGTCCTAAGATAACCACCAAGCAATGCTAGAGATCACGGAATCAAACGACACCTAATATAGGTAACTATGTTAATAAACCGGACCTAATATCGGAGGATCGGATAGAATGAGGGTTCGTAAACCAAACGAGTATGGAGACTCGTGTAATATAATTTAACAAAGCCCACATACTAAAACGAAACTTAACCTAAGTGTTTGTGACCCATTACGACCCGTTTAGGTAGATTATGCTACTTTAACGCGTCGTTCGCGTAAAACACGTTCGGAACGCCTAACTAGTCCTATGACAAGTAAAATATGCCTTAACATGTCTAATATGGTTGTCAAATCAGTTTAGATGTCAAAAGTTATGTTACATACGTTTAAAACGAATTTTGGCATTAAAGGGGTATTTTGGTAATTTACCTAAGGCATATAAACTACCTATCATACAACTACTTAAACGAAGCGACCATAAGGTATAACCTCGGAAGGTTATTCCCTATATGCTATGGTCACCTAATGTGTTTGGTCGGATCCTAATGATCGACCAACTGGGTCGGGTTCGAAGGTATAAGCGATTTATTAGATCGCTTACCCTTACGACCCTAGACAACGTGGTAATCAGTAGGCATAGTCACAAGGGACTATAACCATCGTGATTACAATCACGTTGCGAAGTTCAAACGAACTTCGCATTGACCATAAACTGGTCAATGCAGAAAGCCAAACAAAGTTTGACTTTCGGACTCGAAAAGCAATAAAAGAACGAAGGAACACTTACGAAGGGTCCCCGAATGCTAATCTAGATCAAAATAGCTCAGGTATGAAACAAAGGTTTCAACTTAGAGCACAATTGATCAGATTCTTGTGAGGAATGAGTGAAAATGTGATGGGTATTTATAGATTTCGGTCCACCGTTAGGATCATTTCTTGGAAAAGGGGGCACGATCTAAGCCGTACACTTGTTGGAAAGTTGTGGTAACTCATTTGCCATCCACCATAAGAGTTTGACACTTGGCACTTGGCCTTTGGGGAGTGTTAAGGGCTGTTAAAAGCTGAAAAAAAATGTTTTGCTGCATCTGGCCCCTGTTTACGGACCTAGTTTGGCAGATTTACAGTTTCAGTCCCTGCAACCTCAAAACTTGGTTTTCGATGCGTTTTTTGACACGTTTAAGCCCCGTTAACCCCATTTCAAAGCTCTAAAATGAAGTTAAAGTATAGGGAACTTAAAATGTGTTCAAAAATATCTCGGGTGTCGGTTCGTTTAGCCGTACGGTTACGTTGTTCGGTTAAATACGACGGAAAGCGCATAAGCGCGAAAAATGATCCAAATGGCGTGACAAATGGATTTTTCTTATGCCAAACACTAAAATAAAATATTTTAGTGCTTACATAAATTTTTGGATGTCCGGATCTATTCAGAACGTAAGTTATGCGCGAAAATGCAAACTTGTGCACTTTTTCGACACTTTTAGTCCCTGAATGACCCCAACAGTTTATTTTAGCATACCGAACCCCTCAAAGCCTATTTATAAGCTATGTAAAGGATATTTATGGTATGTTTAACCTATGGTCATGTTCCGGAATGTTCGTTACAGTTCAAATTGGCATACTTTCGCAGTTTGTCTAGTTTAGTCCCTGTAAGCGAATTAACTTGTTTTTGCCATTCCAAAGCCTTCAAAACTTATTTCTAAGTTATGTAAGGGTTATTTAAGGTATGTTAAGTATATGTTGATGTTCCGGAGCGTTCGTTGCATTAAACGGGTTATATTTACGCATCAGTGCGCGTATAACCTTCTAGAAAGCGATTTAAAGCTTGAAATCGAACAAGAATTGATAATGTGCAAAGGATACACATATTTTTACATGTCCCAAGTATGAAATACAATATTTCATTGATACAGTATTTGTTTGATGGCCGTGGAGGCACAGGTGTTACACATATCCCCATTAATCTAACAGAAGATTCAATGTGCAATATTAAGCCAAATAGTGATATTGCCATATTATTAAAGGAAACCCAATTAATCATATGGGACAAAGCACCGATGGTACACAAACATGCCTTTGAAGCTTTAGATAGGACGATGACCGACGTATTTTCGGAAGGTAGGAGTATTCGTTCGGATATTCCTTTTGGAGGTAAAGTTATTGTATTTGGTGGTGACTTTAGACAAATCCTACCTGTTATTCCTAATGGTACTAGACAAGAAATTGTTAGTGCATCTTTAAGCTCTTCATACATATGGTCAAAATGCAGACTGTTACGGCTGACTAAAAACATGCGTCTAACTATTGGAGCTGAAAGTTCAAATATGGAGTCTATCAGAGAATTTGCAAAATGGCTTATTGATATTGGTGAAGGAAACGTTGGAGATGATAATGATGGTGACGCCATTATAGAGATACCAGATGATTTACTAATCACCAATATTTGTGACCCGATAAAAAGTTTAATTGACTTTGTATATCCTTCAATTATTGAACAATTTAGGATTCCTGGATTTTTTCTGAGCGAGCAATTCTAGCACCCAAAAATGAGGTAGTTCATGAAATTAATGATCGATTGCTTTTGTTATTTCCTGGTGATGCGAAAGAGTATCTGAGGTCTGATAGTATATGTCAAACTGAACAAATTCTTGATTCTTTTCAAGAAAGCTTATACTCAATAAAAAATTTGAATGCTCTTAAGATTTCTGGCTTGCCTAATCACATATTAGTTCTTAAAGTTGGTGCTCCTGTGATGCTTCTTCGAAACATTGATCAACAGAAAGGGTTATGTAACGGTACAAGGCTTCAAATTACTTTTCTTGGTAAACAAGTTATAGAAGCTGAAGTAATATCTGGTGGTAACATTGGCACGAGAGTTTTTATTCCAAGGATTAATATGATCCCGTCTGACAAAAAAATACCTTTTCAATTTCAACGAAGACAATTTCCTTTATCAGTTTGTTTTGCCATGACAATTAACAAGAGTCAAGGACAATCGTTATAAAAGGTTGGTCTTTATTTGAAAGATCCTGTCTTCACTCATGGTCAGTTGTACGTTGCATTATCAAGGGTGAAGACCAGAGAAGGCGTGAAAAAAATACTTATATTCGACGCTGATGGAAAACCAACAAATAAGACTTCTAATGTTGTTTACAAAGAAGTTTTTACTAGCTTGTAATCATTGTTTTTTCTGAGTTTTAACTTCCACCGTTCTAAGTATTGTTGTATATATATTTTCTTAATTACTATTTTGTTTAAATTTTATTTGGTTTAAAGTTTATAAACTCTATTGTGTTTCGCATCTCAGAACAATGTGTGATAAATTTATTCATAAGTAATTTACAACGCAGACAATTCTGAAGATCCCCGTGTTCACTATCAATATGGAAGAAAATTATACCGGATTTAGACTGCATAAGAGGCTACGAACTTATCAATTTAAACCTACACCAGCCAAAAATATGTTTCACCAAAGTCAAACCACTGTTTGACCAAAGTCAAACCACAGTTTTACCAATGTTAAACAACTGTTTGCAAAAATATGATTCTTAGTGTTTCGAAAGTCTGTTTTACCAAAGTTAAAACACTGTTTGAGCAATGTTAAAACGCTGTTTGACCAAAGTCTGTTTGACCACAGTCAAACTACTTATGTTAAAAACTAATTATAATAGATAAAACACTATTTGAGCAATGTTAAAACGATGTTTGGCCAAAGTCAAACTACATATATTTAAAGCTACTTATAATAAATAAAACACTGTTTGAGCAATGTTAAAACGTTGTTTGACCAAAGTCAAACTACTTATGTTAAAAGCTACTTATAATAGATAAAACACTGTTTGAGCAATGTTAAAACGCTGTTTGACCAAAGTCTGATTGACCAAAGTCAAACTACTTATGTTAAAAGCTAATTATAATAGATAAAACACTGTTAATGGCTTTGCAAAAATATGATATGTTAATGAATTTGCTATAAGAAAAATTATTTTTATTTGTTAATTTGAATACCAAATCAATTCAACTAATCATCCACTTTACTCTTGTCTCTCAATGTAAATGTAAATAACAAATTCAATAAGGGGTGTATGTGTAAATATTTTTCATCAGTTGAAAATATGGGAAGAGAAAAACACAACCATCATTATTTCTTCATCATCATTACACTTACACATCAAACATCTATCATCTCTTCTTTTAAAAATTTCTTATTCCCAGTCATTTTCTAGTGTTTCAACTTTCTTATTCTCCGTCTTCTACACTTCAATCACCTGAGGTTTTATTGTTTTTTCTTCAGCAACTGGTATGTACATTCATATTGTAATGAACTTTATATTGTTTAACCGATCTTAATTCAAATCCTATCTTGCTATTAATACGATTTTAAACGTCTATTGATATACATTCAAGAAGGGTTTACTTAGGTGTTTGAATCATTTGTTGAAAACATGTTAAAATAGTTATTATTTGCAGAAAAATTTTAAACTCATACTCTGTTTCTATGATTAATTTCACTACGTACTCTGTTAATACAAAAAGTTAGTGTTCATTTTCGAAGCCAACTTTTTAATTACAATCTTTTAACATCTTTACTGATTCAGGTTTTATGATGTATACTACATTTGTCAAGTTTCTTGATAACCCAGAATCTTTGAAACTGGTATGACATGTTTTTACATACATAATTTATTTTTATTGAGATATATATTTAACAGTTCTTATGGTTTATATTTTATTACACTACTTAAAAATTATATACAGGATGTACCTATATTCTTTGCTATTCAAAAGTGGGGAGATTGTTGGCAAAAAAATAGGTTGCGAATCTATCATGAGTCTGGTAAAAATTGGGTTGTGAGGGTCAGAACAGAAAATTCAACGCCAATAATAACTGACGGTTGGGACAATGTTGTTAAAGATTTTAATCTGCCGAGGGATACTTTGTTGGTTTTCAAACCGTTAGGTGATTTTGGGCTTGAACTTTCATGTTTTGTTGATGGCATGTGTGGTGAATCTTATTTCACGTTTAATCGTTATGCAAGATTTGGTTTTACGGTATGAGTATTGATCTTAACTTGAATTCTTTTGCATCTTTAACGTGTCAACACTTATTCTCATAAGTTACATACTTCACGTATAATATTCATTATTTTTAATTTTATGCAGGTAATCGAAGACTGCTTCAATAAACAATTTTACGTAAACAGCCCACCAAATGGCAAATTTCAAATCTGTTATAAGGGTTCCTATTGGAATGTTGAGGCGTCTAAGGTTGATAACAACTTTGTATTTGCTAGAAGATGGGCGAAAATGTGCAACGATGTTGGGATACTGGAGGATGATTTGCTTGTGTTTAGTAGAATTGATGATGTTGTTTTTGAGGTAGTAGTTTATAGAGATGAGACTGAGATTTGCTTTTTGAAGAAACCTGAATCTGACGATGATAGTGTACTTGAGATATCGAAGGCTGATTATGTTGAGAATGCATTCAAGGTACGTAAGTATTTAGCATTAGCAGTAAAGGTTTTAATTTTTTAGCATTATATTAATTATTTCATTAATGTTGACCAGGACATCTATGAGGATGAAGAAGTTGTGTCTGTAGGTGAAGGTAGAACCGTTACTCAGGTACTTACTAAATTATTAAAATTATTTATTTTTAATTTAACACATATTAGAATTTAATGTTTTTACAACTATTAGTAATGATGTTTACTGATGTTATATTTATACAATAATGTATTATTTAGAAGAAGTTACCAACCAATGCCGAATGCACGTCGAAGAGATGCATGTCTTCACTATTGAACAAAACCCAAGATGTAAGTTTACCATCTTAAAGATTGTTATATTACTATTGTTATTAAAGTTAGTCTATGACAACAGGTTAATAAGAAAGGTAAAGTTACTTCTGAGAAAAAGGAGAAGATCAAGAATAGGACTAAGGGAAATGCTGCCTTACCTGTCGACACAAGTGATCATATTGGATGTTCTTCATCTGCTCGTAAAGTTAAGGTATCTATACTTGCGAGTTAATTAGTATATGTTATATGAACTGTTTTTTTGTGTGTGCATATATTCAACATTCCTTTAATTCACATGTATATGTTTACTTTTTCATCAAGGGGAAGAGGGCCGCCAATGTTCAGAAAAAGCTTAACCATAGAAATAAGATTGCAAAGACTGCAAAAAAAACATTCTGGACATTTTCTTGACCTTGAGTTCTTTCATTTTGATCGCAAAGGAGACTATAGGCTGGTATACCATTTTTTATAACAAACTAATGATTTATGTTTATTTGTCTGACTATTATTTTTTTCCACACAATACATGTAGCGTCTTCCTGCTGAAGTTTCCAGACGAGCAGGTCTTTCTCTTGATCTTCATCCTTTGAAAGTTCAAAACATGGTTGGAGTTGTGAAGGTTTATCATGTTAAGTCGGAGTTAAATGAATTGAACCCACGTTATGCGTTGGACGGTTGGCGAAACTTTATGACTGACAATAACTTGAGGTTTGGTGATATGTTGCACTTCACATACGTGTCTTCGCAACAGAAGATCGTATTAAATCAAGTTGTCAGTTTAACAAAGACATTTAAGTATGTTCTGATATCAGATACTATAACTATGAATTTTTTGATGGTGATGTTGTATGTTTTTTTTAAATTATGTATGGCTAACATGATAAAACACTGTTATTAGCACTTTATGTTTTATATATAGATGATATGATGTTTCTTTTTGATAATAGTAACTGTAATGAAGTAGAAAATTGGTTTCTTAATTGCAAATGTGACATTCTTCTGCATTTATGGGCTTATGAATTCAGAATAATAGATGGATATATATGACTGTATTTGGCATGATGATGTTGTGTTTCATGTTGTAAAAACCAGGGAATTGTCAGATAATATATTGCTTTGCCCGATTAGATTATGTGTTAAATTATAGTTCTTTAAGTTATTGTTTCATTTTCTTGAATTCTATGTAATTTTGTAAAGAAGTACAATAACAAACAGTGGTTTGAACATCTGTTTGCATTTTAGTCAATAGTTAATGGAAACCCATGTTAGGTTGAACAGTGTTTTGAAGAGGTAAACACCGTGAGAAGACAGTAGATCTTATTAAGTTAAACATCTGTTCAGGCTTAAACAGATGTTTGGCCTTTAACAGATGTTTGGCCTTTTATAACAGAGGTTTGGACTTAAACAATTGTTTGACCTTAAACAGATATTTGGCCATAAACAGATGTTTGACCTTAAACAGATGTTTTGCCTTAAACAGATGTTTCACCTTCTATATCAGATATTTGAACTTAAACAGATGTTTGACCTTAAACAGATGTTTGGCCATAAACAGATGTTTGGCCTTAAACCAAACATCAGTTTAAGGTCAACATCTGTTTGACTATTGGTCAACATTTGATTGATTTTTGGTCAACATCTGTTTGAATTTTGGTCAACATCTTTTTTTGTAAAGAAGTACAAAAACAAACATTTTTACAAAATGCCAAATCACCCTATCATGTAAGTGCATTGAAGTAAAAGTGGAAATGATATTATTCATGTGGTCCTGTTGTGCTTTTGTTTGACCTCTAATATGGGTTCATGATCTAATCCGGTGATTTGAAGACATTGTTGTTGAATCGAATGAGATGGTTGATGTAATGTAGTCGTATTAATAACAAATAGTAATTAATATAACTAAGTTTCCCGAGCCCGGGAAGCAATCCTAGGTAAAAACCTAGTATATTATATTATATATATGAATACAAAGCTTTGATGAACAGTGATTTTGTCAATTTTTAAGTAATTTATTTTTACTTTTAGTAATATTTTATTTATTATTCATTTAGTTTTTTTAGTAATACATAGTAATTTATAATTCTTATGTAGTTTTTCTATTAGTAGTCTTTTATTTAGCATTCAATTTGATTATTCGTTAACTTTTTTTTTTGTAAAATTGTAAATCCACATTTATGTTTATTTACTTTTTAAGATTCCAAGTTATTTGACTGCGCATTGTGATGGTACGTTACTACCGACGTTGGATCGGTATCGGTATGATCTGTTACAGTACGAGTATGATTCATGTACTCAGTATAAAAATCAACATGTGTTGTTCGAACGATATCAATTGGTTCAGATTGTCACGATACTGGTACCAATATTCATTTATCGTCACAGATAGAGTTGTAAAATTTAAAATCTTTTGAAA
Organism: Helianthus tuberosus; assembly: GCA_030545235.1. Taxonomy (NCBI): domain Eukaryota; kingdom Viridiplantae; phylum Streptophyta; class Magnoliopsida; order Asterales; family Asteraceae; genus Helianthus; species Helianthus tuberosus. Next base: position 67,735,105 of record CM060434.1, on the reverse strand, counting down.
ATGAAAACGATAAAAATGAATACAAGTATCTGTTCCAATGTTGTTTGGGACTGTACGCCATTGATTCAATATCAGTTTATCAAATGAAAAAAACAATAAAAATAAATACAGGTACCGAACTGATGTTGTTCATTCAGTTTCGATTCAGTTAACTACGATATCCGCACGATATCTGTTATCAAACAAGAAACCATCAAAAGTAATAAATAACACGGCACTGGTTTTATTTGGTTTGGTACGGTATGGTAGCGATATGATCTTAGCTTACTGAAAGCAAAAACAATAAAAATAAATATCAATGCCGATACAGATATTGTTCAGTCGGTTTAGATTCGGTTTGGTACAATAGTAACACAATAATAGTTTTCAAATAAACTACAATGGTGAAAAAATATACATAAAACGCAAATAAACTAAACCGATATCAACTTTACTTGAACATCGGTACCATTATCGATTTCGTTTTTATTGTTTTCGATCGATGTAATGTTTTATTTTTCGATTACTACAGCGAGTGCCAGTATCGTAACGAATCGAATAGATACCGATCGAATGCTCGCTGCGAAGCACGAGGGAATATCACTAGTTCCTATTAAAAAAAATATAAGCTGAAGCATAAGTATTTGTACATGTACATAATCCCCTTATGTATCATGCTTAAAGTAATATGTCAAAGTGTTTATGCGATTTTTACGGTTCTGTAGTAAGAATTTTGGGTGTCTTTATTTACCTTTCTTTTTTATTAACCATGACAATTTGGGTTGTTGGCTGACAGTTGGGTATCACCAATTCACCATCATCAAACATAAACACATACCGTTTAATTACTTTTACATGTATATTTAGGCTTATAATATATTTATATTTTATTTACATGTATTTAAGCTTGTGTTTGATATCTATGACATATTTAAAGGTTGATTACCGTGCTAACGAATATATATTGTATTTGCTTCAAATATAAAACTTATTTTGCGTTATTTAATGTGATTTTTGCTTGTAATGTATTAGATTGAAGAGTAAAATGCCCGGATAGTCCATGTGGTTTTGTAAAATAACACCTATAGTCCTCAACTTTTGGAAATTACACCGGTGCTCCTTGTGGTTTGACAAGTTGTTACTCGGATAGTCCCTGGAGTGGATGTCCGTTAGTTTTTTCCGTTAAGTCCATCTGAAATTACCTATTTACCCCTCTCTTTAAAAAAACAAATCCACCCACACCCACCATCACCGTAGCCACCCTACCCCTTGGCCGCCGGGAACCACCTCCACCGGGCAAATTACATGTTTGCTCCAGGCAACCCCACAATCAAACATGGATTTGGGGAAAAGACTTGTTTGATATTTAGTAATTTACATAATTTTTGCAGGAAGCAAAAAAGGGTAATCTTTAAAAAGCCAAAGCAGAGGTTGAAGATGAGATCGAAAACGTGGCTTGCTGTAAATAATTCCCTGTCATTCCCTAAAGAAAAAGACGATTATATATATTAATTCAGATGGAAAATGTGGCTTGCTATGACTTTGGAAACCGCTAATATGCTAAATTGAAATCAACTTGTTCCTAAGTTAATGTAGAAATTAACGTGGGCAGAAGCATGTTTTAACCTGGTGAGTGTGGATAGTTCGTATCTGGAGGGATGTTTATAGGCGATGGTGGGAACCCAATCAATTTGTCATCGTTTTCGAGACACCAGACCTACACCATCGTTCAACTTGTACACCTCCGGCGAAGGGCAACCGTCTACCCAATCTGGACCGCCCAACAACATCGTCTAGAGGAACTGAGAATCGCAGTCCGGTTACTTAGGTTTCGCCGAGAAAGAGTTGGGGTTGGGGCGGTGATGCACGATTGGTGATGGTCATAAAACTCATCTTTTCGTTGACATCGGCGAAAAGGGGGTGAGGTTTGGGTGGTGCTTGATGGAGAAAGGGTAATGGCAGATGGTGGGTGTTTGTCCGGCGGTCAAGGGGTAGGGTGGCTATGGTGATGGTGGGTGTGGGTGGTGGTGGAGGTGGGTGGCAGGTTGTTTAAAAGGGAGTACATAAATAGGGTGTGCCTACACTTTTAATAATCCATATTTGTTTTGTTTAAAGAGAGGGATAAATAGGTAATTTTAGATAGACTTAACGGAAAAAACTAACGGACATCCACTCCAGGGACTATCCAAGTAACAACTCGTCAAACCATAGGGAGCACCGGTGTAATTTCCAAAAGTTGGGGACTATGAGTGTTATTTTACAAAACCACAGGGACTATCCGGGCATTTTACTCTAGATTGAACTTATTTTTAAATATGTTCTTTTGAAGTATTGAAAATAATATTTTAGAATACTCAATTTTGAGAGCTATGTATTAATTTTTATTTTTAAAATCGAGTCAAACCAAGTCGAGCCGAGACAGCTCGGTTCAAAACCGAGCCGAGCCCGAGCTTAGATTTTCAGCTCGATTTCAAATTTGAGCCGAGCCAGCTCGGTTTATAATCGAGCCGAGCCCGAGCTTGCCCTAGCTCGGCTCGGCTTGGCTCATGAACAACCCTATTTACATTTCAACAAAGTAGGTATACTAGTTCTTGATTTATTTAGTGAGTTAATTAAAATTGAACTTAGCAAACATTTTATTTCATATGTTTATAATTTTGAACATCATTTTAATTGTCATACGAGTGAGTGCCGATTGGACTTTATCCACATAGCTAAATATTTACACGTTATTCTCAGTTCACTACATTTTAGTCCAACTTCTAAAATATTCAAATTTTGACCATTAAACATAAGTCAATAACTTAAAAAAAAAAAAAAACACTCGTCTTGAAGCAGACAACGCGGTCCCGGCATCTTCACACCTGGCCACACCCCCTTCTTCCACAACCACAACTTCACCGTCCCTACAAAACCCACACACAACCGATGATCCTCTCAAACCCTAAACCCAATGACAGATCACAACCCGCCCGTCACCGGCTATCCTGCGCCCCCTCCTCCCAACGGTTACGCCCACCCTTATCCTGCACCCAACGGTCACCCTCACCCTTATCCACCAAATCACTACTTCAACGTCGCCGGACCCCCACCCTACCCCAACCACCAACGGCCCACCTTCCTCCGCCGCATCTTCGCCGTCTTCGTCGGAACAATCATCATCATCGGCACAATCTTCTTCATCATATGGCTCGTTCTCCGTCCACAACTCCCACAATTCCGAGTCCAAACCCTAACCCTAACTAACTTCACCACAACTTCTAACTCCATGATCTCCGGCACCTGGACCGCCGGATTAACCGTCCGTAACCCTAACACCAAAATCACTCTTCACTATTTCGATATCCAAGCTGCCGTGTTCTACAAGTCAAGCTCGATTGCGGTGACTAACTTGCCCCCGTTTGTGCAGGGGAAGAAGAATGAGACGAGTGTTAGAGCGACTCTCGTTGCGGTTTCGGATTATTTTGATGGGTGGAAGGGGATTGATAGGGAGAGGGGAAAGGGGATGGTGGAGTTTAATTTGAGGATGGTGGGTAGGGTTGGGTTTAAGGCGAGTGGGTGGTGGACGAGGCGGAGGGTTTTGAGGGTTTATTGTCCGGGTTTAGGGGTTAGGGTTGAGGCGAATGGGACGGGTGGGTTGTCGAGTGGTGGAGGTAAGGAGTGTGGGGTTGGTGTGTGAGTTGAAGGGTTTGTTTGTGGTGGTTGTATAAGATGAGCTTGGTTATGTAGGGATTTGAATTCGGTTTTAGTGGTTGTTTGATTTGATTAATAAGTTTTTTTGCTGGATGCTTTTACTTGTTCTTGACTGTAATGTTGAATCATTAAAGCTCTAGTTTTGACCCATGATCATCTTTTTGAACTCAAAAAAGTCCCATTCCTCGGATCAAGCGGTCTCTCTCAAAAATATATGAGACGGATGCATACATCGGGCACGACACTTCCTCGGATCCTATGCAGGGCATTGGGTTTGCCGTTAAATAAACCGTGATGTGTTGCTTGATCCAAGTAAAATCTTGAAGATTTGTTATTTTTTGACCCTTGATCATCTGTTTGAACTCAAAAGAGCGCCGCCATAACTAAACCATGATCTGCAAGTGACTTAAATCTCGAAGAAATGGTCTGTGATCTTGAATCATAAAGGCTCTACTTTGGTCCGTGATCATTCATCTGTACTCGAAAGAGTCCCATCTCAGATAAACCATGATCTGCAAGCTGATCTAAGTAAAGTCTTGAAGTGGTTTGTAATATTTTTTCTAGAATGGTAACTTTGACCATTATCATCTATTTGAACTCAAAAGAGTCCAATCTTGATCTAACTTAAATCTTGAAGAACTCGTCTGCGGTAATCTTGAATCATGGAAGCTCTAACTTTGATCAATGATCATCTGTTTGAACTTAAAGGAATCCCGTCTTAAATAAGCCATGATCTGCAATCTGATCTAACTTAAATCTTGAAGAATTGGTCTGGTTAAGAAGATGATGAGTATACCTTTAGATTACATGTCAGATAGTTATCTATATTTGGACTGTATAGCATCAGAATTTGCTCTCTTGTTGGCCCTGCAAATGGGTTGCAAACATGATGGCAATCAATAGTAGGTGTTTAAGATAAGTAGTAGCATAAAAGTTTTGCAATTTATCATATTAACTAGATTTTTACCCGTGCCGCACGTTGCGGCGGCAACGTCACGTTTGTGACTTTGCGTCACGTATTACGATAACAATATTAAAGTGTGGTGCCCACGCGTGACGTGACGCATTTTTAACTTTGTTAAACACGTTACATTAGTGACATTAACATAGTTAGGCATAGCAAAGAGAGTATAATGTCCCGCACGTTGCGGTATAAAGTTGTAAAAGTAGTTTAAGCTATTCAGTTTAGGTATTAAATAGAAAACTCACAGAACCAATTAGAGTCCCATCTTCCAAATTCGTAAATTAACAACAATGAAATAAAAGTATAAGGTATATATGGTAAATCTGAAAATTTACATAGAAAAATGTGGCATACCTTGCCAATGTCTTGAAGACACTTAGGAACCAACTCTTTCTTGAACCTACACAAAAACAGTAAATACACCCAAGTTGGTTTAAAATGTTACAACTTATGATATATAATATTTTGTTTGCAACTGTATGTATAAAAGTAATAACTTACTGAGATTGTGTTGATAATGGAAGAGCTACATATCCAATTTTCTTTCAAGAATACCTTCAATTCTCAATAATACCCAAAGTGCCCCTGCAACAATTTTGCAATCTTTAATCAACTTTGACACATTAAAAAATGTGACCCATAAAATATGACATGTTCTGACCCGTTATCCTTCCCAACCGGGTCAAACAGATTATGTGTTGTCCGGTGTGGATTTTCTCTAAATTATTTTTGGCGTTAGTTATTACCTTTCAACAGTCTATTTGTCGATCTTATCGACTGAGGATTCTGACAACGATCTAGTCGGTAGCAACAAACGGTCCAAAACCATAAAGGTCAAAACAAATCAAAATGTTAAAGAACAGTCTTCCTCTGCCGATCAATCAACTTGATCAAAATCATAATACAAAAATTGTTCCGACTAATAAAAAAAAGTTACATGGCAAGAAAAAAAGGGAAATACCTATAATATCCCCTTGGTACGGTAGCACAAAGTTGTAGTATAGTGTATATATCGCAAGTGGAGAAATGTGTAAGGACAATTATAAAAAAAGCTATCGCATAAAGGACAATTGTGTCATAAATCACGGGTGGAGAAAAGGTTACATGTGTAACATAGGTAAAAACGATGACACTAATTCACTTGAAAGTAACACGACAATAAACCTAAGACTAAAAGATAAAATAGTAAAATTAGGAAAAAAGGGCTCTGCAGACCTTGAACTCGGAACAGTTCATTTGGTGAGAACAGAGGTTACGACAGGCTCTAAATGGCATTAGTTCTAGCGATTGAACAACCTACTAAAAAGTAAAACTTTATTTAAGTTTATCACTTCCTCTTTTACCTAAGTAACAATATTCTATCTACTAAAAAATACACAATGATATAGCTTTTATGCGCACGACTTGCACTCAAACTCATCTTCTGAACTTACACATACTTACACTTGCACTTTCCGACGATCCTTCCGAGCTCCATATTCTCTAAATGTCAATTCCTAACATGGCTTAAACATGTGGTTTCGTCTGGAGCCATATTGAACACCTCATTAACTACAAATTGTAAGTGCTTGGTTGGTTGAAGATCTGTGTTTGTCCTATGATGGCACATAGTGGTTTTAGGATTTTAGTTGGATCTTCATAGCCTTCTTGGATGGCTATTTCAAAGCAACTTTTTTCAGCATTATGTCATAGTGGGGAATGGTGCATATTATTATATGGTGTTATGTGATGGTGCCATATATGACTGTATACGTTCAAATCTCAGAAAACTAATATACTAATATACATGGTATATTCCAATTGAATCTTCAAAAACCTCTTTTTGACTGTTACAAAACAGAACAAATCTCGATAAAATTTTACTCGTGTAGGTTAAACTCCCACATGACCACATATCAAACTAAAATCACAGAAATCAAAATATCAAGATGAAACTGAACATAAAAATTCCTTGATTTGAAAAGAAATATAACAAATAACCTTCGAATCAAGTCAAGGAAGAGAGAAAAACACGCAATTTGGAGAATCACCCCTTCTTCTGCTTACGAAACTCGTCATTTTGATACGAACAAAACCCTAATTCGATTTTAATTAAAATACACGAACAAAACCCCCATCTTACGTGATCGGTTTGATTTCTTGGTGGAAGTTGCTGACGCCTTTCAGGTTGATCTAGTCGCCGATTCGTCACCACTACAGAACACCATCCTCGACCATTGTGATGGTGGAGCTGTTCAATGTAAAGGGTGCGGGCGGTTCGTGGCAGTGGTGGACCTGTTCAGCGTACAACGTTCATGGTGGTGATATGGAGAAAGATTGGATGAAACAATTTGATTAGGGTTACGAATAGAAGGGGATTTCTCCCCGTATACAACAAAGGAAATAGATTTAAACAAAAGTCAAAGTTCACATGATTTGAGCATGCTCAGAACCACCGACATTTCTCTATAATATTATATAAATAAATACACATACTTGTATAAAATCCAAAAAGCTTTGCAAATCATATAAAATCTAAAAAAAGGTTAGTAGCATAAAATTTCTTTAATTTCTCACAACTCGTAGGAGTTTTCCCTTCATCTAAATCCTATATATATATATATAGTGTGAGGTTTATTGGGGAACACTAAAAAAGTGGAGAACAGTGGGGAACCGACTCAAACGAACTCCGATTGGACTCATTTCAGCGGCGTTGGAACCGTCGCGTCGAACCCTAACTAGGATCTGTTAACCCTAAATCATAACCCCTAAACCCTAAATATATTAGGGTTTAGCCTTAGGGTTTAGAGTTTAGCTTTAGGGTTTAGTGTTTAGCTTTAGGGTTTAGTTTTAGGTTTAGCCTTTAGGGTTTATAGTTTAGATCTTACGATTTAGCTTAGGTTTTAGCCTTATTTTTTAGCTTTAGGGTTTAGAGTTTAGGAGTTAGGATTTAGGGTTTAGGGTTAAGAGATCTTAGTTAGTGTTCGACGAGCCGGTTCCAACGCCGCTGGAATTAGTCCAATCGGAGTTCGTTTGAGCCCGTTCCCCGCTGTTCCCCACTTTTTTAGTGTTCCCCAATGAACCTTCTAAGGATTAGGTTCAAGAGTGAACACTAGTGTAGTTTGTGAATTGAGCGAACTAATCCTGGCCATACATGTGTGTAGATCAATGCCCAGGATTTGATGATAAAGTACACTAGTGTATTTTATGATTTGATGATGAAATCCTAGCCATCCACGTGTGTAAATCAATGGCTAGGATCTGTTCACTCAGTTCGCAAATAAATTAGTGTTCACTCTAGAACTCCACCCAATATATATATATATATATATATATATATGTATATGTATATAGGACAAAGATTCGTTAGGTGTCACACCCTGACTTTTGCGGAAGCGTGATTATGGTGTGACTTTATTGTTATCATTGCATTCAATCGTATCAAACAACTATATGATAAAACCATAGATTTGTCATCCATTGAATAAGTTTAAAACATAACAACATTGTTTAAAAACGTAGACTTCAATTTCTAGTTTTACACTCATACCAAAATGTTTATGAGTTCATTAAGGACTCGTCAAAAGTTATTGAATAACACCAAGGTTTGGAAGATGTGTCTCGTCCAGGAATAAGACATGCTGACGAAACTCAAAAGACCATGGATGACATCTTTATTTCAAACGCAGCATAAAACTTCCAACGCCCGCCAGATCCACTTATAAATTCCTGAAATACATGTAGTTTGAAAAACATCAACAAAAGTTGAGCGAGTTCATGTGTATGTGTATGAATATGCCTTTAAAGTATGTCTGTTATTTAACTTTTAAGTTGGTTTTGATCATAGGTGATTGCCAAGAGTGTTCGGATGAAGATCAAGCTCGAAGAAGAACCGAACACGATAAAGTTAAAAGCTTCCGCGCGGCGTTTCGTCGTAACTTTTAAACGACGGACTTATGTATATTATGTTGAAAACTTTTAAGTTGTAAAAGTTTTAGATTACTCGTATTTTCTAAGGATACTTAATCGTAATTACATGTTTATTTTCGTTATTTATACGAAAGCCTTTAAAATAATAACAAGAGTGTTACAAGTTGGTAATCAGAACTCAAGGTTGTTGACAAAATGTGTTCGGTTTGAGGCTTGATCGCAATCCGGTAAGTACATGTATATCAATGGTTTAGTATGATTAAAGTGTTGAGAACAACACATATGGTTATCGTGTAATACACGTTACACCAATAAAAACGATATAGAATAAATATAGTCAACGAAATTACACGCGTTGATGCGTATAGTAGAAAGCCTTGTATTATAATACGGGCATCCTTTAATGTTGAAATTACTAATTGTTGTATAAGTTTTAGTTGAAGGACACTCGCATATGAGGATAGCGAGAGTTTAACAAATCGCAGATTTGACAGAAGAACTGTGACCACCTTGGTTTTCACACTCGTATTTGTTTGACTTTCATTGTAACAAATACCGTATTTGGAATAAAACTTATTTGAACATACTTGCTTTGTGCTTATACATGCTTATACCAATACAAACACGTGAAACTATTGCAAATTTGTTGAGTTTTATGCTATTAAACAAGGTTACATAAACTATAAGGGCCTATTGTGACATTTTGTGAAATTACAATCTAAAGGACCTATTTGACATTCTTTGGAAACTTACTTTATAAAGAAAATTAATATATATTTTAGTTTTAAAAGTCCAAGGTTCATTTGGTCATTATCTCAAACTTAAACTCCAGAGACTAATGTTGATCTTCTTAAACTCATTTTTACTAAATATCCTAACCGGGTTAACTTTTATATAAAGGATTCTTCTTTAAACACTAACCCAATTAGTATACTTAACTGACTATTTCAGGGACCATTTATGTCATTTTTCAAAACTACAGGGACCTAAGTGTAAATTATCAAAAAAATCGGTTAAAAGGGGGTCTCCTATGATGAGAACCGGCCCTTGTAAGAATCAAACTCGTGACCTCGCGGTTGTAACACGAACGACTTAACTAGTTTATCCTCCGTCTCGAAGCTGATATATCTTGATTCATAATTCTTATATATACTTACTAGGTTATAACCCGGAAATTTTCCGGGTAGGAAAATTTAATTTACAACAAATAAAAGTATAAAAATAACACTTTTAACCTCTAAAATATCCACTTTCCCTTTTCTCCACCATAAATTTTTAATTTGGTTTCTTAAACTTTTTCTTGTCAAAAAGAGCCATAAAAACATACAAAAGCAAGAATGTAAAGTACACATGTATATATAGAGGATTTACATTGGAGCCTCTATTCTATATTATATAGAGAAAATAATAGAGGAAGCAACAAAAATACCATCACACATTGGAATCTCTATAAAAAAATTAAAAAAAGTACATAAGGCATTTGTTGGTCAATGCAATTGTCACCCATGGTTCAACCTTATCAAAATACTGTCGGAAACAAAAAAAAGAAAAAGAAAAAGAAACTTGATTCCATATGCGATATTTACAATTACAACAGGACAGACATTATATGATCTTTTTTTTTATACTAAAACAGATTTATCAGTTTTATGTGTTTTAATTCAACTGATAATCAAAGCACATAATCTGATTGTCGAAGCATATAGTCCGATTATTTCAAAAGGCATAATTCGATTACTTCAAGATACATATAATAGCTTTAAAAAGCAAACTCAAATGCTCCCTAAACTGACTGATGGGGTATAAAGTAGTACATGTTTATGCAGATCCAATGCACCTTTGTTTTCCTAAAATGTCTCGAGCAGAACATACATTCATGACCCATGCATTATACTCCACACATCTTTTACAATCCAAAGAGAAAATGAGCTTTCTAAAACTTAAAATCCTTTTTCTTCGACTTGCTATCTTTCTCATGCATCTTTCGCTTCCTCTTCTTTTCATTCTCCAAACACAGTAATCCCAGCAGAGTTAAGCGTTCATCATCATTTTAAAAATATATATATATATATATATATATATATATATATATATATTTCAAATGAAATAAAGTAAAAATATGATGCACACACCTCGGCAACCATGTCACTGAAGTCCTCCCGTTGGCTAAGGCGCTTCTCTTCCTCTCGGGCCTCCTCGTATCTAAAAAAGATCACAAAGATTAATAAGTAAACATCAAGTTTATGTTTTATTGTGATTTTATGCTGGTGACAGGGCAAGACTCACTTGGATGGCAACACATTCTCCGTGAGCTCCAACTCTTCAGGCTGCAATGAGACGTCAACCCGATCTGTTTTCAGACCTCTAGGTAAATCAACCAGAAAGGATTTGAATTAATGTTGTTCATGTCGGATTATCATCAAAATAGATAGATAGGTATTTTACTATATAACGATAATTATCAAAACCCCTTTTGACCCGAACCAAATTGAAACTTTTTTAGAATGACTTGTTTTGTCAGGCTTACGAATATACGTACCCTTTTAACAGATGGCTTCTCTTGCGGGGCACCACCTATCACATAACTGTCGTCACAAAAAAAGGAATAAAAATCCTGTTATATTGGTTTTTTTAACAGAATAGTTAAGAAAAACGGAGTTGAGGAACAAAATTTAAATAGCAATGCTGTAGTAAGTGAGCAACCAAGCATACAACAGGACTTATTGGTTGAGACATTTAAACAAACACTTGGTCTACATGATCAAAAAACCTATGAGCAAAAAAACCAATTTAAAAATGAGGCAAGTAATCAAGCATGCAACAGGACTATTTGTTGATGTTTAATTGAAAGAAATCTAAATAAAACACTTGGTTAGCATCAGAATACCCATTTGCAAAAAATGGAATTCAAAAACAAAAAGACACATGAACAAAACTTATAATGAAGAGTAAACTTCCGTTTTGCTCCCTGTGATTTGGTCACTTTAACGGTTTTGCTCCAAACCTTTAAAAATATCCATTTTACTCCCTGATGTTTCGGTTTTTTTGTCAGTTTGCTCCCCGCCTCTAACTCCATCCAAATTGTTTGTTTTTCCATTTTGCTCCCCGCAGGGAGCAAACTGGCAACAAAACCAAAACATCAGGGAGTAAAATGGCTATTTTTAAAGGTTTAGGGCAAAACCGTTAAAGTGACCAAACCACAGGGAGCAAAACGGAAGTTTACTCTATAATGAATATAAATAGTCAAGCCCAAGACAGTCATTTGTGGATTCACGAGAAACCGTTAGTAAACAATAAAGGAAGGAGAAATAAAAAAGATAAAGGATTTGGCATTTAGAGAAGGTACAAACTTCACTCAGGTGCTCTAGTAACCAGTATTTTCATTTTATATCAAATATAGGTAGTCAAAGGCACAATGTGTTTGATGAAAGATGCGTCTGGAAAAGCTATAAATTCATCAAAAAGACCAGTAGTGGTGCAAGAGATTGAAGAAAAACATATAAGCGCGCATATACCTCCTTAGCCAACACCTACGAAACCATAAAGCTGCACAAAAAAACCAAAACCAACTAACAGTACCTTATATACTTCACCAAACACTCCTCGAAACACTGAAATCACTTTGAAATAACGAATTCTTTTTAATGATATTTTTTTTAATTTGAAATAACGAATTCTTTTAAAATTCTATAGCGGAAAATAGGTCCCATTATTTTTTTCTTTAACTTATATCAAATCTAATCCAATTTAAATATTTAAAACATTATCATTAAGCTTATCATTTAAAACATTGGCATAACTCCATTGACCAAAGCTCTTAAAGGTTCAACTGTTCAAGTCATTCCCTGTACACCTCATGCAATTTGTTCTTTGACAACAGTTGACTGTAGTTTGTATACCCTATGTACAAAATGCAAAAAAATATGAAACAAGAAACGTTACTGGATCTTATTCTTCATGATTCAGAAGTCAGATATCGTTTCTCAAATCCTTCTGAAGCTTCGAGTGTTGCCTCTCCTTGGTTACATTACCTGAAATATTTCCATATCGAAAGTATCAACTAACAAAAACCAGAATGAGAAGACTCAAATATTAGACCAAAGTAATAGTTTATGTACCAACTAACAAAGAGTGTTATATTAGACCAAAGGGAGCAAGATTATACCTGGAGAATCAGAATGCGAAGACTCAAAAAACACTACCGATGAAGCCACTTCCTCATCAATTTCATCATGATTAAAAGATTACCCATTTGGCACCAAAACACCAAGTCGTAAGCCGTGAAACATCGAAAATACCATTCATTCTCCCTACCTTCAAGCAAGCAAAAATACCATTCATTCTCTCACAAAGGGGATTAATGCTAATAAATCAAAAGAACAAATATCGAATAGGTTTACTTACATGATGTTTTGATAATCTCGTGAAACAATAAGAAAGATAAGTGCATTAGAGAATGGAGTGCATAATCGATTGAAAAGCAAAACGCAATCTTCAATTGAGGTTGTACAGAAAATAAACCCTAATTAAATGAAACTTCACCCATACATCATCAAGCTATGCAAATTAATGGACAAAGACAATACCGATAAATAATGGATGATGAATCAACGTAGAAGAAGAACAGACGTGTTGATATCTAGGGTTTATCAAGGAGTGTACCTGTTTGTTGAATTGTTTGGAGAAGATGATGAATCCAATAGAGCGATGAATGTGAGGGAGGCTAGGGTTTCAATTGAGACATAAGCTTTTATATGATCCAAATGATTAAAGCCGGTGTGTTAAAAACCCAAATATCCGACCCGAATTAATGCCGGATCCCGTGTCCCACTTAAATGGATGCATAACATTGCTTCCCACCTAAATCTTTCACCATAACATGCCACGTCAGCAAATGGTTCCACCATCATATGCCACATGGCCCAAATCCTTTTCATTTATTAATATATATAGGAGAAAAATGCCCGGATAGTCCCTGTGGTTTTGCCTTTTTTCACCTATAGTCCATATCTTTCTAAAACGACCCGGATAGTCCCTGTGGTTTTCCGTTTTGTTCTCGGATAGTCCCTGGGTCTAACTTCAGTTACTTTTCTCAGTTAAGTGGGTGTTGAAATGACCAAAATACCCTTTCAGTTTGTTTTTCACCTATAGTCCCTATCTTTATCACTCCCTTTTGTTTTTAGAACCCTAATTCTCATATGTACAGACATAATCAGCCAACACCCTCATTGGAGAAAAAGAGAGCGAGAGAAGAGAGAGGCACCGGCGTGAACAGAGACGGAGAACGACAGTGCACGACGGTGTGGGATCTTTTCAGCAGTGACGAAATCAGAAATAAAGAGAGGGAACCGGAGAGAGGAGAGAACCGGCGGAACCGACGCCGTCTCCGACGACGGTGGAGCCGTTCCTGTGAATCATAACCCGCACACCAGTCATCACCATCAACCCCATTGCCGGTCACCACCGATACTCCGACGACACCCGAGGAACACAGGCGACACTTGCAACCACCTGTCAAAACCCACCCACCTGCAACTACCTGTCACACCCGGCGGCACCTGCAACCACCCTCCCACCAGCACCACCGCCCACGTGAGGTCGTCGGAAAAACCAGTCGAATCTGAAACCTGCAACTGCAACAACCTGAAAGTTGAATCAGAACCAGGTGAAGGTCACCGACTGGTCTGATTTGGCCTGAATTTGCAGGCTTCAGTTTCCTTTTGGCCCGATTTTGCTCCGATCTAGTTTCGTTTTGGACCGATTTTGCTCCGATCTAGTTTCGTTTTGGACCGATTTTGCTCCGATGTGGGCTTTGGTTTTGTTGTGAAAAGATTAAATCTTTGTGGGTGACTTGATGATATCCATGGTCTACTGCAGATTTGGGTTATTTTAAGAGATGATAGTTGATTTAAGGGTTGTGTTTTGAAAACATCATCGGCCAAGTGATTCGTCTTGATCTTCATCTTCAATATGCATCGAAACATCTCAAGAAGATGTGAATCGTTGAAACACGTGAATCAACTGGAATCATCGAAATACATTAACAACTGGAATCATCTTCATCTTTAAAACACTATTCTCTTCCAAAACTTATCATTGTCACATCTAATCAAGATAAACCTTTAACTTGAATCGATGAAGCATAATTTTTTATTCAGTTAGGATAATGGTTGGTGTTTAGTTTTTTATTTGGTGGGGTTTTATAAATAAAAATGAAGAAGATGCCCGGATAGTCCCTGTGGTTTGGCCTTTTAAGGAAAGGGTATTTTGGTCATTTCAACACCCACTTAACAGAGAAAAGTAACTGAAGTTAGACCCAGGGACTATCCGAGAACAAAACGGAAAACCACAGGGACTATCCGGGTCGTTTTAGAAAGATAGGGACTATAGGTGAAAAAATGCCAAACCACAGGGACTATCCGGGCATTTTTCTCTATATATAGATTAGAATTATTAATATAATTCAGAAGTCAAAAAAGGAATAAATCCCAAACAAACCGGCTCCTACAAGAATCGAACCCGCGACCTCTCAAAGAACAAACAACGTGCACAACCAGCTGATCTATCAGCTCGGTTGTGTTGAAATCATGGTTACATTATATATATAAAGACTTTAAAACAGATCTGAATATGTATATCAGATCTGTAAGTCGCGAAAATTGACCAAAATATGAAAACAAGTTGATTTTTGCTGCTCTAAAATGTCAAACATGAGACCTTAAATAAGTTCAACGTAAACGCCCAATATTTGAGACTTTAACATTCACTATAACGGAAAGTTCTTTGAAAAATTTTAACGTAAAAAAAATCAATCCACCGTTTTTGTTGATTTTGGGTCGATTTGATCGGCTATTTAAACTCCTCCGACTCCCACAAACCTCCTGCACCTTTCACAAGTCACAACCCACTAACACTTCGTTTTTCGACGAAACCCGAATCGGAAACGTTCGCCGGAGTTCAAAGTCGCCGGAATTTAGTCGGTTCTTCGTTTTAATCAATACCGGTTAGTTTTTATTTGTTCAATTAGTTCTTTTATGCTTGTACAACGATTCCCTAAAGTTAATTTAATTATAACATAGATTTCCCCGTTAAATTTTGATGTTTGACTTTCTGTTTGACTTCAATTGGGGAAGATGACACATTTTATTTCAATATATATTTTATTTAAACTAAACCTAAGCACAAACCACTAGGCTAGCCCAGTGGTTGTGTGTGTTTGTTGCAAGCATACAGACCCGGGTTCGAACCCAGGGGTCTGCATATCTTTTTAAACTTTGTATTTTTGATGTTTTTAACATTCCAATAATTTTTATAACATTATCAGACACTGTTAGTTTTATTAAAAATATAAAATTTGTCAATTTATTTATAAAATTAATTTTTACAATATTAAAACAGTTTATTATTAAATAATTAATAATAAAGCGATTTTTAGGAATTAAATTCTGAAATTTTCAGATTAATTATTTTAAGTGTTGATCTTTACAAAAATAATGTTGCTACTGATATTTTATATAATTTCAATATCTATATAATTAAATCAGTAATATTCAAGTTCAATAATTAAAAATGTTATTTTCAATTATTATGATATAAATTAATTATATCACTTGTACAATATTTTGCCAATAATCATTATATTTAATTATGATACTAGTTAATATATTTGATTTATTATTACAAATGTTTATATTAAATCGATTGTACATTTTTTTTGCAATTTAATTATTTATTATAAATAAATATTTTTTCATAAATAATTCCTCTATATCATGATCATTTTTCCGAACCCTCTAAACATATAATTCACAAGATCCTTCTGTTAATCTAAACACTATCAAATACAATAAATACTCAACAAATCCCGTCAACACTATACGACCTCAATATTGATACATTATTCTTGTGTATGTACGATTCATTAGGAGAACTTTGAGTCCTTATTACCAGACACCTTAATCTTGACTTGCGTATTCGGAATCGCTTGCAAAATAAGGTGAGTACATAGATCCCCTCTTTTTACTATTTTTGATTGTTTTGGGGTGATGCATATGTATCAAAACGATTTCGATGTTCTAACAATGGTTTCAAGACGATTGAGATGGTTTATGCTAAACTAATAACGATTTCGATAATGTGAACGAACTTGTTGGTGGTAATTACATAACGAATGACATTCATTAATTTCGGCCAAACCGACCAGTATTAGGTTATGGTACCATAGGATCCGACAAATCCCGTTATCAACTAGACCCATGGTTATGTGTGGGTTAAGTGGGTAACGACTGAATCTGATGATTGTTAACTTACTTTTGACGTTTGTTAATGCGAGAACGATTGGGAACGATGAACGAGTCACAAAGGTTTGAATGTTATTAACGAGACGACCAAAAGTAGTTTTCACAATTAAAACGAGAACGATTTGTACGAGAACGATTTTGAACGATTATGAACGATTTAAATAAGTGAACGATGAGTTATAACGAGAACGAGTTAAACGATTTTACACAACGAGGTTTTCTAAACGATATAAACCATACGAGTTTTATCACAAGGATGATTTACGATTTGGTTTACAAAAACAAATGTTTTGGGTTAAGATTCATGCCAAGAAGGTTTATAAATGGTAACCAATCTGTTTTGACTTGGTTATTCATTTTACAATACAAACATTTTACAAATAAAGTTTTCTACTGTCGATTAACGAAGTTGTACGAGTTATTTCAAAATGTAAACGAGCCATGAATCTGATACTCACACAAAAACTATGTACTCGCCGGCATTTCTTTGCTGACTTTGTTTTTACATATGTTTCAGGTAATGTTGCTTAATGTTGAATGCGAATAGGATACATGCTCACTTAGGACTGGACGAGGCCTTAGTGATTTAATAACGATGATAAACTATGTTTGAATTGCTTGTTTAAATTTAAGAAAATGTTTAATATTCAATAAAACGAAACTCTTGTATCCATGGTTTGAAACAATAATTCTGTTACAACACTCCCCGACGTTTCCGCCACGATTTGTTGTATTACGTGGTCGGGGTGTGACAAGAACGGTCCAAAGAGTATGCTCATCATGGACCTAAATCGCGTAACGGTCGCGAACAAGGCTAATGGCAAGAGAAGCCCGTTAGGGCAAGCATCACCAGGTGCACATTTCAAATTTAATTGCACAAATAGTAATATGCAACAAATAAGTAGAAATTGAAAGTTGCATATGTAGATTAAAAACTTGGAAAAACCCGAATAGAAAATGTATTCGGGATATTGTTTCCAAGAGAAACAAATAGAGGCATTACTTACATGGGGCGTGATGTGAAAACTATAAAAAGGTCACGCGTGTCATGTGTTAATCGCTTACTTTGGCCAAGTAAGTAGTGACATATGATACCATGAACTTCTTATAGCGGACACATTTACATCCGATGTAGTAAGGACGGGGTGAATGGGACAAATTAAAAAGTACCCAAATGAAACAAATGAACAAAATAGTTGATAATAATGTAAACGCACAGCCGGGTGACGGAAGCGTATTGCATTAGGATAATGAGCCCGAGAGAAGGGACAAGGATTAATGTAAATGATGATATAAATGAATGATCAAAAGAAAATTCACGAAAATAAGTCATCTTGGACAAAAGGGCCACGGTGAACAAAATGGGCAAGTAAAACCAAAGTATAAATGATCCGCCGGGTCATAAAAACAAAGGTGTTGCCCACACGAAAAAGATAATCAAGGTTGTTAACTTTAGTCGTGGTAAAGCAAGGATAACGATGATAATCGTCACTCATAATTAATAAGGCCGCCAATGGTGGTCACGTAAAGAATAAAGGACATGGTCGAATAAAAGCGACGGATTTCGCTAAGATGACCAAGTAAATCGAAATGAAGTCTTAATGCATACCGGAAGGGGTGCAATGATAACGATTTCGGTAAAACACCCGGTTGATGGGTAGGGAATTAAAACGCATGCGTAGACCGAGAGACGGGGACTCTGATGGAAAGTAAAAAGACTCGGGTTTTGAGTCATAACTAAAAGACGACAAGATAATGTAAATAGAAATTTTGAATAAATTATGTTCAACTATTTTAAAGTTGAACGGGTCGAAAATAATGTCATGCCGAACGGCATGAGTAAACGCAAGCGGGATAAAGGTAGCGTTAAAAGCAAAAGAATAATGATCCCGGTAATGGGACATAATCAAATACGAGTATATGTAAACTGGATAATGGTGAGCATAAGATAAACCGACGCATAAATGACGTGAGAAGTCATAAAGTCGGAAAATTGTCTGCAAGGAAACGAATGCAGCCTTAGACTACGGTCAAGGTCAAAGAAAATACCAGGGCAAAAATAAATTATCTTAAACAAAAACAGGATGCCTTGATACCAAACATGTATTTTAAGAATGACATGAGTAAGGAATGATCTACGGGATCAACCTAACCTTTGTGGTTATAAACAATGGAAAAGTCTACGAGACTAAAACGACCCACGAGTCATGACTAGAAAGAAATAGATTATAAGGACCTCGCCCTAAAAAGGTGAAAGCTTAAGGAAATAGCCTACGAGGTTAAGTAAAAGAACCTACGGGTCAATAGTGTAAGGTGAGGGAACTTGTTACGAATCCCCGCGTAAAACGAGAATGGAAAAAAATAAATTATGGGTTGTCAATTTCCTTGATATGAGTAATTGACATAGTTAAAGAGAAAAAAAAAACGTTAAACTAAAAATTCAGTTTTAGTAAGAAATAACGTTTTAACAAATATGAATACTATAAGGCGAATTCGGAAATAACAAATATCAAAGAGTATGGGTTTTAACATCGATAGGTGCGAGACGATACATTAGAAAAGAAGAAGTATGATAAAGAAACGTTGAATTAAACTTAAACGTGACGTGACACGCTCACGGACAAGAAAAGAAATATAGAAAATGATCACGTTGTAACGTGAGTTATGGAGTATGAAGTGACGGCGACTAATTAGTCTAGCCGGTAAAACTATTCAAAGTTAAGAAAGCGTCATAACAAATACAAGCACTTGTTAATATAACACAAGCGCGGGATAGACCTGTTAAAAGATTAACGAGACTAAGTGGTCAAGTGACAACTCAGTCAATAAAGATAAAGGGTTATGAGCTGTAAGTAACGGCCCGCGAGGCCTTACACATGAAAGACGTACGCGTCAGTATACATGAAAACTTTTGACCAAAGGAAACGGGAGCCTTGAAAATGAAACTAGATTCGTTTGATTAAACCAATGAACTACGTACATAAGGTTTCGGGGACGAAACCTCTTTAAGGGGGGTAGACTTGTAACATCCCAAAAACGGGTTTGGTAATCAAACCACGTTAATAGTAAAGACGGGTAAAATACCGTTAGTGGTAAAAATTAACCCGGTAAATATTAGGACTCAAATAAATAAACCTAATATTAATTAAAAAGGGGAATAAATACTTTGAGAAAACAAAGTATATAAAAAGGCCAAATTAACGGGACTTAAAACATAACGGGTTATAACTTCCCGAACCCGTTAAAGTAACTAGGAGTAACTAACCTAGTTAGTAGCATGTGATTAAGTAACTAATGGTGAGATATAGCTTCATTTGATCAAAATAAAACATGAGGGACTAATATGGACAAGTGGGAAACTTGTTTTATTAAAACAAAAAAAATACACACACACACACACATTGTGTGCGTGTTCTGATCGACCAGGAGGGTGCTCCAAGGAGCAAAACCCTAGTTCACACTAAATGACCAAATCGAAGCTCGAATCAAGACTCAAATCACTGCATGAACACATAAAAACGATCACCTAGTCATGGGGATCACAAGGTATGTTAAATTTTGCTATTTGGTGATACTTTGAGATTATGATGAATAATCATAATCGAAATTCTGGAATGAATGTTGAATCTATGAGTGTTATTGTGATTATATCTTGGTTTAGAAACAAACCCTAGTAGAAAATTTGATGAATTGTTGTCAAAACTAGAGATTTGGTAATTACCCTATTATGTGCTAAGTGGGTTTTATGTTAATATGATGAACACTCAGATTAGAATGTAAGATTGATGAATATTGAGGTTATGATATAAGTTCTTGATGTAGTTCATGAACACTAGACTTAGAGGTTTGGATGTGTTGATGTAAATCTTGGTAAAAATAACTAGTTATGAACTAGTTAGTAAATATGTAAAATTATGCACACTAGGTGTTTGTTAAAATGCCTAAATGAAAACTAAAGTGTTGAAATTAGAGCGAAAACGCGTATTTGAATGATATGGCGATTACGCGTAATATGAAGTGATAAGGGTTCTAAATATTATGTTGATTTAGACTTAATGTGGTAAACCTTGTGATTTAAAGTAGTTAACTTTAATAAGCAAAGTTAACTAATCATGAAGTCGAATAGTAGTTTCGACATATGAAATAAGTGAGATGGAATAGTCGTGAATAATTATGACTAATCTAACCATCTTACAATTTACAATGATAGTTTGACGATTAACAAGCTAGATGAAAGCTTGGGAACGAAGCGGGTCAAACGAAGCAAGAATGACGGAAAAGCATAATTTGGAAGTAAGGTAAGTATGGCTTACACTAGTCTTATATTTTAGAATATTCTCTTATCGTATTAGTTACGAATAAGATAAATACATAATTGCGGTATGATGTTCCGGCATGTAGACGCACGGAACAAGATAGTCGAGCATGACAAGAAACCATGTTGATGGTTTAAAAGGAGTTAAAATCGGTAATTCGATCATTTTATGACAAATGGAAAATGAAACTTTTGAATGGTTACCTTATAGGGTAAACCAAAATAAACAATAAGGGTAAAACGGTAAATTGGTCACGCGTTGACCATAACTATTGGTTTTGAAAGGCACTGTATGACGTAAGCCATGATAGGCTAAAAAGCACTAAGAAACGATTAATAAGTGAAATGACCGCACGGTGTAAACCGGAGCGAGTCGTATAGATGAGATGGTAATAAATATCATCTCGCCAACATAATCGGTCATTTAGACCAAATGGGTCAAAAGGTGAAGATATCACCTTTTGACAATACCGACTAATGATTATTGTCGAGTTATATTATTTCAGGAGTAAATGTCAAATGGGTATTAGCAACGCTATGGATTAGCGGTTACAAAAGCAAGGTATTAAAAACGGGTCAATATATTGATCCGCGCCAGGTATGTGAAAAAGGGTAACACTCATTTAGAATATGTGGTTCAATGAGTGCTAAAAGAAGTCAAAATAAACATTTGGTTACTTGATAAGTAAACCGAATGTTTTAAATAATGAACATTGCGTTTGGAAAGCTTAATGACTTTTCAAACAAAATCATAGGTTAAAAGAGGGATTATGGGTCAAATATACTTTCAAAAGTCCTTCATCGTAAATGATTATCTAAACGGACTAAAACGCCCTTATAAGCTAAATTGGACAAACGACCTTTAAAGGTAGTTTTGAAACGAGTTTTATGATCATATAAATAATTAGAATAAGTATAAGAAGCGAAAGATGTAAACCTTTGGTCAAATGACTCTATATGAGTCTTTGTCGTAAATTAGCAATCCGACGAGAAAAACTCGGATTATATAGATCACCTCATTAAGTCCACCACAAATATAGTTGTGGTGGAAGATTACTTGATAAGAAATGTTGTATAATAACGCTAGAAACGAATGAAAGCGTTTCATGATCAAAATATGCCTAAATACCCTTAACGGGTCAAAATACGCATATGAGCGTAAACGGGTTTAAGATAGGTAAGAGACCCGTGACTTGAACCTAATATGATAGGAATTATTGAAATTATGAATATCATGAGAATAAGGACCAAATAAACATGTTTGTGTGATATAATCACGAACGGGTCAAATTTGGTAAAAAGGGTAATAAGTCGAAGACTTAAAAGTCTAAAATTTCATTAATCCAGATATTGGATTTTAACTCCATAAGATGGAGAATTAAATTACGGACGCGTAGGAAAAAGAATCGGGTAAAACGGATTAAAAACGAGAGAGTTATGCTCGTTTCCGTGAAATCAGGTCATGCTGGGTATGTATAGCAACATAAAAGAAACATTCTGCCAAAATGGGGGCTAGGTGGGGCGTCTAGCCCCTAGGCGTGACGCCTAGCCCCCCCTGAACATGAAAAACGTTTAATTTTGTTTGTTTGACCCATATAACTTGTTTAAACTTGTTATTTAACTATCAAAACTAACTTTTAAGTTGGTTTTGATCATAGGTGATTGCCACGAGTGTCCGGATGAAGATCAAGCTCGAAGAAGAACCGAACACGATAAAGTTAAAAGCTTCCGCGCGGCGTTTCGTCGTAACTTTTAAACGATGAACTTATGTATATTATGTTGAAAACTTTTAAGTTGTAAAAGTTTTAGATTACTCGTATTTTCTAAGGATACTTAATCGTAATTACATGTTTATTTTTGTTATTTATACGAAAACCTTTAAAATAATAACAAGGGTGTTACATATACACATGTGTACATCGCATTAAAAACATGTGTACATCACATTAAAAACATGGCAAAATCAGATTACACATGTGTACATGCATTTAAATAGAGCAAGGATAATGAATTTAAAATAGGAAAGATATTATGGATAAGGAATTAAAATGGGAAATATGTAACAAATTTCAATTATTAAGATAGTGATTTAAATCTAATTTTTTTTAAATTACTTTCCTATTAAATTTATGAGAGAGAACTTGATTTATGCAATCAATTTAAGATGAAAATTACACAGAAATCAAGGGCCAAGATGAGTTCACACAGTTCACATAATTACCATCATGCCACTCATCTAAATCTCAAGATCATAGAAATCAAGGGCCAAGATGAGTTCACACAGTTCACAACTGAGGGGGGTGTTCACTCTTGAACCTAATCCTCTATATATATATATATATATATAGTGGAGGGTTCAAATGAGAAGAAAATTTTTATAAGAATAAAAAGAATAAGTTTTAAACCAATAGAAATGCTCCATTTTACTTCATTTAATATGTGTATTTAATGTTATTAATAAGGGCATATAGGTAAATTTATAATTGTAATTAATTAGCTTACTAATTAAATTTGTAACTCACTTTGAAATATACTCTTTCAAGATAAAATAATTTATGGTGAAGGACAATTTTCGACATGTGTAGGATAAATTTTAGTATGTGTAAGATAAATTCTAAAATGTGTATGATAAATTTAGATATGCGTAGGCTAAATTTCGGTAAGTGTAAGATATATGTAGGATAAATTTTGAAATATGTAGGATAAAATGTTTTTTGCTTTATTAATGAAAGATAACATAATTAATGGGATGAGTTATAAACTATTTAATGTTTTACTTTTATGCCCTTTTCTTCTTTTTCTTCTAATATTAAATTTCTTCTCAAATGAACATTCCCCTATATATATATATATATATATATATATATAGGGGACCGCTAAAATGAGAACCACCTCAAGTTGTAAGAACCGTGAGAACTACACCGTACGAGGCGAGGTGGACCAAATTTTTTTTTTCATAAACGTAGATGCGTGTATTATAAACACATTTGTAAAAAAAAAAAAATTCAAAAAAAAAATGTCGTGTGTGTAGTTTTGAGCACCACAAGTTTGTGTTTACGGGTACCGTAAATCCTACCGGAAAATTTACGGTACCCGTAAACACACACTTGTGGTGCTCAAAAACTTATTTTTTTTGAATTTTTTTTACAAATGTGTTTATAATACACGCATCTACGTTTGTGAAAAAACATTTTGGTCCACCTCGCCCCGTACGGTGTAGTTCTCACGGTTCATACAACTCGAGGTGGTTCTCATTTTAGCGTGATTCTATATATATATATATATATAGTGTGAGGTTCAATGGGGAACCAGGGAACACTCTTAAAAATTTAACTTAAAATGTTAAAAATGAATTTTTTAAACATCTTTTTCGGCGCTTCTCCTTATATATACTTGTAGGAGCATTTTTAATAAAAAAAATCAAAAACTAAAAATATTAAAAAAAAACAATTAAAAAAAGGCTAAAAATTTTTTTTTTAGAAATTTTTTTATTCGACTAGTTTCTCCTTCATTTTATAAAGAAAAGCGCTGAATTTTTTTTAAAAAAAAATTGATTTTTAACATGTTAAGTTAATTCTATAAGATATAACTGTTTTTAAACATTTTTTTTTATATTTTTAGTTTTTGATTTTTTTTATCAAAAAGGTTTCTACTTGTATTTATAAGAAAAAGCGCCGAAAAAAATTTAGAAATTCTTTTTTAACATGTTAAGTATAATTTTTAAGAGTGTTCCCTCGTTCTCCACTTTTTTAGTGTTCCCCAATGAACCCTCCCATATATATATATATATATATAGGAGAAGGATCTGTTAGGAACCACCCTTTATTGCGATAACCGCGAGAACCAATGTGAACACAACAAAAATGCCTAAAAATAGCTAAAAAACACACAAATTTTAAAAAAAAAATTTTTACCTGTAAATCGCTAATTTTCGCTACAAAAAAAGATTTTTTTAAATTTTAAAATTTTTTTTTGCTACTAAAAGTAACGATTTAGATGTAAAAAATATTAAATATTTTTTTATGTGTTTTTTAGATTTTTTTAGGTTTTT
The DNA here is from genome assembly GCA_030545235.1 of Helianthus tuberosus. Taxonomy (NCBI): domain Eukaryota; kingdom Viridiplantae; phylum Streptophyta; class Magnoliopsida; order Asterales; family Asteraceae; genus Helianthus; species Helianthus tuberosus. The sequence goes on along the minus strand of CM060434.1, from coordinate 67,709,894 downwards.
TGGGGGTTTAGTTTTTAGCATTTTAGCTGGGGGGGGGGGGTTAGTTTTTAGCATTTAGCTTGGGGGTTGGGGTTAGGTTTTTTTGGTGTGTTCACATTAGTTCTCATGGTTCTCACAATAAAGGTGGTTCTCAAATGAACCTTACCATATATATAGGGTTAGGATTTAGAGAAAACGGTGAAAAGTATGAGAACGGAGAGAACGATTATGGATCGTCAGATTAAAACAATCTATGGACTAGATGACGCGATGACGTTTTCGTAAATACCATCACTTTTATTACTGTGGCGCGCTTCATTAAGGGTAAAAAAGTCTTTTGACTTCTCTACACAAAACGCGATCTCATGAAATAAAACGCCATTAAAATTACCACCTTAACCTACAATAGCACACATCATCCTAATCTAAAAATGCTATTAGATATAAAATGCCAAACTTAATTATAATAAAATCCCGCGTAAAAAACCCGCCAAAAAGCATCCTATATATACAACATCTTAGATTTTCCATTAAAACACACAAAAACCCAAACGCCATATTTAATATATACAATTCGTCTTAGAAACACCAAAAAACCCAAACATCAAATATCCTCTAAACCAAAACGTTTATTTGAAATTCAGTTTGGTTGTCGGTAAGGTTTCGCTCAATGTAATGGACAAAATCCTTAAGTGTGGATATTGTCCATTTCATTGAGTAAAATCTTATTGACTTTATCCTCAACTTCCATCCAATTTATAACGCCAAAACATACAAAAACATTATTGAGGTTTGTTCTCAATAAAGTTTAGCTGTATGGGGTGGACAACATTGTCAGACATCTTTCTTAACTGAGGATTAACAATGTTGTCCATCTCATACAGCAAAACATTATTGATTTAGCATGATCAAATTTAGAGGTTTAAGGTACTTTTGTTTAGTGGCGTTCTTTTTCTCGGCAAAACGCTAAAAAGTTAAAAAATCAAACATCGTTCTTTGGAAATTCAAGATTGTTGGCTGAACGGTGTAACTCAATAACATTGTGCTGCATGAGATGGACAAATCTTCAAGAAAAAGAGGCTGATTTCAGACTTTGTGCTTCCACACATCAACAAAAAAACTACTTCAAAAACAAAAAATCAAAATAAATCATATGAAAGTCGAAACAGCCAGTTAAGATGATTCAAAAAAGAAGAAAGAGCTGATGACAGTGAAGATTTGGAAGATCAATTGTTTATATATATATTTTTTTAATTTTCTTTTTCAGTTGATTGTTATATAATAACAACGACATATATAATAAAAACGCCACATAGCCAAATGCTTGTCAAAACGCCATCATGCCATAAAACGCCCCAAAACTACCAAACTATAATAACATTCCTTTGGACAAGTATTATAAAAAACCCAAAAAATAAAAATAAAAAAAATAATAACCAAACTTGAAAATGTAACTAGAAACAGTAACTACAAAACAGTAAAACAGAAGAGAAGGAAAATTTATTATATTAGAATCTAAAACGCCAAACTTGAAAGATGGGAAGTATTACAGACTTCAGAGATAAAGCTTATAAAAAAAAATAATTACAAATAGTAACTGAAACAACGAATACTTTATTATAATAATGCACCGCCTAACCTACGCGCCAAAAAGACATCCTATAAAATGATACATCTCAGCAACTTCCATTTGATCAAACCAAAAAAACAAACGCCAATACTACTAAATACCAATCACTGTAAAAACGCCAAAAAAATAAAAAAAAAATCAAAGATAGCTAATATGCTTTCTTGAATATTCAGTATTGTTCTTCGTGAAGTTTCACTGAATGGATTGTTAGGTGAGGAGAGTAACTCAGTAAGATTTTGCTGCATGAGATGGACAAATCTTCAAGAAAAAGATATTGATGATAGTCATATGTCATTTTGTGTTCTTTGTTCTTGAAGAAGGCTTGGATGAGGAGAAGAGATCAATGACACTCAAGAGTGGGATAATTATAAAGATGAAGATCAAGTTGAAAAACAAAGCGAAAAACCCACCCACACGTCATAGATCTATGTCCCCAAACATCCACAAAAGCCACTTCAACAGACGAGCAGACAAAATAATCAAACCGATGGGTTTGTTAAGTTTTACATAAAACGCCATATATTTGGTGACAATTCTTGTAGTATTAAAGAAGAGAGAGACTGATGATAGTGAAGAATTGTGAAGAGAGATCCGATTAGGATTTTTAACTTATTTTTTTCGCTTCTATTTTTTTCCCTGTGGTTGTAATATAATTTTCCGATTGTAAAACGCCAAGATAACACAAACGCCAAAATGTATATAAAAAATAATAGAACAATGGGCCATCTTGTCTAAAACGCCTTGAAAACGCCATTCAGAGAGATATTCTGACCCCTTGGGGTTCCAATGGCATACGATTCGAAAAACACCATAAAGGCCAAAATATTAATACAATGAAACCATTAAAACGCCATATAATTATTGATTTTGGTTAATGCCAAAAAATCTTAAACCCCAAAAATAAATCAATATTGTGAAAAGCGGAATTGGAAAAGCGGAAGATAAAATGACAAAAAAGCCCATATGCCCTAATTATATTGCGCACAACGTGTTGGGCCAGGATGCGTTCTCACCGTTCTCACACTTTTGGGCGTTTTCTCCTGATCCCGTACTTATATATATATATATATATATATAGGAAAAGTGTACTGTACAAAATGGTTTAACGTACGCTATGTACGCGATGTGAAATCGCATGTTATAAAATAACACGGATGAAATTGCATGTGATAATTTTGATGAAATCGCATGTTGGTTTTTTGTAACAATTTCACATGTGATAATTTTGATGAAATCGCATGTTGGCTTTTTTGTAACAATTTCGCACGTGGTAATTTTGATGAAATCGTATGTTAAAAAACCAACATGCGAAATTGTTACAAAAAACCAACATGCGATTTCAATGTGGGATAAAGATCTGACGGCTGAGATGATCGCGTACGTAATGTAGGATAAGGGTGTTATACGTTAACCTATATATATATATATATATATATATATGGTAAGGTTATTGTAAAACAGGTTAAAAGTGTGAGAAGTGTGAGAAATATTGTGGAGATGACATGTGTCCTCAATCTAAATTAATTCAAAAGGGTAAACAAGTAATTTTATCATTGATTCAAAACCTTCCATAACCGCCACCTTATTTATAGGAACATGATTTTTTAAAAGATCTCTATAAAAACACTACGAATAACACTGCAACCACCATTCAGCACATATATAACACCATTCAATAATTATATAACACCGTTCAATAAGTATATAACACTATTTAATAAGTATATAACACCATTTTAAAAGATCTCTATAAAAACACTACGAATAACACTGCAAATCACCATTCAGCGCATATATAACACCATTCAATAATTATATAACACCATTCAATATGTATATAACACCATTCAATAATTATATACCACCATTTAATACGTATATAACACTATTGAAAACACTGCAAAACACCATTAAACAGTTTCAAAACACTGTAATAAGTACATAACACTACAAAAAAGATATAGCACTACAAATCACTATAACACACTATGAATAATATATAACACCATGTTAACCTATTATAACTCTGTATAACACTACAACCCTGTAATGGTGGGCGTCTGAAACAGCAACGACACGATGGAGGGTGGTCGGACCGGGGGCGGAGATGCGACAACTTAAGTGGTTCTCGGTGGGAACCGATCGGAACAGGTGGGTGGTTAAATTCTAAATCACACAGAGAGAGAGAGAGAGAGAGGGAGATAAGAAGTGAAGAAAGTGTGAAGTCTGATGAGGAAAATGATCTGATTGAATGAAACATACTGTCATGGTTCCACCAGAAACCACTCAGTTAATTTTTGAAAGTCCACAATTGACATTGCGATGGTGGCAAGATGGTGCGGCGGTGGAAAGGAAGTGCGACAATGCGGTGGTGGCAAGGTGGCACGACGGTGGTGCGATGGTTGTGCTGCGACGGAGATACAATGTCAATTATGATTCAAAACCGTTTCCTTATCTGATTTAGAATTTTATCTGATTTCAAATTCACAAATCTGGAAAGAAGAAAGAGGATTTGAAATTTTAGGGATTTGATTTACAGTTTCCTATTTCAAGTGGATATAAAAGACTCTATTACCCCTACAATTTTTAAATCAGTCCAAAAAATAAAACACATTTTACAATTTGGTCCCTATTGATCTCAACCATTAGATCAAAGATCTAATGGCTGAGATTCTTTCTTACCCTTCTCACACTTTTGGTCTTTTTTACAGGAACCTCAATATATATATATATATATATAGAGCCAGGATTATTTCAGAACTATAAATATTTATAGAACTCGCAGAACTCCTAATAAACAATCTTTTTATTTATATATTTTTATGTTTAGAATAATTTTATCATTTATTATGTGTATTTTTATAATTACATACATGTTAAGAGTAATTTTATCATTTTTTATATGTATGTATAATTAGTTATGACACATATATATAATTTTGGCAATTAAACATATGTAAACTACTTTTAACATGTATGTAATCAAAGAAATACATATAATAGATGATAAAAAGATCCTAAGTACAAAAAGTTATATATAAAATGATTGTTTATTAGGAGTTCTGTAGTTATTTAGAGTTCTGAAATGAACTCAACCCTATATATATATAGGTAGGGATCAAGAGTGAACCATGTTTAAATTGTGAAAAAAAACGAATAGATCCTGGCCGTTGGATGATGAGATCTTGATTATCGGATTTAAATGGTTTTTAAATTAATTAAAAAAATAAATTGATATATAATAACCAAATAAGGGCATTGTTGTAATTTTCATTCTCTCAAATCACATTGTTTAAAATAAAGAAACCCTCGTTCTCTCTCTCCAAAAGAAAAAAGAAGCGACGTCCATATTTCTACTTCCGGCGAATCGTTCATCATCAACATTGTCCACGACGATTACTATTTCCGGCTACATATCGAGGTACAAATCTATGTTGTATTTCGGTTTTGTCTTGCTCTGTTGTATCCGATTGTGTGTATTCTAGATTTTGTTCCCCCTTTTTTCATGTAAAAGGTAGGGTTTAAGTTCATTGTTTATATATAAAGCTTTCATTGTTCAATAAAGTGTCTAAGATGATGGATTTACTTTTGATGTGTGGGTTTTGTGGTAGATTTTTCCCAATTTTGTAAAACTTGGTCTTTAAGTTAGGGTTCATCAGATTAGACACTGTGGCTGTGTTTTTGAAACTTTTATTAATAAAAAAATCAGAACCTGCTATTATACGTGTGTGTGTGTATAAGCACTTTGTAAATGGGATTTATGTATGATACGACTCATACACAAAGCTAAACTCTGTTTTTACACATATGTATGACCTGGTATTATGCGCGCGTGTGTGTAAACACTTTTGTGTGGAAAGAGATTGGTCTTATGATGATAACTTGGTGAGATGGTTTATAGGGGAACATGCGTCATTATACGCATGTGTTTATACGTGTGTTTTGAATACCTGATTGTCGATGCATATGATGTCGTTCTAATGCTTCGTGTGTTTTTACACATGTGTATGACCTGTTATTATACGTGTGTGTATAAACACTTTGTGTGGGAAGAGATTGGTATTATGATGACAGCTTGGTGATATGGTTTGTAGGGAAACATGCGTCATTATACGCATGTGTATAATGGCAATAAAATAAGAGATACACATGTGTTTTGAACAGTTGATTGTCAATGTATATGATGAAGTTCTAATGCTTCGTGGGTTTATACATTTAATCGCAAAGGAAGAGAGGGCTGTTTGGAACTATTTGTTTGAAGGAGCAGAGGAAAAACGGTAAGTGTTTATACATTTAATTGCAATTCATATATGTATAACTAGGTTATAACCCCGTGTAATACACGGGTTAAATTTGTTACATTTTGTATACTTTCTATCAATGTAAGTATAGGAATGTAACTTTGAACACTTTTCTTTGTTTTGGTGAAGAGCGTTAACTGATCATGAGAAAACGGAACGAGCTAAGGCGGAACATGAAAAGAAGGAACACATGGAGGTGCAAAGAAGAAGTAATAGATGTGAAATATATAGTGGTTTATTTTGTGAATTATTGGGTTTGGTGTTTACACCTACGATTGGCCTTTTTAACTGTTTTGGTGGAAAACGTTTGAACACTAGGTTTGGGATGATACTTTATTCGGAAGTTTAATGTAGTATGATTACAACCGTTATTTTGGTAGTTAACTTGTTACATGGTGTTATTTTAAGTTGCTTTCTATAGCTTGAATATAATTTATCTCATTTAATAAGGACAGATTTGGATAATCGTCTTTTATCTTTTATGAACTTATGTGAATGATGAAAGCACATATTATACATATATGTAGTACAAGAAATACAAAAAAAAATAATATGCAGGTGGGATGTCCTGAACAAAAAAAAAACATAGTATGGGTACATATGTGTATGTAACATATACTATACTACAAAAGTTCGAATTTATCTCAATTGATGACAGGTTTGGATGATCCTCTTTTATGAACTTGCGTTGATAATGAAAGCACACATTATAAATATATGTATTACAAAAATAACACACAGGTGTAATTTCCAGAACAATAAAAAAATTATAACCGTTAAACTTGAAGATAAGGCTCGTCGATATATTGAAATAGGAAAAAACCCTCACCTGGCGATCTAATTTTTGTCATGTATATTGAATTCAAAATTTTGATTGTGCATTCATTCAATTAAATTGCAAGAAAGTAGGGATCAGTTATAACTCCTTTTGATGAATCTAAATTAAATTAAATTTAGTTTATAATTAAATAAAATATTAAATTTAAATGGTTAATGACAATCCTACCCTTATAATCTTAAAATTAAATCAACGGTCAAGATTGGTTCATTAAGTTCACAAATAATGAGGTTCACAATTGAACCTAACCCTATATATATATAGAGAGAGAGAGACGGGATCAGGAGAAAACGCTCAAAATTGTGAGAACGGTGAGAACGCTTCCTGGCCCAACACGTGTCACGCCGCTTAGAGAAGGGCGGAGGGGACTTTTTGTCCTTTCATCTTTCTTTTTTTAAATGCGTGTCACTTCGTCTTTCCATTTTTTGGCGTTTAATAAATACGCGACGTTTTTATTGTTTTTAGATCAGAATCATAGTAAATATTTTGGCGTTTTAAGTATTGTTTTGGCGTTTTTATTGTTTTTTAGATCAGGATGCAGGCCTTTAATGTAAAAAACATCAGTAATTTTCTTGATTTTATTATATCAAGTGTTTTTCCATGTAGGATATAGGCCTATAATGTGACAGACAATTATGGCATTTTGAAAAGATAAATAAATTTCAATTTTCCATGTAGTGGCATTAATATAACTATAATGTTTGGCAATAATGATACCGTCTCTTTATTTTACTGTTTCTTTCAATTTTCATCTCTCAATTAGTGTTGATTTTTCCAGTAATACTTTGTTTGCGTTTTTTGGCATTTTATATAGCAACATCGTGCTTTGCTAGCATTCGTTCTCACAGTTTTTCACACTATCAGGCGTTTTGGTGTTTGTAGTTTTTGGCGTTTTATACTCAATTTTTTTTAAAATAGTAGAGAATTAGATGATAAAAAACAGACAATTAGATAACAAACAATAGAAAATGAAAAAAAAATTATAATCTAATTTCTCATCCAAATCTTCACTGTCATCGGCCTCTTCTACTTTTGACATTTTTGGCATTTTGAACATGTTTTTGAATACCTTATATAGATCCTTATTTTCCTACATACCGGCCGTCTTTAGAAGATGTTTATTTTTTGTGGCATCCTTTATTGTGGTGGATATATACTTGTTTGATGACATGTTGAAGACCAACGCCTGCTCTAATGTATTGATCCCTTCATGCCATCAATATATCCATCAAGAACAAAGTGACATGATGTCATATCAGTGTCATCAGTCTCTTTATCTTGAATATTTGTCCATCTCATTCAGCAAAAGATTATAGAGATACCCAACTCAGAGAAGAATCCATTCAGTGAAACTTCATTCATATCAATACTAAATATAGCAGAATCGAGGTTCATTTTTGGCGTTTTTAAAGTGAATGGTTTCTAGGAAATATGGTGTTTTGTTTCTGGGGTTGTGATCAGTTGATTGTGTAGAGACGTCTCTCTTATAGGATGTTTTTGGCGCGTAGTTTAGGCGGGATTTTATTAATAATATATGATATTAATAGACTTTCCATCTCCCAAGTTTGGCGTTTTTGAATGGGTTTAAGTAGTTTTTGGCGGTTTTTCCATTTTTAGCTTTTATTAATTAATACTTCTGCAAATTACTTTCATTATAGTTTAGGAGTTTTTGGCGTTCTTACTCCATTTATGGCGTTTCATATGCATTATGACTGTTTGGCGTTTTATTAACATAATGTATTTTTTTATTCTAAGTTGAAAAATACATAGCAAACAACAGAAAAAGAAAATAAAAAAAATAAAAATAAAAACAATTCATCTTCCAAATCTTCACTGTCACCAGTCTCTTTCTTCTTTTGAATCATGTTCGCTGGTGGTTTGGCTTAGCCATGCTTGTGTTTTTGGGGCCATTTGGAAAGACAAAATGACATGAGTTTTTTGTTTGAATATGTATCTTCAAACAATTCGTTAGTGTCATTCGTCTTTTCATGCCATTAAAATATTCATCAAGAACAAAACACAGAAAATGACATAAGTCTGACCCCAGCATTTTTTTGTTTATGATTTGTCCATCTCATGTAGCAAAATGTTATTTAAGTCACAACACCTCAGGGAAGAATGCATTATCCGAAACTTTGGCGTAGAACAATATTTGAATATAAAAGAAACGATATTTGGCATTTTTGGCGTTTTACTGAGGAAATAGTGTATCTGAAAGAACCATTAATTTTTTTGGAATCTTTGATGTTTGAGTGTTTTGGCGTTTTCTAAGATGAATGGTATATAGTAGAAAATATGGCGTTTTTTGAGTAGTTGTGTTTGATGTTTTGGCGTTTGTAAGATGAATGGTATATAGTAGAAAATATGGCGTTTCAGGTTCTGGGGGGTGTGTTTTTATGTCTGGGATGTTTTTGTTTATATAGCGATGTGTTTTGGTCCGTAATGGCGTTTTATTCATCAGTATGGCGTTTTGGTATAGAGGTGTAAAGACGCTTTTACCCTTAATGAGACACGTCCACGTAATAAAATTGATGTTATTTACGAATACGCCACCGCGCCAATCTAGTCCATAGATTGTTTTAATCGGACGATCGATAAGCGTTCTCACACTTTCTACCGTTTTCTCTAAATCCCGACCCTATATATATATATATATATAGGGTTGAGTTCATTTCAGAACTATAAATAACTACAGAACTTTCAGAACTCCTAATAAACAATAATTTTATATATAAGTTTTTGTATTTAGGATCTTTTTATCTTCTATTATATGTATTTCTTTGATTACATACATGTTAAAAGTAGTTTACATATGTTTAATTGACAAAATTATATTTATGTGTCATAACTAATTACATATATGTAAAAAAACTAGTTTACATATGTGTAATTATAAAATTACATATAAAAAATGATAAAATTACTTTTAACATGTATGTAATCGTAAAAATACACATAATAAATGATAGAATTATCCTAAACATAAAACTATATAAATAAAAAGATTGCAGAACCCTACTTTTGGTCAGAACTTACAGAACCATTTTAGACCACCAATTATTTCTTTGTTTTAAAAATATATAAGTAAATAAAAAGGGTATAATAGTAATATGCAAAGGCTCTCACTATCTGCACACTCAGTTTGCCTATCTGCACACTTAGGGTTTAAATACGCTGCGTATTGGTCAATACGCAGCGTATAGGGTTAACCCTATACGCTGCGTATTGACCTATACGCAGCGTAGATAGACCATAGATCTCAGTGCCTGATAACCAATCATTGCACAGAAAACAATGTGTATATACGCTGCGTATTGGTCAATACGCAGCGTATATAAAAGAGCTGCAAATTTTGGGTCATTTTGGTAGGTTTGAAGTGTCAAATTTTTGCAAGGTTTATATACGCTGCGTATTGGTCAATACGCAGCGTATATAAAACAGCAGCAAATTTGTATTCCTGTTAGTAGGTTTGCGTAGGTTTGAAGTGTCAAAATTTTTCCCAGTTTATATACTTATAATTATCATTATTATTATTTGTATTAACGTAACTTTTTTTTTTTGCGTTTCATGTCTCTAACTGATTTGAAGAATTGGGTACAAGAAAACGGGAAAGAAGTATGGTTACGTAATTGTTACCCGCCTATCAGGGACCATTTTTGTAAATTTTTGAAACTTCAGGGACCGTTTTTGTAAATTTTAGAAACTTCAGGGACCGTTTTTGTCAGTTTTCGAAACTTCAGGGACCATTTTTGTAAATTTTCGAAAAACCAGGGACCATTTTTGTAAATTTACGAAACTTCAGGGACCATTTGGGTCAATTTTTGAAATTCTAGGGACCATTTTTGTAAAAAATGAAACTTCAGGGACCAAAGTGTAAATATATCAAAAATGGGTTAAAAGGGGGTCTTCTTTAAAGAACCGGCCCTTGCAAGGATCGAACTCGTGACCTATCGTTTAGAACCGCAACGCCTTAACCAGTTTATCCTCCGTCTCGGAGCTATTAGAATATGAAACTTAATCCTTATATACACTAGTTAGGGTATACGCTGCGTATTGATCAATACGCAACGTAGATAGTGTTAGCCTATACGCTGCGTATGGATCAATACGCAGCGTATGTAAGACTGATTTGACACTGATGCGATGATGTCAGGCACGTGAATAAAGTAGAGTGCTGTCTTTTCATCTTCCATTGCATTTATCACTGCTTTCTTGGCTCGCTTCTTTCATTCGCATTTCATTTGTTCTTCAGTAAACAGTTTACACTCCAAACCAAAATCATTTATTCTGTTTTTTGCTCAATCTTGTTAAAATGTCATCATTTTGGACCGATAATTATTTCGGTAATCGCTATTCTAACGACACAAGGGGAGCAAATGATGCCAATGAGGAGGAGGAGGTTGTGTCTGGAGTCCCTGTTGATCAAAAAACACAGTTGCCAGACTTGAACAAGACTCCCACTCCACCTGTTGATGAACCAAATTACCCGGCGCATCAAGTGTATCCGGATTACGGATACGGGTATGAATCTCCGTACGTGCAACAAAGTGGATACGGTGCTGAGAATGCACCTGTTGATGAACCATATTACCTGACGCAGCAATCGTATCCGGGTTACGGGGTATACGGGGGTGAAGGTGGATACGGATGTTACAGTGGATACGGGGGTGAAGGTGGATACGAGGGTGAAGGTGGATACAGTGGATACGGGGGGTGAAGGTGGATACAGTGGATACGATAGATATGGGGGTGAAGGTGGTTACAGTGGATACGAGGGTGAAGGTGGATACAGTGGATATGATAGATCTGGGGGTGAAGGTGGATACGGTGGATACGGAGGCTACGGTGGATACGAAGAACATGGTGGATATGGTTATGAGCCCCGTAACACATCACTTTATGAACCATCTACCCCGGGAAATCCGTTTCAAATAAATGAGGTATCACATTAAAATAATTATTATTATTATTGTTAAAAATATTATAATTATAATTATAATTATTATTATTATTGTTATTATTGTTAAAATACTATAATTATAATTGTTATTAATATTATTATTATTATTATTATTATTGTTATTATTATTATTGTTATTATTATTATTATTATTATTAACGTAACTTTTTTTTAGCGTTTCATATCTCTAACTGATTTGAAGAATTGGGTACAAGAAACGGGAAAGGAGTATGGTTACGTAATTGTTACCCGCCGATCGAAAAATATTGGCGGTACTACTGGGATGGTATGGCTTGTGTGCGACCGTAGTGGTGAGCACCGTAGTAAAGCAACAGTTAGGAAAGCTGGTAGCAAAAAAAATCGGTTGCCCATTTTCATTACTCGCCATCCGGGACGTGACGAATGACACGTGGGAGTTAAAAGTGGAAGACGCGAACCATAACCACGAACCTACGACGAGTCTGTTGGGCCACGCTTTTGTGCGAAGATTTACTGAAGCCGAATACAAGCTAGTGGAGCAGCTAACTGCTCAAAACATGGAGCCACGTATCATATTTCAAACCCTAAGAAAGCAGTTCCCCGACAGCCTGCATGTTCAGAAAGACGTGCAAAATGCGGTACAAAAAATTAGAGCGACAATAGTGGACGGAAAGAATCCTATTCAGGCACTGGAAAGCCTGCTGCATGACCACCGATTCATTAAGAAACCCGACAGGAACCCAAAACAGATGTCGTAACAGAGATTTTCTATGTTCATCCTTATTCAATCACTATGTGGCGTGCATTCCCGCACGTGATGTTGATCGACGCGACCTACAAAACAAACCTCTACAACATGCCATTTGTCCAGGTTGTGGGTATGACGTCGACTGGGAAGTCTTTTTGTATCGCACATGCCGTTATTTGTAAAGAACGAAGGGGTAACTACGTGTGGGTGCTTGAGCGGATCAAGTCAATATTGCATGAATGTATGATGCCGCGTGTGATAGTCACGGATAGGTAGCTTGCCCTAATTAACGCGTGTTCTAAAGTATTCCCGAACGCAACCAGGCTTCTATGCCACTTTCACATCCAACAAAATATAGGAGAAAGTGCAAGGAAGGGTTCGATAAAGAAGATTGGGGGAAATTTATGTCGTACTGGCGGAGATTGTGCGAATCTTCTTCAGAGCCCATGTACAAGTACAACTTGGAGAAAATGTATAACCGACTCGTGGTTGCCAACTGAGAAAGTAAGTGTTCCTTCAACAAACGACTCACCCAATCTATTATATTTTACACACGCTTTTACATTTCATTATTTTATTTTTGCAGGTGTCTATGATTACCTCTACGAAAACTGGCTCAAAGACTATAAAGAAATGTTCGTTTATGCGTGGACCGATAAGTGTCGCAACTTTGGTCAGTGCACCACCAACAGAGTTGAGAGCCAGCACGCAAATTTAAAAAGATACATTACGCGCGGGAGTTCATTGGAGCGAATAGCAAGATGCGTCATTGATATAGTTGAAACTCAGTACGATGAAATACAAAAAAGTTTCACTGAGAGCATCGAAAAAACGATGAACCACCACAGACACCCACTGTTGGACAACCTACGTGGAAAGGTTTCCCATGAAGCACTTGATTTGCTGGCAAAAGAGCTACAGAGGAAGATGGAGGTGTTGCGGAAACTTAACGCATCATGTGGTTGCCATATATGGCTTAGCTGTGGATTGCCGTGTGCTTGTAGGCTGGAAAACTACAAACGTACAGGTAAAAAATATTAAAACTACAAACCTTTTGTTATTTTGTACGATTTAGCTGTTTCTCACACCGTATTAACTTAACTGTGCAGGGCGTATGATACAACTCGACGACATAAATGTATTATGGCGTAAGCTTGACTTGCTCCCGTGTAAACTGGTAGACGAGAAGGTCGATGTTGTAGCAGAGCTCAATAATGTGCGGCAACATTTAGAGGCGCAGTCCCCCGTTCAGCAAAAGAGTTTGCTTTCAAAGATAAAAGCGGTCTTCACCCCGAAATCGTCAACCAAGAAACCTCCGATCGTCCAGCAAAATACTCGCGGTCGGCCTACATCAAAGAAAGTACAAGAAAGGCTAGATGAAGCTGCGAGGTTAGACGAAGCTGCGAGACACAGCTCCTATGGCGAGGACAGCAACGTATATACCGCTTCCCCCAAACATAGGTACGATTTACCCCGACACAGCTCATACGTACCGTCAGAGGGCTCTCGTCGAACTGGTTCGGTTGTAAAGTCTGAAAAACCTAAAATGCAACGAAACAGTTCAACGAGTTATAAAAAGAAGGAGACGCGGGATGATAAGGGTTTTCCATTAATGAAGGGGGACGAGCACTTGTTAAGCATTGAGAGGTTTAAGGATCAAATTCCATCATAGTTTCACTCTTACATATCGCGTATACAAGATGTGACCCCAGACGGTCATTGTGGGTATAGGTCTGTGGCTGTCGGGTTAGGTTTTCCGGAACATGCATGGCCCAATATTCGAAGAGATTTACTACTGGAGATTGACCATAACGAGCCGCGTTGGAAGCATGTATTCGAAACATATAACAAAGGAGACTTTAAACGAATACGTAACAGCATCGAATGGCATTCAGTGAAAGCGTGCGGTCCAAGTCACTGGATGGAAATGCCCCAGGTAGGGCTTCTCGTAGCGCAAAGGTATAATATTGTCCTCCACGTGCTAAGCATCGAATGGAGCACTACCATCTTCCCATTAACGGATGCCCCACTAGATCCACGACCTCAAGCGATAACGCTCGTACATGTTGACGGGGGACACTTCATACATGCTAAGTTGGAAGGAGACTACCCCATGCCTTTAACGACCCCGTTGTGGTCGACACATCGATCAATAGCTGCGGAACGGTGGGAAGAAATGTATAGACCGCGGTTACAGCACTACTACGAGTTAATCAATCCTAAAGCAGACTCAGACAAAGACAGAGAACCGAGTATAAATGTTATCGAAGATTAACCGGAAACTTGTATTTTTGTAAATTGTAGAATTTTTTTAATTTATAAAGTTTGTATCATTTTTAATTTTTATAATTCATAATTTTTGTATTATTTTTAGCTTTTCTAAATTATATTTGTATTATTTATCAAATAATATTGTTATTTCTATAAATATAAACAAAGGAAAACACAAAAAAATAAAAAAAAGGGAACTTTATATACGCCGCGTAGGGATCCCTACGCATCGTATGAGAAGCAAAAGACAAAAAAGCCCCTGTTTTTGGCTTCCTTTAGCCTCAGAACAAGGGTAAAAACGTAAAATGACAAACAAAATACGCAGCGTATTGATCCATACGAAGCGTATGTCAAAGGCGGACAATTTTCCCCCCAAATCAATGTTTCAAAATATAAATATGTTAAATTACGTTTTTGCCCTTCTTTTAGGGCTATACGGGGTTGATTGTAAGGGCAAAAAGGTCATTTTCCGACCTTTATCTACGCTCCGTATGGCTCTCTACGACGCGTATATAAAGGTCATGACAATGACCTTTATACCCTTCTATCCATGCTTCGTATAGGCTCAGCAGAAGGGTATACAGGTCATTCTCCTAACCTTTATATACGCGTCGTAGAGAGCCATACGGAGCGTAGATAAAGGTCAGAAAATGACCTTTTTGCCCTTACAGTCAGCCCCGTATAGCCCTAAAAGAAGGGCAAAATGGTAATTTCACAAGTCAAACACCTTTTTGACTTTTGCATACGCTTCGTAGGGACCTCTACGATGCGTATTGGTTCTCATTTAAATCAGGAAAACCCCTACGCATCTCTGTTCTTCCCCAAATTACACACACAAAATACAGAGACATACGAAGGCGACTACGTATTTACGACCGTATACATGCGAATTCGAAGTATAAATGAGGTATATTCTCAACCTATTTAACTAATTTTGATTTTTTTTAGTATTTTATCCGTAAATTAGGGGTGTATCTTAGGTAAATTAGGGTTTACAGTGAATTAGGGGTGTTTGTTTGATTTGTTTGATTGTTGTGTCTAGTTGCTTTACATGTCTACGGTTTACAGTGAATTAGGGCTTAAGTAGATTTGTTTAGAAAATGCGACAGGAGATTCTCTCAATTGCTTCACCCAGGGAAACTGTGCCTGATTTTAATCTGCTGTTTCAGTGTTTGAAGATGATTAATCTTGTATCTGTTCTTTATTTGGGCGATGAATGTTTTAAGAATCTGATTTCCGGGTGTCCGGTTTTGGAAGAATTGTTTTTGGATAGACAACTTATATATTTATAGGCCAGTTTGATAATATGGAGAGGTGTATGGTTATTTCACCATCTTTGAAGAGGTTAGGGTTGTCCTTTGCTATGGGTGTTAGTGGGAATTTAAACAGAAAATATGTATTTTTAAACAGAAAATATATATATTTTTAAACTTAAATTGTTTTTTTTTTTAAAACAGAAAAATGGAGGAAATTGATTTAGAAGAAAATATTCCGGAGCAGCCGCAGCGGAAGGGGCGGGCGCGTCCACTGCCGGATCCTCTCGAGAATCACCCGTATTTGGAGTTTCCTCCGGAGTCCGACGCTGCTCTCCGTTGCGAGAAGCTTCGGAAGATGCATATTGGTGAACATTTTGCGGTTTCTTGGAAAACCCTCCGGAAGCTCGAGGTTGAAGATTGGGCGCGGGGGTTTGTTCCCCTTGATTCACCGTGGGATCGTCTGTTTGAGCTATCGTTTACGCCGACCTACAGGGAGATACTGGTCGAGTTTCTGTCGTCGTTCGAGTTTCATCCTCGTCGGCCAGATCAGGATGTGGACCCCGCGCAGCCCCCTCCCCCGCCCGAGGTTTCTTTTCGCATGGCTGGCCAGGCGCGTTCTATGTCACTTGCACAGTTTGCGGTGCATAGCGGTTTGTATACGGAGGCTGAGATCGCTACGGATCTTTATACGAAGGTACGTTTAACACAAATTTTGTATTGTTATTATTATTATTATTATTTTAATATATAACATTTAAGATTTAATATTAATTTAACGTTTAATAAACATTCGTGTAAACAGGGGCTAGTAATGGTTGATAAACCCACGCTATTAGGGTTTTGGGCTCTGATCGCGGACATCACTCATTGGGACCACCAACAATCCAAGGGGAGGGTTACGCTGATTGCGGATCCGCTCTTCAGGTACGTTAGTTATTAAACAGCTTTTTTTTAAACAAAATTTCTTTTTAAACAGAATTTTTTTTTTTAATTATTTAGTCGAAGTCGAACCGTAACCGGCGTTTAAACCGGCAGCCGTTTGGGGCTGCGTTTGCAGCCGTAAACCGGCGTTTAAACGGCTGCAAACACAGCCCCAAACGGCAGCGATTTCGCAGCCGTTTGCGGCTGCGTTTGCAGCCGTTTAAACGCCCGTTAGGGACCTACGCGACTTATGGTTCGACATGGACTAAATAATAAAAAAAATATAATTTAACGACGATCTTAGTTTTGACGCTCGTAAGGCGCGTACGGCCCTAACGAGCGTCGAAACTAAGTTCGTCGTAAAAATATTTTTTTTTATTATTTAGTCGAAGTCGAACCGTAAGGCGCGTAGGTCTCTAACGAGCGTCGAAACTAAGTTCGTCGTTTTATATTTTAACGACGAACTTAGTTTCGACGCTCGTTAGGGACCTACGCGCCTTACGGTTCGACTTCGACTAAATAATAAAAAAAATATAATTTAACGACGATCTTAGTTTTGACGCTCGTAAGGCGCGTACGGTCCTAACGAGCGTCGAAACTAAGTTCGTCGTTAAAATATATATTTTTTATTATTTAGTCGAATTCGAACCGTAAGGCGCGTAGGTCTCTAACGAGCGTCGAAACTAAGTTCGTCGTTTTATATTTTAACGACGAACTTATTTCGACGCTCGTTAGGGACCATTTGTGTCAACTTTTGAAACATCAGGGACCATTTTTGTAAAAATTGAAACTTCAGGGACCAAAGTGTAAATATATCAAAAAAGGGACCATTTGTGTTAATTTTTGAAACTCCAGGGACCATTTAAACAAAATTTCTTTTTAAACAGAAATTTATTTTAAACAGAATTTTTTTTAATTATTTAGTCGAAGTCGAACCGTAACCGGCGTTTAAACCGGCAGCCGTTTGGGGCTGCGTTTGCAGCCGTAAACCGGCGTTTAAACGGCTGCAAACACAGCCCCAAACGGCAGCGATTTCGCAGCCGTTTGCGGCTGCGTTTGCAGCCGTTTAAACGCCCGTTAGGGACCTACGCGACTTATGGTTCGACATGGACTAAATAATAAAAAAAATATAATTTAACGACGATCTTAGTTTTGACGCTCGTAAGGCGCGTACGGCCCTAACGAGCATCGAAACTAAGTTCGTCGTAAAAATATTTTTTTTAATTATTTAGTCGAAGTCGAACCGTAAGGCGCGTAGGTCCCTAACGAGCGTCGAAATAAGTTCGTCGTTAAAATATAAAACGACGAACTTAGTTTCGACGCTCGTTAGGGACCTACGCGCCTTACGGTTCGACTTCGACTAAATAATAAAAAAATATAATTTAACGACGATCTTAGTTTTGACCCTCGTAAGGCGCGTAGGTCCGTTACGTGCGTCAAAATCCGTAACGAGTCAAAAATATATTGATTTTTTATCCTCATTTAATCGATGTCGTCTGATTATTATTTACTGACTGGTTTCCATTTATGCAGGTATTTGCACAAAATGATTTCCACTTCGATCACTGCTCGAAACAAAAGCCGGGAGTGGTGTACGAGTGGTGACTTGTTCTTTTTATATTGCCTCTTATACAAGAGGCCGTGCGCTCTCGCCCACGGGTTGGCGCAGTACTTCGCCTCCGCGCATCATCGACAGGAGCGCGGAATGCTATTCGGCGGCGCCTACGTGACCAAGATAGCCCATTCGTTGGGCTATCATCCGGAGGAGGACCGCGACCGTGTAGGCCCGGCGACACAGCCAAAGCGGATGGGGATGAACACACTAAACGGGATGCAAATTACCAAAGACTTTCCATGCGGGAAGCGGTTAAAGAAACTGGACGGCACGCAATACGAGCTTACACAACTGCCGGAACAGTTCCCTCTGGTATATCCCCCGCGCGATCCGGAGCCGCATCAGCCGGCCGTCGTCATTCCGCAGCCACCACCGCCGCGTGGACCACCAGGGGCGCCTCAGTTCCCACGCCATGTTTGGCCCGGTCCTGACCCATCACATCAGTGGCAGCTTCGGTTAGCTGAAAGGAACAATTATCTGTTGGAGTGGGTGGCTGCGGCGCTGCAGCAGCAGCGACAGCATGACGGGTTACCTCCACTACCCTTCATTACGGATGCGGAATGGGATCAACATCAGCAGCAGCAGCAGCAGTAGTATTTTATCATTTTGTTATGTATGCACAAACTTTTCTTGTATATATCAAACTCTTGTATATTCTGAAAGGTTATATATATACTATGGTGTACATATAAAATTCTGACAGGTTATATAACATGTTCTGTTGTATAGATAAAGTTCTGGAAGTTTATATATAACAGGTTATTTAACAGGTTATTTAACATATTCTGTGTGCATATAAAATTCAGGAAGGTTATATACGCTGCGTATTGACCTATACGCAGCGTATATAAAGTGTTCATATACGCTGCGTATAGGTCAATACGCAGCGTATAACCTAACTAGTGTATATAAGGAATTAAGTTTCATATCCTAACAGCTCCGAGACGGAGGATAAACTGGTTAAGGCGTTGCGGTTCTAAACGATAGGTCACGAGTTCTATCCTTGCAAGGGCCGGTTCTTTAAAGAAGACCCCCTTTTTTACAGATTTTTGATATATTTACACTTTGGTCCCTGAAGTTTCAATTTTTACAAAAATGGTCCCTCAAGTTTTGAAAATTGACATAAATGGTCCCTGAAGTTTCGTAAAATTACAAAAATGGTCCCTGACGTTTCCAAGATTTACAAAATTGGTCCCTGAAGTTTTGAAAATTGACAAAAATAGTCCCTGTATTGTTCAGTTAAGTATGTTAACTGAGTTAGTCTTTAAAGTAGAAATCTTTATATGAAAGTTAACCTGCCTAAAACATTCAGTTAAAATAGTTTCAATAATGACCATATTAGTCCCTGAAGTATGAGTTTCATAAAATGACCAAATAGGTCAACACGCAGCGTATATAAAACAACTGCAAATTTGGGGTCGTTTTTGTAGGTTTGAAGTGTCAAATTTTTTCAGGTTTATATACTTATAATTATAATTATTATTATTATTATTATTAACGTAACTTTTTTTAGCTTTTCATGTCTCTAACTGATTTGAAGAATTCGGTACAACAAACGGGAAAGAAGTATGGTTACGTAATTGTTACCCGCTACGCAGCGTATATAAAACAGTCATTTTGGTAAGGTTTGAAGTGTCAAATTGTTGCCAGGTTTGTATACGCTGCGTATTGGTCAATACGCAGCGTATATACACCTTGTTTTCTGTGCAATGATTGGTTATCAGGCACTGAGATCTATGGTCTATCTACGCTGCGTATTGGTCAATACGCAGCGTATACCCTATACGCTGCGTATTGACCAATACGCACCGTAGATAAACCCTAATTTTGCTAGGGTTTGGTGTGCCAATAGGCACACTCTATGCAAAATATTTATCTCTCTATTTAACTAATTATTTATCTCTCCTCTACTGTGTATATGTAAATGCATGTACATAATTAAATTAGTTACATTAACTGGTCAAACTAATAATCAGTCTTTTTAAATCATAAACATCTATTTACATATATGTAAATCTCGTATTAACTATCCATTTGTCAAACGAATAACGTGTTTACATATTTGTAAAACTTCATAATGATTGTCTGCATGCAAACTCGATATTGATTTACATGTATGTAATTTTCTTACTAATCATTTATTTGTCAAAGTGATCGTCTTTTATATATGTGTAAATATTCTACGTATGTGTAAGTATATTTATTTACATATATGTAAATTAATTCTTCACATATATGTAAATGTTTGTATATAACATTAATTACATAGAAGTAATTGTATTATAAGTAAAAGTGGCTATGAGTCCTTGTAAAAATCTAAAGTCATAAAAGTAAAACAATAAGAACAGAAACATGACTTTCAAATAAGAATAACAACAATATATTGTTTACTTCCCAAAAACAATTAATTAACGTATCACCTTTTTAAAATTTCTAGGACTATTTGATGGATAACAACGATAAAAGAAAGAAGAAATTGTGTGCAGGGGTTAACTAATGGTTCACAAAAAATCTTCAGTATTAAATTTAGTTTAGTAAAATAAGTAAATACAAAAACCAAGTAAACAAAACTGAAAACGATTAAATAATATGTGATTAAATTAAACTAAACAATTAAGTAGTTAATTACAAGTAGTACGAAATATAAAAAAATGGAAGAAAAGAAAAGTTACAAAAATCCACCTCTGGGTGCCGTGCAAGCTTTTTGGTGAAAGCATGAAATGTAAATCATTATTCAAATATAAAAATCCCATGTACAAATTTGAAGAATGCCAATATGGAAAATTGATTGTTTCATCTTCTTGGAAGAGCTCTATCATTGTCTTGGATTCGTATGGATTATTGAGAAGAGAGATAGTTTGAGAGAAATAACAGGAATGGAGGTTATGGAAAAATTGAATTTACTTTAATGCCCTTGATTAATAAAATTATGAAAAAATCAAATAAAATAAAATGAGTGGCTGTAAATAGTTCTGTAGGTTCTGTAAAAATTTTGAGTTCTGAAATGATTCTCACCATATATATATATATATATATATAGGCCAGTTAACGTACAATAGGGCTTATCGTACATTACGTACGCGATAACCCCAGCTGTCAGATCTGCATCTCCTATGCGATTTCACCTTATAAAAAACAACGTACGATTTCGTGTTTACGCCATGCGATTTCACCATCTACACACCCAATGCCATTTTTTTCACATTCCCCATGCAAGCCATTTCATTTCACATGTGATTTCATTTGCATGAGATTTCAAAACATGCGATTTCATGCAATCCATTTCATTTGCATGGGATTTCATTTTGCATGGGATTTCAAAACATGCGATTTCATTGCATTTTCAAGCCATGCGATTTCATTTGCCTTTTTATAACATACGAATTGTGCTCGCGTACGCTGTTGTTTATGGGGTGAAATCGCATGGGGGTATGAAATCGCATGGGAGATGAAGATCTGACGGCTGGGGTTACCGCGTACGCTGTGTATGATAAGCCCTATTATACGTTACACTTTATATATATATATATATATATATATAGTGTGAGGTTCATTAGGGAACCCCAAAAAAGTGGGGAACCGACTCAAACGAACTCCGATTGGACTCATTCCAGCGGCGTTGGAACCGACTCGTCGAACCCTAACTAGGATCTCTGAACCCTAAACCCTAAATCATAACCCCTAAACCCTAAATGTATTAGGGTTTGACTTTTAGGGCTTAGCTTTTGGGTTTAGCTTTAGGGTTTAGGGTTTGGCTTTAGGGTTTAGGGTTTAGCTTTAGGTTTAGCCTTTAGGGTTTAGCTTTTAGGGTTTATAGTTTAGATTTTATGGTTTAGCTTAGGTTTTAGCCTTATTTTTAGCTTTAGGGTTTATAGTTTAAGAGTTAGAATTTAGGGTTTAAGGTTAAGAGATCCTAGTTAGGGTTCGACGAGCCGGTTCCAACGCCGCAGGAATGAGTCCAATCGGAGTTCGTTTGAGTCAATTTCCCGCTGTTCCCAACTTTTTTAGTGTTCCCCAATGAACCTTCCCCTATATATATATATATATAGGGAAATGATCTATAGAAAACTTATTTGTGGTAAGAATACCTAAAAACCCTATTTATAACCATTGATCTAGATCATCCAAGGGTTCATGATTTTTTAAGCTTTATTGATTTAAATTAATTACTTTCTTTGGGTTGATGAGTGGATTGAGAGGCATTTGGGTAAAACAACATGTACTAGATACAAATTATATATTATAATATTATAACCATCGTTACCTCATGTCTCATTCTCTCTCTTCTTATTCAACTTGTCACCATCAAACCATCTCCATCCCATATATCTAATTCTCTCTCTTCAAGATTCATTCATCCCATATCTTTAATTCTCTGTGTTCAAGATTCAAAATTCTAAATATCAAACCATCATCACCCCATTCGATCTCTTCTTTTGTGTGAACGACGACAAGATGAAGTTTTATAGAGAGAGATAGTTGCTGTTTTAGAGAGAGAAACAACAATCTTCATCGTGTTCATCGAAGGCTCTAAATCCAGTAAGTGTTTTAGAGAGAGAAAGTTGTTGTTTTAGAGAGAGAAACAACACTCTTCATCGTGTTCATCTGAACACCAAGAACAACAATCTCTTGAGTGTTTTATATTGAAAAATCATTTCAGACTTGATTTTTTTTTGTTAAATGGCTGTTAATATTTTTTTTTGTGTGCTCAAAGTGTTCTAGTAATGGGTAAATGTTTATGTAGTTTGCAGGTTTTTGTTTTTGTGTTAAAATCATGTTGAGTTTTTGATATTCTTGGTTGTTGTTTGATTATAAATGTATATCTTTTTAAATGTTGAAATGTTGTTTTAGATGTGTTGTTAGTTGTCTTGTATAAACTTCACTCGAATATCACATTTTCATTACTTTTAGAAAGTACATAATTTAATAGTTGATGATCTCGTTTATTTTACATATAAAAAGTTATGTTTTTTGCTGGCATAATTAGCAGGTACATATGTTGTAACAATGTTACACATGTTACTTATAGTTACACCAGCCCTTTTTTGGACATAAAGAGGGGCTACACATATGTAACACATGTTTGTAACTTGTGTTACACTAGAGGTTGTGCTAACATTATGTTACATGTGTTACACATGTAGCCATTAAGATAAATGCTTGTGAACAAAGAATTTAAATGCTTGTGAACAAAGATATCTTTATTGTTACTTCAAAACAATAAGCAATTGTAACATGTGTTACATTTGTTACATTTGTTACAATTGCTTATTGTCTATTGTTTTGAAGTAACAATAGAATTGTCAAAAAGATTCATTCATTGTTACTTCAAAAAATAGGCACTTGTAACATGTGTTACACATGTAGCCATTAAGATAAATGCTTGTGAACAAAGATATCTTTACTCTTTCCTCAAAACAATAAGTAATTGTAACATGTGTTACAATTGCTTATTGTCAATAGTTTTGAAGTAACAATAGAATTGTCAAAAAGATTCCTTCATTGTTACTTCAAAAAATAGCCACTTGTAACATGTGTTACATATGTAGCCATTAAGATAAATGCTTGTGAACAAAGATATCTTTACTGTTACTTCAAAACAATAAGCAACTGTAACATGTGTTACATGTGTTACAATTGCTTATTGTCAATAGTTTTGAAGTAACAATAGAATTATCAAAAAGATTCCTTCATTGTTACTTCAAAAAATACGCACTTGTAACATGTGTTAAACATGTAGCCAACTAGCCATTAAGATAAATACTTGTGAACAAAGATATCTTTACGGTTACTTCAAAAGAATAAGCAATTGTAACATGTGTTACATGTGTTACAGATCTACAATTTTTAAATTTCTGACACATGTACATGTGTTACACATGTAGCCCTTATGCCAAGGGGTTTGGGAAATAAGATAAATTCATTGTTACTTCAAAACAATAGGCAAATTCTAAGATGTGTTACACATGTTAAAATTGTCTATTGTTTTGAAGTAACAATAGGCATGCTAATATGTGTTACTTCATCTTCACAGGATAGTGATGTTTACATCAACAAGTCAGTACCGTACAAATATGTAAGTACACTATAAAATGCCAATATTCATCAGATTGTGTGTAACATGGTATACCATCTCAGTGTGATCTTTGTTCTATGTTACCAGAAGGAGACGTTTGTACGTTACCTGGAGGAGGTAAACCATCCAAGGAGTTCGGTGATCAAGGGTTTGGAAATCAAGAGGAAGAAGCTTGATTGGGCCTCGAGTGGGAACGGTACAGACTGCGATATCTTCTTAATGAGGCACATGGAAAAGTTCAGGGGGGTGCATGAACCATTTGAAGCTGGGTTTAGTACAAATGGGAGAAGGAAAAATGAAGGAGGTGAGAAAGTTGCGGATGAAGTATGCCACTCATATTCTGTTGTCGCCCTCTAACACTTTGAAAGGCAAGATAGAAGCCGCCTCATTTAGGGGGGCGCACTGACTGGGGTAGTGTGGTCTTTTCTACGGTTTTTGTGGTGAACATCTATGGTGGTTTTTATAGTTATCTTGGGTACCACAACTTTTGTTTATAAGAAGTCACTGGCTGGTAATACATGTGTGGTGGTTTTTGTAACTATCCTAGTCACCACGAATTTTCTTTATTTTAAATTATAGCCATAACCCAAAATACAATATGACCATTCTGGTCTTGTCTGTAATATCTTAGTGTCTGGATGTTAAACAGTTATGGTGGGAAATGTATTTGGTTACCAGTTATCAGTTATCAAATTGGCCAACACAATGTTAAACATGTGTTACTAGTTAACATGTTTTATTCATTACCAATTGTAAGCAAGTAGTAGACGAGCATTGGGTGGTCAACATATTGTTTCAATTGTAACATGTGGTACTCAATAACAAGTGTAACGTGTGTTACACAGGATGAAGTAGAAAACAAGGTACATAGCTTTACTGTTACTTCAAAACAATAAGCAATTGTAACATGTGTTACACATCTTACGTAAGTATATGCAGCACATGGTTGAACATGTAAGTAACATATGTTACATACGATGTAGTAAATAAAAACAAGGCACATATATACGAATCTTAACATGTTATTTCAATTGGAACATGTGATACTCATTGAAACATGTTACATAAGTGTAATGAACACATGTTAACATGTTATTTCAATTGTAACATGTAACACTCATTAACACATGTTATGTAAGTGTATGCTGTTTGTTAACATGTTACTTCAATTGTAACATGTGATAGTCATTAACACATGTTACTTACGTGTGTAAACAAGACGCATCAATACGTAGCCTAGTATTCTATGAGTTACACATGTTACATAAGTATTGCGTAACATGTATACATATGTAATAACATACGTATAGATGTAACATGAGTATATGCACCACAAGGTTTACGCATGTTACATGTGTGTATGAAACACACTTGGTATATATGTGTATGAAAAACACTTGGTATAGGTAATGTGTATACATCCAAACATGCTATATATGTGATTTGTAACACAAGTTACAAAAGTATATGCAACACATGGGAATCATTGTCATGTAATATAATCCAAGTAACCACATAAAAGCAGTGTTTAACACAAGTATTACATGATGGTTTTATTGGTTACCGAATTGGTTACGGGGGTGCACCCTTTTCAAAAAACAAAAATAGGTCATTAAACATAAAAACCGCCATCTAAGTGCACAACAAAAGTTTTTAAAACTTACTTAATGCTGGTAAACGTAGCATGTAAAAGTGGTACCATATACAAGAACATACACATCTAGTGAAATAAGTTAAAGGCAACCATGTCCTTGTCAAATTACAACCAAAATACATGTTGAAACACGAGCGGGATATTGTTTATGTTTCACATGAAACATACATACTTTAAACTAAGTAACGAAGAACATACTGAGCATCACCAATTAACTTGCAAAAAGTAGCATACCTAAACAAAAACAAGTATTGGATAATGCGTGTTACACATGTAACAGTTTTGCTGCTGCATCGAGATGCAAAGTCCAAAATACTGTTACACGTACATAACACGTGTCAAAAATTTGGTGTCTGGTCAGCGATTATAAAGACTTGTTGAATAGCCTATTTCATCGACGGGTCTCGATCGCTTAAGATCAATCGGAGTTCAGTCCCATGTGCTTTCAGGAATGCTTGGAGTACCCATTTATAAGATTTAACAGTCTCATTTAAAAGCAACCCAGCACCAAAGGTCACACAATGCATGTGGTTGTCTACACCAGTGAATGGTATAAAAATCATGTTGTACCGGGGAAAAAAAGGGGTGGGCGGTTAGCATAAAATCATGTTACATGTCGGTGTAACACATGTAACAGGTGTCAGAACTCAAAATAAAATGCATATTCTTATTCCAACCCTTAACATTATGCAGATACATGTCAGAATGCCTGTTGTTATTTGAAAAAGATAGACAATTTTAAGATGTGTAACACATGTTACAACTACCTAATGTTTTGAAGTAACAATGAAGGAATCCTTTTTCGCAACATTATGCAGATACCTGTTAGAATGCCTATTGTTACTTCAAAACAAAGGACAATTCTAACATGTGTAACACATCTTAGAATTCCCTATCGTTTACAATGAATTTATCTTTTTTCCCAAACCCCCTAGCATAAGGCCTACATGTGTAACACATGTACATATGTCAGAAATTTAAAAAATGCAGATCTGTAACACATGTAACACATGTTACAATTTCTTATTGTTTTGAAGTAACAGTAAGGATATATTTTTTCACAACCATTTAGCTTACTTAATAGTTAGATGTGTAACACATGTAATACGCCTTACGTTTGTTAGGAAAGATTGTAAAATAAGAGCTACATGTCTAACACATGTTACAATTGCCTATTGTTTTGAAGTAATAATGAAGGAATCTTTTTTTCACAACATTATGCAGATACATGTTAGAATGCCTATTGCTACTTCAAAATAATAGACAATTCTAACATGTGTAACATATCTTAAAATCCCCTATCGTTAACAATGAATTTATCTTTTTTCTCAAACCCCCTGCTATAAGGCCCACATGTGTAACACATGTACATGTGTCAGAAATGTAAAAAATGCAGATCTGTAACACATGTTACAATTGCTTATTGTTTTGAAGTAATAGTAAAGATATCTTTTTTCACAACCATTTATCTTAATAGTTAGATGTGTAACACATGTAATACGCCTTACGTTTGTTAGGAAAGATTGTAACATAAGAGCTACTTGTGTAACACATGTTACAACTGCCTATTGTTTAGAATGCTTATTGTTACTTCAAAACAATGGACAATTGTAACATGTGTAACACATCTTAGCATTGCCTATCGATTTGAAGTAACAATGAATTTATCTTTTTTTCCAAAACCTCTTAGCATAAGGGCTACATGTGTAACACATGTACAACTGTCAAAAAATTAAGAAAGGCAGATCTGTAACACATGTTACAAATTGTTTTGAGGTAACAGAAAAGGTTGTAACATAAGAGCTACATGTGTAACACATGTACAACATGTTCCATATATTAGGTGTAATATATCTACTAACTTGTTTGTCTGGTAAGTAGCATCGAACGCTAACACATCGCCAAAATCCTTGTAGTTTAGCTTGGAGATCTCATCAGCCCAAAACATAACCTTCAATTTCCCATCAGATATGTCCAAGACCTGATTATACCATAAATCATAAACTTGTATAGTCATAGGTTTCAAACATCAACAAAACAAAAAGAAAATACAAATTGGTTGTCTGGTTGTGCAAGATATTAAAAAATGTGAAAAAACTACAAATAAGTTAAACAAAAGGATCCAAAACAAATCATCTAATCCGCAAAAAAAAAAAAAAAAAAAAAAAAAAAAAAAAAAAAAAAAACAGTTAACACTACTTGGAAAAGAAACCACAATTGTTTGGTAAAAAAAAGAACAAATTTATCCTTCCAACCACACCAACAAACATGTAAATGGCAGGGTATTCATGATTGACTTATAAAAAAAAAGAACAGGAACCAAAAGAAGATGATTACCGAGAAAGAAGATGATTGACTCCTAAAAAAAGAAGAACAAGAACAAAAAAAAAAAACACATGATTGTCTCCTAAAAAAAGAAGAACAAAATTTTGATTCATTCACATACCTGAAGAAGATGAAGCCTGCTGGAAGTAAACCGCCGGTGATTCATCGCCGATGAAGTTGTTTCGGAATACACAGCTAGGAGAATAAGCCTGAAGATCAGACACGAAGTCATATGGGTCTGCCATGAAAGATGGAAGAAAGCAATGGAGTTAGGGTTTTTGAGGAAGAAAGGAATGGATGATTAAGAAGGAAGAAAGAAATGGAAGTTCTGTACTATATTTTTTTGTTTAAAAAGGTGATGGGTTGATGGGTAATAAATGTGACTTGATAGGATGGGGAAGAGGGTGAAGTGATGGCTTGATCAAATGACCAATTTGCCCTTTGAACATGTGTTTTAAAGATATGATGTGGATTAATCCTGTCCACACAATTCAGGTTTCCCAAGTTAGGGAACACTAAAAAAGCGGGGAACCGGGGAACACTCTTAAAAATTTCACTTAACATGTTAAAAATCAAAATTTTTATATATTTTTCGGCGCTTCTCCTTATAAATACTTGTAGAAACATTTTTAATAAAAAAATAAAAAAACTAAAATATAAAAAACAGTTAAAAAAGGCTATTTTTTTACATAAATTATTTTTTTTTATTTCGAATAGTTTCTACCCATTTTTATAAGGAAAAGCGCTGAAAAAAATTTTAAAAAATTGATTTTAACATGTTAAGTTAATTTTATAAGATATATATATATATATATATATATATATATATATATATATATATTAACTGTTTTTAAACATTTATTTATATTTT
Source organism: Helianthus tuberosus (assembly GCA_030545235.1). Lineage (NCBI taxonomy): Eukaryota > Viridiplantae > Streptophyta > Magnoliopsida > Asterales > Asteraceae > Helianthus > Helianthus tuberosus. Next base: position 67,680,470 of record CM060434.1, on the reverse strand, counting down.
TAGTTTTTGATTATTTTTATTAAAAATGTTACTACATGTATTTATAAGAAAAAGTGTTAGGATCTGATTTTCTTTAGATTGTGTTGTTTAACTAAATGAAAGATGAATCAGAGAATAACTTGCAGCGGAAATGAAAGTAAACTTTATAATACAATCACAAGAGAATAGTTTTCAGCAAACATGATTTCATTAATCGAATAATTGTATAAATTACAAGATTCAACTATGCATGCTGTCACACCATGACCGCGTAAAACAACAAACCGCGGCGGAATCGTCGGGGAGTGTTGTAACAGAATCATTGTTTCATAACACATGGAAATTTAAGTTTTGTTTTATTGAATTAAAAGAGGTTACAATGTCTTAAAAACAAAGAAACATAACATAATTAACTAGTCTTGCATCTTTTATTGTCACTAAGGCCCTTGTCCAATCCTATGTTTGCATCATGATCATCTAATAACAGCACCTGAAGCACATGTGAAAATAGGTATGTCAGCATAAAAATGCCTGTGAGATACATAGGTTTTATTAAAACAGGATTCATGACTTGTAAATTTAAAGAAAATGTTTAACAAATGTTAGTCATGATCCTTAAAAATGTTTTCTTTTATAAATCATGCAAAAATTTATAAGAAATCAGATGTTATAAAAGAATAATGCATAGTTAAGTAAATATCCAAGTTAAAATGAGTTTGTATAAAATATGTTAATTGTAAAACAATGTTTATGTGAAAATATGTTATCTGTGTAAAATGTAATATGTCTAAATTGAAATGGTTTAAATAACGCTACGATATGTAATATCATAAAAGCACTTATATATAGGAAGTACCAGCGGCGTATCCACCATACTTTTATTATATTACACACGCCTCGTTATTTAAATCACTTACCCAAACAAACCACCAATGTAAAAATGTTCATGTATAATCAAATGTAATGTATAGTGAATAAAAGCATTTACTCAACCCTATAAGAAAGAAATGTACAAAACAATGTATTTGATAAATCATAATTTAAATCAAAAGTTATGTTTTGTAAAATTAATGCTTTATTTGATACAAACATCTACGCGGTAATGTTCTAACGTATACATCCAAGCCTTGAGACTGTAAGATAAACCCTAGAACAAGTCAGAGGTCTACCCAAAATGAATTCGGATTCGGTCATTCCTTACGTCCAAACAAACCTAGGATTTCAGGAACGGGAGTTGTCAAGTCCTATGGTACCACTACCTACTACCGAGTGGCATGATCGGTGTTAATGAATGTATTAGTTTCGTTAAACAAACCAAATGTTATACCAAGTGTAAGCATGTTATATGAAAATAATGTACTAAATATGCTAAGTGACATACAAAGTAGAAATGTAAAACAATGTGTCTATATGCTGAGTGAACATATGCAACAGAAATGCAATGTAAATCAATGTGTCCATATGCTGAGTGAACATATGCAACAAAAATGTAATATATGAAAATCAATGTGCTAGCATGCTAAGTGAACATACATAGCAAAACATAATGGAAATTATGTACTATATGTGTACTAATGAACATAGCAAGTATATGTCATGAAAGCACGAAAGTAACAAGTAGGTACATGTGTATCACCCCAAAACATTTGAAAACAGTAAAAGAGGGGACTATGTACTCACTTGAGAATGCTTAGAAGTCTTTGGATAACATCCAAGCAACGCTAGAGGGATCACGGAATCAAACGACACCTAATATAGGTAACTATGTTAATAAACCGGACCTAAATCGGAAGATCTGATAGAATGAGATTTCGTAAACTAAATGAGTATAGGAACTCATGTAATATGGTTTAACAAAGCCTACATTCTAAAACGAAACCTATCCTAAGTGCTTACGACCTATTACGACCTGTTTAGGTAGCTTACGCTACTTTAACGGGTCGTTCGCGTAAAACGCGTTCGGACCATCTAACTAGTCCTATGACAAGTATTATATGCCTTAACATATCTAATAATGTTACCTAATCAGTTTAGATGTCAAAATTTAGGTTACATATGCTTAAAATGAAATTATGCGTAAAAAGGGCATTTTGGTCATTTTACTAAGGCATATAAATTACCTATCATACAACTAACTAAACGAAGTGATCATAAGGTATAACCTCGGAAGGTTATTCCCTATACAACTAAGGTCACAATATATGTTTGGTCGGGTTCGAAAGTCTAAGCGGTTGTTTAGACCGCTTATCTTACGACCCTATATAAGCACTAAACTAAAAGTGATGAGTTAAACATGTTAAAGCATGTTTAACGAAGTTAGAAAACAAGTTTGATATCAAAACAAAGGGTTTTTATACCCAAGAATAGTTTGGTTGCAAAATACGCATAAACGCGTATTTTGACCGAAACTATGACTCGTCACTATGCCTAAATAACGTGGTAATCAGTAGGTATAGTCACAAAGGACTATGGCCATCGTGATTACGCTCACGTTGCGAAGTTCAAACGAACTTCGTGTTGAACCTTGACTGGTCAAAGCAGAAAGTCAAACACTGTTTGACTTTCGTGCTTAAAAACGCATAAAAGCATGAAAGAAAGTTACAAGAGGTCCAAGCTAGGAAGAATTTGATCTAAGATACTCAGGTATGAAGCAAAAGCTTCAACTTAGAGTATAAACTCAGATCAAGTGTGAAGATTGAATTGAATCATGATGGGTATTTATAGAGTTTGGACAACCGTTAGGATTGTTTCTCGATGGGACAACTCGAAATTTCAAGAGTCCTTTCATTGTACTGATCCCCTTTGTCTCGCTTTGTGGTTGATGCAAACTATGGGAATGTTACTCGAATAACTTATAGGTTTGATTTTAAGTAAATGGTTTAAGGTTATAAGCACGCATTTATGATCACTAGAGGAAATCTAATCACACTCTACGATAAGTCGCACACCTCCTCTATGTATTGGCCCGAACACCCTCTCTATGTTTTAAATTGTTCTCGGCCCATATCCTTTGAGCCCGAAGCACAAACCCAAGCGGGCTTGGCCCACTTAGTCGAATATATGGACACCCAAGATTGTACGTAAACTTCATTATCTCACAATGATATTTGGAAGCAGAACCCTAGCACCCTAATCCCCTCTCCTAGAGTGGCGACAGCCCTTATCATCGAAGCTCTCTACTCTCGAAACATCACCTCCCTGCATTCGGTAAGTACGATAGCCTGTTAGTTATGATTAATTAATTGTTTGTTTGGATGTGATCGTGGTATTGATTTAGAAACATGTGTGTTATAACACGTATATGAGATAAGAATCGGAACCTAAAGTATCATGAATAAACGGCCGAATGATGATTTACTGAATGATGTTTAAGTGTGGCTTGATGATTATCGATAGACTAATAATGGTAGGATGTGATACCTTGATTGTTGCATGGTTTTTAGTGTGATATCGTGATATGTGTATATGGGATTGTAATTGTTGAAAGCACTTTAATCTTGAGGAATGCTAGTATTATGTATGGTCAGAATGTGATGTAGAGTTTTGCTTATAGATTGATTGATGCTGATTAAATGAAGATTATGCATCTGCTTCTATTTGACATTCACATGCTCGATGTTTATATGACTTGCTTAAATAGTTAGTTGATAGTAACCAAAACAATGATTGATAAATGAGGATTCACAGTGTTTAGAAGCTGGGTTTTCTTTTTAATGGAGATGTACAAGTTTATAAGCACAGGGTACAACAAAAATGTGTTGGGTTGTTCAAAATATTATGGGTAAAATATTGTTTGTCTTATCTGTTTAACCTAATGAGTATGTTTGTCACTTGAAAAGTTTGTTAGGAAATGTACCACTGTGCATGCATAAGTTACAACTCAATGGAGGATGATGTGATTTATAGTATGAATGATTGTTACACACATGTCGTACACATGCAGGATAGTTGATCGCATACGAAAATGAAACTGAGAATAGTACAGTGGGGCCACCCACATTCAATGTCTGAATTCTTTTCATTTCTATTTTATTTTGTGAAATTATACAACTTATGGATCGCACACTAATAGCATGGTCCCACTAATTGTTTCATGCACATGATCTGGTTGCACAAACCTTATACAAACGCACACTAGATATTTGAATTAACTTTTGAACTTACATGACACTAATGGATTCCATCTGTTGGGCCACATGAGCCCAGATTGGACCGCACACTTAAGTTATGAATGTGTTATGCCCGAATATGATGTATTAGATATGTAATGACTTGTTAAATAGGTAACGTCTAAATAGGGTATGATTAATACATGATTCTTATGCGCTACGTGTTATATAATTATATATGTGACGATGCTTGAACACGAGCCTAATGTTATATTGAATCAATAATAGGACGCGGTCGATCTAAATAATTAAAACAAGTGAAACACTCTGCCGAGCAAATCAAGGTGAGTTCATTTCTCTTGAGCATGCGTCCCGGTGGTTGGGACAGTCATTGGGCATCCCTGAGAGGGATGGGTTTGGGTAAATCAATCGGGTATTCCTGAGAGGAATACGTCTTGTGGTAAATCTGGAATGTTGGATAATATACTCGTCCTGTCACCTTTAAAGTCCCTCCTTGTTGTTTGGTTACCTGAGAGGTAACAAGGTATTAGTTGGTAGCACTACTTAGGATTGGCACCCCCACCCCGTACCGGAGAGGACGGGTGTGAACTAATGACCTAGTCATGACCAATGCTTTGATAGGAGCATTGGGGAAAGGGCAAAATAAATCAGGAGCCGTCTTGTATCCGAGGTATTATCAACATTGTAATCAATGAACTGAACTAAACACTTGGTAACTAACGTTTTTGTAAAACTATGAACTCACCAGCGTTGTCTGATACACGTGTGTGCATGCTCGCAGGTTATAGGTATGTGTGGATGTGGAACTTGCTATCTGGGATGCTGGAGTGGTCATGGGTCGTAATGCATGGGATCGTAAGACAAGTCTAATGGTTTTCATACATACGGTTTATGTAACACTTAACAATTGACTTATGCTTCCGCTGAATATGATGAGTTATACTTTGTAATGTAATACTTTACTCTAATAAATGAAAGTTTTTATGTAAACCATGTATGAGTTCAATGTGATTGGTGGCTAGATCCTGGTACGTCACACGCCTCGCGGGGGTTTCCGCAGGTGGTATTTTAGGGTGTGACAGTTTGGTATCAGAGCCACTGGTTATAGTGAACTTGGTTTTAAAACGTTTTGTAAAACCAGACTATAACCGAACAGTTCTGAATACGTGAATACGACCATGACACTCAGCTCCAGATTGCAAGGTTCGTCTTTCTCACTTGTTACATACATTACATGACTAGTACACATTTGTTTATGACGTAACATACGAACACACACTTGTCACTATAGCATGATGGCATGGATTGCTTGCTTACATTATGATGCGTTGATAGTATGTCATAGACTTTGGATTTCTGTGACCTCATTTCTTTGACAACCTCCGTTTGATATCTGAGTTTGAAGAACCATTTGACACGAGTTAGGATGAACTGAGATGAGCATGCAAATCAAAATATTATTGTGGGTGCACACGTAATAATAATGTGGGGTGCATGTGAGTCACAGTGAGGCTTAACGAGTAAAAAAAAGGGGGTTATGTTCTGTTATTTAATCAGTAAGAAACGTAACAAATCTATAGGAGTCCTAGCAATGATTGCCTCCTACTTGAATGTGATCTTTTTACTCCTCTCTGAATCCTTACGAATCTCGAAGCTATCGTGTATTACTTGAACACCCATCTGAACGCCTAGCGAACTGAGTAGAATATTAGGTGCTTGTACGAATGTCCCTGAATTAGATGTCGCAGCATCGAATGTTTGGTCTATACCTTTCTCACTCCTCTTCGTTTGCTGGGACTTAACGTATTAACGTCGTAGATTCCGAAGTGCGATCACTTCTGCAACACTCTCGCAACATACCGTGTATTACTCAATTAACTTGCTAGATCGATGGACAAGAGGATGAGCGCAGTACCTTACTGGTCCCAGTATTTGGACAACCCTAGTTACCGGCAATGAACATCAGCGGATTGACTTCAATCGAATCCCTAACCCTAGAAAGCGACTTATGGGAGTTAACTCTTACGGAACAATCGGGAGATGAACGACGACGATTGACTATAGAGTGGAATGTGTAACTTCCCACGCAGTGAGTAGTGCCTTAGTACGTGGCACGGAATGTGAGAGATGTACCCTGTTGGTGAAAGGTCATAGGACCCCGCTACAAGCAGTGACATTAGAGGCAACAGTCATGGTGACATCGAGGTGCTCGTAATCGTAGCTTACAGTATGGAAACGAAGGTGACTTCGACAGGGATTGACTATTGTTAAGTCAAAATATCAACATCCAAGGGAACAATGATAATATTGGGAATCCACGTGACCGAAACAACAACACTAGAAATGATGCCCATGGAAGAGCATTTAGAATTGGCGTGGACGACGCTAGGAATATAGCAACATGGTGGCCTGCGCGTTCTTGGTAACTGATCGCTTCGTCTCTGTTCTGCTTAACGCTGATGCTTCTGGAAACTAAACCTGTTGTGGAACCGACCGATGGCAAGTCAATGGAAACCTCTTATGTTCGTTAGGATGCAAACTCAACCTTGTGGGACAAGTATTCGACATCTACCCTTGATAAGTTTTGTTGTAGTAGTTAGTGTGGATTAGTTATCCAGATAACGCGTGGATATAACTTGTGAGGAGAAAATTTTGAGTATCCCCTCCCTAGTGACGAATTGTCGACTACCCTAAAGCACCAGTGTGGTGTAAAGGTTAGTGGCATTTCAGCAATAAAAGCCAGGAGCGTCTACGGAGGGACTACCCCGCTATGTTGGCAACCGTTACTAATGTTTGGGCTAAGGAAAGAGGATCGAGGATCCACCAATTGTTCGTGATCATATAAACATCAAGGATCCACCAATTGTTCGTGATTTCACCCAGCATGCTACTTGAGGAACTTTCAGGTTTACTTCCACCACTGATTAGGTAGAGTCTCGGGTTGATCTCATGACCAGAGGCAGCCTTGGTTGCTTGTACTCCTTATTGTCTGGCGCCTGGAAAGTTGCAAGAACTGTCCAATCAGCATCAGGAAACTACAGGATGGGAGTTTTGTAGATCTAGCTCCTCGTTTTGTGGAAACGCGCTTTATTGCGAAAACGAAGGACGAGTTCTTTCGTACATGTGCAGACTACCACAAGGTGGCAACCACAGACCGTCATCTTGCATCGATGACCTGCTTGACCCGTTGCAATAATCAAGATTCTATCCGGAAACTGACTTAAGACCAGACTGTCATCTGATGGAAGATCATGGGGAGGATGATTCCTAACACGGTGTTACAGATCCAGTATGGTCACTACGATTTCCAGTTTAAGTTATTTAAGATATCCAACACACCAGCAGCCTCAGAAATCACATGAGTAGTGTGCATCAACCTCGTTTCGTCAGATTCGTCAACCCCATTTATCTGTGATGACACTTAGAATCACTACCAGGGGAAAGGGACACCATGAACGGCACCGATATTTCGTCCTAGAGCTCCTAGGGGAGGAGCAACTCCACGAGAAGTCTACCTAAGTGTGACTTCAGGATGCGGGAGGTACACTTTCTTGGTCACGTAGTCAACAAAGTGGGGATACATGCAGATCTCGCTAAAGATCCATTTCATTAGATATTGATCAGCAACAAATAGTCCATCGGGGATACAGTAATTTCTTGGTCCAGCTAGATACTATCGTAGATTCATCACAGGATTTTCGAGGATTTCGCAACTTTAATCTCTTTAGCATAGCAGGGTGCTGTGAACTCTTGGGAGACGAAACAGGAGAACGTCTTTTCAGCTTCTGAATTTCAAACTCTACAATGCACTGAGCATCGTCTTTACCCGAGGGTACGGGTGATCTAGTGGTATACCTTAGGGGTTCGAATCAGAGTCCCAGTTACACATCGATATAGCACGAGAAAGTGATGGTTTACGTAGTGGACTTACAGGAAGAATTGCACGAGTCATAACCTGCGGTAGAAGCCATGGTCCTTGGAATTAAGATGGGGGCATTACTTGGACGGTACCAAATGCATCACTTAGACCGATCACAGGGGCCTCCCGTGTATCGTTGTTTCAAAACGAGCTAAAGCATGCGATGACATCGCTGGATGGAACTTTTGAATGATTACGACTATGAAACCTGAACGTGCACGAGCTTTGCAGCCCACTATCGACTCTAACTTACCTGATCAGACTCACTCTGTTTAAACTGGAGAACTGAAGGAAGAGGATTTTCAAGTTGGGTCCATGCGGGGCATGGAGGAGCAACTTTTGGCAAGTCGGACGGTACTCGCTACTTAGCGGAACGAATATGGGTCTCACTATACAGCAATCCAAGGGAACTTGTGTCGACCGAAGCACACCAGCCTTGACATTCTAGTCGTCTGGAATTTGATAGGAGGTAATAGGATCTATAATTTCTGGCACTGGCAACCGGGTAAGAAACCCCACATAACAATGTATGTGAACGATGTTAGACTTGTGTGAAAGTCAAGGTGGAGTACCAGAAACCCTCAGGCCTGCTTCAACAACCAAAGATACCCATGTGGAAATGGAAGCAGATTGCTATGGATTTCGTCACTGGTTTACCAAGAACTCAAAGTGGAAACGATACCATTTGGGTGATCGTTGCCGTCTCACGAAGTTAACACACTTTCTTGCAATTAAGGAAGCTGACGAGTCACCACAATTTGTGAATATTCCTCTGAGAGAGGTGGCTTTTAGGCACGAGGTGCCAACTTCCGTTACATCTGATTTCGAGCTATACCTGATTCATGTCAGGCAATACACAACACTATTGACTCACGTCTAGACATGAGCATTGATTTTCACCGTAGGACAAATGATCTGAGTAAACGAACCATCCTTACACTCAAAGACATGCTACGAGCATGTGTGTGACTGGCTTTAGTAAAAACTAGGAGAACACCTACCTTGGCTGGGTTTACTGCAACAGTACCATTCTAGTATTCAGACAACTCTGTTTGAGGCATTGCATGGACAGTAACGCTAACCTCCTTGTTGGATTAAGGTGGGTGACAACCTAATCACAGGTCCAGGACTCGTACTCAAAACTCTTGGGAAGATTGCTTGGATCGGAAATCGTCTGGCGGCGACGAGTGACCGTCAGGAAAGTTGGTATGCTTAGGAAACACTGGGGGTTCACTGACGGCGAACGTATCATGTTGAAAGTCACACCCTGGGAGGGTGTGGTACGCTTGAGAAGCGTGGCAAGCTTGATTTACGTTATGTTGAGTTATCCAGAATTCTGGAAAGAATGGGTCACGTCGCCTACGAACTAGGGTTACCCGATGAATTGGGTGACGTACACAATGCCATTTATATCTCGAAGCTGAGGCAGTGTGTGTCCGATAAAACACTTGTGATACCGTCACTGTACAAGTTCCAGTTGTCAAGGAATCTGTTGGAAACATGGACCAGGAAGTCAAGGTTCGTTAGCGTAGTCGAATCTCAATCGTGAGAGTTCATTGGAACTCAAGACGTGAACCAGAGTTCACGTGGGAACGCGATGATCGGAGTAAGCTCTAGTATCCTCAGTTGTTCAAACGGTTGTAACAACTTCTGATATCATTGGTGAATTTCGGGACGAAATTCCCTTTCAAGTTGGGGATGATGTGGCCCCAGAGGGAAATCCGCAGTCATCCTGATCGAACATGTCGCTGTTTTTGGGTTACTCATGAAATTTCGGGACAAAATTTCTTTCAAGTTGGGGATGATGTGACAACTCGAAATTTCAAGAGTCCTTTCATTGTACTGATCCCCTTTGTCTCGCTTTGTGGTTGATGCAAACTGTGGGAACGTTACTCGAATAACTTATAGGTTTGATTTTAAGTAAATGGTTTAAGGTTATAAGTACGCATGTATGATCATTAGAGGAAATCTAATCACACTCTACGATAAGTCGCACACCTCCTCTATGTATTGGCCCGAACACCCTCTCTATGTTTTAAATTGTTCTCGGCCCATATCCTTTGAGCCCGAAGCACAAACCCAAGCGGGCTTGGCCCACTTAGTCGAATATATGGACACCCAAGATTGTACGTAAACTTCATTATCTCACAATGATATTTGGAAGCAGAACCCTAGCACCCTAATCCCCTCTCCTAGAGTGGCGACAGCCCTTATCATCGAAGCTCTCTACTCTCGAAACATCACCTCCCTACATTCAGTAAGTACGATAGCCTGTTAGTTATGATTAATTAATTGTTTGTTTGGATGTGATCGTGGTATTGATTTAGAAACATGTGTGTTATAACACGTATATGAGATAAGAATCGGAACCTAAAGTATCATGAATAAACGGCCGAATGATGATTTACTGAATGATGTTTAAGTGTGGCTTGATGATTATCGATAGACTAATAATGGTAGGATGTGATACCTTGATTGTTGCATGGTTTTTAGTGTGATATCGTGATATGTGTATATGGGATTGTAATTGTTGAAAGCACTTTAATCTTGAGGAATGCTAGTATTATGTATGGTCAGAATGTGATGTAGAGTTTTGCATATAGATTGATTGATGTTGATTAAATGAAGATTATGCCTCTGCTTCTATTTGACATTCACATGCTCGATGTTTATATGACTTGCTTAAATAGTTAGTTGATAGTAACCAAAACAATGACTGATAAATGAGGATTCACAGTGTTTAGAAGCTGGGTTTTCTTTTTAATGGAGATGTACAAGTTTATAAGCATAGGGTACAACAAAAATGTGTTGGGTTGTTCAAAATATTATGGGTAAAATATTGTTTGTCTTATCTGTTTAATCTAAATGAGTATGTTTGTCACTTGAAAAGTTTGTTAGGAAATGTACCACTGTGCATGCATAAGTTACAACTCAATGGAAGATGGTGTGATTTATAGTATGAATGATTGTTACATACATGTCGCACACATGCAGGAAAGTTGATCGCATACGAAAAATGAAACTGAGAATAGTACAGTGGGGACACCCATATTTAATGTCTGAATTCTTTTCATTTCTATTTTATTTTGTGAAATCATACAACGTATAGATCGCACACTAATAGCATGGTCCCACTAATTGTTTCATGCACATGATCTGGTTGCACAAACCTTATACAAACGTACACTAGATTTTTGAATTAACTTTTGAACATACATGACACTAATGGATTCCATCTGTTGGGCCACATGAGCCCAGATTAGACTGCACACTTAAGTTGTGAATGTGTTATGCCCAAATATGATGTATTAGATATGTAATGACTCATGTGTTAAATAGGTAACGTCTAAATAGGGTATGATTAATACATGATTCTTATGCGCTACGTGTTATATAATTATATATGTGACGATGCTTGAACACGAGCCTAATGTTATATGGAATCAATAATAGGACGCGGTCGATCTAAATAATTAAAACAAGTGAAACACTCTGCCGAGCAAATCAAGGTGAGTTCATTTCTCTTGAGCATGCGTCCCGGTGGTTGGGACAGTCATTGGGCATCCCTGAGAGGGATGGGTTTGGGTAAATCAATCGGGTATTCCTGAGAGGAATACGTCTTGTGGTAAATCTAGAATGTTGTATCATATACTCGTCCTATCACCTTTAAAGTCCCTCATTGTTGTTTGGTTACCTGAGAGGTAACAAGGTATTAGTTGGTAGCACTACTTAGGTTTGGCACCCTCACACCGTACCGGAGAGGACGGGTGTGAACTAGTGACCTAGTAATGACCATTGCTTTGATAGGAGCATTGGGGAAATGGCAAAATAAATCAGGAGCCGTCTTGTATCCAAGGTATTATCAACATTGTAATCAATGAACTGAAATAAACACTTGGTAACTAACGTTTTCGTAAAACTATGAACTCACCAGCGTTGTCTGATACACTTGTGTGCATGCTCGCAGGTTATAGGTATGTGTGGATGTGGAACTTGCTGTCTGGGATGCTGGAGTAGTCATGGGTCGTAATGCATGGGATCGTAAGACAAGCTTAATGGTTTTCATACATACGGTTTATGTAACACTTAACAATTGACTTATGCTTCCGCTGAATATGATGAGTTATACTTTGTAATGTAATACTTTACTCTAATAAATGAAAGTTTTTATGTAAACCATGTATGAGTTCAATGTGATTGGTGGCTAGATCCTGGTACGTCACACGTCTCACGAGGGTTTCCGTAGGTGGTATTTTAGGGTGTGACACTCGAACTACGAGCTTTGATCTTGACCATCCAAGTGTCACCCACTGAAATACAATACTATGGGTGCCCAAAACAAGCCCATAGATTGAAAGAAACCATGTGCAAAACAAAGGAACAACTGGGTTTTGCTGGAAACTGATTTTTACAGGTCTGGGGAGTTTACACGGGCCACGTAAGAAGAGGCATTGGGCTACGCGCCCCGCCTAGACTATCTTTCAGAAAAAGTCAGTTTTGGTCCCTGAAAGCCCAAAACTTGGTTTTCGATGCATTTTTGACACGTTTAAGCCCCGTTAACCTCATTTCAAGGATTTAAAATGAAGTTAATGTATAGGGAACTTAAAATATGCTCAAAAACATCTCGGATGTCGGTTCGTTTGGTCGTACGGTTGCGTTGTTCGGTTAATTACGACGAGACACGAACGGACGCTAAAAACAATCCAAATTACGCGACGAATGGAATTTTATGATGCCAATCACTAAAATAAAATATTTTAATTTTTACCTAAATTTTTGGATGTCCGGATATGCGCGAAAATGCAAACTTATGCACTTTTTGACGCTTTTAGTCCCTGTTAATCAAATAAGTTTATTTTTGCACACCAAACACATCTAAGCCTATTTCTAAGCTATATAAAGGATATTTATGGTATGTTTAATTTATGATCATATTCCAAAAGGTTCGTTACGATACAAATTAGCAGACTTTTGCAGTTTGACGCAAATAGTCCCTGCGATTTAATAAACTTGATTTCGACACACCAAACTCTCCAAAACTTATTTCTAAGTTATGTAAAGGTTATTTAAGGTATGTTAAGCCTATGTCACTGTTCCGGAGTGTTAATTGCATCAAACTGATTATGTTTACGCATCAGTTCGCGTATAACCTTCCAGAAAGCGATTTAAAGCTTGAAATCGAACGAGAATTGATATGTGAAATTGATACGCATATTTATACAAATCCCAAGTATGAAACACAACATTTCATTGATTTGGTATTTGTTTGATGGTCGTAGAGACACAGATGTCACAGTCTCCCCTACTTCAGGAAATTTCGTCCCGAAATTTTATTTAGAGGAAACTCGTGAGAGCTCGAAACATGAAGTCGAAAAGACAAAACAACACTGGTTAGGGTTCTAAACTTCTAGTAACTTAAATAACATCATGCTTACAATGTAAGAGGGACACTTATATAAATATATGAAGCGCCATTGGTGCGTCCATCGTACCTCCATTACATTGTTCACGTTTCGTTATTTTTGCCACTATAGGTTCTTACACATGAAAAATCTTACTTTGGTTTCTGTGCACTGAATTTCATAATTATGTATGCATCCATAATTACGTAATTCCTTGTATAGTCCTCAAAGTGTATTTTATAATGTGTAGGGGAAAACCAAATGAACAAACCTGTGATGAGTGTGACTAGACCACCATAGGATCCTTTTAATTAAATCAATAAATGATTTCTTTAAATAGACCACCAAGGAGTCTTTTCAGCTATATTATCACATGTCATTCCTAACCAGATTTTTGAATCAATCTTTTTAACTAGACCACCTAAAGGGTCTCTTTTGAATTATGGAATAGTACTATATAATCCAAGGGTCTTAACTATTACGTAGAAGCCCATTTAGGATTTAAGGTAGTACCTTTGGATATCCTACTATGAATCCCTCATATGAAGATATGGAAGATTCTACGAGGATTTGGATAACAAAATATCAGATTACACAAAAACACAACACATAAAAGGAAAACACATAAACACATAATCACATAATTGTTTATCTTGATCTTTAATTTGTTATCATTTTGTTAATTTGTTTGTTAATTTGTACACGAGTATTTAAAGCACACCAGGAATCCAATCCATGGATTTCATTTGGCACTTTAAACATTTTCAAGAATCTAACTATGAAGATATGAAGATCTTAATAGGAATTCAGATTTGTCCTTATCGAATCGTAATGTACGTATTGAGGCATACAAAGAATTCAATTAATGACTCCGATTTGAGCGATAATCATCCACAAGGATCTAATTGTGAAGAAAAAAAAAGATCCTATATGGATTTTGGAATTTGTGAAGCGAGAGATGCTTCGAAACCTTGCACTAGATGTGCTTAAGTCGATACACGAGGTAGAATGCTCATGAAGTTGAGGTGCTAGATATGCCAAGGTGACATATGAAGCAGAATTTGGAGGCTGAGTACTACGTATGTTAAATCAACATATGAGCAGAATGTTTTTGGAAAACTATGCATGGGGTTCTTTAGGAATGTGTTTAATGTTTTTGAAATCTTATGTAATACTTTTGAAATCATGCACTTGATATATTAAGTAAATATACTATGTTAAAAATGTTTTCAAACTATATGAAATGTTTTGAAATCATGAAGGTTGTTTTTGAAAAATATATACTACATATGTTATTATGGAAACTTGAGTGTAATGATATGGGTATGAGATCGAAGAATACCTTTACTTATCTAACCAAGGATTTAAAGGCACAGATGTGTAAAAAGCACGATTACACAAAATGTCACTTATTTTCTATACTTCGTTTCCAAGAGTGAAACGAGTACTTAGAATGAGCGATCACATGAGTGGAAGAACTACAAGAGTAGTTTGTAAAGAACATAGTTCTTTGGTGTAGGTATCGTAGGGGTATGCCATACACGCATGTAACTATACTTGTACATCAGAATTGTGAACAACCATTTATTTATAAGCCAAATAGATTGCTTCAGAGTTCAAGAGAAATAAAAGAAACAAAAGAATAAGATTTAAACTAATCTAAAGCAGCAGCGTCTTCTAATCAGCCAATATGCTCATCCGTGGGTCAGATTTGCATTGACAATCTTTGGTCATTTGATCCTGAAATAACCCGTCTCGCCATAGTTGTAGCAAGTACCAGGCTGGAAACGAGCTTGAGCAGGGTTGACTTGGGGTTGGTTTGGACCACCTTGGCTTGGGTTGAATCGACAAGCATTTGCCAGATGACCGATTTGGCCACATGATGCACACAGAAGACACTGAAGGTAAGCTAAGTGAGGTGCATTACACTTGTTGCATATTGTCACAGTACCGGCATAAGGTTTCCTTGCAGGAGGTTGAGCAGCAGCAGGATTTGCAACAGCTTTGTTTTGGGTAGCAAAGCGGCATATGTTAACCAAATGTCCCCATCGTCCACAGTGGGTACATTTGAAACATGGTATGTGATTCGGATGATGACGGTTGCATTGATTACACCATGGAGCAGTTCCCTTGTACGGCTTCTTGGCTGGTGGTGCTGCCACCTGGCTAAGTTCTGCTTGATTTGGTACAACCGCTGCGGGATTCTTTGAAGCTTTACGCTTCTTTGACCTTTTCGAAGGCTTGGCTTCTGTTTCCTTTGGTGATTCTTGGGTGGCTTCATCCTAGAGACGAGACATGGCAACGGCTAATTTAGCAGTCTTCTGGATTACTACGCCTATTCGCTGGGCAATTTTGGTAGCCTGCTCGTACATTTGAGTGTCGCTGCGATGAAGAGACATCTTACATGAAATGAAAGACATGGGAGGAAACAAGTGAAATGTTATCGGGTAATCAAAATAGAATGACAACGCATAAAAATTGTGATAATTTGTTTATTACCAAAGGCAAACAAATGAGACGGTGACTAATCAAAGTAAGTGGGTCATCTTAATGTATCGCGAAGACATGCTTTAGCCTATAAGTGGACACTCACCCCAAGAGTTCCCAAGTAAGAGTGACTGGTCCGATTATGTGGATTTGTACGAACACTCTAGCCTTAGACAGAAAACTCGGGATACAGGCATCCACTCTTCCAGATTGCACGTGTTCACACTATAAGACCCAAACTTTGACGAGATTTTGAAAACTTTGAAGGTTCAAAACCTTATAATAAATCATCCTAGAACAGATGATTGGTTTTCAAAGCCGATTTGAAATTTATGTTCTTATTGTGGTTGTCGCCTAAAGATAGGTGGCGGTATTATTTTAAGATCTAAACACAAGAATCTTGTGTTAGGGTCCTAGGAAGGTTATAGACTAGGTCAAAGCATTACTAATAACCTAATTCCCTATAACCATGAGCTCTGATACCAACTCTTCTGTCACACCCCGATAGCGTAAAACAACAAATCACGGCGGAATCGTCGGGGAGTGTTGTAACAGAATCATTGTTTCATAACACATGGAAATTTAAGTTTTGTTTTATTGAATTAAAAGAGGTTACAATGTCTTAAAAACAAAGAAATATAACATAATTAACTAGTCTTGCATCTTTTTTTGTCACTAAGGCCCTCGTCCAATCCTATGTTTGCATCATGATCATCTAATAACAGCACCTGAAACACATGTGAAAATAGGTACGTCAGCATAAAAATGCCTGTGAGATACATAGGTTTTATTAAAACAGGATTCATGACTTGTAAATTTAAAGAAAATGTTTAACAAAAGTTAGTCATGAACCTTAAAAATGTTTTCTTTTATAAATCATACAAAAATTTATAAGAAATCAGATGATATAAAAGAATAATGCATAGTTAAGTAAATATCCAAGTAAAAATGAGTTTGTATAAAATATGTTAATTGTAAAACAATGTTTATGTGAAAATATGTTATCTGTGTATAATGTAATATGTGTAAATTGAAATGGTTTAAATAACGCTACGATATGTAATAACATAAAAGCACTTTTATATAGGAAGTACCAGCGGCGTATCCACCATGCTTTTATTATATTACACACGCCTCGTTATTTAAATCACTTACCCAAACAAACCACCAATGTAAAAATGTTCATGTATAACCAAATGTAATGTATAGTGAATAAAAGCATTTACTCAACCCTATAAGAAAGAAATGTACAAAACAATGTATTTGATAAATCATAATTTAAATCAAAAGTTATGTTTTGTAAAATTAATGCTTTATTTGATACAAACATCTACGCGGTAATGTTCTAATGTATACATCCAAGCCTTAAGACTGTAAGATAAACCCTAGAACAAGTTAGAGGTCTACCAAAAATGAATTCAGATTCGGTCATTCCTTACGTCCAAACAAACCTAGGATTTCAGGAACGGGAGTTGTCAAGTCCTATGGTACCACTACCTACTACCGAGCGGCATGATCGGTGTTAATGAATGTATTAGTTTCGTTAAACAAACCAAATGTTATACCAAGTGTATGCATGTTATATGAAAATAATGTACTAAATATGCTAAGTGACATACAAAGTAGAAATGTAAAACAATGTGTCCATATGCTGAGTAAACATATGCAACAGAAATGCAATGTAAATCAATGTGTCCATATGCTGAGTGAACATATGCAACAAAAATGTAATATATGAAAATCAATGTGCTAGCATGCTAAGTGAACATACATAGCAAAACATAATGGAAATCATGTACTATATGTGTAATAATGAACATAGCAAGTATACTGTATATGTCATGAAAGCACGAAAAGCACGAAAGTAACAAGTAGGCACATGTGTATCACCCCAAAACATTTGAAAACAGTAAAAGAGGGGACTATGTACTCACTTGAGAATGCTTAGAAGTCTTTGGATAACATCCAAGCAACGCTAGAGGGATCACGGAATCAAACGGCACCTAATATAGGTAACTATGTTAATAAACCGGACCTAAATAGGAAGATCGGATAGAATGAGATTTCGTAAACCAAATGAGTATATGAACTCATGTAATATGGTTTAACAAAGCCTACATTCTAAAACGAAACCTATCCTAAGTGCTTACGACCCGTTTAGGTAGCTTACGCTACTTTAACGCGTCGTTCACGTAAAACACGTTCGGACCGTCTAACTAGTCCTATGACAAGTATTATATGCCTTAACATATCTAATAATGTAACCTAATCAGTTTAGATGTCAAAATTTAGGTTACATATGCTTAAAATGAAATTATGCGTAAAAAGGGCATTTTGGTCATTTTACTAAGGCATATAAATTACCTATCATACAACTAACTAAACGAAGTGATCATAAGGTATAACCTCGGAAGGTTATTCCCTATACAACTATGGTCACAATTTATGTTTGGTCGGATCCTAACGATCGACCAAACGGGTCAGGTTCGAAAGTCTAAGCGGTTGTTTAGACCGCTTAACTTACGACCCTATATAAGCACTAAACTAAAAGTGACGAGTTAAACATGTTAAAGCATGTTTAACGAAGTTAGAAAACAAGTTTGATATCAAAACAAAGGGTTTTGATACCCAAGAATAGTTTGGTTGCAAAATACGCATAAACGCGTATTTTGACCGAAACTATGACTCGTCACTATGCCTAAATAACCTGGTAATCAGTAGGTATAGTCACAAAGGACTATGGCCATCGTGATTACGCTCACGTTGCGAAGTTCAAATGAACTTCGTGTTGAACATTGACTGGTCAAAGCCGAAATTCAAACACTGTTTGACTTTCGTGCTTAAAAACGCATAAAAGCATGAAAGAAACTTACAAGAGGTTCAAGCTAGGAAGAATTTGATCTAAGATACTCAGGTATGAAGCAAAAGCTTCAACTTAGAGTAAAAACTCAGATCAAGTGTGAAGATTGAATTGAATCATGATGGGTATTTATAGAGTTTGGACAACCGTTAGGATCGTTTCTTGAACTACGATCTTTGATCTTGACCATCCAAGTGTCACCCACTGAAATACAATACTATGGGTGCCCAAAACAAGCCCATAGATTGAAAGAAACCATGTGCAAAACAAAGGAACAGCTGGGTTTTGCTGGAAACTGATTTTTACAGGTCTGGGGAGTTTACACAGGCCGTGTAAGGAGAGGCATTGGGCTACGCGCCTCGCCTAGACTATCTTTCAGAAAAAGTCAGTTTTGGTCCCTGAAAGCCCAAAACTTGGTTTTCGATGCATTTTTGACACGTTTAAGCCTCGTTAACCTCATTTCAAGGCTCTTAAATGAAGTTAAAGTATAGGGAACTTAAAATATGCTCAAAAACATCTCGGATGTCGGTTCGTTTGGTCGTACAGTTGGGTTGTTCGGTTAATTATGACGAAACACGAACGTACGCGAAAAACGATCCAAATTACGCGACGAATGGAATTTTATCATGCCAATCACTAAAATAAAATATTTTAATGATTACCTAAATTTTTGGATGTCCGGATATATTCAGAACGTAAGATATGCGCGAAAATGCAAACTTATGCACTTTTTGACGCTTTTAGTCCCTGTTGATCAAATAAGTTTATTTTTGCGCACCAAACACCTCTAAGCCTATTTCTAAGCTATGTAAAGGATATTTATGGTATGTTTAACTTATGAGCATATTCCAGAAGGTTTGTTACGATACGAATCAGCAGACTTTTACAGTTTGACGCAAATAGTCCTTTCGTTGGAAATGATTCTTGGATTGCTATAAGGGATATCATCAAGTGCAAATGAAAGAAGAGGACGAAGACAAAACGGCATTCCGCACAGACAAATGTATTTTTTGCTTTATAAAAATGCATTTCGGCCTTCGAAATGCGGGCGCCACTTATCAACGTCTGATAGACAAAGTCTTCTGAGACGACATTGGGGTAACAGTAGAAGTTTACATGGATGACCTCGTTATCATGAGTTGGGAGGAAGAATCCATGCTAGCAAACATTTAGCGCACATTTGATTCCCTGTGCAAAGTCAACCTAAAGCTAAACCCGGTGAAATGTTCATTCGGGATGGAAGAAGGCAAATTCCTAGGGTTTATTGTAACCAAAGATGGTTTCAAGGTTAACCTAGAAAAAGTGGAAGCCATTCAACTCATGCCATCACCGGCGTCCATTAAAGAGATGCAACGCCTAGCTGGGCGGCTAGCAGCGCTCAACAGGTTCTTGGAAAATCATGCTGCCAAATCTTACCCTTTCATCAGCACCTTACGCAACTGCTTCAAAAAGAGCCAGTTCCAGTGGACACCGGAAGCGGAAAGAGCCTTCCAACAAATGAAAGAGTGTTTAATTCAGCTACCAACATTAACGGCTCAGCGAAAAGACGAACCACTAATCCTATACCTCTCCGCTGCAGAAGTAGCAGTTGGTGCAGTACTAATGGTCGATAGGGACGGGGTTCAAACCCCAATCTATTACATCAGCAAAATGCTAACTGGTCCAGAAACACGTTACTCTATCATGGAGAAACTTGTCCTCGCGCTGGTTCACGCGTCACGAAGACTACGACGATACTTTTCTGGTCACGTTATCACCGTCCTTACTAACTACCATCTAGGGCAAGTCTTGTCCAAACCAGACATCGCGGGAAAGTTAGCTAAATGGGCTATCGAACTAGGGGGTACAACATCTTTTACAAACCATGCCCCGCTATCAAGGGACAGGTCCTAGCGGATTTTGTTACCGAAGTTCCTGTCAACAAAATCCAGGAATACGAAGACATGCAAAACCCTACCCCAGTCTTCGACGACAGGGTCTGGACCTTACATACAGATGGCGCTTCAAACGACGATGGCGCAGGAGCAGGACTTCGCTTGGTTAGCCCCGATAACCACGAACTCACATACGCCATCCATCTGGATTTCAAGAGTACTAAAAATAAAGCAGAGTACGAAGCGTTCCTCGCAGGTCTCCGCTTAGCGCTCAAAATGGGAGCAAAAAATCTTGAAGCACACGTCGATTCCAAATTAGTAGCAGAACAAGTCAATGGGCATTACGACGCTAAAGGCGAAGCCATGGCTTTATATTTGGAGCAAGCAAGATTCCTGATCAACCAGTTTCAAACATTCAAGATAGTCCACATCAACAGAAGAGAAAACAAACATGAAGATGCGTTAAGCAAATTAGCTGCCACAAGCTTCAAACACATCACGAAAGAGGTTCGCATCAAGGTACTCTCCAATCCGTCTGTTCCCTTAAGACAGGTAAACATCATAGAAGTCGGGAATCCATCTTGGATGTCCCCAATCATTACATACCTACAGCATGGAATCCTCCCAGAAGGAAAGGCGGAAGCCAGAAAAATTCAGCACAAGGCGCTGAACTATGAAATGGCAGACAACATTTTGTACCGCAAATCATACATGGGTCATCTCTTACGATGCGTAGATAAAACCGACGCATAGTATTTAGTCTGCGAAATTCATGAAGGACTATGTGGAATCCATTCAGGCCCGCGCATGGTGGTGGCAAAAATAACGAATGCAGGCTACTATTGGCCAGGAATGCATGTAGATGCTATAGAACTTTTGCGCAAATGCATGTTATGTCAACGCCACGCCCCGAAGACACTCCGCCCAAAGAACACTCTGGTTCCAGTCACTTCAGCTTGGCCTTTTCAGCCATGGGGCATCGACCTAGTAGGTCCCTTCCCCGACGCGCCCGGTGTAGTAAATTTTATAGTAGTAGCAGTGGACTACTTTACTAAATGGGTAGAAGCAAAGGCTCTCGCTTCAACTACCGCAATGGTGATCCGAAAATTCATTTGGGAATACATCATTTGCTGTTTCGGATTACCATTGCGCATCATTACCGAAAATGGTACGAACTTCGCATCAGACGACCTACAAAAGTGGTTGAAAGAGATGAACATTGAACACAGCTTCGCCTCTATGGCGCACCCACAGGCAAATGGGCAGGTCGAGAGTGTAAACAAGCAGATCGTGGATGGCATAAAAGCAAGACTGGGAACCGCGCGAAAAGGGTGGGTAGACGAACTCCCAAGCATTTTATGGGCCCACCGCACGATGCCGAAAACCAGCACAGGCGAAACTCCATTCAGTCTCGTTTACGGCTCAGAAGCGGTAATCCCAGCAGAAATTGGCCTCCCATCGCCACGTATGTTAGCCATAGAAAAGCAAAATAACGAGCGAGAGCGCAGAATCGACATGGACCTCCTTGAAGAAAGGCGCGAAAACGCAGCCATCAGCGAAGCCAGGTACAAATCAAAGCTCGAGAAATATTATAATGCTCGAGTGCGCGTATGCACCTTTGTTCCAGGAGTTTTTGTCCTGCGAGACAATGAGGCCTCCAACGCTAAGAAACTAGGAAAACTCGTGCCAAAATGGGAAGGACCATATGTCATTCATGAAGTCATTGGTAAAGGTGCATACACCCTCAAAAGGCTTGATGGAACGGACGTTCCACGCACTTGGAACGCGCAGCAGCTGCGCAGATGCTATATGTAGATGACCTACCCATCTCGTACAACAGCCAACGCCTGCGCAGACAACATAATTATTTTATTTATTTACTTTGTATCTACTGGCTCCGCGCCTTATGCGATCAATACAAAGTTTTACTCCTATTAAATTCTACTGTTTATTACAAAATGCATGTAATTCCTTTGGGTAAGCGCGAAAACATTATGGTAACACATTGCAAGTCTCATGACGGTCCGTGGATACAAGTCCCGCGCTTAATCCAGACCTACGTTCACACATGAGCTTTCTACAATCTTTAATCGCTTTACCTAAACAAAGTAATTATACACATGCAAGACATTGTAATCCAAACATACTTTATATTCGAAATAGTTACTTGCGCGCCATACGCATTAACAAAAAATCTATATGCACAGCAGTGCATCAAAAAGTTACTTGTGCAACAAGCACAATAACAAAATGCACGAGCACAGCAGTACATCAAAACATAATTTACAGAACAAAACATACAAAATAAATAAACTAAACACCCGGGAACATGGCCAACACCTCTGCAGAAGTATGTAGTGCTTCACCATACCACTCCAGAGGGTGAGGGTCAACGATCCACTCGTTGTCATCACCTTCAGCAGACGTCACCATTTGGGTTCTGGCCAGATTTGCAGAACGACGATCACTTCAACACCGTTCATACACCATCGTACAACGACCTCTCCAGACAGACGGAAAACCCTGTGTTAAGACATTTGCCGACAATCGTGTAACACCTACGTCGCCATCAACCCCAGTAGGAAATGGGACATCATCTTTCCCTGTACACGGGTGAGGCACAATGTAGAGAAACCTTTCACTTTCGACAGCTTTTTCCGGTGTCGGACCCCCAAGACGAAGCATAGCTTCAGCAGCATCAAGAGTCTTCAGGATTTCGAAAATCCTCCGTGAACGGTATTTTCGACTCTTTTTCATATTTACCAAATCTGGTAAAGAGAAAATGATAACATACATACGTATATAAGAAGCTAAAACGAGTTGACGTCAGCATAATTAAGGGAAGTGTAAGAAATCGTAATGATTAATGTCAAATCGCCACTTTCTAAAGCGGCGGTGCCACAGTAATCGTTGATTTTATTAAATGGCCCCTGACAGCGTTAAACGTCTACACACATTCCCACAAACTACAGTTTAATAGGAAGACAACCAGTCAGAGCACCTGTTCGTCTCCTAGCATAGGGCCCACAAGGTCCACATTACGAAAATGACCAAGTCAACTCATGCGAGGAAATGTTTACTGTGGCATAGTCAGCATAGTACTAGTCATCGGCCAAAGATCACGTTTCTCAAAAACTTGAAATCATGGGCAATCCAACTTGAAAGAATATCTTCTTCAAGTAGATTTCCCACACTTCGAGCCAAAACTCCACATAGCAAAATCACCTCCCTCTTATATAGTCCAGTACTCCACTTATTTGCATAAGAGCAACACTGGACTGGGGGGACTTGAAGGGGTATGGTCCCAAACACCTCGATCAGGTACAATGAACCATACCACAACTTCACCACAACAATCTTTCCTTGAAAAGACCCTGCACGGCTACGCATCGGTTCTAAAGAAGAAAAACTTAAAAGAAAGCAGTCTTCAGCATCCGCGCGCCAAGATAAACCAGTAACATATCCTTGCGCGAGCCCGTGCAAAGGAATAAGTTAAGTTGGGAATAAAACCCCAAAACATCTCCACACAAATACCACCCAGACTTAGACAGAAAGTAACCTTTCTGTTATAACAGAATTAACACGAGGTTGAGGAATAGAGGATTACAGCTGTAAGTCTTCTAGAAGACCCCATCGTGCACAACCATTCAGTTATTACCGAATGGCCACGTGGCATCATCTTAAACACCCATCAAAGTCACGATGATGGCACTAAATTGGAGAAAGATCCATACATGACCACCTTCCATGTGGTACCTCCCCAGCCGTTGATTATGCTCACGATCCGTGTGAATAAACCTTACATTATTGATTAACGGCAAGGGAGGTAACCGCTTACGGAAAATGCTTTCCGTTATCTCCTCCGTCAACAAACTTTCCCGCCCAAATTCGGTTATAAATAAGGCAATTCAGGTACAAACTCTCAAGTTACTCTCACTTCATTTTCACTACTACTTCTTCTTCTTCATTGAAACCTGTACTTATTCTCATACCGAAGGGTGGTCACGGAGAGAACCCCCATTCTCCCCGTGGCGAGTCTAACGGCTGTTTGTTTTGCAGTTATCATTCAAAGAAGGAGCTTAGCCAAACCCTGAATCAAACGAGAGGACTCACCCCTTTTATGCAGAACTAAACCACTTGTCCAATCGATTCCGGTCCTTCGAACCACTGTTTCTTCAAATAGAAAATTCAAAAATGTAAAAAACAATAGAAAACCCAAAAAAAAGTTAGTGTTAAAAGAGGAAATGATAGTACATCAGCTAGACTGTCACGGTACGCTTAAGATTTGGAAAGATAAAAAGCATTAAACAGTCTCACTAATGATGTGTCGATAGGTTTTTACACATTTAGTAAACTGTATTCGGGATATAAACATAAATACTATATCTTGCTTATTTCGTGGGGAACATCTCTCAGATATATAGGTAACCCCTGAAATCTTGTTTGAAAGATTGTCTGTTTCTGAGATACTAGGTCTTTATACTTAGTGATATCTGGGGAATTATAGCAGTACTTCTGATATTGCGGAAGCAATGGCCTAGTCCTCGTATAATACTTTACGTGCTTTAATCAAAGCTTTCCCTCAGCATAAAAATTGATAAACTATCGAAAGATACAAATCAAGTGTTGTTGTAAAAAAGATCCCTAAGTGGGGCACACCTAAAGTCGAGCCATCATCTCTTTGTCTGAACGAAAGTTCTAACCTGAGCTCTCATGGTCTCGCACTACCCAGAGAACAAATATCATTAATGTATATTCACCTGTAAGACTGAATATGGGGAATCTGGATACGAGATTATATTCTGAGATGGGATACGTGAATAAGTTAAGTGCTTAAAACATTAATCCCGTATCTTGAATCAGTTGAACTCTGTGTGAGAATTACGTGGGTCACTATATCGACAATCTAGGTGAATAGTTTAAAACTTAATGTGTAATAAGCTTAACGGTGCTAGTGACTCGTCCGTAGCTGATATGATTCTCTAACACAACTCACAAAAATATGTTTGTAAATAGTTTCATGTTATTTCATTTCAGCTTAAACCCAAAAATATTTTCAATGTGTTTTGATATAAAGTTTCTAAAATACAAAAAGATTTTATTTCTACATTATTTTCGACAAACCATTGTGGAGAGCTGATCTTCAGAATCTCGGATGTAGAGAAAGATGCTAAATGATTGGGTGGGAGCTTATCTGAAAGTTGGGAAACTTGAAAAGTCAAACAAGTCCATTAATTTGAAACTTGTAATTTCTTAAAAAATGAAAAAGTTGAACTAAATGTCAGACGATTCGTGAATCGGGTCAACCAAGGTCATTAACTTGGACTTGGTTGATAAATCGAGTAACTAGGGTCATTAACATGGACCTGGATTGTTGGGATTGAACCCTACCAGAGGAACAGATAATTAAAGCCAAAACCGGATCACAACAGTGGATTCATAATAAGCAGTTGTTTACATTAGACTTTCCCCTTGAAAGTGATTATAACATCTGATGCCCTCTATCCACTGTCCGTATACAACAGCTGCTGCCCTTCAAACTGCTGATGAAGCTCTAAATATACTGATGACCAAAGGACTGATCAACCTTAAGGAAAGCACTGCCCACTCAAGGACTGATCAACTTTGAGGAAAGCACTGATAGAAGAAGATAGCAGTAGTTTAGTGTATTACTTGTCTTATGTAGAATCAGTGGTTAAGATTAGTAGTGTTTGTATAGGAACAGTTGTTATAGGTTGTTAGGCTGTTAGACGTCGCTTTCATGGTGACGTCAGCTGAGATTCTTCAGTGGTTTGGTTTGCCTATAAATGGAGCAGTACTCTGTACTGTTACATTCGATTGACTGAGTGAGTTCTTCTCCTCTAGTGCAATCCTTTCATCTTGTGTGCAATCAACCATGGAGTATCAGGCTGAGGGGGAGTTTTGTTTGTAAGCACGCTTAGTAATCTTTTGATCTGCTTTGTAACCTTTTGACTGATGAAAAGCATGTGTTTATCAAATCTATTTTCCTTTATGATTGTGTTTACAAAGTTTGTTGTTCATTTCCGCTACCCTTAAACTCTGTTCATCTCTATTGATTTGTTCAAGTTATACAAATAAACACAATCATCAGAGCCTCAGATCCTAACATGGATACTCGAGTGGATTTAAAACTGACTTAAAATTGGAAAAGTGTTTAAAAAATTGAAAACATGTTGGCCGGTTTGAACGAAGGCACAACAGTGGGTTCGAACAAAGGTCGGTTCAAACAAAAGAGGTTTCATTTGTACTTCGTGGCTTCGTACGAAGCCACAGTCCATATATATATATATATATATATATATATATATATATATATATATATATATATATATATGTCCAGGTTCGAACGAAACCTCATTTATCACTTTCTTTGTTCGAACCAAACACTCTCAAAACAAGCCGTTACTCTGCCCAATTTTTTTTTCAAGAATTTCATTGTAGTGTTGGCTTGCACATCACTTACAATGGTGAAGGTAAGTTTTTCTTGATTTACACGCGTTAAATCGTTCAATTTTGAGTTCATAGAACCGTCGGCTCTTAATTCCTAGATTCGTTCATAT
Organism: Helianthus tuberosus; assembly: GCA_030545235.1. Classification (NCBI taxonomy): domain Eukaryota; kingdom Viridiplantae; phylum Streptophyta; class Magnoliopsida; order Asterales; family Asteraceae; genus Helianthus; species Helianthus tuberosus. The sequence goes on along the minus strand of CM060434.1, from coordinate 67,653,238 downwards.
TCAGCGGTTTGATCTTGAAATTGAAGCCATATGTTTGATAATCGGAACTTTTAGGATGGTAGTGTACCATTAATTTGAACATAACTTATAGAATTTGATGTTTGATTATGATGGCTGTTCATACCTGTTGGTTTGACGGGAATGGCTTCGAACGAAGCCAGCCCAAGTGCTTATGATCTGTTGAGTGTTAATTGTTTTGTGATATTTAATTTTGTGTTCATGAGTGTTATAGGTTAATTAGATCATAGTGTCATCAATTCATAAGTATTGTGTTCATGTATTTTGGTTCGAAGTGACAACTTCGAACTAGGATAGTGAGGATGCTTTGAATGATTGATCTTGTTGCTCATAGTATTATATGTTAATTAGATCCAATCAGTTCTTCAAGTCATATGTATGGTGTTCATGTGCTTTTAGTTCGATGGGACTACCTTCGAACAAAGGTTGTCAATATGTTTTTGAATTGATTGAATATGCTAAGTGTTGGTATATTTGATTTTGATAGTTCAAGTGATAGTGTTGTTTGAATCATAATAGTACATGTTTTGTAGAACAGTGGCCTTGTCTAAGCATTCTCTGGCTTCGTACGAAGGCAGGAGATGTTAATGAGTTCAAAATTTTCTAAGTGTTGAGTTTTGTTGTCAAGTAGTGTTATACTTTCTTGATAATTGTGCCATGTATACTGATTGTGTATCTTATATGACTGCAGGCAAAGAGTACAAGATTTGACAAAAAGCACAACATATGCTGCTTGTTAGACAAGAGTTTACCACGAATGAAACCGTTTGAAGATGTTGTAGACTTTATGGATCGAAGTCGAATAAAGAAAGCTCTTATTGACAGACACAGATGCTACCGATCTCACATTGAAATGTTTTGGAACAATGGAAGATTTGATGATGCAACGAAAGAGATAGTGTCAGCTTTGCAGATAAAAGATGAAAAAGGGAAAGACATTGACATAGAAGTGAAGTTTGATGTTGGTGATGTCCGCAGAGTCTTAGATTTCAAAGATGAAGACAAAGATCCAATTCAGGTGTCTGAGAAGTTAGTGAACGGTTTCTGGATGAGAATGGTGTATGATGGATTCGTAAACGACGCAACCTACAACAAATTTCAAGACCCTACAAATTTCTAGTGCATTCAACCATTCATGCACTTCATCACCAAAAAGGAGCATTCGATGTTTCATCTGACTTTGTGATGTGTGTTTTAACTTTCTTGGTTCTTAATCGTCCATTCAATATCTTGCAGGCCATTTTCAATTATATGGTAGATAACATAAATGGTGAGAAATTTTTGCAATATCCAAGGTTTATACATATGATCTTGGATGACAAAGTGGAGAATCTGCCAAAGGTTGTTGCTGATGAGCTGGTGTTAGATCATATGGATGCTGAGACATTAAAGAGGCTGAATGTTTATCAGGGTGTTGATGAAGACTAGGAACCACCATACAGAAAACAATTTGCTGGTATCTTAAATCCTGATTATGTAGCTCCACACTTTGATAAATGGAGGCATGATGATAGTAACTCAGATTCAGAAAAAAAAGAAAAAAAAGAAAATGGAGCCATTTGTAAACAAGCGAGGAAATTTCTGGAAGAAGGGTGAAGAGATCAAGAGGAAAAGAGTTGTAACTCCTAAAGCTGCAAAGTCAAAACCTGCAGTAAAAAGAGTTTCAAAGAAGAAATCTCCACCTCAATTGGTCGATGAACCAATTGATCTTCCTTCGGAGAATGTTGATGTTACTGTTATAGGTGAACCGGTTCCAGATTATCTAAATGTTCAAGGAAGTATGTCATTTGATGATTTAGAGATCATTATAGCTGGTGAAAGTCCTGAAAGAGCTGCTCAGTTAGTTAAAGAAAAGGCTGCTAAGGCTGCTGCACAAGCTGCTAAGAATATTGAAGCAGCAACAGGTGGTGAAGCTCTAAAAGAAACTTTTGTTGAAGGTGAAGTTCAATCATATTCGAGTGCTACAACTTTTGATATAGAGATCACTAAGATGGCACCTACTTCTTATGTGAGTGGAAAGTTCAAGCTAAAAGGGGCATCAAAGAAAAAGAAAGGTTCGAATGAAGACGTTGTGCCCTATGGGCCAACAGAAGTAGAAGCTGGGAAGGCTAGAAAAAGCAGAGGTATGAAAAGGAGTGAAAAGGTTGCTGGTGCTTCTCCAAGAAAATCAAAAGTTAGAAAGGTTGTGATCAAGCCTCCTAAACAAAAGGCTGTTGAGTCTTCTAAAGAAGCTGAAAAGGTGACTGAGGAAGTTCCTTATGTTGAAGTTCGTGTTCCTACTCCTCCAAGATCACCCGTTCAAGAATCTATACCAGTTCAGAGTGACTTGAGAATGGCAACACCTCCAACTTCTCCGGTACAACAAACTGTTCCAATTTAACCTGAAGTTCATTCTACTCCACCACAACAAACAATTCGTGTTGAAGAACCTGCTTCTACTTCCAAGAAAACAACAACTTCAGTCCATCAAAGTTCAAGTCAAAGCTTTCCAGATATTCCTTCGAACCTTGGTCCAGCTCCGTCATTAGATGATGTTGGTTTCTTTGGTGATGGGCGGGTTGATGGAACTTTGAAAAGAGTTAGTATTCTGGAGAAAGCAAAGGCAGAGTCTGATAAGTAGTTGAAAGCTACTGAGGTTGAGTTGAAAGAAACAAAAGAAAAGTTGAAGAGTGTGGAAGCAGAGAATGTTGTGTTGAAGAATGAGCTAACAGCTGTGAATGAGAAGGTGTTAGAAGATGAAGCAAGAATAAATGTGCTAAACGAGATGTTCGATGAAATACTTTCTTCTAATAATGATCTGCAAGATGCTAATGCAACAATGAGTCAAGCGAACGAGATAATGAAGAAAGAGCTTGAATATTTGAAAGCCCATGATGAAAGCAAAACAAAGTAGCTTGATATGTTATATGCTGTTATTGAGGATCGTTTGGGAATCAATGTACATGCAACGTATGATGAAATTGGCATCCGAAGAGTTGAGGCTCGGAGGATGGAAAGACAAAGATTAGATGCAGAAGAAGCTGCAAGGGCTGCTCTTGATAAGGGTAAGAACATCATAGAAGAAGTGTTGGAATCCTCATCTCAACAGGAACAAAAACAGCCTGAAACTGAAGTTCAAGTTGAAAACATTGAAGTTCATGATGCTGAGATTGAAATGAACGTTGAAGAAAATCCTCTTGTTCCTGGTCTGCTATTTACTCTCATTGGTGAACCAAAGCCGTTAATCTACAACAGAGAGGATAATTTGAGAAGAATTGAAGTTGAGAGACGTCATCTTGAGGCAAAGAAAGTTAAAGTTGCTGAAATTGTTGATGAAAAGGAAGATGACGAAGATGAATAGGATGAGGACTTCAAAGACATCGATGATTATCACTACGATGGTGATGATGACGATGATAAAAATGATGACGATGATCAAGGTGGTGCTGGTGGTGCGTTGATTGTTAGACCACCAGGTGTTGAAAATGTTGATGATTATCTAAACGATGAGCGGAATGAAGAACATGAAGAAGCTTAACGTCAGGGGGAGTATACCTCCGGATCTAAACAGGCAGCTATTCAACAGGTACTCTCCAAAACTCCTAACGTTATATATTTAACTCATGATGTAGAAGAGGGGGAGTTTGTAGAAAATTGGTCGAGAACAGATATGTTGGATGCCTAGGGTCTGAGGGATGAGAATATAAAGTTTGATATAGAAGATGAGATTCCAGTAGTTCCCAATGAAGACTACGTGTTTAAGCATGTTGAAGACGCTGATAACTTCGATGATGTAGTAGTGGAGGATGATACGTCAGATTCTGATAATGATGTTCCGCCACACTATGAGGGTCTTGATGATGACTTTCCTACATTCACTGAGCTGTTTCAAGTTCATAATGAAGACGATCTTAGAAGGAAAGTGGCAGAAAAGATAACAACTGAAGGACCGCCTAAAGTTCTCACTGATGAAGAATTGAGAGAAGAAAGAAAAAGGTGGTTCAAGAAGCCTTTAGTTGAAGAAAGGAAGTTTAAACGGCCGCTGAAGTTCTTCACAGGGCATCCAAATGAATCATTTGGTGATATTCTGTCTCGGGGGTACTTGGAAGATATGTTGGTATATGCTATCAAGCGAGAACATGGTGTTCAGTATTTCAAATTCTTGAAAGACATCAAAATACTACCATGGTGGGACGTGGAAGAATTGGTTAAGATGAAGAATTTGCAACAATGTCTTCACGGTCCTGAAGTAAGATTCTATGAACAACGACTGTGGAGGTATATCAAACATCAGGAAACTCTAAACTTTCCTGATTGGAAACCTCACAGGCCTAAGCATATTGAGAAGATGATCCCGTCACAGGTGAAAAAGACATCACGCTTCATATTCGTAAGCCTCGATGTATGAAGAACATGCCCCTGAAAGCTATGGAATAAGATTTTTACAAAGACTTCAAAGGGTGGGTTCTGAATCCAAAGACGGTTGAAGCAGTGATCAACCTGTTTGATGGTAAAGAATGGAGATATATTCATGTGCTAGATCCAATGTGGCTCGTCAATTGCTAGAAGAAAGATATTGAATGTCTTTTCTTCAACAAGATCATGTACTATGAAGGAGACAAAGAGCAGGCACAAAAATTTCAGAAGGTTGTGTATGTGTGTTTTGAGAAAGACATCAACTCTGGACGCTACTGGGAATCCAAATGGCAAGACTTAGAGTTAGAAGAGTTTCTGAAAGAGGAGCGTCGGAATGAAAGAATTGAGAAACAAATGGCTGATGCTGCGAGACGTGCTAAGTGGAGATTGGAATGGCCCGAGACCGATCAAACACCAATAGAATTTGAGGAACGCAAGATTCCAAAATGGTCATAGACAATGGATGGGATCAAAGCGAAGCGTGAATGGTAGATCAAGGTTGGAAGATATAAGCGTCAACAAATGCTGGCTAAACGAGCGGCAGAACGTAAGAGGAAGAACAAGGAGAAAAGAGATAGCAGGAAGCACTGATCAAGACTATACGATACGACTACAGCTACATCCAAGGGGGAGTCTGTAGATGCAATTGTCTGTAGCCTTCGTCAAGTATTGAGTCATTATATGTATATGTTTATGTTTGAACATGTTTGTTTTTGATTTTGTATGACTGCCTTCGTACGAAGGGGTGTATGATAGGCTAGTTGGTTCGAAGGGAGACCATGCTCTGGCTTCGTACGAAGCCACACAGGCTTCGTACGAGGCACTTATTGCCTATATATAGGAGCAGTGGCTTCTCACCAATTGTAACTTTTGGCATTCTGGTCCGAAGTGCTGCCAAATTTCTCCTGGCTCTATATTTTGCTAAATCATCAATGAGAACGTACTTTAATGGTGTATGCTTGATCTATATGTCTACTACACACACGTATTCCGCACGTAGCGTGTAGGTTTACCGAAACCGGTCGGAGCGCATAAGTCAAAGAGCGATCACGGTCCTCACAATTTATGACACTTGTAGGTTTTGATACAAAACAAGGAACCGCACGTGATTTCTAGCACGCACATTCGGATCGCAAACAGTGAGTTCATGTCACCTCTTTTAAACACTTTTTAGTTTTTAAACTTTCGAGGGAGATACATGTTACAAGTGGTATGATAAGCTAGGGAATGAAACAACATATATCATATGCGAATAGGGTATAAACAGAAGTAGCCATTAATCATACATACAGACCGAGGAATGAAAGGGGTAGATCTATTGGGTTTTGGCGAGCCCCACTCTTGGTCTGTGAGACCCGTTGGAGTGCTTTTGTGTCCCAGTCGAGGGTAATTGACACAAAAATCATCAAGGTTGGTTGTTTTCTATGTCGGCACACATATTAATGTCCTTGCAAAACATTAATTATCAATGATTTCATAGACGCTTTACGTAACATTTCCAAATTCTTTTTTATATAAATTAAAATAAAGTATATAAAAACTTATATATCTTTAAAATGGTAGATTACGAGTAAGTTGACTGTTAGAAAGATGAGATATTTAGACGAACATATGAACCGTTTAATAATAAAAATATATTATAATTAACCTTACTCCATTTTTAACAAAACTTAGGTCAAAATGTAGATAAAAATACGCTCGTTCTAATGACATATTCATCGTTTTCTAAAAGGTCATATTTTAGAAATTATAAACGATAAATGAGTGAAGCAGCTGAATTAATTATAATAATAAAATAATAATAAAATTTAACTTCACATATGAGAATTCTATTTGTATACGTGGAATGATCAAGATCAGAACAATTGAATTAGGTGTGGTCTCCAACCGCCTTCAAGTATAAATAGGCAGAGGATCAATTTTTTTTTCTCTGCTCACATCTTTCCTTTCTTACACCCTCTCATCCCCTCTCTGCTTTATATATTACTCCCATTTTGTTTAGTATTATACCCCTAATCCTACAAATATCTGCCTCGTTATAAGTGATTTAACCCATGATCACTGATTCGATACCCTGTCTGATCGATCCTGAACCTAGCAACGGATGTCAAGGCGCTGCCTGAATAAGGCTATGCTTTGCTAACTACGTTGGGATTCTGATCTCGTGATGTGTCAATTATGTTGAATTGGGTTATTACACTAAACACGAGTGCATTGTATATTTTTTTACGAGCTCAGGAGTTATACCAACGATTATACTAGGAGGCTTGTAGTTAAACCCTAAAGTTACAAAGTGAGTCATTCTTCTTTTTCTCACATTATTATGAGGCATTTTATTTAAAAATGCTTTTCAAAACCCTAAATGTTTTTAGTTATACTTACAGTGATTAAGTCTTTGTAATCTATAATTATTGCTAGTAGTTGGGGTTTTGTATACATAACTAGTCCACGGTCACCAAGAGTGTGACTGGAACCGTTACTGTTGGGTGACAGGACCCAAAGTAACATGACCACGAGCACGGGGGATTGTCCCTAGTCGCATACTGTGTTGAATAATTGATAGAAATAAACATTGTAATTCCCTTTAATATTGTAAAGTTATAACAATGTGTCTTTTTATAAAATAAAATGAACTCACCAGTATTTTTCGCTGATAAAATGTTTTCAAACGCGTTTCAGGTAACTTACTGTGAAAGTAATAGAAGTCTGCTATGGAGTACTGGAGGCTTAAATAAAGTTGCTATAAATACCCGAATAAAAGAAGAAATTTATGTTTTATTAATTAGAGTTTATCCCTATAAAAACATTTGAATAAAATACGGGTTTTAGCCCATTTGTTTAATATTAAAAGTTTGGTGTTTTACAAACTCTGAAATTATTTCTTAACTATGATCCTGACGAAAATTTTTTTCGCTGCACATTTAATAAACACCAGTGCCACTTGACTGGTTCACGGCTCCTGCTCCCAGGGTGGGGTCGGGGGTTGTGTTAGAAGGTGGTATCAGAGCCACTGGTTTAAGCCATTTAGGTGTTCTTTTGATACCTAAAACTTAAACATTATGTTAGGAAATTAATGTAATAATTAATATGTTATTCTGTGTAGATAAATCTTAATATTTATATTATGATTTTTTTTTTTACAAATTTTTAGTTCACAGTATAAGTGACCAATACATTTAAATGTACCCATAGGCTACCTAGGCAGATGTATTATGTCTCTAATAGGGACCTATAATTATATATTACCTTAGAATGTTTAATAATATATTTCTATTAGAATATACCCAAACTATTAATCCCTTAATAGGAACGCCGTACTCTGAATTGCATTGAGTTTACAATGATCGTTTATTATCTAAATAAATAAGTGCCCCATTTACCTAATATAATTAGAAGTTTAAATTTTTGTTTATTATTATATTATTGTAATTAATTAAACATAATTAATTATATATATTATTCTTCGTTGTATATGATATTTTAGTCATATATCTAGGTGTATGCTAGTTTTAGAATTAATTATGATATTAAATTCTTCGTAACATATCTAGGTGTATAATATATATAGCCCATTTTATTATTATATTAATATAATTAATTATATATGGATATAATTAATAGATGGTCCTTCGTTTTGATATAATTACTATCATATACATCTGACTGTTCATACCCTAAGAGTGGTATAAATTAGTTGTGAGTGACAAAGTGAGTTCATGTCTTACTATCATATATAAATAGTCATGTTTTTATTGTCTATCATTTTTAGAATATTATATTTAATAGAAACAACGACCTACTAGCAATGTATAGAGAAGAATGAGAGAATGGAAGATGGATTTCTTATTGATGTAAAATATGGATCACATATGCCTCTATTTATAGGCTTACAAGATAAGAGTTAAGTACATGAAGAGATGGGAGTTAAGTACATGGGGAGTCATAATATAATGACAAACACAAGTGGATAGTCACACAATAAATAAATATTAATTCATAGCACTCCCCATTGGCTATCCATTTGACAAAACTATCCACATGATGATATACCATTCTTTAATACGCTTGGTGATGCTGCCTCGTTAAAAACCTTGCTAGGAAAACCTAGTGGGACAAAGCCTCAACTAAGGAAAAAAGTGTGCAACGTGCATTTTCTCCCCCTGATACTTTTGGGTCAGGTATGTTGCCTCATTAAAAACCTTACTAAGAAATCCCAGTGGGACAAAACTTAGTCAAGGGATAAAGAGTGCAACTTGAATAAGTATCCCCCTCATTTTAACATGTATCCTTAAAGTGACGTTTGTCTATCTTCCTTGAAAGTCGAATAAAGATTTTGTAGCGAATGATTTGTCGCTTGATCCCTTAATGTGCAATCCTTTATGTTGAGCAAAGTTGTATAATCTTCTAACGAGACTTTAGGTGTCTCCTTCCAAAAATTATCATATGTCCACGACTGTGTTTCTATACATTCCTGCATCTACAAGACTAACCAAATTTGTTTTGATGTGTTAGTAAAATATAATCAAATATCGTTTATACCTGAAATATTTCTTTGAACTCATTTCAATGTCTCTTCGCTTGACAAAGGTTATATCATGACAATAAGCTCAAGTGAAAGATATTATAACCATACATAGCTAGCAAAACATATTAATGCACTTATGCATTTAATGATGGTACTTCTAGAATGAGAATCTCTACTTTGGTAGGAGATGATAATAGGCATTTCTTATAACAAATGACTTAACAACCTTTAACATACTTTAAGGTTCAACTATGTCCATACTAAAATATCCAAACATCATCTTCTACATGTACTTGAGGGATTAGTAAAATATAATTACATATATACTCGAACTGCAGTTCGAGTAATAATTAGACCACACCAAGGTCATTCAAAAATTCTCCCTTAAAAGCTTGACAATTTCTCTCAGTGGTGCCTAGACATCATTACTGTAAATTGCGATTATAGTGAACTTTTAAAAGTAGAATGTTCATAGAACATGGCTAGTTTAATCAAACTTATATCCCTATTTATGCGAATATATCGAGTTGTACAACAATCATTTCGGCTATTTAGTCCATACGTATTTTATCAACTTCATATAATACGTTCTTGAGGTTTTGACATCATTAATACTTCTAGCATTATCAATCCATGAGGGAATTTATTCCATCTTATCCAAATATGCATGTGCTTTCACTCTTTAGAAGTTTTGCTACATAAATTTGCTCATTTAACACATAGATATCTATATCATATGCAAAATGTCATGAACCCTTGCTTTTATCTCCAAAATCTATATTGTACCATGCGTGTACACTATTTATTGAGATATCTCAATCACCGGGTACAAGTTTTCTATGTATGTTTTTTGGTGCATAAGTATTACATCGTTAAGATGTGTCAATTAACCTTTTAAGTACTCAATTGCTTTAGAAACTCATCAGGAGTTCCAATTATATCCAACATGTAAAATAATCATAACCTATTCAAATCAGAATATGTATAGAATGATCACATTGTTCTCAAGAACTTACTTTACATGACCTACATAATTTAATCCTTCGATACTTTCATGTAAACTTTCAGTATCAAGTGATACATAACATTCATAAGACGAATATCCATTCTCTCTTTATATTACCAGACTAATAACATATTGGAAAGTCAATACATCCACCACTGGAGAAAACGTCTCCTCATAATCAATCATAGGTCTTTGCGAAAATTATTGTGCCACCAATTTTTCCTTATATCACTCAATTTGATTTTCACATAATTCACATAAAAGACCCGTTTATGTCCAACATATTTTACAACTTCATTTGTATGTACTGTTGGTCTAGATACTTTCCATGTCATTAGAGAATTCACTTTGTCTTATTTGCGTCTTTCCATTTTGGCCAATCATTTCTTAATATTCATTCATAGGCAGATTTTAAATCTTGATCCTCATCATTTAATCATTTTAAGCGCTACATTATATACAAAAGTATAACGACGTCGATTTTTATTTCGATTCCATACATATCTTAGACATGATACAACTTATCGAGATCTCTTTATTTTCAGGTACCTGAGGTTCTTCTTGAACCATCATGTCTATTGTCTCTTCAGGAGATCTTATTACTATAACCTCAACTTGACCATCTTAATTACTTACTCCAATTTTTGAAGATTTTATTATTGGAATCAACTAGTCTACCACGCTTTAGGCGTGCAATAGACTCCTTACAAAAATATGTGGTTGTCCTCTTGGAACACAAATATAACTAGAGCATAAGCAGTTGATTATGTGACTTACTTAGTCACTCTATTTAGGTCAGTGAATTTGTCTAGTAATTTGTTCTTTAATATTGGTAAATGAATTATACTTTAAACTTCTAGTTCATAGTTTATAGTCTGAGGATCAAGATGACATGATAATTCATTTCACTTTTCACTTTCCAACTGCTTGTTATCTCCCGCTAATGTTGGGAACATTCATTCATTAAAGTTATAACAACCCTCCTAAATTATTTACCGACACCCCTAATATATTTAAAACATTCCTATATGTCTTAAAACACACCTCGCATACGATAAATAGCCCTTAATACCTTTAATTTTATAAAAAAAAATAAAAAAAAATCCAGGTGTCGCTCGCGGGCCGCGAAGACTTTCTCTTCGGGCTACGCGGGGCGCGTCAACTAGGCTACGCAGCCTCACCCAGAGCTGCCACGTGTCATAAATGTGTTGGCCGGTTATTATAGACGATTCATCCAAGATTTTTCTAGAATAGCCATTCCTTTGACTAAGTTAACCTGTAAATCTGTTAAGTTTGAATGGGGATCAAAACAAGAAGAAGCCTTTAGAATTCTTAAGCAAAGATTAACCAACACACCCATATTAGCGTTACCAGAAGGAACTTAAGACTTTGAAGTCTATTGTGACGCTTCTAAGTTAGGTTATGGATGTGTGTTGATGCAACGTAAAAAGGTTATAGCATACGCTTCTAGACAACTTAAGAATCATGAAGAAAATTATACAACACATGATTTAGAGTTAGGAGCTATAATTTTTGCCCTTAAGATTTGGAGACACTATTTATATGGAAATATATTTGTTGTCTTCACTGATCATAAAAGTTTAAGGTACATTTTTGGGCAAAAAGAGCTGAATATGAGACAGAGACACTGGATGGAATTTCTTAGCGATTATGATTGTAATATCCAGTATCATGAAAGAAAAGCCAACGTAGTTGCCGATGCTTTAAGTCGAAAGTATCACGAAAAGCCAAAAAGAGTACATTCTCTTAAATTAAATCTACAAGTAGATTTAAATGAACAAATTTGAGAAGCACAGGAATCAATTATCAAGGATGATACTGAAAAATTAAAGGGTATGATTAAGGAATTAGAACAAGGAACAGATGGAATTTGGAGATTCCATAAGAAAAGGATGTGGATACCTAAGTTTGGAAACCTACGCCACCGAATATTAGATGAAGCCCATAAGTCTAAATATACGATACATCCTGGAAGTGATAAGATGTATCAAGATTTAAGAAAGAATTTCTGGTGGATAGGAATGAAAAAGGATATAGCAGCTTATGTTGCCAAGTGTCTAACATGTTCACAGGTCAAAGCTGAACATCAGAAACCCTCATGATTGCTGCAACAATTGGAAATGCCAGTATGGAAATGGGAATTGATAACAATAGACTTTGTTACCAAATTACCCAAGACAAGAAAAAGTAATGATACAATCTGGGTGATTGTAGATAGATTAACAAAATCTGCTCATTTCCTACCAATGAAGGAAACTTTCAGTATGGAACAGTTAGCCAAGTTATACGTAAATGAAGTAGTTTCATTACACGGTATTCCTTTATCAATTGTTTCTGATAGAGATAGCCGTTTTACTTCTCATTTTTGGACAAGTTTCCAAAAAGCAATGGGAACCAAGCTAAATCTAAGCACCGCTTATCATCCACAAACGGACGAACAAAGCGAAAGGACAATTCAGACAATGGAAGATATGCTTAGAGCTTGCGTAATTGATTTCGGAGGGAATTGGGACAATCATTTACCATTAATAGAATTTTCCTACAATAACAGCTATCATACCAGTATCAATGCTGCACCATTCGAAGCACTTTATGGACGAAAGTGCCGAACTCCAGTCTGTTGGGCCGAGATTGGAGAAAAGCAATTGTCTGGACCTGAGATAGTACAAGAAACCACAGACAAGATCATTCAAGTCAAGGAAAGACTGAAAGCAGCACACGATCGACAAAAGAGTTATGCATATAACCGGCGAAAGCCATTAGAATTTCAGGTAGGAGATAATGTGTTGTTAAAAGTCTTTCCTTGGAAAGGAGTGGTAAGATTCATCAAAAGAGGAAAGCTGAGCCCCAGGTATGTTGGACCCTTTGAGATTATCAGAAGAATAGGACCAGTAGTGTTGGTGCATGCGTCTGTCGACTTCGTCTTGTATCGAGTCTTGTATTAGAATTGTTAGTTCAGGGCTTAATTGTTAGAGTTTGTTTAAGGTAATTTCGCTTGAATGAAGTGGTTTCCCTTGAAAGTGACACATGACACTTTCAAGCTAAACCTACAAGAGAGGTTTCTCTTGAAAGTGGCTTTCCCTTGAAAGTGGCTTTCCCTTGAAAGTGGAATGTGACACTTTCAAGCTAAAGGTCCTCACCTATAAATACCATTCAAGCTAAACCGCTTGTAACTTTTGGAGAGGTCTTCCGGTTAGCAACGAAGTGCTGCCGAAGTGTTGTCAGGTTGTAAACGTCATACAAATCAATAGAAACAACAGTTTAAAGTGTATAATCGCTGAATTGAACTCGGTTTGTTCGTTTCCGCCGCTCAAACTGAGAAAAGCTCTTCTGATCGACTCGTTCGGGTCCATAAACGATCCTACAAGTAGCTTATCAGCTACAACTGCCAGAGGAAATGGCAGGAATACATGATGTATTTCATGTATTTAATCTCAAAAAGTGATTAGCCGATGAATCACTGGTAATACCTCTTAAGGATATAGAAGTGAACGAAAAGCTTAAGCTTGTAGAGAAACCTCTACAGATTGAAGACAGGAAGGTCAAGAATCTCAAGCACAAGAGACTAGTTCTGGTCAAAGTGAAATGGGATTCCAAGAGAGGGCCAGAATACACATGGGAGCTTGAATCAGAGATGCAAAGGAAATACCCACACCTGTTCCAGTAGACCTCGAGGACGAGTTCTAAAACAAGGTGGGGAGGATATAACAACCCTCCTAAATTATTTACCGACACCCCTAATGTGACAACTGTGCTCTGTAATCGATGTACGATGTAAAACAATGATGATTATTAATAAAACAATGTGCTTTGGTGTTACTATATGTGTTTTTGTGTTATTATGTGTGTAATTGTGTTTGGTGATTTTACAATGTGATTCGAGTCCGATTTCAAGCTCTAAATCGCTTTCTGGAAGGTTATACGCAAACTGGTGCGTAAACGTAGTCAGTTTAATGCAACAAACACTCCGGAATAGTGACATAGGCTTAACATACCCTAAATAACCTCCATATAACTTAGAAATAAGTTTTAGATGGTTTGGTGTGTCGAAAACAAGTTTGTTCAATCGTAGGGACTATTTGTGTCAAACTGCGAAACTCTACCGATTTGTATAGTAACGAACATTTTGGAACTTGATCATAAGTTAAACATACCCTAAATAACCTTTACATAGTTTAGAAATAGGCTTTGAGGGGTTCGGTATGCTAAAACAAACTTTATTGATCAATAGGGACTAAAAGTGTCAAAAGTGCACAAGTTTGCATTTTCACGCTTAACTTACATTCTGAATACATCCGGGCATCCAAAAATTTATGTAAGCATTAAAATATTTTATTTTAGTGTTTGGCATAAGAAAATTCCATTCATCGCTTAATTTGGACCGTTTTTGCGTTCGTTACGACTTCCGTCGTAATTAACTGAACAACGCAACCGTGCGGCCAAACGAACCGACATCCTATATAATTTTGAGCATGTTTCATGTTCCCTATGCTTTAACATCCTTGTGAAGCTTAAAAATGGGCTTGACGGGTGTTAGAAGTGCCAAAACACAACCATACGCGCACAGGGACCAAAACTGCCAAAACTGAAACTGCTGGTCTGTAGGGTCCTTACGGACCGTAAGAGGAGGACCATACGGTCCGTAAGCATGTCCCAGATCAGCAGAAGCTTCCTTCCAGCTGTTTAGCACTCAAAACCCACTTCCACATGTTAGTTCCTGAGAATGGGGGGCCATTTGATGTACCATGGTATGTTAAACAAGTATAGGGATAAGATTGAATCACGGTTTTCGATAAACGATCTTAACGGTTCAAGAAATCCTATAAATACCCCATGATCTCAACTTCAAAACCCACTTGAATTCTGAGTTTTCTCTAAGTTGGGGTGTTTTATCACTTCATACCTGAGAATACTTGGAAGATCAAACTTGCGGGGACCCGTTGTAAGTGTTCCTTCTTTCTTTACATTCGTTTTAGCGTTAAAGTCAAACTGCATTTGACTTTCTGCATTGACCAGTTTATGGTCAATGTGAAGTTCGTTTGAACTTCATAACGTGAGCGTAATCACGATGGTTATAGTCCCTAGTGACTATACCTACTGATTACCACGTTATCTAGGCTTAGTGACGAGTCGTAGTTTCGGCAAAATGCGTATTCTTGCGTATTTTGTAACCAAACTACTCTTAGGTATCAAAACCGTTTGTTTTGATACCAAACTTGTTTTCTAACGTAGTTAAGCATGTTTTAACATGCTCAGCTCGTCACTTTTTAGTTTAGTGCTTGTGTAGAGTCGTAAGTCAAGCGGACTAAACACCCGCTCAGACTTTCGAACACGACCCGGTTGGTCAATCATTAGGATCCGACCAAACATGTATAGTGACCATAGTAGCATAGGGAATAACCTTCCAAGGTTATACCTTATGGTCACCTAGTTTGGGTAGTTGTATGATAAGTAGATTATATGCCATAGGTAAATTACCAGAATACCCTTTTCATACATAATTGGTAATTAAGCATATGTAACTTATTTAAACATGTCCTGGCATATAATACTTGTCATAAGACTAGTTAGACGTCTCGAACGCGCTTTGCGCGCACGACACGTTAAAGTAGCGTAAGCTACCTTAATGGGTCGCGATGGGTTGAAAGCACTTAGGTTAGGTTCCGATTTAGAATGTAGGCTTTGTTAAACCATATCACATGAGTTCCAACACTCATTTCGTTTGCAAGACCTCATTCTGTCCGATCTTTCGATTTAATCGTCTATTGTTTGACTAGTGATCCGATTACTAGGTGTTGCTTGATTTCTCTGGTTTACTCGAGTTTGTTGAAGTACTATTGATTGAGGATACCTTGCACTACATGTGAGTACATAGATCCCCTCTTTTACATGTTTTGTGGTAACTATGTGAGTACATAGTTCCCCTATTTTACTGTTTTCAAATGTTTTGGGGTGATTCATATGTACATAATGTTTTCAAGGTTTTAACGATAATTTCAAAAACAATTAAAAAGATTTCGATATTCTAACGATGGTTTCAAAATGATTACGATGGTTTATACTAAACTAATAACGATTTCGACAATGTGAACGAACTTGTTGGTTGTAGTTACATAACGAATGACATTCACTAATTTTGGCTGAACCGACCAGTATTAGGTTATGGTACCATAGGATCCGACAAATCCCGTTATCAGACTGTACCCATGGTTATGTGTGGGTTATGTGGATAATGACTGAACCTGATGATCGTTAACTTACCCTTTGGTGGTTTGTTAATATGAGTTGAACGATGAATGAGTCACGAAGGTTTGAATGTTATTAGCGAGACGACCATATATAAGTTTTCACAATTAAAACAAGGACGACTTAAACGATGTTAAACGATTTGGAAACGATGTTAAACGACTTGGGAATGATTTGGAAACGATACTGAAATGATGTTAAACGATTTGGGTAAACGATTGGTTGGTTAGTGTTTAGATAACGGGACGGGTGTAATGTGGTGAAAACATGGTAGATACGCCGCTGGTACTTCTTATATATAAGTGTTTTCAACATATTACATACCGTGGCGTTATTTAGTTCACTTGGGTAAACGATGTTGAAACGATGTCACACAACGATGTTTTCGAAATAATATACGAGTTTTATTAACGAATTTATACGAGATGTTTTACAAGATGGTTTTCTAAAACAAAAAGCTTTTGGGTTAAGAATCATGGCTACGAAATTTTATAAATTATAACCATCTTGGTTTGAGTTGGTTAACCATGTTGCAATACAATATACTTTCCAAAACAAGGTTTTCGAGGTATTGCAATGTATGTAAACAAGCCATGATTCCGATACTCTTATAAAACCTATGTACTCGCCAGCATTTCTTTGCTGACTTTGTTTTTACATATGTTTCAGGTGTTGTTGCTAGATTGACGTTCTAGGATGCATGCGTCACATAGGATCTGGACGAGGCCTTAGTGACATAAAACGATGATAGTCGATATAAAACTTGTTTGTTATGTGTTGAAACAATGTTAATGTTTAATATTATCAATAAAACGAAACACTTTTTGTATCCATGGTCATGAAACGATAATTCTGTTACAACACTCCCCGAAGTTTCCGCCACGCTTTGTTGTTTTACGTGGTCGGGGTGTGACACCTAATATATTTAAAACATTCCTATATGTCTTAAAACACACATCGCATACGATAAATAGCCCTTAATACCTTTAATTTTATAAAATAAAAATTAAAAAAAATCCAGGTGTCGATCGCGGGCCACGAAGACTTTCTCTTCGGGCTATGCGGGGCGCGACAACTAGGCTACGCAGCCTCAACTGGAGCTGCCACGTGTCGTAAATGTGTTGGGTCTATGGTTCGAGTCAGCCAAGCTAGGGCCTACCCTAGCTGGCCTCGCGGGCCGCGAAGCCCTTATCTGATCCTTTCGCGGGCCACGAGAAAGTCAATTTCTAGCCCTATAAATAGCATCGAGAGGTTCAGTCGACAATCCGTTCATCACACACTTTTCTCTCTAAATTTCTGTAGTGTAAGCACTATACCCAGGCATTATACCCCCCTAATTAACAAAGTTCTGCCCCGTTGTTAGTATTATAACCCCCGGTTACATATTAGATACACTGCCCAATTGACCTAGTGCTCCGTAACGGCTGTCGAGGTTCTGCCCGATGTAGTCGTTGGAGTTCTGTCTCGGGGAGGGTATAACTAATGTAAAAATTGGGTTATTATACTAACGCATGTGCATTGTTTAAATTATTAGATTATAACCAGGAAACCACCAGGAAAAGTCTAAACTAGGAATGTGAGTTAATCCTTCTTTTCGTAAAATGTTTTTACAAAACCTCAAATGTTTTAAACTATAATTAACAGTGATTGAGTATTTGTGATTCCACAATTATCGTCGGTATGTTGGGGTTTTGTATACAAAATTTGTTACTACACTGTGAGTAGTAACATGACCACAAGTCGGGTTGACAGTACCGTGGGTGGTAATTAAGGTAGAATAATAAACAAATGTAATTGCTGATTGCCCTCAATACTGTACAAGGATAAAACTAGGATTCAGTCACCAGTATTTCCCACTGACAAAATGTTTTTAAACACGTTTCAGGTAACAAAATGTGAAAGCCAAAATAGAAGCCAGCTGGAGTGCACTGAAGGCTTGGAAAAATGTAGCTATAAAAGTTACCTAATAAAGAAAGATGTTTTATTCAATAAAATATGGTTTATCCCTATAAACATGTTTGTAATGAAAACAGGGGTTTTATCCCATTATTTTTATTAATATAAAATGTGGTGTTTTACTCTAATAAAATATTTCCTAACTATGGTCTTGATGAAATTTCCGCTGCCAAATAATGATAAACACCGATACCACCATCTCTGAGTAGGTCGCGGCCGCCCGCCTCCCGAGGCAGGGGTCGGGGGTTGCGATAAAAGTGAAAACCAATGAGCCATAAACGAATTTCTAACTAATGGCTTAAAGTATTTAATCATAGACGATTATTAATACCCAACATATTCTAAAACTTTTTTAGAAGTCCCATCTTTGTTAGGTATGGTGGATGAGTTTCAATATATGTTGCACAACCAAAATATTTGATGAGACATCTTTGGTTCCTGACCAAAAACCAACTGTAGGGGGAGAACTATAACTTATTGGCTTGATGTGAATTAAGGGTACTAAATATATAATTACATGTACCTAAATGAACTTTTGCTCCTCTCATGATTATTGGCTTTGTAACCAATAATAGACATTTAGTGATCACAATAACACTTATTCCAATGATCGTTAATAACTTGGGAATCAAATTCACTATTATCAAATAAATATACTAATCTGGATTAATATGCTTGCTATCACATTAGCTAAGCCACAATCACACAAGCTTCAGGTTGTAGATTTGATAACCATTTAGGCGATGCATCGATTTAAAAAAACTAAATGGTATCATGTTGGGATATGCATATCCTTTAATCGATTCCAGGATATTTAGGTATAGACACCCTCGTTTATTTTTGCAAATATATAATTTTCTTTGAGAGCAAACATTACATGCTAATTATTATCTCGAAGAATCTTCTAGTTCTTCATTATGTTTCACATCATCATTGACTTGGTGTGGTCTAACCAATCATGCAAATTAAGTAAATAATCATGATACATAAACTTATAGTTTACGATCGTATGTGTAGTAGTTGCATTATACGAGAGAACAACTGTGACAACTGTGCTCTGTAAACGATGTACAATGTAAAACAATAACAATTATCAATAAAACTATGTGTTTTGGTGTTATTATATGTGTATTTGTGTTTGACGATTTTACGATTTTATTCGAGTCCGATTTCAAGCTTTAAATCGCTTTCTGGAAGGTTATACGCAAACTGGTGCATAAACGTAATCAGTTTAACTCGACAAACACTCCAGAATAGTGAAATAGGCTTAACATACCTTAAAAAACCCTTACATAACTTAGAAATAAGTTTTGGATGGTTTGGTGTGTCGAAATCAAGTTTATTCGATCGCAGGGACTATTTGTGTCAAACTGCGAAACTATGCCGAGTCGTATGATAACAAACATTCCGGAACTTGATCATAAGTTAAACATACCCTAAATATCCTTTACATAGCTTAGAAATAGGCTTTGAGGGGTTCGGTATGCGAAAATAAACTTTTTGATCAATAGGGACTAAAAGCGTCAAAAAGTGCAAAAGTTTGCATTTTCACGCATATCTTACGTTCTGAATATATCCGGACATCCAAAAAATTTTTTAATCATTAAAATATTATATTTTAGTGATTGGAATGCAAAAAATTCATTCGTTTCGCAATTTGGATCGTACACGCGTTCGTTACGATTTCCGTCGTAATTAACCGAATAACGCAACCGTATGACCAAACGAACTGACATCCGGGATGTTTTTGAGCATATTTTAAGTTCCCTATGCTTTAACTTCATTGTAGAGCCTTGAAATGGGGTTAACGGGGCTTAAACATGTCAAAAATGCATCAAAAACCAAGTTTTGGGCTTGCAGGGACCAAAAGTGACAATCTGCCAAACTTGCTTAGGCGGCCCGCGTAAGAATATCTCTGGGTCTACGCGGCGCACGACAGACTGTCAGACAGAAACATTGAATTTGGTCCAATTCAGCTATTTTGATGCTTTTGATCACTGAATTGCAATACCATTTGATTGTTTTTACTGTCCCCTTGTATTGTAAAACCTTGTGCCCACATGTATGGTCTTGATCAAAGATCAACTATCGAGAAATGATCCTAACGGTTCTTCGAAATCTATATAAACCCAAGCCTTTCATTCATTTTCTTCACACTTGATTCATTTTCTGCTCTAAGTTGAGGTTTAACACTTCATACCTGAGCAAGCGCAAAAGTCAAACAGTGTTTGACTTTCTGCTTTGACCAGTCAATGGTCAACACAAAGTTCGTTTAAACTTTGCAACATGAGCGTAATCATGATGGTTATAGTTCCTTGTGACTATACCTACTGATTACCACGTTGATTAGGCGTAGTGACGAGTCATAGTTTCGGTCAAAGTACGTGTTCTTGCGTATTTTGCCACGAAACTATCTTTGGGTATCAAAACACTTTGTTTTGATATCAAACCTATTTTCTAACTTAGTTAAACATGTTTTAACATGTTTAACTCGTCACTTTTAGTCTAGTGCTTGTATAGGGTCGTAAGATAAGCGGTCTTAACAACCGCTTAGACTTTCGAACCCGACCCGTTTGGTCGATCATTAGGATCCGTCCAAGCATATTTGTGACCATAGTTGTATAGGGAATAACCTTCCGAGGTTATACCTTATGGTCACTTAGTTTAATTAGTTGTATGATAGGCAGTTTATATTCCTTAGAAAAATGACCAAAATGCCCTTTTCATGCATAATTGGTATTTAAGCATATGTAACTTAACTTTTGCCACTTAAACTGATTATGCAACATATTTAGGCATATAATACTTGTCATAGGACTAGTTAGGCGTCTCAAGCGCGCATTTGCGCGAACGACGCGTTAAAGTAGCGTAAGCTACCTTAATGGGTCGTAACGGGTCGAAAGCACTTAGGATAGGTTCCGATTTAGAATGTAGGCTTTGTTAAACCATATCACACGAGTTCCAATACTCATTTGGTTTACAAGACCTCATTCTATCCGATCTTCCGATTTAGGTGTCGATTATTTAACTAGTGATCCGATTTCTAGGTATTACTTGAATTTCCTTGGTTTTTCCTGAGCATTGATAGTTCATTAGATCAAGGATACCCTTCTATTCAATGTGAGTACATAGTTCCCCTATTTTATTGTTTTCCATTGTTTTGGGGTGATTCATATGTATTAAACGATTTCGAGGTTTTAACGATGATTTTCAAAAACGATTAATATGGTTTATATTAAACAAATAACGATTTCGATAATGTGAATGAACTTGTTGGACGTAGTTACATAACGAATGACATTCATTAGTTTTGGCCGAACGGACCTGTATTAGGTTATGGTACCATAGGATCTGACAAATCCCGTTATCAGACTGCACCCATGGTTATGTGTGGGGGTTATGTGGGTAACGACTGAATCTGTGATTGTTAACTTACCCTTTGGTGGTTTGTTAATACGATTTGAATGATGGACAAGTTGTGAAGGTTTGGATGTTATTAGCGAGACGAACAAAAGTAGTTTTCACAGTAAAAACAAGAATGATTTTGGGAACGATTTAAACGAGTTAAACAAATTGAACAAACGATTTGGTTTTGGGTTGTGATTAGATAATGGGATGGGTGTAACATGATAAAAGCATGGTAGATACGCCGCTGGTACTTCTTATATATAAGTGTTTTTATCAGATTACATTCCATGGCATTATATAGTTCACTTGGGCAAACGATTTTAAAACGATGTCACACAACGATGTTTACTAAATAATACAAACCATACGAGTTTTATTAACGAGATGATTTACAATTTGGTTTACTTAAACAAATGTTTTGGGTTAAGAATCATGGCTACGAGATTTTATAAACTATAACCAACTTGATTTGAGTCGGTTAATTAAAACAAGGACGACTTAAATGATGTTAAACAATTTGGAAACGATGTTAAACGACTTGGGAACGATTTGGAAACAATACTGAAACGATGTTAAACGATTTGGGTAAACGATTGGTTGGTTAGTGTTTAGATAACGGGACGGGTGTAATGTGGTGAAAACATGGTAGATACGTCGCTGGTACTTCTTATATATAAGTGTTTTCAACATATTACATACCGTGGCGTTATTTAGTTCACTTGGGTAAACGATGTTGAAACGATGAAACTGTCACACCCTGGCTTTGCGGAAGCGTGGTTATTTTGGTGTGACTTCTTAATACCATAGCTTAACCATAACAAAGCTATATGAAATGAAATCATGAAAGATCATCCATTTGATTAGGTTTTAAAACCAGAGTAACATAACATTGTCTTAGAGACTTACAAC
This sequence comes from Helianthus tuberosus, assembly GCA_030545235.1. Taxonomy (NCBI): domain Eukaryota; kingdom Viridiplantae; phylum Streptophyta; class Magnoliopsida; order Asterales; family Asteraceae; genus Helianthus; species Helianthus tuberosus. The sequence continues at coordinate 67,630,754 of CM060434.1, read as the reverse complement.
ATCATAACGTAAAACATTGTCTTGAAAAACATAAACATCAACATGAAATAAACGCAGTTTAAGATTTGTGACTTGTCCAGGAAAGAGTCACATTTCCTAAACTGGGATGACCTTGGAACCCTTATGCAGCGGGAAAACATAACATACCGCGCCAGATCTTTAATTCCCTGAAATACATGTAAGTTGAAAAATCAACAATAATGTTGAGCGAGTTCATGTGTAAGTGAGTATGTAAAGCACTTGTAAGTATAAAAGTTCCCTGGTATGCAGCAGTGTAAGGAAAAAAGAGATCACCAATGGGTTGCAAAGCCATTGATATGTGTGAAGTGCAAGTAGGAAGACTCAAACCTTGCGATTTTGCGTCGGGGCACAAAGTCACCCCTAGGTCCGTTACGCTGGGCCTGGGGTCGGGCTCGCTACACCCGGATAGATCTACCGCTTACGTCCCTCGGTCCTATAATAAGGATTAATGGCCTCCAGTTCCCGCCTACCCACTCATATGATCTAAGTAGTAACCCTCCTTACGCTAACCATACCATGTATAAAGTACTCGTAATCATAGTAACATGTATTTCACCCCCGCAGTTTAGAAAACTGAAAACAGTTAAGAGAAAAGGGGGACATGAACTCACAGTCGGTGCGTCTCTACCAAGTACTCCAAATCAGGCAGCTGTGCGACGACCTACAAGTGCTAATTCTATTAGACGGACGGCCGTGCCTTAGCTTAATAGTTTAAGTCTTTGGGAAATAGTTAGACAACTATTTCGTGTTTATATTTTTGTATACTTGGTAGTTAATCTCCTTCCCAAGGATGGGGGATTCAATACATGTGCGTTCAAATTAAGTCATTAAGTCTCACTTAATATATATATATATATATATATATATATATATATATATATTTCCAATTCCAAAATATAAGTATTTTTCTCAAAAAAAAATATTATATTTTCATTTCACATAATTTTTCTCCAATAATAAGTTGTTAAAATACGCGTTCATAAATATTTCCGTAAGTGCGTAAGTTACGTTTTAACAATCGAGTGGTAATATAATTACCGGTGTAACTTATAGATTTATGGTGAAAGCGTTCGCATTATTTTGGATTCATTAACGTTCGTAAATATTATTTTTACTCTAAAAATAATATTTATGTATTTTCACAAAATAATCATAAACAGTGTGTGAAAATATATATTTATCACGTTAAATTTTGTGAAAATCCCACCTCCGAATATTTAGTAAATAAAGTCATGGCGAAATTTATGTTTCGAAAACATGTCAAAAATAATTCTAACACTTGTAGTGTGAATAGTTCTAAGTGTTAGGTTTTTAGAAAAATTTCGCCAGAGTTTCCTCTGTAACTGGAGGTGGTCACGCTTTCAAGCGTATCATTTTCTTTAACAAATCAACTCAACAATTTTCTTTATTTGAACAGAACAACTTTTCTCACAACAACTAATCAACATATGTGTAAATTGCCAAAAATTACATGAACTTGTAGTTTTCCCAAAACTGTGGTGTAAATCCCCTTAAATTTAGTAGATCTTTATATAAGGTAATTTGATCTTGTAAAAACCTCGTTTTTAGAGAAAATCCATCTTTACAACTTCCCGTCGTCTTTTACAAAAATTGTTATTTTGTCGGATCATTTCACAAGTGTTTACACACTTGTTGTTTATAAAATCATGCTTGTTAGTGTAAAATCCATCTTTTAAAATACATGATTTCTTTGATACGTGGTTCTTTGAAGATACCACTTGCAGATACGTAGATCTGCTAGTTTTAAACACAATTTCACAAGTAAAACTCTTTTACACAAGTTCATGATTCGCGTGTGGTAGAGTTTCACCTTTTAACCCTTGTATCATTCAAAACATGCTTATGTTAAGATCCATGACCTTACCAAACCGGGTTAAATGATGATCCGAGCTACCACATCATAGATCGGGTCTAAATAATCACAAATTTCAATTACTACAACATTTACATAACATATGAGTTTTTATCCAACACTTATAGCATTTTTAGTAGACTTTAAAGTATCATCTTGCATGTTAACGAGTTTTAACCGATACAAATCCTTTTAACCACTTTAGAATAGTTTAAGAAGGTGTTCTAAGCAACATACCACTAGCTCGAGGCTAGGGAAGAATCTTGACGAAAATGGCGTGGATAAAAGCAAAATAAAGAGGTCCTTCGCGTTCCGTTTGCTCCAAGACTCCTTGTATACGACCCTCGACACTTGTATGGACTTGGAATCGGCTGATCAAGATCGAAAGTAGGATGGATGGGGGTGGGGGGTCTCAGCCGAAAGTGATAGAGAGGGAGAGAGAGCTTTTGAGTGGTGTAAAGTTTAAGTGAAAGACCAAGTGTGTTTATTGAGCATCTTATAGGCATTTAACAAGTGCATTACCCAATGGATTATGTGCACCCTAGATATTAAACATACTAAGATTATAATAATCAAGATGGTACAATGGGGGTCACAATGTGACCGAGTTCGGCCAAGGGGGGGGGGGGGGGGTCTCCTAGTCCATTTCCAACTAAAGGTTAAGTATTAGTTAGGTTAAACCAAGTTAGTTAAGTAGTTAACTTGGTTAGTTGTGTGTCATGCGTTACAATGGGTGTTAGGGTACTCAGGGACCCTAACTGGCTCAGAAAAAGATAAATAGTGAAAATAACAATATTTTCATGTTCCGGGTATAGTCCGGTTGTTCGGTTGGATAGTAATCCGTTAAAGCGCTTAACAAAGCGTTAAAGTGTCGTTATAATTACATTTAGTGACACAACTTATTTCCGACACTTTGGAAAGTGTCTAGTAATATTTTCTCATGTTTTGGCACTTTATTAGTTAGCTAAAAGCTGAATTATTATGTAAAGTGCTGAGTTTTGTACTTAGAGTACGTTTTAGGCACATCCAGTCATTGTGACTTATTCCTAGAGACGCAGTTCTACAACCCTTATATCTCTACACTCATACTTGTGTAGCAAAATATTTCAGGCTCTTACAGGCCTTAGAGGCAGTGTTTGCCTGATGCTGGCTTATCAGCATGTTCAATAGGTTATCCGTTATAGTGCTACTGTGCTTTTTGTGCATCATGTTTGTCACTAAGGTTCAGTCATGTAAATAATGTAGTGACAGCAAGTAAAGTATGATGCAAGTAAGTACATGTATCAGTGTTCAAGTAGCAGTTTATTCACAAGTTCAAGCAAGCACAGTAATTAAGCAATAATTAATTATTAATCAAGTTGTACGGATACCTGGTTTAGTGAGGGTTGTCACATTCTCCCCCCGTTAAATAAATTTCGTCCCGAAATTTAAGTTCTGCTTGTAGATGCAGGGTTCTTAGGAAAAAGGTGGGGGTATTTCTCTTTCATCCGGTCCTCACGCTCCCAGGTGTACTCAGGACCATGTCTGGCATTCCAACGAACTTTGACGAGTTTGACACTGCTCCGGCGGGTCTTGTTCACTTTCCAATCCGTGACCTCAACAGGTTCTTCAACGAAGCGGAGCGTGTCGTCAACATGAATCTCGTCGGTGGGAATAGCAACGGTAACTTGAGTTGGACTTTTCTTTAGATTGGATACATGAAATGTATCGTGAACACCATTCAGTTTAGCAGGTAGGTCCAACTTGTATGCTACTAGTCCTATTCTTTCCAGAATTCTGAAGGGACCAATGTAGCGCGGATTTAACTTCCCACGCTTTCCAAAGCGTGCCACCCCTTTCCAGGGTGAAACTTTCAATAACACCATTTCTCCAACTTGGAATTCCACATGTTTCCGGTTTGGATCCGCATAGGCCTTTTATCTGTGGCGAGCTGCTTCGATGCGTTTAAGAATCTGCGCAATCTTGTCGGTCGTCTCTTGGACGATTTCGGGACCAGCAAGCTGCCTATCACCTGCGTCAGCCCAACATAAGGGTGATCGGCACTTGCGTCCGTAAAGGGCTTCAAATGGCGCGACACCAATACTGGTGTGGTAGCTGTTGTTGTACGAAAATTCGACCAATGGCAAATGCTTGTCCCAGCTACCGCCCAAATCCATAACACACGCTCTCAGCATGTCTTCCAAAGTCTGTATCGTTCGCTCGCTTTGACCGTCAGTTTGCGGGTGAAACGCAGTGCTCAGATTCAATTGCGATCCAAACGCTTCTTGGAAGGATTGCCATATCCTTGACACAAACCTTCCGTCTCTATCAGAGATGATCGAGAGAGGTACTCCATGACGTGCAACGATCTCTCTCATGTAAATTTCAGCCAATTTACTCGTATTATCCTTCTCTCTGATAGGTAAGAAGTGTGCTGACTTCGTTAATCGATCCACTATCACCCAGATAGTGTCATGGCCTCTTGGCGTTCTTGGCAACTTTGTAATAAAATCCATTGAGATTTGTTCCCATTTCCACTTGGGAATCTCAGGTTGTTGCAGAAGTCCTGAAGGCTTCTGGTATTCCGCTTTAACCTTAGCGCATGTTAAACATTTGCTTACATAAACAGCAACATCGCCTTTCAACCTAGGCCACCAATAATAATCTTTGAGATCCTGGTACATCTTATCCGCTCCAGGGTGGATAGAGTACCGCGACTTGTGAGCTTCATCGAAAATAACTTTCCTTAAATCACCAAGCAGAGGAACCCAAATCCTTTTCTCAAAACATAATGTTCCTTCCTCGTTTGGTACCAAAAGCTTCTCCATCCCACGGAGATATTCTTCTTCAAGGTTTCCTTCCTTGAGAGCTTCTTTCTGCGTGGCACGAATGCGCAAGGAAAGATCGGTTCGTATAATCATTTCTAAAGCTCTAACCCTTATGGGCTTGATTCTCTCTTTTCGACTTAGGGCATCGGCGACCACATTCGCCTTCCCTGGATGATACTTTATCTCGCAGTCGTAGTCGTTCAACAATTCAACCCATCGTCTTTGCCTCATATTCAGCTCCTTCTGGTTGAATATGTGCTGTAGGCTCTTGTGATCTGTAAAGATTGTACACTTTGTACCATAAAGGTAGCGTCTCCAGATCTTTAGTGCAAATACCACTGCGCCGAGCTCCAAATCGTGTGTGGTATAGTTCTTTTCATGCACTTTCAACTGACGCGATGCATAAGCAATAACCTTCTGGCGTTGCATCAACACGCAACCCAATCCTTGACGCGATGCGTCGCAGCATACCACAAAATCATCAGTACCCTCTGGTAGAGCTAAGATTGGCGCGTTACAAAGCTTACTCTTCAATATCTGAAACGCTTCATCCTGTTTGATTCCCCAATCAAACTTCTTATCCTTCTGCGTGAGGAGCGTCAATGGTTGAGCGATCTTTGAAAAATTCTCAATGAATCTTCGATAATAGCCAGCCAAACCCAAGAATTGCCGAATCTCGGTTGGCGTCTTTGGCGTTTCCCAATCTTTGATCGCCTCGATCTTGGTTGGATCCACGTGGATTCCATCTCCATTTACCACGTGCCCAAGGAATTGCACCTCTCGTAGCCAAAACTCGCACTTAGAGAATTTGGCATAAAGATGTTCTTTCTTCAGCAGCTCTAGAATGGCTCTAAGATGCTGCTCGTGTTCAGCCTTCGTCTTTGAATAAATTAAAATGTCATCGATGAATACAATCATGAACTTATCCAAGTATGGCTTGCAAACTCTATTCATTAGATCCATGAATACCGCAGGTGCGTTTGTCAAACCAAATGGCATAACGAGGAACTCGTAGTGCCCATAACGAGTTCTAAAGGCTGTCTTCGGAATGCTTTCCTCTTGTATCCTTAACTGATGGTATCCAGACCGAAGATCGATCTTTGAATAAAAACTTGAACCTTGAAGTTGGTCGAACAGATCATCAATTCTTGGCAGAGGATACCTATTCTTGATCGTCAGCTTGTTCAACTCCCGGTAGTCGATGCACATACGAAAGCTACCGTCCTTCTTCTTGACAAACAAAACTGGAGCTCCCCAAGGCGAGAAGCTTGGTCGGATAAATCCCTTGTCTAACAACTCTTGAAGTTGTGTTGACAGTTCCTGCATCTCAGACGGAGCAAGTCTATAGGGTGCCTTAGCCACAGGCGCGGCGCCTGGAACTAAGTCGATGCGGAACTCTACTTGTCTCTAAGGTGGCAGTCCAGGTAAGTCCTCTGGGAAGACTTCTGGATATTCCCTCGCGACAGGGATGTCTTCGATCTTTGGCTCAGCAGCCTTTTTATCCACAATGTGTGCCAGAAAAGCAACACATCCTTTCTGCAAACACTTCCTTGCTTTCAGGCAGCTGATAATCCTCAGTGGCGTCTCACGCTTCTCTCCATGAACAACAATGGTCTCACCATCATCGGTTGGGATACGAATAACCTTCTCATGACAAACTATCTCTGCCTTGTTGCCTGATAACCAATCCATTCCTACCACCACGTCGAAGCTTCCCAACTGGACTGGTAGTAGATCTAGAGCGAACTCACGCTCTCCCAATTCAATCACACAACCCCTGACGACTCCATTGGCTTCTACTAACTTTCCATTAGCCAATTCGATCGAGTAGGGAACATCTAACTTATTAGTGGCTAAACCAAGCATATTCTTAAACTCTAACGACACGAAGCTATAATCGGCACCAGTATCAAATAAAACGGATGCATAGCGTTGATTTACAGGGAACGTACCAGTGACAACATTGGGATCCTGGCGCGCTTCCCTTGCTTCTATGTTGAAAACCCTTCCGCGGGCTTGGTTCAATTCCGGATAAATCTTCTTGTAATGCCCAAGATCACCACAGTTGAAACATCCAGGCCTTTGCCCATTTCCACCACCGTTTCCAACTTGATTGTTTCTCTGGTTGCGATTCACGGTGCCCGCTTGGTTTGCATTATTGACCCGATTTCCATCACCTCCATGGTTTCCCTGTGGGCGATTCCCAATACCACCGTGATTATTTCTATTCCCAAATCCTCCTTGGCCTCCCCGGCCAGCACTAGCCCAACAAGAATCCTTCGAGTGACCAGTCTTTCCACAAGCTTCACATACTTTTGGCCCACATCGTCCAGAGTGATGGCGTTGGCAAGAGTTGCACTTGGGATGTGCACCCATATATCCCTTACCTTTCCTCCTACCACCAGCTGTATCCTGCGTTGGCGCGTTTTGCTCTCCTTTCTTAACCACCATTCCGGTACCCTGCTTGAAGTTTGAAAACTTCCGCTTGTTACCTCCTGATGACTCGACGTGAGTCTCTTTCTTCTTTGGCTCTGCTTCATCAAACTTGTTCAAATGAATAGCCTCCTCAGTGAGAGCTACGCTCAAATCGATCGCCTCGGTAATGGTCGCAGGCTTGGATGAGGTTACCATGCTTATGATTTGAGGAGCTAATCCCCAAATGAAACGTTCAATCCACTTGAACTCCGGAGTGACCATGTAGGGTACCACATGCGATAAGTCATGGAATCTTTGAACGTACTCTGCGATCTTTGGACCGTCCATTTTCAAGTGCCAGAACTCGGTCTCCAATCGCTGGATTTCTGCGCGGGAACAGTACTTTTTGCGCATAAGTTCTTTTAGTTCGGCCCAGGTCAGCGCGTAGGCAGCAGCTTTGCCTAGTGTCTGAACTTGTAGATTCCACCAAGAGAGGGCTCCATCCAAGAATAGCCCTGAGATATAGGTGACTTGCTGATCCAGCGCGCACTTGCTCATGCGAAGAACAGATTCGGTTTTCTCAGCCCAACGAACAAAGGCGACAGCACCTCCTGTGCCATCAAAGTTTACGGGCTTGCAGTCTAAGAACTGCTTGTAGGTGCACCCGTGAGGTGGATTGTTATTGCCTTGGTTAATACTTCCGCTCGTTCCTGGCTGGGATGCTGCATACTGTGCTATGGCAGCAGCAATGACTTGTTGAAGTTCTGCCTCATTGGTAGGCATGCGTGTCTCACGTCTCGGCGGCATCTTCTAAAAGATGGTTTATGTTGGTCAGGCCATAGTAAAGATCCCATGTTATAATACGTACGCTTTATTATGATAGTAATAGTACATAACATCTCATGTTACAAACATCAATCACACAACATCCCATGTCATAAAAATATAAATAAGCAATCAAGCGAATCAAATATGATGAGAATACTGCGATTGCCATATATCAAGACCACATAGTAAGTGTTTCAGTACATCCCTGTGTCATACAATCATAAATCAACTAGGGGCTACATCACCCCTGTCCAAAAACTATATCACGTCAGTGTCAAATACGTCAAATACAAGTCAACAAAAGTCAGGATCATAAAGTAGTCTCCAAAAATGCTGTGCAGTCAAAAGCATTCGCCGTCTTCTCACCAACGTCTACCCAAACAGCACTGATGAGCTCTATACAGATGGTGGTGGAGGAGGGGGAAAGTGGGTGTAAAACAAACGACGTAACTGGAGCCAGTCCACCTCCATGGCTCGCTGGGTACGAATGATAGAAGCAACCTGCTGCTCTAGTGTAAAGAGACGGGCAGCATAATCTGGAGGTAAGGGTCGAAATGGCTGCAGAGGAGAGTGTGTCCGACCATGACACTGGCATGGTGGCAGCTGAGCTCTCTCAAGCTCCTGGATGCGCTGCGTGTGTGACTCGTGCTGGGCGACAAAAGACATCAAAACGTCCTCAATAGTATACCCCCTGTGGAAAGAATGGTAGGGGTCAGTCGGTGGTATAGCAGAGCCTGGTGCCCAAAGGAACGGCTCACTGGTGGGATCAAAAGGTGCCACATGAAATGGAGCAACAGAGGGTGGGACAGATGACATCTGGGGCATGAAGGGGATAGACATCGGTACATGCCCAATAGGATGGGCTGAAGAACCCTCTCCAGGCCTCGCTGGAGGTACAAACTGAGGAACCTGAAAAGAAAAATCAACATGTCGTGTATCAGGGATCTGAGGGGGAAAAGGTGGAACATCCTCATCAGCAGGTATCCAACCGTGCTGTGCATGCTCATCTGGTGGATCCATGTGTGCCGCGAACAGTGCATGCTCGGGCTCTAGTGGGATGGGATTAGGTGGGGGAGCAACAAAAGGGTGAATAGGTGCAATGTGCTCAACAGGATGGTCAACAGGTATATCGACAACAGGTAGAGGAACAACAGGATCAACAACGACATGATCGCCCTCTAACAAAGGAACATCCACGGGGAGATCATCAACAGGTGGGTCTGCTATAACAGGCCCAATAGGGATGCCAGCATGTACGGGGTCATGCTCAAGTATGGGGTCTAGAGCGGCTGCCTGCTCAGGGGCGACGGCAGGCTCGGGATCATCAAAAGCCATCTCGAAGTCAAACTCGGGGTCGATAGGATCTACTGGGTCAGCTGGATCCTCCATGGGCTGATCCATAGGTATAAACTCGATATCATGATCCGGGTCGAATCCCGGGGGAAAGATAGGATCAGAATCCTCTATGTCATCATGGTCAAACGCAAGGCTGGGAATAGGCGCAACAGAGGATGCCTGGTCAGGATCAGAATCATGCGCAAAGTGCTGTGCGCTCAATGTGCGAGAAGGTGCGGATGCCACAGACTCGAAGGAGTCTGGGACAGGAGAATGTGCAGGCGAATCCTCAGTGGGAACGTCAGCGATCATCAGAAGATCGTCCGCAGGAAGAAGGGCCTCGCCCTGGATCTCCTCCTCAAACAGGTCAACATCGCCGTCAAGAAGAAAATCATATGCTGGATAAACGGCTAAGGGTATAGGGGCCGGAATCTCCACTAGGGGTAGGTACTCAGCGGGAGGGCCATCTGCAGGCTCATCAGCACCATCGGGTAGTGCGAAAGGCTGGAAATCATCCTCGTCAGTACTGGTATAGTCAGATGTGTGCACCTCGTGCTCGGAGGATGTGAGGTCATCAGATACGATAGGTATGGGTCCAGTGGTGTCCGAATCGCCAGTACCGGCTGAGTCCATGAGTCTGTAACATAAACACAAATATGCTCAAATAATCAGTCATACAATCAGGTAATCACATAAGTCACCAAGTAAGGTATCACATAATTCTCCTAGTCCCACTAGCCTCCCAGTCTCCTAGACTGCTCTATCAACTACCTCGACCTCTCAGATCGAGCCTCGGTCTCTAATACCGAGCCTCAGCCTCCAAACTGAGCCTACTCTTCCTAGTCCAACTAGCCAACTACCTCGATCTCTCAGACCGAGCCTCGGCCTCTCAGACCGAGCCTCAGCCCTTCTAGACTGAGCCTACTCTTCCTAGTCCAACTAGCCAACTACCTCGATCTCTCAGACCGAGCCTCGGTCTCCAATACCGAGCCTCAGCCTCCAAGACTGAGCCTACTCTTCCTAGTCTCACTAGCCATCTACCTCGATCTCTAAGATCGAGCCTCGGCCTCTCAGACCGAGCCTCAGCCTTTCTAGACTGAGCCTATACATAATAAAATGTGCTCAACATTTGTTTGTAAAAAGTTTTGGATCTGGACTTAAGTGGTATGCAGAAAAATGTTTTCGTGAGAGCCCTAGTGATCATAGTCTAGACTCGAGAAGGAATCCTAGTTCGCTATGATCAGAGCTCTGATACCAAGCTGTCACACCCTGGCTTTGCGGAAGCGTGGTTATTTTGGTGTGACTTCTTAATACCATAGCTTAACCATAACAAAGCTATATGAAATGAAATCATGCAAGATCATCCATTTGATTAAGTTTTAAAACCAGAGTAACATACCATTGTCTTAGAGACTTACAACATCATAACGTAAAACATTGTCTTGAAAAACATAAACATCAACATGAAATAAACGCAGTTTAAGATTTGTGACTTGTCCAGGAAAGAGTCACATTTCCTAAACTGGGATGACCTTGGAACCCTTATGCAGCGGGAAAACATAACATACCGCGCCAGATCTTTAATTCCCTGAAATACATGTAAGTTGAAAAATCAACAATAATGTTGAGCGAGTTCATGTGTAAGTGAGTATGTAAAGCACTTGTAAGTATAAAAGTTCCCTGGTATGTAGCAGTGTAAGGAAAAAAGAGATCACCAATGGGTTGCAAAGCCATTGATATGTGTGAAGTGCAAGTAGGAAGACTCAAACCTTGCGATTTTGCGTCGGGGCACAAAGTCACCCCTAGGTCCGTTACGCTGGGCCTGGGGTCGGGCTCGCTACACCCGGATAGATCTACCGCTTACGTCCCTCGGTCCTATAATAAGGATTAATGGCCTCCAGTTCCCGCCTACCCACTCACATGATCTAAGTAGTAACCCTCCTTACGCTAACCATACCATGTATAAAGTACTCGTAATCATAGTAACATGTATTTCACCCCCGCAGTTTAGAAAACTGAAAACAGTTAAGAGAAAAGGGGGACATGAACTCACAGTCGGTGCGTCTCTACCAAGTACTCCAAATCAGGCAGCTGTGCGACGACCTACAAGTGCTAATTCTATTAGACGGACCGCCGTGCCTTAGCTTAGTAGTTTAAGTCTTTGGGAAATAGTTAGACAACTATTTCGTGTTTATATTTTTGTATACTTGGTAGTTAATCTCCTTCCCAAGGATGGGGGATTCAATACATGTGCGTTCAAATTAAGTCATTAAGTCTCACTTAATATATATATATATATATATTTCCAATTCCAAAATATAAGTATTTTTCTCAAAAAAAAATATTATATTTTCATTTCACATAATTTTTCTCCAATAATACGTTGTTAAAATACGCGTTCATAAATATTTCCGTAAGTGCGTAAGTTACGTTTTAACAATCGAGTGGTAATATAATTACCGGTGTAACTTATAGATTTATGGTGAAAGCGTTCGCATTATTTTGGATTCATTAACGTTCGTAAATATTATTTTTACTCTAAAAATAATATTTATGTATTTTCACAAAATAATCATAAACAGTGTGTGAAAATATATATTTATCACGTTAAATTTTGTGAAAATCCCACCTCCGAATATTTAGTAAATAAAGTCATGGCGAAATTTATGTTTCGAAAACATGTCAAAAATAATTCTAACACTTGTAGTGTGAATAGTTCTAAGTGTTAGGTTTTTAGAAAAATTTCGCCAGAGTTTCCTCTGTAACTGGAGGTGGCCACGCTTTCAAGCGTATCATTTTCTTTAACAAATCAACTCAACAATTTTCTTTATTTGAACAGAACAACTTTTCTCACAACAACTAATCAACATATGTGTACATTGCCAAAAATTACATGAACTTGTAGTTTTCCCAAAACTGTGGTGTAAATCCCCTTAAATTTAGTAGATCTTTATATAAGGTAATTTGATCTTGTAAAAACCTCGTTTTTAGAGAAAATCCATCTTTACAACTTCCCGTCGTCTTTTACAAAAATTGTTATTTTGTCGGATCATTTCACAAGTGTTTACACACTTGTGGTTTATAAAATCATGCTTGTTAGTGTAAAATCCATCTTTTAAAATACATGATTTCTTTGATACGTGGTTCTTTGAAGATACCACTTGCAGATACGTAGATCTGCTAGTTTTAAACACAATTTCACAAGTAAAACTCTTTTACACAAGTTCATGATTCGCGTGTGGTAGAGTTTCACCTTTTAACCCTTGTATCATTCAAAACATGCTTATGTTAAGATCCATGACCTTACCAAACCGGGTTAAACGATGATCCGAGCTACCACATCATAGATCGGGTCTAAATAATCACAAATTTCAATTACTACAACATTTACACAACATATGAGTTTTTATCCAACACTTATAGCATTTTTAGTAGACTTTAAAGTATCATCTTGCATGTTAACGAGTTTTAACCGATACAAATCCTTTTAACCACTTTAGAATAGTTTAAGAAGGTGTTCTAAGCAACATACCACTAGCTCGAGGCTAGGGAAGAATCTTGACGAAAATGGCGTGGATAAAAGCAAAATAAAGAGGTCCTTCGCGTTCCGTTTGCTCCAAGACTCCTTGTATACGACCCTCGACACTTGTATGGACTTGGAATCGGCTGATCAAGATCGAAAGTAGGATGGATGGGGGTGGGGGGTCTCGGCCGAAAGTGATAGAGAGGGAGAGAGAGCTTTTGAGTGGTGTAAAGTTTAAGTGAAAGACCAAGTGTGTTTAGTGAGCATCTTATAGGCATTTAACAAGTGCATTACCCAATGGATTATGTGCACCCTAGATATTAAACATACTAAGATTATAATAATCAAGATGGTACAATGGGGGTCACAATGTGACCGAGTTCGGCCAAGGGGGGGGGGGGGGTCTCCTAGTCCATTTCCAACTAAAGGTTAAGTATTAGTTAGGTTAAACCAAGTTAGTTAAGTAGTTAACTTGGTTAGTTGTGTGTCATGCGTTACAATGGGTGTTAGGGTACTCAGGGACCCTAACTGGCTCAGAAAAAGATAAATAGTGAAAATAACAATATTTTCATGTTCCGGGTATAGTCCGGTTGTTCGGTTGGATAGTAATCCGTTAAAGCGCTTAACAAAACGTTAAAGTGTCGTTATAATTACATTTAGTGACACAACTTATTTCCGACACTTTGGAAAGTGTCTAGTAATATTTTCTCATGTTTTGGCACTTTATTAGTTAGCTAAAAGCTGTATTATTATGTAAAGTGCTGAGTTTTGTACTTAGAGTACGTTTTAGGCACATCCAGTCATTGTGACTTATTCCTAGAGACGCAGTTCTACAACCCTTATATCCCTACACTCACCACTAGTGTAGCAAAATATTTCAGGCTCTTACAGGCCTTAGAGGCAGTGTTTGCCTGATGCTGGCTTATCAGCATGTTCAATAGGTTATCCGTTATAGTGCTACTGTGCTTTTTGTGCATCATGTTTGTCACTAAGGTTCAGTCATGTAAATAATGTAGTGACAACAAGTAAAGTATGATGCAAGTAAGTACATGTATCAGTGTTCAAGTAGCAGTTTATTCACAAGTTCAAGCAAGCACAGTAATTAAGCAATAATTAATTATTAATCAAGTTGTACGGATACCTGGTTTAGTGAGGGTTGTCACAGTCACACAACGATGTTTTCGAAATAATATACGAGTTTTATTAACGAATTTATACGAGATGTTTTACAAGATGGTTTTCTAAAACAAAAAGCTTTTGGGTTAAGAATCATGGCTACAAAATTTTATAAATTATAACCATCTTGGTTTGAGTTGGTTAATCATGTTGCAATACAATATACTTTCCAAAACAAGGTTTTCGAGGTATTGCAATGTATGTAAACAAGCCATGATTCCGATACTCTTATAAAACCTATGTACTCGCCAACATTTCTTTGCTGACTTTGTTTTTACATATGTTTCAGGTGTTGTTTCTTGATTGACGTTCTAGGATGCATGCGTCACATAGGATCTCGACGAGGCCTTAGTGACATAAAACGATGATAGTCGATATAAAACTTGTTTGTTATGTGTTGAAATAATGTTAATGTTTAATATTATCAATAAAACGAAACACTTTTTGTATCCATGGTCATGAAACGATAATTCTGTTACAACACTCCCCGACGTTTCCGCCACGCTTTGTTGTTTTACATGGTCGGGGTGTGACAGAAGAGTTGGTATCAGAGCCAATGGTTAGAGGGAATTAGGTTATTAGTAATGCTTTGACCTAGACTATAACTTCTAGGACCCTAACGCGAAGTTTACCTTGCGTTTAGATTTTTTTAAAACAAAATCGTCACCTATCCTTAGGTGATAACCACAACGAGAAACAAAATCCGAATCTACTTCGAAAATTAATCATCCGTTCTAGGATGATTGATTACTAGGTTTTGAACCCTCTGTTATAAGGTTTTGAACCCCCTAAGTTTTCAAAATCTCGTCAAAGTTTGGGTCTAAATAATGTGAACACGTGCAAACTGGAAGAGTGAGTGCCTGTACTCTGAGTTTTCTGTCTAAGGCTAGAGTGTTCGTACAAATCAACATAATCGGACCAGTCACTCTTACCTGGGAACTCTTGGGGTGAGTGTTCACTTATAGGCGAGCATATCTTCGTGATACGTTATTTTTGACCTATTTACTTTGATTAGTCACTGCGTGTCGTTTGTTTGTTCGAGGTAACGGACGAATGATCGCCTCTCTTATGTTTTATCGATACCTCTTTTGTTTTTCCTAATTTTCAACCTCACTCGACTCTCTTGTTTCCTTGTTAGACAATGCCTCCTCGACGCGATGCACAATCTTTTACTGCTGAAGAAATCGCAGCCCTTGTCTCTCAGCAAATGGCTGCTGTTCTTCCAGGCGTTGTGACCCAAATCCACGAGTTATACAACAACACCAATAATAACAACAACAATAACGCACAGTGTAATTTCAAGAATTTCAATTCTGCGAAGCCACTTAAGTTTTCTGGGTCGCAAGGAGCAACTACGCTCCTACAGTGGTTTGAGAGTATCGAGAGCACATTCAGACATGTGCAGTGTCCGAATGCACGGAAGGTAGAATTTGCTTCGAGCGTGTTTGAGAAGCGAGTGCTTACCTGGTGGAATGGTATTATGCGCGACAGGGGTGCCGAAGCGGCGTTGGCACAAACATGGGTAGAGCTTCGGGCTCTCATGATGAAGGAGTTTTGTCCCCGTCATGAAATTCGGGCTTTGGAACGAGAGTTTGACGATTTAAAGCAAGATGGGCCTGAACACCGCGCATACACGAATCGTTTTGAGGAACTCAGTCTATTGTGTCCCACCATGGTTACCCCTCTGGAGAAAGCAATCGAGAGATATATCGATGGTCTACCCGATTCTATTCTAGAGATTGTGACCGGTGTTAATCCTACTACCCTTCGTCAAGCAATCCAGTTGTCTGCTACCCTGACTGAGACTCAAGTCAGGAAGGGTAAACTCACCCGCAAGGGTGATAAAAAGAAGGCGACTGATTCAAGGAAGGACAAGAAAAAGGGTAAGGGTAAGGGTAAGGAAGGTGAGACGTCGAAGAAATCAAGGAAGCGAAAGGGTGCCTAGAATTTTGCTGTTACAGCACAGACTGCTCAGAACCCGCAGAACCCACCGGCTCAGCCACCTGCAAAGAAAGCGTATGCTGGCACCGCACCTCATTGTGCTCGCTGCAACGGTCATCATGTTGCACAACAAGCTTATAGGCAATGCACAACGTGTGGTAAGCTTGGGCATCTGGCCAACGTCTGTCGTTTTGGTCAGAATCAGATTGTTCAAAATCAAGCTCCGGGTCAGGGGAATGCTACAAGATTCCCACCGGGTTCATGTTTTAATTGCGGAGAGTATGGTCACTTCCGCAACAACTGTCCGAGACTGGTGAATGCAAACGCGAATGCTAACGTGAACCCGAATGCGAACGTCAACGTTAATGTGAATCCCGCTCGTGGGCGAGCGTACAATTTGAATGCAAACGAAGCGAGGGCTGACAACGAGGTTGTCAATGGTACGTTTCTTGTTAACAATCAACCTGCATCTATTCTTTTTGATTCTGGTGCCGATAGAAGTTTTGTTTCTTTGTCATTTGAGCCCTTGCTTGCGATACCTAGAACTAAACTGAGGAAACCCTTATCTGTTGAAGTTGCCACTGGTAAACCTCTTGTTCTCGATTCTATTATTCGTAATTGTCAGTTGAACCTTGATAACCATCTTTTTCCTATTGACCTCACACCAATGCAACTTGGGAGTTTCGATATTCTCGTTGGGATGGATTGGTTAACCAAACATCACGCTGAGGTGGTTTGTTTCGATAAGATTATTCGTATTCCTCTTCCGACTGGCGATGTTCTGGAAGTTCGTGGTGAGAAGCCATCTGGAGGTTTGAAGCTTATGTCGTGTATGGAAGCCCAGAGTTATTTGCGAAAAGGATATGTTGCTTTTCTGGCACATGTCACCGAGGAAAAAGATAAGAGCAAGAGTATACAGGAGATTCCGATTGTGCGGGATTACCCAGAGGTGTTTCCTGATGAACTGCCTGGTTTGCCTCCAGTTCGTCAAGTCGAGTTTCATATTGACCTTATACCCAATGCCAACCCGATTGCAAAAGCACCTTATCGTCTTGCACCGTCAGAGATGCAAGAGTTATCGAAACAGCTTCAAGAGTTATCTGATAAAGGATTCATCCGACCGAGCTTTTCACCTTGGGAGCTCCTGTTCTCTTTGTGAAAAAGAAAGATGGATCTTTTCGAATGTGTATCGATTATCGTGAGCTTAATAAGCTTACCATCAAGAATCGATATCCCCTACCTAGAATTGATGATCTCTTCGACCAGCTGCAAGGTGCTTCATGCTTTTCCAAGATCGATCTGCGTTCTGGGTATCATCAACTTCGTGTTCTCGAAGAAGATATTCCCAAAACCGCTTTCCGCACAAGATATGGGCATTACGAGTTCACTGTCATGCCTTTTGGTTTGACGAATGCTCCAGCTATGTTTATGGACTTAATGAACAGGGTCTGCAAACCTTATTTGGACAAGTTCATTATTGTGTTCATCGACGATATTCTCGTTTATTCAAAATCTCGAGCCGAGCACGAGCAACACCTTTGCTTAACATTGGAACTCCTGAAGAAGGAACAACTTTTTGCTAAATTCTCCAAGTGTGAATTCTGGCTTAAAGAAGTTCAATTCTTGGGTCATATAGTCAATGAGCAGGGTATTCATGTGGATCCATCCAAGATTGCTGCTATTAAGGACTGGAATACACCGACGACTCCTACAGAGATTCGATCTTTTCTTGGTCTTGCTGGTTATTATCGTCGATTCATTTCAAATTTCTCGAAGATTGCGGTTCCACTCACTGCTTTGACTCAGAAGAATAAGCCTTTTAAGTGGGGACCCAAGCAAGAAGAAGCGTTCCAAACACTGAAATGAAAGCTATGTGATGCTCCTGTTTTATCCCTGCCCGAGGGAAACGATGATTTCGTTGTGTATTGCGATGCGTCCAACTTAGGCCTTGGTTGCGTCCTTATGCAACGAGGTAAAGCTATTGCGTATGCATCTGGGCAGCTGAAAGTTCACGAGAAGAACTACACGACTCATGATCTTGAGTTAGGAGCTGTGGTCTTCGCGCTTAAAATCTAGAGACACTACCTCTATGGAACGAAGTGTGTGGTTTTCATAGACCACAAAAGTCTCCAGCATATTCTTAATCAGAAGGAGCTGAACATGAGGCAACGACGTTGGGTTGAACTCTTAAACGATTATGACTGCGAGATTCGCTACCATCCTGGTAAGGCGAATGTTGTAGCCGATGCGCTTAGTCGAAAGGAGCGAGTCAAGCTTCATTCTGTTCGAACTCTATCTGATCTTCAATCTCGTATCCTTCAAGCTCAGCAATTTTGTGTTTCACAAAATTTGATAGGTAATGAATTACCACGTCAACTTGAGCTTAAGCTCGAAGCAAAAGACGATGGTTTGCTCTATTTTAAGGATCGATTGTGGGTTCCGAAACAAGACGATCTTCGCACCTTGGTAATGGACGGATCTCACAAGTTTCGCTATTCTATCCATCCTGGTGCTGATAAAATGTACAAGGATCTTCGTACTCAGTACTGGTGGCCTGGTATGAAAAAAGATGTTGCCTTGTATGTGTCGAAATGCCTAACTTGTCTCAAAGTCAAGGCAGAACATCAACGACCATCTGGTTTGCTTGTACAACCAGAGATACCGGTTTGGAAGTGGGAGAACATTGCAATGGATCTCATTACTAAGTTACCGCGTACGTCTAAAGGTCACGATGCTATTTGGGTTGCAGTTGATCGTTTGACAAAATCTGCTCACTTCTTACCAATCCGTGAGGATTTCTCTGCTGAAAAGCTTGCCAAGATCTATGTAGACGAGATTGTATCACGACATGGTGTTCCCTTGGATATCATCTCAGATCGTGATGCTCGATTTTCATCTCATTTCTGGAAGGCCATGCAATCTGCTTTGGGAACCCAACTGAATCTAAGCACTGCTTATCATCCCCAAACAGATGACCAATCTGAGAGAACGATTCAAACTTTGGAGGATATGCTTAGAGCATGCGTGATAGACTTTGGTGGTAATTGGGATTCTCATCTGCCACTGATCGAGTTCTCTTACAACAATAGTTATCATGCTAGCATTAAAATGGCGCCATTCGAAGCTCTCTATGGTAAAAAATGTCGTTCACCTATCTGTTGGAATGAGATCGGTGAAGCTTAGCTTACTGGACCTGAGATCATTCTGGAAACAACAGACAAAATCAAGAAAGTTCGCGATAATCTTGTGAAAGCTAGATGCCGTCAAAAGAGTTATGCGGAATTAAAATGCAAGCCCTTAGAATTTCAAGTCGGAGACCGTGTCCTACTCAAGGTTTCACCTTGGAAGGGAGTGGTGAGATTTGGAAAGAAAGGAAAACTTGCACCACGATATGTTGGACCATTTAAGATTATTGAAAGAATTGGAAAGGTTGCCTATCGACTAGAGCTACCTCCAGAACTTGGAAATGTTCATCCGACTTTTCACATGTCCAATCTGCGAAAGTGTTTAGCTGACGCTGATCTACATATTCCTCTCGACGAGATCCAAATCGATGAAACGATGCACTTTGTCGAGAAACCTGTGGAGATAGTGGAACGTACATACAAAACGTTGAAGAAGAAACGGATTCATTTGGTCAAAGTTCGCTGGGAATCCAAACGTGGCCCAGAGTTTACTTGGGAACGTGAGGACCAGATGAAGACGAAATATCCACATTTGTTTTCACAAGCTTCCTCTAGTTAAAATTTCGGGGCGAAATTTCTTAAAGTAGGGGAGACTGTGACAACTGTGCTCTGTAATCGATGTACGATGTAAAACAATGATGACTATTAATAAAACAATGTGCTTTGGTGTTACTATATGTGTTTTTGTGTTATTATGTGTGTAATTGTGTTTGGTGATTTTACAATGTGATTCGAGTCCGATTTCAAGCTCTAAATCGCTTTCTGGAAGGTTATACGCAAACTGGTGCGTAAACGTAGTCAGTTTAATGCAAAAAACACTCCGAAATAGTGACATAGGCTTAACATACCCTAAATAACCTCCATATAACTTAGAAATAAGTTTTGGATGGTTTGGTGTGTCGAAAACAAGTTTGTTCGATCGTAGGGACTATTTGTGTCAAACTGCGAAACTATACCGATTTGTATAGTAACGAACATTCAGGAACTTGATCATAAGTTAAACATACCCTAAATAACCTTTACATAGCTTAGAAATAGGCTTTGAGGGGTTCGGTATGCTAAAACAAACTTTATTGATCAATAGGGACTAAAAGTGTCAAAAAGTGCACAAGTTTGCATTTTCGCGCTTAACTTACATTCTGAATACATCCGGACATCCAAAAATTTATGTAAGCATTAAAATATTTTATTTTAGTGTTTGGCATAAGAAAAATCCATTCGTCGCTTAATTTGGACCGTTTTTGCGTTCGTTACGACTTCCGTCGTAATTAACTGAACAACGCAACCGTGCGGCCAAACGAACCGACATCCGATATAATTTTGAGCATGTTTCATGTTCCCTATACTTTAACATCCTTGTGAAGCTTAAAAATGGGCCTGACGGGTGTTAGAAGTGCCAAAACACGACCATACGCGCACAGGGACCAAAACTGCCAAAACTGAAACTGCTGGTCTGCAGGGTCCTTACGGACCATAAGAGGAGGACCATACGGTCCGTAAGCATGTCCCAGATCAGCAGAAGCTTCCTTCCAGCCTGTTTCCAGCTGTTTAGCACTCAAAACCCACTTCCACATGTTAGTTCCTGAGAATGGGGGGCCATTTGATGTACCATGGTATGTTAAACAAGTGTAGGGATAAGATTGAATCACGGTTTTTGATAAAGGATCTTAACGGTTCAAGAAATCCTATAAATACCCCATGATCTCAACTTCAAAACCCATTTGAATTCTGAGTTTTCTCTAAGTTAGGGTGTTTTATCACTTCATACCTGAGAATACTTGGAAGATCAAACTTACGGGGACCCGTTGTAAGTGTTCCTTCTTCTTTACATTCGTTTTAGCGTTAAAGTCAAACTGCGTTTGACTTTCTGCATTGACCAGTTTATGGTCAATGTGAAGTTCGTTTGAACTTCATAACGTGAGCGTGATCACGATGGTTATAGTCCCTGGTGACTATACCTACTGATTACCACGTTATCTAGGCTTAGTGACGAGTCGTAGTTTCGGCCAAAATGCGTATTCTTGCGTATTTTGTAACCAAACTACTCTTAGGTATCAAAACCGTTTGTTTTGATACCATACTTGTTTTCTAACGTAGTTAAGCATGTTTTAACATGCTCAGCTCGTCACTTTTTAGTTTAGTGCTTGTGTAGAGTCGTAAGTCAAGCGGACTAAACACCCGCTTAGACTTTCGAACATGACCCGGTTGGTCGATCATTAGGACCCGACCAAACATGTATAGTGACCATAGTAGCATAGGGAATAACCTTCCAAGGTTATACCTTATGGTCACCTAGTTTGGGTAGTTGTATGATAAGTAGATTATATGCCATAGGTAAATTACCAGAATACCCTTTTCATACATAATTGGTAATTAAGCATATGTAACTTATTTAAACATGTCCTGGCATATAATACTTGTCATAAGACTAGTTAGACGTCTCGAACGCGCTTTGCGCGCACGACACGTTAAAGTAGCGTAAGCTACCTTAATGGGTCGCGATGGGTCGAAAGCACTTAGGTTAGGTTCCGATTTAGAATGTAGGCTTTGTTAAACCATATCACATGAGTTCCAACACTCATTTTGTTTGCAAGACCTCATTCTGTCCGATCTTCCGATTTAGGCGTCTATTGTTTGACTAGTGATCCGATTACTAGGTGCTGCTTGATTTCTCTGGTTTACTCGAGTTTGTTGAAGTACTATTGATTGAGGATACCTTGCACTACATGTGAGTACACAGATCCCCTCTTTTACATGTTTTGTGGTAACTATGTGAGTACATAGTTCCCCTATTTTACTGTTTTCAAATGTTTTGAGGTGATTCATATGTACATAATGTTTTCAAGGTTTTAACGATAATTTCAAAAACGATTAAAACGATTTCGACAATGTGAACGAACTTGTTGGTTGTAGTTACATAACGAATGACATTCACTAATTTTGGCCGAACCGACCAGTATTAGGTTATGGTACCATAGGATCCGACAAATCCCGTTATCAGACTGTACCCATGGTTATGTGTGGGTTATGTGGATAACGACTGAACCTGATGATCGTTAACTTACCCTTTGGTGGTTTGTTAATACGAGTTGAACGAGTCACGAAGGTTTGAATGTTATTAGCGAGACGGCCATATATAAGTTTTCACAATTAAAACAAGGACGACTTAAACGATGTTAAACGATTTGGAAACGATGTTAAACGACTTGGGAACGATTTGGAAACGATACTGAAACGATGTTAAACGATTTGGGTAAACGATTGGTTGGCTAGTGTTTAGATAACGGGACGGGTGTAATGTGGTGAAAACATGGTAGATACGCCATTGGTACTTCTTATATATAAGTGTTTTCAACATATTACATACCGTGGCGTTATTTAGTTCACTTGGGTAAACGATGTTAAAACGATGTCACACAACGATGTTTTCGAAATAATATACGAGTTTTATTAACGAATTTATACAAGATGTTTTACAAGATGGTTTTCTAAAACAAAAAGCTTTTGGGTTAAGAATCATGGCTACGAAATTTTATAAATTATAACCATCTTGGTTTGAGTTGGTTAATCATGTTGCAATACAATATACTTTCCAAAACAAGGTTTTCGAGGTATTGCAATGTATGTAAACAAGCCATGATTCCGATACTTTTATAAAACCTATGTACTCGCCAGCATTTCTTTGCTGACTTTGTTTTTACATATGTTTCAGGTGTTGTTGCTTGATTGACGTTCTAGGATGCATGCGTCATATAGGATCTGGACGAGGCCTTAGTGACATAAAACGATGATAGTCGATATAAAACTTGTCTGTTATGTGTTGAAACAATGTTAATGTTTAATATTATCAATAAAACGAAACACTTTTTGTATCCATGGTCATGAAACGATAATTCTGTTACAACACTCCCCGACGTTTCCGCCACGCTTTGTTGTTTTACGTGGTCGGGGTGTGACACCTAATATATTTAAAACATTCCTATATGTCTTAAAACACACATCGCATACGATAAATAGCCCTTAATACCTTTAATTTTATAAAATAAAAATTAAAAAAAATCCAGGTGTCGATCGCGGGCCACGAAGACTTTCTCTTCGGGCTACGCGAGGCGCGACAACTAGGCTACGCAGCCTCACCCGGAGCTGCCACGTGTCGTAAATGTGTTGGGACTATGGTTCGAGTCAGCCAAGCTAGGGCCTACCCTAGCTGGCCTCGCGGGCCGCGAAGCCCTTATCTGGTCCTTTCGCGGGCCACGAGAAAGTCAATTTCTAGCCCTATAAATAGCATCGAGAGGTTCAGTCGACAATCCGTTCATCACACACTTTTCTCTCTAAATTTCTGTAGTGTAAGCACTATACCCAGGCATTATACCCCCCTAATTAACAAAGTTCTGCCCCGTTGTTAGTATTATAACCCCCGGTTACGTATTAGATACACTGCCCGATTGATCTAGTGCTCCGTAACGGCTGTCGAGGTTCTGCCCGATGTAGTCGTTGGAGTTCTTTCTCGGGGAGGGTATAACTAATTTAAAAATTGGGTTATTATACTAACGCATGTGCATTGTTTAAATTATTAGATTATAACCAGGAAACCACCAGGAAAAGTCTAAACTAGGAATGTGAGTTAATCCTTCTTTTCGTAAAATGTTTTACAAAACCTCAAATGTTTTAAACTATAATTAACAGTGATTGAGTATTTGTGATTCCACATTTATCGTCGGTATGTTGGGGTTTTGTATACAAAATTTGTTACTACACTGTGAGTAGTAACATGACCACAAGTCGGGTTGACAGTACCGTGGGTGGTAATTAAGGTAGAATAATAAACAAATGTAATTGCTGATTGCCCTCAATACTGTACAAGGATAAAACCTGTCTTGATTAAACTGGGATTCAGTCACCAGTATTTCCCACTGACAAAATGTTTTTAAACACGTTTCAGGTAACAAAATGTGAAAGCCAAAATAGAAGCCAGCTGGAGAGCACTGAAGGCTTGGAAAAATGTAGCTATAAAAGTTACCTAATAAAGAAAGATGTTTTATTCAATAAAATAGGGTTTATCCCTATAAACATGTTTTTAATGAAAACATGGGTTTTATCCCATTATGTTTATTAATATAAAATGTGGTGTTTTACTCTGATAAAATATTTCCTAACTATGGTCCTGATGAAATTTCCGCTGCCAAATAATGATAAACACCGATACCACCATCTCTGAGTAGGTCGCGGCCGCCCGCCTCCCGAGGCAGGGGTCGGGGGTTGCGATAAAAGTGAAAACCAATGAGCCATAAATGAATTTCTAACTAATGGCTTTAAGTATTTAATCATAGACGATTATTAATACCCAACATATTCTCAAACTTTTTTAGAAGTCCCATCTTTGTGCGGTGTGGTGGATGAGTTTCAATATATGTTGCACAACCAAAATATTTGATGAGACATCTTTGGTTCCTGACCAAAAACCAACTGTATGGGGAAAACTATAACTTATTGGCTTGATGTGAATTAAAGGTACTAAATATATAATTACATGTACCTAAATGAACTTTTGCTCCTCTCATGATTATTGGCTTTGTAACCAATAATAGACATTTAGTGATCACAATAACACTTATTCCAATGATCGTTAATAACTTGGGAATCAAATTCACTATTATCAAATAAATATACTAATCTGGATTAATATGCTTGCTATCACATTAGCTAAGCCACAATCACACAAGCTTCAGGTTGTGGATTTGATAACCATTTAGGCGATGCATCGATTTAAAAAAAACTAAATGGTATCATGTTGGGATATGCATATCCTTCAAATCGATTCCAGGATATTTAGGTATACACACCCTCGTTTATTTTTGCAAATATATAATTTTCTTTGAGAGCAAACATTACATGCTAATTATTATCTCGAAGAATCTTCTAGTTCTTCATTATGTTTCACATCATCATTGACTTGGTGTGGTCTAACCAATCATGCAAATTAAGTAAATAATCATGATACATAAACTTATAGTTTACGATCGTATGTGTAGTAGTTGCATTATACGAGAGAACAACTGTGACAACTGTGCTCTGTAAACGATGTACAATGTAAAACAATATCAATTATCAATAAAACTATGTGTTTTGGTGTTATTATATGTGTATTTGTGTTTGATGATTTTACGATTTTATTCAAGTCCGATTTCAAGCTTTAAATCGCTTTCTGGAAGGTTATACGCAAACTGGTGCATAAACGTAATCAGTTTAACTCGACAAACACTCCAGAATAGTGAAATAGGCTTAAAATACCTTAAAAAACCCTTACATAAGTTAGAAATAAGTTTTGGATGGTTTGGTGTGTCGAAATC
The DNA here is from genome assembly GCA_030545235.1 of Helianthus tuberosus. Lineage (NCBI taxonomy): Eukaryota > Viridiplantae > Streptophyta > Magnoliopsida > Asterales > Asteraceae > Helianthus > Helianthus tuberosus. The sequence continues at coordinate 67,605,300 of CM060434.1, read as the reverse complement.
AAGTTTATTCGATCGCAGGGACTATTTGTGTCAAACTGCGAAACTATGCCGAGTCGTATGATAACAAACATTCCGGAACTTGATCATAAGTTAAACATACCCTAAATATCCTTTACATAGCTTAGAAATAGGCTTTGAGGGGTTCGGTATGCGAAAATAAACTTTTTGATCAATAGGGACTAAAAGCGTCAAAAAGTGCAAAAGTTTGCATTTTCACGCATATCTTACGTTCTGAATATATCCGGACATCCAAAAATTTTTGTAATCATTAAAATATTATATTTTAGTGATTGGAATGCAAAAAATTCATTCGTTTCGCAATTTGGATCGTACACGCGTTCGTTACGATTTCCGTCGTAATTAACCGAATAACGCAACCGTATGACCAAACGAACTGACATCCATGATGTTTTTGAGCATATTTTAAGTTCCCTATGCTTTAAATTCATTGTAGAGCCTTGAAATGGGGTTAACGGGGCTTAAACGCGTCAAAAATGCATCAAAAACCAAGTTTTGGGCTTGCAGGGACCAAAAGTGACAATCTGCCAAACTTGCTTAGGCGGCCCGCGTAAGAATATCTCCGGGTCTACGTGGCCCACGACAGACTGTCAGACAGAAACATTGAATTTGGTCCAATTCAGCTATTTTGATGCTTTTGATCACTGAATTGCAATACCATTTGATTGTTTTTAGTGTCCCCTTGTATTGTAAAACCTTGTGCCCACATGTATGGTCTTGATCAAAGCTCAACTATCGAGAAATGATCCTAACGGTTCTTCGAAATCTACATAAACCCAAGCCTTTCATTCATTTTCTTCACACTTGATTCATTTTCTGCTCTAAGTTGAGGTTTAACACTTCATACCTGAGTAAGCGCAAAAGTCAAACAGTGTTTGACTCTCTGCTTTGACCAGTCAATGGTCAACACAAAGTTCGTTTAAACTTTGCAACATGAGCGTAATCATGATGGTTATAGTTCCTTGTGACTATACCTACTGATTACCACGTTGATTAGGCGTAGTGACGAGTCATAGTTTCGGTCAAAGTACGTGTTCATGCGTATTTTGCCACGAAACTATCTTTGGGTATCAAAACACTTTGTTTTGATATCAAACCTATTTTCTAACTTAGTTAAACATGTTTTAACATGTTTAACTCGTCACTTTTAGTCTAGTGCTTGTATAGGGTCGTAAGATAAGCGGTCTTAACAACCGCTTAGACTTTCGAACCCGACCCGTTTGGTCGATCATTAGGATCCGACCAAGCATATTTGTGACCATAGTTGTATAGGGAATAACCTTCCAAGGTTATACCTTATGGTCACTTAGTTTAATTAGTTGTATGATAGGTAGTTTATATTCCTTAGAAAAATGACCAAAATGCCCTTTTCATGCATAATTGGTATGTAAGCATATGTAACTTAACTTTTGCCACTTAAACTGATTATGCAACATATTTAGGCATATAATACTTGTCATAGGACTAGTTAGGCGTCTCAAGCGCGCATTTGCGCGAACGACGCGTTAAAGTAGTGTAAGCTACCTTAATGGGTCGTAACGGGTCGAAAGCACTTAGGATAGGTTCCGATTTAGAATGTAGGCTTTGTTAAACCATATCACACGAGTTCCAATACTCATTTGGTTTACAAGACCTCATTCTATCCGATCTTCCGATTTAGGTGTCGATTATTTAACTAGTGATCCGATTTCTAGGTATTACTTGAATTTCCTTGGTTTTTCCTGAGCATTGATAGTTCATTAGATCAAGGATACCCTTCTATTCAATGTGAGTACATAGTTCCCCTATTTTATTGTTTTCCATTGTTTTGGGGTGATTCATATGTGCTAAACGATTTCGAGGTTTTAACGATGATTTTCAAAAACGATTAATATGGTTTATATTAAACAAATAACGATTTCGATAATGTGAATGAACTTGTTGGACGTAGTTACATAACGAATGACATTCATTAGTTTTGGCCGAACCGACCTGTATTAGGTTATGGTACCATAGGATCTGACAAATCCCGTTATCAGACTGCACCCATGGTTATGTGTGGGGGTTATGTGGGTAACGACTGAATCTGTGATTGTTAACTTACCCTTTGGTGGTTTGTTAATACGATTTGAATGATGGACAAGTTGTGAAGGTTTGGATGTTATTAGCGAGACGACCAAAAGTAGTTTTCACAATTAAAACAAGAACGATTTTGGGAACGATTTAAACGATTGGAACGATTTAAATGAGTTAAACAAATTGAACAAACGATTTGGTTTTGGGTTGTGATTAGATAATGGGACGGGTGTAACATGATAAAAGCGTGGTAGATACGCCGCTGGTACTTCTTATATATAAGTGTTTTTATCAGATTACATTCCATGGCATTATATAGTTCACTTGGGCAAACGATTTTAAAACGATGTCACACAACGATGTTTACTAAATAATACAAACCATACGAATTTTATTAACGAGATGATTTACAATTTGGTTTACTTAAACAAATGTTTTGGGTTAAGAATCATGGCTACGAGATTTTATAAACTATAACCAACTTGATTTGAGTCGGTTAATTATGTTGCAATACTATACACTTTCCAAAACAAGGTTTGTAACTTTTGACTCTTGTAGTCTAATGAGGTACTGCAACATGTAAACCAGCCATGAATCCGACACTCTCATAAAACCTATGTGCTCGCCAGCATTTCTTTGCTAACTTTGTTTTTACATATGTTTCAGGTGTTGTTGAATGATGTTGATTGCTAGGATGCATGCTCACTTAGGATTGGACGAGGCCTTAGTGACTTAATAACAATGATAGTCTATGTTTAACTTGTTTGTTTAAATTTCAAGACAATGTAAATGGTTAATCTTTAAATAAAACAAAACTTTTGAATCCATGGTTGTGAAACAATAATTCTGTTGCTCCACTCCCCGACGTTTTGTAGGTCCCGGAATGAATCCGTTTCGATTGCGTAGCGACTCGTGAACGTGCGGAATCCGTACACGAGCAAGACCGAACACACGAGACGTAATCAATCTGTGATTCTATACAACGTATGAAAGATACAAGCACCTCGAATCACCTTTTGCCTTTATCTCTCTAGATTCTCTCTCTAGTTTCTCTCTCTAGAACTAGATCTCTCTAAAGTGTGAAATGGCAAAAGTTGCAAAAAGTCTAAAACCTAAGCCTCTAAACTCCTATTTATAGGCCAAGGGGCTTTAATGAGATTCCTCATTATTACAGAAATGCCACCTTGCCATTTTCCTAAGTATTACAATATAAAGCTATGTTTTAAACTATTTCAGCTACGGTCTTGAGATGACGGAGGCGATAGACATACTGCACTAACAGACTCCCCCTTGGATATTGCCGCAGTCAATCTCAAACATTTAGTCAAACTCGTAACTTCTTTTCTTTCTCTTTCTTTAGCTCGAACAGAATCCCCGTGGATATGTCTTCAGCTTCAGCTCCTTTCTTTTAGTAGATTCTTCAGGCTCCCCCTTTCGTCAAGCTTCCGTGCTTTGGGATCGACACCTGGCTTTTCGGTTACAAGCTCTTCTGGGAAAAGTATCCTGGCGCCTATGCACGCTTCCCCTTGCGTTGAGCTCGTCTTCAGACTCCCCCTTAGACTCAGCTGTCGGGATCGTAGTCTGGAATATCATCTGTAATTCTCAAACGTTCATAAGTAACAACGTTTTGAACTTCCAGGATTGAAAACCTGGCTCTCTCAACTTTTGCTAAAATATTTTTCAATGAAAGCATTTTCGGATGTCCAGGTATCGTAACCTGGCTCTATTAAACTTTCTAAATCAAGATCCTGGGACTAAGATATAATAATATGAAATATATCCAGGATTACTTGATACACTCCCCCTATCAATAATCTTCAAAGATTTGGCAGTTTCAACGAACCGGATCGGAAACTGGCTCTTTTACAGATTTAACAGTATAAGCATCCAAATCCCTCACAGTTAATCATCCAAGTCCAAATTAATGACCTTGGAGATATCACAAACTATTTTTGATTTTTGATTTTTTTTTTTAAATTTCAAGTTTCAAATTAATGAACTTGTTTTATTTTCAGAAACACAATCAGCATACTCAGATTTTGAAACTCAGCACTCAGACATCGGTTGTCGAAAATAAAGTAGAAATCAAAATCTTTTTGTATTTTTCTGAAAATATAAAGCAGTAAAGAAATATGTACAAACATATTTACAGACAATATTTTTGTTTGAGTTTGCGTTAGAGGATCATATCAGTTTACGACAAGTCACAAGTACCGTTGAGCTTAGTTACACATTAGGAATTAAACAATTCACTTAGATTGTCGATATACTGATCCACTTAAATTTTCACACAAATTTCAACTGATTCAGGATACGAATTTAGTATTTTAGAGACTTAAACTTATATGCGTGTCCCACCTCTTGAATATACTCCCGTATCCAGAATCCCAATAATCAGTCTTACAGGTGAGTATACTACAATGATATCTGTACATAAATTAGGTATGCGAGGGCCGAGGGATCTCAGGTCGATACTTCCGTATACGCAGAGAGATATCAGCTTCGACTTTAAGGAATGTCCCCTTTAGAGGATCTTTTAGCCACAACAGCAGCGACTATCAATTTTATTGTTTCATCGGCATGCTGAGGGTTTATGCTATGTTTCAAGCATTTGCAGAAAGTATTATCCAAGGACTAGGTCAGAACTACCGTTCAGCAGAAGTCCCGGAATAATACCCCACACATCATTGAGTATAAAGACCTAGTATATCAGATTATGAGACCTTTCAAACAAGATTTCAGGGGTTACCTATATATCCAAGTAGTGTTCCCCACGAAATAAGTAAGTAAAGATTTTAGGTTTATATCCCGAAAAAGTTTACTAAATGTATAAAAATCTACCGACACATCCACGGTGAGATCGTTTAACACATTTAAACTTTTCATTTCTTTAGCGTACTGTAACTGTCTACTGATGTACTATCATTTCCTCTTTTTACACAAAAACTCAATTTTTGAATTTTTATCATGTTTTTGGCTTTTTCAAAATTTCTAATGTTTTTGGATTTTCTGACAATTTCTTACTCCCCCTAAAATGCAAAACCATTTAAAGAAAATTTTGACAACCATCACTGATAGCTTTGTCTCGCCATCCATTTTCTGCTTCAAGTGCTCTGAATTGCAGAAAATATACATACCCCCATGATTTACAACACATTGATCTTAACAGTTTGAAAACCGTTTTTCAATCTGATGAAAGTAATCATGTTTGTTCAGCCGTGAGGGTTTCGGCGTATTCAAGCAACATATTTTTGAATTTTTTCAAATTTTTGACAAAAACAAAAATATATTTTTGGTTTTTCAAAATTTTCAATTTTTAGGGTTTTTGAAATATTGTTTATTTATGTACAGAAAACAAATAAACTCCCTGTTCAACCAAACCAGGGTTCAGCAGCCTCTTCCTGTGCCAGGCTGCTCATCAATTCTCTTCCTTGACAATCAAACTTCATGAGCACCTGCACAATCACAAACACTCAATTACTTGAACAATTTAGCCCAGGTCTGTTGGACCTTAGGCATTTCAACACAATAAGTTTCATTCAATGATGGAAAATCTTTGTCATTTTTCACAAAAACTTTTTCATCTTTGTCTTCGACTTTTTCAACATTTACAGAAGTCACTTGTTTCTTAACACTCCATGTTTGACCTTTCGGAGTACCTCTTTTGTAAAAATGTGACTCTTTTTGAACATTTTGTTTTTGAACAACAACTTTTGGTTTCCAAAACTCTTGGGGTTTTGTCATATCAACAGATGTGTTCCAACTTTGTGTTGTTCTGAATCTGGGTGTGTGAAAAATCTGTGTTTGTTTTGAATCAGACCTAGTCTGTTTTGGTTTCCAAGTTTGATTCGAAGCAAACTTGTTTGTGTTGTACCTCCAAGTTTGTTTTGAATCAAATCTGGTTGGCCTTGGTTTCACACCCTCAAACTTTTGTTTTTCAACATCAACAGGCTTTGGATTTGGACACTTTCGTGATACATGTCCAATTTGATCACATTTAAAACACACTTTCTTTGAAACATCCTTGGCCTGTTGCTGTTTCTTTTTATTAGCATCAAACTCCTCATTAGACTGTTGTCCAAATTTGAGTTTTTCCTCTTCTTTCAAACTTTTCCCTTGAACAAAACTCATTTTTGCCTGAAAATTTGGCATTTTACTTTGATTCCAATTCCGTTTCTTTTTATAACCCAAACCAGCCTTCATGTTTTTCTTCTTAAAACCAGGTTTGTCATAAAAAGATTTATGACCTTTACCAGCAAACTTTGGAATCTCAGACTTATCAATCTCAACCATTTTAAAAACTTTATCGACCTTCTCTGAAATCACATTCTAAATCGGGAATACAACATCCAAGAATAGTTTGTCCGATCCAATCATGGTATAGACCAATCCTTTTGAATCATCATTCACAACTTTCTCAGATTTTGAATGTTTGATATAACCATCATGAAAATTTCCTTCATCTTCATCCTGTGATTCAGACTTACCTTTTGTAGACTCACCTTTCAAAACGCTTTCAACAACCTTACTTACCACCTCTGAATCATTAGCATCATCAGATTTGGAGTAAGTCACATCGATACTTTCAGGTAACTGGTCAGCTATGTTCAAACCCTTTGCCACCTTTTCCTCATCACAAAAAGTATAATTGTTTCTCAATGGTGGTGGTACCTGATGAAACTCTGAACCAATACCCTTTTTGCAATTGTCAGTATCTTTGTCATCTGGTATGATGTTGAAAATGCGTTCGAGAATGTACGAAGAGTTATGATAACTTTGAAGTTTTGTAACAACTTTTTCTTTTTCAGCCAAGACTTGTTTAAGATTAGCAATTTCATCAACACATTTGTTTAATTCAATTTGCTTTTCTTTAAACTTTCTTTCATACATTTCTTTAGTGACTAAAGTTTCTGACAATCTTTGATCAAAACTTTTGACTTGGCTCTTCAAAGTATCATAAGCTTCTTGTACTCTCTGACTCGACCACTTTAAAGAATCATACTGTTTTTGTAAATCTTGAAATTTTGATTCTTTTTCAACACAATCAACACATTTAGCAGTACACTTTTCTTTCAAAATCTTATTTTCTTCTTCAAGACCATGACATTTCTGTGTTAGCTTTTCGACTTTTAATTTCAAAATTTCTTCTTTTTCAATCATTTCTTTATATTTTGTTGTGAAAACATTTTCTAGTTTAACCATATCATTATTTTTTGTTTTTATGATGTCATCTTTTTCAGTACAGGCTTTGCACATTTCTATGCAATTCCTGCACTTGTTTTCTTTTTCAACAACCAATTCAACATTCGACAAGTCAGAAGATTCATTTACCTCAGTTTCTTTCAGCACCGATTCTTCTGTTTCAGCTTTCTGATCTTGCCCTTTGTTCTCCTCTTTTTCTTCTTTCTATGCTTCTTCAATCTTCTGTTCTTTTTCAGCTTTCTGATCTTCTTCAGCAGCAATCTTCACAATATTCTTTACTTCTTCAATCATCTTCTTCAATTCTTCTTCTTTTCTCTTCTTCATTTCTACCACCTTCGGTAGAGTTGCTTCACAAACCTCTCTTATCTTCTTCTCCAAATCAGGCAGATATGCTTTATCAGATAACCTTCGTGTATTGAAAGTAGCTTGCCTTGGAATTATACTTGTTACAGCTTTAAAATCCACTTTTGATGGGTCAACAACTGGATTACCCCGTGGATCCATGTAACATTCCAACTCATCATTCCATCTTTTGGCTCTCTTAGCTTCTTTGAATGGTTCGTTTAATTTTCTGATTTCCCATCTTGCATAGTCTGCTTTCCACCATCTATCAGAATCAGTTTCTCTTGACATTTTAAATCTTCTTCTTGATATTCGCCCCTTGTAAATCTTTAATCACCTGAATTACCTGAATTACAAGAATCACGCAAACGACAATGATTAGTTCTAAAAATTATCACGTCAACAGTGAAGAAAATCTCGTGATAATGTTGTCCGTTCGGATGGATCAATAGTCAATCGGATGATGTTGTCTCAATCGGATGAGATCAGCTCACTCGGATGGGTGTCTTCGAACGGATGGAGATCCGGATGATGATTCGTCCGGATGGGGATCCGGATGGTGATACGTACGGGTGGAGATCCGTGCGTATGAAGATGATGCGTACGGGTGGCGGTGATACGTACGTATGGAGTTGACTTCTTTGTCTTCACTCACTTGCAACAAGACAGTTTCCTTCACGTGTGAATCTTTATATCACATGCATACATATACTAGCCGACAACAATATCGATCAAACTATATGATTGGACCAAGATTTTAGTGAACAGATGAAATAATGAAGCCGACAAACTCTTATCTCTCACATGCAATTGTTAATCAAATCAAGAATCACATGAACATCTGACAATTCAATTAAATGTCATGTGCTTTGACACTGATTGTTCTGACGTGTAATGATATCCGCGTGAGTAGTGTATCCGTTCCGAGAGGTCAACAAGTCAACACGTATGGCTGTGCGTGCGGATGAGGATCCGGATAATGTTATCCGCACGGGTGGTGATACGCACGGGTGGTGATACGTACGGGTGGGCTATCCGCGCGTATGGCTATCCGCGCGTTTGGCTCGTACGTGCGTATGACTATCCGTACATATGACGCTATCCGCACGTATGACTTGTACGTACGGGTGACACAACACTTTGTTTCAATTGGACCTCTTCAAGTAATAATCACGTGATCACATGCTCACCGAATTCAGAATGGTCACGTGATATGCTGATAATCAATCAATATCCGACAAGTCCTGAAATCTTATCACAATCACAAGCAATCTGAATTCTCGAGACAATTAGAACATATCATATGCAATCAATTAATGATTCACGTGATGTATGAATCGGCTGACATCATATAATACTTTCATTGGACCCCCAAAACTCAATTCATATCCTCAATGAAGATGGCAGTCAACATTTATCAATGGCTTCACATGAATGTTCTGACAAAGAGTTATAGTGATCACGTGAATTGTTATTTAATGAATTTCCATTTATTATCATGCACGTGATTACTGATGATATCTATTAATAAGGCTGACACGTATTGTTATCTCGCGAATTGTTATTCGTTTGTTCGTCCGGTTAGTCAAAGAAGGTCAACCCGGATAAGTTGTACGCACGAAGATGCTATCCGTGCGTATGACTCACCCGTGCGTATGAGTCATGCGTGTGTATTACCATCCGTAAGTGTGACATCAAGAACAACAGCAACAATTTTCAACTTTTTCGCACCACAAAAATCCAATTATCTCACAAACGGTTTCGAATTTAGATCTGAAAATTTGTACGCTTGTAGATCAGGTACTTTCGCTCAACATATCCAAAATTCAGCCATTTTCGTCCGTAAAAACCTGTTCAAATCAACAAAAATCAGATAAAAACGTGAAGAACAAGAAAATATGAGAAATTTGACAAATCTGGATAATTTTGGCTCTGAAACTGATCAAATCTTGAACGAAATCGTGTATTTGATCTTCACAACCGATAACCTGCTCTGATACCACTTGTAGGTCCCGGAATGAATCCGTTTCGATTGCGTAGCGACTCGTGAACGTGCGGAATCCGTACACGAGCAAGACCGAACACACGAGACGTAATCAATCTGTGATTCTATACAACGTATGAAAGATACAAGCACCTCGAATCACCTTTTGCCTTTCTCTCTCTAGATTCTCTCTCTAGTTTCTCTCTCTAGAACTAGATCTCTCTAAAGTGTGAAATGGCAAAAGTTGCAAAAAGTCTAAAACCTAAGCCTCTAAACTCCTATTTATAGGCCAAGGGGCTTTAATGAGATTCCTCATTATTACAGAAATGCCACCTTGCCATTTTCCTAAGTATTACAATATAAAGCTATGTTTTAAACTATTTCAGCTACGGTCTTGAGATGACGGAGGCGATAGACATACTGCACTAACACGTTTCCACCGCGGATTTGTTGTTTTAACGCGGTCGGGGTGTGACAGAAGAGTTGGTATCAGAGCCAATGGTTATAGGGAATTAGGTTATTAGTAATGCTTTGACCCTATCTTTAGGTGATAACCACAACGAGAACACAATAACAAATCCGCTTTGAAAACCAATCATTTCTTCGGAAATGATTTGTTATAAGGTTTTGAACCTTCAAAGTTTTCAAAATCTCGTCAAAGCTTGGGTCTTATAATGTGAACACGTGCAATCTGGAAGAGTGGATGCCTGTATCCTGAGTTTTCTGTCTAAGGCTAGAGTGTTCGTACAAATCCACATAATCGGACCAGTCACTCTTACCTGGGAACTCTTGGGGTGAGTGTCCACTTATAGGCTAAGGCAGGTCTTCGCGATACATTATATTGACCTATTTACGTTGATTAGTCACTGCGTGTCATTTGTTTGTTTGAAGTAACGAACAAATGATCGCATTCCTTATGTCTTGTCGATGTTTTCAATACCTCTTTTGTTTATCCAATTATCGATCTCACTCGTTTCTCATGTTCCTTGTTCCTTTTAGAAAATTCCTCCTCGATGAGATGCACAACCTCAAACTAATGACGAAATCACAGCCCTTGTCGCTCAGCAAATGGCTGCTGTGCTTCCGAACATAGTAACCCAGATTCATCAAATATACAACAACAATAACAACAATAATGCTCAGTGTAGTTTCAAGAATTTCAATTCAGCTAAACCGCTAAAGTTTTCTGGGTCTCAAGGAGCAACCGCGCTCCTACAATGGTTCGAAAGTTTGGAGAGCACATTTAGACATGTTCAGTGTCCGAATGAGCGTAAGGTTGAATTTGCATCCAGTGTTTTCAAAAAGCGTGCTCTTACATGGTGGAACAGTGTGATGCATGATAGGGGCGCTGATGTGGCGATAGCACAAACCTGGGAAGAGCTTCGAGCTCTCATGATGAAAGAGTTCTGTCCCCGTCATGAGATTAGGGCTTTGGAGCGAGAATTCGATGATCTGAAATAAGATGGGGGAGAACACCGTGCTTACACGGATCGTTATGAGGAACTGAGTTTGTTGTGTCCTACTATGGTTACCCCGTTGGAGAAAGCGATTGAGATGTATATCGATGGTCTACCCGATACTGTGCAGGATATTGTCACTGGTAGTAATCCTACCATTGTGCGTCAAGCAATCGAATTGGCTGCTACTCTGACCGAGTCTTAGGTCAGAAAAGGTAAACTGACCCACAAGGGTGATAAGAAGCAGTCGACTGATACCGTTCAAGACAAGGGTAAAGGTAAGGGAAAGGGAAAGAAGAAGTGTGAGTCTTCTAAGAGGTCGAGGAAGCGCAAGGCTTCCCAAAATTTTACAGTCACCAACCAGAATCCTCAGAACCCACCAGCACTACCTCCCGCGAAGAAACAATATACTGGTACCGCACCTCACTGTACTCGGTGCAATGGTCATCATGCGACCAATCAGGCTTGTAAACAGTGCACTACTTGTGGTAAACTTGGGCATCTGGCCAATATTTGTCATTTGGGTCAGAATCAAGCTGCTCAGATTCCAGCACAGGCTCAGGGGAATGCTGCTAGATTCCCACCTGGTTCATGTTACAACTGCGGTGAAATGGGTCATTTCTGCAACAACTGCCGAGGTTGGGGAACGCGAATGTAAATGCGAATGCAAACGCGAATGTGAATCCCGCTCATGGACGAGCGTACAACTTGAATGCAAACGAGGCTAGAGCTGACAACGAGGTTGTCAATGGTACGTTTCTTGTTAACCATCGACCTGCATCTGTTCTTTTCGATTCTTATGCCGATAGAAGTTTTGTTTCGTTATCTTTTGAGCCTTTGCTTGCAATACCTAGAACTAAACTGAGGAAACCCTTATCTGTCGAAGTTGCTACTGGTAAACCTCTTGTACTGGATTCTGTGATTCGCGATTGTCAATTAAACCTCGATAACCATCTTTTTTCCTATTGACCTCACACCGATGCAACTTGGGAGTTTCGACATTATCGTAGGGATGGATTGGTTAACTAAGTTTCGTGCCGAGGTTGTTTGTTTCGATAAGATTGTTCGTATTCCTCTTTCATCTGGTGAAATTCTAGAGGTTCGTGGCGTGAAACCATCTGGTGGATTGAAACTCATGTCATGTACGAAAGCTCAAAGTTATTTACGAAAAAGATATGTCGCTTTTCTGGCACATGTCACCGAGGAGAAAGGTAAGAACAAGTGTATTCAAGATATTCCAATTATCCGCGATTATCCAGAGGTGTTTCCTGATGAACTACCCGGTTTGCCTCCAGTTCGTCAAGTCGAGTTTCATATCGATCTTGTACCCAATGCTAACCCGATTGCGAAAGCACCTTATTGTCTTGCACCGTCTGAGATGCAAGAGTTATCTAAACAGCTTCAAGAGTTATCTGATAAAGGATTCATCCGACCGAGCTATTCACCTTGGGGCGCTCCAGTCCTATTTGTGAAGAAGAAAGATGGGTCTTTTCGAATGTGTATCGATTATCTTGAGCTTAACAAGCTTACCATCAAGAATCGATATCTCCTACCACGAATCTATGATCTCTTTGATCAGCTGCAAGGTGGTACATGGTTTTCTAAGATCGATCTGCGTTCTGGGTATCATCAGCTTCGTGTACTCGAAGAAGATATTCCCAAAACTGCATTCCGCACGAGATATGGGCACTATGAGTTCACTGTCATGCCTTTTGGTTTGACGAATACCCCAGCTATCTTCATGGACTTAATGAATAGGGTCTGTAAACCTTATTTAGACAAGTTCATCATTGTGTTCATTGATGATATTCTCATTTATTCGAAGTCTCGAGCCGATCACGAACAACACCTTCCAAAATGTGAATTTTTGCTAAATTCTCCAAGTGTGAATTTTTGCTAAATTCTCCAAGTGTGAATTCTCCAAGTGTGAATTTTGGCTTAAAGAAGGAACAACTTTTTGCTAAATTCTCCAAGTGTGAATTTTGGCTTAAAGAAGTTCAGTTTTTGGGTCATATTGTTAACAAGCAGGGTATTCATGTGGATCCTTCCAAAATTGCTGCAATTAAAGATTGGAATACGCCTACGACACCTACAGAAATTCGTTCTTTTCTTGGTCTTGCTGGTTATTATCGACGATTCATTTCGAACTTCTCGAAGATTGCGGTTCCACTCACTGCTTTTACTCAGAAGAATAAGCCTTTTGAGTGGGGACCTAAACAAGAAGATGCATTCCAAACGCTTAAACAAAAACTCTGTGATGCTCCTGTGTTGTCTTTGCCCGAAGGAAACGATGACTTCGTTGTTTATTGTGACGCGTCGAATCTAGGCCTTGGATGTGTTCTCATGCAACGAGGCAAAGTTATAGCTTATGCGTCAAGACAACTGAAAGTTCACGAGAAGAACTACACGACTCATTATCTTGAGTTGGGTGCTGTGGTTTTTGCTCTTAAAATCTGTAGACACTATCTCTATGGCATGAAGTGTGTAGTTTTCACAGACCATAAAAGTCTCCAACACATTCTTAATCAGAAGGAGCTGAACATGAGGCAACGACGCTGGGTTGAACTCTTGAACGACTACGATTGGGAAATTTGTTACCATCCTGGTAAGGCGAATGTCGTAGCTGATGCGCTTAGTCGGAAGGAACGAGTCAAGCTTCATTCTGTTTGAACTCTATCTGATATCCAATCACGTGTCCTTCAAGCTCAATGATCATGTGTATCTAAAGGCATATTGAAATATGAGCTACCACTTCAACTTGAGCTTAAACTTGAAACGAAATACGATGGGTTACTCTATTTTAAGAATCGTTTGTGGATTCCAAAACAAGACAATCTTCGCACTTTAGTGATGGACGAATCTCATAAGTCTCGATATTCTATCCATCCTGGTGCTGACAAAATGTACAAGGATCTTCGTACTCAGTACTGGTGGCCTGGTATGAAAAAGGATGTTGCCTTGTATGTATCGAAGTGCCTAACTTGTCTCAAAGTCAAGGCTGAACATCAACGACTGTCTGGTTTGCTTGTACAACCAGAGATACCGGTTTGGAAGTGGGAGAACATTGCTATGGATCTCATCACTAAGTTACCGCGTACATCAAGAGGTCACGATGCTATTTGGGTTGTTATCAATCGTTTAACGAAATCAGCTCATTTTATTCCGATTCGCGAGGATCTATCTGCTGATAAACTTGCAAAGATTTATGTTGATGAGATTGTATCTCGACATGGTGTTCCTTTGGATATCATATCTGATCGTGATGCTCGATTTTCATCTCATTTTTGGAAGACCATGCAATCTGCTTTGGGAATCCAACTAAATCTAAGCACTGCTTATCATCCCCAAACAGATGGACAATCCGAGAGAACGATACAAACATTGGAGGATATGCTTAGAGCATGCGTGATAGACTTTGGTGGTAATTGGGATTCTCATCTACCGTTGATCGAGTTCTCTTACACAATAGTTATCATGGTAGTATCAATATGGCACCATTCGAAGCTTTATACGGTCGAAAATGTCGTTCACCTGTCTGTTGGAATGAGATCGGTGAAGCTCAGCTTACTAGACCTGAGCTCATTCTGGAAACGATAGATAAAATCAAGAAAATTTGCGATAATCTCATGACAGCTAGAAGCCGTCAAAAGAGTTACGCGGATATGCCCTTGGAAGGGAGTGGTGAGATTTGGAAAGAAAGGAAAACTTGCACCACGATATGTTGGACCATTTAAGATTGTATGAAGAATTGGAAAGGTTGCCTATCGACTAGAGCTACCTCCAGAACTTGGGAATATTCACCCAATATTCCACGTGTCCAATTTGCGAAAGTGTTTAGCCGATGCTGATCTTCATATTCCACTCGACGAAATTCAAGTTGATGAAACAATGCACTTTGTCGAGAAACCTGTGGAGATAATGGACCGTATGGTCAAGCAGTTGAAGAACAAGTGAATTCGATTGGTCAAGGTTCGCTGGTAGTCCAAACGTGGGCCAGAGTTTACTTGGGAACGTGAGGACCAAATTAAACCGAAATATCCGCATTTGTTTTCACAAGTTTCCTCTAAATAAAATTTCGGGACGAAATTTCCTAAAGTAGAGGAGACTGTGACAACTGTGCTCTGTAAACTATGTACAATGTAAAACAATATCAATTATCAATAAAATGATGTGTTTTGGTGTTATTATATGTGTATTTGTGTTTGATGATTTTACGATTTAATTCAAGTCCGATTTCAAGCTTAAAATCGCTTTCTGGAAGGTTATATGCAAACTGGTGCATAAACGTAATCAGTTTAATATGACAAACACTTCAGAATAGTGAAATAGGCTTAACATACCTTAAAAAACCCTTACATAACTTAGAAATAAGTTTTGGATGGTTTGGTGTGTCGAAATCAAGTTTATTCGATCGCAGGGACTATTTGTGTCAAACTGCGAAACTATGCCGATTCGTATGATAACGAAGATTCCGAAACTTGATAATAAGTTAAACATACCCTAAATATCCTTTACATAGCTTAGAAATAGGCTTTGAGGGGTTCGGTATGCGAAAATAAACTTTTTGATCAATAGGGACTAAAAGCGTCAAAAAGTGCACAAGTTTGCATTTTCGCGCATATCTTACGTTCTGAATATATCCGGACATCCAAAATTTTTTTTAATCATTAAAATATTATATTTTAGTGATTGGAATGCAAAAACTTCATTCGATTCGCAATTTGGATCGTACACGCGTTCGTTACGATTTCCGTCGTAATTAACCAAATAACGCAACCGTACGACCAAAAGAACTGACATCCGGGATGTTTTTGAGCATATTTTAAGTTCCCTATGCTTTAACTTCATTGTAGAGCCTTGAAATGGGGTTAACGGGGCTTAAACGCGTCAAAAATGCATCAAAAACAAGTTTTGGGCTTGCAGGGACCAAAAGTGACAATCTGCCACACTTGCTTAGGCGGCCCATGTAAGAATATGTCTAAGTCTACGCGGCCCGCGACAGACTGTCAGACAGAAACATTGAATCTGGTCCAATTCAGCTATTTTGATGGTTTTGATCACTGAATTGCAATACCATTTGATTGTTTTTAGTGTCCCCTTGTATTGTAAAACCTCATGCCCACATGTATGGTCTTGATCAAAGCTCAATTATCGAGAAACGATCCTAACGGTTCTTCGAAATCTATATAAACCCAAGCCTTTCATTCATTTTCTTCACACTTGATTCATTTTCTGCTCTAAGTTGAGGTTTAACACTTCACACCTGAGCAATTTGAATCAAGACTTCCTAGCTTGGACCCTTTGTAAGTTTCTTTCGTGCTTTTATTGCTTTTCAAGCGTAAAAGTCAAATAGTGTTTGACTTTCTGCTTTGACCAGTCAATGGTCAACACAAAGTTCGTTTGAACTTTGCAACGTGAGCGTAATCACGATGTTTATAGTCCCTTGTGACTATACCTACTGATTACCACGTTGATTAGGCATAGTGACGAGTCATAGTTTCGGTCAAAGTACGTGTTCATGCGTATTTTGCCACGAAACTATCTTTGGGTATCAAAATACTTTGTTTTGATATCAAACCTGTTTTCTAACTTAGTTAAACATATTTTAACATGTTTAACTCGTCACTTTTAGTCTAGTGCTTGTATAGGGTCGTAAGATAAGCGGTCTTAACAACCGCTTAGACTTTCAAACCCGACCCGTTTGGTCGATCATTAGGATCCGACCAAGCATATTTGTGACCATAGTTGTAGAGGGAATAACCTTCCGAGGTTATACCTTATGGTCACTTAGTTTAATTAGTTGTATGATAGGTAGTTTATATGCCTTAGGAAAATGACCAAAATGCCCTTTTCATGCATAATTGGTATTTAAGCATATGTAACTTAACTTTTGCCACTTAAACTGATTATGCAACATATTTAGGCATATAATACTTGTCATAGGACTAATTAGGCGTCTCGAACGCGCATTTGCGCGAACGACGCGTTAAAGTAGCGTAAGCTACCTTAATGAGTCGTAACGGGTCGAAAGCACTTAGGATAGGTTCCGAGAAAGCACTTCGAAAGCACTCAAAATTTTTTTTTAATTTTTTTAATATTTAAAAAAAAAATCGCTATATTTCATTACAATAAAAAAAAATAAAATAAAAAAAAAACCTTTTTTTTTCGAGTAACAGTTATCCATGCACATGCGCATATGTATTATTACTTCAACAAATTCGGTAATACGTTATCAGGAATAGACAATTGCACTTTAATTTACAATACCATTAGTAATACACTACTTTTTACATTACCAATATTCAAAATGCACATGTGGATCATTAGGTATAACCATGATATAACGTGTTTTGGTACAAAAAGTTTGTGATTTTGAATGGAGAAGTAGGCCCATATACATGTTTTTTGGTTAGTTATATCTAGTGGTTGATGGTTTGGTTATAGTTGTCAATTTTTGATGTAATATGTTGATTGGATGGTATAAATGGTGTTTACATACATGTAATAAAGTGAAAATATTGTTAATGGTATTGTATTATGGATGATAGAAGGTAATGGTATTGTATTATGGATGGTAGGAGGTAATGGTAGTGTATTATGGATGGTATGATAGATGAAAGGGAAAGTGTATTCAAAGTAGTGTACCAAAACACCTTATTTCATGTTGATACATATAGATGCACATGTGCATTTCTAATATTGGTAATGTAAAAAGTAGTGTATTACATATGGTAGTGTAAATGAAAGTGTGATTGTCTAATATTTGTAATGAATTACGGAATTTGTCAAAGAAATGACAAAAATGCACATGTGCATGTTTGTGTATTATGGATGGAATGATATGTGAAAGAGAGTGTATTCAAAGTAGTGTACCAAAACATCTTATTTCATGTTTATACATATAGATGCACATGTGCATTTCTAATATCGTTAACGTAAAAAGTAGTGTATTACACGTGGTAGTGTAAATGAAAGTGCAATTGTCTAATATTTGTAATGAATTACGGAATTTGTCAAAGAAATGATACATATGCACATGTGCATGGATAACAGTTACTAAAAAAATTTTTGAATTTTTTTTTATTGTTGACGAAATATAGCGATTTTTCCAAAAAAAAGTAAAAAAAAAAACTTTTTTTAGGTGTTTTTTAGATTTTTTTAGATATTACTGTTTGTGTTCACACTGGTTCTCGCGGTTCTCGCAATAAAGGGTAGTTTCTAACGGATCCTTCTCCTATATATATATAACTTAAAAAAATGGGCCCTTTTACGATTTTAGCCCTGAGCTAGCGCCCACCTGGCCCATGCTCAGGGCCGGCCGTGCATGATCTGCAACCTAATCTTACTAATCTTGAAGAATTGGTACGTAATCTTGAATCATGGAAGTTCTAACTTTGACCAATTTTCATCACCTGTTTCAAACAAAGTCACATCTTAAAAAACCATGATCTGTAGCTGATCTAACTTAAATTTTGAAAATTACATTACAATAAGTATACAAAATTTAAAATGAGTATCTAGGCATCCTCCTATATTCCATGCATCATCAACATCATCGTTAAACCTGTAACATATTTAAAATAAAGTGTCAATGCGAAAGCATTGACGAGTACACAAGGTTTGTATAAATATAGCATAAGTATAAAAGCATTTTCTCGAATCCACATGACAATTTGTAAACAAGGTAACTAGCATGCATCGCAATATGTCAAACCCAAGTGTCCACTAGTATTTAGCATCCCTCGTCACAAAAGTGACGAGACCGTTTTAGAATGAATAAAGACTTAACAAGACCCCGACGGGCGGCGTGCTACTCCTATAGCGCTATATATGTTAAGTTGGGGCTTAGAAAAGTTAATGACGTAAAGCATGTATAATCTAGCATGAACCTAAGTAAACAAGTAGCATGTATAAAGGATTGAGAGTATAAAGCATGGTTTAAGTGTGTGATTGTGAGTTTCGTATATTAACATGTTACAACCCAAAGTGTTTTAAAAGTAAAACAGGTCAAGTGTACTCACAAATTTGCTAAGTCTTCCGATTACCCAAGTGTTGACGAGTGTATGAGATTAGGAGGTTGAATGTATTCAGATTGGAGTTCAAGGAATATTTAGAGTCGGAATTTAGGATTTAAGGTACACAAAGTATGTATATGAGAAAGTAATCATCTAGACTTAATACTTGTTTTGACACTATAAAATCCCATCGGGTTTAGAATGATTTCATGGGTGCAACACCCTCGTAACAAGAAAAACTAAGTTCTTGGATGGTATAACCTAGTTCCATGACGAATAATCACTTGATTACCATCAAAGGTTCGGTTAGTATATTTATATATTTATATATAGTATATAGTATGATTATAGTCCAACAATTATTACAAGTATTATCATAGAAGTCATGCATAGAGGTAGGAGGATAATCTTCCTTTTAAAACCTCTTTCTTAGATTCACCAATGCACAAGTTGTCACAAGGACAACAAAGATGGTCATGAATGAACAATAAGGAAATGAAATATACATACTAACTAAGAGAAATCATCAAGTGAAGTGTGGATTGTAAGTAGGATAGCCCAAGCTTTCCAAGTAATCACACATACAAAAGTTCAAGCCTTGTTCAACACTTGTGGGTTGAAAACCCTTACCAAAACAAAAAGTTTAGAGGAGTAAAACACCTCCTAATTGTATATGACAACCTTGTTTTTAAGCACACTAATCATACACTTGATTAGTGACATAAGGACATAGGTTTGTATGAGTAAAACATGAGTTTTCTTCCAAAACATGATGAATTAAAAAGATAAGAATGAGCAGAATTATAGGTGCACTTTGGACTTCAAAAATAGTGAGGTTTCACCTTAGTTTGCCCAAATAAACTCGTGAAAACCTTCCTAGAAATTATCCAAGTGCTGTAGAAGAAGAACAAGAAGAAAATTGAAGTGGAAGTGAGTTAAAACTCACTTTTTGCTGCTGGAAATTTCTGAAGTGTTGCTGAAACTCAGTTGTGTTTGAGAGGGTTTTTGAGTGTGTTTGAGAGTGGTAAAAGTGGAAAAGAGGCTGATTATAAGTTGTATTTATAGGGGAAATGATTAGGGTTTCAATGCGCTGGGCTTTGGAAGAGATTAGTGGGCATTTAACATTGAAACAGGGCCAACAACATCAGCCATAAGGCTGGTCGCTGATTATATAGCCCATATATTCTTTTATTTTTTTCTTTTTGACAACTTATTTTATATATTTGTGTCACAAGTTAAGTAGTCATGATGTAACAATGTTGGTTTAACATAACACAAGGTCTAATGTGAATAAAACATGAAATAAATGGTTAAACAAGCAAGTAAACAAGAACTTATAAAAAAATAAGTGAATTATTGGAATGTTTAAATATGTGTATGTATCACATAATGAAGCGTTAAATATGTATAAGTCTCGAAATCGAATAATCAAATGTTTTGTTTGCATGGAACATTTAAGAATTACGAATAATGTATCAAACGAATGCATGTATCAATGTATAAACATGTATAAACGATGTATAAAAGATTCATTTCATTACGATCAAAGTCTCGGATTTACAATAGCTTGAAACAAAATACGATTACAAAGGAAACGAGTTTCTGAAAATAGAATTACAAGATGAACTTTCTAATTAAGGAAAGTTACGAAAAAGTGGAGTGTTACACATGTCCCTATTCCTAATTATGCCTAATGTTGGCTAGAAGGGACTAATTTTGCCAAATGATGAAAGTATGAATATTGAGGGACTAAAGGTGTCAACATGCTGAAACTATACCTCTGAGTGACCCTTTAAGGTGTCCATACTCTCAAATGAGCCACTTGTTGGACGAGAGGGACCATTTGTGAATTTATACGAAAGTTTGAGATTTGAGGGACTAAAGGCGTCAACATGTTAATTTATACCTCTGAGTGACCCTTTAACGAACTGGGAGCTTGATGATATACGGTCACACTCCCGAGTATGCCAAACATTGGCCAAAAGAAAATATTTATGCTTATTTATAAAGTATGGGAGTTGAGGGACCTAATGTGCCAAGTTTCAAAATTCACATTGTTGGCCAAAGACCTTTACGGATTGCAAGCCAAGGGCTTTACGGTCCTTAAGCTTATGACCCGCGACCAGAATTCCTTGCAGCCCACACAAAGCTCCAAAATACCTCCAATTTGAAACTATGGGCTATGACACTGATCTTGCCACGTTTAGTGACATGTGTAATGATCTTACACTGATCCTTAACACTTGTAATGATCAAAATCATGATCTACAAGTATAAATAGGTGCACACTTTCATTTCCAACTTGCTTCTCTTCTTGATTTCCTTCTGTCTCCTCATATTGGAAGTTCCTGAGCTAGAGGAACATCCTAATCAGTTCATTTTTCATCTGAGGATCACTTGTAAGTGCTCCCTTCATTTGCATTATTGTTTATTAGGCTTTTAAAGCCAAAAGTCAAGCAATTTCGATAATTGCTTTGACTTTTGGTTTAGACCTTTATGGTCCAGCCATTATTCGAGTCGAACATGGCTACGTGATCGTAATTAGGTAGGTGTTAATCTCTCAAAAGGGCACCTCCTGAAAATCACGTTTACTAGGTCAATTGACAGGTCAAAGTTTTAATGTTTAAAAAGTCAAACGGGTCAGATTCTATAAATGTTATGATCTAAGTTTATAGATGTTATAAAATATGTTTTGACACGTAAGCAAGTTGGTAATAATTATTAGAACATGTGTGAACATGTTCGGCTCGTCAATTCCAATTTTAAGGTCGGTTCGCCACCGAAAGTCGCAAAGTTTGTCTTTTGCTTTGACTTTCGATTCTGAACCAATTTAGATTAGTTTGCTACTGATTTAAGGTTGCATTATGATCGTAATTTAATGTAGCATAACCTTCTGAGGTTATATTACATGATCATAATCGTATTTTGAGTTTTTGTACAAGTTTCGTTATACTTTGACCAAAATGCCCTTTTTGCAAGAAATACGGTTTTAATCAATAATGAACTTCCAAATGACTTATGTACTGATATGTTAATGTAATTAACATATTTCGATGTTATTAAACTGATCATAAACTGAGTTTTCATATAAGATCGTAAATTGTGTTTTAAAATGACCAAAGTGCCCTTTCGGCATATAGAATGGTTTTAAACATAATTTATCCTATCAAACCTATCACCTACTGATATAATATCACAATTAGAATATTTTGGGATATCAAAACAGTTCTTAACTTCAGTTTTGATAAAAGATCGCAAATTTCGGTATTAAACGACTGAAACGCCCTTATGGCGCATAGTATGGTTTTAAACCATAACTATCAATTAAAACTTGATACCTACTAATATTATAACATATTTAAAATGTTTTCAAAGTAGGTACATGTTCATAACTCAGATTTCCAAATATGTTCTCATACTATGTGTGAAATGACCAAAATGCCCATATGGTGCATAGTTTGGTCTTAAATCATAAAACTTACATATGTTTAATTAGTTACTGATATTATATCATAAATAAAGTAATTTTACAGAATGTTCATGTTCATAACATCAGTTTATACGTAAGTTCCTTTAATACGTCACATAATGACTAAAACGCCCTTATGAGGCATAGTTTGATTTTAAAACCTTCATGGGCATATAAGTTGATATATTACTGATATTAAAACTTATTTAAAGTATATTGGCATATAGAACTTGTTCATGACTCATCCGGTTACCCGTTATCGCTTATACGCGTACGGTTAAGCTTATGTAACTAGTTTACGTAACTTTGCCGAAACGGGTCAAACCTTATCATTTTTACTTCAAATTGGTGTGCGTGTCGTGTTATATATTTTTAAGTATATTTTAAGCCCTTTTTAACACTTTATTCAAGTTTTAAATTTATAAAATATGATATTCTACTAACACTAAACACACATATGGACAAGTGCACCCATCGTGAGCGTAGTATAGCGTTGGTAAGATACCGAGGTCATCCAAGGACACAAGAGCTTTTAGTACCGGTTTATCCTCAACGTCTAATCAAATAAAAAGTTTAGAAAAAGTTTTAAATATGAAAATAAAAACTAAACATGCTGAAAAATAAAATAAAATAAAAAAAGATAGACAAGATGAATCACTTGGATCCGACTCGCCTTTAGTGTAACCTTTGATGATTTCCGCACTTTTGCACTTTTTAAGAGATTATCTTAGTTATAGTAGTAGGCCCCTCTTTTGAAGGTTACGTTACCCTCAACCTAGTAGTTTGAGTCAGCAAGGATACAATTGTTGATGCATGGAATGTCTGTTGACTGCGTCTACAAAAAGTCTGAAGTCAAGATTGGTCAACAGAGGGTCAAAAATGTCAAAATATGTATTATAGGGTCTGGTCCGCTTATATGTCAGTTTGTGGATCGCTTATATGTCATTGTCTTAAGTCTGGTTCGCTTATGTATCTTAAGTCTGGTTCGCTCATGTGTCATGTAGTTTAAGCGAACCAGCCCTGCCTATATATAGGTGGTTCTTTTGAGCGGATCTCATAGATGTATGTGTGTGCTTGGAGCCAAACTCTGTCAAAATTTCAGTAGAAAAGCAATAAAATCAAAGGAAATTAATAGGATAAGCTGCTGTTACATTACATATTCTGATTCCGCCTTAATATGTAATGATGAGCTACTCGGATTGATCGTTTAGGATCACGACACGGTCCAACAAGTGGTATCAGAGCTTCAGGACGAGAAGCTCATACTACATCAGCTGATTCGACACTTTTCTCATCTTTCTACTCAATTTCTGTTTTATTTTTCGGTTTAAACAAGTTTTTTCGGACAAAATGGTTTGAAGTTCAAGCATATTGAGCGAAATTATCTGTTAATCAATCTATAACAGTTTCAGATCTTTAAAACACCGTAAAAATCATTCAATTTTATCAAAAACGTGATCGGTTCTCGGACAGAATTTTCAAACTTAGATCTGGAACGAATTAGCGGTCGGAATTGAACGAAAATCATATCATTGTGATCGGAATTAAGAGTAGTACAATCCTTGAAAGTATCAGATTGTTATTCGGACTAAAAATTGGTTAAAAATTGTGGTTCGCTTTTACGGTCATCGCAAGTCTGGTCCGCTGTTACGTATTTTTCTAGTTCGCTCGAACGAACCTTATCTGGTCCGCTCGAGAGAACATATTTGATATTGTTTGGTCCGCTTATTCGGACATCTGCTGGTTCGCTCGAACGAACATCTGCTGGTTCGCCCGAACAAACATCAGCTGGTCCGCTCGAACGGACATAATCTGATTCGCTTGAACGATAAGTCTGGTCCGCTCGAACAGACATTGTCTGGTTCGCTCTTTAGTACACCTTCTGGTTCGCTTATCTGAATCTGTTTAGTTCGCTTATCTGTCACTAGTACAGATTGGTTCGATTTTGTGTTTCTGTTTTTCAGAAATCTCGAAAATTTTTCTAAGTGTTGATTGATTTTGCAGGTACGATCAAAATGGATGATATTTTCATGAATCCCTTCAGTGATATGTATGCTTTCACGGGTAGTTCAGGAAACATCAACGATACTTCTCCAAGCAATGCAAACAAAAGTCCACCGAAAGAAAGAAAGAAGGAAGCTTGGGAGTCTGAAAGCGCATTTGGAACATTTAACAAACCTCCTAAGCTGATGGCTATAGAAGATTACAGCAGGTGGGCAACAAAGTTCGAAGATTGGTTGATGGCATTTGCTTTTCCTTGCTGGAAGAGTATGAAGAATGGTTATGCCCAAGGAAAGAAGAATGGTGAAGCATTAAGATCAGCTGAAGAGATTGAAAGTTTTGTGGCCGAGCAAAAATGTGTGGCATTATTGTTTCAATCGTTGCGTGAAGACATCATTTCGATGATAGATTACTCCAATGCTAAAGACTTATGGGAAAAACTCGAAAAGAAGTGTCTTGGAAGCAAAGAGATTGTAAAAAATAAAAAGAAACTTCTTAGGAAAGAGTTTGATATGTTTGGTTGTCTTAAGAATGAGTCAGTGTGTAAAATGATTGAAAGGTTCGGTCATCTAAAGCTGGAATTAGCAAGACATGATATCAGATATCCTGATGATGAGCAAGTAGACAAGTTGTTCGATTCGTTGCCAGATGAGATGGAGTGGAGATATTATGCTCTCATGCTTAAGAACACTATTCCTTCTGAATTGTTGAAACCAGATTTGGTGATTGAGAAACTTGAAAGTCATGAACTGGAATTGAAGAAGACGTACAAAGTTAATCATTCATCTTATCAACAGAATCTGGATTTGTACTATCCAAAAAGTTTGATCCCGAAAGCTACTTCTCCAAAAACTGCATTTTCTGCTGAGAATGTTTCTCCAGCAAGTAAAGAAAGTCAAAGCAATTCAAGCAGTGGAAGCCATAGTGGTTATCACAGTGGATCTACGTCTTCTGTAAATAGTTCTGATGCAAAGTTTTCTTGCAATATCGCAATAGATCTGAAGAACGCACAGAATTTTGATGAAGAGTCGGCCAAGCAACAAATGATTTTTCTAGCATCAGTGTTGGAATCATATGAAGGATTGGTAGCTAGGAAGATTGGCAATACAAATCTGACGAAAGAAGATTACGATCAGATTGATCCGGAGGAAATGGAACTGATCGATATTCGTTGGGCTATGGCAAGTGCTGTTCGTCGTGCACAAAGATTCATGGAAATTACTGGCAGAAAAACAATTGGTGGTGCTTCTACTAAGCTGGGGTTCGATAAATCCAAAGTGACATGCTTCAAATGTAAACAGAAGGGTCACTTCAAACGAGAATGCCGAAACGCTTATGCTGATGAGTCGGAGAATCCTTTCAGAGATGATTACTACAAGAAGGCGATTTATCACCAGAATAAATCCGAGCCGCCTAGATTGAAGCAGGTTGAAGACAACAGAGAGAAATCTAGAGCTCTTGCTATGATTTATGATGATGAGGGGTATGATTGGAGTAAGGAAGTTCTACCGGAAGAAGATGCGGTGGGTTACGCATTCATGGCAAGCAATGATGAACCTATTAAGTGGAAAGATGATCGTACTGAAGAACAGAAGTATCAATACCGGAAGATGATTGCTGAAACCAAGATTATCAGACTTTCTGGTATCTTTCTGGAAGCTAGAAGAGCAAACAGATGGGATCCAGATAGAGAGTGCTATCTTGATAGGTATGGCAATATTGCGATTGATGACAAAACGCTAGATATCGAAGCCATCATCAAGGAGTACAAAGAAGAAGATGAATACTGGCAGCACAAGTGGCGGGGAACACCAACTTCAAAAATGATTGAATAAGAGAAAGAGAAAGAGAGAAAGGAGAAAGAGGAGAAAGAGAAGAAAGAAAAGCAGGTTGATACAGGTTTAATTAATACTACGCAAGAGTTGACAGCTGAGAATCTGGGAATGATGGCTGACAAAGTGCTAGCTGCAAAAGCACTTGAGGTAGATCCTAATTCTGTTACTGAGTCAAAGGGGTCGGTCAGTCAAAGTGTGTCAACAAATGCATCAGGTAACAAGATTGACGGGAATGCTGACTGCAAAAATTGCACCAAACAATGCAATTTTTGTAGCACTGTCACGTATCTTAACAATGAGAAAATTCATAATCTGACAACAAAGGTTAGAAATGTTGAAGATCAGATTCTCGATCGTGACAAAACTGTAAAAGCTTCAACTGAACGGATCAAAGAATTAACGGCTCAAATTGAAAATGATAAAACTGAATGTGAGAAAATAAAATCTGAAAAAGAAAAGTTAATTCTTGAAAACTGTCAGATTTCTGAAAAGTTTGAGAAATTGAAAAGCATTGTCAAAGATAGTGATGATCGTAATGGCAAAACATTTAAAGAAAATGAACATCTAAGAGCTGTTTTGAGATTAAAAGAAGAATCGATTAATGAACAACTGGATCAAATTGCTAAACTGAAACTTAAAGTTCAAGAAGCTGAAAATGAGAATGAAAGAATCCAGTTGAAGCTTAACAGCTATAAATCAGCAAGCTTTGTTTTGCAGCATATTGTTCCTAAACCTATAGGGAAAAACAAAGATGGCGAGGATGTGTTTTCTGATGGAACGGGTGTAGGTTTTCACAAAGTTCCACCGCCAATTTTAGACAACTACACGAAAAAGCAGTCTAGTTTGGTGGAAATTGAGGAAGAAAGTGAAGTTAAACTCCCAGAGAACATTGATGTCATGTTTACGTCTTCCAATGACGATAGTGTCCAAAATGATATTGTTAAAGGTGTTGTTGAAAATGTACTAAAAATGGATAGTGACACTACTGAGGAAGATGGGTGTTTCTTGGACAAGTACGTTCAGAAATCAAAATCCAAAAACAACTTAAGTGATGAATCGGGTCTTGTGATGTACAAGATGGCTGGATCTGATAAGTTGTATTCGGATTCTGAGTTTCCGATTGAGAATGTTAATGTGAACAAACTGACAAATGTTTTCAAGTTGGTTGAAGTTGAATTGT
Organism: Helianthus tuberosus; assembly: GCA_030545235.1. NCBI lineage: Eukaryota > Viridiplantae > Streptophyta > Magnoliopsida > Asterales > Asteraceae > Helianthus > Helianthus tuberosus. The sequence continues at coordinate 67,577,742 of CM060434.1, read as the reverse complement.
CAGAAGTGAACAAGTTCAGTCAAACAAAGAGTAAAATGAGTTTTGAGAAAGATAAATCATACTACAAGAAATCTGTTAATTCACCACGTTTTTATAATAACAATCGAAACAGTTGGTCGGGTGGTTATCAGGGTGGTAGGAGTTATCAGAAAAAGAGTTTTCAAAACAAGAGGTTTGTTGAAAAGAAGGTGTTTGTGAACAGTTCAAGTTCACTTGCTGATGAAAAAAATGAGATTTTTTCAAAATCAAATAAAGAGTTCTTTGAGAAAAGAGCTTCACAGTATCAGTCTGAAGGCACAAGTCAAGTTGTTGATACTCGAACATGTTTCAGATGTAATCAAGTTGGTCACATTGCACGAAAGTGTACCAATGTGAAGCCTAAGACTGAAACTGTGAAGATTCACCAGAAGAAAGTTGATGTGAAGGGTAAAGCACCAATCTTTGTTGAGAAAAAGAATGTGAAAAATGACAACATCCAAGTGAAAAATGAACCCATAAAGAAAATGGTAACTAAAAATGACAAATTTTACAAACGGGTTGCATTATCTCAACAAGTTTGGAAACCAAAACCAGAAATGAAAATTTCAACTTCTGAAGTGAAAAAGGCTGAAGAATCAATTTCGGTTGATTATGATGCAAATTTTCCACCTTTGAAGGCTGAAAATTTCAAAATTCAAATTGCAAGAGTCAAGGCTACACCTAAGGCTGATGAGGCCTGGGTGGACACCATGTTCGAATAAGCAGTTTGAATTGCCGGAGCTTCCTTGTTAGCGAAGCATGAATCGGCATCTTTATTGAAGTGTTTTAAAATCAACTTGTGGTATATACAGGATCTTCCAAGAGCTATTTCAAGATGGATCATGGATAGTGGAGCATCTCGACATATGACAGGAAAAACTGCATTGCTGTATGATGTGAAAAATATCAATGGTGGTTATGTGGGATTTGCTGGTCATGAAGGTGGTCGAATTGTTGGTGAAGGGACGTTATCTAACGGGATTGTGACGTTTGAGAGAGTTAACTACATTACTGAGCTGGAGAACAATCTGCTTAGTATCTCCCAGATCTGTGACAATATGTATACTACTCACTTCACTGATAAGGAATGTTTGATTTTGAAACCTGGTTTTGTTATCCCTGAAGACTGGATTATTATGAGGGCACCGAGAGTGAATGACTTATATGTGTTAGACATGAGTGTAGCGACTACTACTACTGGTCAAGCACATTGTTTCGTTTCTAGAGCAACTGAGAAAGAATCTAGATTGTGGCACCGAAAGATGGGGCATATTCACCTAAGGAAGATGAAGCACTTGGTGCACAATGATTTGGTATTGGGAGTTAATATCAAAGGTTTTCATCTGGAAGGGGAGTGCATTAGCTGCATCAAAGGCAAGCAAAAGAAAAAGTCACACCCTACAAAGCAAGTCAATTCAGTTTCGAGACCTCTGGAAAGACTTCACATGGATTTGTTTGGTCCGGTAAATGTCAAGAGCATTACAGGAGATTACTATTGTTTGGTCGTTACTGATGATTATTCCAGATTTTCGTGGGTTTCTTTCTTGAAGACGAAAGATGAAACATTTGACAGTCTGATGGGTCTGTTCAGAAAGATTGAGAATTTGTACCAAAGGCGTATCAAGAGAATTCGAAGTGATAATGGTACTGAATTCAAGAACAGCAAGATGGAAGAATTTTGTGATGAAAGAGGTATTTTGCATGAGTTTAGTGCTCCGTACACTCCGCAGCAGAATGGAGTCGCAGAACGCAAAAACCGGACACTAATCGAGACAGCTAGAACTATGCTCGCAGATTCAAAGTTACCGATAAATTTTTGGGCTGAAGCTGTTTCCGCCGCATGCTATACGCTCAACAGGGTTCTCACTGCCAAGAAGTTTAACAAAACATGCTTTGAGCTAATAAATAACCGCAAACCGAATTTGAAGTATCTAGAACCGTTCGGGTCACCTTGTACGGTTATAGAACCTTTTGGGAAGTTTGGTCCGAAGTGCATTGAGGGAATATTTGTTGGTTATGCAAATCCGTTGCGACGTGTCTTCGTTCCAAGTGAGAAGCGGATTATTGAAGCTGCAAATGTTGAATGTCAAGGTTATACTATGCCGCCTCAGAATCCTGGTGATTCATGGCGTTATCATTATGACAAACTTTGGGATTCGTTTGACATGAGAGAAGAATCAGAGGATGATGAAGATTTCTTTGATGAGTTGGATATTTTGCGTGAATATGAGTCGCAGTTAAGGTTTCCAGCTGAGTATTCGAGAAGACCATGGGAAACTTCAAATGATGATGAAGCAGGTCCAAGTAATGCTGGTAAACATGATGATGTCCAACAGAATGAAGTTGCTCAGAATAATCAGTCGGTTCAGAATGATAATCTAGAAGCTGAAAACATGCCAGTATTTGATCATGGTGATTCAGATTCAGATTCTGAGGGGGGAGCAAATTCAGATTTCAAGTCAAACAAACCAAGTTGGTGAACAAGATGCAGAGCAGAATGTTACTAATCTGGAGGGAAATGTAGATGTTCCAAGTGAAGTGATGCCGCGAACTTTTTCATATCATCCAGAGGAGTTGATCATAGGAGAATTGCAGACAGGCGTTCGCACTCGAAATCAGATTGATAAAGGGCTTACATGTTTTTATACAAAAGTTGCTCCTTTGCAAACTGAATTTTCTTTGAGTTGTTTTATCTCGCAGGTTGAGCCAAGAACTTACAAAGAGGCGCTTACTGAAGACTCTTGGGTCAATGCTATGCAGGAGGAACTGAATCAATTCGAGAAATTGGGAGTGTGGAAGTTAGTTGATTTGCCGGATGGTCAAAGAAAGATTAACACCAAGTGGGTGTTTAAGTGCAAGAGGGACGATAGAGGAGTTGTTATAAGGAACAAAGCTCGACTCGTTGTTCAGGGATTTAGTCAACAGGAGGGAATTGATTTTACTGAAGTCTATGCTCCTGTAGCAAGACTAGAGGCAATCAGAATTTTCCTAGCATTTGCGTCTTGGAAGAACTTCAAAGTTTATCAGTTAGATGTTAAATCGGCTTTTCTCTATGGGAAGGTTAAAGAGGAGGTTTATGTCGGTCAGCCGCCGGGCTTTACTGATCCAATCCACAAAAACAAGGTCTACTTATTGGACAAAGCGCTGTATGGTTTACATCAGGCCCCGAGAGCCTGGTACGAGACTTTGTCTCAACACCTACTAGCCAACAAGTTCATTCGTGGAAAAGTGGATGCCACTCTCTTCACTAAAGAGGTCGATGGTCATCTTCTGATAGTTCAGATTTATGTGGACGATATAATCTTTGGGTCAACAAATGAAAATCTATGCAAAGATTTTGAATCAGTGATGAAGCAGAAGTTTGAAATGTCGTCAATGGGGGAGATGAAATTCTTTTTGGGATTACAAGTTGAACAACTTCCTGAGGGAATTTTCATTCATCAGTCAAAGTACGTTCATGATATTCTAGAGAAATTTGGGATGTCAGGTTCTACTTTAGCTGCTACCCCACTTGCAACAAATCATGGGATTCACCCAGATCTCACCGGAGACAGGGCTGATGAAACATTTTACCGTTCCATGATAGGTTCTTTAATGTACCTAACTGCTTCACGTCCTGATATAATGTACCCAACGTGCCTCGCAGCAAGATTTCAGTCTAACCCGAGAGCATCACATATGATCATTGTGAAGAGGATATTGCGCTACCTGAAAGGAACTCCTTCATTGGGGTTGTGGTATCCTAGGAAAGGTGATTTTACGCTCGAAGGGTATTCCGATTCGGATTTCGGATGCTGCAAAGTCAATTCAAAGTCAACAACTGCAGGATGCCAGTTCTTTGGTCCTAGATTGGTTACCTGGCAGTGTAAGAAACAAACGTCTGTGGCGTTATCTACATGTGAAGCGGAGTATGTTTCTGCTAGCAGTTGCTGCTCTCAGATCTTGTGGATACAGCAACAGATGCGCGACTACGGTTTGCAGTTTCTTAACACACCTCTTTTTGTTGATAATGAGGCCGCTATAAATATAACAAGGAATCCAGTACATCACGCTAAAACTAAACACATAGAAATTCGTCATCACTTTATTCGTGATTGCTTTGAGAAAAAGTTGATACGAATTGAGAAAATCCACACAGACGAACAGAAAGCTGATTTACATACCAAAGCTTTTGATAAAACTCGGTTTAAATATTTGTTAAAACTGAATGGTATGAAGCTTTTGTCGGTGTCGGATGGCATAATTGGCGTTGATGAGAGTACTGTTGCGGATGAAGACGAGAAACAATCTGCAATGGTTTGTCGAATTTTTACTTGTTTTGGTATTTAGGGGGAGTAGATGTTTGTACATAGTTATATTTTCAGAAAATACAAAAACAGTAAAAATGCAAAAATACAAAAACATGATAAAATGAAAAAGAGCTTGTGTATATAGGGAAAATGATAGTACATCAGCTAGACGATTACAGTATGCTAAAGAATTGTAAAGTTTATAAGAGTTAAACAATCTTACTGATGATGTGTCGATAGGTTTTCACACATTTAGTAGATTTATTCGGGATATAAACCTAAAATTCAAACTTATGAATTCGTGGGGAACACTACTTGGATATATAGGTAACCCCTGAAATCTCGTTTGAAAGGTCTCTTAATCTGATATACTAGGTCTTTATACTCTATGATATCTGGGGTATTATTTAGGGACTTCTGCTGAACGGTGGTTCTGACATAGTCCCTGGCTAATACTTGCTTAAATGCTTGAAACACAGCATTAAACCCTCAGCATGCTGAAACAATAAAATTGATATATGCTGCTGTTGTATGCAAAAAGATCCTCTAAAGGGGACACACCGAAAAGTCGAAGTTGATATCTCTCTGCGTATACGGAAGTATCGATCTGAGATCCCTCGGCCCTCGCATACCTAAATTATATACAGATATCATAGTAGTATTCTCACCTGTAAGACTGATTATTGGGATTCTGGATACGGGAGTATATTCAAGAGGTGGGACACATGAATGATCTAAGTTCTTAATTCATCTAAATCGTATCCTGAATAAGTTGAAATTTGTGTGAGAATTTAAGATGGATCAGTATATCGACAATCGAAGTGAATTGTTTAAACCTAAGTATGTAATGAAGCTTAACGGTACTTGTGATTTTTCTGAAAAGCTGATATGATTCCCTGACACACTCACCAAAAATATGTTTGTAAATAGTTTACTTTGTTTAATTTCTGCAATTTAAGTTTTCTGTATTTCATTTCTTAGTTTAGATCACTTTGTTAAAACCCAAAAAGATTTTATTTCTGCTTTATTTTCCGACAAACCAAAGTGGAGAGTTGATTGTTGGATTCTCAGATGTTTGAAGCAGATGCAGGAGATTCTGGACTGAAGAATGAGGAGAGCTTACTTTGAAGAAGTTTTGAATTGTTTGAAAAGTCAAAAACAAGTTCATTAACTTGATACTTGTTATTTTCAGAAATTGTTTGAAATTGTTGTTTTAAATCAGTTTGTTTCGTCAAATGATCAACCAAGGTCATTAAATTGGACTTGGTAGATTAATTGAGTAATCAGGATCATTAACTTGGACTTGAATACTTGAGTGGATTGCTATAACTGATTGATTTTGTGATTTAATGTTGAAAAGATAGTTTGTAATGTTTGTTGGTTAAGTAACAGGTTTGATCTTCATTATTCTCAAAGGAAGCTTTTTGTCAAAGCTTGAACCAGATATCTCAGATTCTAGCATATCGAGAGGGGGAGTCTGTGAAAGGGGGAGTCTGGATCAACAGTTATTGGGAATGTGAAGATAGAGTGCTTATGATGAAAAGACAGAGTTGAAGAAAAGACTAAGAATGAAGACTACGGATCTAAAGATGCTAAAAGACTATGTCAACACCCAAGGGGGAGTCTGTTGATGCATGGAATGTCTGTTGACTGCGTCTACAAAAAGTCTGAAGTCAAGATTGGTCAACAGAGGGTCAAAAATGTCAAAATATGTATTATAGGGTCTGGTCCGCTTATATGTCAGTTTGTGGATCGCTTATATGTCATTGTCTTAAGTCTGGTTCGCTTATGTGTCTTAAGTCTGGTTCGCTCATGTGTCATGTAGTTTAAGCGAACCAGCCCTGCCTATATATAGGTGGTTCTTTTGAGCGGATCTCATAGATGTATGTGTGTGCTTGGAGCCAAACTCTGTCAAAATTTCAGTAGAAAAGCAATAAAATCAAAGGAAATTAATAGGATAAGCTGCTGTTACATTACATATTCTGATTCCGCCTTAATATGTAATGATGAGCTACTCGGATTGATCGTTTAGGATCACGACACGGTCCAACAACAATCCTAAAGGGTTGGATTATTGAAAGATAACTAATTAAGTTATTAATGCGTATTGTGGTAGGCTCCTCTTTTGAAGGTGGCGTTACCCTCGGCTAAGTGGTTTGAGTCAGCAGGGAGACAATCCCAAGTAGCCGGGTTAATGTATTAATAGTAGTTTACATATGAGGGGATCAAGCCATTCGCACCCCCGCCATCCAATACCAGTGGGTATTGAAGGTGGTCCTAGTAAGCTTGACCCAGGTCCTTGCAGGATCTATGCACTGAACAAGGCAAGAACCTTACCAAACCATTCCCTTAACCCCCGACCAGGTAGCCAACATATCTCTATATAGACCGTAGAGATATGAATGGTGTAAATCTTCTATTTTATATAGACAGTAAAATAACGCCAAGACACCACGGACAAACGATAAGGAAGTTTCACCTTCAACATAAGAAACTAGTTATTAAAGTCATTAATACAAAACCAAATAAAAAGTGCGAAAAGATTAAAAAACAAAAGTATTACACTAAATGCTTGTCTTCACCATGTGATGTAAGAGACTTAGACAAACATGGCCTTTGATTGTCAAGAACTCTTACTATCAATATTGGATCCCGAGACTACTACACACACTCTAAGATGGATGATGGATGATGGTGGTGGATGTGGGTTGTGATGGTGTTGGAGTGTGGGTGAAGTGTGAGAGAGGTGGTTTGCCAAGGGATGCCTTTGAAGTGAACCAAGCACCCCTATTTATAGCCTGTACAGAAGCCCGGACACGGCCCCGTGTCCATTGGGCACGGCCCCGTGTCCATCCACTTTCTCTTTCTTCATTAATTGCAATTTGTCTGCATTAGCTCCACACGCCCCCGTGTCCGCTGGGCACGGCCCCGTGTGCAGAAGCGTATCTGTACTATCAGGATTTGCTTGGATTCTGTGAATCTTAGCGTTGACCACGGCCGTGTTGAGCTGGGCACGCCCCCGTGTCGGGAAATAGAAGCTTCTATGCCTTTGTCCTTTCTGCAAACACTAACCACGCCCCCGTGTCCGCTGGGCACGGGGCCGTGTTCAGCCTTCTGTTCACTTGTTTTTGCTTGGGAAGATGCTGTCGAGGGGTCGGGCATGCCACGTTTATCCCTTTTCTTGTAATTGTTAGATTTTGCTGCATGTTTGCTTCTTTTGTTCATTTACGCTCATTTCATCCTAAAAATACAAAAGGAAGACAAAAGCACATTTTTTCCAACATTTGTACTAAAAAAGGGTTAGTTTTATGCCTCATTTGATGTAATTTATATGTTGCATTTTACACACATCAAATACCCTCACACTTGAATCTTTGCTTGTCCTCAAGCAAAACTCTTTATAATGTGGCTTACACTCCCAAATGGAATGGGTAGAAGAGATGTTTTGGGCTTGTCTTGAGTGTCGGGAATCCAAGATCTTTATTAGGCTTTATTTTTATGTTATTTACAATCCTATTCGTTATGATTTATTTAGAACGTTTCATAAGATAAATTACTTATTTGGGCATAACATGCCTTTTTAAAATTCCATTTATATACAAGTTCGCATACCTCACGGGAGATCACTCAACACTCGGCCGAAGATGTATTTTTGTGAAACACTCGAGACCGGCATGGAACTTACTTCTACCATATGCTTGCCAAGCAATCAATCCTCCTCCTTTTTAACTATACACCTTTGTAAATATCAAGAGGACTTGGGGAAGGGTTAGGCTTGGGTTAAAGGTAGGTGGTTTTGGGTTAGTGGTTAGAAAGGGCGAAAGGCATAAAAAGCGTCGGTCTTCGTAAAACTTTTTATTTTTGTGACTTTTTATTCAAACGAAGCATTTTCAAACAGAGTTTCTTTTGAGGAACTTGTTTGTTTATTGCTAGACTTTTTTTTTTGATAAGGATGTCACGTGAAGACCGAACTTTCTACTAAAATAAAGGGTTAAAAATAAAAAAAAAGTTTTGGTGGGTAAAGAGTGTTTTTTTGTGGGTTTAGAAATGAAAAGGTTTAGGCTCAAAGGGGTTAACTAGGGGGATTTTGGGTAGGTGGTAAAAAAAATGAAAAATAATGGTATTGAAAAGAAAAAATGGTTAGTCCTAATGCCTCCATCATTTACTTACTTGGGTTTAAGTTGGTAAGGACCGGGAATGTATTGTCATGGCAAGTTCTAGAGTCGTAAGAAACCAAGCGGCTATTCACACAATAAACGAAATATGAGCATTTAGTTTAAATATGTGTATTTGTATGCTCAATAAAAGGCTCAAAACTCACTTTTTGTGGGAATGAGTTTTTAATGTGATCAAGTATATATAATCAAATTTTGACTAGATTTGTCATGCCGTTTCATAATTTTCTTATGTTGGTTCTTTTTATCACGACGCTATCGGTTGTAAATTTGTAAAAATATAACCTTTTTAGAACTTGTTATTCCCAAATTAAACCAAGACAAGTAAAAAAAATGAAAATTTTTGAAAAAAAAATTGGGGTGATTAGCGGTTCCAATAGAGTTTTGTGTTAGGCTTGTTATTAGGACTTGCAAAATTCAAGGTTTTAGCATCCCCCCCCCCCCACACTTAAATTACACATTGTCCTCAATGTGCCCAAAAAATAAGTTTTTAGGTTGATTAAATGTGTAAAAAGGTGTTAAAAAGCAAACTTTTATGTTACTGGGCATCTGGATACGGGCCCGTGGTGTCCGGGCAGGACCCCGTGTTCAGATTTCCAGTATCAGAAAGTAACAGAAGGCTGGGCACGGGGGCGTGTTCATCGAACACGCCCCGTGTCCAGTTACCTGATCTGGCGTTTTTTCGATGAACACGCCCCGTGTCCAGTTACCTGATCTGGCGTTTTTCTGCAGATCATTGAGCACGGGCCGTGTTGACAGAGCACGGCCCCGTGCTGAACTTGCTGTAATGAAGAAAAATTGTTGGGAGGCTCTGTTTTTGTACATAGGGTGTAGGTTCAAGTTTCCCTTAGCGACCTCCATCATCCCGAGTGTGTTTTATTCCTGAAAATTAAAACTAAACTAGAAAGCATAAAAGTTAATCTAAACTAAAACTAAGGATAGTTCCGCGGAATGCCTCCGTGGTGTGCCATGTTTATAAGGGTCCTTGGCTAGACCCAAAGTTAGTCATATGTTACCCAAGTGGGATGTTTTGCATCCCATGTTGCACCGTCGGAGAGCATCATCCAAAATTGAGTCTATGACTTTCATGTAATTGACCGGGTCGTCGTCTTCTACTCTTTTCCCAACTCCAAACTTCATTTCCTTGTCCCCAACCCTCAATGTTAGTGTCCCACCATTCATGTCTACCACTGCGTGGGCCGTAGCTAGGAATGGTCTTCCTAAGATGAGTGGTACTTCGGTATTTTCCTCCATATCTAGTATGACAAAGTCGGCTGGGAAGACAAAGTCTCTGACTTTAACCAATAGATTTTCAGCGACACCTTGTGGATATTTGACGGACCTATTGGCGAGTTGTATGCTCATTTTTGTAGGGCTTGTTTTCCCTAGTCCGAGTCGGTCGAACATTGATGCGGGCATGAGGTTGATACTAGCCACAAGATCGACTAGTGCATTGCGTATGGGTGATTCCCCAATTGAACAAGGGATGGTGAAGCTTCCTGGATCAATCTTCTTTTATGGGAGTCTGTTGAGTAGCAAGGCGGAGCATTCTTCGCTTAAATTAACTAATTGTAATGATTCGATTATCCTTTTGTGAGTGAGGAAGTCCCTCATAAATTTTGAATATTTAGGCATTTGAGTTAGGACTTCGACGAATGGAATATTAACATGCAATTGTTTTAGTAAATTTATAAATTTTGTGAATTGCTCATCGGTATTTTGGCGAAGTAACCGACCAGGGTACGGTACCAGAGGATTCTTGGTAGGCTCTTGATTCGGTGGAGGAGCCGTCTCTTGTTGGGGTGTCGGTGAAGTTGCCGTTTGGTTAGATCGGCTTTTTTCAGTTGGAGGTAGTGGAGCCTCCTCGGGACCTACAGTACGGTTTCTCAATGAGATGAGATGTACTTGCGCCTTTGGGTTGGTTTCGGTATTGCTAGGTAATGCGCCTTGTGGTCTCTCGGAGAAATTTTGAGCTAGTTGATTTAGTTGTTTTTCAATGTTATGAATACTAGCTTGTTGATTTCTAAAGTTCGATTCCACTTGTTGAAATCGATCCGAGTTTTTCTTTTCGGTGTCGGAGATGAGGCGATAGATAGTATCTTCTAGCCTCTCTTGTCCCCCTTGTTATTGTTGAGAGAAATTTTATGACTCGTTTCTTGGTTGTTGAAAGTTTGTTCGTTGGTTTTGATTTTGTTGGTTACTACTATTGCCAGGTTCTCTCCAACCAAGGTTAGGGTGGTTACGCCATCCTTGGTTGTAGGTACCTGTTGGCGGACCTGACGGCCTAGGTCTATTATCAATGTAGTTTACCATTTCTGTTTGATTATCTATTTCTTTCATACAACTCCAACTTTCATGAGGCCCACCACACCCTTCACAAGCCATAACCGAAGCCGTTTTTGCCATTTCTAACTTTCTAATTTTTGAAGAGAGGGCCTCGATTTGGGCTTGCAAGGAGGTGCTTTCGTCAACCTTATGGGCGCCCGGGGTAATAGATTTTGTGCCTCAGGGAGTGTGCCACTGAAAGTTGGTTTGAGCAATTTCCTCAATTTGATTATAAATTTCATTTGGCCGACGATTACCTAAAAGTCCCCCGGAGCTAGAGTCAAGTGTTTGTCTTGTGTGTGGCAACAACCCATTATAGAAAGTGGATACTTGTTGCCATACCGCTAGACCATGATGAGGACACTTTCTTAGTAGCTCCTTGAACCTTTCCCAAGTTTCATATAAGGATTTCCCGTCCTCTTGTGAGTATGTATTAATTTTAGTCATTAATTTAGCCGTTTTAGCAAGAGGGAAATACTTATACAAAAACTTTTGGGCTAGTTCATCCCAGGTGTTTACCGAACCAACTGGGAGGGTGTTAAGCCAAGCCTTGGCTCGGTCTTTTAGTGAAAATGGAAACATTCGGAGGCGGATGGTGTCATTTGATGCTCCGTTGATCCGAAAAGTATCACATATTTCCAAAAAGTTGGTAATATGTAAATGAGGATCTTCGTCCGCAAGCCCGTGGAAGGTTGCGGAGTTTTGGAGCATTTGGATCAAATGCGGCCGAAGTTCGAAGTTGTTGGCGTCTACATTCGGCGCATTGATAGCGGCGCCAAGGTTATTTACAGTGGGCCGTAGGTAATCCATGAGGGTTCGTTGATCCGCCATTGGAAGTAGGTCCCCCGAAACTTTTTCTTGGTTTTTAGCTTTAAGTCTTTTTCTTAGAAAGCGTTCGGGTTCGTCTAGAGGTTCTTTTATGTCTCTACTGGAACTGGAGCTCATACACTGCGTAGAAAGTTCAGGTGCGACGCCTGGGTTCCAAGTCCTGCAATAAAAACAAAAAGAATGTTGGTCAGAAGTTTCACCACGGCCACGTGTTCAGATGAACACGGCCCGTGGTCGGAGTTACAGTGATTGTTTTCCGGATCCCTGTTACTGGGGAGTTTAACAAGGCCCCGTGGTGCACCGGCACGACCCCGTGCTCAACTCTCTGTAACTCGGAAAATAAAAACTGCCAGTAACGATTCTGGGCACGGCCCGTGTCCGACCAGGCATGGCCCCGTGCTGAGCTCTGCAGAAACTGAAAAATCTAGAAAAATCCTAAAAAAAAAAACAGAAAAATAAGGAAAACGATTAGGCCATTGATTCCTAACTTTCTTAAAATCCTTGTGTCCCCGGCAACGGTGCCAAAAACTTGATGTGCGTGTCGTGTTATATATTTTAAGTATATTTTAAGCCCTTTTTAACACTTTATTCAAGTTTTAAATTTATAAAACACGATATTCTACTAACACTAAACACATATATGGGCAAGTGCACCCATCGTGAGCGTAGTATAGCGTTGGTAAGATACCGAGGTCGTCCAAGGACACAAGAGATTTTAGTACCGGTTTATCCTCAACGTCTAATCAAATCAAAAGTTTAGAAAAAGTTTTAAACATGAAAATAAAAACTAAAAATGCTGAAAAATAAAATAAAATAAAAAAAGATAGACAAGATGAATCACTTGGATCAGACTCGCCTTTAGTGTAACCTTTGATGATTTCCGCACTTCTGCACTTTTTAAGAGATTATCTTAATTATAGTAGTAGGCCCCTCTTTTGAAGGTGAGATTACCCTCAACCCAGTAGTTTGAGTCAGCAAGGATACAATCCTAAAGGGTAGGATTATTGAAAGATAATTAATTAATTTATTAATGCGTATTGTGGTAGGCCCCTCTTTTGAAGGTGACGTTACCCTCGGCTAAGTGGTTTGAGTCAGCAGGGATACAATCCCAAGTAGCCGGGTTAATGTATTAACAGTAGTTTACATATGAGGGGATCAATCCATTTGCACCCCCGCCATCCAACACCAGTGGGTATTGAAGGAGGTCCTAGTAAGCTTGACCCAGGTCCTTGCAGGATCTATACACTGAACAAGGCAAGAACCTTACCAAACCATTTCCTTAACCCCCGACCAGGTAGCCAACATATCTCTATATAGACCGTAGAGATATGAATGGTGTAAATATTTTATTTTATATAGACAGTAAAATAAAGCCAAGACACCACGGACAAATGATCAGGAAGTTTCACCTTCAACATAAGAAACTAGTTATTAAAGTCATTAATACAAAACCAAATAAAAAGTGCGAAAAGATTAAAACACAAAAGTATTACAGTAAATGCTTGTCTTCACCAAGTGATGTAAGAGACTTAGACAAACATGGCCTTTGATTGTCAAGAACTCTTACTATCAATCTTGGATCCCGAGACTACTACACACACTCTAAGATGGATGATGGATGATGGTGGTGGATGTGGGTTGTGATGGTGTTGGAGTGTGGGTGAAGTGTGAGAGAGATAGTTTGCCAAGGGATGCCTTTGAAGTGAACCAAGCACCCCTATTTATAGCCTGTACAGAAGCCCGGACACGGCCCCGTGTCCATCCACTTTCTCTTTCTTCATTAATTGCAATTTGTCTGCATTAGCTCCACACGCCCCCGTGTCCACTGGGCACGGCCCCGTGTGCAAAAGCGTATCTATACTATCAAGATTTGCTTGGATTATGCGAATCTTAGCATTGACCACGACCGTGTTGAGCTGGGCATGCCCCCTTGTCGGGAAATAGAAGCTTCCATGCTTTTGTCCTTTCTGCGGACACTGACTACGCCCCCGTGTCCGCTGGGCACGGGGCCGTGTTCAGCCTTCTGTTCACTTGTTTTTGCTTGGGAAGATGCTTTCGAGGGGTCGGGCATGCCACATTTATCCCTTTTCTTGTAATTATGTTAGATTTTGCTGCATATTTGTTTCTTTTGTTCATTTACGCTCATTTCATCCTGAAAATACAAAAGGAAGACAAAAGCACATTTTTTCCAACATTAGTACTAAAAAGGGTTAGTTTTATGCCTCCTTTGATGTAATTTATATGTTGCATTTTACACACATCACAAATTCCAGAATGTTATTTGTTTACCCATATTATACAAGTCTTAGTACTTGTTGGGTTTAAACTACATTCTATTTCGGTCATCGCTTAATCAAGCGTATCGTACTGTTTTCGATATTTTAAGTTAACCAGTTCAAGTCTATGACTTGAATGGGACCCGTTGACATTCTAATTGGTTATTTATACCATCATTCCAGACTAGGGCCTTCCGGTAAATTGTTATCTGCCTTAGTTATTTGATTAACGGCTGAGCTATTTATAAACCTTGCATATTAAGACGAGTATTAGCTCGGGTAAATACTCTTAACCTATTTTCCCTATACGGGCTTGGGATACGGTAAATTATTACCGTTTGGTCGGGTATGGGATCATATGCAAGATTGTGGCTACAAAATCTTCATAACCCGTTTTAATCTATTTTGTCTCATAACTTAAACATTGGGGGTTAACACGACCGTGTCCTGGCTATCCATGGCTCAATTAAGTTACTAATGGCCACGACCAAGCACGGGGTGTAGGCATGCACCCGACAGATGCTTAATGCTATCATAAAACCTTTTTCTTACCCACTATGTGGGGATACCCCTTTGTGGGTTTAAGTGGTGTGTCGGTTTATCATGTCTCGGTGTTTAGTATTGGGCCCCATATGTATTGACAGACATGTAAAAGTGTATACAAGATCATTTTGAATTGTCCCAAGTTATTTATAGAATCATGTGCCTTGTGCACTTAAACTAATAATAAAAATGTTTTCAAAATGTCTCGGTTGATTGTATTTACCAGTGAAAACTGACGTATTTTCAAAAGACTATGTTACAGGTGCAAGTACGTAAATAGGCTGGAAGTTGCTCGATAATGCTAGAAGAAGAATTTGAAACTCCTTTGCATAAAGCCTAGTAGTCTGTTGATCTCCTTTTTGTACATTTTACGATCCTCCTGTGGATCTTTATTATTACGAGCCGTCTGTATATTATTTGAACATTTGGACATTTGGTTTGTAATAATATTATAACTCCAAGACTTCCGTTGTGCTATCTGTAATTATTTGACTATGACTATACCAATCTTACGTCATGGTACTCCCCATTGGGCCCATCGGGATTTGTGGTAGAAATCGGGGTGTGACAGGTTGGTATCAGAGCCAATATTTGAGTGAATTAGACATAGCCTTTTGTGTTTAATCTCAAATGACACAATAGCATATTCCTTAGACTTTTGAGTCTAGACTTTGACATAGGAATGCTCTCATCCCTATTAAGTATACATTGTTTTCGATTTTATGAATTTCAGGAAAATGTCACCGAACAAGGAAGCCGTTAATGGAGATTCTCATCGTCCAAAGCCTAGGAACACGAAGCTTCGCACTACGGCTAGGATATCGGTGCGACCAGTTTGGAGGAAAGATCTTTATGGACCTTATCCCAAAACCAAACCTAAAGAAACCTTAAACTAGACTTCAGAATCCATATCGGTGGTCACTGAGGCTCCATGTTCGAAGTCAATACTGGTGGATACTAAGGATCCCTACTTCTTACCCCCAAGTTTTGGAATTCCAAACCATGACTATACTAGTCAAACTCCCATTCGGGATCCCTATTATTCCTTAACCATTGAATCTGCGGATTCCACTCCTACAACAGATCCCTACTTGGAGGATTTGTATCTACCGCTGAAACTTTCGGTGTCAATGCCGTACGTGGTGAACCAAAAAGAGGAACAACGGGAATAAAGAAAAAGAGGCGATTGAAGAATCCTTCTTTCACTTTCTTTTAGTCCCTGCGTGGACACTTGTTTCTTATTGTCCCTATGTGGACATATCTTTCTTATTAAGTGCCTGCGTGGACATATCTTTTTTTTAGTCCCTGCATGGACATGTATTTCCTTTTAGTCCCTGCGTGGACAATTAGTTTAAATTTATTTCAAAGTCCTACTTAAGGAAAGTATTGTAATTTCCTATCGTTTAATGGAAAATTTTGGAATTATTATTATTATATATGTATTCATTACATCCTTTTCAAGCGATCGTCTCGATTTTAATTCGAACTGTATCCATCTGCTCAATAATTCCAAAAGATCTTCTTAATGGTTTTGACCAGCCAATTGGCAATGTCCATATTATTTAGCAATTTTAAATGATGGTTAAGGATGAATAGTCCTTCTATCATGATAGTTAAGGAAGAATATCCCTTCTATCCAGAGGTGGTGGACTATGTTCAAGCCTCCAAGCCTTTATGGTCAAATGCGACCATGGCTTTATTATTCAACCATTAAGACCATTATTCTATGTTAACATTCAAGTAATGTTAACACTTCTGGCAGTGTGACTTGAGGAACTACACTAGCCGTCAATGTGATGGACTACGTCCAAGCCTTATAGCCTATATGATCTAGTTAGATCATGGCTAGTATCATCAATGCGATGATTATATTATTAACATCCTTAGTGATGATTTGCCTACAGGCTATATTATATTGTCAATTGAGACAATGACAGTTGTGACCTTTATGGTTACCTGTCCAAGGTGGTGGGCTACGCCCAAGCCTCATAGTCTCTATGATCAATGCGATCATGACTAATATCATCAGTGCGATGATTATTTATTTCAACATCCTATGTGATGTTAATTGATTTGCCTACGGGCCATATTATATTGTCAATTATGACAACGACAATTGTGGTCTACGACTCCCTGTCCAAAGGTGGTGAACTATGTTCAAGCCTTAAAGCCCCTTGATCAAATGAGATCGCGGCTTATGTACATTTTAAATGTCCTTCGTGACAAGGCCTTTGTGCCATATCTTTTAATGTCCTTCGTGATAGGCCTATGTGCCATATCTTTTAATGTCCTTTGTGACTGGCCTATGTGCCATATTTTAAAGTCCTTTGTGACGAGCCTTTTGAGCTATTTTTATTGTCAATGCGACAATGACAGCTG
This sequence comes from Helianthus tuberosus, assembly GCA_030545235.1. Classification (NCBI taxonomy): domain Eukaryota; kingdom Viridiplantae; phylum Streptophyta; class Magnoliopsida; order Asterales; family Asteraceae; genus Helianthus; species Helianthus tuberosus. The sequence goes on along the minus strand of CM060434.1, from coordinate 67,560,909 downwards.
TGACTTTATGATCCACTGTCAAATAGGTAATGGACTTTGTCCGAACCTTAAATGCCATTGATGGTCCTTTTGTGACCTAGGCTAAACATATTTGATTTATTTTCAAACAATATTCACTAGAAATATTAAAAACCTAATAGCCTATATGGTTTAATGATACCATGGCTAATGTATGTTAAGTTATCAGAATCGATGACTAATTATTATATTTCAAATAAGTAATTGATTATTTTGGTGTTTAGTACCAAGCTTCCGAGAATGGCAAACTCGGCTGAAGCAAACAGCGGTAGCAATAATAATAATGATGCGAATATAAACCGCAACGTTGAGGGAGTTGATCTCCAGGCTATGATTGTCGTAGAAGTCGGCAAGGCCATGAATGCATTCATGGCTAATTATAAAGAGTCGAGTGCTACTCGCTTCAAGTCCCAATCCATTCCACATTCATCGGCTCGCAAGGAGAGCTCGATTCACTCTTCAAATGCGAAGAGTGAACCCAAGAAGCTAGTGCTTCAAGATAGGTCTCGTTCTTCTAGGGACGACTGTACCTACAAATATTTTGTCTCCTGTAAGCCCCGAGACTTCAATGGAGAGAAAGGGACGTTTGATGCCATGAGATGGCTAGATGAGATGGAGACGATTGTTGATATCAGCGGTTGTGCTGAAAGGGATGTGGTGAAGTTTATTTCACAATCCTTCAAGGGTGACGCCCTAACATGGTGGAAGGCCATGATTCAGTCCACGGGGAAGATCCCCCTATATAACCTTGAATGCTCCAAGTTTGTGGAGCTTATCAAAGAGACCTACTGTCCACCGCATGAAGTGGAGAAAGTGGAGTCAGATTTTCTGACTCTCATAATGAAAAATATGGACTGTCAGAAGTATGTTACCGACTTTAACTCTTTGTCAAGATTAGTACCGTACTTGATCACTCCAGAGCCCAAACGCATCGCGCGTTTCATTGGTGGTTTAGCACCAGAAGTAAAGGGCATGGTTAAGGCTTCAAAGCCTACCTCTTACCGGTCGTTGTGGACCTAGCACTGTCACTCACGCTGGATGCGGTGAGACAAAAATCGGTCAGGACTGAGACCGATGGTAAGAGGAAAAGGGAGGAGGATACCTCCCAGAAGTCCAAGAAGAAGAACAAGTCTGGTTTCAAGAAGAAGAACCAACAGGGGTTAGATGAGAGACCCGTTTGCAAGTCCTGCAACCGAAGGCACTAGGGACAATGTCGTTCTGATCAGCAGGCCAAACCTTGCGGCATTTGCAAGAAAACTAGGAACAAGACCTTAGACTGTAAGGATCTTAAGGATGTCGTTTTCTATGGTTGTGGCGAAAAGGGCCACATTAAGACAAATTGCCCCAAAGCTGCCAAAGGAGGTTCAGCTAAGCCTGGAGAGGCTAAAAAGGGAAATGCCTGGGCCTTTCAGATGAATGCTAGGGAGGCTGTCAATGACAATAACGTCATAACGGGTACGTTCTTAATCAATGATATCTTTGCTAGAGTTCTGTTTGATTTGGGTGCTGATAAGTCGTTTGTAGACCTTAAGTTTAGTAAACTATTGAACTTACCAATAAGAACTCTAGATATTACTTATGAGGTAGAACTTGTCGATGGAACATAGAAACTGCATCTTCCATTCTTGATGGATGTTCCATTTCCATTAAAAATCATTCTATTCCTATCTCTCTTCTGCCAATGAAATTGGCGGGGTTCGATGTAGTTTTAGGCATGGATTGGTTATCGCATAACCAAGCCCGCATTGCATGCGATAACAAACTTATCGAGGTTAAAACCCCATCTAGTGAAATGCTCACCATCCAAAGAGATATACAATATGGATAGCCTAAGCAGGTGTCTTTACTCAAAGCATCCAAGTGTCTGAAGAGTGGATGTGTCATTTACATGGCACAGGTGACGGTAGATGAACCGAAGCCCAAGATTAAAGATATCTTTGTCATCTCTGATTATTCCGATGTCTTCCCAGATGAACTACCTGGTTTACCTTCGGAAAGGCAAGTAGAATTTAGGATTGACATCCTACCAGGAGCTACACCTGTTGCAAGAGCTCCATATCGATTGGCACCAACGGAGATGAAAGAACTGAGGACACAGCTTGACGAGCTTCTGGAGAAACGCTTTATACAGCCTAGCTCATCACCTTGGGGAGCTCCGACATTGTTCATCAAGACAAGAAGAAGGATGGTTCAATGCGGTTGAGCATTGATTACCGCAAGCTGAACAAGGTAACGATCAAGAATCATTATCCGCTGCCCAGGATCGACGATTTATTCAACCAACTGCAAGGGGCTAGCTACTTTTCAAAGATCGACTTGAGGTTGGGTTATCATCAGCTGAAGGTCAGAAGTGAAGATGTTCCAGAGACTGCCTTCAGAACAAGATACGGGCACTATGAGTTTCTGGTGATGCCTTTTAGGCTCACTAATGCACCTGCAGCATTCATGGATCTCATGAATCGAGTCTGCAAACTGTATCTAGATAAGTTTGTTATTGTCTTCATAGATGACATACTTATTTATTCTCGTAATCAAGCTGATCATGAGAAACTTCTTCGGTGCTTCCTTGAGCTATCACAACAGGAGAAGCTCTATGCTAAGTTCTCCAAATGTGAGTTCTGGCTTCGAGAAGTCCAATTTCTTGGACACGCCGTGAGTGAGCGTGGTATCCAGGTGGATCCCGCTAAGATTGAAGCCATCATGAACTGGGAAGCACCTAAGACACCTTCTGAGATCCGTAGTTTCTTAGGACTGGCCAATTATTATAGGAGGTTCATTGAGAACTTTTCGAAGATAGCCACTCCTTTGACTACCTTGACCCGTAAGAATATTAAGTTCAACTGGGGTCCGAAGCAACAAGAATCCTTTGAGATTCTGAAGCACAAGTTGAGCAATGCTCCACTGCTAACTCTGCCTGAGGGCATTGAGGATTTTGTTGTCTATTGCGATGCTTCGCACACTTGCATGAGTTGTGTGCTTATGCAAAGAGGTAAGGTGATTGCCTATGCATCACGACAACTAAAGGTGCATGAATGGAATTACACCACCCATGACTTGGAGTTGGGTGCTGTTGTATTTGCACTTAAGTTATGGAGACATTACTTGTATGGCATAAAGTGTATTATATACACTGATCATAAGAGTCTCTAACATCTGTTCAATCAGAAGGATCTGAACATGAGACAACACCGTTGGATGGAAACATTGAATGACTATGATTTTGAGATTCGCTATCATCCTGGCAAAGCAAAAGTAGTTGCTGATGCGCTTAGTCGCAAGGAAAGGGTTAAACCAGTTCGGATTAACTCCAAGAGCATTGAGCTCAGGAACAACTTGAATGAGAAGCTATTAGATGCGCAGAAACAAGCCCTGTTAGAGGCTAACCTTCCTAGTGAAGGAATGGGTGGAACTGTTGATCAGTTGTCACCTGGGAAAGATGGAATTCTTAGATTCAGTGGTCGAATCTGGGTTCCGATCTTTGGGGGACTTAGGGATCTAATCCTCCAGGAAGCGCATAGTTCCAAATATTTCGTTCACCCTAAAGGTGACAAGATGTATCAAGATCTGAAGAGAAACTATTGGTGGATAGGTATGAAGAAATCCATAGCCACCTATGTAGCTAAGTGTCTGACGTGTTCGCAAGTTAAAGTTGAACATCAAAAGCAGTCAGGACTTCTACAACAACTTAAAATTCCCATATGGAAGTGGGAAATGGTAACTATGCATTCGATTACCAAGTTACCTAAGACCAAGCGTGGCAATGACACGATATGGGTCATTGTTGATAGGCTGACTAAGTCAGCACATTTCTTGCCTATAAAGGAGACGTATAGCTCCGATAAGTTGGCTAAGTTGTACGTGGACGAAATTGTGTCCGTACATGGTGTGCCAGTATCTATTGTATCTGATAGAAATACTAGATATACTTCACATTTCTAGAAACGTTTCTAGCAATCTTTAGGCACCAGATTGAATTTTAGTATGGCTTACCATCCCCAGACAGATGGACAGAGTGAGTGTACGATCCAAACTTTGGAAGACATGCTTAGAGAATGCATGATAGACTTGGGTGGTAGTTGGGATGACCATCTCCCCCTAATTGAATTCTCCTACAACAATATTTATCATACGAGCATCAAGGCTGCTCATTTTGAGGCCTTATATGGGAGAAAGTGTCGAACGCCCGTTTGTTGGGCAGAAGTTAGGGAAGCCCAACTATCAGGACCAGAGATTGTCCTGGAGACCACGGTTAAGATAATACAAATCTGTGACCGTCTCAAAGCTTCCAGGGATCGGCAGAAGAGCTATGCTGAAAAGAGGCACAAACCTCTTAAGTTCCAAGTGGGGGACAAGGTTTTGCTGAAGGTATCACCCTGGAAAGGTGTGATGCGCTTCGGTAAGAAGGACAAGTTGAGCCCAAGATATATAGGACCATTCGAGATAATCAAATGTGTCGGTTCTGAAGCTTATAATCTAAACTTACAAGAGGAGCTCAGTAGAATTCACAATATGTTCCACATAAGTGTTTAAAGAAATGTCTAGCCAATGAGTCTCTAGCAATGTCACATCAAGATGTGCAGATTGATGAAAACCTGAGGTTTGTTGAGAAACCAGTTTCGATCAAGGATCGGCAGGTTAAGAAGCTCCGACGGAAGTACATACCTATTGTAAAGGTTAAATGGGATGCTCGTAGAGGCCCTGAATATACATGGGAGGTTGAGTCCACCATGCGACAAAAGTACCCCCATCTTTTTAAATAAAATCTCGAGGTCTAGATTTCTTTTAAGGGGGGTGAGGATGTAACACCTCGTAAATTCGTGTCCAATAATGTACTGACACGTGTCCCTATTCCTAATTATGCCTAATGTTGGCTAGGAGAGACTAATTTTTCCAAATGATGAAAGTATGAATGTGGAGGGACCAAAGGTGTCAACATGCTGAAACTATGCCTCTGAGTGACCCTTTACGGTGTCCGTAATCTCAAATGAGCCACTTGTTGGACGAGAGGGACCATTCGTGAATTTATATGAAAGTTTTAGATTTGAGGGACTAAAGGCGTCAACATGTTAATTTATACCTCTGAGTGACCCTTTAACGAACCGGGAGCTTGATGATATAAGGTCACACTCCCGAATGTGCCAATCATTGGCCAAAAGAAAATATTTATGCTTATTTATAAAGTATGGGAGTTGAGGGACCTAAAGTGCCAAGTTTCATAATTCACATTGTTGGCCGAAGACCTTTACGGACAGCAAGCCAAGGGCTTTATGGTTCGTAAGCCTATGACCAGCGACCAGAATTCCTTGCAGCCCACACAAAGCTCCAAAATACCTCCAATTCGAAACTATGGGCTATGACACTGATCTTGCCACGTTTAGGGAGATGTGTAATGATCTTACACTGATCCTTAACACTTGTAATGGTCAAAATCATGATCTACAAGTATAAATAGGTGCACACTTTCTTTTCCAACTTGCACCTCTTCTTGATTTCCTTCTATCTCCTCATATTGGAAGTTTCTGAGCTATAGTAACATCCTAATCAGTTCATTTTCATCTGAGGATCACTTATAAGTGCTCCCTTCATTAGCATTTTCATTTATTAGGCTTTTAAAGCCAAAAGTCAAGCAATTTCTATAATTTCTTTGACTTTTGGTTTAGACCTTTATGGTCCAGCCATTGTTCAATTCGAACATGGCTACGAGATCATGATTAGGTAGGTGTTAATCCCTCAAAAGGGCACCTCCTGAAAATCACGTTTACTAGGTCAATTGACGGGTCAAAGTTTTAATGTTTAAAAAGTCAAACGGGTCAGATTTTATAAATGTTATGATCTGAGTTTATAGATGTTATAAAATATGTTTTGACACGTAAACAAGTTGGTAATAATTATTAGAACATGTGTGAACATGTTCGGCTTGTCAATTCCAGTTTTAAGGTCGGTTCGCAACCGAAAGTCGCAAAGTTTGACTTCTGCTTTGAAATTCGATTCTGAAGCGACTTAGATTAGTTGGCTACTGATTTAAGGTTGCATTATGATCATAATTTAATGTAGCATAACCCTCTGAGGTTATATTACATGATCATAATCGTATTCTAAGTTTTTGTACAAGTTTCGTTATACTTTGACCAAAATGCCCTTTTTGCAAGAAATAAGGTTTTAATTAATAATGAACTTGTAAATGACTTATGTACTGATATGTTAATGTAATTAACATATTTTATTGTTATTAAACTAATCATAAATTGAGTTTTCATATAAGATCGTAAATTGTGTTTTAAAATGACCAAAGTGCCCCTTCGACACATAGAATGGTTTTAAACATAATTTATCTTATCAAACCTATTACCTACTGATATAATATCATAATTAGAATATTTTGGGATATCAAAATAGTTCATAACTTCAGTTTTGATAAAAGATCACAAATGTCGGTATTAAACGACCGAAACGCCCTTATGGCGTATGGTTTTAAACCATAACTATCAATTAAAACTTGATACGTACTGATATTATAACATATTTAAAAAATTTTCACAGTAGGTACATATTCATAACTCAGATTTCCAAATAAGTTCTCAAACTATGTGTGAAATGACCAAAATGCCCCTACAGTGCATAGTTTGGTCTTAAATCATAAAACTCACATATGTTTGATTACTTACTGATATTATATCATGCATAAAGTATTTTTACAGAATGGTCATGTTGATAACATCAATTTATACGCAAGTTCCTTTAATACATCACATAATGACTAAAACGCCCTTATGAGGCATCGTTTGATTTTAAAACCTTTATGGGCATATAAGTTGATATCCTACTGATATTATAACTTATTTAAAGTATATTGGCATATAGAACTTGTTCGTGACTCATCCGGTTACCCGTTATCGCTTATACGCGTACGGTTAAGCTTATGTAACTAGTTTACGTAACTTTGCCAAAACGGGTCAAACCTTATCATTTTTACTTCAAATTCTAGAATGTTATTTGTTTACCCATATTATACAAGTCTTAGTACTTGTTGGGTTTAAACTACATTCTATTCCGATCATCGTTTAATTAAGCGTATCGTACCGTTTTCGATATTTTAAGCTAACCGGTTCAAGTCAATGACTTGAATGGGACCCGTTGACATTCTAATTGGTTATTTATACCATCATTCCAGACTAGGGCCTTCCGATAAATTGCTATCTGCCTTAGGTTTTTGATTAACGGCAGAGCTATTTATAAACCTTGCATATTAAGATGAGTATTAGCTCAGGTAAATACTCTTAACCTATTTTCCCTATACGGGCTTGGGATACGATAAATTATTACCGCTTGGTCAGGTATGGGATCATATGCCATATTGTGGCTACAAAATCTTCATAACCCGTTTTAATCTGTTTTGTCTGATAACTTAAACATTGGGGGTTAACGCGAGCGTGTCTTGGATATCCACGGCTCATTTAAGTTAGTAATGGCCACGACCAAGCACGGGGTGTAAGCATACACCCGACAGATGCTTAATGTTATCATAAAACCTTTTTCTTACCCACTACATGGGGATACCCCTTTGTGGGTTTAAGTGGTGTGTCGGTTAATCATGTCTCGGTGTTTATTACTGGCCCCATATGTATTGACAGACATGTAAAACTGTATACAACATCATTTTGAATTGTACCAAGTTATTTATAAAATCATGTGCCTTGTGCACTTAAACTAATTTTGAAAATGTTTTTAAAATGTATCGGTCGATTGTATTTACCAGTGAAAACTGACGTACTTTCAAAAGACTAAGTTACAGGTACAAGTACGTAAATAGGCTGGAAGTTGCTCGGTAATGCTAGAAGAGGAATTTGAAACTCCTTTGCATAAAGCCTAGTAGTCTGTTGATCTCCTTTTTGTACATTTTACGATTCGCCTATGGATCTTTATTATTACGAGTCGTCTGTATATTATTTGAACATTTGGACATTTGGTTTGTAATAATATTTTAACTCCAAGACTTCCGCTGTGCTATCTGTGATTATTTGACAATGACGATTCCAATCTTACGTCACGATACTCCCCACCCGGGCCCACCAGGATTTGTGGTAGAAATCGGGGTGAGACATTTATCCACCTCCTTCCCCTCTTGTCACCATCTGCGCTGCCACCGTTCCCCTCCTCAACATCACCTGATCACCTTCATCATCCCCTCTTCCCCCAAAATCAAAACCCTAAATTCAACCCTCTTCCCTTTTTTTTTCCCAAAATCAAAACCCTAAAGAACAAGCAACGATTTTGAATAGGTTTTGACTCCACCGTCGCTTGTTTTCAGGCTTCCAGATCCGGATTAAGCGGTGTACGATGGTGTGGGGTAGGTGGTCATGTAGGGTGGTGGCCAGTGGTTCTTGTATAGGGGAGTATGGTGGTGGCATGGATGGCAGTAGAGTGTGCACTTCTTGAGGTTCGAGACAATTAAATGGGTAAGGCTCGTTGGGCTCCGGAGTCTTCCTCTTCTTGTTGAGAGGAGCTTTGGCCTTGGGGGGGGGGGGGGGGGGGCTGGAGTAGCACAGGAAAATGCTTCAGCTGGAATTGGACGAGAAAGCGAAGCCGCATGAGTAGGAACCTTCTTCTTATCTAGCACGCTATCAACCTCATCAAGGTAAATCCATAAGGAAACTTTTGCAGGTGTTGCAACAGGTTCAAAATTTATTACATTATACTACATTACGCACTCACTATTTTGCAGGAAAAATAGGGAAAAGTTTATGTGAAGTCCTCGTGACCTTCTACATCGATGATGAACTCCAAAAACGTTCCACTTGATCAAGACGTAAAACATAAAAGATAGAAGATAGAAGAAAGTGTAGAAGAACAAGATGTAAACCGAACTCTTTCATATAATAGTCATCACAGATTACATACCGAAAGAGCACACATCTTCTAGACAAGCTGGTTTAGAGCACTAAGATCTAAATCACACTTTCTCTCTCTAAGCTCACACTTTCTTCTCTAGAAGTTCACTCAGAACTCTCTAAAAAAATCTACTCCAAATATATATAGGCTAAACCAATACTATGGAACAAGCATAATGTTCCGTATAACCTACCAATAATACGGACCATTTAATTGTTCAAAGGTATATTCAAACCTCTGAACTTACATTAAAATTCAGACCATATTAAACCAATACTATTGACTCAACATAATCTGGACTTTGTAAACATATTATAAAAGTTGCACTTTGGTCCATAGTCATTCTCAAGTTTGCTGAAATCTCTACTTCATCTTGTAACTTGAACTTTGTACACAAAAATGATAAAGCACATTTACCAGGCAGGAACTGCACTTTCAGACTCCCCATTAACTGTTGTTATCAATTCTGTGTGGCACAAATAATCTTTAGTCACCAGGCACTGCACTTATAGATTACCTGACAAATTAGAGGCAGAAGTTTGGATCGATGAAACTGCTAGACTGCCTCCAATCTGAAAAGTTCTATCTTCCTCGGGTAGCTCAAATATAGCCAAGATCGTTTCTGGTTGTCAGCCAGGGGAGGGGCAAGTTCTGAAAGTTTAGCTGCATATATAAGGTAAAATATGAGTAGAGATATTTTCAGAAAAGTACTTTCTTCCTAAAAACCTATACCCTACTAGTATTCAACCACTCCATTGGTAGCTTTTTTCCCTAGGGTTAGAGGATCCTTTACAAAGAAAAAACTTTTTTCGCTAAGAATCTTCGTTCATGCTCACCTTCAAGACCAATGTTGTAACACCCCGCCTAGATTAGGGCTGACGTGTTACACAATTCGGTAATCAGAGATAATTAATAACTTTAATTAAAACATAAATTCCATAGGTTTAAAAACAAAAATCCCCAAAATGACATAACGGTCTCAACTTTGAAATTATAAGTGTCTAAATTTATTGAATATAAGGTTTTATTAAACTCCTTGTTCCAACTCTAGCTTTTTATTATCACTCTTCACACATTTCCCCGATTTCCCTGAGTACCTGTTTAAGACATAATAAAAGAAAACAACAAAAAGAAATGGTTGAGCCAAAAATTGCCCAGTAACGGAGAAATAATAGTACTAACACATAAGTGATAGAAGCAATACACTAAACACTTTAACGATGCAAACAATACAATACGCTGAATGATCACTGATGAATACCATAAAGGTATATTAGAAATACCCATGCGAGCCACTAACAATAAACACTAACACTTTGTACATTAGTTGCAGTTCCAATGCACCATTATGTAGAGGGGATGTGGGCACTCACAACTATCCCACTACCACTAACACTAACACTTTCACTCCTAGGATTGATCCATACGCCTCTCAATAATCATTAAGTGCAATCACTTAGCACACAATACAATATATAGACGCCGTGGGCCTTTCGCACCGCCACAGATGGTGCACGTCAACTGTGCCTATGATGACGCCCTATGTCCCCATAGGTGGATATGCTCGGGTATTGAGGTCAATAAAACGATTCACTCAAGTCAAGGAAAATACACTAAGGATACACTAAGGCTATATCACATCTAGCCAATGATCAATAATAAATAATAAAAACTTGTGGGAACATGCGACAATGAGTAAAAAAAATGTAACCTATCGCATGAGTATTAAAGGCAATAATTCAATACGAGATGTGTAACAATAAATCATAGAACGGTGACGATGGATACTACAATATTATGAAGCGAGTAAACACTTTATGCTACGAGTGACGGACCGAATATCCATGAACTATGAGAATAGAAAACAATATTATGCTAAAAGCAAGAGACCACAAAATCCGTACCTTAATTTGCAAATAACAATAACCGTAGCTTCCAACTAATGTGACACTAGCGTCTCTCTTGAATAATATGGTGACCTAAAATATATGAGTTGGGATTAAAGTTGTGTTTCGAAACCGTTATGATTTGTTTATACTTTATACATATAATTATATATTGATAGGTATTGGTATAAAAGTACTTTATAAACTTGCCAAGATACGTAATTAATGGCCTTTTGTTTTACAATATACATATGGATCAATTATGATAAATTGTTTGGTTCAAAAGAACCCCTCTGCCTTTTTTTTTAAATTTAAAAGAACCCCTCTGCTTATTTTCATTCAATTGAGGTTCTAGACTTGAAGTCTAACCTACATTATTATTACTATCATTATTATTTAATTTAAAAGAAACATATTATTATGGTTAAACAATAAAAGAAAGAAACCCTCACAGTGTAACCATTATCATTCCAGTGAACCGAAAAAATGTTCAAAATCATGTTCAGTTCAAAACTCAATTTAGTTCTATATTTAATTGTTAATAATTATAAGTGATGTGATTAAGTGTGGACTCACTAAAAAAAAGAACTGAACTTGTTGACCAACATCAAAACGAACATACAACTTTCTTATCTTTTGCAAACATTTGTGTGTTATGTTCAGTTCCACCATTTTGATTGCCAAAAGGAAATTAATAGTTATAGATACGTTATTTTAGATAAATTAGGGACAGCAAAACAACTACAATTAGCAAGGGTTTAACTTTGTTACCTTGGTCGCCAAGCAAGATACGAAACAAATGGGCTGCGGCTTGATGACGAACGAACAATGCTAGTGCGTGATGGGGCTCGGAGTTTATTGGTTGTCGGTATGAGCGGGAGCGGCTGACAGAACCTAAGAGTGGTTCATGAAACGAAGTGGGTCAGTCTGAAGCTACTAAACGAAGGACAAACTGTAACACCCCGTGTTTCGAAAGTCAAAGTCAAAGTCAAAGTCAAGTTTGACTGTTTTGACTTCTTTGACTTATAGAGAACCTATTTACTTTATCACTTTAGCTGTATTATGTGGAGTACTTATTAATAATCGAGGTTTACTCGCTATCTATCGTATATTTATCGCATGGTTATCGCTTATCGCAATCGCACTCGCAACACGAACTTACGCGCTTTGGTTATTGTTTATGTGTGTGTGCCCTTTATGTGTTACTTGTGCATGTTTATTTATGTTATGTATGATGTGGTGATCAATCGAAACGCAATCGCAATCGAATCGCAAACACTAAACGTAAGATAAGTAGGATGATTGTATGTTAGATATAGTAGTTGGGATTAAAAGTAATTTGATAAGCAACTCTATCGCATCGCTCGCTCGAATCGCATCACAACGCATAACACGCGAATCGAAACGACAAAACTCGTCGCGCCGAACCATAGGGTCGAGTGGCAACCGATCGGATAGCCATCCGATTGAGCTGCCACCCGATCGGGCCGCCACCCGATCGGACCACCCTTTCTACTTTGGGAAATCCTATAAATACCCCCTTCATTACCACTTTGGGAAAGTATCAGCTCTCTCTTTCTCTCCACTCATTCCAGTCACCTTTTCTTCGATTTCGCACGATTCCGGTAAGATCTCAACCTAAATCTTGTACTTTCTTGATCTACACGCACTCCTACACCTTTCTATCTTTTGAATCTTAACTTTTAACCATGAAATCATCAAGATTCAAGGTGTTCTAGGATGATGTCATCATGATGTTCTTAGGAACTTCATGTTTTGGCTTCAATCCACCAAGAACAACCTAGATCTAATCGATTTCCACATAAATAAACAAAGATCTTACATAGATCTGGACATATTCACGATGAAAAGGATTGAAAGAGGGTTTTTCTAACTTTCTTTCAACTCTTTTACACTCAATGCCCTCAAAACCGATAGAATCGGACCTTGTTCTAACCTTCTACTCTTTCTTGGTGATGTGTTGGTTAAAGATCTGGATTCTACCTACGAGACCACCGATTTCAGGTTAACCAAGAACGACCGTCTTGAACCGGTTAGCTGGTTGAACTTGGGTGATTCCTGTTCGACCAGGTCTCTAGGGTCAAGATGGAGTTCTGTTGATTGGCACGTTGTCACACCGTCTCGATAAAACTACAAAACTACCAAAACAACCAAGGAAGAAGACGATCAGGTCGACCAGGTCGGAGTGTCGTCCGATCGGACTACTGTCCGAACGAATTACCACCCGATCGGACTGCACCTTGGGTCCCGCATCTAACTTTTCATTCGAACAACTGTGGTTTGAACAATGAACGAACTGCTGACCGATCGGATAGCCATCCGATCGGATTACTACTCGACCATGAGATGTTCTGACTTCAACACTTAAACAATTTTCAACATGTTCAATGCGCAAGAGTGCCACCCGATCAGATTGTCATTCGATCGAGTGACCGTCCTGCGGTGAACTTGTTCTCAACCTGAGAAGCCTCGCCAATCGGATTGCTGTCCGATCGAACTGTCGTTCAACCGACCGACCTGAAAGGTAGAGATGCTTCTCTGTTTTCAAAATGCTACAACGAAAACTTCAAAAGTCAAGCCATCATACACAAACACATCCATCCCAAACGAGGTAATAATCCACTCGCATGACCATCCGATCGGATGACCATTCGAATGGATTGTCACCCGCTCGACCAGCCGCCCGATCGGATAACCACCCGACCGGATTACTGTTCGACCCACTGACACGCTGTTTCGCTTACGCGTCACTTATCTTTATTGCTATCATTTTAATCAGGCTAAACTCGCTCTAAGCGCTCCCTTCAATCCATCATCGCTGTGAGTATACTCGAACCCTTTTTGCTTTACGCACTTTTGGGTGTTACATACGTTACTTATTCTGAATCACATCGAACACACTACGCAATACTTTAACGCTAACCTTTACCGCATGTTATACGTGACTAAATGAATGCTTGTTTGTTATGTTTACACATGGAATGCTGTCTACCTGCCTTAGCAACGGTAGTACTATTAGTTTGGACTCAGCACCTGTTCACTCAGGGGTTGTTAAGGACAATTAGTTACACGGCTCACAGTGGTGAGTGTGTATCGCGAACTGCCTTGGGAAGTCAACCCGCAGTCATTGGTATCGCTAGGTTCATATCGATAACTAACATGCCTCATTTCACTCTGTGTACGTGCTGGTTATGCGTAAACGATTTCAAACTTTATTATATCTATTAAACTTGTATGCTCACCTTTACACTATGTGTATTGACTTTTACTTTAACGTATGTAACAGGTGCTTAGGATGTTTACATGCCTTGCTTGCTGTGCAATTGAGGCTAGGAAAGACCTAGATCAACAATAAAGTGTCTCTACTAGAAATCTGAGTTGTTGGAACAGAACAATTTGACTAGATCATGTCTGTAATAATTATGTTATCTTTTATGACATGGTATGGGACATGTTGATTTAAATAATTGGTAATTATAGTTGTTATGGAAACTTCTGGACAATCTGTTTCACTCAGTGCCACGCCCCGATGTTTCCGCCATCGGTTGGGGTGTGACAGATTGGTATCAGAGCCACAACTATAGGGAATTAGGCAAGACTCGACCTAGTACGGGTCGATGTCCTAGAAACGACCTAGTCTATAGTTAGGTACTAACAGACCGACTTGTGCATAACCTTAGGGGTTTTGTACGAGCTTACTTGCTATCTCTCGCTATTCTCGCGCACGCTACACTATCGCTGCACACTATTATTTCAAAATGAACGAGTGATTAAGTCGGGAATAGGGGTGAAAACCGCAAACCCTCGACCAAATTACTTGTTCAGCCCGCATTCTTATCTATAAAACACAAGAATTTGCATTGAATCAGGAGTGAAATCCATACTTTAACGCAAGCTTTCGTCTCTATTTTTATCAAAAACAGGAACAAAGTTGTTAAGTCAGGGGTGAAACCAGAACCTTGACGACTTATTCCGCCCTATTTTGTTTTATAAAACTCTCACCAAAGTCTCGACAGACTCCAACGACTTGAAGTCACGCTGTAACCAGACGGATGCGTGCCCTTCGCCCAGATTCGAGGCAAGAGCACAGGCCTGAAGGTCAAAGTGTGTACTGAAGGTCCTTGTGAATAGTCGAATCACTTTGGGTAGTCAATGTCTACCAAGCCTGAGACAATCTACCTCTCGATTCTTATGAGTTTTGATTCTGAGTCCGCTACTGCTGACTCTGATATTTGTCGCTTTTATGAGTAAATTTTGTGTCTTTACGTGATTTTACCTGTTTATGTGTTTTGACTCTTGGTATTTATTCGCTTACGCTATCGCTTGATCGATACACACAGATCACACTGCACCTTTATCTCAAAACGCTGACAAATCGCTACTACATGAGGAACAACCTTACGCCACAATAATTGCTAAGCTACACACACTAATACTATACTACTCACTGTGTTATTCGCAATCGCTATTCTCGAACGCTTACGAACTGTGAATAATAGGTTTCTGTATTCTGACTGCATCTTGTGTTGTTATGCCTTTCCGTGCTTATGTGCTTTGTGCTTATGTGAATCTATGTTTATGTGCCTATGTGTTTCTATGATTATGTGAACACGTGTCTACATGAATATGTGCCTATGTGTCTAGATGTTACATGATTGTTTTCCTGAGCTTTATGACGAATCGCTAGACTATACTAGGGGTAATCGAAATTATGTTGAGTCCTGTGGCGATGTCTGTTGCAGACAATGTCGTCATCTGGATCTCACGCTACTCAAGCTACTCGCCGAAAGCAAGCAGATAAACGCCTCGCTGCCATGCTCACTAAACAGATGGCAAAAGTAGTTCCTCAGATCGTGAGTGAACTGTACGAGAACATGAGCAAATCGTCTGAAGAGTCAAGGACAGACTCGCCAAAGTCTGGGTTTAGCTTCAAGCAGTTTAAGGCATGCGGACCGAAAGAGTTCACTGGCGAAGATGGCCCTACAACTTTGTTTCAATGGTTTGACTCGATCGAGGTCACCCTACGTCAGAGTGGATGTCCTGACAATCTCCGCACTCTGAATGCTACCGGCGTCTTCCAGTCCCGCGCTATAGACTGGTGGACGGCCGAGAGGAATAAACGCGGAAACGACGCAGCTTATGGTCTGTCGTGGGATGAGTTGAAGGACGTTATGCTCGAAGAGTTCTGCCCTCCCCCACGAGCGCCAAAAGTTGGAGGACAAGTTTTGGCATGTTAAGCAAAAAGATGGTGAAAACTCTGCTCTCACTGCTCGCTTCAAGCAGCTCAGCATAATCTGTCCTGATCAAGTGAAGACTCCCGATATGACGATCAAGAAGTATATCCGCACTCTGCCGGATTGTGTTGCAGATTTTGTGCATGCTTCCAAGCCAGCGACGATCGAAGAAACTTACTTGATTGCCGCTAAAATCAACGACAAGCGAGTAAAAGCTGGTTTTTGGGATAAAGCTACGAAGAACCTGCATCAAGCTACAACCACCGCACCAACCGCTGAAACCACCGCCGCAACTCCTCAGTCTTCAAAGTCCTCACGTCGCAAGAGGAAGACCAACAACAGCAGCTCTAGCAACAAGAACTGTGCTGTCACTACCGCTGCTCCACTCCAAGCGGTACCAGCTCAGCAACAACAACACCGACAAGCTGCAGCACCAGTTACCTATGCGCCGCCTGCAAAGCATGCATATAATGGTCCCCACCCTGCCTGCCCGACATATACTTATCATCACCCGGTGGGTATCACCTGCAGATTTTGCGTACATTGCAATATGTATGGCCATTTCACCGCCAATTGTCGAACCGGCTCCCGCAACACCGCAGCTCCAGCTCCTGCTCAGCAAGCTCTTCTCACCGCCCCTCAGGGCCAACAAGCTCCTTCGGCACCCGCGGTCAATGCCAGAGTCTGCTTCGCGTGTGGCGATCCTAACCATTTCGCCAACATGTGCCCGAACAGGGTTGTGAAACAAGAGCCCCAGCAGCAGCAGCCTCAGCAACAACAACAAGCCGCTCGTGCTCGAACTTTCAACATCAACGTGCGCCAAGCCCAGGCTGACAACAACGTGGTCAATGGTACGTTCCTCGTGAATGGTATTTATGCTTCATGTTTGTTTGATACTGGTGTCGATAATAGTTTTGTATCGCTTGAGTTCGAAAAGCTCCTTAATCGTAAGCGCGCCCATCTCCCCTCGACGTTCGATGTCGAAATTTCCACCAGAAGAACCGTCGCCGTCAATTCTGTTCTACGTGATTGTACTCTTGAACTCAACAATCACATCTTTCCCATCGACCTTATCCCGATGCAACTCGGAAGTTTTGACGTCATAGTAGGCATGGACTTTCTACGCGAAAACCATGCTGAAGTTGTTTGCTTTGACAAGATGATTCGATTCTCACTTGCTAATGGTGACCAATTGTGTGTCTACGGTGAAGTCGCGTTAAAGAAGCTCCAACTCATGTCGTGTGTCCAGGCTAGCAAGTATCTCCGCAAGGAATACCAAGATTTCTTGGCTCACATCGTAGTAGCAGAGAAAAAGGAAGTTAAGGGAGTGAAGGATGTCCCCGTTGTTCGTGAGTTTCCAAACGTGTTTCCTGACGATCTCCCTGGATTGCCTCCGAGTCGTGATATTGACTTTCGTATCGACCTCATTCCTGGAGCCAACCCTGTTGCTAGAGCTCCTTACCGACTCGCACCATCCGAGATGCGCGAATTGTCGAGTTAGCTCTAGGAATTACTTGATAAAGGCTTCATTCGCCCTAGCACCTCTCCGTGGGGCGCTCCAGTCCTCTTCGTCAAAAAGAAGGATGGGTCTTTTCGGATGTGCATCGACTATAGGGAGTTGAATAAGCTAACGATCAAAAATCGCTATCCCCTGCCTCGTATTGACGATTTATTTGACCAGCTACAAGGTGCTACGTGTTTTTCTAAGATCGATCTACGTTCAGGCTACCACCAGTTACGCATCAAAAAGGAGGATATACCCAAAACCGCTTTTCGCACCTGATACGGCCATTATGAATTCGTTGTTATGCCTTTTGGTCTAACTAACGCACCCGCGGTTTTTATGGATCTGATGAATCGCGTGTGTAAACCTTTTCTCGACCGCTTCGTCATCGTGTTCATCGATGATATCCTGATCTATTCCAAATCGAAAACCAAACACGCGCAACATCTACGTTTGGTTCTCGAGCTATTTCAAGGGAATCGACTCTATGCCAAGTTCTCCAAGTGTGAATTTTGGCTGGAGGAGGTCCATTCCTCGGTCACATTGTAAATAGTCAAGGTATTCACGTCGACCCCACGAAGATCGAAGCTGTCAAGAGTTGGGTTACACCTAAGAACCCGACGGAAGTCCGTTCTTTTCTCGGACTGGCGGGCTATTACCGCCGATTCATCGAAGGATTCTCTAAAATCGCTGTGCCGCTCACTTCTCTCACGCACAAGGACAAGCCTTTTGTCTAGGGAACTGGACAAGAGACTGCCCTTCAAACCCTCAAGCATATGCTTTGCAATGCACCCGTTCTCACTCTACCCGACGGAAACGATGACTTTATAGTTTATTGTGATGCCTCAAACCTTGGTCTTGGTTGTGTTCTCATGCAACAAGACAAGGTTATCGCTTACGCGTCTCGACAGCTCAAGATCCACGAGAAGAATTACACGAACAACGATCTCGAGCTAGGTGCAGTTGTTTTTGCGTTGAAGATTTGGCGACACTACCTGTATGGTACCAAGTGTACGATCTTCACAGATGATAGGAGCCTACAACACATCCTCAGCCAGAAAGAACTTAATATGCGCCAACGCCGATGGGTTGAACTTCTCACGGATTGCGACTGTGAGATTCGTTATCACCCTGGCAAAGCAAATGTCGTTGCCGACGCTCTCAGCAGACGGAGCTATTTGCATAGCGCCCGTAATTTCCAAGCCCAATATGACCTCGAAACCCTTATCCGTGAAGCCCAACATGCATGTTTTACCGAACACACTTTGAGAAAGGAAAGGATTCACCACGATGGAGCCCCGCTAGTGAATAAGTCGAATGGGATTTTCCATTATCTGGATCGAATTTGGGTCCTTAAACGGACCGATTTGCGACAGATTTTGATGGACGAAGCCCACAAGTCTCGGTATTCTATTCATCTCGGTGCCGATAAAATGTACCAGGACCTTCGCTACTGGTGGCGGGGCATGAAAAGGGATATCGCTCTATACGTTGGGAAGTGCCTGACTTGCTCGAGAGTCAAGGCTGAACATCAAAGACCCTCTGGCTTGCTTGAGCAACCCCCAATCCCTATGTGGAAGTGGGAAAGCATAGCTATGGACTTTATAACGAAACTTCCGCGCACGCCATCAAGTCACGACAGCATCTGGGTTGTCGTTGACTGTTTGACTAAGTCTGCTCACTTTTTACCAATACGGGAAGACTATAAGGTAGAAAAATTAGCCCGAATCTACACCGATGAGATCATTTATCGACATGGGACACCTCGCGACATCATCTCTGGCCGTGATGCTCGGTTTACCTCGCGTCTTTGGCTTAATCTAAGTACCACTTTCCATCCCCAAACCGACGGTCAGACTGAAAGAACGATTCGTACCATTGAAGACATGCTCCATTCGTGTGTCATAGATTTCGGTGGTAATTGGGACGCATACTTACCTTTAGTCGAATTCTCGTACAATAACAGTTATCATGCCAGCATTCAAATGGCACCATTCGAGGCATTATATGGAAGAAGATGTTGATCGCCTATTGTATGGCACGAGATCGGGCACGAGATCGGGCACTCGCAATTAACCGGTCCTGAGCTATTGCAAGAAACGACTGACAAAATCCTCCAGATTCGAGACAATCTACTGAAAGCTGGAAGTCGTCAGAAAAGTTACGCCGATAGAAAACGCAAGCCCCTTGAATTTGACGTTGGTGACTATGTACTCCTAAAGGTTTCACCTTGGAAGGGTGTGATCCGATTCGGCAAGAAAGGAAAGCTCGCGCCTCGATACGTTGGACCTTTTAAGATTCTGGAAAGAATTGGCAAAGTGGCCTACAGACTCGAACTACCAGAGGAACTTAGCAACGTTCACCCGACTTTCCACGTCTCAAACCTCAGAAAGTGCCTAGCTGAGCATGATCTGCATGTTCCGTTAGAAGATCTACAAGTGAACGAAACATTACACTTCGTGGAAAAGCCTGTCGAGATCATGGATCGACAAACCAAGCAGCTCAGACGCTCACGCATTCCCATTGTGAAGGTTCGCTGGGAAGGCAAACGAGGCGCAGAGTTCACTTGGGAACTCGAAAGTGACATGAAGGCGAAGTACCCGCAGTTGTTTGTTACGGCTTCGGCCTAATTTCGCGACTAAATTCCCTTAAGAAGGGGAGGCTGTAACACCCCGTGTTTCGAAAGTCAAAGTCAAAGTCAAGTTTGACTATTTTGACTTCTTTGACTTATAGAGAACCTATTTACTTTATCACTTTAGCTGTATTATGTGGAGTACTTATTAATAATCTAGGTTTACTCGCTATCTATCGTATATTTATCGCATGGTAATCGCTTATCGCAATCGCGCTCGCAACTCGAACTTACGCGCTTTGGTTATTGTTTTATGTGTGTGTGCCCTTTACGTGTTACTTGTGCATGTTTATTTATGTTATGTATGATGTGGTGATCAATCAAAACGCAATCGCAACGCTATCGCAATCGAATCTCAAACACTAAACGTAAGATAAGTAGGATGATTGTATGTTAGATATAGTAGTTGGGATTAAAAGTAATTTGATAAGCAACGCTATCGCATCGCTCGCTCGAATCGCATCGCGACGCACAACACGCGAATCGAACGACAAAACTCGTCGTGCTGAACCATAGGATCGAGTGGCAACCGATCGGATAGCCATCCGATCGAGCTGCCACCCGATCGGGCTGCCACCCGATCGGACCACCCTTTCTACTTTGGGAAATAATATAAATACCCCCTTCATTACCACTTCGGGAAAGTATTAGCTCTCTCTTCTCTCCACTCGTTCCAGTCACCTTTTCTTCGATTTCTCACGATTCCGGTAAGATCTCAACCTAAATCTTGTACTTTCTTGATCTACACGCACTCCTACACCTTTCTATCTTTTTAATCTTAACTTTTAACCATGAAATCATCAAGATTCAAGGTGTTCTAGGATGATGTCATCATGGTGTTCTTAGGAACTTCATGTTTTGGCTTCAATCCACCAAGAACAACCTAGATCTAACCGATTTCCACATAAATAAACAAAGATCTTTCATAGATCTGGACATATTCATGATGAAAAGGATTGAAAGAGGGTTTTTCTAACTTTCTTTCAACTCTTTTACACTCAATGCCCTCCAAACCGATAGAATCGGACCTTGTTCTAACCTTGTTCTAACCTTCTACTCTTTCTTGGTGATATGTTGGTTCAAGATCTGGATTCTACCTACGAGACCACTGATTTTAGGTTAACCAAGGACGACCGTCTTGAACCTGTTAGCTGGTTGAACTTGGGTGATTCCTGTTCGACCAGGTCTCTAGGGTCAAGATGGGGTTATGTTGATTGGCACGTTGTCACACCATCTCGATAAAACTACAAAACTACCAAAACAACCAAGGAAGAAGACGATCGGGTCAACCAGGTCGGACTGCACCTTGGGTCCCACATCTAACTTTTCATTCGAACAACTGAGGTTTGAACAATGAACGAACTACTGACCGATCAGATAGCCATCCGATTGGATTGCTACTCGACCATGAGATGTTCTGACTTCAACACTTAAACAATTTTCAACATGTTCAAAGCGCAAGAGTGCCACCCGATCGGATTGTCATCCGATCGAGTGACCGTCCTGCGGTGAACTTGTTCTCAACCTGCGAAGCCTCGCCAATCAGATTGCTGTACGATCGAACTGTCGTTCGACCGACCGACCTGAAAGGTAGAGATGCTTCTCTGTTTTTAAAATGCTACAACGAAAACTTCAAAAGTCAAGCCACCATACACAAACACATCCATCCCAAACAAGGTAACAATCCATTCGCATGGCCATCCGATCGGATGACCATGCGAACGGATTGTCACCCGCTCGATCGGCCACCCGATCGGATAACCACCCGACCGGATTTGTAATAACCATAAATTTAAAAATCATTATTCTATAAATAAAAGAATAATAATAAAGAATAATAAACTAAACATTTATCTTATGATCCATCCTTCTGAATATCAACCAAAACTATTATTATTATTTATAAATTATCCAATAGGAAACCCTAATTAAGACACCCCAAGTGATTCTGCAGAAACCCTAAGATTTCCAGAACAATCAGAATCAGGATCAGGGCCCCTAAAACTCAGGGGGGGGGGGTAAACCCTAGTTGGTATTATCTTAACAGTTTTACGTGTATTGTGAATTTTAACGCAAGACCAACTCAGCTAAGCTACCTGGACACGTACCTACCCTACCCTAAAATGTTACCCCTCGCGCCACGCGACAGGGACCATTTTTCAGCTATATATAGTCGGTTGTGGGACTTGATTCTGGGCACAAAAACGACGAAGAAACTCAAAATACACGCTGAGATATCGTCCAAATACTCTCAAAACTCACACGAATCACTAATTAGTATAGCGAGGTGCTGCAGAATAGGGTAATAAATTGATCACCACTACGATTCAATGTCCGATTGATTGAAATCAATCCAATAGATGTTTAAGTGCTGCTCAAATTTGGGTTATGCTTTGTCATTAGTCGTGATTCCGATGGATGTTTAAGTAATTTCACTTTGTCATTAGTTGTGATTCCGATGGATGTTTAAGTGTTTACACTTTGTCATTCATTGTGAATCCGATGGATGTTTAAGTGATTTTACTTTGTCATTAATTGTGAATCCGATGGATGTTTAAGTATCGCACTTTGTCATTTGTTGTGAGGATTTTAATCTCGTGAGTTATCATAAATGCTGTATTAAGTTACTAACCTAGTCTGTGTGCATGTTATTTAAATTAGGTTAAAAGACTAATCAGTAGTCTAAACTCTGCCCGTATAAACCTGAAATATTATCACAAGGTAGCATTACTTTGGAATTTTTAAGGTACGGATCTTTACCCCAATCCTTATTGCTTCATATTCAAATTGTTAAAACCATTGAATTATTATATCTTTTAAAACTCCTCACGTCTTTGATTATCGATTCATTTGACAGTCCGTTGAATTCTTATTCTAATCCTAACA
The DNA here is from genome assembly GCA_030545235.1 of Helianthus tuberosus. Taxonomy (NCBI): domain Eukaryota; kingdom Viridiplantae; phylum Streptophyta; class Magnoliopsida; order Asterales; family Asteraceae; genus Helianthus; species Helianthus tuberosus. The sequence goes on along the minus strand of CM060434.1, from coordinate 67,537,839 downwards.
TTGGATTTAGCTTTCATGTCATGCGATAGTATTATGTTAGTTGTACTCATTATCGCATGTTCCAATATATGTTACGTCTTGTTATGAAAATATTTTGATAAGTTATGTGAATAAGACCATTTGTACTCTGATACCCTGAGTGTCGCTTCTCGTGGAGTGTCCCACGGGCATGTTGTTGCGGCATCGACATCATGTGCTCCATCCGTGACGGAGAGATCAGTTCACGGCGTCCCTAGGTACAAGTGAGGTACAAAGCTACTAGGAGGCGTATGGATCGATCCTAGTATTTAAGTTAAGGAGGTGGATATCGGGTATGCCAACTCGCCATCTCGTGTGATAATTATGCAGGAGTAGCTACCTGTGTATTGTCACGTTTTGAGTTTGGCTCATGGGTACATCTGTATGATATGATTATGAAATTACGTTACTTGCATCATATGATTTTAACATAAAGTTTCATCCGAATAACATTTCTTATAAAGCGTTACTTGTTATTTGAGCCTATTATTCCGTACTGGGCATTTGGCTCATTCTGTAAATTTTTGTATGTACCGGTTCATAGGTTACTTCAGGAGGTGTAAAGAGAGAAGAATAAAGCTTAGGAATAAATCTGAAGATGTTAGTCGAATGTCTCCGCTTGTATATTAACTTAAGTTTAGTAGTCGTGTGGTTGTATCCTTGTCAAATAAATAAATGGAATTATGACTTTTGTTTATGATATTGTTATTGTGACACGTCAGCCCTTCCGGGTTGGGGTGTTACAGCTATGGTATCAGAGCAAAGGCTCTTTCCTGTAGAAAACTTGAAGATAGTAATTAAAACCTGTGAGGAATGGGTAGATATCTATGATAGGATTCAACTTGGTCTCATATGTTTTCTTTTCTAATTCCTACGTCTATTCTTATAGATGCCTCCTCGTCGTCCGCTACGTAGGAGTACTCGTACTAACCATGTACGTAACAACACTTCTTCGAATGAGACTCCAGTTGATCCAAACGTAATTAATGCTATCAACCATGCTGTTGCCGGGTTGCTTCCAAACCTTGTTGCTCAAACAGCTGAGGCCGTTATTCAACAAACTCGTCATCCAGAACGTAATAACACGAATCCAGTCTCTGGTGGAGAAATTCGTGAGAATGCCACGAACCATACTACTTATAGTATAGACATATGGATCGCTAAATTTCAAAAACAAAAGCCGAAATCCTTTAGTCACGCTACTAATCCAGTCGAAGCAAGAAACTGGATAGCTCATGTTGAAAAGATCTTCGGAGTTCTTGGAGTTCCGGAGCAATACAAAGTTAGATTGGCTACCTACAAACTTGAAGATGACGCACAAACTTGGTGGGAAGGATATAAGCAAGTCAAAGGAGGGGATGATTTTGACGCTAATCTTTTATGGGTCGACTTTTGTAACATCTTTTACGACAAGGATTTTTCTACCGCTGATAAAGAAGCCTATATCAGGGAGTACGCTGTGATTCGACAGGGGAGTGATGAACCAGCCTCTGAGTTCATGACTCGATTTTCAAGGTTGGCTAGTATTGTAGGAGACGTTGCAGGATCAGCAGAAGTCCAGGCAGAGAAATGCAAGTGGGCAGTCAATGATCGAATTCGGAAGTCGATCATGTACATGAAATTTAAGGATATCACCGAAGTTGCCGATGCAGTCAAAACTTTCGAGTTCGAGAGAAAAGAATTTTTATCTCGAACTGAGGATAATAAGAAAAGAATCAGAGAAGGACAATTGAAGCAGGCAATCGGCCAATCATCCACTACGCCACAGCATCAAGACCGCAAAGTGCAAGGAAATCCAAACTCTGGAAATCAGGCACGCCCATGGCAACCTAGACCGCAAAACCCGAGGCCTGCTCAAAACCAGATTCAGTTGTATGCAGAACCTATTAGAGCTCAACCACTGAATCAACATGTAAACCCAAATCAGATTACATACCCTCTATGCAATACTTGTGGTAAGAGACATCAAGGCGTATGTCACCGGGGTACAGGAGCATGCTTTAGATGTGGCCAAACTGGACACATGATCAAGGAGTGTTCTAAGAAAGACACTAAGAAGAATAACCAACCAAATGTTGCACCACCCAATGTTGGAGGAAGAGTTTTCGCACTTTCGGCTACTGACGCTGCTAATGCCCCAGGTACTGTATCTGGAAACCTTCAGCTTGGTGAACGTAGTATGTATGTGTTATTCGATACAGGAGCGACCCATTCTTTAGTATCCTACTCGTTTACTAAATACCTTCCGATAAGACCAACCCTCTTAAATCATACTTTAATCATTTCCACTCCCATGGAAAATTCATCCGTAATCACTTACGTATATAAAGATTGTCCGATCCGTATTGAATCTATTGTGTGTAAGGCAGACCTATTTCCAATACATATGTGTGACTTTGATGTTATTCTAGGGATAGATTGGTTGTCTCGACATCGCGTAACTATAGATTGTCATTTCCGCCGTGTTATTTTCGGTGATCTTCATCATCCTGATATTATATATCAGGGAACTCAAGCTCATAAATCTCTTAAAATTATTTTCACGTTCAAAGCTCGAAAATTCATATCAAACGGTTGTGCTGGATTCCTAGCATCGGTTAAGGATACTTCTGCTAGTATTAATAGTATCGATAGCCATCCTGTTATCCGTGAATATCCTGATATATTTCCGGATGAACTACCGGGATTACCACCCGACCGTCAGGTAGAATTCACCATCGACTTGATCCCTGGTGCCGAACCTATTTCTAAAGCTCCATACCGTATGGCCCCGATGGAACTGAAGGAGTTGAAGGAACAATTGCAAGAATTGTTAGATCTAGGATTCATAAGACCCAGTGTTTCACCTTGGGGTGCTCCGGTCTTATTTGTGAAGAAGAAAGATGGTAGTATGCGTTTATGTATTGACTACCGAGAGCTGAACAAGATTACTATTCATAATCAGTATCCTCTGCCTCGCATTGATGATCTCTTTGATCAACTTCAGGGGGCTCAGTTCTTCTCGAAAATTGACCTGAGGTCCGGGTACCATCAGCTAAAGATTAAGAATGATGATGTTCCCAAGACCGCTTTTCGTACTCGTTATGGTCATTACGAATTCTTGGTTATGCCCTTTGGACTAACTAACGCACCCGCAGTCTTCATGGATTTGATGAATCGCGTATTTCACAAATTCCTAGACAAATTCGTTATTGTCTTTATTGATGACATTTTGGTGTATTCTAAAAGTCGTGAAGAGCATGAAGCACATTTACATGCAGTACTTGGAACCTTGCGGCATGAGAAGTTGTACGCGAAGTTTTCCAAATGTGACTTTTGGCTTAGCCAAGTGGCATTTCTAGGTCATGTCATATCAGCAGAGGGAATTATGGTAGACCCAACAAAGGTTGAAGCTATTACAAAATGGCCAAGACCCACTTCTGTTACCGAAATACGAAGTTTCTTGGGTCTTGCTGGCTATTACCGAAGATTTGTTGAAAGATTTTCGGTCATTGCTTTACCACTCACAAAACTCCTAAGAAAAGGGGTGAAGTACTCATCGAATGAGGAACAAGAGAAAAGCTTTGAAGAATTGAAGAAAAGACTCGTATCCTCCCCGATACTCGCTCTCCCTTCTGGATCAGGAGGTTACCAAGTCTATAGTGATGCCTCAAAGAAAGGATTAGGTTGTGTGCTAATGCAACATGGGAAGGTTATCGCTTATGCCTCCCGTCAGTTAAAGCCTTATGAAGTTAACTACCCTACACATGATTTAGAACTAGCCGCAGTCGTCTTTGCACTTAAGATTTGGCGACACTATCTGTATGGTGAGAGTTGTGACATCTTTACCGACCACAAGAGCCTCAAGTACATATTCACCCAGAAAGAGCTAAATATGAGGCAAAGAAGATGGTTAGAACTTTTAAAAGATTACGACGCAAATATTCAATACCATCCAGGCAAAGCCAATGTTGTAGCTGATGCGTTGAGCCGAAAGAATTTCGGGACTATATCTTGCTTACAAATTCAGCCTCGTATTAGGAGGGATCTCGAAAGGATGAACATTTGGCTTCAGGTTAGTAAATCTGATGGATATCTAGCTAGAATGCAGAATGAACCCGACCTCATATCACGGATCAAAGATGCACAAAAGCAAGATGGAGAAATTTGGGCAATTGTGCAAAATCTTGAGGTGGGTAAGCAATCTGAATTTCGTATAGACCATCATGGGGTGATTTGGTGCGGTAAAAGACTTTGTGTACCCGATGACTCCACCCTTCGTGAGTCATTGCTAGCCGAAGCTCACAGCTCACCATTTTCAATTCACCCAGGATCTACAAAGATGTATCGAGACTTAAGACAGAACTTCTGGTGGAATGGCATGAAGGAAGACGTTGCTCGATACGTAAGTAAATGCCTCACTTGCCAACAAGTGAAAATTGAACACAAACGAGCAAGTGGTCTGTTGCAGCCATTGGATATTCCCATATGGAAGTGGGATGAGATCACAATGGATTTTGTTACCGGTTTGCCTAAGACATTCAAGAAGAATGATGTTGTATGGGTTGTTGTCGATAGATTGTCGAAGTCAGCACATTTTCTACCGATTCAGCAAGGATTTTCGGTTAATAAGTTATCCGAAATATTTCTTCAAGAAATTATTCGACTACATGGCACACCATCTTCCATTGTTTCCGATAGAGACCCACGTTTCACCTCACGATTTTGGAAAGGTTTTCAGGCAGCTTGGGGTACACGACTGAAGTTTAGTACGGCTTTCCATCCACAAACAGATGGGCAGTCGGAACGCACGATTCAGACCTTGGAAGACATGCTCCGAGCATGTGCACTTGAATGGTCTGGAAACTGGGATGAATATCTATGCCTTGTTGAGTTCGCTTACAACAATAGTTGGCAAGCAAGTATTGGCATGGCACCTTTTGAGCTTTTATACGGTCGAAAATGTCGCGCACCGATCTGCTGGGATGAAGTTGGAGAAAAGATTATTGAAGGGCCAGAACTAGTTCAGATTACAAACGAAAAAGTCACTATGGCACGAGAAAAACTGAAAGAAGCTCAGAGCAGACAAAAGAGCTATGCAGATCAAGATAGACGACCACTCGAATTTAAAATTGGTGACCACGTATTCTTAAAGGTATCACCTTGGCGTGGCGTTCGTAGATTTGGAATTAAAGGAAAGCTTAGTCCTCGTTTCATAGGTCCGTTTGAAATCCTTGAAAGAATTGGAGAAGTATCATATCGACTAGCTCTACCACCTCATCTCTCGCACGTTCATAACGTTTTTCATGTTTCCTCGTTAAGAGGATATAATTATCATCCACTCCATGTCATTAGTTATCCGTTACTTACAATTCGCGAAGATTTGTCCTACGAAGAGGAACCAGAAGCCATCTTAGATCGACAAGAAAGGGTTATGCGTAGGAAAGTAATTCCGTTTGTTAAAATCCTCTGGAAAAATCACTCTGAACGCGAAGCAACATGGGAATCTGAAGAATCAATTCGCTCTCTATACCCTAATCTATTCTAGCAGTAGAATTTTAGTCGAGGTAACGGTAAATCTTGCTCTTTGATATATGTTCATTTGTTTCTGTTTATCTTATGTGAATATATCTTAGTTATGATTAAGCATGTTTATGTAGGAGATATCAGTACCAATAGTCACTCTTGTTCTCTGTAAATCTAAGTTGATTTTCTGCATGATTAAATATGTTATTAAGATACGCAGTGGAAGAACCATTAGGACATGATGGTAAGGTAATTAACAATTATGGTCATGAACTTAATTATGAATTTCAGATACACATGTGTGTTTAGGATATTCTTATTATATAAGTTAGTAACTCTGCTATGAAATTTCCGTTTCCGTTACTTATGCGATATGTTATATTCTTATTTGAAAATTTTCGAGGACGAAATTTCTTTTAAGGGGGTAATAGTTGTAATAACCATAAATTTAAAAATCATTATTCTAGAAATAAAAGAATAATAATAAAGAATAATAAACTAAACATTTATCTTATGATCCATCCTTCTGAATATCAACCAAAACTATTATTATTATTTATAAATTATCCAATAGGAAACCCTAATTAAGACACCCCAAGTGATTCTGCAGAAACCCTAAGATTTCCAGAACAATCAGAATCAGGATCAGGGCCCCTAAAACTCAGGGGGGGGGGGGTAAACCCTAGTTGGTATTATCTTAACAGTTTTACATGTATTGTGAATTTTAACGCAAGACCAACTCAGCTAAGCTACCTGGACACGTACCTACCCTACCCTAAAATGTTACCCCTCGCGCCACGCGACAGGGACCATTTTTCAGCTATATATAGTCGGTTGTGGGACTTGATTCTGGGCACAAAAACGACGAAGAAACTCAAAATACACGCTGAGATATCGTCCAAATACTCTCAAAACACACACGAATCACTAATTAGTATAGCGAGGTGCTGCAGAATAGGGTAATAACTCGATCACTACTACGATTCATTGTCCGATTGATTGAAATCAATCCAATAGATGTTTAAGTGCTGCTCAAATTTGGGTTATGCTTTGTCATTAGTCGTGATTCCGATGGATGTTTAAGTAATTTCACTTTGTCATTAGTTGTGATTCCGATGGATGTTTAAGTGTTTACACTTTGTCATTCATTGTGAATCCGATGGATGTTTAAGTGATTTCACTTTGTCATTAATTGTGAATCCGATGGATGTTTAAGTATCGCACTTTGTCATTTGTTGTGAGGATTTTAATCTCGTGAGTTATCGTAAATGCTGTATTAAGTTACTAACCTAGTCTGTGTGCATGTTATTTAAATTAGGTTAAAAGACTAATCAGTAGTCTAAACTCTGCCCGTATAAACCTGAAATATTATCACAAGGTAGCATTACTTTGGAATTTTTAAGGTACGGATCTTTACCCCAATCCTTATTGCTTCATATTCAAATTGTTAAAACCATTGAATTATTATATCTTTTAAAACTCCTCACGTCTTTGATTATCGATTCATTTGACAGTCCGTTGAATTCTTATTCTAATCCTAATATTGGATTTAGCTTTCATGTCATGCGATAGTATTATGTTAGTTGTACTCATTATCGCATGTTCCAATATATGTTACGTCTTGTTATGAAAATATTTTGATAAGTTATGTGAATAAGACCATTTGTACTCTGATACCCTGAGTGTCGCTTCTCGTGGAGTGTCCCACGGGCATGTTGTTGCGGCATCGACATCATGTGCTCCATCCGTGACGGAGAGATCAGTTCACGGCGTCCCTAGGTACAAGTGAGGTACAAAGCTACTAGGAGGCGTATGGATCGATCCTAGTATTTAAGTTAAGGAGGTGGATATCAGGTATGCCAACTCGCCATCTCGTGTGATAATTATGCAGGAGTAGCTACCTATGTATTGTCACGTTTTAAGTTTGGCTCATGGGTACATCCGTATGATATGATTATGAAATTACGTTACTTGCATCATATCATTTTAACATAAAGTTTCATCCGAATAACATTTCTTATAAAGCGTTACTTGTTATTTGAGCCTATTATTCCGTACTGGGCATTTGGCTCATTCCGTAAATTTTTGTATGTACCGGTTCATAGGTTACTTCAGGAGGTGTAAAGAGAGAAGAATAAAGCTTAGGAATAAATCTGAAGATGTTAGTCGAATGTCTCCGTTTGTATATTAACTTAAGTTTAGTAGTCGTGTGGTTGTATCCTTGTCAAATAAATAAATGGAATTATGACTTTTGTTTATGATATTGTTATTGTGACACGTCAGCCCTTCCGGGTTGGGGTGTTACAGGATTGCTGTTCGACCCACTGACACGCTGTTTCGCTTACGCGTCACTTATCTTTATTGCTATCATTTTAATCAGGCTAAACTCGCTCTAAGCGCTCCCTTCAATCCATCATCGCTGTGAGTATACTCGAACCCTTTTTGCTTTACGCACTTTTGGGTGTTACATACGTTACTTATTCTAAATCACATCGAACACACTACGCAATACTTTAACGCTAACCGTTACCGCATGTTATACGTGACTAAATGAATGCTTGTTTGTTATGTTTACACATGGAATGTTGTCTACCGGCCTTAGCAACGGTAGTACTATTAGTTTGGACTCAGCACCTGTTCACTCAGGGGTTGTTAAGGACAATTAGTTACACGGCTCACAGTGGTGAGTGTGTATCGCGAACTGCCTTGGGCAGTCAACCCGCAGTCATTGGTATCGATATGTTCATATCGATAACTAACATGCCTCATTTCACTCTGTGTACGTGCTGGTTATGCGTAAACGATTTCAAACTTTATTATATCTATTAAACTTGTATGCTCACCTTTACACTATGTGTATTGACTTTTACTTTAACGTATGTAACAGGTGCTTAGGATGTTTACATGCCTTGCTTGCTGTGAAATCGAGGCTAGGAAAGACCTAGATCAACAAAAAAGTGTCTGTACTAGAAATCTGAGTTGTCGGAACAGAACAATTTGACTAGATCTTGTTTGTAATAATTATGTTATCTTTTATGACATGGTATGTGACATGTTGCTTTAAATAATTGGTAATTATAGTTGTTATGGAAACTTTCTGGACAATCTGTTTCGCTCAGTGCCACGCCCCGATGTTTCCGCCATCGGTTGGGGTGTGACACAAACAAATCAGTAATGAAGCTTACCATAAAGTCGATCAACGTGGTGGTGGTGCTTAACAGATTTGTTACAACTCCAACAAATTGCAAGCGAGATGGACCGGCGAGATAGTTTCGAACCGGTGGTCGGCTGCGTTGTTTTTGTCAGCGCACTTGAAGGTTTACAGAAGGGATGAATGAAGATGAGGGACCAAATTTTGAAAGGGTGTTGTAAGGAAGGAAACGGCTTGAATGATATCAATTAATAGGAATATTTAATCGTTGGAAAGGATGCGAAATCCCTCAATTTATGTCTATGAAATTTTAGAAAGAATGAAGGCCGCTCATAATAGATCGGAAGTTTTGAAAAAATAACAAATTATGATTCAATGATTGAAAATAAAAAGGAATGCCGCGTTATTTTGAATCAAGATTAGGAAAGGTGATGACAATGGTGGCTTGAGTCCTTCCATATATTTTGTTTCATTCAATTTTGTTTAAAAAAATATTTTTCTATAATTCGGTCATTTTGGAGCAATCCTTTTCTTTTGCAATACAAACTATTTTAATTTCATTTAAGTTTAAGATATAGATGGTTATGCATTTATATATACTATATGTTATGACATGTTTTTTTTTCTTTAATTCTATTGTAATAATTATATTTTAACTATCAAGATTTTAGATGTACAAATATGGACCAACGTTCGAAATACTAATTATCCGACATAGTAATATGTCATACTACTTATGACATTTATTTCATTAGGGTTTTAGGATTTTTTTTCCAAAGTTTCGTATATTACAATTCTACCTCCCTTAAAAGAAATTTCGTCCTCGAAACTAACGTTATATTACATTACACTACACAGTACGGATATTTCAACTCCCTACCCCTTAAAAATAATTTCGTCCGCGAAATTAGCAATGACGAATATGGTATACTATTCATGTTACACATTAACGATGCGAATAACGATAATGAAGTTGCAAACACAATTGGCAAAAAAGTCGAAAAGACACACAAGTGAGTTTGATACACAAAAATTTAACCATTAGGAACACTAACCTTAGGTTTCGAATAGATATGGATATTGAGAACGGATCGCTTCCTCCGATTCCCAAATGGCTTCACGTTCTGGATGATTTTTCCATAAGATTTTGATGAACGGAAAAGATTTCTTACGCATCACGCGTTCTTGTCGGTCCAAGATAGCCTCTGGTTCCTCTTCGTATGATAAGTCCTCACGGATCTCGTGTAGAGAATTGTTCACAACATGGAGTGGATGATAATTATACCCGCGTAACAGTGAAATATGGAACACATTATACACGTGAGACAATTGTGGTGGTAGAGCTAACCGATAAGAAACTTCGCCAACTCGTTCCAAAATCTCAAAAGGTCCAATAAAGCGAGGACTCAGTTTTCCCTTTATACCAAAACGCCGGACACCTCTACATGGTGAGACTTTCAAGAATACTTTTTCACCAACATTAAATTCCAAAGCTCTTCGATGGCGATCAGCATAACTCTTCTGTCTACTCTGGGCTTCCTTAAGTTTCTCACGAGCAATAGCAACCTTTTCATTCGTGATTTGTACCAATTCAGGACCCTCAATGATCTTTTCTCCAACCTCGTCCCAACATGTGGGAGCTCGACATTTACGCCCGTATAACAATTCAAAAGGTGCCATGTCAATGCTAGCTTGCCAACTATTATTGTGGGCAAACTCCACCAAGCACAAGTATTCATCCCAGTTTCCCGTCCACTCAAGTGCACATGATCTAAGCATATCCTCCAAAGTCTGAATAGCACGTTCAGATTGTCCATCAGTTTGCGGATGGAAAGCAGTGCTGAATCGTATCTTTGTATCCCAAGCATTTTGGAAACCTTTCCAGAACCGTGATGTGAAACGTGGATCTCTATCACACACTATAGATGACGGAGTACCATGCAATCGAACAATCTCATGAAGGAATATCTCTGATAGCTTACTCACCAAGTACCCTTTACGAATGGGCAAGAAATGAGCAGACTTTGTAAGTCTATCTACCACAACCCAAATAGCATCATTCTTCATACGGGTTCTTGGTAGACCAGTTACAAAGTCCATAGAAATATCATCCCACTTCCTTACAGGAATATCTAAAGACTGTAATAATCCACTAGCCTGTTGATGTTCAATCTTCACTTGCTGACAAATCAAACACTGGCTCACATGTCTAGCTACATCTTCTTTCATACCACTCCACCAAAAATGTTGCCTCAAATCCCTATACATCTTGGTGGATCCAGGGTGTATAGAATATGGTGAACTGTGTGCCTCAGTCAGTAATGATTCACGAAGAGAGGAATCATCTAGCACACATAAACGCTTCCCACACCATATTGTTCCATGTTCATCCACTTGAAATTCAGATTGTTTTCCTACTCCCATATTTTGTAACACCGCCCAAAGCTCACCATCTTCTTTTTGAGCTTCCTTTATCTGAGTGATGAGGTTTGGTTTAATCTTCAGTCTAGCCAAATAACCACCAGACTCACCAACCTGTATACCAATCTCCATGCGTCTCAAGTCTGATTGAATTTGAGGCTGAACAGTCACGCATGCCAAACCCCCAGAATTATTCCTACTCAATGCATCTGCAACAACATTTGCTTTACCAGGGTGGTACTGAATGTTGGCATCACAATCCTTGAGTAGCTCTAACCATCTCCTCTGCCTCATGTTAAGCTCCTTCTAAGTGAAAATATACTTGAGGCTCTTATGGTCGGTGAATATGTTACATGTCTCCCCATACAAATAATGCCTCCAAATCTTAAGTGCAAAGACAAATGCCGCTAACTCAAGATCATGTGTAGGTTAATTCACCTAGTAGGGTTTAAGTTGACGCGAGGCATAAGAAATAACCTTTCCATGCTGCATGAGAACACAACCAAGCCCTTTCTTCGATGCATCACTGTATATATCGAATCCGCCTGTGCCAGAAGGTAGAGTAAGAATAGGAGCGGATACTAGATTCTGCTTCAATGCCTCAAAAATCTTTTCTCGATCGTCGTTCCAAGTAAATTTTACCCCTTTCCTCAAGAGTTGAGTGAGAGGTAAGGCCAAAATAGAAAATCCCTCTACGAAACATCGATAATAACCCGCTAGACCAAGAAAACTTCAGACTTCAGTAACTGAAGTTGGTCTGGGCCATTTAGTGATAGCTTCCACCTTTGATGGATCCATTGTGATACCTTCCGCTATACAATGTGGCCTAGAAATACCACTTGTTCAACCCAAAAGTCGCACTTAGAAAATTTTACGTATAACTTCTCCTGGCGTAAAGTTCCTAGAACAGTGCGAAGATAGTCCTCATGCTCTACTCTACTTCTAGAAAACACCAAGATGTCATCGATGAATACAATCACGAACCGATCCAAGTACTCATGAAATACTCGGTTCATAAGATCCATGAAAACAGCAGGAGCATTTGTCAAACCAAAAGGCATGACGAGAAACTCATAGTGACCATACCGGGTACGAAATGCTGTCTTATGAACATCTTGATCTCGGACCCTCAACTGATGGTACCCTGATCTAAGATCAATCTTTGAGAAAAACTTCGCTCCTTGGAGTTGGTCAAAAAGGTCATCGATACGCGGTAAGGGGTAGCGATTACGAATGGTGATCTTATTCAACTCCCTGTAGTCGATGCATAAACGCATGCTACCATCCTTCTTTTTCACAAACAAAACCGGTGCTCCCCAAGGTGAAACACTAGGTCTAATGAATCCAAGTTCCAAAAGTTCTTGCAGCCGTTCTTTCAATTCTTTCAACTCCAATGGGGCCATACGATAGGGTGCTTTAGAAATAGGTTCCGCTCTGGGAATCAAATCAATAGTGAACTCTACTTCCCGTTCAGGTGGTATCCCTGCCAATTCTTCTGGAAAGACATCAGAGAAGTCTCGAACAATAGGAACGTCTTCGACACATGGTGTATCCACTGAGGTATCTTTAATAGCAACTAAGAATCCCTCGCATCCATGGGATATAAGTTTTTGAGCTTTAAGAGCAGAGATGATTTTAATGGATTTTCGAGGTTTAGATCCTTGATAAATACATTCAGGATTCAGAATATCACCAAAAATGACTCGTTTGGAGCGACAGTCAATGGTAGCTCGATGCGTGGATAACCAATCCATGCCTAGTATGACATCAAAATCTCCCATTTGCATGGGATAAAGATTCGCTATACGAATAACATTTCCGAACACAAGCGGGCAATCTTTATAGATGTGAGTAATAATCGAAGAATTTCCCATTGGTGTAGAAATAACTAAAGCTTGATACAATGTAGAAGGTGAAATTTTGAGGTGTCTGGCAATTAGTTGTGAGACTATCGAGTGGGTTGCCCCAGTATCAAATAACACATACAATTCATGCTCACCCAAATAAATACTACCCGAAACGGTACCTAGTGAATAGATAAACAATAAGACACAAACGATTGTATAAAAACCATAAACAACTAAGCAAGCAAAATAATAATACTAAAAGGAACATTTATTAGAGACGGTACCTGGAGCATTAGCAGCTTCCCCTGCAGTCAAAGAGAAAACACGCCCTCCAGTAGTAGGTGGCACAGTAGCTCCCCTAGTGGTATCAGTTGGTCGGTTACCAGCCTTTGGGCACTCATTAATCTTATTCCCCATATCTCCACACTTAAGACAAGCCCCAGTAAGTCGACGAAAAATGCCTGGGTGACGCTTGTTGCAATGGTTACACACTGGAGGCTGGGTAGGGTTCGAGTTACCTTTAAGGTTTACGGGTTGAGCTTGGGTTGGTGGCTGGTAGGGTTTGATCTGACCCTGATTTTGGTTCCTTCCATGCCATGGTCTAGTATTCCTCCCCGATGACCTATTCCCCATATTGTTTTGACTATTTCGAGTAGGTGCTTGAGGCGACTCACTAGTGAACGGAGTGCGATACTCGTCTCTGTTTCTCTTCCTACTATTATTGGAACCACCCAAAAATTCTTTGTTCTCCATATCAACCTTTTTGGCAGCCTTAGCGACCTCTGCAATAGTGGGGAACGTTGACTGGATGATTGATCTACGAATCCGATCACAAACTGCCCATTGATATTTCTCTGCTTGTTCCGCTGGTGTTCAAGCAGCTGATCCAAGAAATCCAACTAGTCGATAAAATCGATCAATGAAGTCAGAAAGTGGTTCGTCATTCCTCTGACGGATATTGTGATACTCTCGTGTGTACGAACTCTTATCCACGCTGTTAAAATATTTCTCGAAGAAAATAGCACAGAAATCTGCCCAAGGTAAATTCTCCACAAATGGGTCTCTTCCTATTTCCTCCAATACACCTTCCCACCAAGTTTGCGCATCTTCTTCTAGTTTATACGATGCTAACCTCGATTTAAATTCATCGCCAACTCCTAACGCCCGAAATATTTTCTCGATGTGAGCAATCCAATCCTTTGCTATAATTGGAGTGGTTGCCTTTGTGAAAGATCTCGGTTTCTGTTTTATGAACTTATCTTGCCAATCCCCAATTACACCGTTTGGGTTTGGGTTTGGATTAGGGTTCGGATTTAGATTGGGATTAGGGTTCGGATTAGGATTGGGATTAGGGTTCGGATTAGGATTCGGATTAGGATCAGGACCACGTACGGCCTGAACAGTGCAGGGAACATAGCAGTAAAGGCCTGAGTGATTGCAGCTACGATATTTGAATCAGGCTCATTTGGTCCACCACCATTACAACGAGCAGAGTTGCGTGTCTCACGACAAGGAGGCATCTAGAAAACACATTAAAAATTTAGATAAAACAAATGATAAGGACTTATCGCATAACGAAATACCTAACCCAATGTCTACCCAATCCTCACATGTCTTAATTATTTAGTTAAAGTTTTCCACAGGATAGAGCCTAAGCTCTGATACCATAACTGTAACACCCCGCCTAGATTAGGGCTGACGTGTTACACAATTCGGTAATCAGAGATAATTAATAACTTAATTAAAACATAAATTCCATAGGTTTAAAAACAAAAATCCCCAAAATGACATAACGGTCTCAACAGAAAAACACAAGTGTCTAAATTTATTGAATATAATGTTTTATTTAACTCCTTGTTCCAACTCTAGCTTTTTATTATCACTCTTCACACATTTCCCCGATTTCCCTGAGTACCTGTTTAGACATAATAAAAGAAAACAACAAAAAGAAACGGTTGAGCCAAAAATTGCCCAGTAACGGAGAAATAATAGCACTAACACATAACTGATAGAAGCAATACACTAAACACTTTAACGATGCAAATAATACAATATGTTTAATGATCACTGATGAATACCATAAAAGTATATTAGAAATACCCATGCGAGCCACTAACAATAAACACTAACACTTTGTACATTAGCTCCAGTTCAATGCACCATTATGTAGAGGGGATGTGGGCACTCATACCTATCCCACTACCACTAACACTAACACTTTCACTCATAGGATCGATCCATACGCCTCTTAATAATCAATAAGTGCAATCACTTAGCACACAATACAATATAGAGACGTCGTGGGCCTTTCGCACCGCCACGGATGGTGCACGTCAACTGTGCCTATGATGACGCCCTATGTCCCCATATGTGGATATGCTCGGGTATTGAGGTCAATAAAACGATTCACTAAAGTCAAGGAAAATACACTAAGGATACACTAAGGCTATATCACATCTAGCCAATGATCAATAATAAATAATAAAAACTTGTGGGAACATGCGACAATGAGTAAAAAAAATGTAACATATCGCATCCGTATTAAAGGCAATAATTCAATACGAGATGTGTAACAATAAATCATGGAACGGTGACGATGGATACTACAATATTATGAAGCGAGTAAACACTTTATGCTACGAGTGACAGACCGAATATCCATGAACTATGAGAATAGAAAACAATATTATGCTAAAAGCAAGAGACCACAAAATCTGTACCTTAATTTGCAAATAACAATAACCGTAGCTTCCAACTAATGTGACACTAGCGTCTCTCTTGAAAAATATTGTAACCTAAAATATATGAGTTGGGATTAAAGTTGTGTTTCGAAACCGTTATGATTTGTTTATACTTTATACATATAATTATATATTGATAGGTATTGGTATAAAAGTACTTTACAAACTTGCCAAGATACGTAATTAATGGCCTTTTGTTTTACAATATACATATGGATCAATTATGATAAATTGTTTGGTTCAAAAGAACCCCTCTGCCTTTTTTTTAAATTTAAAAGAACCCCTCTGCTTATTTTCATTCAATTGAGGTTCTAGACTTGAAGTCTAACCTACATTATTATTACTATCATTATTATTTAATTTAAAAGAAACATATTATTATGGTTAAACAATAAAAGAAAGAAACCCTCATAGTGTAACCATTATCATTCTAGTGAACCGAAAAAATGTTCAAAATCATGTTCAGTTCAAAACTCAATTTAGTTCTATATTTAATTGTTAGTTTCAATAATTATAAGTGATGTGATTAAGTGTGGACTCACTAAAAAAAAGAACTGAACTTGTTGACCAACATCAAAACGAACAGACAACTTTCTTATCTTTTGCAAACATTTGTGTGTTATGTTCAGTTCCACCATTTTGATTGCCAAAAGGAAATTAATAGTTATAGATACGTTATTTTAGATAAATTAGGGACAGCAAAACAACTACAATTAGCGAGGGTTTAACTTTGTTACCTTGGTCGCCAAGCGAGATACGAAAAAAATGGGCTGCGGCTTGACGACAAAGGAACAATGCGAGTGCGTGATGGGGCTCGGAGTTTATTGGCTGTCGGTATAAGCGGGAGCGGCTGACAGAACCTAAGAGTGGTTCATGAAATGAAGTGGGTCAGTCTGAAGCTGCTAAACGAAGGACAAAAGAATCAGTAACGAAGCTTACCATAAAGTCGATCAACGTGGTGGTGGTGCTTAACAGATTTTTTACAACTCCAACAAATTGCAAGCGAGATGGACCGGCGAGATAGTTTCGAACCGGTGGTCGGCTGCGTTGTTTTTGTCAGCGCACTTGAAGGTTTACAGAAGGGATGAATGAAGATGATGGACCAAATTTTGAAAGGGTGTTGTAAGGATGGAAACAGCTTGAATGATATCAATTAAAAGGAATATTTAATTGTAGGAAAGGATGCGAAATCCCTCAATTTACGTCTATGAAATTTTAGAAAGAATGAAGGCCGCTCATAATAGATCGGAAGTTTTGAAAAAATAACAAATTATGATTCAATGATTGAAAATAAAAAGGAATGCCGCGTCAGTTTGAATCAAGATTAGGAAAGGTGATGACAATGGTGGCTTGACTCCTCCCATATATTTTGTTTCATTCAATTTTGTTTAAAAAAATCTTTTTCTATAATTCGGTCATTTTGGAGCAATCCTTTTCTTTTGCAAAACAAACTATTTTAATTTCATTTAAGTTTAAGATATAGATGGTTATGCATTTATATATACTATATGTTATGACATGTCTTGTTTTTTTCTTTAATTCTATTGTAATAATTATATTTTAACTATCAAGATTTTAGATGTATAAATATGGACCAACGTTCAAAATACTAATTATCCGACATAGTAATATGTCATACTACTTATGACATTTATTTCATTAGGGTTTTAGGGGTTTTTTTTTTCAAAGTTTCGTATATTACAAATGTTTTCGTTTTCGACACAAATTTCTATACCTCGAGTTTTGATCGGACCTGAGTTTTCGACTATGAGCATGAAAGATGGTCGATTCAGGGAACGAATTAGAGGATTGAAGGTTAGCAATATCTAGGTCGGAGAACATGCAGATTTCATCATCGAGATCCCTCAACATATTTTGGGAAGAAAAGTCGCCTTTGGAAGTTAGGCTTTGTGAGGATGACGATCTGGTTCGCTTAGTAGCCATAGCAATGATGAAATGTGTGTGCGAAATTAAAAAGAAAGAAAAATAAAAAGTAAAAGTTCAGAGAAAGGGGAATACCTTGTTTCTCTGGAAATTGAGAAGATATAAATCAACAAGAGATATTAATGAGATATTATAGGCAGATTTTTGAATTCAAACGGTGTCGTTCGAGCGCATTGGAAGTTGCACCAAGGCTAATCCTCTTGCAGGCGCCTAAAAAACTCGAGGTCGTTTGAAAAATTAGGCCATCTAGATATACCAGGTGTCCTATTTTTTGGGACAATTGTTATGGTGAATATTTTGGCCGATATTATGAAGTCTAACTAGTAGTTAGCCATCCGGGATATTCAACAGGTTATATATTCTGAACGTGTCCCTTATATTTTCCAACTAACCTATTTTTGTGCATGTGTTATTTATCAATCGCAGGTCAATAAAAAAATACTGAGTCGTAGCATGATTATCGTAGACTTAGTTGATGAAACTGACCGTTGGACTAAGCGACTTGGACTCCAATGTTCGGAAAGGCGCATGTTGGGGCATCCACGGAACATCGGACTTGTAGTTAGCTCTTTATTTTATAAATAAATAGGCCAAGTGATCGATTAGAACAATTACTGACCCCTTGCTCACACACTCGCAAACTCTAACACTTCCTTTTTGCAGATTACATACAACATAATACACTTTAGCGATTATTGTACCATCGATCACATTGATTTTTGAGTTGTATCTTTTACATTGTTTCAATAATATTGACTGTGGCAGGCGACTTTTATACTCGTCTCCCGTGTTTTTGTACTAGCGATCTACATTAATCAAGGGTTTTCCTCATTAAAATCATTTGTGTCTCTTTGTCCAATATTATTTTGATCTCCATATACCAAGCCATACTCCGATAACAAGAGAAGTGTTTTTAGCAATTCGAACAGTATTTCATTACAAACACTTAGCATCTTTCCCCAACGCATTGATAACATTTTTCTTAACTAAATTCTCAATCGATTATAATTTAGCACACTACCACACATAACGAATTTGATCAACTAATTGCTTCGATAATTTTTTACCAAAACATCAATACATCCTAATTTGCTCTTGTTTAATAAACTACAATAGATATCTTGATATTAAATGTGAAGGTTATTAAATATAAAGTTGATTATTTAATTCACCACATTAACTATTCTCATATTTATAATAATAATTTAAATTAAATTTACATTTACTATTTATATTTTTATAAATATATTTAAATACTTAAGTATACAATTACTAAATACTTAAATAATAATAATAATAATAATAATAATAATTAGCATCTAAGGCAGGTCGGGTTAGATTTTGCTATCCAAAAAAGTTCCGATGACATCCGCCGCATCATGCGAGCCAACCCACTAGGATTAAATTAAGTATTTTCTTATTTAAATACTTCGATATAGAATTACTAAATATTTATAATAACAATAATATACCAAATATAATTAAGTATTATGTTTTTTAAATACTTAAGTATCTAATTACTAAAAATTTATAATAATAATAATAACAACAACAACAACCCAACTTTAATCGGCAGGTCGAATTTTGGATACATTTGAAAACTTAGGATACGATTTCGAGTCAGTTTAGAATTCAGATTTTATAGATTAATTTTTTACATCCGTTTGATTAGGTTAGGTTTTGGGTAGTATGAATGTGAGTCATTGTAGTCAATATTTCATATCAAAAAGTTTAATTAAAAGAGTCCGTAACTCTAAGTTGATTTCCGAAAATTCAACGTGTTCTTTTTTTTTTTCTTTTGCTCGACCCAATTGATTTCCAACAAAACTAGGCCTACAATTAATCCCGTAATCTTTCTTCAACTTATAAAATGGCAAAGGAATAGTAACAAAATATAGCTCTTTTTGGAGAAACTAATAATCATCCACATACATCTTACATCGAGTTTATATAGCTCATATGAAATGAAATCCATTACAGTTCAGATACGGCCTGACGTTTAGTGTTTACATAGTAAAGAACTTGTTTGTTTGGTTTGAAGAGGTACCTAGAACCATATGATGAGCGAATTACATCGGCTAACACGTGATATTGCAGCACAACGTATAGGAGGACAGGCATGACAGCAACCACACTCAACAAGATAGGTATCCATTTCATTTCGTTATGGTACAGTATGAAGAAGCTGATGCTAAAAGTGATTACCATGGTTGCTATAGAGAGAAAAAGAGTTAGTAGACCTAACATCAGCTTTCTGGGTAATGATTCTTCAAAATCACATTCGGCATAACGAGATGTGAGGATAGATAAGAATGTAAGTATTGAAGCTGATGATAAGAACAAGGACATGGCATCGGCCACTACAAAGACAACAAAGACTGATTTTCGATAGAAGATAGGAATACCATCATTTTGATTATATCCACCTGGGACTGTAAAAGCCGCTGCAAATACTATCGTGGCAATAAGTGCGGCAACAACCATACATTGACTAGCCGTTTCTTTCATCCACTTCTCACCTTCTCTAATAAGTTCTTTGTGTTCCTCTGTGAATAACTCACGTGGTGTTAGACCATCTTTGTTCTTTCGTTCCCTGTAAGAAGGGGGGACCATATTCCGTACTTCCTACAACACAAATAAACTAGAAAGGTTATATACTACTATCTGACAGTACTAATATAAAACACTCTTATCATTATGAAAGAAAAAGGAACCATGAACTTAGAGAAGAATATACGTACCTTGAACCATAACAACTCTCTCTGCATCTGTAAAGCAGCCCCGGACACAATTGCAAGTCTCTCTTTTGTGGCCATCTTTCCAGCCAAGTGCAACATATTGTTATCATCTGCATCTTTAAGAGGAGTTATCAGATCCTTCATTGAACCTATCTCATACAATAGGTTGTATATACCCTCATGGCGATATCTGACACCAATATGAAACACAGATTGGCAGTTATCATTTACTTTCCATATCAGATCAGGGTATTGACGGATAAGCTCAACTAAAAAACTGGTATTGCCCATTTCTGCAGCAATAAAAAGTATCCGAGAAGAGTATCTTATCTCTGTCAGGCGCCTCTCTTTAAGTTTTTTCTGGGCTAAGCCCAATTCCCTAATTTGTTGAAAAATAACTTTTGTAAGTTTCAGATCCTGATCTTCCATGTTATTGCTCTGGATAACCTTTTGGGTTTCGTCATGCATGGTAGCAATATGTTTGAAAATGAGGTTTTGTAGTTGGAGAACCAGGTCCCCCTCACTAGAAATTGGTATGTTGTCTTGCTTGATCAAGTCAAGAGGACCTTTTATTATCTTTTGGGTTTCATCGTGCATGGTTACAAGACGTTCAGAAATAAGGTTTTGCAGTTGCACAACTCGTTCTTCATTTACAGAGGCTGGCTTGGTGTTTTGGTTAGGCGAATCAAGAGATGTTGTGATTAAGTTATTGGTTTCTTCTTCCATTTTGGCAACATGCTCAGTAATGAGTTTTTGAAGTTGCATGGCCTGAATGGCCCTTCCAGAAACTGATCTATTGTCTTGCTCAATCCGATCTGGTGGTCCTCTGAGTATGTTATCAATTTCTCTCTTAGTCTTTTTCAAAATATCTTCCCAACTAATTTTTAGTAATGTCAGTGCAGTACCATCCTTTTCAGGAGCTCCCACCTTTAACCCAATGAATGAAAGAACTGAAAGAGAAACAAATAGAAAAGAAAAAAAAAAGCCAAATTACCAAGTATTCACAAGTAAAATAATGCAATGTATGAAGTTGGATTTTGGTAACTTGATTGATATAAATGTTATTAATACTTTTGCAATGAGTACAAAGACGACACCGTATGTAATTATTTGTTGTTACAGTCCTAATAAGAATATTGAGACATGGCAAATTCAAATAAAAACATTAAGGAGAGAATGAATAAGTCACTCGTCAAACATTATACGAATTAGGTCTATTTCTAATTTATCTTCTAGACATTTATCATTTATCTTTGAATTTTCAGAATACTATGTAAATTGTAGAGCAAATAAAATCTAGTGGACTGAGGTATAATAATCAAAATTGGTTATTTACCTGAATTAAAGGATTCGTAATGGTTCTCCTATATATTTGTGAGTGAGTTCCTTGTATTATAAGAATTGGTTATGAGTGATTGTGAGTGGAGAAGAGAGATAATATTACTGTTCATCTGTATATTTACCGGAACATTGTTCACCCATATTAATTTTTTAATACTTTTTAAAGTGGTTGTGAGTAGAGGAGAGAAAAAAAATAATGATAAATGTGTAAAAATATTATTTAATTAAAAAGGAAAAAAAAAGATAGTGATTTTAAGTATAATTATAGGAATAAGGATAAGGGAATGGATGGGAATGCTCTTAGTGCTTTCTACCAGTTTTATTATAGAATTGATTTGTTTTGAAACTCGGTAGAGCAAACCATAGTTATCGATAGCGAATAGCGGTCAATAGCGACAGACGACCTATATGCTACGTAGCGATAGCGACGAAATAGCACCCGCTATTTCGTGTTTAGCGATAAGGTAGTAGAAAATTTTTAAAATAAAGATATAGTTATTTATAATTATGGGTGGGAGTTGGCTACAATGTCCATTTTTCCTACAAAGTGTACAAAGTCATAAACACCACAATTTCAGCTATAAAACACACTCGAAACCCACAAATAACAAG
This sequence comes from Helianthus tuberosus, assembly GCA_030545235.1. Lineage (NCBI taxonomy): Eukaryota > Viridiplantae > Streptophyta > Magnoliopsida > Asterales > Asteraceae > Helianthus > Helianthus tuberosus. Next base: position 67,515,521 of record CM060434.1, on the reverse strand, counting down.
GTGAAGATTACTAAAATACCATATTTGTGGGTTTTGTGTTGTGTTTTGGATGATAAGGCTTAATTATCAAATGACTAAAATTAATGTGTTTTATGTTGATTATCATGTTGTGTTTTATATTCATAGTTCTTTGATGGTGTGTTTGAAGTTTTTATGGACTGCTAGGGTTTGTATATTGTGTTTTAGTGATCTGCACTCTGTTATTTGTGGGTTTTGAGTGCGTTTTATGGCTAAAATTGTGGTGTTTTATAACTTTGTACACTTTGTAATAAAAAATGGACTTTGTAGCCGAACCCTACCCTTATAATTATATACATATATTATAATGTTAATTTTATACTTTATATGTATAGATTTGTAAGTTTAAGAACCAAATGTTAACTAGCAAAGATAGAGGGGGGTAAATGTTAAAATACACAAACTAATTTAAACCTAAAATACCTAATTCGTCACCCCAATCGTAACCTCCGTCGTCCAGAATGTAGCTCCGAAAACCTGGGCCCACACGAATTTGATTGAACTCGTGCGTGCCCACACGAATGTAGCTCCAAAAACCCGGGCCCGCGTGAGGCTGTTTTTTTCATTTAAACTTCGCTTTTTTAAAGCAGGATAAAAAAATTATGCAATTCTGTCACTGTTCTTTTTGGTGTGAAATGCAGTTTTTGTATGAAAAAAATGTAAAAATTGGCCCAAACGAGATTCTCGGCGAGGCAACCGATATAACATATACAAAATATCGGCGATATATCGGTATTTATCGCCGATATTATCGGTCACCGAGATATAGACCGACATGGCACACCGATATTTTGAGCCAGGGCCGATAACTGATATATCGGTGATATAGCACCGATATATCACCGCGATTAACTGCATAGTTGATAACTATGGAGCAAATTGGTTAAGGATATCAAATTCTACTTGATCAATTGGCTTCATAGGGGATCATTCATCATAAGAGCAAGGGTATGATTTTCAACGCATGGAGAGTTGTTAAATCCAACAATACTCATTAATGTTGAATTACCAAAGGAGTAATCATCAGCAACCTTTCCTAGTGACATTAACTTCTGTTTCTGATCTAGTTCTTTCTCAGATGTGTAGAGTTTGCGATGAAGTTGTGTCAGGGTATCTCCTTGAATCCAACAGAGTTTCTCAAAACAATTGCAATTGTATTCCATTTGTCAGGGAGAGATCTCAAAAATCTGTGACTCAGAGCAGCATTTGTATAAGTATGATCAACAAGCCTTAGCTCACTAATTAAGCAATTGAATCGCTCAAATTGTTGAGTCAGAGATTCCTCTTTGACAAGAGATTCCCCTTTGACATGAGTGAATGTCTCATACTTTTGGTTCAAAATTTCCCTATTATTCTCCTATACTTCATCTGTACCACCAAATTGTTCATTTAAAGCATCCCACAACTCTTTAGCATTCTCACAATAGAGTAATCCATCATTGGTTTCCTTGGGTAAGGCCATGTCCAGTCACAGGAAACGCTAAAAGTCCCGCGAACCGCGTACCAGATCGTTCGTACCGAATCGCGGTACAGATATGTCCCAATCGCCTCTAGTATGCGTACCGGATCGCTAAATTGAACCGTTCCCGATTGTGTTCTACAATATTGTTTTAATCAATCTGAAACGTGTTTCCGATTGTAGTGGCGGGCGTTCCGGTACGGCCAGATTCATGTACCGGAAGTTAAAAAGCCAATTGAAACTTATTTGAAAGATGTATAACAATTCTGTTTCCCCTAGTTTTAATTGCCGCCATTTAACTTTTCACACTACAATTAAAGCTATTTTACAGTGTGTAACAGAGGTAAGTGAACAATTTTTTCCCGCTTTTTATAATTGGCGCCATTAACTTTTCACACTACAATTGACATACAGTAATTATTACCCATCTCATGTTAACTATAAATACCTGTTGTAACAATCAATCTAGCACACACAATATTTCAATTCAGTCACTTAAAAACACAACAGTAAGTAATAAGCAATTAACAAGACACGGTACTCAAAGTTCTAGAGTGCAGCAACAGATTTATGCAAGCCATAATGAATTTGAAGACAACGATTTCATAGAAAACACAAGATCAGAAGCATTAGAGACGGAAACCACGAATGAAAGTTCTGATGTTCGCGGCAAGGTGAAGAACAAACCGTCGTTGCAAGAAGTCGATTTTATAAGTGACGAGAATAGCAAGAATTGTGGGGGTTCAAAAGTATGGGTTTGCAAGCTTTGCAAACAACAATCTACTAGTTCTTATAAGCATATTCATGCTCACTTTTTCGGTCCTCTTGCGGGGAAGACAGTGAAATCAGACGATGTCCAGCTCTACTCCAATACCGCAAGAAGTATGAAAGGCTGTTGAAGAGAGTAAAGGACGCGGAACAGGTTGGTGCATCCCGGTCTTTAAAAAAATCAATTGTTAGTAATACTTTAAAACAAAAGTTTGCTGCATCTTCTAAAAAACCTATTGAACACTTGTTTGTTGTTATGGAGAGAAATCATGTCGATTTAAAAATCATGAGAGGATTATGCGCAAACAACATTCCATTTAATATCTTGCATAATCCTCAATTTTTTGACATGATAAGTGTAATAACAAAGCACCAGCGGGATACAAACCCCCGTCTAGCGAAAAAGAAAGAACCAATTTGCTCGATGAGTGTGTTAGGGACGTCGAGAAGGACTTGACTCTAGTCAGAGACACATGGTATTCATAAGTTGTTTCCATCGTGTCTATCTGATGGATGGTCTAACATGAAGCACAAGCTGTTGATTAACGTTATTGTAGTGAATAGTCGAGGAGCCACGTTTATGTATGCTGATGATTTTTCCGGTTTGGAAAAAAACTGCGGGAACAATAGATAACTACTTGCTTAGTGCTATTGAAACCATAGGACCAAGAAATGTCCTACAAATAGTCACCGACAATGCAGCAAATTGCAAGGAGGCTAGAAAAGTGATTGAAAAGGTACACAAACACATAGTTCGGTCCTCTTGTGGGGAAGAAATTTGAAATCAGACGATGTCCAGTTCTACTCCAATACTGCGAGAAGTATGAAAGGCTGTTGAAGAGGGTAAAGGACGCGGAACAGGTTGGTGTATCATGGTCTTTAAAAAAATCAATTGTTAGTAATACTTTAAAACAAAAGTTTGTTGCATCTTCTAAAAAACCTACTAAACACTTGTTTGGTTTTATGGAGAGAAATCATGTCGATTTAAAAATTATGCGAGGATTATGCACTAACGACATTCCATTCAATGTCTTGCGTAATCCTCAATTTTTGGAGATGATAAGTGTAATCAACAAAGCACCAGCGGGATACAAACCCCCGTCTAGCGAAAAAACAAGAACCAATTTGCTCGATGAGTGTGTTAGGGACGTCGAGAAGGACTTGACTCCAGTCAAAGACACATGGAATTCACAAGGTGTTTCCATCGTGTCTCTGATGGATGGTCTAACGTGAAGCACAAGCCATTGATTAACGTTATTAAAGTGAATAGTCGAGGAGCCATGTTCATGTATGCTGATGATATTTCTGGTTTGTAAAAAAACTGCGGGAACAATGACTAACTACTTGCTTAGTGCTATTGAAACTATGGGACCAAGCAATGTCCTACAAATAGTCACCGACAATGCAGCAAATTGCAAGGCGGAAGGAAAAGAGATTGAAAAGGTACACAAACACATCTTTTGGTCTCCTAGTTGTGTTCACACCGTAAATTTGGTTTTAAAGATCTTGGAAAAGAATTTAATTGGTTGGTGTTATGTAACACCTCATGTTTCAGAAGTCAAAGTCAAGATTGAAGTCAAAGGAGGAAAAGATTGCTAATTGCGATCTGTCACTCCTTGCTCAACTCTTGTTTTGATTTCTTTTACTTGTAGATAATCTATTTATTTTATTGCTTTAGTTATATTATGTGGAGTACATGTTAATAATCGAGGTTTAATCGCCATTTATCGCATGTTTTATCGCTTTATCGCTTATCGCATCGCAATCGCATTCGCAACTCGAATTATGCGTTCTGGATATTTTTTATGTGTGTGTGCTACTTATGTGTTACTTGTGCATGTTTATTTATGTTTATGTTTTGTGATGATTAATCGAAACATGATCGCAACTCTATCGCAAATCGAATCTCAAACGCTAAATGCAGGTTATTTATGATTATTGTATGTTAGATATAGTAATTGTGTAATTATTATTAACCTATCGCATCGCTCACTCGAAACGCATCACAACGCTCAACACGTGAATCGAAACAACGAAACTCAACACGCCGGACACCAGGATCGAGTGGCCGCCCGATCGAGTGGCCATCCGATCGGATTGCCATCCGATCGGACAGCCATCCGATCGGTGACCTATCCGATCCTTGCACACTTTCCTTTTTTGGAAACCCTATAAATACCCACCTGTCACATCATTTGTGATGTGACAGCTCCTCACTCGACCCAGCCGCACTCCAGCCTTCTTTCTCTCGATTTCTCGCGATTCTTGTAAGTTTTCAACCTAAATCTTGTACTTTCATGATCTACACACACTTCTTCATCTTTTTCTCTATTGAATCTCAACTTTTAACCGTGAAATCAACGGATTTGAGGTGTTCTAGAGTGATGTCATCATGGAGTTCTTATGAACTTCAAGTATTGGCCTCATTCCACCGAGAACAACTCAGATCTGAAGGATTTCCACATGAATCAACAATGTTTTCGCATAAAGATCTACACAGATTCATGGTTAAAAGGATTGAAAGATAGTTTTCCAACTTTCTTTCAACTCTTCTACACTCAATGCACTCAAAACCGATTGAATCGGAGCTTGTTCTAATCTTCTGCTCCTTCTTAGTGATGTATTGGTTCAAGATCTGGATTCTATCCACGAGACAACTGATCTCGAGTTAAACATGAACAACCGTCTCGAACCATGAACTGACCGAACTAGGGTGATTCCTGTTTGATCGGGACACCTGGTTCAAGATGGGGTTTCTGTTGTTTAACACGTCATCACACCGTCTCGATCAAAACTGCAAAACTTTCAAAACAATCAAGTGTCAAAGACGATCAGGCCGTTGGGACAGAATGCCGTTCGATCGAATAGCCATCCGATCGGACAGCAGCCCGATCGGCTTACACTTGGTCCCACATTTAAACTTTTATTTAAACCTTTCAAAGTTTTGAACGTCGAATGGATTGCCGTCCAATCGGACTGCCATCCGATCGAACGATCATCCGACCATGTGACATTTGGACTTCAACACTTAAACAATTTTCAACATGTTCAGTAACCAACGGATTGCCACCCGATCGGATTGCAATCCGATTGAGTGACAACCCTGTTGTGAACTTGTTCTCACTAAGTGTTCTAATAATCGGATCATTACCCGATCGAACCGCCGTTCGATCGATCGACCTGAAGGGTAGAGATACTTCTCTGTTTTCCAAATGCTAAAACGAAAACTTCAAAGCCATCATATACAAACACATCCTTACCAAGCAAGGTGTCAAACCAATCGAATGGCTATCCGATCGGATGACCATCCGAACGGATTGACATCCGATCGACTGGCCATCCGATCGGATTACCGTCCGACACTTGCCACTTTTACACCGTTTTACGCGCCGCTTATGGTTTATACTATCGTTAACTGTTCAGGCTAATCTCTCTCTGCGCTCCCTTCAATCCAAGAGAGTGTTTACTTGTTAAACACAATCTGTGAGTATACTCAATCCCTTTTTTCTTTACGCACTTTTGGGTGTTACATACGTTATCTTTATTCAAATCACATAAATCACACAACGCAAACACTATTTATACGCTAACCATTATTGCATGCTACGTGTTATTTGATGAATGCTTGTATGTTATGTTAACACAGTGATTGTTGCCTGACACCTTAGCAACGATAGTACTATAGTTTGGACTCAGCACCTATCGTGGACAGGGGTTGTTAAGGGCTTTACTTCACGTGTCCCAGTGGGGATTTGTGTTGCGCATTCTACAACTCGCAGTCACGTCTGTGCATATTCCTCTGTCAATAACCTACTTGCCTTCACTTTGTACATGTTACATGCTGGTTATGCGTAAACTATTTCGAACTCTAGTATGTTATATCAAACTTGTATGCTCACCTTTACACTATGTGTATTGACCTTTATATTAACGTATGTGATAGGTGTTTAGGATGCTATCTGCTAGGATGCTTGCTATGAGGAATCGAGTTAGGAAGAGTCTAGAAACAAACGAACAATTTATTTAAATATGAGTTATCGGAATATGTTATTTGTTTTTGAGATATCGCTGTCTGTAATAACTTATTTTGCTTGATGGGTTATGGTATGGGACATAATATTAACTATCTGGTAATGTAGTTGTTATGGAATTTCTCTTAAACAATCTGTTTCGCTCAGTGCCATGCCCCGATGATTCCGCCATCGGTTGGGGTGTGACATGTTATCTATTACAATTACAGAAGAACCTATATATAGGAGAGAACTGCTGGTGACGTCACCATGAAAGCGACTCTAAACAACCGATTAATGATGTAACTGCCAGCAGTTTAAAATAGCTGGACAGTTAGTAAATAAACACTGTTACAAAAAAAAAACTACTGAATAAACAAGGAAACAACTGGTTCCATGACTTTTGGAATCCTGGGAAGACGGTTCCCTTGGGTTTTGGCTTTCATCATCATCAGATCTTACATAACCCAACAGTTTATCGGATGGACAAGAAGAAGAAACTCTTTGGCTTCCTGCGCTTTGCAAATGTGGGGGACACATAAAATGGATGAGGACATGAGCAATGTCTCCAACTTAGGAGCAAAAATAGGAGCGAACATGGAAAAGTATGACGAATGGGTTGTTCCTCATAGCAACCAGAATGTGGAGTGCCTACACTGATGCATGGCACCTTATGGGGAACAATCTTGGGCAGCAGAAATCCTTCAGGGAAGTTTTGATCAATGGACCCATCGTTGTGGAGTTCGATAGGATACAGCCTGTTGGACGCTGATTGGCCCATTTCTCTGCCACTCGTACCTTTCATATTGTCCAAGATGGACCCGCGCTTCTGTCCTCACGCAGCCTCTAGGGCATATCCATATAGCCAGCGCAAGGTCCAGGGAGTGAGAGTTTTCATCCAGGATGCTAAGTGTAGAATCTGAGCATTTACTTTGCTTGGGCCTCGCGCGCGACCTAGGTTTTACCTATTTAGTCGGTGCAGGGTCTAGTAAGTTTGTCAGATTGATGTAGTAGGAGTATGGTCTCACGCGCTACCTGATTGGTCAGCGCGGCTTTTTGGGACCATACCCCTTCACATTCTCTTTGCCTCTAAGAGACAATGGTGAAAATAGAATGGAAAGTTGGGACGCTGGTAGGAGAAAATGTCCATTGATATCCTTAGCAATTGTGCTAGCAGTGCTTCAGATTTGGGCATCCCAGGTGCTCGTGTGCGTTATGTAGGGAATTGTCGACAATAATCTCATTTGGCAGTCAGGTTGAAGCAGATGAGTTCAGGAAAAACAACAAGAAAACATGAAAAAATGGCTTGTTCCCCTTGAAATCTGGAATGCAGAATGAATCCAAGAAGAATGCATAGCTTGGCTTACGATTAATGAGTGCTAGCCAGACTTTGGGACGCTAATGTTTTCGACCTTATTGGTAACTCATGTGGAGGGTTGTGGCCTCTTCGCAAGCTACGATCACCAACGGTAACCTAACATTCGATAAAATGGGAGTCTTAATAAAGTGCGTGAACAAGATTGAGGAATCGATTTTCTTGAAGTGGAAAGATAAGTTGTACAAGGTGTATGTGGAGGAAGTTACGTCCCCGTGTACTTCAGACTTTCTTATCCCTGATGCTAATTCAAAAGATGGTGCTCCAATGGATTCTAAGGATGATTAGAGATCAGATTTTGGCGATCTGAACCTTCGCAGAGACCCTAATGAGAGGAAGACAATCAAATATCAAAACTCCAAGAGTAAAACCTAGGAATTGGTAAAAAAAAAAAAAAAAAAAAAAAAAAAAAAAAAAAAAAAAAAAACGACAGAATTGGAAAAAAAGAAAAAGTCTGGCGCCGTCTCATGATCATACATGTTGGGTTATGGGGAATAGTCCCTTCGTAGTAAGGTTCCAATATTCAGAAGGATTGTGGGCCAAACTCTGGTCGTGGGATTAGGTCAAAAAAGAGGAAGAGAGCCAAGTGGTCTCCAATCAAGAATGATAAGCTTGCCACTAGAGATAACCCAAGGCCTAATCCTATCCAAAACTCCTTACCCCATTGATGTCAACAATTTTTCTTCTTCCTTCTTTGGTGGTAATAAGGTCAAAGAAACAACTAGGTCAAAACTGGGGGATATTGCCCTTGCTCTATTATGCAATAGTAACCCGGTGAGCTTAAGTCTTGATAATCTGAGTAGGGTGGCGCAAGGTGTTAATGAGAGCGTTGAAATCAATTTGTTAGAGTGCAATTGGGTGTGGAAGAGGACCCAAAAATTTTCAATGAAGAGATGGAAATGGAAGTAAAAGAAACAGTTTTCTTTGGCAATCAGGTTGAAATTAACCTTCAAAACTTTGACGAAGATGTTAGAGACGCGGGGGGTTGTAATCACCCCAATGAACTTTCGAAACCCATAACTGACCTCAACCGACCCCTAAGATTAAAACCAAAGAAGTTCAAGTAATAAAATTGGCTTTTAATACAAGTGTCTCCTATACAAAGGAATAAACGGGTGTCCGTAACACCTCCGTCTTCTTGTTCACTATGGATGTTGGTGATAAGCCCATACTTAAGTGGCTTTCTTCACATGAAGTTAAATGGAAAAGAAAAAGAATCAAGGAAATGGAATTATGAATACATAAAAACGAAATTGCTTTGGAAACCAGGTGCTGTGGGTAAGATGGTTTAGTGGTATTGACATAGGCGGTGTTTGTTTTTCTAAAAAAGATCTGCACAGACTCTTCTATTTGTGCCAAACAGACATTGTCATCTGCAGACTGTTTGTTTTTTTGAATATACTTCATTAAAAAACGTTTGTACGAGCTCTTCTTGGTACAGACTTGGCTCATCAACTTTTATGTCTACAGAGGGTTAAACACCACCACCACCCACCACCACCGTCTGTACACCACCGCTACTTTATTTTAAAAGTATACATACGTTAAAAACAAATAGTCTTCTTCTTGCAGACTGAAAAGGCTTGGTCCACCTCTTATTCTACAAATGTCTGCAGATGTGGTCCATAGCAATATTGCAGAAATCACGCCCAGGCGATGATTATACGGTTATCGGAGGTCTGCCACCTGGATTTTGGCAAATCGGTCAACCTAGGTGGCAGTGGTCAAAATCGGTCAAAATCAGGAAAAATCGATTAAAAATCGAACCTAATCGGTCAAAATTGGACCGGATCAATCTAATGGAATGAGTTCTTACCTCGCTTGTAACCAAAATTGAACCAAAATTAGGGCTTCTTTCTTGTGCGTCATGTCTGATGAGAGAGGGAATAGCGACCGTGTAATGAAAGAGATGGTGGGTTAGGTTTAATTAAGTTTGGGTATTTAACATTTAACCCCCTCTATCTTTCACAACTTTACATATGGTTCCCAAACTTGTATATTTGAATATAAAAAGTATAAAGTTAACTATATATTTATATAATTTTGTAAAATATGTATAAAAATTCCAATCCGATTAATCCCGATTAATCTCTATTAATCCCTATTAATCCCGATTAATCCCTAGGTGGTACCTCACCGCCCGATTAGCGCCTAGCGATCTCTACAACACTTGTCTGCAGACTGCAGACATTTTAACTCTTAAAAAACAAATTGCACCATAATGTACAACAAAAATATAAAAGAGTAGAAGTATAGAAGCATAATGCACAACACTGTAAATCAACAAAAATAAAAACTATTATATTTTTTACTACTAGCTGATTTATTCGAATATCTTAACTTATATTCTTATATATTTATCATCCAATTTGATTTTTGATTTATTATCTTACTTGAATTAAATTTTGACATTCCCCGTATCCTAAATATATGAGAAGATAACATTTTTCACAATATAAATTGTCTCTTTCAAAAAATAATGATAATAAAACTCATATGATGCATGAGGATTTATCAAATCCATTAAATACCTGTAAAAGTAATAATAAAATAGATCAAAAATAAATTCAATTAGTAAAGTATCTAATGAATTAGAGTCTATGAACTCTGGGTCTGGTGGCATCTTATGTTTATTTTCACTAAAGTGGTGCGGATTCATCTCAACCAATTGTCGCCCTTGACTGCCCGACTCAACCCAAACTGAATCGTACTGAAAAAACTAATATACAACGATAGAAAATCGACGATTTTAAGATTTCCGACACTTCATAAAAGACTTTTTGAATCCGCCATTGACAACGATTAAGAACAAGATGAAGGTTTGAACAAACTGGATTTTTTTTTATTAATAATCGAATAACATACGCCACTATAACATCGTTTTCATTGACGGGATATATAGCAATCGTTTTAAACGACATGTCGATTGACTACTAGACACAACCCTAATCCGATATGACTTTTCTTTGATCGGTTCACAATGAACCCCCAACTTATTACAAATATAACAGACTCCATAACTAGACTTTCTAATAATGACTCTAAATAACTAAGATTTAGTTTAACATCCAATATAAAACATCAACTTAAAAGTAAACATAATAAGGAGATCAACACACAAGGCAATTCCAAAGAAAAACATGACAAAGAAAATAAGCAAGTCATGTATAATCTCTGAAAATATGAAATAACACATAGACTAATTAAGTTACAGTTACTATCAAGGAGTAGAGAATATGGGTACCTGATATAATGCTTCTTTTGATTTTGAAGATACTTGTTTTTGTTTCAGAAAACGCATCAGGCTTTCGAGCCAAAATTCCAAGTACAGTCCCACTAATAAGATAAGGATAGCTTTTCACAATCTTTAGTGCGATATCTAAAAAAGGATTTGAAAATCAACTTGTGTGAGAGTAAAGTAATGGCAATTTTAATACTTTTTTAAAAGAATTCTATATAAATAGTAATGACAAATTGAATGTCATATTGAAAAAGAGGTTCTTAATTTAAGCGTCTTAATTTACTATCGAGTTATTTTTTGACATGTACTTGTGTAAGACGTAGTACAGTTTAATCTGTACCACTTACAATATAAGCATAAGCTACGAGATAAATTCATGTTTGATGTCTTGATGTAATAATAGCCTTATAAGTTCTATAACCTCACCCTAATATGATGAACAAAAGCTATAATATGTAACAACCACATCCCAAACAAAGTTCTCCAGCCGTACAAATCGAGGAATAGATATGCACTAGTGGGTACCCTGAAAGACCTATCGAGACTTTGTTGACTCGATGATTTTTTACGGTTCATCAAAGTGGCTGAGGTGAGTCTAAAATATGTGGGCGGTATGCGGGTTATACTAACTTTTCCGAGCCACAAGAAGGAGAATCTTTTCTGCACAACGAGACAGAATTGTGGAGCACGTGGTTCTCCTCTCTTGAGCTATGCGAAGGGCAAAAGTTTCCATACAAACGGGTGGCATGGTTAAAAATCGTCGAAATACCAATCCAACTCTAACTTTGGGACAAAGAGGTCTTTGATGAGATTGCTGGGAACTATGGGACAGTATTGGCTGATATATTGAAACTTACAAAAAAGGGATAAGGGCAAGGTTGTGTACCGAACGTTATAGGGTTAATGCGTTAAGTAGACAACTGGAATCGAAAATTGGTGATCTGAAGGGTTTAATGGAACAAAGAGCCATAGTTATTAAAGGCGCGAGGCGCACTCAGGGCGATTTATTGGGCCCGTGGCCTAGGCGAGAAGCGCAAAAAAAGCGTGATCCCGAAAAAAGCGCAAGTACCATAATTATATAAAAACATATCTTAAAACAAAACCAAAGTACCAAATTCATCATATAAAAACAAAAGATTCAAAACATTAACCCAAAAAACAAAAGTTTCAAATCCAAACATTCAAAACAACAACCAAAAAAACCAAAGTACCAAAGTCTTAAAACATTCAACCATCAGACTCGTCATCAACTTCAAACACGAGAGGATCTCCACCTTCGTTCATTATATCTTCATCGGAATCTTCATCGATCACCCTTCTTTTATTAGACGCATTTGATGTTGTAGCTTTTGAAGATCTTTAAAAAAATAATAATAATAATTACTTACCCTCACGCGCATTAAATGCCTCGAAACCCGAAGCGGCTTTTCCCGCCCTGCGCCTTATTTGCGCCTAGGCGCGTCTGGGCGCGCCTGGGCGCTCGCTTTAATAACTATGCAAAGAGCACTAAGGGTCTGTTTGGTATAAGGTAATGGAATAGATAAGGGAATGGAATGGACGAGGCAATGGAATTAACAATGGAATGAAATGAATCATTCTATTCCATTGTGATGTTTGGTTACTTATGTGAAGAGAATGAATCATTACTTTGTACAATTTGATAAAAAAAGACAAAGTAACCAAACACAATTGTATTAAAAACGACAAAAGTACAATTGCCTCAATAATAATAATAATATTAATGGTAAAAAAATTAATAATAAAATTTTTGATATATATTAATATATTAGTATTAATATTAATAATATAAATATAAATATAATAATAATAATAATAATAATAATAATAATAATAATAATAATAATATATTTCTTTCCATTCCTTGAAGGAATGAAAAAAAAAACACCCTTACCAAGGAATGAAAATTATTATATTTGGAAGGAGTTACATTCCTTTGGAATGCTCTATTCCATTACCACATAATAACAAAAAATGTTTCTTTTCATTCCATCAGAATGTTCCATTCCATTTAACTCTGTTCATGAGCCGTACCGAGCCGAGCTAGTGCAAGCTCGGGCTCGGCTCGATTATAAACCGAGCTGGCTCGGCTAGGCTCGGATTCGAAACCGAGCTGAAAATCAAAGCTCGGGCTCGGCTTGGTTTTAAACCGAGCTGGCTCGGCTTACTTTGGCTCGATTTTAAAAATAAAAATTAGCACATAGCTCTAAAGATTAAGTAGTCTAAAATATTATTCAATACTTCAAAAGAGTATATCTAAAATCAGTTCGACCTAATACATCACAAGCCAAAATCAAGTTAAACAACACAAAATAAGTTTTAAACTTCGACGAAATAATAGTTTTTTTGGGTAAAGACGACGAAATAATAGTTAGTTCATTAGCATGGTAATCAACCTTCAAATAAGCCATAGATATCAAATTACAAACCTAAATACATGTAAATAATAATTAGTTTTTTTGTAATATATTATAATGTATCTACGAATAAAATATATTATAAGTAAAATGATCCGAGCTAAGCCGAGCCGAGCTAAAAAAGAGCCAAACCGAGCCAATCCGGCTCGTTACGAGCCGAGCTAGACTCACTTTCTAACCAAGCCGAGCCGGCTCGGCTCACTTTTAAACCGAGCTATATCGAGCGAGCTTTTTCCGAGCTAAATCCGGGCGAGGTTCGAGCGAGCTCCGAGCCACGAGCTTTCTGAACAGCCCTAATTCCATTCCACCTGTCATCCCTTCATACCAAACGCTACCTAAGTGAATTAGAAAAACAAATGTGGGTTGAAAGTAAAAAAACAATTTCATGATATACTTCTTATGGATCAAGGGTAGAGCTAAGCGGAGGAATATGGAATGGAACAAACGGGTGCGATTTGATATGACGAACTAAGAGTTGTATGTTTTTACTTTATTTTCTCAGCTTGTAAAGGTGATTGTTTATGTATTCGGTGGTTGGCTTAGTAGCTTAGAACCATATAAATTGTTGGAACAATTTTTTGGTGATGAATAAGATTGCAATTTGCCGTTCAAAAAATAAAAAATGTAACAACCACATACTAGCCAAATTAATGCTTACCGAACATATCAGCCTCCACACATGTTTCAAAAAGCCAACGACGATTATGGGGATTCCAACCATCATCACGCAAGTCGCGTGAATTTTCATACAAATACTTCACTACTTCATAATTTCCAAACAAGGCAGCCGCATAAAGTGGCATCATTTCTTGGGCACCAGGGATGCATATCAAGGTCCAGTTCTTTTCCAGCATAATCCTAAGCGTTTTAATGTTTCCAGTTGAAGCTGCTAAAAAGAAAGCGGTGTTGAAACTTTCATTTTCGAGTTCCAGGTCATTCATTTCCATTACATCCACAAGATTTTTCACAAATTTCTCCACATGTTTGCTTCTCTTTATGGACGCCGCAATGTGAAGAGCTGTTTCCCCATTTTCAGTGAGGCTATACCTTACCAAATTCGGTTCCTCATCAAGAATGGCCTTCGCAGCATTCCAATCACATTTAACTGATGCATCGTATAGACGGAGGCGTATTCTGCGGTCATCTTCTCTAGCATGTTCTTTAATGTAGCTCCAACGCAAACAGTTAATTAATACCTTATTCATTATTACTTTTGATGAAATTAAGCTTCAATTCTAATGCGTATAGACAAGTTGAATCTTTCAATGTGGTTTGACATGTTAAAATTTAGCACAGTGTACACTAATTTTGGTTTGTTTCTTTTTTATGTAAAACTATATATGTGGTGTAAAATAGCATTAGACAGAAAATTACCTTCAATTAGATCTAGTATTGGTAGTTTCGGTCTTCTTTGAAATCTGTAGGCAAATGAAGCAGCTGGAATGATGACTTCATGCTGCTGCTGGTCTAAGGGTTTAGACTCTGATGTTGAGGCAATTTGAGCGTCTGTTGAGCCTGTTTCCTTCATCATCTGCACAACAATATATACCATTTATAATTGATGAGTAAAACGTAATTGCTTGATACCATGACTATACAAGAGGTGTGCAACTGATGATATCTCTGTGACAGATCTAGGGGATTGAGAGAAAGATTATTGTGAATGTTTGACTGAATGAAAACTGGAAGGCCTTGATCGAGTGGTGTAGTAGTTGGACCCTTCACAAGTCTCTGGTATAGTAGTATAGTAGTTAAAAGAATGAAAATATATTTAAAAAGAAGTTGAAGACAATTGATATTTTTCTCTCCGGCAGCTCCGAACGGAGATCTCAAGAGGTATGACTTTCTGAGTTGCTTCCTAAAATATTAAAAGATATGCAAATGGGGTTAGGTATGAAGTAGAAGAAACATGGTATCACTTTCCA
The DNA here is from genome assembly GCA_030545235.1 of Helianthus tuberosus. Taxonomy (NCBI): domain Eukaryota; kingdom Viridiplantae; phylum Streptophyta; class Magnoliopsida; order Asterales; family Asteraceae; genus Helianthus; species Helianthus tuberosus. The sequence goes on along the minus strand of CM060434.1, from coordinate 67,500,290 downwards.
ATTTTCAAACTATGAATTGTACTATTGTAGTACATAGCTATATTTTCTTGCGTTTCACATGGGTGTTTGATCTACTTGGATAACTGTGTCAGATAACGTGTGTTGGAAAGCACGAAAAGCCATAGACAAACAATATGGTTATACGGATAATATAAATAATGGGGTGTGATTTAGGGAAAACGTCTAAAAGTGTGATATTGGGCAATAATGGTGACAGACCCATCGTGAGGGTTTCGATCCTGAGCCGCACCCCGGTCTTCATCCGGCTGTTACTTTAGCGAGGCATATCGTGTGGAGGCAGTACGGTTTCCGGGAGAACGTCGTAACCAAGTATGACCAACTCAGCACGGACCCGGTTAAGACAACGTAGTCTGTGTAGATCTTGGCTAGGGTCGCCGTTTAGACGGTTTGACATTGGGTCACTCAAAAAGAAAGTCATCGTTCAAAAAAAAAGTTCTCATACCACTTGAGCTAGAGGTCATTGATGGGATTTTTATATTATATTATGATTTATGACTTCAAAAATACTGGCCGGGGTGAGTATATAATAATTTCATTATATTGATTTAATGATTTAAATTTAAGAACATACTAGTAATAAGATCCGCGCGCGTTGCGGCGAGGGTACATTGTAAACGTTGAACGGATTAGTCAAAGCGTTATGTGATGTGCTAATCATATGACGTTTCGACGTATCCGGTTGAACTCAACGTAACATATAGTTGCATTGCGATTGGATCAAAACATAACGCAAATCGAATTTACATTTCACAAAGTTCATAAAAAGTTACGAGGTTAAAAATTACATTTCCTAAACTTAAGGGCTAAGAGGGGGTAATAATGAGATTTGACAAAGTTGTGACAACTGGCAAAAATAATGGTAATTCCGTACAACATAAGCACTTGATTTAACGTTTAATTATGTTCATTACGATTTAATTATTGCATGATTAGGTCGTATAAAGTCTAGCAATCATAGGACATGGTTAAATATGCTAAACAATCACGTCGCGAGAAAACTGCAAACTATGTCCTAATATGTTGGCAAAATGCTGAAAACACTATTCACAGGAACACACTATTCGTGCCAGCTAGTTCTGAAAACTGTCCGAACGAGCAACGAATGGCATGAAAGAATATTATACTTGGAATATAAATAAAAACCCCTAACTAGGGGCACCAAATGATAAAACATATAAACTTTCAAAAAAAATGTATATTTATAAAGTGTCCGGTCCGCGCCAAAACTGTAACAAAAGTAAATTGTCTGTAACACTAAAATACGGCATTTTGATGTCCGTAGAACTTGAAAATAATATTTTACATCATAAATAAGCTTAGGGATATCAATGGGATACCCGAAACATAAACTCCCGGTGCTACGCCGCAACTTTCACACATTGTCCGAATTCGAGCCGATAGGCGAATAAATTATATTCGTACCATCCAATCTCCTAAGGCTATCGAACTAGTTAGCGCTATTTTGGCGTCGTATACGCCTTAAATAAACGCCATAGAATCGATGGTAAAATAAAACCATCGCTCCCGGTATGATATAACACTTTTTATAGAGCACCTGATATCGAACCGACGAGCAAACTAGTGGCATTTTTACCATCCAAAACCTATACCCACTAAACTAATAAACAAGTTAGATTTTATTTATAATCCTAAACTATCATTAACACACTAATTAAACTAATTTGCATAATGACTAAAATATCTACAACAATTAACAATATTCACATGTCAAATTTTATAAAAGATATTTTATAAAAATATTTACACTTTACCTCCCCCATGTGGGCCCCACAAGACAACCTACAACTTGGTTCATGATGAAAACTAGTATTTTGTTCCCTGCGTGTTGCGCCGGGGACAATATGTTGGTGGCAACAAAAACATAATGTGGTGGCAACAAAAACACAATGTGAAACAGGACGATACGTTGGTGTAACGTGCGGGAACGATGCGTTGGTGGCAACAAAAACCCAATGTGAAACACACAACGTCTAATACACAATTGGTGAAACACATGGCCTAAAACACAATAGTGATAAAAGTTTTACGACAATGCCTTGAACAATAGCGTAAAACGTAATTACCTAAAACACAATTCCTAAAACATATCACATAAAACACAATTAAAACATATCTCTACCTTCTTGTTTTTATCTCTAAGACAACTATGTACTTGAAAGGTAAGACAACTATGTACTTGAAAGGTAAGACGGTAAGTTCTCAAGATAATCATCGTCTCCGTTTAGACAGTCATAATGAACATCAGTCGACGGAAACGGCCATGAGCACAAATCAGGTGTAAAATAACAATCCAATTCCTTAAACCGTTGTTTGTCGCCTCACCCGCCAAAAAACGGCTTCTGTCGAAATCGGTGACTGAACACACTTTGGTTCAGCTTCGAATGCCGACGGCGACACACTCTCTACTTTATTTCTTCCCACATCAGTACCGTTTGGTCTACTAATGCGGGATACCTTACACGTCTTCTATATGTTACGATATATAAAACAGTGGGTCAAGTTATTCTACAAAGGCTTCTAATTGTAAGAAGTGTAAGAAGGATTTATAGAGTGACAAGTGTCCAATAACCTAAAACTAAACCCACTACATCACCACCAAAAACCTAAACACCCACCCCCACCCCACCACCACCACCACCCAAAAACCTAAACCCCGCCCCCCCCCCCCCCCCGCAAAAAAAAACAAAAAAAAACTATACCTCACAAAAAAACCCCCAAAAAACCTAACCCCCCCCCCCCACCCCCCACCTCCACCCCCCAAAAACCTAAAAAAAACCTACCCCCCACCCCCACCCCCCAAAAACCTAACACCCCCCCCCCCCCCCCAACCCCCAAAAACCTAAAAAAATATATAAAAAAAACTAAACACCCACCCCCACCCCCACCACCACCCAAAAACCTAAACCCCACCCCCTCGGCAAAAAAAAAAAAAAAAATATTTTTTTTTTTTTTTTGGGTGGGTGATGTGTGGGGTGGGGGTGGGTGTTTTTGGTGGTGGTGGATGTTTAAGTTTTTTTTTTTTTTTTTTTTAGTGGGTTTTTTTGTGTAGTGGGTTTTTTTAGGTTATTGGACACTTGTCACTCTATAAATCCTTGTTACACTTCTTACAATTAGGATCCTTTGTATTTGATCCTAATCCATAAAACAGTTTATGGTAACATACAGAAGACCAAGTAGATGGATGGTTAATACACAATTTAGACAGATTCAAATATTGTGTGTTTTGACCGGAGTCGATGGATGATCATATAGAAAGAAATTCTTTGATGTGTGCATAACAACTATTACGTTAAGATTTAAGACCAAGCAGATGGTTTCATGAAATATACTTTACTGGTTGAAGGTCAAGGTCTACTTATATATCCAACTTTAATCAAATACGTATATCCAACAATGGCAATGAAGAAAATGTGACCGACCACCACACAAACCGGCGACCGATTCCGGTAACCAAAATGGCAACGTCAAAAGCCACGTCGTTGCTCCGCCACTCATGCTTCCAGTAACCAAAACGGCAACGACAGAAGCCCCGTCGTTGCTTCACTACTCTACCTCTCTTCTCCCGATTAACGCCTCTCTCTCTTTGTTTCACTTTCCTTTCACTGTCTATTTCTTCTTATATGAATGAACCACAGTTATAGACTTATAGTGCATTATAAAATGGCCACGTGGTGAAGAGATACACCAAGTAAAAATGGTAAGGAGACGTGGCAACAAATAGAGGCAAGAGAGATAGCTACAGTAATTTCAAGAGACAATCACTAAGTTAGAATTTAAATTTATTTATAATAATGGTAGGAAGCATGGCATGAAGATATTGAATCTTGACTTTTTAGCACATGAAGATTATAATTATCCATCACCTCATATCTTACCATCATTTCTTAACATTTCAAACACAAAGAAACCCTCCTACATCTCTCTCATTCACGGCACATTACACACACATACATACCCTCATTTTCTTCACTTAAACACTACATTTCAAGCATTACATAACCCTTTCTTGGAGGTCTAAGAAGGTTATAAGCATGGAGAAGCACTAGGAGATACCTTGGAGATTTTACACCTTCATAATCTTCATCCTAGAGCTTACCAATCTCTTGCAAAGTTGTAAGACTTCATTCTACTTATTTTAAGCTTATTATAACATGTAGATTACTAAAGTACATGTTAATCAACTTGAACAAAATATTAATCAAATATTAAGACACTAATTCGTACATAAAAAGCCTACTAGTGTGCTATATTATGTGTAGATTATGTTGATTTGTGTTAGATGATGCTTATGGTTAAGTTGATTATGTTAAAGTAGGGTGTTTACAAAGATGATCTTGTGTAAATTAGGCTAGTGAGGATGATCCAAACATTTTTATGTTTAGATCTTAACAAGATCATCATCCATATAATACATAAACTTTATATTAAACTTGAAAATGATTTATGGCCAAAATAACTTTTTATAAAAATTAAACATCATGATTTACACTATAAAAGTGTTGAAATTATGTTAAACAAAGTAGTTTAAATGGAGGATCAAGACTTCAAGTATGTTAAATTTATTTTTCTAGTAAACTTGTTAAAAGATTTAATAAGTGTTATCATTTTCTTATTAAAAATGTGATTAAGAATATATAAAGTTCAAAGGTTATATGGATAATTATGTGGAAAATATTACTTGAAAAGGTAGTGTTTTGGAATTTGATTTGAAGTTGATTGTGATTATGGGCTTAAACGTGAAACTAATACGTTTTTAAGACGTGGAAAACGCCATAGTTTGGGGGAAACTATGGCGAAATTTTCTAAAAGTCTAATCGTATTTAAAGTATAATTAACGGGGTTAAACCTGATTAGTGGTCTTAATTGTCATTAAGAAAGTTTTAACGAAAAAGTTTAAGTCCTAAACTATGAAAGTTTTTAAATACAACAACTTATATTTTTTATAAGATAAAATGGGTTATAGGAAGTAAAATGTGAAATTTTATAAGTAAATATATATATTTTTAGGGATGAAAAATATATATAACTAGTATAACCAACTTTTGTGTATAAATACTTGTATACAAGCATGTGTATGTATTAGAAGTTAGGAAGAATTCTAACTAAATACAAAATACACTACGTTTAACAAACTCCAAAAAAAACATGGCGACGAACGACAGTAAAAATACATGAGGAAACGAATACAAGATATATTACACTTTGACACGAAGCATGGATAGCGGACAATCGGACGTCGGACGAACCGCACAAAATAATATATTATGGACAAAAATAATACATATACATATAACCAAAAACCGACGCGAAATATCAAATAAACGTTATAGCGGATAAATGCGTCGCCATCGGCAACGGTCGCCATATCGACATGACACGGGATGGATACCTATCACGGATGACACGCGGGTGTTCCCGACGATAAAATACATGGTAACGACTCCTATGACGAACTCTAAAAATAATACATTTTTAGACATGGAATATATATATTTATTTTGACGCCAAAAATTCCGGAAAGTATAAAACAAAATCACCAAGTGTACACATATACAAGTATATACGTATACGAATACGTATAAAATACACTCAAAATACACTTGTAAAAAAATACAAAAATACTTGGTGTGATAATGGGCTAGTAAAAGCCCATTTATTTAATAAGTTGGGCTAAGCCCATTAACATGTAAAATGGGCTAGGCCCAAATGCATTAATAATATGGATTAAGCCCAACAACTTAAAAGACATGGGCTAGGCCCAATGACAAAATACATGGATTGAGCCCAATAACGCTAAAATGTGGGCTAGGCCCAATGTAAAAATACATGTATTTTTTTATATAAAAATATATTGTAAAAATACACGTATAAATACGGTATATCGCATGTATAAATACGGTGTACCTACACGTATAAATACGGTATACGTATACATATAAAATACGCAAATACAGAGCGACATACTCATGCACACTTGTTGAAGCGTACACTCACAAGGGATACCGTATACGTACATTAACATATATACGATGTTAAAAATAAATATTTTTAACAACTATATCTTGAGAAGATATACATATACATATACATATATATATATATATGAAACAAATATATACACAAAACAAACCGATCATATGTATACATGTGAACGACGTTCACCGAACATAAAAATATATATTTTTGAGGAATATATATATTTCATACAACAAACATGCGTCATGCACGACACAAAGACGCTATTGGACTCGGTCCACTTATACTTGTACGACACAAGGACTTATACGGGCTAGACCCACATATACTCGTGCGAAGCACGGATACTTACAAAGGGCGATGCCCGTTCTAACACATTATGAACTCAAGAAGTATATATATATATACACTAAACAAACATACGAAACAAATACCAGCATATCTAAAATACACAAGGGTTCCAAATACATAACAAATACAATAATGTTCAAGATGAGCAACGTGTACATAAACTAGCATAAACCCAAGTGTCTAATGGGTTAGATCACTTGTAGGTTATTACGCGCAAATTGGATACCCGACTTGCTAGCATACATACGGACGCAAATTAGTGAGTTCATGTCCCCTTTTCTTTTTAACGTTTCGGTTTTACAACTCTCGGGGGGAAATACATGTTACTTTGGTATGGTTAAGCTACAGAATGAATTAGTAGATCACGTGCGAATAGGCTAATACTTAAAGCACCATTAATCTTGTTTAAGAGCACGGAACAAAGGGGGTAGATCTATCGGGTACAGGGCGAGCCCCACTCATGGGTCATTGTGTGGCCACATGGAGTTTCCTTTGTTACCCTCGCCGGGTGGACCGGTACTAAATCGCTTACGGGTTGGTGGCTTCCTATGTCAGCACACATATTAATGTCCTAGCTACACATTAATGATCAACATGTTGATTTACGCTTTACATACCGGATTTCGATACTTAAACTTTCAAATGTTTTACAGATTCATTTGATGCTTACGAACTTAAAACACATGAACTCGCTCAACTTTTGTTGGTGTTTTCAAACTTACATGTATTTCAGGTAACTAAGTGGATCTTGGTGCAACAAATTATGAAGTTTCAAGTTTACTATGAAGACGATGTCATCTGTATTTTGGAGGGTTTGATCCATATATCCCGTCTTCGAACGGGACATAGGATGCAAAACCTCGTTATTTCAAAAACTTTATTTTGAACAAGTCCTTTTTGTAAAACCTATAAACTTATGTCGTCTTTTGCTACAAAACAACTTATGACTTATATATTTACATTATGAAATGGATGAACATCGTGTATGTTTTATATCATATAGTTTGTTTACTTACATCGTACGCTATGGAAACCGATTAAGTCACACTACGCGCTTCCGCCTTTGACACGGGTGTGACAGGTTGGTATCAGAGCTTCGATTGTAGTGAACCAGGATTCCTTCTCGAGTCTAGTCTACAATCACTAGGATCCCCTCATGAAAACGGTTTTACAAAATACATGGTTTTAATCGCATACACAAAGCACAAGATCCACTACCCAAAACGTATTTTAAAAGTGAATAAATAAACAATGCAAGGACATTACTTGGGGCTTAGTCTATGTGGGATAGACTTGATAAGGCTAGATCGATTCGCATAAATTAATGTGGTTATATTTGACACGCATATACTTATGTATATACATATATATAATAAATAATGAGATTATTTATTGATATATATGCATACGTGTTGTACGGATTATTTTTGCCGGGGTACTATGGCTTCACCTGCTAGTATTGGTAGTTACGACGACCATGACTTTATGGATACCTCTTTGGACGAGTTCATGCACTGTGTTGAGGGCGTCCCTGTGGAGGATGATGTTTTAGCTGCACCACTCCTGTTCCACGGCATCATCATTATTGGCCATTCCGATGGTGAGCATCGTGTAGCGATATTGCCAATTGCTGCAATCTTACTAACTATTTTTCCCTTTATTATGGAGTTATTTGATGACGAGGACGAGATCTCCGCCCTGCAACTATAGATTGAAACTCTCTATAGGAGAATCTGGAGATGGAGCGTCGTGCTGACGCAATGCCATCATCACCACTAGCCTACCCTCCACCATCTATTTCACTATCATCACCACCACACCATACCTCACCTGTCGACTTTGATATCTTCATTAGAGCACACGTCCTAGCGCTCCAACAGCGGACGAGTGCCCTTACTTGCAGTATTTTTAAGCTTGGGGAGGAGTGTACCTATCTTTGTAGCCTAATCTTTCCTATCCCTCTCCCATCTCCCCCTACCCTTAAGGTATTTATTTACAAGCACTGGTGCTTGGGAATAGAAGATCCACTCTTGAGGGATATATGAAGACTACGTACTAGCTACGGCACTTGAAGACCTTGAAGAACAATGTGGAGAAAAATATTTTGCCACTTTTATATATATATAAACTTACACGATCGGGGTAATGTAGCCCCATGCCCTTTTGTTTTCTTCATAAAACAATGTATCAAGTTGTCGATATATATATATATATATATATAAAAGCTCGGTATTATGTTTTCTTTATTTGCACATTATGGTTTATTCTATGCGTGATTGATTGGTTGTGGATTATTGATGGATTGGATGGTGTGATGATTAGTATTTACTTTTTTTTTAGCCGACAATATTTATTATTATTAAATATTTGTCTAACCCGTTCATTACTTGTGTGTGGAAGACTATGGCACCGAAACGGAGGAACCTTAGGCGCGACACCTCAGACCCTATGCCTACCACACAGGCGGAACTGAATCAGCTCCTTGAAGAGCGAATCTCGCAAGCAATTGCCCAATATGAGGCCAACCGCAATGAATATAGTGGTGGATCTGGCGGAACTGGCGGCCAAGGTCAGGGAGGCACATCTGGTGGCAACACCACAAATGATAACAGAAAGTCGTTTTATAACAACTTAAATGTTTCATCTCCTATTCTATTCGTGCGTTCTCATGTTTCTCGTCTATATAATATGTCTGTTCAACGTTTCAGGGTGCACGTACAAACAATTTCTCGACTGCAAGCCTCTCAATTATGATGGTACTGGAGGTGCAGTGGCGTTTGTACGATGGATAGAGAAAACTGAGTCCACTATCCGCATGAGCCGATGCCCTCCTGAACAGATAGTGGTTTATGCTACAGGGCTATTTGTGGACAAAGCTCTAACTCGGTGGAACCTTCAAGTTCAAACTCTAGGAGACGTTGCAGCCTACGGGCTAACTTGGGAAGAATTAAAGGAACGCATGAGAGAAAAATATTGTTCTAGAGCTGAGCTGCAAAAGCTGGAGACAGAATTTTGGCACCTTGAAATGGTAAGTGCCGACGTTTCAGGATACACCCAGAGATTCCATGACTTATCACGAGTGGTTCCGTATATGGTCACTCCGGAATTCAAAAGAGTCGAACGATACATATGGGGTCTTCACCCCGAGATCAGGAGTCTAGTCAGCTCGGCACAACCTACCACCATAACTCAAGTTGTTACCTTAGCAGTGAGCCTCACTGAGGAGGCAGTGAGAATGAAGAAGATTCTTGCGAAGGGTTCAGAAAAGAAGGAGACTCACATAGAGTCTACAAGTGGTGGAAAGCGAAAATTTTCACACTCCAACAAGGGTATGCGTGTGAACAACAACGTCGACACCAATGCTAACAAACGAAGGGAAGTAAACCCACCAAGAAGTGGCAAGGCTTTCGCGACAACCAACGAAACTAGGGGTAAAGGCTATTTAGGCACCCTGCCTAAATGCGACAAGTGTAAGTATCATCATGAGGGCCGTTGTGCAAAGTGTGATAAATGCGGTAAGATAGGCCACTATAAGGAAACATGCTGGGTAGGAAGGGGAAAAGGAAACACAAACCGTGGAGGAAATGGTAACAACAATCAAGGTAGAAATGGTAACGGGAATGGAACTGGAAACGAAAATGGAAACAACAATGGCAACGGAAATGGGGCTGGAAAGGGGCAAGGATGTTACAACTGTGGTGACAACGGGCATTATAGGAAGGATTGCCCTAAGGAAAACCAGGCTCGTGGGAGAGCTTTCGTGATTGGAGCCCGAGATGCACGACAGGACCCGAACGTTGTTACGGGTACGTTCCCTATAAACCAACACTTTGCATCCGTTCTATTTGATACTGGCGCAGATTTTAGTTTCATATCTATAGAATTTAAGAATATACTTGGCCTAGATTTGAGTAAACTAGATGTCCCGTATTCTATAGAATTGGCGAATGGAAAATTAGTCGAAGCGGATGAGGTTATTAAGGGTTGTACACTCGAGCTTGGGGAGCGAAAATTTTCTATCGACGTTTTACCCGTTGGGTTGGGCAGTTTTGACGTAGTTGTCGGAATGGATTGGTTGTCCGACAACCGGGCGGAAGTAGTTTGTCATGAGAAAACCATCCGCATCCCACTGCCAAATGAAGAAACGCTTGTAATTCATGGGGAGAAGCGTGAAACACCCCTACGAATCATTACGTGTATGAAGGCGCGAAAGTGTCTCTGAAAAGGCTGTATAGCTTTCCTTGCCCATGTAGTCGACAAGGAAACCAAAGAGCCGAAGCTAGAGTACATCCCTGTCGTGAAAGAATTTCCAGAAGTCTTTCCAGAAGACTTACCTGGACTGCCTCCACAGTGCCAAGTGGAGTTTCGAATTGATTTGGTGCCAGGAGCGGCACCAGTGGCGAAATCACCATATCGGTTAGCTCCGTCAGAAATGCAGGAGTTATCTACTCAATTGCAAGAGTTACTAGATAAAGGATTCATTAGACCGAGTTTCTCACCTTGGGGAGCTCCGGTACTATTTGTTAAAAAGAAAGATGGTAGCTTTCGCATGTGTATAGATTATCGGGAATTGAACAAACTTACTATTAAGAACCGATACCCGCTACAAGGCTCAAGTTATTACTCCAAGATTGACTTGAGATGGGGATACCATCAGTTGAGAATACAAGAAGAAAGCATCCCCAAGACGGCTTTTAGAACTCGTTACGGACATTATGAGTTTCTCGTTATGCCGTTCGGCTTAACAAATGCACCAGCGGTGTTCATGGACCTCATGAACCGCGTGTGTAAGCCATATTTAGACAAGTTCGTGATCGTGTTTATTGACGATATCCTAATATATTCACGGTCAAAGGAGGAAGACGAACAACATCTACGAGCTATTTTGGAGCCTTTAAAGAAGGAACAGTTGTACGCAAAGTTTTCTAAATGCGAATTTTGGATTCGCGAGGTGCAATTTCTCGGACACATGGTGAACGAGAAAGGGATTCATGTCGACCCGGCTAAGATCGAGGCGATAAAGAACTGGGAAGCGCCTAAGACCCCCACCGAAGTACGACAATTCTTGGGATTAGCGGGCTACTACTGAAGATTTATAGAGAATTTCTCAAAAATTGCTCAACCACTAACATCCCTAACGCAAAAGGACAGGAAATTTGATTGGGGCGAGAAACAAGAGGCGGCTTTTCAGCTACTGAAAGATAAACTTTGCGACGCACCTATTTTATCCTTACCCGACGGTACCGATGACTTCATGGTCTATTGTGATGCATCGCGTCAAGGTCTCGGTTGCGTGTTGATACAACGGGACAAAGTCATCACGTACGCGTCTCGTCAATTGAAGGTGCATGAGAAAAATTATACCACGCACGATCTTGAGCTAGGTGCGATGGTATTCGCGTTGAAGATCTGGCGTCACTACTTATATGGTACTCGTTGTACAATCTTCACAGATCACAAGAGTTTACAACATAAATTTGATCAGAAGGACTTGAATATGCGGCAACGACGATGGGTTGAATTATTGAACGATTATGATTGTGAGATAAAGTATCATCCGGGCAAGGCGAACGTCGTGGCAGACGCCTTGAGCCGAAAGGAACGTGCAAAACCTCTAAGGGTGCGAGCCTTAGAGATGACCATACAAACCGATCTCACCTCTCGGATTCACAATGCTCAACAAGAAGCGCTTAAACCAGAAAATATACGAGCCGAATCCTTACGGGGAATGGAGGCACGATTGGTGCCAAAGGAGGATGGAACACTGTATTTTATGGGACGAATTTGGGTACCATTCTTAGGCGATCTACGAACGATTATTCTGGACGAGGCACATAAGTCAAGGTATTCTATACATCCGGGATCTGATAAGATGTACCAAGACTTAAAGGACTTTTATTGGTGGCCTAAACTTAAAGGTGACATTGCTACCTATGTCGGAAAATGCCTTACATGCGCCAAGGTTAAGGCGGAATATCAAAAGCCTTCAGGATTGCTGAAACAACCTGAAATTCCCGAATGGAAATGGGAACAAATCTCGATGGACTTCATTACTAAGTTACCCCGAACCTCAAGAGGTCACGACATGATTTGGGTAATTGTCGATCGGCTTACAAAGTCCGCACATTTTCTACCGATCAGTGAGAAGGATAGCACTAAGAAACTGGCTGAAATATACCTCAAAGAGATCGTGGCACGACATGGAGTGCCTGTTTCTATTATTTCAGACCGAGACGGTCGGTTCATGTCGAGGATATGGCAATCATTTCAAAAGGCCTTTGGATCCCAACTTAATCTTAGTACGGCCTTTCACCCTCAAACGGACGGCCAAAGTGAACGAACGATATAGACTTTGGAGGACATGTTACGCGCTTGTGTGATGGATTTGGGTGGAAACTGGGATACTCACTTGCCCTTGGTGGAGTTCTCATACAATAATAGCTATCACACTAGCATTCAGGCCGCCCCGTTTGAAGCTTTGTATGGACGAAAGTGTCGGTCCCTGCTATGTTGGGCGGAGACCGGGGATAAACAACTCATTGGTCCGGACTTAGTTCAGGAGACCACAGACAAGATCATTCAAATACGAGACCATATCAAGGCGGCTCGCGATAGACAAAAGAGCTACGCAGACAAGCGGCGCAAACCATTAGCTTTCGAGGTCGGAGACATGGTATTGTTGAAAGTCTCACCTTGGAAGGGCGTAGTAAGGTTTGGTAAACGTGGAAAGCTGAACCCACGTTACATTGGACCTTTCGAAATCCTGGAAAAGATCAGAACAATTGCTTATAAATTGAAACTACCAGAAGAGCTTAGTAGTGTACACGACACGTTTCATGTGTCTAATCTCAAGAAAAGTCCTACTCAAGAAACGGTCGTCATCCCAGTGGACGAGATACACGTTAACGACAAACTCCAATTTACCGAAGAACCTATTGAGGTCTCAGACTGGAAAGTCCACAAGACACGGAGGTGTCGTAGGAAGTTGGTTAAAGTTCGCTGGAACTCGCGTCACGGTCCCGAGTATAAGTGGGAACGTGAGGATCAAATAAAATCCAAGTACCCTCACCTGTTTCAAGACTCCCCTGCAACCAGTAACACGACTTGAATTTCGGGACGAAATTCTTCTAACGGCGGGAGAATGTGACAACTGGCAAAAATAATGGTAATTCCGTACAACTTAAGCACTTGATTTAACGTTTAATTACGTTCATTACGATTTAATTATTGCATGATTAGGTCGTATAAAGTCTAGCAATCATAGGACATGGTTAAATATGCTAAACAATCACGTCGCGAGAAAACTGCAAACTATGTCCTAATATGCTGGCAAAATGCTGAAAACACTATTCACAGGAACACACTATTCATGCCAGCTAGTTCTGAAAACTGTCCGAACGAGCAACGAATGGCATGAAAGAATATTATAGTTGGAATATAAATAAAAACCCCTAACTAGGGGCACCAAATGATAAAACATATAAACTTTCGAAAAAAATGTATATTTATAAAGTGTCCGGTCCGCGCCAAAACTGTAACAAAAGTAAATTGTCCGTAACACTAAAATACGGCATTTTGATGTCCGTAGAACTCGAAAATAATATTTTACATCATAAATAAGCTTAGGGATATCAATGGGATACCCGAAACATAAACTCCCGGTGCTACGCCGCAACTTTCACACATTGTCCGAATTTTCGAGCCGATAGGCGAATAAATTATATTCGTACCATCCAATCTCCTTAACTAAAAGGCTAGCGAACTAGTTAGCGCTATTTTGGCGTCGTATACGCCTTAAATAAACGCCATAGAATCGATGGTAAAATAAAACCATCGCTCCCGGTATGATATAACACTTTTTATAGAGCACCCGATATCGAACCGACGAGCAAACTAGTGGCATTTTTACCATCCAAAACCTATACCCACTAAACTAGTAAACAAGTTAGATTTTATTTATAATCCTAAACTATCATTAACACACTAATTAAACTAATTTGCATAATGACTAAAATATCTACAACAATTAACAATATTCATCACATGTCAAATTTTATAAAAGATATTTTATAAAAATATTTACACTTTACCTCCCCCATGTAGGCCCCACAAGACAACCTACAACTTGGTTCATGATGAAAATAATGGTAGGAAGCATGGCATGAAGATATTGAATCTTGACTTTTTAGCACATGAAGATTATAATTATCCATCACCTCATATCTTACCATCATTTCTCAACATTTCAAACATAAAGAAACCCTCCTACATCTCTCTCATTCATGGCACATTACACACACATACAGACCCTCATTTTCTTCACTTAAACACTACATTTCAAGCATTACATAACCCTTTCTTGGAGATCTAAGAAGGTTATAAGCATGGAGAAGCACTAGGAGATACCTTGGAGATTTTACACCTTCATAATCTTCATCCTAGAGCTTACCAATCTCTTGCAAAGTTGTAAGACTTCATTCTACTTATTTTAAGCTTATTATAACATGTAGATTACTAAAGTACATGTTAATCATCTTGAACAAAATATTAATCAAATATTAAGACACTAATTCGTACATAAAAAGCCTACTAGTGTGCTATATTATGTGTAGATTATGTTGATTTGTGTTAGATGATGCTTATGGTTAAGTTGATTATGTTAAAGTAGGGTGTTTACAAAGATGATCTTGTGTAAATTAGGCTAGTGAGGATGATCCAAACATTTTTATGTTTAGATCTTAACAAGATCATCATCCATATAATGCATGAACTCTATATTAAACTTGAAAATGATTTATGGCCAAAATAACTTTTTATAAAAATTAAACATCATGATTTACACTATAAAAGTGTTGAAATTATGTTAAACAAAGTAGTTTAAATGGAGGATCAAGACTTCAAGTATGTTAAATTTATTTTTCTATTAAACTTGTTAAAAGATTTAATAAGTGTTATCATTTTCTTATTAAAAATGTGATTAAGAATATATAAAGTTCAAAGGTTATATGGATAATTATGTGGAAAATATTACTTGAAAAGGTAGTGTTTTGGAATTTGATTTGAAGTTGATTGTGATTATGGGCTTAAACGTGAAACTAATATGTTTTTAAGACGTGGAAAACGCCATAGTTTAGGGGAAACTATGGCGAAATTTTCTAAAAGTCTAATCGTATTTAAAGTATAATTAACGGGGTTAAACGTGATTAGTGGTCTTAATTGTCAATGAGAAAGTTTTAACGAAAAAGTTTAAGTCCTAAACTATGAAAGTTTTTAAATACAACAACTTATATCTTTTATAAGTTAAAATGGGTTATAGAAAGTAAAATGTGAAATTTTATAAG
Source organism: Helianthus tuberosus (assembly GCA_030545235.1). Classification (NCBI taxonomy): domain Eukaryota; kingdom Viridiplantae; phylum Streptophyta; class Magnoliopsida; order Asterales; family Asteraceae; genus Helianthus; species Helianthus tuberosus. The sequence continues at coordinate 67,484,580 of CM060434.1, read as the reverse complement.
TAAATATATATATTTTTAGGGATGAAAAAAATATATATATATATAACTAGTATAACCAACTTATGTGTATAAATACTTGTATACAAGTATGTGTATGTATTAGAAGTTAGGAAGAATTCTAACTAAATACAAAATACACTACGTTTAACAAACTCCAAAAAAAACATGGCGACGAACGACAGTAAAAATACATGAGGAAACGAATACAAGATATATTACACTTTGACACGAAGCGCGGATAGCGGACAATCGGACGTCGGACGAACCGCACAAAATAATATATTATGGACAAAAATAATACATATACATATAACCAAAAACCGACGCGAAATATCAAATAAACGTCATAGCCGATAAATGTGTCGCCATCGGCAACGGTCGCCATATCGGCATGACACGGGATGGATACCTATCACGGATGACACGCGGGCGTTCCCGACGATAAAATACATGGTAACGACTCCTACGACGAACTCTAAAAATAATACATTTTTAGACATGGAATTTATATATTTATTTTGACGCCAAAAATTCCGGAAAGTATAAAACAAAATCACCAAGTGTACACATATACAAGTATATACGTATACGAATACGTATAAAATACACTCAAAATACACTTGTAAAAAAATACAAAAATACTTGGTGTGATAATGGGCTAGTAAAAGCCCATTTATTTAATAAGTTGGGCTAAGCCCATTAACATGTAAAATGGGCTAGGCCCAAATGCATTAATAATATGGATTAAGCCCAACAACTTAAAAGACATGGGCTACGCCCAATGATAAAATACATGGATTGAGCCCAATAACGCTAAAATGTGGGCTAGGCCGAATGTAAAAATACATGTTTTTTAATATAAAAATATATTGTAAAAATACACGTATAAATACGGTACACCTACACGTATAAATACAGTACACGTATACATATAAAATACGCAAATACAGAGCGACATACTCATGCACACTTGTTGAAGCGTACACTCACAAGGGATACCGTATACGTACATTAACATATATACGATGTTAAAAATAAATATTTTTAACAACTATATCTTGAGAAGATATACATATACATATATATTTGTGAAACAAATATATACACAAAACAAACCGATCATACGTATACATGTGAACGACGTTCACCGAACATAAAAATATATATTTTTGAGGAATATATATATTTCATACAACAAACATGCGTCGTGCATGACACAAAGACGCTATTGGACTCGGTCCAGTTATATTGTACGACACAAGGACTTATACGGGCTAGACCCACATATACTTGTGCGAAGCACATATACTTACAAAGGGCGATGCCCGTTCTAACACTTTATGAACTTAAGAAGTATATATATATATATATATATACACACACACTAAACAAACATACGAAACAAATACCAGCATATCTAAAATACACAATGTGACATCTGTGCTTGTGATACCATTGTACAAACTCTGAACAATACAATATTAATAAAACAGTGTGTTTTGATCCCAATGTTTGTTATTTTGTTTGATTTTATGCACATGTTGATTTTTGATTAATTTCAAACTCTATATCGCTTTCTGGGAAGTTATACGCAAACTGATGCATAAATGTAATCAGTTTAATGCGACAAACACTCCGGAATAGCAACATAAGCTTAACATACCTTAAATAACCTTTACATAACTTAGAAATAAGTTTTAAAGGCTTTGGTATGGCAAAAAAAAACAAGTTTATTCGATCACAGGGACTATTTGCGTCAAACTACAAAAGTCTGCCGTTCCGTAAGGCAACGTACAGTCCGGAACTTGATCATAAGCTAAACATACCATATATAACCTAAACATAGCTTAGAAATAAGCTCTGATAGGTTCGGTGTGCGAAAACATGCTTATATGATCTTACAGGGACTAAAAGTGTCAAAAACGGCGTAAGTTTGCATTTTCGCGCATATCTTACGTTCTGACCACATCTGGACATCCAAAATTTTTGTACACACTAAAATATTTTTATTTTAGCGATCGGCATGCAAAATACCACTCGTCACTTAATTTGGTTCGTTTTCGCGTCCGTTTGAGTTTCGTCGTAATTTAACGAATAACGCGACCGTACGACCAAACGAGCCGACATCCGAGAGTATTCCAAGCACATTTTGAGTCCTCTAAACTTTATTGACCTTGTAGAGCCTTGAAAATGGCTTAACGGGGGTCAAAAGGACCTGAAATGAGCTTAAACTCATTGCAGGGACTGATCTTGTAATTTCTGAAAGTTTTGGCTGAACTGCATTGGGACGCGGGCCGCGTAAGCCCATCCCCATATCTTACACGGGCCGTGTCAGTGTGTCCAGCGATAGAAACTCAATTTCAGCATTCTGTTTGATCTGCAGGGGCTGATTATGCAAATTTCTTATGTGATGGGCAAGTTTGTGTGATCACCAAGGTTCCCAATCAGTCCCTAACAAATGTATGGCTTGGATTATTGCTTGTTGGCCACACAATCCACATGTCTTGATCCTATGATTTTGCAACAAGTATAAATAGCATGCCAAACTCATTCATTCCTTGCTCATTCCTCTCTTCTCTTCTCTTATCTGCTTTGGAGCTCTCTCAAGCTGATTTGGGACTTGTCTTCTTTGTAGAAAAGATAGCAAGGACTATAGTGAGCACTCTTTCATTCCTTTTATTGCTTTCTAGTTTAAAAAGTCAACCAAGTGTTTGACTTTCAGTTTGACCAGTCTTTGGTCAACGCAAAGTTCGGTTGAACTTTGCAACGTGATTGTAATCACGTTGGTTATAATCCTTAGTGATTATACCCGCTGATTACCACGTTAACTAGGTGTAGTGACGAGTCAAAGTTTCGGTCAAAATGCGTTTTAGCACGCATTTTGAAACAGAACTACTTTAGGGTATCAAAACACTTTGTTTTGATACCAAATCAGTCGGTTAGACATGTTTTGACATGTTTAACTCGTCACTATTAGTTGGTGCTTGTTTAGGGTCGTAAGTTAAGCGGTCTAAACAACCGCTTAGACTTTCGAACCCGACCCGTTTGGTCGATCTTTAGGATCCGACCAAGCTTGGTTAGTGATCATAGTTGCATAGGGAATAACCAATGAGGTTATACCTTATGATCACATAGGATTGGTTAGTCGTTTGCTAGTTAGCTTGTATGCCCATAGGAAATGACCAAAATGCCCTTTTGAAGCTAAAATCCATATTTTGCATATGTGATCAACTTTTTGACATATAATCTGATTTAGTAACATGTTTAGGGATAATTGGGCATGTAAGACTTCACATAGCACATAGTTAACCATCCGAACATAGTTTCGCGCAAACGACGCGTTATAGTGGCTTAAACTACTATAACGAGTCGAAACGGGTCTAAAGCACTTAGGTAGACTTTCAAATCAGAATGTAGGGCCTATTAAATCATACCATATGAGTTCCAATGCTCATTTGATTTATAGAACCTCATTCTATCCTATCCCCCGATTTAGGATCCGATTATTAACATAGTTACCTATACTAGGTGCCTTGTTGATTCCGTGATCCTTGGAGCATCATTTGGTCTTATTTTCAAGACTAAATAGCAATCCCAAGTGAGTACATAGTTCCCCTCTTTTACTGCTTTCAAATACTTTGGGGTGATTCACATGTACATACTTGTTACTTTCACGTTTTACATGCTTTTATGACATAAACATGCTAGTTTCACTTAGTACATATCTAGTACATGCTTTCAATTATGTTTTGCTATGTATGTTAAGCATGCTAGCACATTGATTTATTACACATTTGTTACATATGTTTACTTAGCATATGTACACATTGTTTTACATGACATTTCTGCTATGTATGTTTACTGAGCATGCTAGCACATTGTTTTACATGAACATTTCTACTAGGCATGTTTACTTAGCATTCCTAGTACATGGTTTTCATATCATGCTTACATTGGTTATGACATTTGGTGTGTTTAATCGGGACAATAATACATTCATTAACATTGATCACGCCGCTCGGTAGTATGTAATGGTACCATAGGAATTGACAACTCCCGTTTCCGACTTCATAGGTTTGTTTGGAAGTTGGGAATGACAGAATCCGACTACATAACTTAGATAAACCTTTAATTTGTTTAAAGGTTTGTCGCCACAGTCGCAAGGCTTGAATGTATGCGATTAACATTACTGCATAAATGTTTGTAATCATAAAGCATTGTTTTCTGCAAAACATAACATTTGATTTAAACTTAGGTTTACTCAAAAACATTGTTTTGTACATTTTACTATGGGGTTGAGTAATTACTTGTTATTCACCATACATGACATTTGTTTGTGCATTGACATTATCATGTAGCTTGAGTAGATACTTTGTACTTGCTATGCATTACATTTTGGTATACATGACACAGTTTATACATGACATTAAACACGGCTTACACATAAACATTTTTGACATTGACAAAGACATTTTGGTTGGTTATTGATAAGTGATTTATGTAACGAGGCTATGTGTTGTATGATAAAAGCATGGTGGATACGCCGATGGTACTTCCTATATATAAGTGCTTTTATTGTATTATACATTGTTGCGTTATCTAAACCACTTGGGCAAGACATGAAACATTTTATACAAGAACATGACATTGTTTTACAAAGTACACATTTTTATACAAATTCACTTTTACTTGGTTATTCATTTAACCAAGCATTGTCCTTTCATCATCATTTGATTTTCGTATGATTTCATAAAGGAAAACATTTTACAAGGTTCATGACTACTTTTTATTAAACACTTTTCAAACCACAAGTCATGAATCCTGCATAAACAAAACCTATGTATCTCACATGCATTTTTATGCTGACGTACCTATTTTTACATGTGTTTCAGGTGCTGATGCATGATGATGTTTGTGCTTCACTTAGGCGGACTCGGGCCTTAGTGACTTAAAAGACAGTTATTTGTGTTATATTTAGTTTGAACTCAAAGACAATGTAAACTTTAATCAATAATACATAACTTTAATTACCATGGTTGTTGAAACGATAATTCTGTCGCCTCACTCCCCGACGTTTCCGCCGCGGTTTGTTGTTTTAACGCGGTCGGGGTGTGACAGAAGAGTTGGTATCAGAGCCAATGGTTATAGGGAATTAGGTTATTAGCAATGTTTTGACCTAGACTATAACTTTCTAGGACCCTAACACAAGTTTACTTGTGTTTAGATTTTAAAACAATACCATCACCTATCCTTAGGTGATAACCACAACGAGAACACAATAACAAATCCGCTTCAAAAAAATTATCATCTGTTCTAGGATGATTGATTACTAGGTTTTGAACCCTCTGTTATAAGGTTTTGAACCCCCTAAATTTTCAAAATCTCGTCAAAGTTTGGGTCTAAATAATGTGAACACATGCAAACTGGAAGAGTGAATGCCTGTACCCTGAGTTTTCTGTCTAAGGCTAGAGTGTTCGTACAAATCCGAAGTATCGGACCAGTCACTCTTACCTGGGAACTCTTAGGGTGAGTATTCACTTATAGGCGAGCATGTCTTCGGCAATACATTCTTATGACTCATTTACTTTGATTTGTCACTGTGTGTCGACTGTTTGTTACGAGGTAACGAACAAATGACCACCATCAACCACAAGTGCAATGCCTCATTTGCACAAATTGTTGCAAGTCTGGTCATCTTGCGAATACCTGCCATTTTGCTCCAAACCAAAACCAAGCAGTACAAAACCCTGCCCAGAATCCTGCACGACCTCACTATCCGCCTGGTTCGTGTTTCAATTGTGGGGATCTGACCCACTACAGGAACAACTGCCTGAGGTTGGCAAATGCTAATCAGGCACAGGCTCGTGGTCGAGTCTTCAATATGAACGCTAACGAGGCTTGCGCAGATAACGAAGTGGTGAACGGTACGTTCCTTGTTAACAACCATCCTGCTTCTGTTCTATTTGATTCGGGTGCCGATAAGAGTTTTGTGTCCTTAGCCTTTGAGCCTTTACTTGCGATGACTAGAACGAAACTAGGAAAGCCCTTGACAGTAGAAGTAGCTAGTGGTGAACCCGTTGTACTTGATTCCGTTCTTCGAAATTGCCAGTTGAACCTTAACAACCATCTCTTTCCTATTGACCTCACACCGATGAAACTCGGGAGCTTTGATGTTATAGTGGGAATGGATTGGTTAGCCAAGTACCATGCCGAGGTGGTTTGCTTTGAGAAGATTGTCCATATTCCGCTTTCGACTGGTGAAATCTTAGAAGTTCATGGAGAGAAACCCGTTAAACTCATGTCTTGTACCCAAGCCCAAAAATACCTACGAAAGAAATATGTCGCCTTCTTGGCACATGTCGTAGAGGATAAAGGAAAGGGTAAGACTATCCAACATATCCCTGTTGTTCGGGATTATCCTGAGGTATTTCCTGAAGAATTACCTGGTTTACCCCCTGTGCGCCAAGTTGAGTTCCGCATCAATCTTGTACCTGGTGCAAATCCTATTGCTAAGTCACCTTACCGTCTTGCACCGTCTGAGATGCAAGAGTTATCTAAGCAGCTTCAGGAGCTATCTGACAAAGGATTCATCCGTCCGAGCTTTTCCCCTTGGGGCGCTCCTGTCCTATTCGTGAAAAAGAAAGATGGATCCTTTAGGATGTGTATTGAATATCGTGAGCTTAACAAGCTTACCATCAAGAATCGATATCCCCTACCTCGCATTGATGATCTCTTTGATCAGCTACAGGGTGCTACTTGCTTTTCGAAGATTGATCTACGTTCTGGGTATCATCAACTTCGAGTTTTCGAAGAAGATATTCACAAGACAGCTTTCCGTACAAGATATGGTCATTATGAGTTTAATGTTATGCCTTTCGGCTTAACAAACGCTCCTGCTGTCTTCATGGACTTGATGAATAGGGTTTGTAAGCCTTATTTGGACAAGTTCATCATCGTCTTTATTGATGATATTTTGATCTATTCTAAGACTCGAGCTGATCATGAGCAGCATCTTCGTCTTACAATGGAGCTCCTAAAGAAAGAACAGCTTTTCGCCAAATTCTCCAAGTGCGAATTCTGGCTTAAGGAAGTTCAATTTTTGGGACACATCGTTAACGAACAAGGTGTACATGTAGATCCCGCCAAAATCAGTGCGATTAAGGATTGGGATACACCTACTACTCCTACCGAGATTCGTTCATTTCTTGGTCTAGCGGGTTATTACCGCCGTTTCATTGAAAACTTCTCAAAGATTGCGATTCCTCTCACTGCTTTAACTCAAAAGAATAAACCTTTTGAGTGGGGATCCAAACAGGAAGAAGCTTTCCAGACCTTGAAACAGAAACTCTGTGATGCACCTATTCTATCGTTGCCCGAGGGTAATGACGATTTTGTCGTATACTGTGATGCATCCAAATTAGGCCTTGGCTGCGTTCTTATGCAAAGAAACAAAGTCATAGCTTATGCATCAAGACAGCTGAAGGTGCACGAGAAAAACTACACCACTCATGATCTTGAGTTAGGTGCTGTAGTTTTTGCTCTCAAAATCTGGAGACACTACCTTTACGGTACAAAGTGTGTAGTGTTTACTGACCACAAAAGTCTCCAGCATATTTTCAATCAGAAAGAACTCAACATGAGGCAACGACGTTGGGTTAAACTCCTAAACGACTATGATTGCGAAATTCGCTACCATCCTGGTAAAGCGAATGTCGTGGCTGACGCATTGAGTCGTAAGGAACATGTCAAGCTTCACTGTGTTCAAGTTCGATCTAACATTCAAACCCGCATTTCTCAGGCTCAACATACTTGTGTTACACAAGGTTTGATGGGTAAAGAATTACCGTGTCATACTAAGCCTGAGCTTGAACTAAGAGACTTTGGGGTATTCTACTTCATGGGCCGTTTATGGGTCCCAAGTATAGACAATCTTCGCACCTTGCTTATGGATGAAGCTCATAAGTCTCGTTATTCTATTCATCCTGGTGCGGATAAAATGTATAAGGATCTTCGAACTCAGTATTGGTGACCGGGTATGAAGAAGGACATTGCCTTATATGTTTCAAAATGCCTTACTTGTCTTAAGGTTAAGGCACAACGCCAACATCCCTCTGGATTATTGGAGCAACCAGAGATTCCAGTTTGGAAATGGGAAAACATTACTATGGATCTCATTACCAAGCTGCCACGCACTAAAGGAGGTCATGATGCCATTTGGGTAATCGTTGATCGTCTAACAAAGTCAGTACATTTCTTGCCGATCCGTGAGGATCTATCTGCTGACAAACTTGCCAAGATCTATGTTGATGAGATTGTGTCTCGACATGGTGTTCCTTTGAACATTATATCTGATAGAGATGCTCGATTCTCGTCTCACTTTTGGAGAACCATGCAATCTGCCATGGGAACCAAACTTCATTTGAGCACAGCATACCATCCACAGACAGATGGTCAATCCGAGAGAACAATCCAGACACTGGAGGATATGCTTAGAGCATGTGTGATTGATTTTGGTGGTAGTTGGGATTCGCATCTACTGTTGATTGAATTCTCCTACAATAACAGTTATCACACGAGCATCAAAATGGCTTCTTTCGAGGCTTTATACGGTCGAAAATGTCGTTCACCAGTCTGCTGGAATGAGATAGGTGAAGCTCAGCTTACAGGACCTGAACTCATTCTAGAGACTACAGATAAGGTCAAGAAGATTCGCGATAACCTACAGACAGCTAGATGCCGTCAAAAGAGTTACGTGGATCAACGACGCAAGCCCTTAGAATTTCAAGTCGGTGATCGTGTCCTACTCAAGGTATCCCCTTGGAAAGGTGTGATCCGATTTGTAAAGAAAGGAAAACTTACACCACGCTATGTTGGACCGTTTAAGATCGTTGAAAGAATCGGAAAAGTGGCTTACAGACTTGAGCTACCTCCTGAACTTGGAAATGTTCATCCAACATTCCACGTGTCCAATCTCAGAAAGTGCTTAGCTGATGAGAACCTCCACATACCACTTGATGAAATTCGTGTTGATAAAACAATGCACTTTGTCGAGAAACCTGTGGAGATAGTGGACCGTACATTCAAACAGTTGAAGGGCAAACGGATTCATTTGGTCAAAGTTCGCTGGGAATCAAAACATGGCCCAGAGTTTACTTGGGAACGTAAAGATCAGATGAAAGCGAAATATCCACATCTATTCTCACAAGTTTCCTCTAAATAAATTTCGGGACGAAATTTCCTGAAATAGGGGAGACTGTGACATCTGTGCTTGTGATACCATTGTACAAACTCTGAACAATACAATATTAATAAAACAGTGTGTTTTGATCCCAATGTTTGTTATTTTGTTTGATTTTATGCACATGTTGATTTTTGATTAATTTCAAACTCTATATCGCTTTCTGGGAAGTTATACGCAAACTGATGCATAAATGTAATCAGTTTAATGCGACAAACACTCCGGAATAGCAACATAAGCTTAACATACCTTAAATAACCTTTATATAACTTAGAAATAAGTTTTAAAGGCTTTGGTATGGCAAAAAAAACAAGTTTATTCGATCACAGGGACTATTTGCGTCAAACTGCAAAAGTCTGCCGTTCCGTAAGGCAACGTACAGTCTGGAACTTGATCATAAGCTAAACATACCATATATAACCTAAAAATAGCTTAGAAATAAGCTCTGATAGGTTCGGTGTGCGAAAACATGCTTATATGATCTTACAGGGACTAAAAGTGTCAAAAACGGCGTAAGTTTGCATTTTCGTGCATATCTTACGTTCTGACCACATCTGGACATCCAAAATTTTTGTACACACTAAAATATTTTTATTTTAGCGATCGGCACGCAAAATACCACTCGTCACTTAATTTGGTTCGTTTTCGCGTCCGTTTGAGTTTCGTCGTAATTTAGCGAATAACGCGACCGTACGACCAAACGAGCCGACATCCGAGAGTATTCCAAGCACATTTTGAGTCCTCTAAACTTTATTGACCTTGTAGAGCCTTGAAAATGGCTTAACGGGGGTCAAAAGGACCTGAAATGAGCTTAAACTCATTGCAGGGACTGATCTTGTAATTTCTGAAAGTTTTGGCTGAACTGCATTGGGACGCGGGCCGCGTAAGCCCATCCCCATATCTTACGTGGGCCGTGTCAGTGTGTCCAGCGACAGAAACTCAATTTCAGCATTCTGTTTGATCTGCAGGGGCTGATTATGCAAATTTCTTGTGTGATGGGCAAGTTTGTGTGATCACCAAGGTTCCCAATCAGTCCCTAACAAATGTATGGCTTGGATTATTGCTTGTTGGCCACACAATCCACATGTCTTGATCCTATGATTTTGCAACAAGTATAAATAGCATGCCAAACTCATTCATTCCTTGCTCATTCCTCTCTTCTCTTCTCTTATCTGCTTTGGAGCTCTTTCAAGCTGATTTGGGACTTGTCTTCTTTGTAGAAAAGATAGCAAGGACTATAGTGAGCACCCTTTCATTCCTTTTATTGCTTTCTAGTTTAAAAAGTCGAACAAGTGTTTGACTTTCAGTTTGACCAGTCTTTGGTCAACGCAAAGTTCGGTTGAACTTTGCAACGTGATTGTAATCACGTTGGTTATAATCCTTAATGATTATACCCGCTGATTACCACGTTAACTAGGTGTAGTGACGAGTCAAAGTTTCGGTCAAAATACGTTTTAGCACGCATTTTGAAACGGAACTACTTTAGGGTATCAAAACACTTTGTTTTGATACCAAATCAGTAGGTTAGACATGTTTTGACATGTTTAACTCGTCACTATTAGTTGGTGCTTGTTTAGGGTCGTAAGTTAAGCGGTCTAAACAACCGCTTAGACTTTCGAACCCGACCCGTTTGGTCGATCTTTAGGATCCGACCAAGCTTGGTTAGTGATCATAGTTGCATAGGGAATAACCAATGAGGTTATACCTTATGATCACATAGGATTGGTTAGTCGTTTGCTAGTTAGCTTGTATGCCCATAGGAAATGACCAAAATGCCCTTTTGAAGCTAAAATCCATATTTTGCATATGTGATCAACTTTTTGACATATAATCTGATTTAGTAACATGTTTAGGGATAATTGGGCATGTAAGACTTCACATAGCACATAGTTAACCATCCGAACATAGTTTCGCGCAAACGACGCGTTATAGTGGCTTAAACTACTATAACGAGTCGAAACGGGTCTAAAGCACTTAGGTAGACTTTCAAATCAGAATGTAGGGCCTATTAAATCATACCATATGAGTTCCAATGCTCATTTGATTTATAGAACCTCATTCTATCCTATCCCCCGATTTAGGATCCGATTATTAACATAGTTATCTATACTAGGTGCCTTGTTGATTCCGTGATCCTTGGAGCATCATTTGGTCTTATTTTCAAGACTAAATAGCAATCCCAAGTGAGTACATAGTTCCCCTCTTTTACTGCTTTCAAATACTTTGGGGTGATTCACATGTACATACTTGTTACTTTCACGTTTTACATGCTTTTATGACATAAACATGCTAGTTTCACTTAGTACATATCTAGTACATGCTTTCAATTATGTTTTGCTATGTATGTTAAGCATGCTAGCACATTGATTTATTACACATTTGTTACATATGTTTACTTAGCATATGTACACATTGTTTTACATGACATTTCTGCTATGTATATTTACTGAGCATGCTAGCACATTGTTTTACATGAACATTTCTACTAGGCATGTTTACTTAGCATTCCTAGTACATGGTTTTCATATCATGCTTACATTGGTTATGACATTTGGTGTGTTTAATCGGGACAATAATACATTCATTAACATTGATCACGCCGCTCGGTAGTATGTAATGGTACCATAGGAATTGACAACTCCCGTTTCCGACTTCATAGGTTTGTTTGGAAGTTGGGAATGACAGAATCCGACTACATAACTTAGATAAACCTTTAATTTGTTTAAAGGTTTGTCGCCACAGTCGCAAGGCTTGAATGTATGCGATTAACATTACTGCATAAATGTTTGTAATCATAAAGCATTGTTTTCTGCAAAACATAACATTTGATTTAAACTTAGGTTTACTCAAAAACATTGTTTTGTACATTTTACTATGGGGTTGAGTAATTACTTGTTATTCACCATACATGACATTTGTTTGTGCATTGACATTATCATGTAGCTTGAGTAGATACTTTGTACTTGCTATGCATTACATTTTGGTATACATGACACAGTTTATACATGACATTAAACACGGCTTACACATAAACATTTTTGACATTGACAAAGACATTTTGGTTGGTTATTGATAAGTGATTTATGTAACGAGGCTATGTGTTGTATGATAAAAGCATGGTGGATACGCCGATGGTACTTCCTATATATAAGTGCTTTTATTGTATTATACATTGTTGCGTTATCTAAACCACTTGGGCAAGACATGAAACATTTTATACAAGAACATGACATTGTTTTACAAAGTACACATTTTTATACAAATTCACTTTTACTTGGTTATTCATTTAACCAAGCATTGTCCTTTCATCATCATTTGATTTTCGTATGATTTCATAAAGGAAAACATTTTACAAGGTTCATGACTACTTTTTATTAAACACTTTTCAAACCACAAGTCATGAATCCTGCATAAACAAAACCTATGTATCTCACATGCATTTTTATGCTGACGTACCTATTTTTACATGTGTTTCAGGTGCTGATGCATGATGATGTTTGTGCTTCACTTAGGCGGACTCGGGCCTTAGTGACTTAAAAGACAGTTATTTGTGTTATATTTAGTTTGAACTCAAAGACAATGTAAACTTTAATCAATAATACATAACTTTAATTACCATGGTTGTTGAAACGATAATTCTGTCGCCTCACTCCCCGACGTTTCCGCCGCGGTTTGTTGTTTTAACGCGGTCGGGGTGTGACACACAAGGGTTCCAAATACATAACAAATACTATAATGTTCAAGATGAGCAACGTGTACATAAACTAGCATAAACCCAAGTGTCTAATGGGTTAGATCACTTGTAGGTTATTACGCGCAAATTGGATACCCGACGTGCTAGCATACATACGGACGCAAATTAGTGAGTTCATGTCCCCCTTTTCTTTTTAACGTTTCGGTTTTACAACTCTCGGGGGGAAATACATGTTACTTTGGTATGGTTAAGCTACAGAATGAATTAGTAGATCACGTACGAATAGGCTGATACTTAAAGCACCATTAATCTTGTTTAAGACCACGGAACAAAGGGGGTAGATCTATCGGGTACAGGGCGAGCCCCACTCATGGGTCCTTGTGTGGCCACATGGAGTTTCCTTTGTTACCCTCGCCGGGTGGACCGGTACTAAATCGCTTACGGGTTGGTGGCTTCCTATGTCAGCACACATATTAATGTCCTAGCTACACATTAATGATCAACATGTTCATTTACGCTTTACATACCGGATTTCGATACTTAAACTTTCAAATGTTTTATAGATTCATTTGATGCTTACGAACTTAAAGCACATGAACTCGCTTAACTTTTGTTGATGTTTTCAAACTTACATGTATTTCAGGTAACTAAGTGGATCTTGGTGCAACAAATTATGAAGTTTCAAGTTTACTATGAAGACGATGTCATCTGTATTTTGGAGGGTTTGATCCATCTATCCCGTCTTCGAACGGGACATAGGATGCAAAACCTCGTTATTTCAAAAACTTTATTTTTAACAAGTCCTGTTTGTAAAACCTATAAACTTATGTCGTCTTTTACTACAAAACAACTTATGACTTGTATCTTTACATTATGGAATGGATGAACATCGTGTATGTTTTATATCATATAGTTTGTTTACTTACATCGTACGCTATGGAAACCGATTAAGTCACACTACGTGCTTCCGCCTTTGACACGGGTGTGACAAAAGTTGGGGGTAAAAAGGAAACTATGACAAAGTTGAGGGGTATAAACGACACTACCACAAAGTTGGAGGGTAAAAAAGCAAACTACTTAATAAGACCCGTGCGCGTTGCGGCGCGGGTACATTGCAAACGTCGAGTGGATTAGTCCAAGCGTTATATGATGCGCTAACCTTATGAAAACACGCGTTTCGACGTATCCGGTTGAACAGAACGTCACATATAGCTGCATTGTGATTGGATCAAAATATAACCCAAATCGAATTTATATCATACAATCATAACGTATTATATGCGACCCGACTAACTTGAATTTCTACCGTCAAGTCAAAAACTCTCGAGGGGTTAAAGTGACAATTTACAAAGTTCATAAAAAGTTATGGGGTTAAAAATTACATTTCCTAAATTTAAGGGTTAAGAGGGGGTAATAATAAGATTTGACAAAGTTGAGGGTAAAAAGAAAACTATGACAAAATTGGGGTATAAAGGACACTACCACAAATTGAAGTGTAAAAAAGCAAAGTAATTGTATGTCGGTGGCTAATGCCACCGACTTTCTACTTTAAGATGTTATAGAATAGAATATGAGTTGCTTTTTAAAATACTAAATATAATATTTTGTAATAAATTGGGACTTGTTGTACTCATTTATTTGTTTTGTGGTTTATTATTATTATTATTTTCTTGGTGCATTATTCATGCGGTCATCGTTAGAAATTTAGTTGTACAAATAATGTAAAATGTCTTGAGTCTGTAATATTTCGCTAGGATTAGTTAGAATAAGTTATGTTTTGGTACAGTGCATAGATAGCAGGTATTATCGAATAGGGACATCACAATCTCACATCATATGCAGAAAGTTCAACATGTGCATGCAATAGTCAAATGATCAACATTTATTTCATACGAATATCAAAATATTCATTTGTACAGAGGTGATCTCATATGTACGGAAGAAGGTGCCAACTCATACAGACGGACAAGGATACCTGTAAATATGTTCATGGTCTCATTCGTTCGAGGCTCAACACATTCATACGGATCAAGAACACACACATCTTCAAGAACTGTTTCATAAGGATTAATCTAGGAGAGCTTATTTTGTATTGTTTAGCGCCGAAACTCTGTCCGGTTGGTAAGGCCTGTAAGTAGGCAACACTCCAAGAAGATAAAGATTAAGAAGAGACTATTTTTGAGGCAATTTTCTGTATATTCCAAATGCAACAAATTACAAGTATTTAAAAATGCATGAGAATACGTGTCCACCATGCCATGAAAGCATGTTCACCATGTCCCTTCCCTTATTTTCAGCCATGATCTACCACTAACTTAAACCTACGCATGCATAACTTAAGGAGCAAACAAACAGAATGAAACAACTGAAAAAATAAACGTGGCTTAGTCCAATAGCCTAGCGGGCTTCCTTGTTGCTCGTTTGGGCCTCTCGAGTGGGCCTGAAGAGGTCTGATCTTTTCCTTTGTCAACTTGGGCCGTATCAATTGCCTTCCCCTTCAGAATAAGCTCGTCCTTGAGCTGTGCAAGAAATTCTGGAATATGAGCACAAAATTCATCATATGCTTCCCAAGTTGCTTCCGCTAAACTTTGATCTTTCCAAGCAATTAAAATTTCTCTTTTTTTCCAAATTTGGTTCTTTGATCCAGCACTTGACTTGGCTGCAACATTGCTTCATCCATCTCCGGCAATAGCGGTAACGGTATTGGACTGGGATTACCTTTAGCTTCTCGTAACAAAGAAACATGAAAAACATTGTGTATCTTAGCACCATGTGGTAGCTGAAGGCGGTATGCTACTGCTCCGATGCGTTCGATGACTTTGAATGGACCAAAAAACCTCTTTGATAGTTTCTTAGAGCTTTTCAAACTCGGTTGGGTACGCAGAAATTGTGGAGGTTTGTTTGAGTTTGAAGAGTGTCGCTTGGTGGTTCTCATAATCGGAGGGTCCGAAACGGAGTTCAATGGCCCGGGAAAATTCCGGCCAAGTACCTAGTAAATCATTGCCATCGAGGTACTTGTACTAGCTTAACGCATCACCGGTGAAATAAAAAACAGAAAGTGAGAGGCGTTGGTCATGGGGAATGTTGTAGTATGAAAAATAATTCTCGGCTTGGAATATCCAGTCCAACGGGTTTGAACCATCGAACAAGGGAAGGTGTATTATGGGTGGTCTTGGTTATGACAGGTCGTAGTGGTTGTCGTTAGAAGAGGAAGCTTTGATATGTGGTTTTTTTTTTGTTTATCGGAGGTCAGGAAAGTGATTAATTGGTTGGTAGTTTCTGCTTGTTGTTTGAAAGAGGCTTGGATGGTTTCGAACTAGGATAATGCACGGGCTTCGGCTTGGGCATTGTTTGCGGGTTGTTGGGTGAAGAATTGGGTAAGCTGGTCACATAGGTTTTGGATTGGATCGTCGGCTGAGTTGGTTTCTTTGCGAGGAGGCATGGTTAGGAATGAAAGCACCAAATTGGTAAGGCCTGTAAGTAGGCAACACTCCAAGAAGATAAAGATTAAGAAGAGACTATTTTTGAGGCAATTTTCTATATATTCCAAATGCAACAAACTACAAGTATTTAAAGATGCATGAGAATACATGTCCACCATGCCATGAAAGCATGTTCACCATGTCCCTTCCCTTATTTTCAGCCATGATCTACCACTAACTTAAACCTACGCATGCATAACTTAAGGAGCAAACAAACAGAATGAAACAACTGAAAAATTAAACGGGGCTTAGTCCAATATCCTAGCGGGCTTCCTTGTTGCTCGTTTGGGCCTCTCGAGTGGGCCTGAAGAGGTCTGATCTTTTCCTTTGTCAACTTGGGTCGTATCACCGGTTCGTTTTCGTAATACAGAAAAGTTTATATTTACGATTCGATTCATATGATTACAGTTTCGTTTACGCATTCCGCACGTAAACGAAATGAAACGCAGATCTTGTGTTCTTCGGTGAACCGATCCTACTCTTGCATTTTTTTAACGGCGGAACTTGTATATTAAAAATATTACAAAGTCCAGCAAGAAACTGGAACCCGAAATTTTAACAATTACTTCCCGAATATTGAAATCATGTCATCTAACCCAATTGTTTAAACTGAGTGTTTCATCAAAATCAACGATGCCGCTGATATGTCTTAGTAAAACTGATATAATCCTCTAGCACGTTTTCTCACAAAAATATAAACTGTAAATATTACATTTCAGTATGTTTACGTTTTTGCATTCAATATTAAAAATCCAAAAAGATTTTCTTTCACAAATCTTCCATGGAAACCTGATAAGGTTGAATGTGAGCCGGACCAACGAGACTGTTGAGAAACTGTTTGTGTGTGAATACGTGTGATTGGTCATAAAAGTCAAATCTTAGAGATACGGAGCATCGTTCAAGGGGGAGACTTCGGTTTCACTTGAAGATGTTATCCAAGGCAGATCAAGACTTAAACATCAAAGATTTCTAGCTATGTCCAAGGGGGAGACTGTTAGTGCACTATTCGTGTGGCCATAGTTAGAAATCTAATTGTATAAATAACGTCAAATGTCTTGAGTCTATAATATACCAGACAGAGGTTTCGCTAGGATTAGTTAGAATAAGCTAGGTTTTAGTACGGTGCATAGATAGCGGGTATGATCACATCACAATCTAACATCATATGCAGAAAGTTCAACATGTGTATGCAAATTATAAAGTCAACATGCAATAGTCAAATGAACAATATTTATTTCATACGGATATGAATAGTTTCATTCGTACGGAGGTGATCTCATATGTACGGAAGAAGGTGTCAAATCATACGTACGGACAAGGATACCAATAAATATGTTCGTGCTCTCATTCGTTCGAGGCTCAACACATTCATACGGATCAAGAACACACACATCTTCAAGAACTGTTTCATACGGATCAATTGAGGAGAGCTTATTTTGTATTGTTTAGCGTCGAAACTCTGTCCGGTTCGTTTTCATAATACAAAAACGTTTATATTTACGATTCGATTCATACGATTACAGTTTCGTTTACGGATTCTGCATGTAAACGAAACGAAACGCAGATCTTGTGTTCTTCGGTGAACCGATCCTGCTCTTACATTTTTTAACGACGGAACTTCTATATTAAAAATATTAAAAAAGGCCAGCAAGAAACTGGAACCCGAAATTTAAACAATTACATCCTGAATATTGAAATCATGACATCTAACCCAATTATGGTTTACTTATTTAGATCGACTATAAATCCAATAAAAGGCATTCTCTTTGATGACATCCGCTAGGAAATTGAAATCTTTTGGTTGAATAAGACTTGTTCTTCATTATGACTTCCATGTAATCTTCCCTTAAAGCTTTTCTGAGCTCAGGGTTGTTTACGGGTCCTTGTGAAACCTTTTGGCTGACATCTTTAGCAAAGTATTCTAGTGCATTCACTTTTGTGAATTCTACAGACATAATTTACTAAGCCTCCTTATCACTTTTGTCCTTGCTTTTAAAAGCAGTTATTCTTTCAACCTGTTTGATCTGGTGTGTGTTCCATAGTGTTGGGTTGTGCACTGTGGTCACCAGGAGCTGTAGGCTCAGCAACAGATGTTGCAACATCTGTTGCTTGATTTTGCAAAACATTTTCTTCACCCACATTTTCTTGACCTATGGTCATCATGCAGGTAACGTTTCATTAGAAAGACTGTTAATTTCAAGGGCTTCACCCTGTTCAAAACTTTCTTGTCTTAAAACATTTTTCAGGTAAAAGCTTAACAATCTTGACTATATCAGAAAAGGATTGCCAGTTCCCCTCTTGATTGCTTTTATGTTTGCTACCAAATCCATAAACAATGTCTGGGATAGTTTGTAATTCGAATTTCTCAAGATAGCATATCCCAGATACTGAGTTTTTAGGGGAATTTTATTAAAAGTTGTGGTCTTTGCAGACAAGCAAACCAAGAGTGTATGGAAAAAGAATTTCATTTCTGGTGGGAATTTGATATAAAGAGTGTTGCTCCCACCAGTTGAGCTTCATATCCCCTTTCTTTGAACTCGTGATGAAGGTCATTTTTTGGTATAGTGTCCATACCTGCCAGATCCTGTATATTGAACATGTTGGAGATGGATTTTGGAGTTATTTCAACATCTTCTTTATTGATGGTGGAGGTGATGATGTAGGGCTTTTTTAAGCAAAAGAATTGCATTTTCCCAAAATTCCCTAAGAGTGGATAGATGGATAGGGACGTTTATAGTGAGGATGTAAAGATATTTGGAGGAAGTGAGGATGTTAATGATGGAGTGAAAGAATGTGTTCATGCTGTGTTTTACAATATACGATAAGTAGTTGTGAGAAGATTTTAGATCGAGAGCCATCGTGAAATTAGGTCAAATCTTTTGAAAATCTTTTGAACAGGTAATCTTTTGATTGAACACTAAGTTTGTTGAAAGCAAATTCAGAGTTTTTCTCTTTTGAAACGCTTTGATTTTGATAATAATGGATGATAGATGTAAACTCTGTTTATCAAGTGTTTTATAGGGTTTGTGGAACAGGAATGCCAACGTGGCTAACGGTTACCTTTTTGGACTACGGGGTCGGTTGTTATTCGTTGTGGAAAACCACTATTCAGAAACTCGTTTTCATCCAAAAACTTTATTTTTCCTTGCTTTTTCCAAAAAAAAAATACTCCCCCTAGGCAAACCATTTTGAGCCTTAAAACCTTTCGTTTCTTAAACCCGCAAAATTTTTGCAAAAATAACCACCCATCACCCCAAAAATCCAACCTTTTTATCTTTACACCCTTTATTTGCAGTAAATGCGGCACTTTTGAAAATTACAAAATACATGACTTAGTTATCTTATTAAAAAAAAAAACTATATAGCTACTTAGAATAAAATAAGCAAAAACAATATTGCTTATAATTATGTGGTTTTAACTAAGTCACAACAAAATAATTTTTTCACAAGAAAAGTCGACATTTTACTATTTTAGCCACTTCCAAATAAAACACACCTACCCGAGCCTTAGCCTACCCTTTAAAAGTCCTCTCGATACCTACAAGGATTAAAATGTCCAAAAAGGAGGAGGTTTGATTACTTGTCAAGCCTATAGAAGGAGTAATTTCCAAATCGGGTATGAGCGTTCTCACTTATACATTTCCGGCCTAGTGTTGAGTGATTACTTGTGAGGTGTGTAAAACGTGTATATAACCAAAAAGAGTTTTATAAAGGCATGCTATGCCTAAAAATAAATAATTTTACTTAAATTGTGTTGCAAATAAGTCATGACCAAATAAGAATGTAAATGAGATAAAAACAAAATAAATTAGAACTTGGATTCCCGACACTCTAAAGATAAGTCTAAAACTTTCTCTTCTACTCATTCCGTTTGGGTGTGTGAGCCACAATAAAGAGTTTTGGTTGAGTACAAACAAAGATTCAAGTGTGGGGGTATTTGATGTGCTTAAAATACAACATATAAATTATACCAAATACGGCGTAAAAGCAACCCTTTTTAGTACTAATGTTGGAAAAAGCTTATGTTTTTGTTCCTTTTTAATAAACAGGGTTAAAAGAGCTTAATTGAACAAAAGGAGTGAAATAACAGCAAAAACCAACATAAAATACAATAAAGAAGGATTGACACAACTTGTCGAGCCCCCATCCACATCCAAACCCGAGAAATAACAAAAACACAAGCTCTGGCATGGGGTCGTGCTCACCTAGCACGGGCCGTGCCCGGTGGGAATTCACTGCAGCAGAAAGAGACAACAACAAAAGATAAATTCCAAGCTCAACACGGGGCCGTGCTAAAATAACACGGGGCGTGGTCAACTCTAGGATTTTCTAGAATCTAAAGAAGTACAACAAGTACATTGGCCACGAGCCGTGCCATTGACGCACGGGGTCGTGTTAGTATAAGTCTGACACTGCAGTTAATGTAGAAGAGAGAGACTGATGGCCACAGGGCCGTGCCAGGCGGGCACAGGCCGTGGTGGACGTTCTGTTTTCAGCTATAAATAGGGATGCTTGGTTTCACTTCAACTCATCCCTTGGAAAACCACTTCTCTCTCACTTGCCACCACTCCACCGCCACTACAACACCATCATCCACCACCATCATCCATTTTCCATCTTTAAGAGTGTGTGTGTGTAGTCTCGGGATCTAAGATTGATAGTAAGAATCTTTGTCAAACAAAAGCCATGCTTGGCTAAATTCTTACATCACTTGGTGAAGACATATCTTTTATGTATTTCTTTTATGATTTCCAATCTTTGGCAACTTTTTAATTGGGTATGTATTAATGACTTTAATAATTAGTTTTTTATATTGAAGGCGAATCTACTTAACCATTCTTCATATGTCGTTTATTCACATATTCGCGGCTTTACGATCTATATAAAGCACGTTAACTACTTGGAAGGGGGTCAGAAGGGTAGTTGGGTAATTCTATGTCTCGTTCAGTGTATAGATCCTGCGAGAACCTGGTTCAAGTTTAGTACTACTCCATGGATTGGCTGGGAATGACTGGCCCGACTGAGAGTAAGAAACCGCTTGAACCCCTTATTCATAAACTACTATTAAACTTTAAACCAACCCCACGAGGACTGTATCCCTGCTGACTCAGACCAACGGGTTGAGGGTGACTGCTGCCTGGAAGGGGACCCACCACATTTTGCATTAATAACTTATTTAATAATCTTTCAATATTCCGACCTAGTGGGATTGTATCTTTGCTGACTCAAACCACTAGGTTGAGGGTAACGTCGCCTTCATAAGAGGGGCCTACTACTATAATTAAGATAATCTCTTAAAATGCCCAAAGTACGGAAATCATCAAAAGGGTACATGAAAGATAAGTCGGATCCAAGTGATTCTTTTTTGTCTATCTGTTTTGTAAATTTTATTTTAATTTCTGTTTTTATTTTTTTATTAGTTTAAAAATGTTTTCTCAAAGTCTGGATCGATTAGACGTTGACGATAAGCCGGTATTAAAAGCTCTTTTGTCCTTGGACGACCTCGGTATCTTGCCATCACTATACTACGCCCGCGATGGGTGCACTTGCCCTAGCGTGTGTGTAGAGTAATAGTAGAATATCGTGTTTTATAAATTTAAAACTTGAAATCGGCGAGTAAAAAGAGCTAAAAATATACTAAAAAATATATACACCCGTACGCACGTCAGTTTTCTTTTTTCCTTTACACCACAAAATGCCATATGTCAAATGTAGCCTTAAATAAATGCCACGTGTGATATAGAGGCTAGAAAAAGGACATGTGGTGTCTCACCCCAACCGATGGCGGAAACATCGGGGCATGGCACTGAGCGAAACAGATTGTCAAGAGAAATTCCATAACGACTAAATTACCAAATACTTAATATTATGTCCCATACCATAACCCATTAAGTAATCTAATTATTACAGACATAGATATTCTCAAAACAAAAACATGTTCCGACAACTCAGATTTAAATAAATTGTTTGTTTCTAGACTCTTCCTAACTCGGTTCCACATAGCAAGCATCCTAGCAGATAGCATCCTAAACACCTGTCACATACGTTAAAATAAAGGTCAATACACATAGTGTAAAGGTGAGCATACAAGTTTAATAGATATAATAGAGTTCGAAATCGTTTACGCATAACCATCATGTAACATGTATAAAGTGAAGGCAAGTAGGTTATCGACAGAGAAATATGCACAGACATGACTGCGAGTTGTAGAATGCGCAACACATATCCCCACTGGGACACGTGAAGTAAAGCCCTTAACAACCCCTATCCATGACAGGTGCTGAGTCCAAACAATAGTACTATCGTTGCTAAGGTGACAGTCAACAATCACTGTGTTAACATAACATACAAGCATTCATCGAATAACACGTAGCATGCAATAACGGTTAGCGTATAAATAGTGTTTGCGTTGTGTGTCGATTGTGATTTAGAATAAGTAACGTATGTAACACCCAAAAGTGCGTAAAGCAAAAAGGGATCGAGTATACTCACAGATTGTGTTTAACAAGTAAACACTCTCTTGGATTGAAGGGAGCACTGAGAGAGATTAGCCTGAACAGTTAACGATAGCATAAACGATGAGCGGCGCGTAAAACGGTGCAAAGTGATAAGTGTCGGATGGAAATCCGATCGTATGGCAATCCGATAGGATGGCCAGTTGATCGGATGTCAATCCGTTCAGATGATCATCTGATCGGATGGCCATTCAATTGGATTGACATTCGTTTTGGTGAAGGTGTGTTTGTGTATGATGGTTTGTCTTTTGAAGTTTTCGTTGTAGCATTTTGAAAACAGAGAAGTATCTCTACCTTTCAGGTCGTTCGATCGAACGGCGGTTCAATCGGGTGACGATCTGTTCGGTGAGGTATTTCTCAGAGAACAAGTTCACAGCAGGATTAACATCCAATCGGATGGTCTACCGATCGGGTGGCAATCCGTTAGATCTGACTATACATTGAACATGTTGAAAATTGTTTAAGCATGAAAACCTCAAGTGCAATCCGATCGGATTGCAGTTCGATTGGATGGCAATCCGATTGGACGGCAATCCGTCCCGCGATTTGATCGTGTTGCTAACTTGATGATTTTCTAAGTTTGGCGGTTTGATCGAGACGGTATGACAACATGCTAAACAACGGAAACCTCATCATGACCCAAGTGACCCGATCGAACAGGAATCACCCAAGTCCGATCAGTTCGCAGGTTCGTGACGGTGGTTCATGTTTAACCCGAAATCGATTGTCTTTCAGATAGAAACCAGATCTTGAACCAACACATCACTAAGAAGGAGTAGAAGATCAGAACAAGCTCCGATTCTATCGGTTTTGAGTGCATTGAGTGTAAAAGAGTTGAAAGAAAGTTGGAAAACCATCTTTCAATCCTTTCAACCTTGAAAATGTTCAGATATATGCAAGATCCTTGTTTATTCATGTGGAAATCGTCCAGATCTAAGTTGTTCTTGGTGGAATGAAGCCAAATCTTGAAGTTCATAAGAACTCCATGATGACATCATCCTAGAACTCCTCAAATTCGTTGATTTCACGATTAAAAGTTGAGATTCAAAGGTGAAAAAGATGAAGAAGTGCGTGTAGATCATAGAAGTACAAGATTTAGTGTGGCTGGTCGAGCAGAGGAGCTGTCACATCAATTGATGTGACAAGTGAGGGTATTTATAGGGTTTCCCAAAAAGGAAAGTGCAAAGGGTCACGTGGGCCACTGATCGGATGACAGTCTGATCGGATGGCAACCGATCGGATGGTAATCCGATCGGTTGGCCATCCGATCGAGTGGTCACTCGATCGAGTGGCTCCGACGATTTGAGTTTCGGCGTTTCGTTTCGTGCTTTGGGTTTTGCGATGTGTTTAAGTGAGTTTCGGGTTTGCGATGTGATAGATTGATAATAACCACACAAATGCTATATCTAACATACAATCATCATAAATAACTTGCGTTTAGCGTTTGCGATTAAAGTGCGATAGAGTTGCGTTTGCGTTTCGATTAATCACCACAAACATAAACATAAATAAACATGCACAAGTAACACATAAGTAGCACACACACGTAAAACAATATTCAGAACGTATAATTCGAGTTGTGGATGTGATTGCGATGCGATAGGCGATAAAATATGCGATAAAATCTCGATTATTAATAGATACTCCACATAATACAACTAAAGCGAATAAAATAAAGATTTGATTACAGTCAAAGAAGTCAAATCAATAATTAAGCAAGGAGCGACAGATCGCAATTAGCAATCTTTTCTTCCTTTGACTTCAATCTTGACTTTGACTTTGACTTTCGAAACACGGGGTGTTACAGCCTCCCCTACTTAAGGGAATTTCGTCCCGAAATTAGGCTTTAGCCGTAACAAACAGCTGCGGGTACTTCGCATTCATGTCGCTTTCAAGTTCCCAGGTGAACTCTGCGCCACGTTTGCCTTCCCAGCGAACCTTCACAATGGGAATGCGTGAGCGTCTGAGCTGCTTGGTCTCTCGGTCCATGATCTCGACAGGCTTCTCCATGAAGTGTAATGTTTCGTCCACTTGTAAATCCTCGAGTGGAACTTGTAAATCATGCTCAGCGAGACACTTTCTGAGGTTCGAAACGTGGAAAGTCGGGTGGACGTTGCTAAGTTCCTTCGGTAGTTCGAGTCTGTAGGCCACTTTTCCGATCCTTTCCAGAATCTTAAAGGGTCCAACATATCGAGGCACGAGTTTCCCTTTCTTGCCGAATCTGACCACACCCTTCCAAGGTGATACCTTTAGGAGTACGCGGTCGCCAATGTCAAATTCAAGGGGCTTGCGTCGTCTATCGGCGTAACTTTTCTGACGACTCCGAGCTTTCAGCAGATTGTCTTGAATTTGGAGGATTTTGTAAGTCGTTTCTTGCAATAGCTCAGGACCGGTTATTTGCGAGTCTCCGATCTCGTGCCATACAATAGGTGATCGACATCTTCTTCCGTATAATGCCTCAAATGGTGCCATTTGAATGCTGGAATGATAACTATTATTGTATGAGAATTCGACTAAAGGTAAGTATGCGTCCCAATTACCACCGAAATCTATGACACACGAACGGAGCAAGTCCTCAAGGGTACGAATCGTTCTTTCAGTCCGACCGTCGGTTTGGGGATGGAAAGCGGTACTTAGATTAAGCGTAGTAACACGAGCGGATTGAAACGTTTCCCAAAGACGCGAGGTAA
Organism: Helianthus tuberosus; assembly: GCA_030545235.1. Taxonomy (NCBI): domain Eukaryota; kingdom Viridiplantae; phylum Streptophyta; class Magnoliopsida; order Asterales; family Asteraceae; genus Helianthus; species Helianthus tuberosus. Next base: position 67,458,961 of record CM060434.1, on the reverse strand, counting down.
ACCGACCATCGCGGTCATAGATGATGTCGCGAGGCGTCCCATGTCGAAAAATGATCTCATCGGTGTAGATTCGGGCTAATTTTTCTACCTTGTAGTCTTCTCGTATTGGCAGAAAATGAGAAGATTTAGTCAAGCGGTCAACGACAATCCAGATGCTGTCGTGACTTGATGGCGTGCGCCGAAGTTTCGTTATGAAGTCCATAGCTATACTCTCCCATTTCCACATTGGGATCTCGGGTTGGATGAGCAAGCCAGAGGGTCTTTGATGCTCGGCCTTGACTTTCGAGAAAGTCAGGCACTTCGAAACATAGAGAGCGATTTCCCTCTTCATGCCCGGCCACCAGTACTTCTAGCAAAGGTCCTGGTACATTTTATCGGCACCGGGATGAACAGAATATCGAGATTTGTGGGCTTCGTCCATCAGGAATTGTCGTAAGTCGGTGTGCTTGGGAATCCAAATCCGATCCAGATAATGGAATATCCCATTCGACTTATTCACTAGCTGGGCTCCATCGTTGAGAATCCTTTCCTTCTTCAAAGTGCGTTCGGTAAAACAAGCATGTTGGGCTTCGCGAATAAGGGTTTCGAGATGATGTTGGGCTTGGATATTACGGGCGCTATGCAAATAGCTCCGTCTACTGAGAGCGTCGGCAACAACATTTGCTTTGCCAGGATGATAACGAATCTCACAGTCGTAATCATTAAGAAGTTCAACCAATCAGCGTTGGCGCATATTAAGTTCTTTTTGGCTGAGGATGTGTTGTAGGCTCTTATGATCTGTGAAGATCATACACTTGGTACCATACAGGTAGTGTCGCCATATCTTCAACGCAAAAACAACTGCACCTAGCTCGAGATCGTGGGTTGTGTAGTTCTTCTCGTGGATCTTGAGCTGACGAGACGCGTAAGCGATAACCTTGTATCGTTGCATGAGAACACAACCAAGACCAAGGTTCGAGGCATCGCAATAGACAACGAAGTCATCGTTTCCGTCAGGTAAAGCAAGAACGGGAGCATTGCAAAGCATATGCTTGAGGGTTTGAAAGGCAGTCTCTTGTCCAGTTCCCCAAACAAAAGGCTTGTCTTTGTGCGTGAGAGAAGTAAGCGGCACAACGATTTTAGCGAATCCTTCGATGAATCGGCGATAATAGCCCGCTAGTCTGAGGAAAGAACGGACTTCAGACGGGTTCTTAGGTGAAACCCAACTCTCAATAGCTTCGATCTTCGCGGGGTCGACGTGAATACCTTGACTATTGACAATGTGACCGAGGAATTGAACCTCATCCAGCCAAAATTCACACTTGGAGAACTTGGCATAGAGTCGATTTCCTTGGAGTAGCTCGAGAACCAAACGTAGATGTTGCGTGTGTTCGGTTTTTGACTTGGAATAGATCAGGATATCATCGATGAACACGATGACGAAGCGGTCGAGAAAAGGTTTACACACGCGATTCATCAGATCCATGAAAGCCGCGGGTGCGTTGGTTAGACCAAAAGGCATAACAACGAACTCATAGTGGCCGTAACGTGTGCGAAAAGCGGTTTTGGGTATATCCTCCTCTTGAATGCGTTACTGGTGGTAGCCTGAGCGTAGGTCGATCTTGGAGAAACACGTAGCACCTTGTAACTGATTAAACAAATCATCGATTCGGGGCAGGGGATAACGATTCTTGATTGTCAGCTTATTCAACTCCCTATAGTCGATGCACATCCGGAACGACCCATCCTTCTTTTTGACGAAAAGGACTGGTGCGCCCCACGGAGAGGTGCTAGGGCGAATGAAGCCTTTGTCAAGTAATTCCTGGAGCTGACTCGAGAGTTCACGCATTTCGGATGGAGCGAGTCGATAAGGAGCTCTAGCAACAGGATTGGCTCCAGGAATGAGGTCGATGCGGAAGTCGATATCACGACTTGGGGGCAATCCCGACAGATTGTCAGGGAAAACGTTAGGAAATTCACGTACAACAGGTACATGGCCTACCTCCTTAACTTTCTTTTCCTTCTCCGCTACTACAATGTTAGCTAAGAAAGCTCTGTATTCCTTGCGGAGATACTTGCTAGCTTGGATACATGACATGAGCTTGAGATCTTTCGAAGGAGTTTCACCATACACACAAAGTTGATTACCATTAGCGAGCGAGAATCGAATCATCTTATCAAAACAAACAACTTCAGCATGGTTTTCGCGAAGAAAGTCCATGCCTACTATGACGTCAAAACTACCGAGCTGCATCGGAATAAGGTCGATAGGGAAGATGTGATTGTTGAGTTCGAGAGTACAATCACGAAGAACAGAATTTACAGCGACGGTTCTTCCGGTGGCAACTTCAACGTCGAACGTCGAGGGGAGATGGGCGCTTACGATTAAGGAGCTTTTCGAATTCAAACGATACAAAAAGGTTATCGGCTCCAGTATCAAATAAACACGAAGCATATATACCATTCACAAGGAATGTACCACTAACCACGTTGTTTTCGGCTTGCGCTTGGCGGACATTGATGTTGAAAGTTCATCCGCGGACTGCTGGCTGCTGCTGCTGCTGCTGTTGTTGTTGTTGGTGTTGTTGTTGCTGGGGCTGCTGTTGTTGTGGCTCTTGCTTCACCACTCGATTCAGGCACATGTTAGCGAAGTGGTTGGGATCACCACACGCAAAGCAAGCTCTAGCATGGATCGCGGGTGCAGGAGCCGCTTGTTGGCCTTGAGGAGCAGGAAGTAGAGCTTATTGAGCCGTAGCTTGACCTTGAGCAGGAGCTGGAGCTTGACATGGGCCAGTACGGCAGTTGGCAGTGAAATGGCCGTACATGTTGCAATGCACACAGTATCTGCAAGCGATTCCCACTGGGTGGTGGTAAGTACAAGTAGGGCATGCCGGGTGAGGGCCAGTATACGCACGCTTAGCCGACGGTGCGTTGGTAACCGGTGCCGCTACTTGGCGGTGTTGTTGCTGCGGTTGAGCTGGAACTGATTGGAGCGGGGCAGCAGTAGTAACAGCGTGATTTTTGCTACTGTTGTTGTTGTTCTTCCTCTTGCGACGAGAGGCCTTTGAAGACTGAGGAGTGGCGGCGGTTTCAGCTGTTGGTGCGGTGGTAGCTTGATGCAGATTCTTGGTGGCTTTATCCTAGTAGCTAGACTTGACTCGCTTGTCGTTGATCTCAGCGGCGAGCAGATAAGTTTCCTCAATCGTTGACGTCTTTGCAGCTTGAACGAAATCAGCCACGCAATCCGGAAGAGCACGGATATACTTTTTGATGGTGATTTCGGGCGTCTTAACTTGGTCCGGACAGATTATGCTTAGCTATTTGAAGCGAGCAGTTAAAGCAGCATTATCACCATCCTTCTGCTTGATATGCCAGAATTCGTCCTCCAACTTTTGGCGCTCGTGGGGAGGGCAGAACTCTTCCATCATGATGTCCTTCAACTCATCCCATGTGAAACCGTAAGCTGCGTCATTTCTGCGTTTGTTTCTCTCGGCCGTCCACCAATCTAGAGCTCAGGATTGGAAGACGTCGGTGGCATTCAGAGTGCGAAGATCATCAGGACAGCCACTCTGGCGCAGGGTGACCTTGATCGAATCAAACCATTGGAACAGGGTCATAGGACCATCTTCGCCAGTAAATTCTTTCAGGCCGCAGGCTTTGAACTGCTTGAAGCTAAAAAAAGCCTTGGGAGCATCAGTCCTGGACTCTTCAAAGGACTTGCTAGCATTTTCATTCAACTCGCTAACGATTTGCGGGATAACCTTCGCAATTTGCTTGGCGACGAGTGAAGCGATACGCTTGTCCTTGTGATTTCGTCGGGCAGCGCGCGAGTGACGGGATCCAGATGACGACCTTGTCTGCAACAGACATCGTCATAGGACTCAGACACAATATAATCGAGTCTCACCTCACACGCCTAACACTACTAAAGCTCAAGAACACAATCATGTAACACATAAACACATAGGCACATAACCACAGAACCACATAAGTACAGAAGCATATAAGCACGTAAGCATATAAGCACGTGAGGTAGTCAGAACACAGAAACCTATCATTCAAAGTTCGCGCATTCGAGAATAGCGGTTGCGATTAGCGAGTTCACAACGAGTAGCATAGCATAAACACGCAACATAGCAAGCGATCATCCACAAGTAGCAGCGATTTGTTAGCGTGTTGAGATAGATGTGCAGTGCGAGTCGTGTGTATCGTTTAAAGCGAAAAGCGAAGAGCGTATAAACCACCAAAAATCGAAACACAAAACAGGTAAAATCACATAAAACACATAAAATTCATATAAAAACGACATATATCAGAGTCAGCAGTTGCGGGCTCAGAATCGAAACACATAAAATCGACGATTGCGAGCTTGAAATCAAAAATAGATTGTCTAAGGCTTTGATAGACGTCGACTACCCAAAGTAATTCGACTATTCACAAGGATGTACTCGAAGTCCTTTTTGGCCTAATAGACTGTGTTCCATCACCGGCATACGGCGAATGACACGCATCCTTTCAGTTATTCAAGCACTCGAGTCATTGGAATCTATCGAGACTTTGGTGAGAGTTTTGCAAAACCAAAAATAAAGGACGGAACAAGTCGTCGAGATTCGGGTTTCACCCCTGACTTAGCTACTTGGTTCCTGTTTTGGTAAAATAGGGAGGTTATGCATTAAAGTATGGGTTTCACCCCTGATTCAACGCAAATTCTCCTGGTTGTAGATAAAAATGCGGGTCGAAAAAGCGATTTATTCGAGAGTTTGCGGTTTTCACACCTAATCTCAACCTAATCATCGTTCATTTTCGAAAATTAGAGTGCAGTGATAGTGTTCAGCGAGTGCGACCGAGAATAGCAAGTAAGCTCGTGCGGAACCCCTATTGGGTTTGCACAAGTCGGTCTGTTGGTACTTAAACTATAGACTAGGTCGTTTCTAATACATCAACCCAGACTAGGTCGGGTCTTGCTTAATTCCCTATAGTTATGGCTCTAATACCAATCTGTCACACCCCAACCGATGGCGGAAACATCGGGGCATGGCACTGAGCGAAACAGATTGTCAAGAGAAATTCCATAACGAATAAATTAACAAATAGTTAATATCTATGTTTGTAATAATTAGATTACTTAATGGGTTATGGTATGGGACATAATATTAACTATTTGGTAATTTAGTCGTTATGGAATTTCTCTTGACAATCTGTTTCGCTCAGTGCCATGCCCCGATGTTTCCGCCATCGGTTGGGGTGTGACATGTGGCACCCTAGGTACGGTACTGGTACTACGCTCATCCCAAACACAAAGTATCATTTTGAAAAGAATATATATATAGATCAAAGATACTTCTAAATAAAGTTTTTTCTTTTAATTTTTCCTTATTAGTTTGTTAACCATACTAATGATATAGAACCCAAAAGAATGACAAAACTCTTTATCTCCTTTGATATAATACCTTATGTAGTGTCCAAAAAAAAAGTTATTAAAACTGTCATTTACCAAAAATGATGTTGATCGTCCCGATTAGGAATCAAACTTGCTCCAACCAAATCTACAACTACCGTAATCGCCTTTGTACGAATAAAAAAGCCTGTCTAATTGTATATTTTAAATTAACTGATTGCTTAACCTCCAAAAGCTATTGAAATCAGAAAAGTATCATATCATATGAATCCCCAGATGAAACATACAACCACTTCCATGAGCATATAAGATAGCATCATTTTCCATATATTCAGGCACGATCAAAATTTGATATGAAACAATTCAATTTGATAGATATACAGTTACATACCATCAATGACTATGTCTCTTGATCCTCTGTGACTATGTCTCTTGATCCTCTGTTCGTAGTTCATTGATATTCATAGACGACTGCATCTGAGTATATATTATATAATTAAAGATTAAGATTGTTAGGCACATCCAAATATAATTAAATGAGTGTATTTATTGAATTTTACAAATGAATCTTTCTATACTAATCTTCCTATACTAATAAACGAAAATCTTTTTGTACACGTGTCGCTCTCTGGTGGCTCATCCCTTTTAATAATAGTATTACATATTAATTTTATACACAAAATATAATATAATATTAATTAATATAGTTAGAGATAAACGTCTAAATTCAAATTTAAATAATAATTATCTATAACAAATATAAATGTATCAAATAATATAATAAGTATAATATTATTTAATATAGTTAGAAATCAAACGTATAATTTCAAATTTAATTAATAGTAAATTACTTTTTGAGTCCATATGTTTTAGTGGTTTTAACCACTTGAATCCAAAATCAAAAAGTTTAACACTTTGAGTCTCTAACAGCTCATTCACACCCTCTATAAAAAAATTCAAAAAAGCTTTTGTAAGGTTGAGTTCTCTAAGTTCTCACAAGTTGTAGAAGTTTTCATTTTACCCTAACCATATATATTTGTTAAGATAAAATATATTATTTGGATATAAACTATAATTACTAATAAAGTATCAAATTACATGTACAAGTAACGAAAATATAATTGTTCTTGATTTTTACTAACTTATCTAAATAAGTCATTTCATTAATAAGGATTATATACAAGTTTATAATTTACATTTTTCGTCACTCAACCCGTGCAATACACGGGGTTGTAATCATTTTTGAACACGTGTCATTCTTTGGTAATTTCTCACCCTTATTTTTTATTTATCTCTTTTATTAAATAATAATAATAATATTATTAAACATCAATTTAAATAAATCTATTTATCTCTTTTGTTTTCATAATCTGAAATTGATTTCTTTTTTAACTCTAAAGTTTCAATCTTTGGTAATTTAAGTCTAAAGTTTCAATTTTTGGTATTTTAACCCCTTTGATTAATTTGATTTTTCACTTCTAATTCAAAGTTTTCATCTTTGCAATTTAACCCCTTTAATTTTTTTTTACTTTTAACCCAAAGCTTTTCATCTTTTGCAATTTAATCTCAACACTTTTTTTACTTTCAATTTTAGTCTCTTATATACTTTTCATCTTTCATAAGTTCTCCGTTAAACGTGTCGTTCTAAATTTCCAAGTTAACACGCCGCAACGTGCGTGTGGGGTTCAACGTTTTTTCATCTATTTTTTTTCCTGTTTGACATGTCCGTTGCATCGCCTCTATTTTTCCCCGTTTGATAGGTCTGTCGCAACGTGCGAGTCAGAGATCGACTTAGTTATTTTTTTCTTAGTTTTACACAGGCTCGTGGTCATGTGAGAAACATTTGCCTTTCATCTAACATGATATATCACTAATGAATCCCCCGACGCATTGCGGCGGGTGGTAATTCTAGTTAACATTGTATGTAAAAGTTTGATTGTAAAAATGTATTAGATCAGAAAATTGACTCTAAATAATCCAAATATGATCCAAGGAGCTTATCCAAAAGGAGCTTATCTAGGTTCTTATATGGACCAACGGGGAAAGGTTGATTATATGAAATGCTCAATTAGAAATCCAATACAATGCTTATCTAGATCCTTTAAATTAGCCGAGATAAATTAACAAAGCAATTGGTTTTCTTTGTTAACTTATTGGGCTAAATATTTCCCAACCAAGATGATCGACATTACACGTGCATGCTTTTTAAGAAGTCTTTTCAACACAATTCTACCATAACTCAAGAACCAAAACCCGCAAAAAAAAGTTATCAAGACCTCACATGAGCCCTAACTAAAAAACCAAAAATCTGACAATTGTTTCATATGAGTTTAATACTATGATTCTACAAATATAGAATCCATTACCTTGGATGGCAGCCTATGGAGTCTACGCAAAAACCCCCCACAAAAATCAAGTAATCAATAACCACAGTAGCATGGTATGTAGCCTGCACTGTATGACAAAAATTAAATTTAAGGTCTGAGTGTGTAAAGACTGAATTAAGCAAAGGGTATAGTGATTCAACTTAGGGTTCAATTATGTTAGGAGCGACTTAATCAAAGGGTTTTCGTGAACGTTCGATTTAGGATTTCTGTCTTCACCAACGTTACGCAATAAGAAGAAGGTTCCAAGAATAAATCATACCTTTGAGTTGTTCCCAAATGCAGAGCGTGCTCCATCATTCAATCGCCTGATGCTGGTGAAGACAAAAATCCTAAATCGATGCAGGGATCTGAATCAGAATATAGAAACCAAAAATTAAAAGAAAAAAAAAACCTACAACTACTGTACTTCCAAAATTGTCAACAACATGTTGAAGTAATATCTGAAATTTCAGCAAAAGATGAACTTACCAATCGATCCCTAATCACTGATGATTTTGATCAGCGATGGCGACTTTCCAATCCAGCCACCGAACCGTCTCTCTAGAAGCATAATCGAGATGATTAGCAGTCATCACATTGTCGGTTTCCGCAGCGTGTTCATCAAGTTGGTTAGTGGTGGCCGGAGAGAGATAGATGAGAGGGTGGAGATGAGGGGGCGGAGATGACGAACTGACGTCTGGAAGAAACCCTAGGGCGTCTGAAGTTGGCTATGAGTGAAGTCGGGTTATAAGGCTTTTATACCGACTCCAACTTGGCCTATATATGGTTTAACGGGTCCGCTTTTTTGGAATCCGAAATTTGTATTGTTTTTTTTTTTTGTGTAAAGAGCCATAATAATGACGTGTCATCTATAGCCTAAAAAACATGTCATATGTGAAATGATGGCTAGAAAAGTGTCATGTGCCACCCTAGGTATGTCTTTTATTAGGTACGATAGATTACACAAATTTCCTTTATTAAAAAAAGAAAAAAAACCACATCTTAACTCTCACGTTGCACTACACACCATCCATCCCAAATCAGACACAGAAACCTCGTCGTTTTCCTCTTCTGGTTCATCATTCTGCACAAACAACACCTTCAAACCCTTGACTCTGACCTAAAAGAACAAGTCCAGTAGTATGAATAAGAAGAAGCAGCATGGGTTTTCTTGCAACTGTTTGTTCGGACTTAGTGTGCCGCCTGCCGGAGCTCGTCGTTATTGCCGGCGCCCTTGTATTCGGTCCCAAAAAGCTACCGGAGATTGGTTGCAATATTGGAAAAACTGTCAAGAACTTCCAACATGACGAAGAGGTCTTGCTGTGTAATTGTTTTTTGATATTCATTTACAAAATATAAGTGCCATATATAGGTGAATTACATATATAGGAGATTGTCGAGGCGCAGTCTTTAGCCATGGGTGGACCTGTGACCGGACATTCAATTAGCCATTACCTGCTAACTATCAACATTTCAAGGTCAGTTGGATTACTTGAGCTTCGAAGGTTGAGAAAGTCGTTCATAAAGTTGACTGGTCAATCGAGAATGTTTATTGACAATTTGAACAGAGAATTTGGAAGTGAATGAAGAATGAAATTGTCATCAAAAATGATATTTGAATGTTCTTAACTTTTATTGTTATATTTAGCCAAAAGTTTTGCCCCTTGTTATGAATTCTTGCATATCATACTTTGTGCATAGAAGCAGAGACCATGAAATTTTTATATATTTATCAGATTATATTAATAGAATGTATCATGTATGATTACTAGTCCTGACAAAACACTATCCGAACTTAACACAAGTTCAGACATAACCCTAATACAACCAACTTACAAATTCGGACTCATATAATCAAACAAAAGACTTCCGAATTTAACCAATAAATTCGGACAAGACATATTACAAATTCGGACAAGACTATTAACTTAGACTTCACAGGAAATACAAGTTAGAACCTGAACAATCTTCTGAATGCAGAAACCACCACTTATCATCAAAGGTGCACTTACAGACTCCCCCTTGATATGTGCGGAATCTACAAGTCTTGTAACAGTCTTCATCAAATCTTCGAGTGTAAGAGCAGGAACGGTTCGTTACGAACACAAGATCTGTGTTTAACTTCGTTTTAACGTGCGGAATCCGTAAAACGAAGCGTAATCGTGAACTCGTAATCATATATATAATCGGTTCTTGTTTATTACCTATCAATCGACAACCGGACAGAGTTTCGACTCAATCTAGACACTGTCTATACTATGCTCTCGAGATCGGATCAAAATCGTATGAATGTTGAACTTGAAGGTGTGTGCTCTCTACTTGTGCGGATGAAGATGATCCTATTTATAGATGTTCACTTTCGTACGTATGAGAGTACCTTTGTCCGTACGAATCTGAAATGTATCCTCCCTCTTCCGTGCGTAGGAAGATCTTTGCATAATGTCTGCTGCCTACGTCGCTGTGTCGTGTCGAATGTAATAGGGCTTAAATGTTAAAATTTCTGATTTTGTGTTTATGTGTACATCCGCACACTCATCCGCACGGAGGAGTTCATCCGTCCCTAGGATCTTTCCCATGTCTATAAATAGTGGGATGAACTCTCTCATTTGTAACTTTTGCAATCCGACGGCGAAGCCCTGTCAAATTGGATTCTCGGATGTAACTTTGAACTTAATGAATGAAAAACAGTTAAAATGAACTAATCTTGTGAAATGATGGATTCCGCACATTATTGTTAGGATATAGATATCATCGGAACCTTAACATCAAGACAAACAGTCCTTTCATCGAGTAATCACTCCCAGCTCCAATTTGATGCTTCACACAGAACTGGAGACAACCCTGATGAACGGTGGAGCAATATCTCTATCTTCCTTCAGGTACTGAAGCGAGTGCCGTTTCAATCTCTTCAAGTCTTGAAGCTTGAAGTTAACTAGCCACATTAGATCCAGCACCTTGACAATCACATCAGTAACTTTCTTCTTGGTAATAACAACCTCACCTGTTTTACCGTCTATGTACCAGATCCAATTCCATCCATGCTAACAAGATCAAACTATCTCATTGGTATCTTCTTCAGGAACCAAGCAGGACAGTACACAACCTTATACTTAACCTCACCAGTGAACTTATCTTTGGTTTTGACACACCTGCCCACAACTGGCATGAAACGATTCAACTGACTAGACCTGCTTTTTTTCGTCGAGTACCCTTTTCAGCACCATAATTATTCCGTTCGAAGTCGGAGTATTCAAATCAAGTTGAGCAATGTGGTGCAAATCATGAGTAGGAAGAGTACTGAGGTTCTTAAAACGCGGTCTAAAGTACTGTACACCATCAATTCTTTTGATCATAACTAAGTTGTTTTGTGAATCAAAATCCCAGCTTCGAATTTGCCCGGAGTATTCTCCTCTGATATCCCCATACCGTTTCTTCCTAGTCAAATCAGGTGGAGGAGCCCTTAGCTATCATACTCTGTGAACTTGTTTTGGTACATGCTCAGGATTAGGATCCACTTCAACCGATGTATCATTGTACGCGAGATCCCGTAACTCTTCAAGTCTACCTCAACACCGTCGACTGTATGAACATCCATTGTATAAGATACATTGCCCCCTTTGCTTATCAACATATGATCTATATCCTCATCCGACCTGAGCTCTTCTACAATTCCTACCACTTCATCTTCTTTATCCAGATCATCATTCGACATAAAATGGTCACCAACCATACCTTCTAAATCCGAATCATCAGATGAATCTAAACGATCAAGTTCACCTTCCACTGGACCTTTTCCTCTATCCCCGCCTGCACCTTAAGGTAATATTATACTATAGTACCCGTGTGCCCCATTCCATTACATACCCCTGCGATTAAGGAAATTACAACGATTCATCGTAGCAGGTGAGTATACTGAGTTCATCCATTTGATTTACAATGTCAAACTCTTGGTGAACAGGTCAGTACTTCATAGAGAAAACAGACCAACATTATGTCTGACGAGGGTTAGGCAAATACCATTTTGGTACGAATTTAGCTATTTAACTCAATGGAATTCCCTTATTTTGAGTTTATCTTCCTTTTAAGGTTTTTGGCCTTTTTGGCTCTTTTAAGATATCCTGACTATGCCTAGGTCTGCATATAATCTGGATGCAATAGAAGGATAGCCAAGATATCCCTGGATGAGTCAACAGTATAAAGACCCAGAACTTCAAATATTGGCTATCTATCAACGCAAGATTTAAGACGATAAAATCATACACCATGACATGTTGCCCACATGGTACATAGTTCATTATGTTTATATCACTTAGTATCATTTATAACTTTGAGCATCAAGCCTATCGACGTATCACATTAATCCTAGTCTTTTCAGCTATAACACCTTACATGTGTTAGTCTAGCCCTTTAACACAAACATTTATTTCATTTCCAAAGTGATATAGCAAACTTTTTGTAAAGTTTTTTTTATTTTCAAATGTTTGTAATTTTCAATTGATCTTCCCCTAAATTTGTGCATAAAATCAACACTACCAACAAATAGAAAACATTTATGTACAAATTTACCAAGAAATCAAAAACAGAAAGGAAAGAAAACCTTTCTTTTTTTTAGTTCTCAGTCGGTGAAGAGTTCAAATGAGTCTTTGTGTACATCCTTGGTGGATCGACGTTGTGCACTTGAGGGCGTAAAATAGACAACTCTTCTTCTTTTATAGTAGGAATTGGAACAGACTCTCTTGAAGTTGATGCACCTCTATCCGCAGGCATGTCAAGAAAAAACAGTAAATGATTTAAATAAAGAAGAATAGTCAAAGAGCCAATCAGGACCGATGTGAGCATCTGTGTCGTTTTCTTCCAGCCAATCAACATTGAATGATTCAACGATCTACTTTGTGACTTTCTTGTAGACCCTGTATGAGGAATTCTTCGCATATCCAACAAAATAGTGTAACACCTCGTAAAATCACGACCAATATAATGAAGACACGTGTTATGAGCTTTAAACGCATAATGAATTGAATATGAGGGACTAAAGTTGATAAACAAAGAATGTATGTGCATAAAAGGATTCAAAGTGTCAACATTGGATAATTATACCTTTCAACAACCCTACACAATGTTTATACCCTTAAACGAATGAATTATGAATCATATGAAGCCGTTTGTGGAAGAAAGTGAAAGTTAACAAACCGTAAGGGTTAAAAGTGTCAACATGTTTAATTTATACCTCTGAGCGATCTTTTAACGAACCCGAAGCTTTGTAACGATTAATTATGCTCACTAGAATAAGTGATAAAAATTTCACAAGGTTTCGATATCGTATGAGAAAGATACGCTAACATTCGTAAGTAAGGGGTTAAAAGCGTCAACGTTGAAATTCAAGACTTTTCGGTGATCGTATAACTAACCGGGGACTTAACGAAGTTGGTTTATGACTTAGAGTCCTTAAAAGTCAAGTTTGGGGGTCAAAAGTGCAATAAAACAAGTTAAAACAACTATTAGAAGGACCAGGGACCAAATGTGCAATTGCTGAAAGATTTTTGACCGGATCTGGGCTCCATACCGGCCGCGTAAGAGTTCCCAGGACTCTTACGCGGGCTGCCTGAAAAGTGCCAGTGTCCAAAAACATGGCAGATGCCAGTTTCAGCCTGTTACACCGCCTTAACTTTCCATTTTTCGATCCCAGGGGCTGCACCAACGGTTTTTCAAGCATAGGGACACATGTATATGATCAGGGAACACTTGTAGACTTATTTGGATTGATCTCATGCATTCTAAATCCATATATATAGACCCTTATGTTGCAACACATGAACTTACACATTTGGAAATCATTCAAGGCATTCTCTGGAGCTCTCTGGTCATCAAACAAGTTTCCTTAAGTTCCATAATCATGCTTAGGACTATTGTAAGTGTCCTTAACGTCTCTAATTCCAGTTTTATTAGTTTAATGGCCTAAAGTCAAACCCGTCGTAATTAAGGTTTGACTTAGTGATTAATCACTAACGGTCCAGTCAATTCACGAATTGAAATTAGCTTTGAGTTGGTAATTATGTGGGTAATAAATCCTTAAAAAGGCACCCTCTGATTCCCACTCTAACTAGGTCAATTGTCGGGTCAAACATAATTGTAAAAAGTCAACAGAAAGCTGATTTTCAAGTAAACACATAATTAACAATGTAGAAGCCATGAAACCTGTTTTATCACTTGTATAACTTAGTAATTAATGTAAGAACATGTCTAAGCATGTTCAACCTGATAATTTTCAGTTTAGACTTGGTTCGGAACCGAAAGTCGTAAAAGTAGACTTTTGCTTTGACTTTCAGTTTTGACCCAATGTAGCATATTTTAGAAATGCCTTAGAGCTCTATTAGGACCAGGTTATAGGTTAGTGTAACCCTCTGAGGTTATACAACTTGGTTCCTTAGTTATCCGATTCATTTGCATGTTTTCGTTATATGCCTAAATGTTGACCATTATGCCCTTTTGAATTTAAAACAAGATTTTTAAAAATGTGAGAGGACAAAAACCTTTATTACTGATTTATAAACTTGTCCTAAAAATTTGACATCAGTTTGAGGTCTAGATGAGGAGATATGCTCAATATCGTAATTAAGAAGCTTTTTATTAATTAAACGGCGTAATTAGCATAAAGCCTATCTAAACCCAAATTTTGACACCAAACTTTTTACCCACTGATGTAATATAATATTTTGGGATTTTTGAAGATTTTTATTTATTTTAAGTTGAGCATAACATAGGGTTCTTGCTATAATTCGGTAATTGTCGGTAATACCCTTTTCTTGAATAAAATGAGTTTTACATAATATCTTGATACCAAACTTTTTGCTATTGATTTTATATGATAAATAAATTATTTTGAACTTATAAACTGATCAAAATACTCAGATTTCTTATTTAAACCTGAAAATCGCTTAAAACCGACTTTTACGCGTTTTAAGCGCATAGTATGTGTTAAAACTATTTTTAACATATAAGACTTAATACCTACTGATGTTTTAAGTAAATTTTTATAATTAAACAGTAAGCAAAAGTTTTGAACTCCGAATTCTAATTTTTACCTTTAAAGCTTATGTGAAATTACCAAAATGCCCCTACGGTGCATCGTTTGGTTATAAAAGATAAATTTCACATATATGCAATACCCTACTGTTATGACTTATAAAAATAAATATTTTTACTGATTATATCAGACCTGAAACTCAGATTTATATTTAAACTCTTTTATAAGCTTTAAAATGACCAAAATACCCCTACGGGGCATAATTTGAGTTTAAATCCATTTTGGGCATAATGGAAGGTATCCTACTGATATCACAACATATTTAGGGCATATTAACTTAGGAAACCTGTTCATGACTCATTTGTTTGCCCGTTATGCATTTTTCGCGCTCGGTATGGTTTATGTATCTAGTTTGCATAAATTAGCCGAAACGGGTCAAACCTTATCATTTTTATCTCAAAATCCAAAATGTGTTTAGTTTACCCATATTATACAAGTATACAAACTTGTCGGGTCTAAACCACATTCTAATCCGGTCTTCGCTTAATCGTGCGTGTTGAACCGTATATCTCCTTTTAAAACTAACCGGTCTAAGTTTAGGCTTAATTAAGACCCGTTAGGAATCTAATAGGTTATTAAAACCTCCGTTCCAGATTAGGAGACCAATAAAAGATACTTGCACTCGCTGATTGAGATTTATACTTGCTCAGGTAAATACTCTTAGCTTAGTTTCCGTTATACGGGCTTGGGATACGGTATTATAATAATACCGCTTGGTCGGGTATGTAATTGTTTAAATCGGATTGTGATTAATATAATTGCATAACTCGTTTTAATCTATCTTGTTTGGTATATGGATTTTGGGGGGTTAATGACCATGTTGTGGATATCCTCGGCTCATTCATTGAAATGGCCACGACTTAAGCACGGGGTGTAGGCATACACCCGACAGTTGCGTATGTATAAAAGGTACCCCACAATAAGGAAAATTCCTTGTGGGTATTATACCTGTGGTGTGTCAGTTAATCTCGTCCGGCTCTTCTAACCGGCCCTGACAGACGGCAAACATTTAAATCTGTATACAAGATTATTTTTAAATAATTGTCCCAAGTTATAAAAGATATTTTGTGCCTTGTGCATTCAAATCAATTTTCTTAAACATTTTTAAAATGAGTCGGTTAATTGTATTTACCAGTGTAAACTGACGTATTTTCCCAAAAGGCTAAGTGCAGGTACTAAACGGAATAGGTTGGCTACTCCTAGCATCAATAAAGAGTCTTGCAAGCTTAGATGTTATAAATCTGCTGAACAATGTTTCTTTTAACTTTGATCCGCCTGTGGATCCTTTACAACCGTTTTGTAATAAATGATATTACTTCCATTCGGGTTGTAATGATTTTATCTTTCGACTTCCACTGTGTATATAAACTGTGATAAATTGTCTATGATGATATCAACTACGTCACGATACTCCCCACCGGTAATACATGGAAATATCGGGGTGTGATAGGTTGGTATCAGAGCCAACGTTGAGTGAATTAAACACTAGCCTTTTGTGTTTAATCTCAATGACACAGTATGCACATTCCTCGACTTTCGAGTCTAGACAAAGAACTTAGGACTAATTTTGACTTATTTTGTTTTGTCCTTTATTGTTCTTTTGTCGTTTCTTTTGTTTGTTTTGACAGGACCTACAAAAATGCCGCCAAGAATCCGAGGAAGAGGAAGAGGCAAGGGGCCATTCATCGCCCCCAACGATCATGAGGCCGGGCCTTCACACCGGCGAACTCCATCAGCCACTTTGAGTACCAGCCCTCAGGAAGACTGGAGGACCTCTTTAGAACCCGCGAGGCGTTCAGTCTCGCTGAGCTCCTCACCTTCCTACCTCAACTCTTTCGGGCCTTAATCGGAGAACGAGCCCCATAACTCACATCACTCTTTCATACCCCTTCAACGCCCCAACTCACACCATTCCTTCAACGACCCAACACCCTACTTTCAAAGCCGGTTCAACCCGACAAACCAAATTGATGAGCCAACGGGGTATAACCCGTTGGGACCGGAGGACCATTTCTCCATGGACATGGAAGAGGATCTGGAACCTGCCCAGCCGCCAACCGGAACACCTACTCACCCCATCGAGATTTCGGATGGGTCGTCATATCATGGATCACCTTATCATGGTCCAGACAGTTATGAGGCAATGTTTGCCCAATACGACTGGGTGTTTACTCCCAGTTACCACTCACAGCATCAGCAGCAGCAACAGCAGCAGGATCCCTCGGAGGATTCGCGTTTTGTAGCGGTTACTCCACCGCCACCACCACCGCTTGAGCAGCAGCTGCCTCCGGAGCCACCGAGGCGGAGAAGAACAACCGCACGGATGTCCGTGCGAGGTGGAATCCGCATCAGCACCCCTCAGCATTCAAGTGGCAGTCATTACCCGCCACTATATGAAGACCCACAGATGGGTGGGCCTTCGAACCCTGTTTCTGAGGTGGAGTCTGCGCCAGTCGCACCACCACCATTGGGTTATGATAACCCAATTCCTACCTACGCCGGTACAGCGGCGTACAACACCTTTGAACAGCCTGCCTACCAGGGGTATAACTACTACAATGCCCCCAATGTTGACCCATACCTTGTAGCAGCCAACTACAATACCCAACATCCTGAAGGGCCTTACGCATCCTCCTACCAAACCGGGTACCCACCTTATGGGTATCAACACCTACCACCTCCTCAACCTCCGCATCAGCACCCGCCACAGCCGCCATTGATTCAGCCCCAGCAGCAACAGGAGATTTTACAGCGGTTGAGCCAGGTGGAACGGGAGGTTCAAGAGGAACGTAGGAACCACTGGGGATTCCTCAAGGGTCTGGTGAATCTAATCAAGGGAAAGAGCAAAAGGGATCATTAAATTCCTTATTTGTCTATTTTGTATTTCTTTAATTTTCAATCAAGTCCCTGCGTGGACAATTATTTATTTATGTACTTAGTCCCTGCGCGGACTTGTCTTTCTATCCTTAGTCCCTGCGTGGACATCTATTTCCGTATTCAGTCCCTGCGAGGACTTGTAGTTTCAGTTTAGCCCCTGCGTGGGCAAGTTATTTCTGTTAAAGTCCCGTTTAGGGCAATATGTACTCTTTTAAATTTTAGTAGCATGTTATAATTTAAATTTCATTTTGTCATTATATGCATAAATATAATATATATGAAATAAATAAATCAAAAATATCAATCCTTTTAAAATAATCTGCCTATTAAATATTAAATAAGAATCTTAAAAGGTATAACCTGGCCTGCATATCATTATAGACCTGGCCATAATGGTAAAACCTGTTTAAAAGGATTCAAACCCTTGTTAACATCTGAAAACATGTTAACACTCCTGGCAGATGTGATTCGTTAAAATCACACATGTCATTCTTATAATGGATTCTTCCAATTCCTTCTTTATTGTTTAAATATCCATTTGTGATGTAGGGCCTACGAGCCATAATCATTGTCATATAAGACAAAAGACAGATTGTAGTCTACGACTCCCTGTCAATAAAAGGTAATGAACTACGTTCAAACCTTAATACCCCGATTCTCTGAAATCATGGTTTATAATTTAAATTGTCCTTGTGACTAGGCCTTATGTGCCATTAATAATACCCTTAATACTTTATAATTAGGATAAACTATGATGAAAATCCTAAATGAATACGTTTAATAAATTAACCAAGTATGGTTTATAGTTACCATGGTTAATGAATTGCCATAAAAGACAATTCCATAATGGACTTTTGAATAAATCTTGTCAATATTTTATGTAGCAATTAAGCTACATGGCTGGGTCAGACGAAGTCAACAGTCACCCAAGGGAGAATCATGACACTTCCAGAGTTAATGTAGCAGGCGTGGAATTGCAGGCATTAATAGATAATGCCGTTACGCGAGCCCTTGACAGACAGTTTAATGAATCTAGTGGTACCCATGTAAGAACTCAGTCTGTACCTCATTCAAAACCACCCTCCAGAACTCATATAGCTCGCAAGAGTGATTCTCATCACTCAACAAATTAGAGGAGTGTTCCGTCTAAGAAGATTGAGCTCAAACAAGAACCACGTGTTAAGGGCTGTTCTTATAAGTATTTTGTCTCCTGTAAGCCTAGAGACTTCACAGGGGAGAAAGGAGCCATCGATTGTATGACTTGGCTCGATGAAATGGACACGGTGGTTGATATTAGTGGTTGTGCAGAGAAAGATATTGTGAAGTTTGTGTCACAATCTTTTAAGGGAGAAGCTCTAGCGTGGTGGAGATCAATGATTCAAGCTACAGGAAAAGTCCACTTGTATAGCATGTCTTGGGAGTAGTTCATTGCCCTAATCAAAGAAAATTATTGTCCTCAACACGAAGTTGAGAAGATCGAGACTGACTTCTTGACCTTAGTCATGAAGAACTTAGACTGCCAGACTTACCTCACCAGTTTCAATACCATGTCTCGATTGGTTCCATACTTGGTTACACCAGAACCAAAACGTATCGCTCGTTTTATTGGGGGTTTAGCCCTGGAGATCAAAGCTAGTGTGAAGGCGTCTCGACCTACTACTTTTAGGTCAGCAGCTAGTTTGTCTTTATTCCTTACTCTGGATGCAATCAGGCTGAAATCGCTTAAGATTTCTGAAGAAGGAAAAAGGAAACGTGAGGATGATAACTCACGTCGTTCTAACAAGAAGCACAGGGGGAACTTAGACCACAAGAAGAATTATGGGTCTAACAAGGGTAACCAGCAAGTGGATGAGAAGCCTAAATGCAAAACCTGCCCGAAACGTCATTTCGGGAAATGCAAGTTTGAATCAAAGTCGCAGTCGCAGTCGAAGCCGATTGGTTGTGGGATCTGCAAGTCCAAAGAACACAAGACTTTGGATTGCAAGAAGTTGAAGGATGCGACCTGTTATGGTTGCAATGAGAAGGGGCACATCAAGACCAATTGCCCAAAGCATGCGAAGAAGCCTGAAGAAGGCAAGAAGACCAATGCTAGGGTCTTCCAAATGAATGCACGAGAAGCAGTTCAGGATGACAACGTGATAACAGGTACTTTCCTTATAAATGATGTTTATGCAAGGGTATTGTTCGATTCGGGTGCAGATAAATCATTTGTGGATGATAAATTTTGTAAGCTATTAAATCTGCCTGTTAAAACCCTAAGTATGAAATATGAAGTAGAGTTGGCCGATGGTACCATAGAAACTGCCTCAACTGTATTAGATGGATGTTTCATATCCATTAGGAACCACTCCTTTCCGTTATCCTTGCTTCCTTTGAAATTAGCTGGTTTCGACATAGTAATAGGCATGGATTGGTTATCTCATAACCAAGCTCATATCGTTTGTGATAAAAAGCAAGTGGTTATCAAGACTCCGCATGGTGAGCCACTTACCATTCAAGGAGGCACTCGGTACGGGATGCCTAAGCAAGTGTCCATGCTTAAGGCATCAAAGTGTATGAAGAAAGGTTGTGTCATTTATATGGCACAAGTGACTATGGATGAGCCAAAGCCCAAGATTGAAGACATCCCTATCATTCCTGAATACCCTGATGTATTTCCTGAAGAACTACCTGGTTTACCCCTAGATAGGCAAGTGGAGTTTAGAATTGACATTATACCTGGAGCAGCACCTGTTGCAAGAGCACCTTACCGGTTAGCCCCAACTGAGATGAAAGAATTGAGAACTCAGTTGGATGATTTGTTAGCAAAAAGATTTATCATGCCTAGCTCATCTCCTTGGGGAGCACCGATCCTGTTTGTGAAGAAGAAGGATGGATCAATGCGTCTATGCATCGACTATCGCGAGCTTAACAAGGTCACAATCAAGAATAGATATCCATTACCCAGGATCGACGATCTGTTCGATCAATTGCAAGGAGCAAGTTACTTCTCCAAGATTGATTTAAGGTCTGGTTACCATCAGCTGAAGGTTAGAGATGAAGATGTGCATAAGACTACATTTAGGACTCGTTATGGTCACTACGAGTTCTTGGTGATGCCTTTTGGGCTCACTAATGCACCAGCAGCGTTCATGGACCTCATGAATCGCGTTTGCAAACCCTACTTGGACAAGTTTGTCATCGTCTTCATTGATGACATCCTCATTTATTCAATGAATCAAGCTGACCATGAAAAGCATCTTCGCTGTATTCTTAAACTTCTTCAACAAGAAAAGCTTTACGCCAAGTTTTCAAAGTGTGAATTTTGGCTTCGTGAAGTCCAATTCCTTGGACATATGGTTAGTGAGCGTGGTATCCAAGTGGATCCCGCTAAGATTGAAGCTATCATGAATTGGCAAGAGCCGAAGACGCCCACAGAGATTCGCAGCTTCTTAGGCCTGGTAGGATACTACAGGCGTTTAATTGAGAATTTCTCAAGGATTGCAGCACCCCTAACTTCGTTGACTAGGAAGAATATTAAGTTTGATCGGGTCCTATGCAGCAAGAATCCTTTGACATTCTTAAGCAAAAGTTGAGCAATGCACCTGTGTTAACTTTGCCCGAAGGGATTAAAGGATTTGTGGTTTACTGCGACGCATCGCACACTGGCATGGGATGTGTGCTAATGCAGAAGGGTAAAGTTATTGCATATGCTTCCTGACAACTAAAAGTGCACGAAAATAATTATACCACCCACGACTTGGAGTTGGGTGCAGTTGTGTTTGCACTAAAACTTTGGAGGCATTATTTATATGGTACCAAGTGTGTGATCTATTCTGATCATAAGAGCCTTCAGCATCTGTTCAATTAGAAGGATCTGAACATGAGACATGGTCGATGGATGGAGACTTTAAATGATTATGATTGTGAAATCCGATACCATCCAGGCAAGGCGAATGTGGTCGCCGATGCCTTAAGTAGGAAGGAAAGGGTGAAGCCCATAAGAATCAATGCCAAGAGCATTGAATTAAAGAACAGTCTGAATGAAAGACTGTTAGCCGCTCAGAAGGAAGCTGTGTTAGAAGCTAATTATCCAAATGAAAAGTTGGGAGTCACTGCTGAACAGTTATCATATGGCAAGGATGGAATCCTAAGATTGAATGGACGAATATGGGTTCCAATTTATGGAGGACTTAGGGATGTAATTCTTCAAGAAGCCCATAACTCCAAGTATTCTGTTAATCCTGGAAGTGACAAGATGTACCAGGATTTGAAGGAAAATTATTGGTGGATAGGCTTGAAAAAGTCTATAGCCGCTTATGTAGCCAAATGTCTGACTTGTGCTCAAGTTAAAGCAGAACATCAGAAGCCGTCAGGTTTGCTGCAACAGTCTGAACTTCCCACCTGGAAGTGGGAAATGGTGACTATGGATTTTATCACCAAGTTACCAAAGACGAAGAGAGGACATGATACTATTTGGGTTATAGTGGATAGATTGACTAAGTCCGCCCACTTCTTACCTATTAAGGAAACACACAGCTCAGATAAGTTAGCTCAGCTGTACGTGGATGAGATTGTATCTCTCCATGGAGAGCCAGTATCTATCATCTCTGATAGGGATACGAGGTATACATCGCATTTTTGGAAAAGCTTTCAGCAATCCCTAGGCACTCGATTGAACTTCAGCACAGTATATCATCCGCAGACAGATGGTCAAAGCGAGCGTACTATTCAAACACTCGAAGATATGCTATGAGCTTGTGTTATTGACTTAGGTGGAAGTTGGGATGATCATCTCCCATTGATTGAATTCTCATACAACAATAGCTATCATTCCAGTATTCAAGCTGCACCTTTTGAAGCTTTGTATGGAAGAAAATGCAGAACGCCCGTTTGTTGGGCAGAAGTTGGAGATGTCCAACTAACAGGACCTGATATAGTCTTGGAGATGACCGATAAGATTGTACAGATACGAGATCGTCTCAAAGCTGCTAGGGATAGGCAGAAAAGCTACGCAGATAAGAGGCGTAAACCTCTAAAGTTTGAGGTTGGTGACAAAGTACTACTGAAAGTATCACCCTGGAAAGGGGGTAATGCGATTTGGAAAGAAAGGCAAGTTAAGCCCAAGATATATAGGACCATTTGAGATCATCGAATGTGTCGGAACAGTGGCTTATAAGTTAAACCTGCCTGAAGAACTCAGTGGTATTCATAATGTATTCCACATCTGCAATCTGAAGAAATGTCTAGCTGATGAATCACTAGTCATACCACATACGGATGTGCACATAGATGAGAGCCTGAAATTTGTTGAAAAACCTTTGTCGATCGAGGATCGACAGATTAAGAAGCTTCGAAGGAAGCAGGTACCGATTGTAAAGGTTAAATGGGATGCCCGTAGAGGTCCCGAGTATACGTGGGAGGTAGAGTCCACAATGAAAGAGAAGTACCCTCATTTATTTCAGTAAATCTCGAGGTTGAGATTTCTTTTAAGGGGGTGAGGATGTAACACCTCGTAAAATCACGACCAATATAATGAAAACACGTGTCATGAGCTTTAAACACATAATGGATTGAATATGAGGGACTAAAGTTCACAAACAAAGAATGTATGTGCATAAAAGGATTCAAAGTGTCAACATTGGATAATTATACCTTTCAACAACCCTACACGATGTTTATACCCTTAAACGAATGAATTATGAATCATATGAAGCCGTTTGTGGAAGAAAGTGAAAGTTTACAAACCGCAAGGGTTAAAAGTGTCAACATGTTTAATTTATACATCTGAGCGATCTTTTAACGAACCCGAAGCTTTGTAACGATTAATTATGCTCACTAGAATAAGTGATAAAAATTTCACAAGGTTTCGATATCGTATGAGAAAGATACGCTAACATTCGTAAGTAAGGGGTTAAAAGCGTCAACGTTGAAATTCAAGACTTTTCGGTGATCATATAACTAACCGGGGACTTAACGAAGTTGGTTTATGACTTAGAGTCCTTAAAAGTCAAGTTTGGGGGTTAAAAGTGCAATAAAACAAGTTAAAACAACTATTAGAAGGACCAGGGACCAAATGTGCAATTGCTGAAAGATTTTTGACCGGATCTGGGCTCCATACCGGCCGCGTAAGACCACCCAGGACTCTTACGCGGGCCGCCTGAAAAATGCCAGCGTCCAAAAACATGGCAGATGCCAGTTTCAGCCTGTTACACCGCCTTAACTTTCCATTTTTCAATCCCAGGGGCTGCACCAACGGTTTTTCAAGCATAGGGACACATGTATATGATCAGGGAACACTTGTAGACTTATTTGGATTGATCTCATGCATTCTAAATCCATATATATAGACCCTTATGTTGCAACACATGAACTTGCACATTTGGAAATCATTCAAGGCATTCTCTGGAGCTCTCTGGTCATCAAACAAGTTTCCTTAAGTTCCATAATCGTGCTTAGGACTATTGTAAGTGTCCTTAACCTCTCTAATTCCAGTTTTATTAGTTTAATGGCCTAAAGTCAAACCCGTCGTAATTAAGGTTTGACTTAGTGATTAATCACTAACGGTCCAGTCAATTCTCGAATTGAAAGTAGCTTTGAGTTGGTAATTATGTGGGTAATAAATCCTTAAAAGGGCACCCTCTGATTCCCACTCTAACTAGGTCAATTGTCGGGTCAAACTTAATTGTAAAAAGTCAACAGAAAGCTGATTTTCAAGTAAACACATAATTAACAATGTAGAAGCCATGAAACCTGTTTTATCACTTGTATAACTTGGTAATTAATGTAAGAACATGTCTAAGCATGTTCAACCCGACAATTTTCAGTTTAGACTCGGTTCGGAACCGAAAGTCGCAAAAGTAGACTTTTGCTTTGACTTTCAGTTCTGACCCAATGTAGCATATTTTAGTAATGCCTTAGAGCTCTATTAGGACCAGGTTATAGGTTAGTGTAACCCTCTGAGGTTATACAACTTGGTTCCTTAGTTATTCGATTCATTTGCATGTTTCCGTTATATGCCTAAATGTTGACCATTATGCCATTTTGACTTTGAAACGAGATTTTTGAAAATGTGAGAGGACAAAAACCTTTATTACTGATTTATAAACTTGTCCTAAAAATTTGACATCAGTTTGAGGTCTAGACGAGGAGATATGCTCAATATCGTAATTAAGAAGCTTTTTATTAATTAAACGGCGTAATTAGCATAAAGCCTATCTAAACCCAAATTTTGACACCAAGCTTTTTAGCCACTGATGTAATATAATATTTTGGGATTTTTGAAGATTTTTATTTATTTTAAGCTGAGCATAACATAGGGTTCTTGCTCTAATTCGGTAATTGTCGGTTATACCCTTTTCTTGAATAAAATGAGTTTTACATAATATTTTGATACCAAACTTTTTGCTACTGATTTTATATGATAAATAAAATATTTTGAACTTATAAACTGATCAAAAAACTCAGATTTCTTATTTAAACCTGAAAATCGCTTAAAACCGACTTTTACGCGTTTTAAGCGCATAGTATGGGTTAAAACTATTTTTAACATATAAGACTTAATACCTACTGATGTTTTAACTAAATTTTTATAATTAAACAGTAAGCAAAAGTTTTGAACTCCGAATTCTAATTTTTACCTTTAAAGCTTATGTGAAATTACCAAAATGCCCCTACGGTGCATCGTTTGGTTATAAAAGATAAATTTCACATATATGCAATACCCTACTGTTATGACTTATAAAAATAAATATTTTTACTGATTATATCAGACCTGAAACTCAGATTTATATTTAAACTCTTTTATAAGCTTTAAAATGACCAAAATACCCCTACGGGGCATAATTTGAGTTTAAATCCATTTTGGGCATAATGGAAGGTATCCTACTGATATCACAACATATTTAGGGCATATTAACTTAGGAAACCTGTTCATGACTCATTTGTTTGCCCGTTATGCATTTTTCACGCTCGGTACGGTTTATGTAACTAGTTTACATAAATTAGCCGAAACGGGTCAAACCTTATTTTTTTTATCTCAAAATCCAGAATGTGTTTAGTTTACCCATATTATACAAGTATACAAACTTGTCGGGTCTAAACCACATTCTAATCCGGTCTTCGCTTAATCGTGCGTGTTGAACCGTATATCTCCTTTTAAAACTAACCGGTCTAAGTTTAGGCTTAATTAAGACCCGTTAGGAATCTAATAGGTGATTAAAACCTCTGTTCCAGATTAGGAGACCAGTAAAAGATACTTGCACTCGCTGATTGAGATTTATACTTGCTCAGGTAATACTCTTAGCTTATTTTCCGTTATACGGGCTTGGGATACGGTATTATAATAATACCACTTGGTCGGGTATGTAATTGTTTAAATCGGATTGTGATTAATATAATTGCATAACTCGTTTTAATCTGTCTTGTTTGGTATATGACTTTTGGGGGGTTAATGACCATGTCCTGGATATCCTCGGCTCATTCATTGTAATGGCCACGACTTAAGCACGAGGTGTAGGCATACACCCGACAGTTGCGTATCTATAAAAGGTACCCCACAATAAGAAAAAATCCTTGTGGGTATTATACCTGTGGTGTGTCAGTTAATCTCGTCCGGCTCTTCTAACCGGCCCTGACAGACGGCAAACATTTAAATCTGTATACAATATTATTTTTAAATAATTGTACCAAGTTATAAAAGATATTTTGTGCCTTGTGCATTCAAATCAATTTTCTTAAACATTTTCAAAATGAGTCGGTTAATTGTATTTACCAGTGTAAACTGACGTATTTTCCCAAAAGGCTAAGTGCAGGTACTAAACGGAATAGGCTGGCTACTCCTAGCATCAATAAAGAGTCTTGCAAGCTTAGATGTTAGAAATTTGCTGAACAATATTTCTTTTAACTTTGATCCGCCTGTGGATCCTTTACAACCGTTTTGTAATAAATGATATTACTTTCATTCGGGTTGTAATGATTTTATCTTTCGACTTCCGCTGTGTATATAAACTGTGATAAATTGTCTATGATGATATCAACTACGTCACGATACTCCCCACCGGGCCCACCGGTAATACATGGAAATATCGGGGTGTGACAAATAGCATTCATCCCCTCAAGCTACAAACTTTCCATTGGCATCCATATGTAAGAGTACACAGGGACAACCAATGGCTCGAAAATGTTTAACTGAGGTCTTTCAACCGTCAACGATTTCATAAGGAGTCTTCATATGTCGTTTGTTGATTAGTACATGGTTTTGAACGTAGCAGGTTGTATTTACTTCCTCTGCCCAGAAAAAACACAGGTAAGTTGGAGTCCACCAGCATTGTACGTGAGGCTTTAATAAGAGTTTGATTTCATCTTTTAGCAACTCCGTTTTGTTGTGGAGTTCGAGCAGCACTGTACTGGTGATCAATTCCCTTTTCAGAATAGAACAGATTTAAATTTGCATATTTGAATTCTGTTCCATTATGGCATCGAATTGCTTTCACTTTCTTCTCAAATTGATTTTAAGCCCAGCTCAGCTGTCTCATCTTTATGGGCCAAAAAGAATACCTATGTGAAGCGTGAGAAGTCATCTGTGAAAACCAAACAATAAGCCTTTCTTCCAATGCTTAACACATTTACTGGACCAAATAAATCCATATAAAGTAGATTCAGGATAGCACTGGTTGAATGAACAAGTTTAGGCTTATGAGACTTTCGATGTTGTTTTCCGAGTGCACATGAAACACATTTTTCTATAAGCATAAAATCTTTAACTGGCAGATCTCTGACTAGACCTCCTTTAGCAAGCTGAATTAAGATCTTCATATTGACATAACCTAGACGACGATGCCACAACATTGCATTATGCTTCGAAATTTCTTAGAATAAACACGTTATTTCTTCTATTAGACGCTTGTCCTGTTGTGTCTAAAATGTGTAGTCCAATGTTATCAACGATGTTATCAACGAATCAAGTCAACAAAGTCAACGTAAACAAGTCAAAGTCAACGCAAACAAGTCAAAGTCAACACGCAAGTCGACACGAGAAGATCGAAGAAAGATATGGCGTGTGGAAGTTCGAGATTCGATAGTTATATTACTTTCGATAATTAAATATATTTTTTTAGACAAATTATATTTATTATCTTAGTTAATTAGTTTGTCATGTTTAGTGCCCCTTTTAGTAAATTATTATCTCTAGGGAATTAAATGTAATTAGCCTAAAGTGGTATAGCCTATAAATAGAAAGAAATGATTAGGGTTTTAGCAACACACTTTTAGGCCATCCGTAGTCATAACGCCCATTTGTGGGCGTTATGCGACACGTGGCGCGCCACGTCAGCGTGTGGGCGTTATGGGGCCTTATGCATTTAAGCCCGTAGTCATAACGCCCCTACCTCATCATTACCCAATTAATTAATAAACCCTTAAATTATACATATATATGTATATATATATATGTCTGTGTGAGTGTATTGAAAACAAAAAAAAACAATAGCGCCGCTATAATACTCGCGCCCTCCCCCCATTTTTGAAACATGGCGCCTATGGTTTCGGTGTTCCCGGCGTTTTTGGGGCGCTATGGGGGTTATACCGCCGGGCATACCACCCACTACGCAAGGACTTAGAAAGATTTGGGGGCTACATTTGTTTATCCTTTACAAATCATTCAAAGGGTTTTAAAGCTTGATTTTGAGTGTGTTCATCTTTATTTTTTAAACAAAATCAGATTTTGGCTCGATTTGATCCTACAATTTGGTATCAGAGCTTGGTACTCGAATTTGAGATTCAACAATCTTCAAATTCATCCTAAAAATCTGATTTCTATTTGAAAAGTTTTGAAGTTTTTAGGGTTTTTGATTTTATTCACTTTTTTCTTCAAAATCTTGTTTTTAAAAGGGTTGAAATTGTTTATTTGTTGGTTGAGAATTGATACTTTTGTGATTAAAAGGTTTTTCACATCATTAGTACCTTTTTTTTCGGATCAGAAGATTTTTTGAGGCTTTATTCAAAATCTGGGCGTTTTTACTGAAGATCCGGTGTATTTGTGTTTCCGGCGACTTTCCGGCGTAGTTAAAAATTCCGGTGACGTTACGACGTAATTAAGGTTTCCGGCGACTTTAAATCTTGAACGCGAGTTCAAGTTCTCCGGCTTATTTGGTAAATACGCCGGTAAGTCACGTTTTCCGGCGTCGTTATTCCGGTATTCTTATTCGGGTCAGCGTATTTAAAAAAAAAAGAATAGAGTAGAAACAGATCTGTTTTGTGTTTTTAATCATTGACATCTTCAACACCATCAACAACCGTATTACATCATACACCACACCCACATTACATCACCGTGAACCACCGCCTGTCGTCACCTCCGGCTCCTACATCCGACCGACCAACCGCCCTCCATCATTAACTTTCTGCAACAACCATAATCCTCCACTGAACCCTCACCTTCACCCTCATCTCCCCCTACCTAAGTGTGTATGTATACTAAATACTGAACAGTAAAAATATATATATATATATATATATATTGCACTCCAAACAGAGTGGAGCTCTAGAGAGATAAAATCCAAAGAAAAAAAACACACACACACACATCGATCACATTTCTTTATGCAATTCTTGAAGCTTTTGCAGCAATTTTACAAAGAAAGCTAATATTATATAATAAACAACAAAGTTTCTGCTTTTCATTTACAAACATAAAAATCACCATCACAGACCATACCCATATCCATCGGCACATCCACCACCACCATACCCACCGCCGCAAACAATCACCGCCTCCTCTGCCGGCGTTGCTCCGGCCACCACCGCAGTAAACACCGTCATTTACCCCACCCACCTCTGCCATAACAGACCTGCAACCTCCGCCTCCATCCTCTGCCTCCGGCCGCTTGTCGCCGCCGAACAGCCTACGTTACCGACCATCTTCACCCGTTTCACACACATAATCTAAAAGAGAACAGTAGGAGAAGAAGAATAGATTGAAGATTTGTGTTTTGTTGTGGTTGCTGCTGTTCATTCGAATAGAGAGAGAAAGATTTGCTGTTTTGTGTCTGCGTAACAGAGAGGAGAAAGAGAACTTGGTTGGCGGCTGTTGTTAGCTTAGGGTTTCTCATTTGAAAATGAGATAAGGGACATCATATTGGATGTGAAAATTTAAAAAAAAATCAAGATTAATGTTATTACATCCTTCAAGTCCGATATTTGTTAGGGATAGGATGATTCAAAACTTTTGAATACCTGTCTTCCATATATTGGTATTAATACTTTGAAATCCATTATTTAGGCTTATAATATATCACAATTGTTATGGGTTTTTAATTAAGGGTCCTAATATTAACACACGGGAAAACTTATTTAAATATGGTGTATACGGGCCGTATAATGTTATACGGCCCGTATAGAATTTAAAAAACTAACAAAGTCTGTGCCAACAGACTTTGTTAGTTTTTTAAATTCTATACGGGCCGTATAACATTATACGGCCCGTATACACCATGTGTAAATAATTTACCTGGTCGTATACAATGTATACGAACGATGTATACGGGCCGTATACTGTTATACGGCCTGTATTCTTCGAAAATTAGATTTTTCTCAAAGTATTTAAGGGATTTAATGTGCTAATCACATGAGACATTTTACAGTCGTGAGGTGGTCAAACCTTTCTAAAAGTAGAAAAAAATTAAACATTAACAACTAACAAAGATTGAAGAACAAAAAGCCGCGTCGTATGACTGTAATAAAATGGAAGCTATCAACACGGGGTTACGGGCATGGTGTTATTCTTTATTTAATATTTACAGAATAAAAGGAAGGGTGAGGCATTTGATGAGAGTTGTAAGGAGAAGCGTTGAAATCAAGGGTCCCGTCGTTACAACCACTTGTTTTCGATGGGGATGTAATGCAATGATAATGCAATGATTCATCTCAATTGAATAGACAGACACTTGCTTCATAAGACTCACTTGAATCATCTCGAAAGTACTGAACAACCGAAATAACAGCTTCGGTTTCATCAGCCTGTACCGAAGAAACCAAATTCGCAACAATGAGTCTGAGTCCATTGTTGTTCGTGAGTGTTTCGAATCATCATAGAAGACGTGTCGGGTTCTTCTGCTAGTGGTCGGGCTTCCAATGCTCACACAGGGTGATAAACAACGCTGATATGAACACAAACCAACTGCTTTATCTTGAGTCGTCGGGAAAACTTTTCCTTAGGGGAGGGTGAGTAGTATGAGTCTGAGTCCATTGTGGTTCGTGAATGTTTCGAATCATCATAGAAGACGTGTCGGCTTCTTCTGATAGTAATTCGGAATGTTTCAAATCATCATTAAAATTAACAATGCGGTCTTGATTGAAGACGTAATTGCAAGACTGTTTGTCGGGCTTCCAATACTCACACAGGGTGAAAAATAACCCTTGATGTTGAAACCGGTTTTACCTCATGAAAAGGAAAGAAATAATTTTTTTAGAGAAGCGTTGGGATTCAAGGGTTTATGAGTCAAAGTTAACATTCAGATTCAGATTCAGATTCAGATTCAGATTCAGATTCAGATTCAGATTCAGAAAGCAGATGATTAGTACTTGGTTTATTCTCTTTAATCTATTAGAACAATCCTTGTTTTGTCACGTACATGCGTTTAATTCCCAACATACTCGTTTTGTCACGTACATTTCGTAAGAAACTTTTCGTGCACTGAACCTTCAGTTGTGTACGCAAATTCACCACCGGTTTCTGCAGCACAAGCACATACACATGGAGAATGTTCTCGAAATTGAAGGAAAAGAAAAAATTGTTGCTGATGTTTTTCACTATCAGGATTTTGTTGGTTTGTTTCCAGGTAGGGTTTAGAATGTTTGAAGTATTCTTGGTTCAATACCAACTCTTCTTTATTAGTGTTTGTTTGGGAACCTGATTCAGATACACAACGGTTCTCCAATTCCAGATCAGTAATGAACGTTCAGTTGCAATGAACGTTCAGTTGTGTACACAAATTCATCACCAGTTTCTACAGCACAAGCACATACACAGTTAGGGTTTACAATGTTTGAAGTATTCGGATTTTGTTGGTTTGTCGGGTTCTATAATTATAATCCTTCCAACATTATTGAAAATTACTATATCACCCCCACATTATTGGAATTTGTGGATCAACAGAAATAACTGAAATAACAGCTTCGGAATCTATTAACCAACGGTTCTGTGAAGAAACTGTTGGAATTTGTGGATTTCGGTTGGTTCAGAAACTTAACAAGAGAAGCAACTAAAAAAAACAACTGATTACTCGGTCGAATAATGGCCAGTAATCCGTTCATTATCTGTTGTTGTCTAAACAATATGACACAAATTCATCACCAGTTTCTACAGCACAAGTACATACACAGTTAGGGTTTACAATGTTTGAAGTATTCGGATTTTGTTGGTTTGTCGGGTTCTATAACTACAATCCTTCCAACGTTATTGAAAATTACTATATCACCCCCACATTATTGGAATTTGTGGATCAACAGAAATAACTGAAATAACAGCTTCGGAATCTATTAACCAACGGTTCTGCGAAGAAACTGTTGGAATTTGTGGATTTCGGTTGGTTCAGAAACTTAACAAGAGAAGCAACTAAAAAAAACAACTGATTACTCGGTCGAATAATGGCCAATAATCCGTTCATTATCTGTTGTTGTCTAAACAATATGACACAAATTCATCACCAGTTTCTACAGCACAAGCACATACACAGTTAGGGTTTACAATGTTTGAAGTATTCAGATTTTGTTGGTTTGTCGGGTTCTATAACTACAATCCTTCCAACATTATTGAAAATTACTATATCACCCCCACATTATTGGAATTTGTGGATCAACAGAAATAACTGAAATAACAGCTTCGGAATCCATTAACCAACGGTTTTGCGAAAAAACTGTTGGAATTTGTGGATTTCGGTTGGTTCAGAAACTAAACAAGAGAAGCAACTAAAAAAGCGGTGAACGGTATTTAACGTACACAATTTTCGAAGGATATGTATCAGGAAGCTCAACTTGAATGGATGATATGTATCTTCTATCATGCGACGGACCCAATTCTTGCTCAACTCTTGTGGGCCCGTATCACTAGTTTTAGGTTTTGTTATTTTTAACAAAGCGGCCTCGGCTGCATGAAGTTTTGCATTCTCTTTGGTAATGTATATCAAGTTGCTTTCCGTCCTTCTAGAACGCCTCATACAGTGTTGTAATAGGTTGTGGTTCAGCCAAAATGACATCTAGCATTACTAACGGTTCAAGTAAGTGTCTAAAAATCTGAAAAATATGTAATAGGTTGTGGTTCAGCCAAACCGTCCATGTATATTGCAAGTTAAATCCACAATCAACGTATACAGGTGCAAGAGAATGGCGAGTTATTTCAGTTATTTCTGTTGATCCATAAATTCCAACAAATTATGTCTAATGCAAGGATCTTCGTGCATTGTTTAAATCAGAATCAGGTTCTCAAGACAAGGATCGTTCTAATAGATTAAAGAGAATAAACCCTCATTTCTTCATCTTCATCTTCAAGAACAATGATGAACAGATGATGTTTTTTTTCGCAGACATGATAGATAAAGATCTTGACACGATCATATCAATTTTCAAGTTTTAGACTAGATAGAAGACGTGTCGGGTTCTTCTGCTAGTGGTTTCTGTAACCAATTGGGAACCACATATTTGCTTCAAGATTTACGTCTGATGTCTAAGTTTGATCACATTTGACTTCATCTACCTGTGTTTTGAAAATAGGCTTTGTTCTTCGTTTTTTGGATCGTTCTAATAGATTAAAGAGATTTTTACCATTTTTTACCCTATGAATACGGGCCGTATACTCTTATACGGCCGTATACACCAAGTGAAAAAAATTTTACCCGATCGTATACAATGTATACGATGCTTGTATACTGGCCGTTTATTATTATACGGCCCGTATACTATGGGTAAAAAATGGTAAAAAATGGTTTATTCTCTTTAATCTATTAGAACGATCCTTGTTTTCATAGGACTCACTTTCAAAATTCAAATCAAACTAACACAAAGTATCTCGATATGGTTGGTGTAAAAGCTCACATTTTACTACGTTGACCATGTTTTTTGACAAATCATCAGCTTCCTGAATCTGAATCTGAAAGTTAACTAGACCCCTCAAGTTGTCTTTCATAACAACTAAGCGTCTGGAGAAGAGTATGTTGATATAGGAGAGTTGATGCAATTTTCCAAGCATTTTATCGTGTGTTGTAATTTTAATGAAGCAATGAAGATTGAATATGCAAACCGCATCCGTTTTGTATATGGAAACAGTGGCTATGGGAAATACAAACCCGACACGTCTTCTGTGATGATTCAAAACATTCCGAATAACTAGCAGAAGAACCCGACACGTCTTCTGCTAGTTACTCTTTTCTTCGATTTCAACAAATCTTTCAAGACCATTCACCTCTTTCAACCTACCAAAATACCGTAAACCCCTTCTTTTAATCTATTAGAACGATCCTTCTTTTAATCTATTAGAACGATCCTTCTTTTAATCTATTAGAACGAGGCAACTTTCCTTATCACCCGAACCGGTGATTTCTTATCCATACTATTCTTTATTGCCATATTCCCCACTCACAAGTTGTTGATCTTTGGGTGGTGATTTACTCCCGAAACAAACCATGCCCACCTTGACCAGAATAGATAAGCGTATCACTCGATCCACTTACATTCGAATAACGCTGAGAATCCACAACGCTTATGGCCAGATTCTTTCCTTCAATCCTGGCAAAATCAATGCCTGCTTGTTTTATTATTTTCGTCTACATGTGTTTTGAAACAGTACGTTTTGCATCCGTGCCTGCTTGAATTGCAGAAAGCAAAGGATAACGAAGATGAACATTGTATTTATCACGAAAGTACTGAACAACCGAGATAACAGCTCCGGTATTTATCACCAACTCATCTTTAGTAGTGTTTGTTTGAGAACCCGATTCAGATACACAACGGTCTCTTTGCTTCGTCCACTAGAACTATTTGTGTATGCATTCTTTTGGTAGTTAACAACGCTAATTAGAAAAAAATCTATAAAATTAATCATATCGATTGCTATAACAGGATGGATGAGACACACACAGATAGATAAGCTGTCACAGTTGTCAAGACTGTTTGTCGGGTTTCCAATGCTTATATAGGGTGATAAACAACGCTGATACGAACACATGTGTTTCGAAATAGGCTTTGTTCTTGGTTTAATGAAGTTACACGTAACATCTAGTTATATTCAGATTTAAACAATGCACGCCTCAACTGAGATAACGGACATCCATCAAGCTCAAAAAGAAAACTTGTGTTTCCCATAGTTACAAAAGATTGCGGTTTGTATTTCGCATAGCCACCGTTTCCGTAGTAAAAAACGGTTGCGGTTTGCACATTCAATCTACAATACTTCATTAAAATACCATTAGTAGAAGAACCCGACACGTCTTCATGTTACGGAGAATGTTCTAGAAATTGAAGGAAAAGGAAACGATTTGTTGAAATCGAATTTGACAACTATGACAGCTTATTAAAAGTAGCAATCACCTCCAATCATTTCCTGGTCAAATCACACAATATAAAGTTTAAAGTTATCGTATGTTCTAGTTTGGAAAGATGACCGAATAGAGATCTGAATAACAAACTGTGGAGAACTTGTTTGTGTCGGGTTCTTCTGCTAGTTATTCGAAATCGATAAATAACCAACATGAAGATCTCTACGATCGCTAAGGTTTCCATCAATGGACTGATCGGTAACGTTACTCTACCGGTGCTCCGATTTAAGCGGCGTGTTCCTATCAACGTTTATTGACATTGTTAAAGTTGATGAAGAGTTTAGAAACCCTAGAATGATTGTGTTTTTACTGGAAAAAACGTGATACTTGAAAAAACACCATTATATACGGCCCGTATACAGTTATACGGCCCGTATAAATGTGGTAACATCAAAAACCTCCCAAAATAAATCCATTGAGTCGTATACGTTTTACAAATCGTATAGCGATGTATACGGCTCGTATAACTATATACGGGTCGTATATAATAAATTCAAAAAAACATTCTTTGTGCATTTTCCTATTCAAAAACATTCTATACGGGCCGTATAATTGTATACGGCCCGTATACACTAGGGGGTGTGAAAATAAGATATAGGGGGTGTGGGAACAAGGGGGCCTTAATTAATATTGTATATACATTCTAAAATTAAAGTCTAGTTTGTTGGGTTGGGTCTTTAAAATTTTTATTCATTGCCTTAGAATTTTGATTATTTCTAGGCCGGGTATCCATAGTTTATTTTTGGGCCTTTAAAATTAACTTGTGTTTGCAAAATTTCACCGGGCCAGGTGTTTCAAATTTATTTGGGCCAAGTACTATTAAAATTTGGAGCCGACACGGGATTTCTGGGTTTTGAGTGATACAAATATCTTTTTGGAGGATTAATTAAAAAAATGTTTCAAAATCAGTTAACTCGCATTGCACAAGTTGAACATGAAACAGGAATCGCAACCCGACCTCCGAAGCTGAAAGGATCAACTGATTTTAGCAGTTGGAAAAACCGAATTAAGTCTTTTTTCGAGTATACGGACAATAACCAGTGGATCTCTATCACCGTCGGACCCCACGTCCCCATGACCGTTCATGATGACATGCGTGTAGTCAACAACGATCCCTCGACTTACACAGATAAAGACAAGGCATTAATTCAACGTGACCGTCGGGCTCACGCTGCTTTAACAATGGCCTTATCAACGGACAACTATCACATGTTTGAAGAATACACGACGGCGAATGAACTCTGGTTAGCGTTGATTGATTTCTATGAAGGAGTCAATGAACTAATTCGGAACAAAAGGAACATGGTCCAAAAGGAATATGACATGTTCGGCAGCGTACCCTGATAAAGCTTATCAGGTCACATCAGCCGATTTTTAAACATGATGACGAAGATGAAAAAAGGCCGGTAATCCTATCACCAACCGTGCTGCGATCAGTAAACTTTTGGACTCACTTCCAAAAGAGTGGAGCTTGAAATGTATGATGATCAAACAAAACTTCTTAAACAACCTGAATCCAATCACATTATCAGATCTGATTGACACTCTAGAATCGTTTGAAAGAGATCAAGTCGAACATCTTTAGAAATCTATCCAATCTGCTAATGATCACAAGAACATGACATCTGTAGCTCCAACAACCTCCAATAACTCAAATTCAAAAGCTGCAAACGCGTCAAACTTCAATAATTCTTCCGCAAACTCTGTAAAGGCTCCACAGTGTGATGAAAAGAATACTGTGGTCAATGATGCTCAAGCTGTGAAAGAGGAGGAAGACTTGGCAAACAGCATCCCTTACGAGTTTAAAGTCAAATTATGTTCCAAACCATGTGTGAATGTCGTGGCACATTACAAATCCCTCAACCGTGACCTAATTAGAGACAACGAAAAAGTTTTGCAATTTAACAAAGAATTGAAAGAAAATGAAGCTGCATATCAGAGAAAGTTGAATTCGACTTTAGCTGAAATGCAGACTTTAAAAGAATTTATTTTCAGGAAAGATTTTATCATAAACGACTTAACATAAAAATTAGAAAAATCGCAAAATGAAAACAATAGATTGCAAATCATAATTGATAAATGGAACGTCAGTAAAAAGGCACTGGTTGACATTAAAAATTGCC
Organism: Helianthus tuberosus; assembly: GCA_030545235.1. Classification (NCBI taxonomy): domain Eukaryota; kingdom Viridiplantae; phylum Streptophyta; class Magnoliopsida; order Asterales; family Asteraceae; genus Helianthus; species Helianthus tuberosus. The sequence goes on along the minus strand of CM060434.1, from coordinate 67,421,567 downwards.
AACGACCGACATATGTGAAGGATGGGATTGGGTACAAGGACAAGCTCGGAAACGAAAGAAAACTCTTCTTTCCACCACATAGCAAAAACTATGTACCCATGCCATCACCTAATCCTGATAATGATTTGATTGATGAGAATGATCTTGTTGCTGGAGATGTTTCTTGTGAAAATGAAAAGGTTTCTAATCTTTTTGATAATAATGCAGATGTGATAGAACGTGAAGAAGATGGATGCGATGACGACTATGGTGGTTCGAAGATAGGTATAGGCTATTCAGGCGACAACTATTCCACTGTTAACTGGTTCGCCTGGAATTGTGATAAGGAAAACAAAACTTCCACTGTTAACTGTAATGGGCATGTGCCTAAACTTAAGACCCACAACCACAATAATGTAGTGGTTGAATGTTTTGATTTGAATTCTACCTTGTGTGATGAAAAAGTTGTGTGTGAACCTCCGGTGTTTGTTCCAAAATTGAAACAAAACAGATTCGGAAAATTACTCACGGAGGAAATTTAAGAATTTGTTCTATCTCACATAAGTACGTCAGAGTCAGAGAAAGAGCTAAATGAAGAAAGCAACAGCGAGGACTCAAGCACCACAACTTCAGAAGGCGGCGAAGGAAGCTCAAGTGAGGATCAAGGCGATTCATATTTTCAGTCATATCAAGAATGGGAAAGCTCAAATGACTCAGAAACTTCAGTAACAGATGATGGTAAAAAGGTTGAAAACCTTGAACTATCGGGTGTACAAGAACCAACAACCCCAAATGACTCTGCAAGTCTAGCAAATCAAGATCCATTGGGAAAATGACTTCCATATTGATGATTACACGAGTTCAGATGATGAATCAAAGACAAATGAAAGTCTTGGGGAGTCAAAGATCAAAAGATCATCTGAAGTTGTCGAACCTCATGTTTGTCAACATGCTGAGTCAAGCTAAAAGCAATCCTTGCCCCTAGTTGCATCACACGAAACTGCAAAGTCTCAAAAGCCATTCAAGGCTTGTTTTAGGTGTGGAAAAGAAGGTCATGTGCTCAAGCAATCCCCAGAATGACACGATCCAGACGGTAAAGGCAACCAGTATTGCTTCTCTGGATCAAAAGGTAAAAATCACACATCTTTGAAAGATCAGATGAAAAACTTTCAATCCAGATCTCCACATGTGAAGCCGGTTTCACATGATTCAAAGATGAAAAGAACCAACACATCAAAACCTCAATCTTTCCCTCTAGGTCTTAAACATAAAATTATTTCAAATTTTAAATCTTTTATAAACAAAAATTTTAAACCAACACAGGTTTGGCGAGTCAAACCAATGGGTGTAAAAGAAATCAATGAGGGAAAAGATTTGGCATATCGGGAGGTTTCTTATTTTGATGAAAGGGGACAACCCAAGACTACGATGGCTTGGGTTCCACTCTCTAACTGAATTGCTTATGAGTGTAGGAACATCCAAGGAGGACTGTTAGTTACACTGGTTATTATCAGTGGTTGTTCTAGATATAAGTTCGAAGAGGAAAATCACAGGTTTGGTTATGGTATCTAACCTGATTGCGCACTCAACTGCACTGTAACACACTCATTTTCTTGCTGACATATGCTTTTGTGTGCCTGTGTGGAAGACTTTATTTTGTAAATACAGCTTTTCAGTAAATGGTTGTACATAAATAAAATTTTAGGGGAGAGTATTAAAGTACTTTCTAGACCATGAGATGTAATTATTGCAAAATAATCATGATCTTATATGAGAAATGATAGGAACTAACTTGATTATGTCTTCACATGAATAGGATCTGATGGAAGATACGGCTCCTAGTTAACGATATGTCGGTAGATTCAGCATTTCAGACAAGTAAACTGCATCTTGGTGATAAAGATAAAGATCATATGATAATGTGGATACCCACCTTGTTGCAGGATGGCACAAACCGATTATGTCCAAAAGGGGTTGCGAGATTAGATTTAGGCGTTCAAAAGACACACAATGTTGTGCATCTATATATATATATATATAGGGTGGGGCTCATGCGAGAACCACCCTTATTGTGAGAACTGCGAGAACCAATGTGAACACAACCTAAAATAGCTAAAAAAATCTAACCCCCACCCCCCCCCCCCCAAAAAAAAAAACCTAACCCCCCCAAGCTAAATGCTAAAAACTAAAACCCCCCAAAAAACCTAAAAAAAAACCTAACCCCCCCCCCCCCCCCCCAAAACCTAAACCCCCCTCCCCCACCCCCCCAAGCTAAAATGCTAAAAACTAAACCCCCAAAAAAACCTAAAAAAATCAAAAAAAATCAAAAAAAAAAATCTAAAAATGTTTTTTTTTTAAATATTTTTTATGCTCAAATCGCTACTTTTAGTGGCCAAAAAAAAAAAAATTTTTTTTTTAATTTTTTTTGGCTTCGAAAAGTAGCGATTTTTATATAAAAAATATTAAAAAAAAATTGTGTGATTTTTAGCTATTTTTAGGCATTTTTGGTTGTGTTCACATTGGTTCTCGCGGTTCTCGCAATAAGAGGTGGTTCTCGCATGATCTTCTCCCTATATATATATATATATATATATATATATATATATATATATATATATATATATATATATATATACATACTACTTTAATAAGCATATAGGAAGGGCAAGAATGGTCATTTGCCACTTTACAAGTCTTTAAAGCATATTGTACAACCAACAATAGCACAAATGTTGAATCTGATAATCTATACTATTTTGGGCGACCAAACAAAACACGCGTACATCAAAATCAAAATTAGGGTTTCAAAACACGCCTCTCCTCTCCTCAACTCCCCCTTTCTCCACTGGCGATTCTAGGGTTTCAAAACCAGGCGCTCCAAGATCAAGATCTAGGGTTTCTCTGTGATGAATCTCTTTACATCCGACACCAGATCGACTTCCTCATTATCATCACCACCATTTCTAGGGTTTCTTTACTAGTCGCTTCAAGATATACGCTTCCTCGGTGATGAATCTCTCTTGATCCAACACCAGATCGACTGGTTTGACTGCTCGGTATCTTTCATTTTACAGTATCTTTTTTTTTTGTTATTTGAATCGGATCTGTGTAATATTTCAGATCTGCCGTTGAGTTGTTCGTGTTAGGGTGCACCGGAATAACCAGATGTGGTTTGTGTTCTGTAGTTTAGTTTTTTTTTCTTTAAAGAAGTTTATATCTTTAATTTGAAGTTGATGATTCTGTTTATCTTGCAAGTATCATCTGGAATGAACAAGCTGGATAACCAGTCGATCTCTACAAAATTTCAGCAAGGTATTGTTCAAGCCCTAGCTTTTTTATTCTGCGAAATGTTTGTTTGTTTGTTTACTACTGGATAACCAGATGTGGTATGTGTTCTATAGTTTAGGTTTTTTTTCTTTAAAAAAATTTGTATATTTAATTTGAAGTTGATTATCGTGTTTATCTTGCAAGTATCATCTGGAATGAACAAGCTGGACACCCAGTAGATCTCTACATAATTTCAACAAGGTATTGTTCGAGCGCTAGCTTTTTTATTCTGCGAAATGTTTGTTTGTTTGTTTACTACTGGATAACCAGATGTGGTCACAACTTTTGCCTGAAGTGCTTTGAGAAATGGGTTGGTCAAGGGAAAAGCACTTGTGCCATATGTTGAACTTCGATTCCTTCTAAGGCCACCGGACGTTACTGGCCGACATACAAGGCCACCGGCGGTCCTGCGGAGAGGCGTCTCAAAGATGGTGAGGAAATTATTATATTACAAACTACTAGGGGTGTGCACGGTTCGGTTCGTTTTTAGCATTAACCGAAACCGTAACTAACAAAAGTATTTGATTGCTATTTCTATTCTTTAAAGTATTACTAAAAGACTTTGAACAATGAGGAGGCAACGTCATCGACCATCGATTAGGATGGTTGGCTACAAATAGGAGACATTGTTTATTTTGACCAAGACGGGTATTTGTATATAGTTGATCGCATTAAAAAGATGATAAAGTACAAAGGGTTTCAGGTAATCAAATAAATGAAAGGCTTTACTACAAAAGAGAGTAAAATCGGTTACTTTATATGAATAATATGATTGAGCTGCAGATTGCTCTGGGTGATTTAGAGGATGTGCTAGCATCTCATCCAGCCATTCTTGATGCTGCAGTAACAGGGTGAGTGTGACCAATTTCTTTCTGATTTTGTTGTCATTAGATATGATTAAAAAAAGATGTGGATGATACATGAACTTTAGAAATCTTAAAATAGAACTGCCTATTGTTAATTCTTGTAGAAAACTCATAATATGTCAAATCCAATAAAAACAAAGATTTCCATGCAAATATAAGGCCATTTTTTGGTTTTTTGTGTTTATCAAATATTTTCTTGGAAAGTGTACTAAATTGTGTAAATTTGGAAGTCAAAACATATGCTTTTGGACAAGTCAATGAAAATAATCTCAACACATAACAAGAATTTAAAGTTACTTTCATTTTTTAATGGGATTTGTGATATTTTTTTCGATCTGCATACTAAACAGAATCAGAGATGAGGAAGCAGGAGACATTCCAGTGGCGTTTGTGATGATGAAGCCCGGAGCTGAAGCTTCTGAGTCAAGCATCATTGAATTTGTAGCCAAAGAGGTCCGAATCAGTATTTGCAATCCAAAAAATCTTTATAATGTTGGCTGCAAGTTGTAGAAGTGCAAAATGTGTGGGTCGGTTTCTTTGGTCGGGGTGGGTAAATGGGTCATAGCAGGTGTTTTGATGTGGGTCAAGTCGACCCACAATCACTTTTTTATCCGCCTTTTGATATTTTTGTGTTATTTATGTGCAAAATATGACCGTTAAAACTATATATTCACATAAATAATCAAAGTATTTTTAATATATTGTCGAAATTATTATTTGCAATCTGAACATTCTGATAATGCTGGTTGCAAGTCATATGTGTGGCAAAATAGGCGGGCGGGTGGGTAAATGGGTCAAAGAAGCTATATTTCAGGTCAATCCAACCCACAATCACTTTTTATCTATACTATCTATACTATATATAATATGCATATTCGAGGGGCAACTTTGGTCATTTGCCACTTACTTAAAAAGTACAAGCGTTGAAAGTTTTTTGTACAATTGTTCAATGCACAAAACATCAAATGCCAGCATAATGAAATATGGGGCGGCCATATCTATTTCATTTCCTGTATCCAAAATTTGAAATCCCGCTTCTCATCCCCAAACTCTCATTATCCCACTTCTTCTCATTTGCAGGGAAAGAACCAGAGAAAAAAAGAGAGTTAGAGAGAGAACCCTATCGACGGATAGGGTTTCAAGGTTCAATGCACAAAACATCAAATGCCAGCATAATGAAATTAGTCTAGATTTTGGAGTGATGGGGGTGGTGGAACCTATGAAGATCGAAGGTGATGTCGACAGTTAGGGTTTTGGCCGTGAAACATGTAGGAAACCGTTCACAAAATAAATAAAATAACAATTTTTATTAATAAACATTCTGATTACAATACATAAAGAAGAACTGAACTAAACTGAAAGAAATTACAATACAAGAAATTAAAATTAAACTAAGAACAGGTTACAAGGAAAAATAATGAATAAAGCGAAACCAATGGTGACTGAGGCACGTGAAGATCACGCTTCCCTTAAAACAGATTTCGGACCACCCAGGTGAACCCGTCTGTTTCCCAGGGTACAACAGCCTAAGCAGATTGTACTGCCGGGATTAGCCTAGCACCTGAAAAAATACCTGAAACAAGAGTGCGTAGAGATCCAAAATTTGGAAATTCGTTAGAAGCTGTGTTTGTTGTATGAACCATACGAGTTTCAGTCTCTCGTGTGTCTAAAACAAAGCACCAAGCTTTGTATATAACAATAGACTAGAATTCGAAATGATCGGTCTCTATTGAATACAAAATTCAATAAGAATAAATTCTAAGACTTAACCATTTTTCAGTTAGGAACTTGAACAGTCTCTATTGAATACAAAATTCAATAAGAATAAATTCTGAGACTAAACCATTTTTCAATTAGGAACTTGAATAGTCTCTAGTTGACCACAAGCCAAAACACATCTAAAAAATACTAAAGGCGGCTCCAAGCGGCTCGCGGCGATGCGAGCGTGCGAAGTGCAAAGTGCGCCATCAAAGCGCCACATTGCGCCCATCGCCCTCCATTTCCCACATGTTTATGGTTCCAACACACAAACTTAATGCACAAGATCTCTCATTCATCTTGGCTTAATTATTAAATAATCATTATATTAATTGATAATATAATATTATTTTTAAAATTTCCAACAATCCCCCACATGAATGGAGATCGTCCCGTACACTCAAGTGTCATGATAAGATTTCAGCGGTTAAGTAATGCAGGATAGGTAGGTTTCCCTTTGAACCCTCCTTTGTGACATATACTTAGTCTCCTAGCGGTTAGTAGACGCGATGTCCTTGAACCAACCCCTTTTTACGTAGACGTTATTACATATCACACATTACTCTTCCTGGTCTGGCTAACCCCTCATAGTTATGTCCGTTATGGTCATGGAGCACCATCCTGGTTCTACGAGAGCTCTAGGAATTGTGCCCCCAATTCCATTTGAAGCGACCCCACTTCTCTCTAACATAGGTGATTTACAAATCATTAAAAGCCATATGCTTAACCTCTCTTGATATCACTGATCTTAATTAGGAATGGACTAGGAAGTTGGTAACTCCCTTTGTATGTTGAGGTACTCCCCCACAGTGATCTCAGTTCGTACAGTTAGGTGGTCCTATTGAGCCTAGATCATGGGATCTCCAATCTTCTAGGATAGGTTTTCCGTTGTACAAACTTACTCCAAGGGCTTTAGACCCATTCCCATAGACGACTTATGTACTACCTCTCTGCTTAAGCCTTTTGTAAGCGGATCCGCAATGTTATCCTTTGACCTCACATAGTCAATTGTGATAACTCCAGTTAAGAGTAGTTGTCGTATCGTGTTATGCCGACGTCGCATGTGCCTTGATCTGCCGTTATACATTGCACTTTGAGCTCTACCAATAGCTGATTGGCAATCACAATGTATGCAAATAGCAGTCACAGGCTTAGGCCATCTTGGAACATATTCCAAGAATTGACGCAACCATTCTGCCTCTTCTCCAGCTTTATCTAACGCGATAAACTCAGATTCCATCGTGGATCTAGCTATAAGTGTTTGTTTGGACGACTTCCAAGATATAGCTGCTCCTCCAAGGGTAAACACATAACCACTTGTAGATCTGGAATCTTTCGTATCAGATATCCAGTTGGCATCACTGAATCCTTCCACAACAGCTGGATTTTGGCCATAATGCAGTCCATAATTTCTCGTGTATCTCAAATACCTTAACAATCTTGTCATACCCTTCCAGTGCTCTGAACTAGGATTACTAGTATATCTACTTAGCCTACTCACAGCATATGCTAAGTCTGGTCGAGTACATGACATGAGATACATAAGACTGCCAATGATCCTTGAGTACTCCAATTGAGCAACACTCTCGCCTCTATTCTTTGACAAATGTTGAGAGGTATCAATTGGAGTTTGAGCCACACTCGTGTCCCCAGGATTGAACTTCTCAAGGATCTTATCCACATAATGAGATTGACTTAGCACCAAACCAGTTTGGGTTCTAATGATCTTTACTCCAAGAATCACATCTGCTAAACCCATATCTTTCATGTCAAATGTCGCTTTCAACATGTCTTTAGTAGATTTGATCATCTTATCATCACTCCCAATGATAAGCATATCATCTACATAAAGGCATAAGATCACATAACCTTTAGAAGTGTCTTTCACATAGACACATTTGTCGCATTCATTTATTTTGAAACCACTGTGGAACAGTAGTTTGGACATAGTGTACTGGCACAGGGGCAGCAGCATAGTGAGCAGTGTTCACTTGAGCTGCTGGGGTATACTAGGCACAGTGCATAGTGCTTTGGTTTTGAGGTCTAGGATTTGAACTAGGATGAATAATTATGGGACCAGTAGTTTGACTCCTACATTCCCTAGCAAAATGTCCCAACCTATTACACTTGTAGCACTTGATTTTCGATTTATCCAACCCAACCCTTAGATTCCCATGCAAACCTGGGAATTTTCGCTTGTTCTTTTGTAGAACTTGCTAGTTCTAACACTTAGCAAAGCCAGTTGGTGCAGAATGTCCATTTCCTCTAAGTCAGTGGGATCAAAATGTTGCAAATCATTTAGTTCAAAGCTTAAATTATCTGACATCTGGTTTTCGTTTGCAGTGAATGCATAACTAGCAGAGTGAGGACCAGGGTTGTTAAAATTTGCACCAGCAGTTATGTCAATGAAGTGATCATAACCCTGATCCTTACCACTGCTCCCAGATTCTTCTTGACCCAGAAGAGCAGTATTACCGAAAGTGTAATCATCGGTAACTTTTCCTGACTCTTGTAACCTCCTTTTCTGGTTCAACTCCCTTTCGTAGGTCAGGAGTCGACCGTGGAGTTGGGTCAAGGTCAGATCCTTGAATTCAGGTGAGTTTCGAGTGACAAAAGCTATGGTGTCCCATTTTTCTGGCAGTGACCTGAGGAACCTGCTATTTTGAGTTGAGTTTGTAAAAGTGGTGTTAACAAGCCTCAGTTCACTGATGAGACAACTGAAACGCTCAAATTGTTGCGTTAGTGATTCACCTTTAACGTAGCAAAATGTTTCATACTGTTGGTTCAGGATTTCCCTGTTGTTTTCAATGACTTCTTCAGTCCCCCCAAATTGTTCCTTAAGTGCGTCCCATAATTCTTTGGCACTGTTACAGTGTAACAGTCCAGCATATATCTCATTGGGCAGCGCTGATGCTATGATGCTAAAAGCTTTAGCATCTAGTTCGATCTTTTGAAAGTCGGTTTCGGTATAGTTTTCAACTGGTTTTGGAACGAACTTTTTAGCATCTTCAGCGCTTGGCACTGAAGGAAAATGGGGACCATAAATGACAGACCTCCAACAACCTGTGCTTTGTTGAGCGAGGATGTGACCCATCCTCCTCTGCCAGATGTTGTACTCATTTCTTTTTAGCATAGGTGGTTTAAAAAGCGAGCCGATGTTGTTTTTATCATCTTGAGATTGTGACGTCATTCTTGTTGTTTTACAAACACTGAAAAATCAACTTTAATGGTGATTGATCCTTGCTCTGTTTTTCAACGGACGAACAAACGATCAGTATCAACTGTTATGAGCTGAACTATTTACGTCAAAATGATTGTTAAATCAAATTTGACTGTCCAAGCTCTGATACCAATTGTTGGATCTGAGTTTGTTTCTGATTGTATTTTCGTTTGAAATTAAGATGGAAATGAAAGAGTTGTGCAGCGGAATTAAGATGAAAACAAACTTTGCATACAATCAAACGAGAGTAATACTTTAATCAAACATCTTTACACAATGAATCGAAAGATTGAATTTGTTTCAACAACGATTACAATGATTGATGAATGAATGCAAACTCCCCCTCAGCCAGAGCTCAGTAGTTTGTTCGTGCAAAGAAGACGATGTTGCGAAAGTGCTAATAGAACTGTACAAAGTACTGAACTATTTATAGGCACTTGCAAACCACTGAGCATCTTTAGCTGACGTCACCATGAAAGTGACATCTAACCTCCTAACAAACTCTAACCTCTGATCTATACAAACACTGATGTACTAACAGCTGCTATTACAATTTGTTTCATAAAAACACTTAAACATCTGCTGCTTCCTTCCACTGCTGTGAACCCAGCAGTGCTTGTCCGGATCAGCAGTACTTGACTCAAGGCAGTAGATTGAATCAGCAGAGCTTTGGTCTTCCATCAGTCTTTGACATTTGACAGTAGATGCAAGGCAGCAGTTGTAGGTCAGCACTTAGTAAGATCAGCAGATAGGAGGTCAGCAGATATGAAACCACTTTCAAGGGGAGAGATTTGTATGAACCAACTGTAATCATCTGCTTATTCTGGATCCACTGCTCTGATCCAGTTTTGGCTTTAATTATCTGTTCCTCTGATAGGGTTCAATCCCAACAATCTCCCCCTGGAACAGATAATGCCAAAACTCTTCATTATTTGTGGAAATCTTTATTGCCTCATCAACAGTTCCCTAATCTGACCTTTAAATTGTAATTCAAAGTCTAGGGCATCTGTATCTTCATCATCCCTGCTAAGTGGAAGATCAAGGAGATCCTGCAAATCTTCAAGACTCAGGCCAAGAGCTTGTTCCCTTGATATTTTCTTCACTTCTCCACCAGACCTGAGCAAAGTCAATACGCAGGTCTGTTTTTCAGTTTCCCACTTTTGTATTTTTGAGCCTGGTGGGTTTCTTGGGAGATGTTTATTTGCAGAAGTATTTGGTGAGGCTGGCCTGTTCATGACTGGCTGAGCAGCACTTGCAGATTGTTCCAATTCAAGATCTTCTTTTATCATTACTTCCGTGCCTGCTTTTACAATGGCATCTCCAGCTAATAGATCTTGAATTGTTTCCATACTAAACTGGTTTTTGCTCCTTCTTTTGTAGATGGCAGCACCAGCTGGAGCAGTGGTTCTTTTGACTTGCAGCTTTGGTGGTCTTTTTGAGACCTCTGCTTTGGAATAGTCAGGCTTTTGTGGAACTCTTGGATCTTTCTTTCTAAGTTCCTCTAATCTTTTATAGGTTGCCCTGACTCTATCTTCTCCCCACTTTGTCACAGAGTTCTTTGACCCATAATCAGCTGCAATCAGCTCCTCTTTCATTCTCTTCAACTCTAACATCTTCTCAGCTTCAAATTGTTTAAACTTTTCAGGAGGAGTCTGCTTGACCTTATTTTTAATCATTCCTTGAATCCTGGCTGCTTCTTTTTCGAGCTCAGGAATGGTCCAGTTTTTGTACATGTGTTTCTCCCCCTTGTATTTGTTGTAGGTCATGATGTTCTCAATGTAGTCTTTTCTCAAGGACTCATCTGCCCTTTCTGAAATTTTCTGACATACATTTTTAGCAAATCGCTCCATAGCATTGACCTGTGAGAGTAAAAACTGATAGTTTTGTTGAAATTCTCTATCAGATTTCCCTTTTCTGTTTTTTATTGCAATATCCTCTGCTTGTTTGGCCTTAAGTTTCAAGTATTCTTCAATATTGTTAGGCCTGGGATATCCTGCAATTGATGGCAAACTCCTTTTGGCTGGGTCATCTTCATAATAAAAAGATTTGATTTCTTCTCTGATTGCAATGAGTTCCAGAGGAAATGAGACCCCAGCAGGAGGTAGTGATTGTATAATTTGAGCTGAAGAGAGAGGTATGGGTTTTGGAATAGTGACAAGTGACAGGGATTTTGAAGATGTTGGTGATGGAGATGTGTCATCATCTTTTAAAATTAGCCTTCTCCTTTTTGGTTTAGGAGAGACTGATGATGTTTGAGATGGAACAGTGGTAGTAGATTGAGTGACAGTGGTTTGTGTCTGACTAACAACTGTTGAAACAACTGGTGTTTCAACCACTGTTGCCATTACAGCAGATGTTATAACATCTGTTGTCTTCTGCTTTTTGTCAGCAGGAGGAAGTGGTGGTGAGATTGTTTTTGGTGGTGACAGTGGTGATGGTAATGTAGTAATTGTGGTGTGTGTTGAAGTAGTGTGTGTTGAAGTGGGAACAGATGTTGAAACCACTGAAGTACCAGCAGTAGTTGATACAGCAGGAGTTACAACAGCTGTTTGAGTGGAGGTTTTATGCTGATGGCTTTTGGATGGTGGTTTTGGAGGCTTTGGAAATCTGGATGGGATGGACTTAGGTTTTATTTTTGTCTTCGGATTTTCAGAATCTTTAGAACCAGAACAACCCTACTCATACAGCTCCATGAAAGCTCCTTTCTCCTCATTCCACCTTGAAACATCCTTTGCCATTCTATCTCTTTTTACACTTGCTACTCCTTCATCAAGTGCTTCTTGAGTAGCATCAACCTTTTTACTACCATCTGGCACATGAATTTTTCTGGTCATAGCATCCTTTTCAGGTTCAATGTAGAGACCATCATCTATTCCTTTCTTCTTCCACTCCTGAATTTTCTCCCCCTTTTTGGCATTATCGTCTGGGAGTTGATCAATGAAAAGTACTGTTGGAGGAGCAGTGCCAGTGGTTTGCAGGATCTGAGTTTTGAGAGCCTTTAAATCAGCCTGAGTGTTTTTGAACCTTGACTCCATTGCATTTCTCAGCTGTTGGACATGTTTCTCATGTTGCTGATCTGCTAATTGTGCTTGTTGATGGAGAAAAGGTTGAAACAAGTTCCAGAGCTCATTTGTAGCAGGTACCCTTTGTGGAGCAGGTGCTTGAGATGGAACAGCAGTTGATTGTGCTTTTTGTACTTGTAACACCTGTTGTAGCATATCTTTGAGTTCTGCAACAGAGTTATCAAGCTTTCCAATATGATCCGTCAAATCCTGATATTTTAAATCATCACCCAATTTAATGGGATCATCTGATTTCCCACTAGCAGTGGTTTTATCAGTGGTTGAAGTAGGGAGTGTGCTCCAAACATCTACCACTGATGCCCCTTTTTCTTGGTACTGGGGTCTTCTTCCTTCAACACTTGACAACCTTTTGATGTTGCCAGTAGGATAAATAAATCCACTGGTGGTTGGAAGAGGTGCTATGTAAGGAATTGCCTCCAAGGAAGTCTTATTAATGAAACCACTGTCCAACTGTAAACCAGTGGGTTCAACAGTTGTAGTGGCTGCTTCACTTGGACTACCACCAAGAGTTACTTGTAACTCAAGGGGTCTAACCTCCTCAGGTTGTGTTGGTGGGTTAGCAAAGATTGATACATCAGACCCAGTCAGTTGTTGAGGTATATTCTCATTGATAGGTGATTGAGAAGGACTGGTTAATGCCTGGTTCAAATCAATTGCATCCAACAGCAGTTTAGTTGGTGTGGGAATTGTGGATGTGAAGGGTGGTGTAGAAGATGGATTTGCCCCGGGTATTGAGCTGTGGATGATAGAAACAAGTGTTTCCAGAGCATCATGATGTGGAGACCCTATTTGTACAACCTGTTCTTTTTGTGAAGAAGCAGGAGGAGTTTCGGTTATGGGTTGAGATATTTGTACCAACTGCTGTGAGGAAGTAGCAGCAGTGGTTTCTTGTGACGTTTGTGTTGTCACAGGCATTTGCTCTGGTATCTCATCCTCCAGAGTTGCCTTTTTGATGGGTTTGGGGGGTTTTTGTGTTTTTCTTTTTGTTTGCTTTTTGGTGATTTTAGGTGTGGGTTTCAAAACAGTTGTTCTGCAGCTTTGATCACCTTGAGCAGTGGGCTCAGCAGCAGATACCTGAGGAGCAGTTGTAATTGCTAAAATCTGCTCAGGCACCTCTGCTTATGTTTTGCAAGGTGCTAACATTCTTGAAAAAGTTTCAGTTGTTAAACTGTTTATTTGAGTATAATCACCTTGGTTTATTACAGCTAAATCATCCTTACTGAATTTCTTTTCAAAATAGTAACTCAAAAACCTTGGAAACAGTAAGAATGATTTTGTTTCAACATTATTAACCAAATCTTTAAAAATTTCCCGAGAATAGTTAAAATTTTCTCCTTGAAGAATAGCATATCCCAGATTTTGAATCTTTAAAGGGATTTCATTGAAAAAAGTGGTTTTGTTTGAAACACATAGTAGGAGGGTATGGAATAAAAATCTGGTTTTAGAAGGAAAATAACCCTTTTCTAAGGTAAGTTTCTTCATCATTGTTGCTTCATACCCTCGCTCAATGAAGTCATTTTGTAACTCAAATTTAGTGAAAGCAGTTTTACCTTCCTGATCATTGAGTTGAAAGACCTCTGAAATGGATTGTGGTGTGATTTGGACAGATTTACCCTTTATAGAAGAGTTTATGGTGGTTGCAGTGTCTCCTTCTTTTTCAAGGGTTGCATTCTTCCAGAACTCCCTTTGGGTCGCCAAATAGATTGGTGCATCGGCGGTGAACAAAGTTTTGTACTTTGATTTTGCCATGATATCAATGATGGAATCGAAAACATTTGTGGTTCCTGGTTTTGTGAGAAGACCCAGGAGATTGTGAGATGATTTATATGGAATTTCAGTGGAGATTGCCTTTTGAGAGGCTGTTTTCGATGAGGATTTGGATGGGGGTTTTGCAGATTTCTTTGATTTTGTCATTTTGAAGATGAATGATCGAAGAAATTTTGTGGAAGATGAGATGAAAAACTGTTTTGAGAAGAGAATTTTTAAGAATTCAATTCGACCGTAAAACCCTGTTTTGGTGGTGAATGGGGGATTTTATAGGGAAGAAAGTGAATGCTGAGGTGGCAGCCGTTACAAAAGGTCTGACCAATATGTACTGCCCACGTGACAACCCCTGGTGAAAGTGAAGGACAGTACTTTTATGAAAGTGACTGATGAAGGCAGTGGTAGTAGAGCAGTGGATGATTTTTACTATCAGTGGATAGCATATCAGTGGATAAGACACTGCTTTTGAACAACAGAGTTTATCAAAGGAATGAGTGAACAGGGGTTGACTTTCAGCAGTGGACAGGCTTTTAAAGTAGAGCAGACTTTTGAACAATCAGTGGTTAATGGCAGACTTTTAAGGATTTTAATGAAAATTTCATTTTTGGCTATTTTTAAGGATGGATTTTTGATTTTCTGAAAACATTTTGTTGCTTTTATTCATAGAAAAACAAGATGTTGCTTGTTATTCCATGTTCAGCATCCCAATTCTAGAGACCAAGCTTTCAAAAGTGGCTGTATCAAGTGCTTTTGTTAGCACATCTGCCAGCTGGTCTTTGGTTGGGACATGATGCAGAGAAATCAAACCTTTTTCATAGCAATCCCTCACAAAGTGATGTCTGATGTCGATGTGTTTGGTGGTTGAATGGGAAACTAGATTTTTGATGATATTTTCTGCTGCCTGGCTGTCCAACATGAGTGGTGTTTTTAAGGCAGTGATACCAAAATCCAGCAACTGATTTTGAAGCCACAGGAGTTGGGCTGTACAGCTTGCAGCAGCAATGTATTCAGCCTCAGCAGTGGATGTTGAAACAGCTGCTTGCTTTTTGCTTTGCCATGAAACTAAGCAATCACCTAGAAACTGGCACCCTCCTGATGTGGACTTCCTTGTAGTGTGACATCCAGCAAAGTCACTGTCTGAAAAACCTGAAAGCTTGATGTTCCCATTAGCTGGATACCAGATACCAAGTGTGGGAGCACCTTTTATGTATCTGAAGATCCTTTTTACAGCAATGAGATTTGATTTTCTGGGAGCTGATTGACTTCTTGCACAGACACATGTTGCAAACATGATGTCTGGTCTAGATGCAGTTAGGTACAATAAGGACCCAATCATGCTTCTATAAAGTGTTTGGTCAATCAGCTCATCTTTTTCATCAGACATGACCAGCTTATTTGTTGCCATGGGTGTGCTGCATGGTTTACAATCATTCATATTAAATTTGGTTAAAAGTTCTTTAGCATATTTGCTTTGATGAATGAAAGTTCCATTTTGCATTTGCTGTACTTGGAGACCAAGAAAGCATTGCAGCTCACCCATTGCACTCATTTCAAACTCAGCTGTCATGAGTTCTCTAAACTCTTCACACATTGAGTTACATGTGCTTCCAAAAATAATGTCATCCACATAAATCTGGACAATCATTAAATCCTTCCCTCTCCATTTTAAAAACAGTGTTTTATCAATGGTACCTCTTTTGAAACCATTTGAGAGTAGAAAGTTGGAAAGAGTTTCATACCAGGCCCTTGGTGCTTGTTTCAAGCCATACAAGGCTTTGTTTAGCCTGTAGACATGATCTGGATAAAATGGATCCTCAAAGCCTGGAGGTTGACAAACATACACCTCTTCTTGAATTGTACCATAGAGGAAAGCACTTTTGATATCCATTTGAAACACCTTCATATTGTGGTTGACAGCAAAGGCCAGGAACAGTCTAATTGCTTCTAATCTTGCAACAGGGGCAAATGTTTCATCATAAGCAATCCCCTCTTCCTGTCTGTAACCTTGAACCACAAGCCTGGCTTTATTCTTGACAACAATACCCCTTTCATCAGTTTCGTTCTTAAAGACCCACTTTGTGCCAATGGGACTAACCTCTTCTGGCAGTGGTACAAGCTCCCATACTTGTTGTCTTTTAAACTGTTGGAGCTCCTCTTGCATGGCTTCTACCCAGCTGTTGTCTTTCAGTGCCTCTTGGTACTTGACTGGCTGATGGAGTGATAGAAAACCAGCAAAAAGACAAATGTTTTGGGTTTGGCTTCTTGTGAGCACCCCTTCATTTATGTTGCCAATAATTTGATCAGGTGGATGAGATCGCAAGAAGATTAAATCTCCTTGGTATGGTATGATGGCATTGGTTGGTGAAGGCTGCAAATGTGTATCATCTGAGCTAACCACTGCTGGGGACTTTGATGATCCAGCAGTGGCTTCAAAAGGTGGTGGAATAGGAGGTAATGAGGTGGACAACTGCTGACTTTTGTCTACTGTTTGTGGGCTTTTGTCAGTAGTGTTTGAGGATGTGGAAGCAGTGGTTGATGGGCTACTTTGGTCAACAACTGTTGAGGTAGCAGTGGTTGAGCTTTGACAACTGTTTTGAACAGCTGGTGCTTTTCCCTTTGTGGCAGACCTTTGAGGGATGATGATTTCATACCCATAGTCTGGGGTTGTATCCTCTGATGGACCTGCACTGTTAGTCTTGACAACAGTATTTTCAAAAGTAAAATTTTCAAGATCAAACAGATCTGCAGGGTTTGCTGGGATTTTCATTGATGAAAGTTCATTGAATTTTACATTCAAAGTCTCCTCCACTGCCTTGGTCCGTGTATTGAACACTTTGTAGGCCTTGGCAGTGGTTGAGTATCCCAGATGATAACCACAATCAATTTTGGCTGCAAATTTTGAAATGGAATCTTTTAAGTTCAAAATAAAGCATGGGCAGCCAAACACCTTGAAGTATGAAATCAGTGGTTTAATTTTATACAGAATTTCATAGGCAGTCTTTTTGTGCCTGGGGTTTATTAAAACTCTGTTCTGAACATAGCAAGCAGTGTTTACTGCCTCTGCCCAGAAAGTTAATGGCAAACCTGAATCTGCAAGCATGGTTCTGGCAGCCTCAATCAAAGTTCTGTTCTTCCTTTCTACTACCCCATTTTGCTTTGGTGTTCTAGGGATGCTGTACTGCCTTACAATCCCTTTCTTCACACAGAAGGCATCCAACTCCCTATTTTTGAATTCTGTGCCATTGTCACTCCTGAAGCTTTTCACTGGAAGGTCAAATTACTTTTCAACCTGTGTTACAAAGTCTTGCAAAATGCCCGCAGTCTCATCTTTTGAGTGTAAAAAGAAGGTCCATGTAAACCTAGAAAAGTCATCAACAATAACCAAACAATATCTTTTCTTTTTGAGGCTCATGACTTGAACTGGGCCAAACAAATCCATGTGTAGCATTTGCAAACACTGGGTTGTTTTGGACTCTTCAATGGACTTGTAAGAACTTTTATGCTGTTTTCCTTTTAAACAGGAAATGCAATGTTCAGGACATGAAAACAATTTTTGTGGTAGGCCTCTCACCAACCCGTTTTTTGAAATTTCTGTGATTGTCTTAAGATTTGTGTGTCCCAGTCTTCTGTGCCAAAGTTCTGTCTCTTTGTTAGAGGCAGCTGAGAACAGACAGGCATCAGCTCTGGGACACTCTTTTGACATGTCAACAACATAAACATTGCCACTTCTTTGAGCAACAAGTTTAGTTTGACCAGTTTGGATTATTGCTTCAATCTTTTTGACCATTTTTGGTCCAACAATCCTACAACAGTCTTTTGTGAACCCAAATCCCTTGTCACTCATTTGGGACACACTCAGAAGGTTGAATTTTAGATTGTCTATTAGATTGACATTTTCAAATTTTACTTTTCCAGACTGCACTGTACCAGACCCCAGAACTTTCCCTTTACTATTATTCCCAAAGGATATATCACCCCCTCCATGGATTTTAAAGTCTTTGAGGAGGGCTTTACATCCTGTCATGTGCCTGGAGCCTCCACTATCTACATACCAAAGACTATCAAAGCATGCAGAAGCGCCCTGCACATGAAGTAAAAGGATTAGTTCATTAAGGTCTCCAAAGCCAGCAGGGCTTTGGATGGGGTCTCAACAGTGTCTGGGATGGATGCAGAATGGTGGACAGTGGTTAGGTCAGGGGTTTGAACTGTTTTAGGACAGTGTTTCTCTAACCACTGTTGTGGGTCCTGACCAATCATCTGCTGGTAACCAAAAGGATGCCTGTTCACTTTGGGTTTAGAGGGCCTTTTGTAGGCCTCATAAACGTGTGGAATCCTTTGGTAAGACTGTTTTTCCTTGCCTTTTCTGAGCTGATTGGCAGGGGGTGCATCAGTAACCTGAACATCTCTTTTGACAGATGTTTGGTTCAGCTGTTTTGTAACAGCTGTTTGGACTGGCACAAACAGTGGTTGTTTCTTGGTGAATTTAACAGATGTTGATGATGATGATGGACTCAAGGATGTTTTAGCAATGTACTCATTCTTTTTCACATCAAAGTTTTTGAGATACACACATGCTTCAGTTTTGTGGTTTGTTTTACCACAAACAATGCAACTTTCTGCTGAAACAATGACACTTGTTTTGTTTAAATCATAAGCTTTCAAATGGAAACAGTCTTTTGTTAGATGATTCCTTTTCTCACAGAACTCACAAAACAAGTTATCAATTTTTTCTTTCTTCTTTCTCTTTTCAGACTCCTTTGCAGCAGAGGTTTTAACCACTGCTGGGATGTCCTTGAGAGGTATGACTTTAGCTTTTGGAGCTTTAACACCATCAGTTGATGTAAAGTCCATTGGCTTGAAATTTTCAAGAATATCACACTCGTCAGACCAAGTGGGTTTAAACTGATATTTTTCAAGTTCTTCAAAAGTAGAGGAACTCCTTGTTCTGCCAAGTGTGATTTTGTTACCAAGTTTGTCAGTGATTTTCACTTCTTGGCCATTCTTGTTTGTGGGGATGAACTCAGTGGTTACATCAGTGTTTTGAACAGATTTTTCACAAGCAATGTGTTCATCATCATATTTTCTATACCCAACCCCAAATTTCACATTACTTTCAATCTGTTTAGCAAGCATCACCTCATATCCTCTGCAGGATTCCACCCATCTTTCACAAGTAATTTGGGTGGATTCCAACTCCTTTTTGCAAACTTGGTATTTTTCTACCATAGTTTGAAGTTGGGTTTTGGTTATGCTTTGCTCTTCTTTTAGACAGCTGATCTCTTTTTCTTTTTCGGTCAATTTGTTTTTAAGTTCTTTTAAAGACTTTTCAAATTTAACCTCATCAGTCAAGATTTTATCCCGAAGGTTTTCATTCACCTCTTTGATGTTAGCAAAAGCAATTATGCAATTGTCAGAACACAGTTTTTCAAGAACTTGAGGAGATACCTTGGCAGCTGCCATCATTGCACAATCACATTGATGATCTTCTTCATCATCAGCTTTCATCTTCTTTTCACCAGCCTTTTCTTCTTTCTCTTCTTCTTTGTCCTCTACGGACCATGGATCTGTCATTGGTTCAATCAGGGTACCTGAACTTTCTCCAATCAGTAGTTCACCAGCCACAGCAGTAACCACTGCTTCAGTCACCTCTTCCACTGTTTCAAAGCTCTGCTATTCCTCCTCAGTTTCAACCCCCTCCTGTATTGACTCTAATGCCATTAAACAAAACTCATCATGAGAAGAATCATTAGAAGCATAGAGTGCAAAATTTTCATCACTAAGATCTTCAGGCATACTGCTCCAGCCAACAAACCCTTGAGTGAAAAAACTTTGTTGATCTGGTTGTGCTGCTGGAGCAGTGGTTTGAGGTGCAACAGGTTGCACCTGTACCTGTGGAGCAGGGGTTTGAACATATTGGATTTGTGGAACAGTAGTTTGGACATAGTGTACTGGCACAAGGGCAGCAACATAGTGAGCAGTGTTCACTTGAGCTGCTGGGGTATACTGGGCATAGTGCACAGTGCTTTGGTTTTGAGGTCTAGGATTTGAATTAGGATGAGTAATTATGGGACCAGTAGTTTGACTCCTACATTCCCTAGCAAAATGTCCCAACCTATTACACTTGTAGCACTTGATTTTCGATTTATCCAACCCAACCCTTAGATTCCCATGCAAACCTGGGAATTTTCGCCCTGTTCTTTTGTAGAACTTGCTAGTTCTAACACTTAGCAAAGCCAGTTGGTGCAGAATGTCCATTTCCTCTAAGTCAGTGGGATCAAAATGTTGCAAATCATTTAGTTCAAAGCTTAAATTATCTGACATCTGGTTTTCGTTTACAGTGAATGCATAACTAGCAGAGTGAGGATCAGGGTTGTTAAAATTTGCACCAGCAGTTATGTCAATGAAGTGATCATAACCCTGATCCTTACCACTGCTCCCAGATTCTTCTTGACCCAGAAGAGCAGTATTACCGAAAGTGTAATCATCGGTAACTTTTCCTGTTGTTTTCAATGACTTCTTCAGTCCCCCCAAACTGTTCCTTAAGTGCGTCCCATAATTCTTAGGCACTGTTACAGTGTAACAGTCCAGCATATATCTCATTGGGCAGCGCTGATGCTATGATGCTAAAAGCTTTAGCATCTAGTTCGATCTTTTGAAAGTCGGTTTCGGTATAGTTTTCAACTGGTTTTGGAACAAACTTTTTAGCATCTTCAGCGCTTGGCACTGAAGGAACATGGGGACCATAAATGACAGACCTCCAACAACCTGTGCTTTGTTGAGCGAGGATGTGACCCATCCTCCTCTGCCAGATGTTGTACTCATTTCTTTTTAGCATAGGTGGTTTAAAAAGCGAGCCGATGTTGTTTTTATCATCTTGAGATTGTGACGTCATTCTTGTTGTTTTACAAACACTGAAAAATCAACTTTAATGGTGATTGATCCTTGCTCTGTTTTTCAACGGACGAACAAACGATCAGTATCAACTGTTATGAGCTGAACTATTTACGTCAAAATGATTGTTAAATCAAATTTGACTGTCCAAGCTCTGATACCAATTGTTGGATCTGAGTTTGTTTCTGATTGTATTTTCGTTTGAAATTAAGATGGAAATGAAAGAGTTATGCAGCGGAATTAAGATGAAAACAAACTTTGCATACAATCAAACGAGAGTAATACTTTAATCAAACATCTTTACACAATGAATTGAAAGATTGAATTTGTTTCAACAACGATTACAATGATTGATGAATGAATGCAAACTCCCCCTCAGCCAGAGCTCAGTAGTTTGTTCGTGCAAAGAAGACGATGTTGCGAAAGAGCTAATAGAACAGTACAAAGTACTGAACTATTTATAGGCACTTGCAAACCACTGAGCATCTTTAGCTGACGTCACCATGAAAGTGACATCTAACCTCCTAACAAACTCTAACCTCTGATCTATACAAACACTGATGTACTAACAGCTGCTATTACAATTTGTTTCATAAAAACACTTAAACATCTGCTGCTTCCTTCCACTGCTGTGAACCCAGCAGTGCTTGTCCGGATCAGCAGTACTTGACTCAAGGCAGTAGATTGAATCAGCAGAGCTTTGGTCTTCCATCAGTCTTTGACATTTGACAGTAGATGCAAGGCAGCAGTTGTAGGTCAGCACTTAGTAAGATCAGCAGATAGGAGGTCAGCAGATATGAAACCACTTTCAAGGGGAGAGATTTGTATGAACCAACTGTAATCATCTGCTTATTCTGGATCCACTGCTCTGATCTAGTTTTGGCTTTAATTATCTGTTCCTCTGATAGGGTTCAATCCCAACACTGCTTCTCGATAGGTTTGAGGCTCACTCTCAACCATGAATGTAAGAAAGTCAGGCCCAAAGGATTTCTCAGTCCTTTGCCTTTTACTTCTTCTTAGCTCACCCTCTTCAGCCTCTGATTGTTCTTTAGTATCCTCTCGAACAATCTCATCAACCATTGTTGACGAACTTGCATGATTGGTTGTTGAAGAACTTGCATGAGTTTGTACTAACATTGGAAACTCTTCTTCAAAGTATGTCACATTTCCTGGCCTTGTCTCTATGATAGAGTCCTTGTGCACATCAGGATTCTTGGATTCATATACAAGAAAACGATGTGAGCTACCGTTTTTGGCATATCCAATGAAAATGCAATCAACAGTTTTTGGCCCTATTCTCAGTGCCTTAGGGGGTGTAACAATCACCTTGGCCAGGCACCCCCACACTTTCAAGTATTTATAGGATGATTTGTGTCCCCACCACAACTCATGAGGTGTTACATCCTTATTCTTGAAAGGTATTTTATTTAACAGAAAATTGGCCAACAAAATGGCTTCCCCCCACATGTCCTGGCTCACTCTAGAACTTATCAACATGGCATTCATCATTTCTTTTAGTGTACGATTCTTTCGCTCCGCGATGCCATTTGATTGTGGTGTATAAGGAGGGGTACACTCGTGTATTATGCCACTTTTTGCACATAATTCCCCAAATGGTGAAACATATTCACCTCCTCTATCACTTCTCACACATTTTATTTTCTTGTTGAGTTGATTCTCAACTTCAGCTTTATACAAGATAAACTTATCAATTGCTTCATCCTTACTCTTAAGTAAGTAAACATAACAATATCTTGTATTGTCATCGATAAAGGTAATAAAATATTTATTACCACCTCTGGTGGGAATTGATTTTAAGTCACACACATCAGTGTGAATCAGATCAAGGGGTTCAGTTATTCTTTCAACTGATTTGAAGGATGATCTTGTTTGTTTGGCTTCAACACAAGTTTTACATTTTGTTTTAGAGTCAATGGAAAAAGTTGGTATGTAATCTAATTTAATTAAACGACGCATCGAATTAAAATTTACATGACCAAGACGTCCATGCCAAACATTAGGAGACTCAACTACGTAAGCAGAAGTACTAGCACTTTTATTCATGTTTTTCTTAACAGCCATTACATTAAGTTTGAATATGCCATTTTGGGCATAGCCCTTTCCAACAAACATACCACGCTTAGTTAAAACAAAATTATCACTTTCAAAAACCAAACGAAATCCATGCTTGTTGAGCATCCAACCCGACACAAGACTCTTGCGAAGGTCTGGAACATAAAGCACATTCTTCAAAGTGAGCTCTTTCCCAGAAGTCCACTTCAAGATCACATCACCTTCTCCCTTGATATCAGCTGTAGCAGCATTACCCATGTACAACTTTTCTCCCACCACCTCTTTAAACGTATTAAAGAGGGTCTTATCTGGGCACACATGGCGGGTTGCCCCAGTATCAACCCACCACCCTTTTGGCTCGTTACCCACCAAATTTACCTCCTCCGCCATGGCAGTGAGGTCTGAAATCATGGCCACTAATGGCATACCATCATCATCAACCATAAGAGCCGTGTCACGTTTAGGCTCTTTACATTGGTCAGCACGGTGACCAGTTTGTCCACAGTTGTAACACTTCCCCTTAAAGGGACCAACCTTCTTCTTCACACCACCTTTCTTTGGCCCAAGGTCAACACCTTTGTTTTTCCCTTTTCCATTGAACTTGTGGCCTTTGTTACCCTTGTGACCCCTTGAGGATTGACCATGTTCCAATAGGTTTGCTTTTGCAGAAGCTTCAACTTGACTTCCTTTGTGTGATATTCTGTTGTCCTCTTCAATATGCAGACGAACCACAAGGTCTTCGATAGTCATTTCCTTTCGCTTATGCTTAAGGTAATTCTTGAAGTCCACCCAACTAGGAGGCAACTTTTCAACAATTGCTGCCACTTGGAATGTTTCACTCAGATTCATCCCTTCTGACAGAATATCACTAAGAATAATCTGCAGTTCTTGGACTTGACTCATCACAGTTTTTGAATCAATCATTTTATAGTCCAAAAACCTAGCCACAACATAATTTTTAGTACCCGCATCCTCAGTCCTGTATTTCCGTTCCAATGACTCCCATAATTCTTTGGCAGTTGGAACCTTGAGATACACGTTATACAAGGCATCTGAGAGGCCATTCAACACATAGTTGCAGCATAGGTACTCAGAATTTTTCCAAGCATCAACAGCACTCACAGATTGGACATCAGATGTCCCTTCTGCGAGAACAGGAGGAGACTCCGTCAAAAACCTCGCAAGGTTTAGAGTGGTCAGATAGAACAACATCTTTTGTTGCCATCTCTTAAAGTTCAAACCAGTAAACTTCTCTGTTTTTTCAGCATGGTTAGTAACTGCTTGAGCCGCTTGAGTACCAACCAATGGTCCCATGGTAGTGGATGTGGATCCAACGGTGGTTGAGGTGGTTGCCGCAACAGTAGCCATTTCTGAAACAAGAGTAAAATTCAATCAGTTTATGGCAGAAACAAATTGGTTTACAAAAAACCAATACAAACTACAATAGTTTACTAATAAACAAAAGAAACTGTTAATAAGAATTTTTAAAAACTAAAACAGTGAACGGGTTTTAAAAATCTGTTTTAAGCTTGTAGGAAACCGTTCACAAAATAAATAAAATAACAATTTTTATTAATAAACATTCTGATTACAATACATAAAGAAGAACTGAACTAAACTGAAAGAAATTACAATACAAGAAATTTAAATTAAACTAAGAACAGGTTACAAGGAAAAATAATGAATAAAGCGAAACCAATGGTGACTGAGGCACGTGAAGATCACGCTTCTCTTAAAACAGATTTCGGGCCACCCAGGTGAACCCGTCTGTTTCCCACGGTACAACAGCCTAAGCAGATTGTACTGCCGGGATTAGCCTAGCACCTGATAAAATACCTGAAACAAGAGTGCGTAGAGATCCAAAATTTGGAAATTCGTTAGAAGCTGTGTTTGTTGTATGAACCATACGAGTTTCAGTCTCTCGTGTGTCTAAAACAAAGCACCAAGCTTTGTATATAACAATAGACTAGAATTCGAAATGATCGGTCTCTATTGAATACAAAATTCAATAAGAATAAATTCTAAGACTTAACCATTTTTTCAGTTAGGAACTTGAACAGTCTTTATTGAATACAAAATTCAATAAGAATAAATTCTGAGACTTAACCATTTTTCAGTTAGGAACTTGAATAGTCTCTAGTTGACCACAAGCCAAAACACATCTAAAAAATACTAAAGGCGGCTCCAAGCGGCTCGCGGCGATGCGAGCGTACGAAGTGCAAAGTGTGCCATCAAAGTGCCACATTGCGCCCATCGCCCTCCATTTCCCACATGTTTATGGTTCCAACACACAAACTTAATGCACAAGATCTCTCATTCATCTTGGCTTAATTATTAAATACTCATTATATTAATTGATAATATAATATTATTTTTAAAATTTCCAACAAAACAGACTATTCGGCGACTAATCTGGCGACAATCATTTTGGTTTCACGAATCAGGTAAAACCTATACCTACATCCGATTTTCCTGTATACAAGGTTGTAAATCTACTAATTTCATGTCACTGTTAGTTATCGGTTAACTTGTGCTTACGCAGTTTAGCTGACAAAAGTGAATGAACTTATTTTTGGATCTTAACAAAAGTTTCTTTGGGTTTTTTGTACAAGATATATGGAAGATCTGTGTTCAACTTGCAAAATCCGTTACTTCGCCTCCACTTATTTGGGGAGTAGTTTGTGGAGCCGTTGCTTCTGGTACATTTGCATAAATCCATAACATCCTGCTTCAATATGTTAGATCTACAAAATGAAATGGGAACTCTTGAAATCTTTCAGTATTGCATTCTATTATGTATATGTATAGCTATAGATTCTAATTTGCATTGTAGGTATCTTCCACTGGACTATGGAAGATGTCGCTAAATTAATGGTCTGCATGTTGATGTCTGGTCCATTTCTAAGCGATTAGACACTGGTATATCTCTCATGTTCGTTAGATTACAAGTAAATGTGGTTTAGGTTTTTTTTTTTTGAAAAGCAAGTAAATGTGGTATGTTATATATCTTTTCCATTTTGTTCGTTACTAACTATAAAATGGGTAAATTTTAAACAGGGTCGGTGGATCGGGCATGGATCTTAGAAGCCAAGCAAGAGTAATTAGATTTGTTAGAAGGTTGTTTATTGATTTAATCTTAATTTATTAATCTTAATTTATTAATCTTAATTTGTTTTTTTGTGGGTTTTAGACTTGTAGTTCTGGTGGATGATCCGAAGAAGCTCCCAAATTGGAACTATGATGGATCCAGCACCCCCCGGGGAAGATCTGTTCTCAAGTCATTTGATGAATTGAACATTCCTCAAGTTATTTTCAAGGATCCGTTAGGACGGGGCAACAATATATTGGTACATCTAAAAAAATCTATATATTTAGTATACTTTATACCCGGTCAAAGGGGCAGGGCTGGCAGGGTAACCAGTCAAAATGAGGTTCGACCATGTTACAAGTAAAAAACACACTGTTTTAGAAAACGGTCAATTTAGTTGGGGTCTGATTTAGACATAATGACTAATACGAAGATTATACACGTGTGGGTTGGGTAGGGTAATGGGTCGTTGCCAGTCAGGGTCCGAATGAGTTCCACCCAAACTGTGTACTTGTTCAAGAGGGACTGTTTTAAAAACTGGTCAAATAGGTTTGAGTCAGAACAGGTTCAAACCTTTGGTCGGGT
This sequence comes from Helianthus tuberosus, assembly GCA_030545235.1. Lineage (NCBI taxonomy): Eukaryota > Viridiplantae > Streptophyta > Magnoliopsida > Asterales > Asteraceae > Helianthus > Helianthus tuberosus. Next base: position 67,394,933 of record CM060434.1, on the reverse strand, counting down.
TGGGTTTCGATAAATGGGTCTTTGGTTTTCATAAAGCAAGGCGCTGAAGTTGTGAGTTAATTTATTTTTATACTACATACTTTATTGTGTTTGGTAGCATGGAATTCAGATTCTAAATGGGTCACGTGTGAACAAGATGCTTGATTGGATCATTGAGTTAAAATGTTTGGTTTTAATCCACTGGTTGTTGAATGATAGGGATATGGTTTTTCAGTTGGATATTATGTATGCTTACTAGAATAGGAAGCAGGTTGCCAAACATGGAGGGATTTCGTGATGTGGCACACTTGAATTTATGGGATCACTCTGCTTGTGTGACGATTTATAGGTTTTATTTGGATCAAATACTGGATTATGTATCAAACAATTCTTTTGCAAAGGTACCCGTATAGCATGTGTTACAAGAAAGATGTAACGTATTAACGTGTGATGTTCGTTTAACCTCTGTTCTATTGATTTAAATAACTGTTGTGATTTAAATAACTGCTATTCTATTGATTTAAATACGTCTTTGTTTCACGTGCCCACATAGTTTACTTTGTATATGGGCACATGGGCCACCCACCCAAACCTGCTTTTTTGCTGGCTAACCAAATATGCTAAACTATTGTTGGTTTGTTGAAGAAATATGCTAAAGCATTCTTTTGGTGGCATGTGTTTTGGTGTGTTAATGTGTTATAGTAACCTGAAGGTAGGAATGGAACAGGCATCAAGGTGCATTTGGTGTGTGTTCACAGGGAACCTGAGTGTCTTAAAGATACATGGGTGTTTGTTAAAGGGTTGTTATTGTTCATGTGGTTTGGTTTCCTTTCATGTTGTTTCGTTTCATGGTGGGTGGGTTTTTTCCTTTTTAAGGGTATTGTGTTTGTGTGTGTTTTATAATCTGAGAATTGGGCTTGCTTAAATACATTATTATTTCAAGTATTTATATGATCTGTTACATTTTCACTAACTTTCCTGTATACATAATTAGTTCTAAATATTATAACTAAGAATATCATAACAATAATATAAGAAAAGTAATTCAGTTATGTGTCATCCAGGGCGAATACGGATCTAACTTATTCATATAAAGACTTTCATTGTTAACATTCCGCCACAACGCATGAGTTCGCATCAAATCATTTACATATATATGTTAAATTTTTAAATTGTGAAGGTTCCTTTTTTAAATAGAACTTAACTAAATCGTAAATTTTATTCAAGCAATATTTTTTAAATGTAGAAACTCGGTGTGGTTGTGAAGGTGGAGGGAGTTTTTTGTGCCACATGTCAGTCACGTAGGCAGAGGGGGCATGGCGGGCAAAACCCTCAAAACCATGGGGGTGGTGGGCAAGGTGGAGGCAAGGTTTTTTGTTTATTGTTTCTTTTATTGTAATTCTTTAAAAAACAAAATACCAATAATCATCATCCTCCATTCACCCAAACCAATCAACACCCTCCCCATCCAAACCCTTTTCTCTCCACGCCCATGGAGAATCTCAAGCCCATCCCCCCACGCCATATATGAGTCAGTGTTGACGGCATGAAAGGGCTTCACCCCCTCTCCATACCACCACACTGTGTGGTCTAAGGTTTCGAAAGATATTTTATGGTGTGTCCTTTCACATTTTGTTGTTTAAAAAACGTTGACCAAACTGTAACTATGGAATGTTTTGAAAATCTTAACAAAGTAAAAAAAATTAATAAATCAAAAAGGCATGTAAATGAAATGTAAGTCAATAAACGACTGTCGCAAGTCAACACTTGCATAAGAAAATTTTAACTTTTAGAATTTTGTCGAATATAACTTCGAATGTTAAATATAGATCAGAAATTACAGGCGGATTGGTTTGATTAGTTTTGAGCTTATGGTTTTGCTTTTGTTGGCTTGGCGCAGTTTGGTTTGTTTATATTCTTTTAAAACTCTGTAAATCCCCATGACCGGTTTTGAAGTAACTTAACCGAAAATTTAGATTTTAGTTATGATCCAACTGAACTGAACCTTCTCATGCACACCCTTAGAATTACTAACAAGTGTTGTGTTTTCCTTTGCATCACGAATTTGGTTTTGGTTATGGCTCAAAACCGAACTGCCCCGTACATAGCCCTAAACTCACCAACCTAAGTGATATGTTTCCCGCCGCATCGCGCGGGTAAACGACTAGTGTATATATATATATATATATATATAGGGAGCGGCTAAAATGAAAACCACCTCCAGTTGTAAGAACCGCGAGAACCACTTTCAACCAATCAGATTATGACAACATTAAGGGTATTTTGGTCATTTACCCCAAATGTCAAATCCCCTATCTCTCTCCATTTAATGCCACCAGAGATATTTAAATCTCTCACCTTTCCCTCTCTTCAAACCACCAGAGATATTTAAATCTCTCACCTTTCTCCCTCACTCATGTCCCTGCTTTCTCTCTTCAAACCCTAACCCAAACATAACTAGCCGCACCATCCTTCTCTCTCGCAACTCCGGTCAACGGAGCAACTCCGGCCGGCTAGTATCTTGTTTATGGTTTTTTTGTTGAAAACCCTTGAAAATCTTGGAAAAAGAGGGGAAAATCATTCACTTTCAGTGGATTTTTGTTACCTTTGATATGCTAGTATCTAAATCATTCACTTTCAGTGGATTTTTGTTACCTTCGATGTCGTTTTGTTCCCCTCGGTTCCCCTGTTTCCGGCGACAACCACCAGCCAAACACCCCCTCTGTCTCTACAGTAATCGCCGGCCACCCAACTGTGGTGGCGGCGCGTGATACCGGTGGTTCAGTTCTTCACTAGTGGTGGAAAACGAAGAGAGAGATCCGACCACCACTTTGGGCGGCAGTGCACCACAAACGACGGCAACAGCCGTAATAGGCGACCTCGGGAGGGGTATGGTGGGGTTGGGTGGCGTCTCGAAGCAGAGAGATCCGATGGAACTGGCTTCTGACTCTCCGGCAGGTTTATCCCGGCGGCAGCGCCGCCGATCACGACGGCTGTGGTACCTCCATTGTTGTAAGATTTGACATTTGGGGTTTTTGGGGTTTTTGAACAGTGATAGTTTTTTGATTTGGGGTTTTCGATTTGGGATTTTTGATTGTTTTCTGATTTGAACAGTGATAGTTTTCTGATTTTGGGGTTTCTGAACAGTGATAGTTTTCTGATTCGGCGGTAGTGGCGGTGGTATCTAGCTGGTAGACTAGTGATAGTTTTCTGATTTGGGGTCTTTGAACACAAATTTTGAATTGTGTGTTTTGATTATGTTTTTTGAACACAAATTGTCATTTCAGTGATAGTTTTCTAAGTCGAAGATTTCCGGTCAGTTGGGTGTTTTTTGAATGATGCAGGTTGTTTGAATGATACATTTTGTATTCTTTGATTATGTGGGTTTTGATATGTTAGACTGGGTGGCGATGATGAAAAAAAAACCCGTAGATTTTGATGACGGCAAGGATGGTGGATGGTAGGTTTTTGATCCCGCAACCCCACTTTGCTGCCTTTTGATTATCGGGAAAGCTGAGCCAAACACCGTTTTTTTCGAGATACACATTGTTTTGTTGTTGTTGGTTTTTTATTTTTCCCCCAGTCGATGATGATAAAATCTATCTGAGACACCTACCGAGTTTGCGATTTCTGGGTGGTGCGTTCGTTTTGCGTAAAAAAGTTTTTGTAAAAAAAAAGCTAAACCGTAAACTTTTTAACGTATAACGTAAAAACGTAAAACGTAAAACGTAAAAAGTTTAATGTAAAACGTAAAGCGTAAAAAATTTAACATTAAACGTAAAACGTAAAAACGTAAAACGTAAAAACTTAAAACGTATAAAGTTTAACGTAAAACGTAAAAAGTTTAACGTAAAACGTAAAGCGTAAAAAATTTAACATAAAATGTAAAACGTATAAAGTTTAACGTAAAACGTAAAAATTTTAACGTAAAACGTAAAAAGTTCAACGTAAAAATGTAAAAACGTAAAACGTTTAACGTAAAACGTTTAACGTAAAACGTAAAAAGCTTAACGTAAAACGTAAAAAGCTTAACGTAAAACGTAAAAAGCTTAACGTAAAACGTAAAAATTTTTACGTAAAACATAAAAAGTTTTACGTAAAAGATAAAACGTAAAAAATTTTCTACGTAAATTGTAAAACGTAAAAAACCGTGTGATAAAACGGCGCCTAAACAAGAGGTGTGAATGCGGCGCATAAAAACGCCGCAAAAAAAATGTGACGTAAAAAACGCCGCGTTAAAACGCGACGTAAAAAACGGCGCGTTAAAAAAACGACGCTTGAAAAAGCCGAGCGTAAAAAACGACGTGCAAAAACGACCCGTTAAAAAACGATGCGTGAAAAAGCCGGGCGTAAAAAAGGCGTGCAAAAACCGGTGCGCAAAAACAATTGTCTTTGTTTAAAAAAAATTTGAATTAAAAAATGCTTTTAATAAAAAAATTCTTTTTCAAAAATAAAAAGTAATATAATAAAACAAAAAAGTAATAAAAAAATAATAAAGACAAAATGACAAAAAAAAGTAATTTTACTAAACTACCGTTTTGGATTAAAATATTAAAGACATAATAAGAAAAAATGTATTTAATATTAATTTTAGTTACTTTTAATCTCATCCATCCATCTTGTTGATCTAGTGGTTAGGAACTGGTTCTCGCGGTTCTTACAACTGAAGGTGGTTTTCATTTTAGCGCTCCCCTATATATATATATATATTTGTTGAAAAGACACCAATGTGTGCAACCCAAAAAGAGCAAAAAGACACGCAATGTTAATGTCGTGCAATAGGAATAAAAGATACGCCAAAGCGCGTACATATATTAAGTAAATATTTATTAGTTATGCTCTCTAAATAAGATGATCATCGTCTCTGCTTATGGAAACATAGACCTGAAGCTTTCATCATCTGATTTAAGGTGATCATCTCCCCTGCTTATGGAAACATAGATCTGGAGCTCTCATCACCTAGTAGATACTATTTCTAAGTTGTTAAGGTATGCATCTCAAAAGACCATGAGAACAGAAAAGTTTAACCGAACATGTGTGGGGTCCACTAGCTTTATCCTAAATATACCCAAAACATGATAATTAATCACCGGATGTATGTCGAAAGAATGGTGCATGGATTTAAGCGGACAAACATACCAGCAATCGTTCTTGAGTCGTAGCTATCCTAAAGAAATTTGAAGTGTGACTAGGCTTTTCAAGTTGGTATGATCTCGTATTTAATCAGCTCTATTTCTCAAAGGTTGAAAGTTTTTGAAAATTAAAAAAAAATCTAAAAAATCCAAAAATATTTTGATTTGTGTACAGTTGTTTTTCTAGGTCTTCCATATCACATCAATCGTGTCTCAAACCGCTTGAGATACTCTTTCCATTGCACACTACAGATGAATACAGTTTTGTCTGTACTTTGAATCAGTCTAAAAGAAAATGTGGAGTTGTGTTTATGTCTGTGAACAGGTTACTTCGACTATTTGCTGCAATGATGGCCGATCATCAATTGAGCAAGATACCAGACCAAAGCACCTGTTTCCTGAAGATTGTAGATGATACCGAGCTAGGAATCCTCCTCTTACATCTTCTGATTCACTCAAGCTAAAGAGAGTTGGAAAAAGGTTGTTCCTGATTGTCAAAGACGATGCAAGCAAAAAGGGGGAGCTTATCCATATAAAGTACTCAAACAGCAAAGTGTCAAAAGAAGATCTTCAGTAAAGAAAATTTGGAAAGCATCAGTCTAGGGGGAGATTGTTGGGTCAAAAACTGAGACTGAAGCTTGCCAAATTGAAGATTACAACATGCAAGAAGTTGACGGTTCTAAAGATGATGCAAGAGTTTGATAACATTAGCCTAAGGGGGAGATTGTTGGGTCTAAAATGTGTAGTCTAATGTTATTAACGAATCAAGTCAACAAAGTCAACGTAAACAAGTCAAAGTCAACGCAAACAAGTCAAAGTCAACACGTAAGTCGACACGAGAAGATCGAAGAAAGATATGGCGTGTGGAAGTTCGAGATTTGATAGTTATATTGCTTTCGATAATTAAATATATTTTTTAGACAAAATATATTTATTATCTTAGTTAATTAGTTTGTCATGTTTAGTGCCCCTTTTAGTAAGTTATTATCTCTAGGGACTTAAATGTAATTAGCCTAAAGTGGTATAGGCTATAAATAGAAAGAGATGATTAGGGTTTTAGCAACACACTTTTAGAAAGATTTGGGGGCTACATTTGTATTCATCTTTTGCAAATCATTCAAAGGGTTTTAAAGCTTGATTTTGAGTGTGTTCATCTTTATTTCTTAAACAAAATCAGATTTTGGCTCGATTTGATCCTACATGTCCTTATCGATAACATGTGCATATCCTTTTCTTTCAGCTTTAACCAGAAGCCATTCCTCTGGAATCACATATCGTGAAATGAACGGACATCCCCTTATCACACATTTCAGATACACTTAGAAGGTTGTGTTTCAATTCTGCAACATAGTTAACATCTTCAATGCTAAGAACTACATTTCTAACAGTACCCTTCATTGTATTTTCCCTGCTTCAACACCCACAAATGAGACATAACCTCCATAAAAAATTTTAACATCATGAAGTTGAGATATGTCTCCTGTTGTGTGCCTGGAATAGCCACTAACAACGTACCAAAGTATGATGATAGTCCTCCATAGCCATTCCTGCACAAACAACGGGATTAGTTAGATTTTGGCACGTAGGCCACGGTTGATCTGGGTATTCTCTTGCAAGGGACTTCTTTAAGAATCAGACTTTCATTTTTATTTTGAACAGTCGATGGTTTTGAATTTGAGGATGACTATGATGATTTGGGTGATTGTCTAGCAAAGGATTTAGGCTTCATATTCTTATTAAAGTGTTGCTTGGAAAACTTTAGTGATGCTTGTTTCTTAGCAAACTTATTTTGATGATTTCGCATTTTTTAGTTTTTGCATCTTTTCTAGATTCCAATCACCTTCAGAAGGCTTTGAAAGTGCGTGTTAGGATCGATTCCGATGCACATGAATGCTCTGTTGATTGCGTAGATCTCGTATCTTGTGCGGAATCCAAGTGCGAGAGTAGATTGAACAAGAACAAGTAGTTATAAACTGTTTTCTATTGATTGATAAGCAATACAATACCACGAAAACAATCGGACAGAGCTTCGCCTCTCTAACACTCAAAGTTACAGATGAACAAGACCTAGACTAATATATATAGTAGTTGTTCATCCGCAAATACATAGGTGCAGATCTACAAGTTGGTGCGGATGGACTTGATGGCTGCGCACAGATGGACTTGAAACTCAAAACCCTAATTCCACGCACCCCTTGGTTTGTGCAGATCAACACTAGTTGATCCGTGCGGATTAACTCTTCACAATGAACATTTTACTTACTTTGAAACCTTGTCTTGTATTATCTGTTCAGCTACGATACGTGATTGACGGAAGCGATAGGCATATGCACTCACAGACTCCCCCTTGGATATTGCTGCAGTCAATCTCGTAGCTAGTCTTTATATCTCTTAGACTTAAAGAAGCTTTGACATTTCAGAACCATAGACTCCCCTTTGCATCCTAATTCCTCAGCTCCCCCTTTCGTCAAACTCTCTCTCCAGGCTCCCCCTTACTTTAAGCTTTTAGGATTTCAAACCCGGCTCTCTGAAAAAATAACAATTCAAAACACTTGAGAGAATATTTGACAATTTCAGAATCAAACACCTGGCTCTCACAAAATCCATTTGACAGTTAAACATATTAGAGATTTCTATGATTGATAACCTAGCTCTTAACACCCTGGATTGTAGACTGACTCTACTCCCCATATCGAATAACCTCCATCTTTAATCAAACAATTTATATTTGACATTTAAGAATCCATCTTCACAAACCTTCCAGATAATCAAGTTCAAGTCAATGACCATGATGTATCTGATTATCTACCAAGTCCAAATTACTGACCTTGGAGATTCACAAACTGTTTTTTATTTTTCAATACAAAACCTCAAGTTTCAGTTTAATGAACTTATTTATTTTCTAAGACATGTTCAACATACTTAGATTTTGAAACTTAGCTTTCCAACATCGATTGTCGAAAAATAAAGTAGAACAAAATCTTTTTGTATTTTACAAAGTTTATGCTAAAACATTCCCAAAATCTTTTTGTGATTTTTCTGTAATAAAATGCAATAAAGAAATATTCACAAACATATTTTTGTTGAGTTTGTGTCAGAGGATCATATCAGTTTCTGACATATCACTAGCACCGTTGATCTATATAAACTTCAAGTTTTAAACGATTCACTTAGATTGTCAGTAAATTGATCCATTTAAAGTTTTCACACAAACTTCAATTGATTCAAGATACGAGATTAGTGTTTTACGAATTTATCTTATTTGTGTGTCCCACCTCAGAATATACCTGTCACACCTCGATATTTCCACATATTACCGGTGGGCCCGGCGGGGAGTATCGTGACGTAGTTGATATTATCGTAGTCAATACACACAATATGATAGCACATCGGAAGGCTTGGTGAATAAACTATTACAAACCATAATGTCTGTGTGTCCAAATGAAAAATATACAGACTCGGTTGTAATAAGATCCACAGGCGGATCATAAAAGTACAAAGAAACAAAATAACAGACTTCAGGTATCTTAGAGATTTGCAAGATCCTCTTATACGACACCTAATAGCTCCAGCCTATTTACGAGAGGTACCTGTCAATCGGTCTTTAGAAAATACGTCAGTTTACACTGGTAAATACAATTAACTGACTCTTTTGAAAACATTTATGAAAATTGATTTAAGTGCACATGGCACAAATCATTTATAACTTGGAACAATTATTTAAATATAATCTTGTATACAGCTTTACATGTTTGTCTTACAATTGGGGCCGGTTGTAAGCCGGTCATGATTAACCGACTCACCACTTATAGAACCCACAAATGAGTTATCCCCAACATGTGGGTTTATATTTTAGCATTTGCATCTGTCAGGTGTATGCCTACACCCCGTGCATAGGTCGTGACCATTTTCAAATGAAATGAGCCGAGGATATCCAGGACACGGTCGAATTAACCCCCAATGTTTATGTTATCAAACAAGACAGATTAAAACGGGTTATGTAAATTTATCAATCACAATCCGATTAAATGATTTCATACCCGACCAAGTGGTATTATTATAATACCATATCCCAAGCCCGTATAAGGGAAAGTAAGTTAAAAGTATTTACCTGAGCTTATTGTGAAAGGTAACTCAGCCGTATAATCCTAAAGCTTTATGATGATACCTTCTACTGGATGCTACTTAATCTGTATAGAAGGTTTAATAACCTATTAGGATGCTAACGGGCCTTTAGTTAAGTCAAAGACTTAGACCGGCTAGCTAGGAAGAAACATTACGGTTTTAAACGCTAGATTAAGCAGAGACCGGAATAGAATGTGGTTTAGACCCAACAAGCTTGGATACTTTTATAATGTGGGTAAACTAATCACATTCTGGAATTTGAGGATTTAATGATAAGGTTAAACCCGTTTCGGCTATTTTACGTAAACTAGTCACATAAACCGATCCGAACGCGTAAACGCGTAACGGGTAACCAAATGAATTATATACAGGTCTCAAATGTTATTATGCTTAAAATATGTTAATACATCAGTAGGATGTTAACATATATGCCCAAAAAGTAATTAAAACCAATTTAAGTCCCGTAAGGACATTTTGGTCATTTTAATAATTATAAAAGAGATTTTATAACAAACTGAAGTTCTGGTCCTTTGTAATCAGTAAATATATTTATTTTATCTCATTACATCAGTAAGATATTACATATATGTGAGGTTTACCATTTATTGCCAAACTATGCCCCGAAAGGGCATTTTGGTAATTTCACATAGGCTTTTAAGGACATTTTTGGACATATGAGTTCATGACTTATACCTACTGTAATTATATTTGAATTTGTTTAAAAATTCAGTAGGTAACAAGTCTTAGGTGTTAAATATGGTTTTAAACCATACTATGCACCTAATTAGTGTAAAACTCGCTAATTGACGATAATCAAGATGTTTATGTAAATCTGAGATTTTTGATCAGTTTTAAATGCTCAAAATAATTTATTTAATGTATGAAATCAGTAGGAAAATGTTTGGCATTCAAATCATTTGTTAATCTCATTTTATGCCTAAAAAGGGTATTATCGTCATTAACCGAATTACACAAGAACTCTATGTTTTAAACAGATTATAATCTGACCAAAAATCTTAAAATTCCTTAAAAATAATATCTTAACAGTAGGTAATGAGTTTTGGTTCAAAATCCAAGTTTAAAGACGCATTATGCAAGATATCGCAAATTAATTAATAAAAAGCTTCTAATTACGATATCGAGCATAACTCCTATTTGAGACCAAGAACTGATATCAAATTTTTGGGACAAGTTTTTATATCAGTAGCAAAGGTTTTTGTCCACTCACATTTCTAAAAATCTCATTTGTATGTCAAAAGGGCATTTACGGCATTTAAAAGCATATTAACATACGAGTGCATATAATTCAAACTACTATGGACCAAGCAATATAACTCCAGAGGGTTATACTACTGAATAATGTGGTCCTAATGGAAACTTAAAACATGGCAGAATTAAGCTTGAATGGGTCAGAACTGAAAGTCAAAGCAAAAGTCAAGCTTTTGCGACTTTCGGTTATAAACTGACCTTAGACTGATAATTATCGGGTTAGGCCTGATTAAACATGTTCTAATATTAATTACCAAGTCATTAGAATGTTAAAATATAATTTAGAACCTCTGTTTTATTAATTTATAACATTTTTAAACTTTCTGTCCAGTTTGACTTTTTGTCAAACTAGTTTGACCCGACAATTAACTAGTCAAACGAAACAATTAGGAGGTTCCCTTTTAAGGGTTAATCACCTACCTTAATATGGTTCCATAACCACTTTCGTTTCGGTCAGTGGCTGGACCATTTGCGATTAAACCAAAAGTCAAAGCTAAATTACGATATGTTTGACTTTTCGGTATTTAAACTAATTAAAAGGATTAAGCAGGGATTAAGACTCTTACAAATGGTCCTTGCTATCTTTTCTACACTTGTAATTCTTCTCCTAAAGCTTGCAAGTTCCAGAGATGAGTGTTTTGAAAGTTGTTGCAATGAAGTGTTCATAAGAACATGACTAGTGCTCCTTATATATGAAAATCCAAGCTCATGGATCAATTACAGCTGTTAAGGAAGTCCCTAGGATCACCCCAGGTGTCCTAGTGGTTTATCAAGGCCGACAAACAGCCCATAGAATCAATACAAATGAGTTTAAGTCGGTTAGAGCTGGAAAACCTGCACCTGTCCTTAAGTTTCTGCGCTGGGGACTTCTACGCGACCCGCGTAAGGAGTCTTCAAGGGCTACGCGGCCCGCCTGGAACCGGGGTTCAGGTTAAACAAGTTTCCAACATGGCAGAATCAGTCCCTGGCCAATTTAAACCTTATATAACTTGATTTTTTGACATGTAAGGCCCTTGTAGTTAGTTTGTAAAGGCTCAAGGATGTATAACCAAACTTCGTTAGGCTCGGTTTCGTTAAATATCACTATAAATGCAAGTTTCATCAAGTTGACACTTTTCACCCAAAGTCTTGAAAACTTACTTAACGATCTAGAAACCATGTGAAATTTATACCACTTATTCTTGAGAGTATATTTGAATATTTCGAAGCCTCGGGTTCGTTAAAAGGTCACTCAGAGGTCAGAATTAACATGTTGACACGTTTAACCCTTGTAGTTTTATAATCTTCCGATTATTTTCACAAATGGCTTCTTATATCCAAATAATCACTCGATTAAGAATATATTCTTCACGTATGGTCATTTAGAGGCTCAAGTTTGGAATGTTGACACTTTTAGTCCCTTCGGACACATAGTTTCACCGTTTGACAACTTTAGTCCTTCAAACTCAATCTTTCACATATTTAGAGTTTAGGACACGTGTCTTTACATAATTGGACATGTTTTTTCGTGGTGTTACATCCTCACCCCCTTAAAAGAAATCTTGACCCCGAGATTTACTGGAATAAGTGAGGGTACTTCTGTCGCATAGTGGACTCAACTTCCCACGTATATTCGGGACCTCTACGGGCATCCCATTTAACCTTTATTATAGGCACATGCTTCCTTTGGAGCTTTTTAACCTGACAATCCTCGATCGATATAGGTTTTTCAACAAATCTCAGACTTTCATCAATATGTACGTCTTTATGAGACATAGCTAGCGATTCATCGGCTAGACATTTCTTAAGATTACAGATGTGGAACACATTATGAATTCCACTGAGCTCCTCAGGAAAGTTTAGCTTATAAGCTACACTGCCGACACATTCGATAACCTCGAATGGTCTGATATATCTAGGGCTTAGCTTGCCCTTCTTACCAAAACGCATCACACCTTTCCAGGGTAATACTTTCAGTAAGACTTTGTCACCAACCTCAAACTTTAGAGGTTTTCGCCTTTTGTCAGCATAACTTTTCTGCCTATCCCTGGCAGCTTTCAGGCGATCATGAATCTGGACAATCTTGTCCGTCGTTTCAAGGACTATATCAGGTCCTGATAACTGAGCTTCTCCTACCTCTGCCCAACAAATAGGCATTCTGCATTTCCTACCATATAATGCCTCAAAAAGCGCAGCCTGAATGCTTGTATGGTAGCTATTGTTATAGGAAAACTTGACCAAGGATAGGTGGTCATCCCAACTACCTCCCAAATCAATAACATATGCACAAAGCATGTCTTCCAACGTTTGAATCGTACGCTCACTCTGTTCATCTGTCTGGGGATGGTAAGCAGTACTAAAATTCAAACGAGTGCCCAAAGATTGTTGGAAACTTTTCCAAAAGTGAGAGGTATATCTAGTATCTCTATCAGAGATAATAGACACCGGCACTCCATGAAGGGATACGATCTTATCTACGTACAACTGGGCTAAGTTGTCGGAGCTATGAGTCTCCTTGATGGGTAAGAAGTGTGCTGACTTAGTCAGTCTATCAACTATAACCCATATGGTATCATTTCCATGCCTTGTTTTAGGTAACTTGGTTATAAAATCCATGGTTACCACTTCCCACTTCCATGTGGGAAGTTCTGGTTGTTGAAGCAGGCCTGATGGCTTTTGAAGTTCAGCTTTAATCTGAGCACAAGTCAGGCACTTAGCTACATGTGTGGCAATAGATTTCTTCAAACCTATCCACCAATAATTAGCTTTTAAATCCTGATACATCTTGTCACCTCCAGGGTGAACTGAGTATTTGGAATTGTGAGCTTCCTGAAGGATTATATCTCGAAGTCCTCCATGAATAGGAACCCAAATTCTTCCATTCAATCTGAGGATTCCATCCTTACCTGGTGTTAACTGTTCAGCAGTAACACACAACTTCTCATCTGGAAGGTTAGCTTCCAAAACAACATCTTTCTGTGCAGCTAACAGCCTTTCATTCAGGCTATTCTTCAGTTCAATGCTCTTAGCATTAATCCTGATAGGTTTGACTCTTTCCTTTCGGCTTAGAGCATCTGCGACCACATTCGCCTTACCAGGATGGTAGCGAATTTCACAATCGTAGACATTTAAAGTCTCCATCCAGCGGTGCTGTCTCATATTGAGCTCTTTTTGATTGAATAAATGTTGGAGACTCTTGTGATCCGAATAGATCACACATTTAGTTCCATATAAATAATGTCTCCACAACTTTAGTGCGAATACAACAGCACCCAACTCCAAATCGTGGGTGGTGTAATTCTTTTCATGCACTTTTAATTGTCGTGATGCATAGGCAATCACCTTGCCCTTTTGCATAAGTACACAACCCATACCGGTGTGCGACTCATCACAGTAAACGAAAAATTCTTCAATTCCTTCGGGCAATGTCAACACCGGAGCATTGCTCAATTTCTGCTTAAGAATCTCAAAGGATTCTTTTTGTTTTGGGCCCCAATCAAATTTTACATTCTTGCGGGTCAAAGAAGTCAATGGTGCAGCTATCCTTGAAAAGTTCTCAATGATCTTCTATAATAGCCAGCCAAACCCAGAAAGCTACGAATTTCGGTTGGAGTCTTTGGTGCTTCCCAATTCATTACGGCTTCTACCTTAGCGGGATCAACTTGGATGCCACGCTCACTAACAACATGTCCAAGGAATTGGACTTCGCGAAGCCAGAACTCGCACTTGGAGAATTTAGCATACAATTTCTCCTGTTGAAGCAATCCTAAGATACATCGAAGGTGCTTCTCATGATCAACTTGATTACGAGAGTAGATAAGTATGTCATCTATGAAGACGATGACAAACTTATCTAAGTATGGTTTGCAGACTCTATTCATGAGGTCCATGAATGCTGCGGGTGCATTAGTGAGCCCGAAAGGCATCACTAAAAACTCAAAATGTCCATAACTTGTTCTGAACGCTGTCTTAGGCACATCTTTAGTTCTAACTTTGAGTTGATGATACCCAGATCTCAAATCAATCTTCGAGAAGAAGCTCGCTCCTTGGAGCTGATCAAATAAGTCGTCGATCCTGGGTAAGGGATAACGATTCTTGATTGTTACCTTGTTTAGCTCACGATAATCAATGCATAAGCGCATTGATCCATCCTTCTTTTTCACAAATAATATTGGAGCTCCCCAAGGCGAAGAGCTAGGTTGAATAAAACCTTTTTCCAGTAAGTCATCCAATTGCGTCCTGAGCTCTTTCATTTCAGTAGGCGCTAGGCGATAAGGAGCTCGTGCAATAGGTGCAGATCCTGGCAGAATGTCTATCCTGAACTCTACTTGCCTCTCTAGAGGTAATCCAGGTAATTCATCAGGAAAGACATCAGGATATTCGGATATAATTGGAATGTCTTCAATCTTTGGCTTTGGTTCATTCACAGATACTTGTGCCATGTAGATGACACATCCGCTTTTCAAACACTGCGATACCTTGAGAATAGACACATTGTTGGGCAACCCATATTGTGTATCTCCTTGAATAGTGACCGATTCACCAGAAGGGGTTTTGATAATAACTAGCTTTTTATCACAGGCAATTTGGGCTTGGTTATGCGACAACCAATCCATGCCCAAAACTATATCAAACCCAGCCAATTTCATTGGCAAGAGGGATAGCGGGATAGAATGATTCTTAATGGATATGAAGCATCCATCGAGAAGAGTTGAAGCTGTTTCTAAGGTACCATCAGCAAGCTCTACCTCATATTTGATGTCTAGAGTCTTAATAGGCAAATTCAGTGACTTACAAAACTTATGGTCTACAAAAGACTTATCAGCACCCGAATCAAATAAGACTCTAGCATAATTATTATTAATGAGGAAGGTACCTGTTATGACATTCTCGTCGTTCACCGCTTCTCTCGCATTCATCTGAAAAACTCTCGCATTCGTTTTCTTCGCCTCCTCGGGCTTCTTAGCATTCTTGGGGCAATTTGTCTTGATGTGCCCCTTTTCATTGCAACCGTAACAGGATGCATCCTTAATGTTCCGGCACTCTACAGATTTGTACCCTTTCTTTTTGCAAATCCCACATGGTTTGGCTTGTGGGTCTTGGTTGCACTTTCCAAAGTGCCTTTTGTTGCCGGTTTTGCACCTGGGCTTGTCACTGAACTGTCCTTTCTTAGAACCAAAGTTCCCTTTGCTTTTCTTGTTTGACTGCAGAGACTTGTCTTCCTCCCTCTTCCTCTTCCCATCATCGGTAGCTTTCTTTGCCCTACTCCTCACAACATCAAGAGTGAGGGACAAAGATAGATCCACAGCAGATCTATAAGTGGCTGGCTTAGAAGCCTTAACATTCCCTTTCACTTCAGGGGCCAAGCCACCAATGAAACGCGCAATGCGTTTGGGTTCAGGGGTGACCAAGTATGGTACGAGCCTTGACAACGAGTTGAAACTGGTCACATAGGACCTACAATCCAGATCCTTCATCACCAAGGTGAGGAAGTCAGTTTCAATCCTCTCAACTTCATGTTGAGGACAGTAAATGTCCTTTACCAGATCAACAAATTTGTTCCATGAAAGGTTGTATAAAGGGACCTTTCCAGTGGCTTGCACCAATGCTTTCCACCAAGTGAGGGCATCGCCCTTGAAAGATTGAGACACAAATTTCACTATGTCTTCCTTAGCACATCCACTGATGTCTATCACAGTCTCCATTTCATCTAACCACTTCATACAGTCTATTGCTCCCTTTTCTCCTGTGAAATCTCTCAGTTTACAGGAGACGAAGTATTTATAGGTACAACCCTTGGTGTACCTGGGAGTCGGTTCGAGGATAACTTGCCTCTGTGGTTCACTTCTCTGATTAGACGAGTGTTGAGACTCACTCCTCTTCTGTGTATGTGAATGAGAATGGGACTTTGAATGAGTTTTGGACCGAACATTACTCGGCTCCTTAAACTTATCATCCACAGCCTGAGCAACTGCTACGGTTATCATCGCTTGTAACTCAGCACCAGTGATATTGATCCTGGTATTGTTGTTGTCTTCCACGGGATGACTGTTTGCTTCGTCAGAGCCAGCCATAATTCATGTACTATATCAAACAATAATGATATATTTAAATAATGAATCATCGCATTGATGATTAGATGGTCATGGTATTATTAAACCATATAGACCATTTTAAATAAAAATCAATTTAATCATGATTTGCCTAGGTTACAACAGAACCATAATAAGCAATTAATAGGATATAATCCTTTATATTTATTAGACAGGGGATGTAAATCACAACTGTCAATGTCATGTAAGACATTTTCATATAGCACAAGGCTCGCCTCGAAGGACATTTAGATGGCACAAAAGGCCTTGTCACAAGGATGATTATAATCATTGATCTCTTGGATTCAGTGATCTCTTTAAGGGTCGAACAAAGTTCATCGCCTTTTTGACAAGAAGTCTATAAAATAAAACTTTCATTGTCATTATTACACCTTTGCTTATAAGCATTCATCTCAAATGGATGTTTTGGTGTATACATCTTATTGATGTTTATTAGCCATGATTCATATTGATCATATAGGCTATATGTGAGTGACTTGGAAGGATTCAAGTACATTTTGAAGCTTGTGTGGTTTCTCGTACCGCACAGCCAGGAATGTTAACATATTTTCAGATGTTAACAGGGATTTATTGTCTTAAAAAGGTTGTACTATCATAGCCATTTAATATTTTGGCTAGGTTATACCTCTAAGAATTTCGTTGGCAGATCAATTAAAATTGAAAAATATAGCATGATGATGTAATAAAATACATATTTAACAATAAAAAATAAACTTCATTAAATCATAAAACTAGTACAAAGATGCCCTAAACGGGGCTTGAAACAACACACTGCCCACGCAGGGGCTACAGAAATAGAAAAATAAGTCCACGTAGGGACTTGGTACTGAAAATAAAGAAAATGTCCTCGCAGGGACTTGATTAAAAGACAATACAAGATAAAATAAACAATTCCCTATTTCTTTTTTCCTTTGATGAGATTCGCAAGGCCCTTAAGAAAGCCATTATGCTTCTTTTTGGTTTCATCAGCTTCATGCTCAACCCTGTCTAACCTCTGCAGTATTTATTGGGTTTGCTCCTGTTGAGGAGGAGGAGGTTGCTGGTAAGGTGGGTATTGATACCCCTGCACCGGATATCCAGTTGGATAAACTGGTGGGTAAGAAGAAGGATAGAGTGCATTATACTGTGCAACAGTAAGATATGGATCATGGGTTCCATAATCAGATGGATAACCATATGGGTTATACCCAGATGAACCTGGGTATGTTGGTATGGGGTTGTCGAAACCCACTGGCGGTGGCGGTGGTGCATAAGAAACTGGCGGAGGATTGTCCTCTGGCACCACATGCGAGGGTCCACCCATTTGGGGGTCCTCGGGAATAGGAGGGTAAGAGCTTGAACCTTGAGGAGAACTGAACCGAGGTCCTCCTCGCATGGATATTCGTGCATTCCTCCTTCGCCTAGGCAGCTCGGGAGGTGGTTGAGGTGGCTGTTGAGGTGGTTCCTCAATAGGAAGAGGTGGTGGAGAGACTGCTTGAAGATGCGGCTCATCCAAAGGAGGTTGAGCCGGAGAGTTATGATATGAAGGGGTGAATTCCCATTCATACTTTGACCACCATTCTTTAAATGGATCGGGCCCTTGGTACGGCGATCCTAGATATGGAGAACCGCTCGAAATACTGATAGGGTGGTCCGGTGTTCCGGTTTGCATTTCTGGGTCCGGGTCATCATCCATTTCCATCTCCTGGGAGAAGTGATCCTCGGGTCCCAAGGGATTAAAGCCCAAAAAGTCGTTGACATAATCGTGAGGGTTGAACTGAGCTGGGGAATAAGTGGAATCAGAATGATGATGGAAAGAATGGGAGTGTAAAGAATGGTGAGATTGGTTAGAATGGTGTGATTGATGGGAATGATGTGAATGTTGGGGCTCGTTCTGAATAGGTAGCCCAAAATATGGAGGATCAGAAGGTGAAGAACCCAGCAAAACAGAATGTCTTGCTGGTTCAAAAGAATGTCTCCAGTGATTCTGAGAATCGGAGCTGGAGAAGGATGCTGACGGAGTGCGCCTATGGGAGGGTCCGGCGTTGCTTGACGGTCCACCTCGCATCGGACCTTTCCCTTTTCCTTCACGTCCTCTAACTCTCGGAGGCATTTTGATTAATCCTATCAAAACAATAAAATAACATATAAACGACAAAAAGGAAAGTTAAGAATAAATCCTAGGCCATATGCCTAGACTCGGAAGTCTAAGGAATGTGCTTATTGTGTCACTGAGATTAAACACAAAAGGCTAGTGTTTAATTCACTCAATGTTGGCTCTGATACCAACCTGTCACACCCTGATATTTCCACATATTACCAGTGGGCCCGGCGGGGAGTATCGTGACGTAGTTGATATCATCATAGTCAATACACACAATATGATAGCATAGCGGAAGGCTTGGTGAATAAACTGTTACAAACCATAATGTCTGTGTGTCCAAATGAAAAATATATAGAATCGGTTGTAATAAGATCCACAGGCGGATCATAAAAGTACAAAGAAACAAAATAACAGACTTCAGGTATCTTAGAGATTTGCAAGATCCTCTTATACGACACCTAATAGCTCCATCCTATTTACGAGAGGTACCTGTCAATCAGTCTTTAGAAAATACGTCAGTTTACACTGGTAAATACAATTAACTGACTCTTTTGAAAACATTTATGAAAATTGATTTAAGTGCACATGACACAAATCATTTATAACTTGGGACAATTATTTAAATATAATCTTGTATACAGCTTTACATGTTTGTCTTACAATTGGGGCCGGTTGTAAGCCGGTCATGATTAACCGACTCACCCCTTATTGAACCCATAAAGGAGTTATCCCCAACATGTGGGTTTATATTTTAGCATTTGCATCTGTCAGGTGTATGCCTACACCCCGTGCATAGGTCGTGGCCATTTTCAAATGAAATGAGCCAAGGATATCCAGGACACGGTCGAATTAACCCCCAATGTTTATGTTATCAAACAAGACAGATTAAAATGGGTTATGTAAATTTATCAATCACAATCCGATTAAATGATTTCATACCCGACCAAGTGTATTATTATAATACCATATCCCAAGCCCGTATAAGGGAAAATAAGTTAAAAGTATTTACCTGAGCTTATTGTGAAAGGTAACTCAGCCGTATAATCCTAAAGCTTTATGATGATACCTTCTACTGGATGCTACTTAATCTATATAGAAGGTTTAATAACCTATTAGGATGCTAACGGGTCTTCAGTTAAGTCAAAGACTTAGACCTGCTAGCTAGGAAGAAACTTTACGGTTCTAAACGCTAGATTAAGCAGAGACCGGAATAGAATATGGTTTAGACCCGACAAGCTTGGATACTTGTATAATGTGGGTAAACTAATCACATTCTGGAATTTGAGGATTTAATGATAAGGTTAAACCCGTTTCGGCTATTTTACGTAAACTAGTCACATAAACCGATCCGAACGCGTAAATGCGTAACGGGTAACCAAATGAATTATATACAGGTCTCAAATGTTATTATGCTTAAAATATGTTAATACATCAGTAGGATGTTAACATATATGCCCAAAAAGTAATTAAAACCAATTTAAGTACCGTAAGGGCATTTTGGTCATTTTAATAATTATAAAAGAGATTTTATAACAAACTGAAGTTCTGGTCCTTTGTAATCAGTAAAAATATTTATTTTATCTCGTTACATCAGTAAGATATTACATATATGTGAGGTTTACCATTTATGGCCAAACTCTGCCCCGAAAGGGCATTTTGGTCATTTCACATAGGCTTTTAAGAACATTTTTGGACATCTGAGTTCATGACTTATACCTACTATAATTATATTTGAATTTGTATAAAAATTCAGTAGGTAACAAGTCTTAGGTGTTAAATATGGTTTTAAACCATACTATGCACCTAATTAGTGTAAAACTCGCTAATTGACGATAATCAAGATGTTTATGTAAATATGAGATTTTTGATCAGTTTTAAATGCTAAAAATAATTTATTTAATGTATGAAATCAGTAGGAAAAGGTTTTGCTTTCAAATCATTTATTAATCTCATTTTATGCCTAAAAAGTGTATTATCGTCATTAACCGAATTACACAAGAACTCTATGTTTTAAACAGATTATAATCTGACCAAAAATCTTAAAATTCCTTAAAAATAATATCTTAATAGTAGGTAATGAGATTTGGTTCAAAATCCAAGTTTAAAGACGCATTATGCAAGATATCGCAAATTAATTAATAAAAAGCTTCTAATTACGATATCGAGCATAACTCTTATTTGAGACCAAGAACTGATGTCAAATTTTCGGGACAAGTTTTTATATCAGTAGCAAAGGTTTTTGTCCACTCACATTTCTAAAAATCTCATTTCTTTGTCAAAAGGGCATTTACGGCATTTATAAGCATATTAACATACGAGTGCATATAATTCAAACTACTAAGGACCAAGCAATATAACTCCAGAGGGTTTACGAATGGAAGCTTAAAACATGGGAGAATTAAGCTTGAATGGGTCAGAACTGAAAGTCAAAGCAAAAGTCAAGCTTTTGCGACTTTCGGTTATAAACTGACCTTAGACTGATAATTGTCGGGTTAGGCCTGATTAAACATGTTCTAATATTAATTACCAAGTCATTAGAATGTTAAAATATAATTTAGAACCTCTGTTTTATTAATTTATAACATTTTTAAACTTTCTGTCCAGTTTGACTTTTTGTCAAACTAGTTTGACCCGACAATTAACTAGTCAAACGAAACAATTAGGAGTTGCCCTTTTAAGGGTTAATCACCTACCTTAATATGGTTCCATAACCACTTTCGTTTCGGTCAGTGGCTGGACCATTTGCGATTAAACCGAAAGTCAAAGCTAAATTACGATATGTTTGACTTTTCAGTTTTTAAACTAATTAAAAGGATTAAGCAGGGATTAAGACTCTTACTAATGGTCCTTGCTATCTTTTCTACACTTGTAATTCTTCTCCTAAAGGTTGCAAGTTCCAGAGATTAGTGTTTTGAAAGTTGTTGCAATGAAGTGTACATAAGAACATAACTAGTGCTCCTTATATATGAAAATCCAAGCTCATGGATCAATTACAGCTGTTAAGGAAGTCCCTAGGATCACCCCAGGTGTCCTAGTGGTTTATCAAGACCGACAAACAGCCCATAGAATCAATACAAATGAGTTTAAGTCAGTTAGAGCTGGAAAACCTGCACCTGTCCTCAAGTTTCTGCACTGGGGACTTCTACGCTGCCCGCGTAAGGAGTCTTCAAGGGCTACGCGGCCCGCCTGCAACCGGGGTTCAGGTTAAATAAGTTTCCAACATGGCAGAATCAGTCCCTGGCCAATTTAAACCATATATAACTTGATTTTTTGACATGTAAGGCCCTTGTAGTTAGTTTGTAAAGGCTCATGGATGTATAACCAAACTTCGTTAGGCTCGGTTTCGTTAAATATCACTATAAATGCAAGTTTCATCAAGTTGACACTTTTCACCCAAAGTCTTGAAAACTTACTTAACGATCTCGAAACCACGTGAAATTTATACCACTTATTCTTGAGAGTATATTTGAATATTTTGAAGCCTCGGGTTCGTAAAAAGGTCACTCAGAGGTCAGAATTAACATGTTGACACGTTTAACCCTTGTAGTTTTATAATCTTCCGATTATTTTCACAAACGGCTTCTTATATCCAAATAATCACTCGATAAGAATATATTCTTCACGTATGGTCATTCAGAGGCTCAAGTTTGGCATGTTGACACTTTTAGTCCCTTCGGACACATAGTTTCACCGTTTGACAACTTTAGTCCTTCAAACTCAATCTTTCACATATTTAGAGTTTAGGACACGTGTCTTTACATAATTGGACAAGTTTTTTCGTGGTGTTACAATACTCCCGCATCAAGATTCCCTAGATTCAGTCTTAAAGGTGAATATGCCTAAATGATATATGTCTATGGGTTAGTGCGAAGCTGTGGCACCCGCGGAAAATCCACAGTCATCCTGATTTAACATCTCGCCGTTTTGGATTAATTGTCAAATTTCGGGATGAAATTTCTTTCAAGTTGGGGATGATGTGACAATCCGATATTTCAAGGTCTTTTCCATGCACTCGATGACTTCACAAACCTGTCTTTACAATTCGATGCACGTGGTGTTATGTGTAGTTTGTTGAACGACTAATGTTTTATGATTGGTTGTTAAATGTTTATATGTAATGTTGGGTTGCTTCTATGTATGAGTATGTTTGGTTATTAAAGTGTTGTGTTAAACAAGTTTCTTTGTCACAAGTCCATCCCGAAGAAAGTTAGGAGTTTCGCCACATGTGACCTCGACGAAAGTTGGATCTTTCGTCGAGACTAGTGTTTCGCCGTAGCAGGCCTCGGCCCAGAGAGTTTTCAGCCCAAATTCTTTTATATTAGAAACTCCTGTGATGAGTTACGTAAGAACACTTAGAACCCTAGAGTCTGGGCGACGGCAGAAGGAATCACGAGGCATTCCTTTTCATCTGATCTCATATAAGCTTTTTGGTATCACGATTAGTGTATAACCCTATTGTTTGATGTAATCTTGTTGTGGTGATTCTGTGTGTATGGTTAGGGTTTTCATAAACATTGTGAATCTAGAACTGTTATGCTAAGAATTCGATGTTTTAGATGTGTTATTGTTCATATGATGATTGATGATCTAATACGTTGATAACCATGAAACAGATAAGCAGATGTGTTTATGAATGAAATATTATTAACCGGATTGGAACCATATAATCAAGGCTTATGTAATCAATGGTGTTGTATTGCGATGTTAAGATTTGTAGGATTATTAGTTGTTGATTGAACAGTAGTTAAGGTTGGGGAACTTGTAAAGAAACCCACGTTTGATCTGTAAATCTCGTTGAAACATGTTAGCAGTTACCCTGTGATTTGGACGAATCTCTATGGTGTTTCGCCACCAAGATTGTCGACGAAACACAAATGATTCGCCACTAGGGTTGTCGACGAAACATAGGAGATTCGTCACTTATGGCTTCGACGAAAGGTAGGAGTTTCGTCATAAGCAATCTTGACGAAACATAAGTGTTTCGTCAATAGGGTGTTTTGTCGTGCCTGAACTGTGAACAGATGGATGGACTGTGAAACGTTGTTACTGTAACATTATATGCTTATGATTGTGGAATATTATCCTAGGACTCACATGTGATATGAGAATGAGAAACGTTGTTAGTGTGATGTTATATGCTTGTGATTGTTGAATATTATCTTAAGACTCACATGAGATGTGGGCAGGAGTAGAACTGAGTAATTGTCGTATGATAAATGGTGACCTTGTGATAGATGTAAACTGTGTACAAATACGTGAAGTACTGTGTGTAAAAGTGTGATTGATTGATTGTGAAACTGATATTGTTTGGTAACCACGGTAGGGTTTAGGTTGACCAACTTGGATGGGTAATTTAACATACCGAGCAAACCAAGGTGAGTTCATTTCTCTTGAGCATGCGTCCCGGTGGTTTGGACAGTCTTTGGGTATCCCTGAGAGGGACTGGTTTTGGGTAAATCATGGGTATTCCTAAGAGGAATATGTCTTTTGGGTGAATCTAGAATGTTGGATAATATACTCATCCTATCACCATTAAAGTCCCTCCATGTTGTTTAGTTACCTGAGAGGTAACAAGGTATTAGTTGGTAGCGCTACTTAAGTTTGGCACCCTCACCCCGTACCTGAGAGGACGGGTGTGAACTAATGACCTAGTCATGACCAATGCTTTGATAGGAGCATTAGGGAAAGGGCAAAATAATCAAGAGCCGTCTTGTATTCGGGATATTATCAACATTAACTTCAATGGACTAACTAAACACTTGGTAATCAACGTTTTCGTAAAACTATGAACTCACCAGCGTTGTCTGATACACTTGTTGCATGCTCGCAGGTCGTTAGGTACTTTGGATGGGAACTTGTTATCTGGATGGCTGGAGTGGTCATGGGTCATAGTGCTTGGCTACGCGTGTCTTGTTTACTGTATTCATACACATGGGTTTTGAAACATTTAAACAATAAATTATCATTTGCTTCCGCTGTCACTATTTAACTTGGATTATATTCTATGAACGTTTTTATTTAATGAATGGAATTTTGTTAAACATACTATGGTTGGTTCAATGTGATTGGTGGCTAGATCCTGGTACGTCACACGCCTAGCAGGGGTCACCGCATGTGGTATTTTGGGGGTGTGACAGTTTGGTATAAGAGCCACTGGTTATAGTGAACTAGGTTTTTAAAACATTTTTTTTAAAACCAGACTATAACCGAACAACTTTGAAAATCGACCATGGCACTCAGCTCCAGATGGAAAGGTTCGTCTTCTGTTTGCTCTATGCATTACTTGTTTAATAGTCTCACACTCACAGCTTGCATGAAACGATATACTAGATACTATGGTGATCTGATAGTGTGACACTACTCTTCGACTTTTGTGATTCGTAATTCTGTAATACCTCTCGTTTTGCTATTTGAATGTGGGGGAAACTTTTAGCGCAATTTAAGAGGCACTGAGATAAGCATGCAAATTGCCTTGTTATTATGGGTGCACACATAATAATAATGTGAGGTGCATGTAAGTCCCAATGAGGCTTAACGAGTGTGAGAAGGGTTCTGCCCTACTGTTGGTGTAAACTTGGTAGTTTGTAGATGTCAACATGAGACTTGACTCTTACCTTATCTCGACTCTTAAATTTGTTCCCTCTCCTTATATGGAATCATGAGTGGACGAGGTCATGGACGTGGTCACATCGCAATGACCCAGGCTGAGCTGACAAACTTAATCAACACACGAGTGGCTGAGGCTTTGGCAACCTACCAAGCTGGTACGATATGTGCCAAATCTTCTTTATTCTTGTGTCGCGTACACAACTCTTACCCTTGTGTTGTGTTTCCTTTCGTCCATTAGGTCTGCCAGCGAATCAGAATCAAAACAATCCACCTGCTTGCACGTTTAAGACATTTATGGATTGTAAGCCACAGACCTTGAGTGGGACTGAAGGGGCTGTGGGGCTGCTTCGATGGTTCAAGAAAGCTGAGTCAGTGTTCGCTATGTGTAATTGTCCCATGGGGGACTGTGTGAAGTATGCTACAGGCACTTTGGAGGATGGTGCCTTAACTTGGTGGAATGCCCAGGTGCAGATGCTGGGCATAGAAATGGCTAATGCAACGACTTGGGATGATTTTAAGGAGTTGATGCAGGAAGAGTACTGTCCTCGTGACGAGATTTAGAAGCCCGAGAACGAGTTCTATGATTTGAAGATGGAAGGATCCGAGATCGAGGCATACACGAAACGATCTCATGAACTAGCAATTTTGTGCCCTAACCTGTCTCGACCTCCACATCGACGAATTGAGTTGTATCTCAAGGGCCTAGCACCAGCTGTAAAGGGGTATGTCACTATTGCAAACCATAACAATCTGCCCCAGATCATCCGTTTGGCACATAAGATTACTGATCAAGAGGTCGAGCGTGGCTCATTGCCGCCTCGTAAATATGCTACTACCACTGTTGCTACAGCTATCGCATCTGCTAGTGATAACAAGCGTAAATGGAATGATGCTGACAAAGCAACCAGTGCCAATCAATCTCAGAAAAGGCCTGACAACAGTACCAACCGCAGTTTTAGCCAGTCGTCTTCTGTGAATCAGAATCAGAGCAACAATTCAAATCAAGGTTCTTACGCGGGAAAGCTACCAAAGTGTAATACGTGTATGTTCCACCATCGCGGGCCGTGCACCCGGGTATGTCACAGGTGCAACAAAGTGGGTCATATGGCTAAAGATTGTAGGGTCTGGCTTCCAAAACAGCCTCAGCAGCCGCAACAACAGGAAAGACAGCAGCCTCAACAGAATCAGGGAAATCGAAAGGGGTACTTTCAGTGTGGTGATGAGGGTCATTTTAACCGGGATTGCCCTCAGCTTAATCAGAATGCTGGTAACAACAACAATACTGGGAATAACAACAATGGTAACAATGGTGGGGACGAGGCACGTGGGAGAGTATTCACTATTGGCACTGGGGAAGCTCGCAATGATGGCAATGTTGTGACCGGTACGTTTTCTGTGAACAATCTTTTTGCTTCTGTTTTATTCGACTCTGGTGCCGATTGGAGTTATGTGTCTTTGGGGTTCAGTCGTCAGTTAGGGTTGACTCCCACACCTCTCGTAAATAAGCATGTAGTAGAACTAGCAGATGGTAAATCGATTGAGGGTTCTAATGTTCTGTTTGGCTGTAAACTTGATCTCATGGGTCAAATGTTTGACATTGACCTACTCCCCGTTACTCTTGGAAGTTTTGATGTGGTCATTGGCATGGACTGGTTGTCCAAGCATCAAGCGGAAATTCTCTGTAAGGAGAAAATCGTGCGTATCCCTCTTCCCAGTGGGGAATCTTTGTCAGTTTAGGGCCATCGTAGTGGTGCCATGGTTGGCATCATCTCAGTTATGAAAGCCCAGAAGTGCCTACGAAAGGGCAACCCTGCTATTCTAGCTCTTGTTACCGATTCGCAACCTGAAGAAAGGAAGATCGAGGACCTTCCAGTTGTTCGTGAGTTCTCTGGCGTGTTTCCTGAAGAATTACCTGGTTTACCTCCACATCGTCAGGTGGAATTTCAAATTGACCTTATGCTGGGAGCAGCTCCGATTGCCCGAGCTCCTTATCGTCTTGCACCAGGAGAGTTGCAAGAGCTATCAAACCAACTTTAAGAACTGTTGGATAGAGGTTTTATCCGACCTAGTTCTTCGCCTTGGGGAGCCCCAGTTTTGTTTGTGAAGAAGAAAGACGGGTCTTTTCGTATGTGCATAGATTATAGAGAACTCAACAAGGTGACAGT
Source organism: Helianthus tuberosus (assembly GCA_030545235.1). Classification (NCBI taxonomy): domain Eukaryota; kingdom Viridiplantae; phylum Streptophyta; class Magnoliopsida; order Asterales; family Asteraceae; genus Helianthus; species Helianthus tuberosus. The sequence goes on along the minus strand of CM060434.1, from coordinate 67,367,479 downwards.
CAAGAACCGCTATCCGTTACCGCGTATCGATGACTTGTTTGACCAATTGCAAGGGTCAAGTTACTACTCGAAGATTGATTTAAGATCGGGCTACCATCAGATGAGAGTCCGAGAGGAGGATGTCCCTAAAACAACTTTTAGAACACGGTACGGCCATTACGAGTTTTTTGGTTATGCCATTCGAATTGACAAACGCGCCAGCAGTCCTAATTGACCTCATGAATCGAGTGTGCAAGCCGTATCTTAACGACTTCATTATTGTGTTTATTGATGACATCTTGATCTACTCAAAGAGCAAGGAGGATCACGAGCGGCACTTACGTCTTATTTTGGAGCTCCTGAGGAAGGAGCAACTCTACTCGAAGTTTTCTAAGTGTGACTTTTGGATTCGAGAGGTACACTTCCTTGGCCATATTGTTAATGAATCAGGGATACACGTGGACCCTGCTAAGGTGGATGCTGTCAGAAATTGGGCGGCACCGAAGAACCCTTCGGAGGTGCGACAATTTCTTGGTCTCGCTGGGTATTATCTGAGATTTATCAAAGATTTCTCGAAGATAGCTCAACCTCTTACCTCGTTAACGCAGAAGGGCGTGGTATATTCTTGGGGAACAAAGCAGGAGGATGCTTTCCAATTTTTGAAACAGAAACTCAGCAGTGCACCGATCTTGTCTTTACCAGAAGGTACCGAGGATTTTGTGGTTTACTATGATGCTTCTATTCAGGGTCTGGGTTACGTTCTGATGCAACGCAACAATGTGATAGCTTATGCTTCTCGACAACTGAAGGTTCATGAGAAGAATTACACGACCCACGACTTGGAGTTGGGGGCCGTGGTTTTCGCATTGAAGATCTGGAGGCACTATCTGTACGGTACCAATTGCACCATCTACACCGATCACAGAAGCCTTCAACATATCTTTGACTAGAAGGACTTGAATATGCGACAGCGTCGCTGGGTGGAACTATTGAACGACTACGATTGTGCCATCAAATATCACCCAGGTAAAGCTAACGTTGTAGCTGATGCCCTCAGCAGAAAGGAGGCGAAACCTAAGCGTGTGCGAGCCTTGCAGTTCACTGTTCACTCAAATCTTCCTGACCAGATCCGTTCGGCTCAGACAGAAGCGTTGAAGGAAGAAAACTATGAAGCTGAATACTTGCGGGGCATGGAAAAACGACTTATACAGAGGTCTGATGGTATTCTCTACAGCATGGAACGGATATGGATTCCGTTGTTTGGTAACCTTAGAGATCTTGTGATGGACGAAGCGCACAAGTCTCGATAGTCTGTTCACCCAGGTTCGGATAAGATGTATCAGGACCTCAAGGTTTTGTATTGGTGGCCGAAGATGAAGGCTGACATCGCGACGTACGTGAGTAAGTGTTTGACTTGTGCGAAGGTTAAGGTAGAGTACCAGAAACCGTCTGGGTTGCTTCAACAACCAGAAATACCCATGTGGAAATGGGAACAGATTGCTATGGATTTCGGGTCACTGGATTGCCAAGAACTCAAAACGGAAATGATACCATCTGGGTGATCGTTGACCGCCTCACGAAATATGCGCACTTCCTTGCGATCAAGGAAACGGATAAGTTTTCTCAACTCGCTGCTGTTTATCTGAAAGAAGTGGTTTCTAGGCACGGGGTGCCAACCTCTATTATCTCTGACCGTGATCCGCGTTTCATCACTGATTTGTGGTAATCTATGCATAAATCATTCGGCTCACGTCTCGACATGAGCACTGCTTATCACCCACAGACGGATGGTCAAAGCAAACGAACCATCCAAACGCTTGAAGACATGCTGAGAGCATGTGTCATTGATTTTGGTAAGGGCTGGGAGAAATATTTGCCGTTGATCGAGTTCTCCTACAACAACAGTTACCACACTAGCATCCAGGCAGCCCCGTTTGAAGCATTGTACGGACGAAAGTGTCGTTCACCTCTCTGTTGGGCTGAAGTGGGTGACAGCCAAGTCACAGGCCCTGAACTTGTGTTGGAAACTTCAGAAAAGATTGTCCAGATCAGGAACCGTCTGGCAGCAGCGCGCGACCGACAGAAAAGCTACGCTGACAAGCGTAGGAAACCTTTGGAATTTGCAGTTGGTGACCATGTTATGTTGAAGGTCTCACCCTGGAAGGGTGTGGTGCGTTTTGGAAAACGCGGCAAACTTAATCCACGCTATGTTGGGCCATTCAAAGTTTTAGAGCCTATTGGTAAAGTGGCGTACAAACTCGAGTTACCTGCTGAGTTGGGTAACATGCATGATGTGTTCCATGTTTCACAACTGAAGAAGTGTTTGTCAGACAAAACACTTGTGGTACCGTTTCAAGAGCTGAAAATCGACGACAAATTGCAGTTTGTCGAAGAACCAATAGAAATTATGGACCGGGAGGTTAAGGTCCGTAAGTATAGCCGAATTCCGATCGTGAGGGTTCGTTGGAACTCAAGACGCGGACCGGAGTTTACATGGGAGTGCGAGGATCAGATGAAGCTCAAGTACCCACATTTATTCCCAGATAACAAGTCTAAGTCTGGCAAATCTAAGTCCGGCACAACTAGTGAATTTCGGGACGAAATTCCCATTCAAGTTGGGGATGATGTGGCACCCGCAGAAAATCCACAGTCATCCTGATTTAACATCTCGCCGTTTTGGATTAATTGTCAAATTTCAGGACGAAATTTCTTTCAAGTTGGGTATGATGTGACAATCCGAGATTTCAAGGTCTTTTCCATGCACTCGATTACTTCACAAACCTGTCTTTACAATTCGATGCACGTGGTGTTATGTGTAGTTTGTTGAACGACTAATGTTTTATGATTGGTTGTTAAATGTTTATATGTAATGTTGGGTTGCTTCTATGTATGAGTATGTTTGGTTATTAAAGTGTTGTGTTAAACAAGTTTCTTTGTCACAAGTCCATCCCGACGAAGTTAGGAGTTTCGCCACATATGACCTCGACGAAAGTTGGATCTTTCATCGAGAATAGTGTTTCGCTGTAGCAGGCCTCGGCCCAGAGAGGTTTCGGCCCAACTTCTTTTATATTATAAACTCCTGTGATCAGTTACGTAAGAACACTTAGAACCCTAGAGTCTGGGCGACGACAGAAGGAACCACGAGGCATTCCTTTTCATCTGATCTCATATAAGCTTTTCGGTATCACGGCTAGTGTATAACCCTATTGTTTGATGTAATCTTGTTGTGGTGATTCTGTGTATATGGTTAGGGTTTTCATAAACATTGTGAATCTAGAACTGTTATGCTAAGAATTCGATGTTTTGGATGTGTTATTGTTCATATGATGATTGATGATCTAATACGTTGATAACCATGAAACAGATAAGCAGATGTGTTTATGAATGAAATATTATTAACCGGATTGGAACCATATAATCAAGGCTTGTGTAATCAATGGTGTTGTATTGCTATGTTAAGATTTGTAGGATTATTAGTTGTTGATTGAACAGTAGTTAGGGTTGGGGATCTTGTAAAGAAACCCACGTTTGATCTGTAAATCTTGTTGAAACATGTTAACTGTTACCCTATGATTTGGACGAATCTCTATGGTGTTTCGCCACCAAGATTGTCGACGAAACACAAATGATTCGCCACTAGGGTTGTCGACTAAACATAGGAGATTCGTCACTTATGGCTTCGATGAAAGGTAGGAGTTTCGTCATAAGCAATCTTGACGAAACATAAGTGTTTCGTCAATAGGGTGTGTTTTCGTGCCTGAACTGTGAACAGATGGATGGACCGTGAAACGTTGTTACTGTAACATTATATGCTTGTGATTGTGGAATATTATCCTAGGACTCACATGAGATGTGAGAATGAGAAACGTTGTTACTGTGATGTTATATGCTTGTGATTGTTGAATATTATCTTAAGACTCACATGAGATGTGGGCAGGAGTAGAACTGAGTAATTGTCGTATGATAAATGGTGACCTTGTGATAGATGTAAACTATGTACAAATACGTGAATTACTGTGTGCAAAAGTGTGATTGATTGATTGTGAAACTGATATTGTTTGGTAACCACGGTAGGGTTTAGGTTGACCAACTTGGACGGGTAATTTAACATACCGAGCAAACCAAGGTGAGTTCATTTCTCTTGAGCATGCGTCCCGGTGGTTGGGACAGTCTTTGGGTATCCCTGAGAGGGACTGGTTTTGGGTAAATCATGGGTATTCCTGAGAGGAATATGTCTTTTGGGTGAATCTAGAATGTTGGATAATATACTCATCCTATCACCATTAAAGTCCCTCCGTGTTGTTTAGTTACCTAAGAGGTAACAAGGTATTAGTTGGTAGCGCTACTTAGGTTTGGCACCCTCACCCCTTACCTGAGAGGACGGGTGTGAACTAATGACCTAGTCATGACCAATGCTTTAATAGGAGCATTGGGGAAAGGGCAAAATAATCAGGAGCCGTCTTGTATTCTGGATATTATCAACATTAACTTCAATAGACTAACTAAACACTTGGTAATCAACGTTTTCGTAAAACTATGAACTCACCAGCATTGTCTAATATACTTGTTGCATGCTCGCAGGTCGTTAGGTACTTTAGATGGGAACTTGTTATCTGGTTGGCTGGAGTGGTCATGGGTCGTAGTGCTTGGCTACGCGTGTCTTGTTTACTGTATTCATACACATTGGGTTTTGAAACATTTAAACAATGAATTATCATTTGCTTCCGCTGTCACTATTTAACTTGGATTATATTCAATGAACGTTTTTATTTAATGAATGGAATTTTGTTAAACATACTATGGTTGGTTGAATGTGATTGGTGGCTAGATCCTGGTACGTCACACGCCTAGCGGGGGTCACCGCATGTGGTATTTTGGGGGTGTGACAGAAGCCTAGAGAACTCAGGTTAGAACTTCCGTTCAGTCAAAGAGATGAAGGATCGACTTAAGGTGTGTTCCACTTAGGAATCTTCTTTACAACTGCACTTGATATATACCTTTCGATATTTTCTCAATTTTTATGCAGAGGGAAAGTTTTAAGCGCAAAAGCATTATACGAGGTCTAGGCCATTGCTGACGCAAAATCAGAAGACCAGGTATAATACCACAGATATCAATAAGTATAAAGACCTAATATCTCAGAATCAGGCAATCTCTCAAACAAAATTTCGGAGTACTAAATCCATATATCCGAGAGATGTTCCCCACGAGATAAGAAAGTTATTGATTTTAGATTTATATCTCGAAATCAATTTACTAAGTGTGTAAAAACTTACTGTCATATCATCAGTGAGACAGTTTACCACATTTTGACTTTCCATTTCTTTAGCATGCTGTGATTGTCTTACTGATGTACTATCATTTCCTCTTTTTACACAAAACTCTTTTTAATTTTTTCTTGTTTTTGGCTTTTTCAAATTCTTTTGTATTTTCAAAATTTTTACTCCCCTTAAAATCCAAAACATTTAACGAAAATTTGACAAACTGATGTAGATAGCTTCATCTCGCCATCCATTTCTGCTTCACATTCTCTATTTATCATAAAGCACCCCCATGATTTACAACACATTGATATTTTAACATTTTGAACCAATTTTTTCAACTTCTTTTATCATGTTTGTTCAGCCGTGAGGGTTTCGGCGTATTCCTTCAACACATTTTTTAAAAATTTTTGATTTTATCAATTTAAAAACAAACATTTATTTTATTTTTCTGTTTTATGTTTTTTATTTTTGTTTTATTTATTATTATTATTATTATTATTAACAAAACAAACTTCCTGTTTTCATCCACAGGAATCCTTCTCCTCTGCCAGGCTGCTCCTCTGCTCTTGTTGACTTTCTATTGGCTTTCAGAACACCTGCACATTCACTCAACTCAATTACTTGAATAAAGCAACCCAGGCCTGTTTGACCTTGGGTATTTTGACACAGTACGAATCATTTAATTTCGAAAAATCATTGTCATTTTTCATAAATACTTTTTCATTCTTATTTTCATCCTTGTTGATTGAATTGATTTTCCTTTTTTCATTCACAGAAGTATGTTTCTTTACCACCCAAATTTGTCCTTTTAAAACATTCATTTTATAAAATCTTGAATCATTTTGAATGTTCTGTTTTGACAAATCAATTTTTGGTTTCCAAATTTGTTTTGGCTTTGAAATATCAACTTTTTGTTTCCAAATCTGTTTTGACTCAAATTTGGGTGTCTTTGGTTTCCAAGTTTGTTTTGACTCAAACTTGGTTGACTTCTGTTTCACAGCCTCAGATTTCTTTTTTTCTTTTTCAACATCAACAGGCTTCAGATTTTAACATTTGCGACCAACATTTCCAATTCATTGACATTTAAAACATGTTTTCTTTGAAACATCTTTGGCATGTTGTTGTTTCTGTAAGTTTCGAAAATCCGGATCAAGCAACGATATCAAATGATCAACAAGGATGGGCAGAATCCAAGCTTGATGATCTTCAAGAAATCAAGAACAAGAAAGATGAAGATTTGTAGATTCAAATGCTTAAACTTGCATACAATAGAGATTGTCTAATACAAGTTTCTAAAACAAGAGAACCAACCCATGCTCCTCATTTCTATTTCCTATTTATAGGGAGGGTTTCCCCCAAAACCCTCGGCCCATTATCCCTAAGCCCACTCTAATACCCACCACCTTCTAGAAGCTTGATCCATTTAGCAACATTGCTACTAATCCATAAACCTATAGGGCCTAACAATCTCCCCTAGGTTTACTGGATTAGTTGCTGAATCCGTTTGGAGGACCACTAGGCAATAGAACCGGAGCAGCAAACAAATGATTCTTGATTACGATCTTGAACTTCTTTTCCAACTTAGCTTTCAACAGATATCAGCATACCCACATCACTATGTAGTTGTTCGATCACCTGATCTTTGCTTGATGTTTGAGCTTGCAAAGATGAGATCCGAGCTTCTTTCAGGGCAGCGTCTTGTTCCAACACAATCACTCTTCTTTGCAGCTTTGCCATAACGACATCCATATCATCATCACTATCACCTTCTTCAATAAATTTCATCTTGCTTGGCGGCGAAACACATGGCTGCTTCATTATGCTCAGAGAAATCGGCACCACTGGAACTTCCTACATTGAACTTGATGCCGCTTGAGCTTTCTGGTTGCGAGTGAGTTGTTTCAGGCAGATCGAGATCGAAATCGAAATTTAAATCAAAATCGAGATCTTGCGTGCTTGTTTCTTGAGTGGCAGTAGTGACTTGTGGATCGATGGGCATAGTAGGCTCTGGTTCCGAGCTTGGGCCACTAGAATGAAAATCAGGAGCTGTTTCGGTTCTTTGTTTCTTGTTGGATGCTTGTTCAGCATCATTTGTCGAATTATCTTCAATCTCAGGAATATATACGAAAGGAGGGTTTCTGACACTATCCTTCAAGGACTCAATCAGGGCTTGTAGATTTTCTGCATTCATTAACGTTGATTCTCAAAAGGGTTGCTCAGCCTTCTCAGAGACAATCATTTCCGCATCACTGTCGTCGTCAGATTCTTCTTCGTCTGAATCTAGAATTTCTGTTTCTATCTCAGCTTTCTTATCAGCAAGTGTTTGTTGCATGTCATGTTCTTCGGCAACTAAGGCATTCAAAGGCTTTGGTTTGAAAAGTATAAGAACCTGCAAACCTCGTAATTCGAATAAGTGGTTCGAGAAGACAACGAGAGAATCTGAAAGCTTAGGAAATGAGATTAGTCCGAAATGTGACTCGAAAGAGAAATGGTTGACAATTTATAGTGTTTCGGATTGGGCCTGAGATCAAACAACCAAGCTCCAACTCAGAACAATGGTCTGAATTACATTCGAGAGCAATGGGCCGGATCTGATTCGTTTTATCTGAAACAGTGGGCCCCAATCTGAAACAGTGGGCCAAGTTATAATTTTAATGTTTTGCTCTTTAAGACAGAAAACATCTTTCTCAAAATCAACGATCCAACCAACCAAGCAACCTTTTTTTTTCAATATAGACATAAGAACAATAATAATAACAAAATAAATCATAATAAAGTAATAGTAATGGAGGGGTAATATAGGGAGAAACTGCCATGGGATCAAATCGTTTTCGTACTGATTAAGGAACATTTTTCAGCTCATGCGTACTTAGCCTGGTCCATATGCTTGTCCTCTTAAATCTAACACTCAATCTTCAACTTTTAGCTTTGTGATATGCTTAAGGTAGAATTATACTATAACATCCGTGTGTCCCATTCCAAGGCATACCCCCGCGATCAAGGTAAGCACAACAGTCCATCATAGCAGGTGAGTATACTGAGATCATCCTTAAAACTTTCAACGCTAGACTTTCTGGTGAACAGGTCAGTACTTCCGTACAGCAGAGAGACCAGAGAAGTCTGACGAGGGCGAGGCAAATACCATTAACGGTACGGATTTGGCTTTCATAGCACACGAAATTCTCTTTTTGTGAGATTTTCTTCCGTTTTCATGTTTTGGCCCTTTAGCGGCTCTTTTTCAAGATATGCTGACTGTGCCCAGGTCTGCATATAATCTAGATGCAACAGAGGGACAGTCCTGATATCCCGAATGACTCAACAGCATAAAGTCTAGAAACCTCAGACGTTGGCTATCTATCAACGCAGGATATAAGACCATGAAATCATACGCCTTTGGTCTGTTACCTACAAGATGTCCAGTCCATTATGTTTATATCACTTTGCCTCTTTTTGCTTTTCGAGCGTTAGACCTATCAATGCATCGCAGTGGATCCTAGCCTGTTCAGCATTGAAACCTTACATGTGTTAATCAAGTTCTTTAACACGAAAATTTATTTCATTTCCCAACAACCTTTTCTCCCCCTCAAACAATGCGTATGTACATATATGTCTCTCCCCCCCTAAATTTGTGCATTATACTTCATGCGCAAATTTACTTATTTATTTTCACTAGTTTTTTTTTATCGCTCAGTCGTTGATACGCATCATTTTCAAAAGATCCACAAGCACATTGAATCACGAGATGCTGACAGGTTTTGTAAAAAGAATCCGCTGAATTATCATCAGTGTGGATCTGTTTGAATTTAACAATTCTCTGCCATGGCAATCTTGAATAAAGTACCCCTTGATCTCAATGTGCTTGGTTTTAGAGAAAAAGACAGGGTTTTGAAAACCTGGATAACGGCATCATTATCAAACATAAGAAGTATAGTTAAAATAAGTCAAACCATAATCCTTCAGCTAAATTTGTATCCAAATAACCTGGAGCGACAGGCAGATGCTGCAAAATGCTCTGCTTCCATGGTGGAGAGAGATAAAGTTTGCTGCTTCTTGCACTGTCAAGAGATAAGTCTGTTCCCCAAGGATTGGTACCCACCAGATGTAGATTATCTATCCCCGCCTGTCCCTCCAAAGTTGCTGTCTAAAAAAGCTAATAAATCAAAGTTCGGATCTCTGGGATGCCAGAGTTCGAGTTTAGGAGCTCCCCTCAGATATCTAAATATTCTTTTAACAATAATTAGATAAGAGAGTTAAAGATTAGCCTGACAAAGAGCACACTAACAAACTGCAGACATGATGTCTGATCGGCTTGCAGTCAAGTACATATGTGAATCGATCATAGATCGACACACTGTCTGATTAACATAGCTTCCTTCAGGGTCCTCAAACAATAACGGCCACTCTTGCAATTTTGGGAGTTTATTGTCCCTAGGTCTATCATGCTGAAACTCACAAGAACGTCGTGAATATATTTATTTTGGTGAAACAAGATTCCTTTACTGTTTTAACGAACTTGCAGACCCAAAAGCAAAACCTTTCTCACTTCTCCCAACGAGTGAATTACGAACTTCTTTCTCATCATCCAAAAGTACAAATGGCCTTTAGATGTGCTATTAATGTGTGTATCTTACCAAGATCCGGACCTTCAACTTGTTCAAAACCTTGAACTGCCAATCGTGCCTTGTTTCTCATTATCACGTCGGGGTCATCTTGTTTGATTCTGAATAGTCATGAGGTGATGCCCCCTGATTTGCTGTGGGATCGCACACCAGCAGCTAGAGATTGAGAAACTTCTAGATATTATACCAGATTGCTCCCCCTCATTTGATGCAGTAGCGATGTTGATCACTGGTGGATCTACAATGCAATCTGAGGGAATTGCTCCTAGAAACAGAGAAGTTCCTTAAGCATTTGAGGGTCCTGAGGAAACTTCAGTGATACGGACTGCACCATCAGGGATAGCTATCACAGGTTCAGAAACCAGTTTCTAAATTTGGTCAAAGAACGAAATAGCGAGTCACTGTAGGTGAAGAGAATCTTCATTCCTATGTCGTGCATCTGTGATGCGCTAAAACAGGCTGGCCTTCAGTTCCGGGAAACAATTAACATCTGAAAAGGGAAGAACTCCATAATTGACCGCGCTCTTCCTGGTGAAATTACTTTGGATTCTCCTTTGCAAAGTCGACACATCCTTCGTCGAATACTTTTATGTCATTCAACTGGGACATGTCTCCCGTCTTGTGCTTAGAACAACCACTCTCAATAAATTAAAGTCTAATGATAGCCCTCCATAGCTGTTTCTGCACAATCAGTGGAATCAGTTACACACTGGAACCCAGGCCATAGTGGACCTGAGTTGACCATCAGTATTTGTGTATGAGACTTCACGAAAGATCATTTGGCTCTTAACATCGCTTGTGGTTTTTGGTGATGAAGTGGATGATGATGGTTGCGAACACGGAGACTGGCATCCAACAGGAGTTTTAGGTTTCCTATTTATGGTGTTTGAAACACTTCCATTTGGTGGAAAAACTTTTGTTTTTCTTTGAAACCTGTTTATATTTGAAGATTTTTTATTTTTTTGTTTTGCTAGATTCCAGTCTCTGTCAGAAGGCCTTGCTTTGGGAGGTCTTTTTTTGATAAATTGAAAGTGCATAGCCTTCTGATGATACGTGTTCCTAGAGTGGTGAGGATGATGAACACAATTTCTTGCAATGTGTCCCGGAATTTTACAATTAAAACACGTTTGCCTTTTTAAGAAAAAGACATTAAGTTCTGCTTGTGTTATCCTCGAGAACTGAGCAAGTCTTTTCTTTTCATTTGGTGCTGATTGCTTTCGTGCATGTCTGATCTTCGATGGACCCTGCTCACGGTTGTCAGCATGAGAGTAAATATCCCACAGCTTTACCCTTCAGTTTTGGCTCAATTTGCCTGAGACTGGGGATTTCCTTTTGAACTTTCTTTTTCCGTTGCCTTCTATTTTTACGGTAGCGTTTCTTCTTTGAAGGAACAGGTTCAGAAGATTTTGCTTCATTAGAAACAAATTCTTCAAAGTCTGATTCCTTGGGATCACAAGTTGAATTTTCTATTGAATTTTCTTCCACAGATTCCTTTACCTCAGAAACTATGTTCTCAGGAGTTTTGACAGAAAAGATTTCCACAAATATCTCTTCTTCGGTTTCATCATTCGAATCCACTGACGAATTAATTTATATGGACCTCTTTTCTTCAATCTTCAAGATCCCATGAGTTTCTTCGGAAATGGATTCTACGGAAATCTTTTCCTCAGCTTCATCAACCTCTGAGTCCTTGACATCAGCTGATTCTGGTTTCTTATGCGAAGAGCAGCCTATGTTTGAAACAGTTTGGCTCTCTTCGGACGTTGCACTGCTTGATTCTGAGTATTTGCTACATTCAGAATTCTCAGAAGTATTACGCTCGTTGTCTGATGTACCATAATCTGTAACTTGACTATCAGGTTCATCAGATGATCCCTCTTCATGAGTTTCTGATGTATCATCTGATGTTTTAGGCAAATTAGAATAGTTTTCTGAACCATCAGAATGACTTTCTGAGTCACTTGAGACACAGGTCTCAAGTTTATCAGTCGAGACATCAGGTTTCCTTGTGAAAACATTTTCATCACGATCTAAAATCACAGCACCAGATTCATCAGTTCTAGTCAGAACACCATGAGCCTCAGCAAACGAAGACATAACATAATTCCAAACGTCAAGATCATGATTGACAACATTCGAATTATCAGCAACATCAGAATATGGTTCATCATCCACTGTGAACTGTTCTTCAACTGTTTCTGATTCTGCACATGAATTAGAACAATTAGAACAATTAGTTTTATCAACAGAATCAGAATCTAACAAATTTTCTTCGATCTCCTCTGCGGATCTTTCAACTGCTTCTGTTTCTTTAACAGGTTCTGTTTCTTTTCTCATTTTGGTTTCAGTTTCCTGCTCGGAGTCTCTAGCTGATTAATTTGAAAAATGTTCATTTTCAGTTTTAACAAAATTCATTGGTTTCTTGAAATCAGCAGTTTGACCATTCTTAAACTTCGATGGTTCGTATGGGACATAATCACTAGGTTTGCCATACATCATTTTATCATAATTTTCCATCTCCTGCTCAGTAATAGGCAGTCTGGAGTAATTATGATTATATGGTGGCGGAACCTGTGTGTATCCCAAACCCTTTCCCTTATTTTCTTTGTAAGAAAGTTGCACATTGCATAAATTACGAACAGTATCACTGGAAGTATCAAACCTTTTGATGTTTAACTCATTTTGTTTGTACTTTCCAGTGAGAAGATCCAGCTCAGCTCTCATAGAGTCGCATTCTAATGTTTTAACTGTGAGTCTGTGTTTATAATCGTGAACCCAACATTGCTGTTGATTCACGTCTCTGTGCAGTTTAGCTATATCCTTCTTGAGTGCGTCAATCTTTTCATAAAGAACTTTATTGTTCTCTTGAAGACTGATGTACTTTCCCATGATATTGTTGTAATCAGTGATCAATGCTGAGTTTTGTGATCTCAGAAAAGCAACTTTCTTTCAACAGTGCTCGGAACACAAAAGAGAATTCAGTGTTTCAGAGAGTGATTTCGGTTCTTCAGTCTGGGCCACTTTATCGGGATGAGAGCCTGTTGAGTGTGGGGTCTTCTCATAAGTTGATGTAGCAGTCACAGTCAAAGATGAGGGAATCTGAGCAGTGTTGAGATCGGTAACAAGTGACGATGTGTTTTGCGAGATTCTGACTCCTCTGCTTGTCCTCCTGGACGTATTCATTGACTAAGGAGATTACATCTCTCATTTTCGTTGTGCAATGATTGCATTTTCCCATAATAATAGCAACACGATATTCCCATGTCTTGCTTCGAGGCAATCCGTACAAAAACGCTCTGTTAACCCTACCAAGTGTCACATACAATCCGCTCTTCTCGATTTCAGAAAGCAGCAGTGTAAACCTTCTGATTACGTCTTCTACGCTTTCACCCTCAATGAAACCGAAACTATTGAGTTGTTCCGAGAGCAACTGACGTTGAGAATCAATACTTGAGGAATTCATTGTTGAACCAAGTTATCGTAGAACCAGGTTATGTAAATCACGAGCCAAGGCAAGAAACCATGCACATACTAATTCGAGCACGTCGCAGACGAACGAACCGGTTTCCTTTACTGCACCTTAAAAACTTGTCAGACTTTATCAAAACGAACAAACACCCCCCTTTTTTTTAATTTTATAACCCTTTTTTTATTTTTTAAAGTTTTTTTAAAAAACTTTTAATATTTTTTAATTTTAAAAGTAATATATATTTTTTAATTAATTATATTAAAAGAAAAACTAATTAATATTATAAATATATTATATTAATAATTATGTAATGATTGTCTAATAATTACCTAATAATTAATATTTTATAATTAATTCAAAAATTAAAACGATAAAACCACTGTCATTTTCTACGCTTAAACTATCCGTCCAAAACCCTAATCTGAAAACACAGCCTCCGCCAAGGTGATGATGATGATGATGATGATGAAAGAGATGACCGGAGATGTAGGGACGACGATGAGGATGTAACGACGGTGAATAGTGCAGTCGCCGGAGCTGAAGAGGTGTCGTCGGAGAGGAGTTGTAGGTTAACAGAGGTGGTGGAGGGGTTGGACGACGAAGGTGTTGATCGGTGACGGAGAAGACGACCGTGATTTGAGATGATGACGATGATAAATGGTGAAGGTCGCCGGATATGGTGGTGATCGTCGGATAGTTGAAAATGGAGGTTGAGAGTTACAAGTGAACGGTGAACGTAAATGGAAGAGGTGGTGGACGATGTTGCAGGTTTCGGTCGCCGGAGAAGATGACGGTGATGAAAAGTTTGAAGGAGACCGGAGATGGAGGTGGGTACCCGGAGAATGAACGGAGAAGGTTGGTCAGAGAAGGAGGTCGAAGAAGATGATGATAATCTGAATTCGCGGTGGTGACGAAGATGATGGATTGAACGGAGATGAAGATGAATCACGGTGGTGGTGATGAACAATTGATAATGATTAACAAGATGATGAAGATTTATGATGTCGGAGGTAATGATGGAGGTCTCGGAAGCGTCTCGGATTGAGGTGATGTTGATCTCGGATGAAAAAAGTGTTATCTCAGATGAAGAACTATGAATCCGAAATGTTTATGATGCTATGGAGATATGATGATGTTTGTTCGAGATGGATCCGAGATGGAGTGCTTGGATGTCACACCCCGATTTTTCCAGCTCAGCCCGGTGGGCCCGGTGGGGAGTATCGTGACGTAAGATTGATATCGTCATAGTCAAACATACACTGAATAGCACAGCGGAAGTCTTGGAATATAAAATATTATTACAAACCCAATGTATGGAAATACCGAAAGGATAATTATATACGAGCTTGCAACATTTAATCCACAGGCGGATCTAAATAAAATGTACAAAATGAAGTTTAGCAGACTTTAGGGCATCCAAAGGATTTGCAAGATGCTTTATTAACACAAAGCAGCACCCAGCCTATTTGCGTATAGTACTGTCACTTAGTCTTTTGAAAATACATCAGTTTACACTGGTAAATACAATTAACCGACTCTTTTGGAAACATTTATGAAAATTGGTTTAAATGCACAAGGCACAAACATTTTATAACTTGGGACAATTATATTAATAACAATCTTGTATCAGATTTACATGTTTGTCCAACATTTAGGGCCGGTATAAAAGCCGAACAAGATTAATCGACACACCAAAAATATAAACTCACATGAAGTTTCCTCATGAGTGAGTATATCTTTTAAATACGCAACAGACAGGTGTATGCCTACACCCCGTGCTTAAGTCGTGGCCATTCACGCTTTTTGAATGAGCCAAGGATATCCAGGACACGGTCGTTAACCCCCAATGTTATTTGTTATCAAGCAACACTGATTAAAACGGGATTATACAATTTAACCATATTCGATTAAAAGGTTTCTACATCCAACCAAGTGGTAATAATTTACCGTATCCCAAGCCCGTATAAGGGAAAATAAGTTAAAAGTATTTACCTGAGCTATTTCTCATTTTACAGCAAGATTTATATAACTCAGCCGTATCAAATCTAATTAAATGCAGATAGCTTTTACCGGGAGGCTCTAGTCTGGAATGATGGTAATATATAACCAATTTAGAATGCTAACGGGTCTTATTTAAGTCATAGACTTAGACCGGTTAGTTTTTAAATATGAAAACGGTATGATACGCTAGATTAAGCGATGACCGGAATGGAATGTAATTAGACCCAAAAAGTATGAAGACTTGTATATTATGGGTAAACTAAATACATTCCGGATTTTGAAGTAAAATAATAAGGTTTGACCCGTTTCGGTTAATTTATGCAAACTAGTTACATAAACCGTATCGAACGCGTATATGCATAACGGGTAACCGGATGAGTCAAGTACAAGTTCCGTAAGTTATTATGCTTAAAATATGTTGTGATATCAGTTGGATATCTTCAATTATGCCCAGAACGAATTTAAAACCAATTTAAGCCCCGAAAGGGTAATTTGGTCATTTTAAAGTTTATAAAAGAGGTTTAATAGCAAACTGAAGTTCTGGTCTAAAATATTCAGTAAAATATTTATTTTATCAAGTTACATCAGTAAGATATCATACATATGTGAGGTTTACCATTTATGGCCAAACTATGCACCGTAGGGGCATTTTGGTCATTTCACATATGCTTTTAAAGGCAAAATTGGAAGTCTGAGTTCACAACTTGTACTTACTGTAGAAATATCAAAGTTTATTTATAAACTCAGTAGGTAACAAGTCTTAGGTGTTAAATGTGGTTTTAAACCGCACTATGCACCTAATTAGCGTAAAAGTCGACAATTGACGATATATGCGATGTTTATGAAATTCTGAGATTTTTATCAGCTTTGAATGTTTAAAACGTTTTATTTTTCATATAAAGTCAGTAGGAAAAGGTTTGGCATGTTAATGATATGTAAATCTCATTTTATTAACGAAAAGGGCATTATCATCAATTACCGAATTCATGCTAGAACTCTATGTTATGGTTAGTATAAAATTTGACAAAAATTTCCAAAAATCCCTAAATATTATATCATAACAGATGGTAGCAAGTTTGGTGCCAAAAATTGGGTTTAAATATGATTTATGCTGAAAATGCCATTTAATTAACAAAAAGTTTCATATTTACGATAACTTGCATAACTCTTATTTGAAACCAGAAACGGATGTCAAATTTTTAGGACATACTTATATATCAGTAATAAATCTTTTTATCCTCTCACATTTTCAAAAATCTCGTTTTTACAACATAAGGGCATAATAGTCAACTTTTAAGCATTTAACGGAAACATGCAAATGATCTATGATTTCTAAGGGACCATGTAGTACAACCTCAGAGGGTTATACTACATATGATATGGTCACAAAGGAACCTTAAGGCATAACTAAACTAAGCTAATTCGGGTCAGAACTGAAAGTCAAAGCAAAAGTCTACCTTTGCGACTTTCGGTTGCGAACCGATCCTAAACTCAGAATTGTCGGGTTGAACATACCTAGACATGTTCAATTAATATTTACCAAGTAATTAAAGAGACAAAACTGATTTTATGGCTTCTATATTATCAGTTATGGATTTTATTTAACAACTGACCCGTTTGACTTTTATTTAATTACTTTGACCCGACAATTAACTAAGAAAACGTGGTAATTAGGAGGTGCCCTTTTGAGGGTTTAACACCTACCTAATTACGATCACGTAGCCATGTTCGTTGCGAACAATGGCTTGACCGTTTATGGTCTAGCTGAAAGTCAAAGCGTTTATCAAAATCGCTTGACTTTTCGGCTCTAAAAGCCAAATAAAATAAACTAGTCACGAAAGGCACTTACAAGTGGTCCTATGGACTGAAGAAAACTCCATGCAGGTTCCCAATTGCTCAGGATCCTCTAATATTGAGAAGTATAGCAGATTGGAATGAAGGTGTGAATTTTGAAGTGAATTCTACACCCCTTTTATAGAGTTTAGAGGATCATTGGATGATCAACAAGTGTTAGAGGAATGCTTAGGATCATTACATGTGTATACCAGTTATAAAAATCAGTTAGCAAGCCCCTAGAATGATCAAATGGTTTTAGAAATCAAAATTGGTGAACAAGGAAGAAGAACCCACAGTTGGAAGTGAGATTCTGTCAAAATTGAGCCGTCGCCGCGCGCCACAGCAAAAGGGGTAGGCTGTGGCGTCGCGCTACCACCCCACATCTCAACAAACCAGTTTTGAACTTGTCACTTTTAGTCCCTGCACCTTTATAAGATTAGTAACTTTCATTTTAGGCATAATGGTCCCTTGTAGTTAGTTTAGAGATGATCTAGGGGGTATAACCAAACACTGTTATGTCCGGTTTCGTTAAACGATTACCGAAAATGCTAGTTTCTGTTTGTTGACGCTTTTAACCATTTAATTTGCGAACTTGTGCGTTTTAACGCGAAATGGCATAAAAGCCTTTCAAGATCAATAATAAGCATTCCCAAGAGTATGATGGGATATTACGACACTCCAGTTTACTCCAGTTCGCTTAAATGGTCGCTCAAAGGTGTAGTTTTATAGTTTGACGCTTTTGGCCCCTTTAATGCATAACTTGCGCGCATTATCATTTTATCGCGTCAAAGCCCTATGTTATCCATATTAGGCATTCTTGAGAGTATTATCAAACATCACGATGCTTCAGGTTTGTTAAAAGGTCACTCAGAGGTATAATTAAACATGTTGACACTTTTAACCCTTCTTCTTGGTATTTGCAATATAAATCGTTTATTTGCATTGAAACTCCACGAAATCATTATCCGAAAATCGTGAGACTATAAAAAGATTCTACAAAGCCACGGGATCGTTAAAAGGTCATTCAGAGGTAAGAATTAATATGTTGACACTTTTAACCCCTGTGGTTTGTAAATTTTTGGTTTTAAGCACAAACGGCTTCTTGTGTCCGACAATTTATTCAATAAAGAATATGAACATCATATGAGGTCAATCAGAGGCACAAGTTTGTCATGTTGACATTTTTAGTCCCTCAACATTCAAAGTTTTTGATTTTTCACAAAAATTTAGTCCCTAATAGTCAACGTTTGACTTCAATAGAGTTTAGTACACGTGTCAACACATCATTGGACGTGATTTTACGAGGTGTTACATCCTCACCCCCTTAAAGGAAATCTCGACCTCGAGATTTGCTCAAAAAGATAGGAGTTTTTCTGTCACATAGTGAACACGACCTCCCATGAATAATCAGGGCTTCTACGGCATCCCGTTTAACCTTAATAATAGGTATATGTTTTCTTTCGGAGCTTCTTAACTTGTCGATCCTTATTCGACACTGGTTTCATAACAAACCATAAGTTTTTTTTGTTAATCTATACATCAATGTGGTAATGCTATCGACTTAACAGCTAGATATATCCTGAAATCACCAATGTGAAACACATTGTGATTACCATCAAACTCCTCAGATAAGTTTCAGCTTACAAGCTACCGATCTTGTTATATTTGATTTTTCTCGAGTAGTTCAATATATATATAGTTTAACTTGACCGTTATATCAAATGTAGCACACCTTTCTAGGGTGGTACCTTCTGTTAAATCTTGTTCCTGATTGAGAACTTAAGAGGTTTGCGACCCTCATTAATATTGATTTTCTGCCAGTTACTGGCAGCTTTCGGATAATCACAGATTCGTATGATTTTATTCGTTAATTCCAGGTCTTTAAAAAAAAATGGAATTTCCAAGCTTTTATCCAACAAATGGATGTTTGACATTTCATCTATACAAGGTCCCCAAAGGAGCATCCTTGATGCTTATATAACAACTATTAGTCGTAGAAGGACTAAATTAGGGTGAGACAGTCACTCTGATTATTACTAAAATCAATCTTAAAGAACAGCTACTCTCATAGTTAGTCGAATAAATCGACAATCCTGGGCAGCTGATAGCGATTCTCAAATATTACCTAAGTAAGGTTGCGGTAATTTATGCATAAGCATAATGAACCGTCTTTCTTAATTAATCATACCGGAGCTTTCAGAATTATGATTTAGGCTTTATGAAACCTTTTCTAAAAGCTTATCTAATTGGTTCTTAGTTCTTCCATTTATGAAGGAGACAATAGATGCAGCCCTAAGTGGGATGCTAATCTTAACTCTACTCGCCTCTTAGAAGGTGAATAAGGTAGTTTTATGTAGAAGACAATCGAGATTCACAGAGATGACAGAGATATTCTGAATCTCAGGCTTCAGTTCATCTATCGTTATTCGTGCCATATAACTTGGGACAATTATATTAATAACAATCTTGTATCCGATTTACATGTTTGTCCAACATTTAGGGCCGGTATAAAAGCCGAACAAGATTAATCGACACACCATAAATATAAACTCACAAGAAGTTTCCTCACGAGTGAGTATATCTTTTACATACGCAACAGACAGGTGTATGCCTACACCCCGTGCTTAAGTCGTGGCCATTCACGCTTTTTTGAATGAGCCAAGGATATCCAGGACACGGTCGTTAACCCCCAATGTTATTTGTTATCAAGCAACACTGATTAAAACGGGATTATACAATTTAACCATATTCGATTAAAAGGTTTCTACACCCGACCAAGCGGTAATAATTTACCGTATCCCAAGCCCGTATAAGGGAAAATAAGTTAAAAGTATTTACCTGAGCTATTTCTCGATTTACAGCAAGATTTATATAACTCAACCGTATCCAATCTAATTAAATGCAGATAGCTTTTACCGGGAGGCTCTAGTCTGGAATGATGGTAATATATAACCAATTTAGAATGCTAACGGGTCTTATTTAAGTCATAGACTTAGACCGGTTAGTTTTTAAATATGAAAACGGTATGATATGCTAGATTAAGCGATGACCGGAATGGAATGGAATGTAATTTAGACCTAACAAGTATGAAGACTTGTATATTATGGGTAAACTAAATACATTCTGGATTTTGAAGTAAAAATGATAAGGTTTGACCCGTTTCGTTTAATTTATGCAAACTAGTTACATAAACCGTACCAAACGCGTATATGCATAACGGGTAACTGGATGAGTCAAGTACAAGTTCTGTAAGTTATTATGCTTAAAATATGTTGTGATATCAGTAGGATATCTTCAATTATGCCCAGAACGAATTTAAAACCAATTTAAGCCCCGAAAGGGTAATTTGGTCATTTTAAAGTTTATAAAAGAGGTTTAATAGCAAACTGAGGTTTTGGTCTAAAATATTCAGTAAAATATTTATTTTATCAAGTTACATCAGTAAGATATCATACATATGTGAGGTTTACCATTTATGGCCAAACTATGCACCGTAGGGGCATTTTGGTCATTTCACATATGCTTTTAAAGGCAAAATTGGAAGTCTGAGTTCACAACTTGTACTTACTGTAGAAATATCAAAGTTTATTTATAAACTTAGTAGGTAACAAGTCTTAGGTGTTAAATATGGTTTTAAACCATACTATGCACCTAATTAGCGTAAAAGTCGACAATTGACGATATATGCGATGTTTATGAAATTCTGAGATTTTTATTAGCCTTGAATGTTTAAAACATTTTATTTTTCATATAAAGTCAGTAGGAAAAGGTTTGGCATGTTAATGATACGTAAATCTCATTTTATTAACGAAAAGGGCATTATCGTCAATTATCGAATTCATGCTAGAACTCTATGTTATGGTCAGTATAAAATTTGACAAAAATTTCCAAAAATCCCTAAATATTATATCATAACAGAGGGTAGCAAGTTTGGTACCAAAAATTGGGTTTAAATACGATTTATGCTGAAAATGTCATTTAATTAACAAAAAGTTTCATTTTTACGATGTCTTGCATAACTCTTATTTGAGACCAGAAACGGATGTCAAATTTTTAGGAGATACTTATATATTAGTAATAAAGCTTTTTGTCCTCTCACATTTTCAAAAATCTCGTTTTTACAACATAAGGGCATAATAGTCAACTTTTAAGCATTTAACGGAAACATGCAAATGATCTATGATTTCTAAGGGACCATGTAGTACAACCTCAGAGGGTTATACTACATATGATATGGTCACAAAGGAACCTTAAGGCATAACTAAACTAAGCTAATTCGGGTCAGAACTGAAACTCAAAGCAAAAGTCTACTTTTGCGACTTTCGGTTGCGAACCGATCCTAAACTCAGAATTGCCGGGTTAAACATGCCTAGACATGTTCAATTAATATTTACCAAGTTATTAAAGTGACAAAACTGATTTTATGGCTTCTATATTATCAGTTATGGATTTTATTTAAAAACTGACCGGTTTGACTTTTATTTAATTACTTTGACCCGACAATTAACTAACTAAACGTGGTAATTAGGAGGTGCCCTTTTGAGGGTTTAACACCTACCTAATTACGATCACGTAGCCATGTTCGTTGCGAACAATGGCTTGACCGTTTATGGTCTAGCTAAAAGTCAAAGCGTTTATCAAAATCGCTTGATGTTTCGGCTCTAAAAGCCAAATAAAATAAACTAGTCACGAAAGGATACTTACAAGTGGCCCTATGGACTGAAGAAAACTCCATGGAGGTTCCCAATTGCTCAAGATCCTCTAATATTGAGAAGTATAGCATATTGGAATGAAGGTGTGAATTTTAAAGTGAATTCTACACCCCTTTTATAGAGTTTAGAGGATCATTGGATGATCAACAAGTGTTAGGGGAATGCTTAGGATCATTACATGTGTATACCTGTTATAAAAATCAGTTAGCAAGCCCATAGAATGATCAAATGGTTTTAGAAATCAAAATTGGTGAACAAGGAAGAAGAACCCACAGCTGGAAGTGAGATTTTGTCAAAAAATGAGCCATCGCCGCGCGCCACAGCAAAAGGGGTAGGCTGTGGCGTCGCGCTACCACCCCACATCTCAGCAAACAAGTTTTAAACTTGTCACTTTTAGTCCCTGCACCTTTATAAGCTTAGTAACTTTCATTTTAGGCACAATGGGCCCTTGTAGTTAGTTTGGAGATGATCTAAGGAGTATAACCAAACACTGTTAGGTCCGGTTTCGTTAAACGATTACCGAAAACACTAGTTTCTGTTCGTTGACGCTTTTAACCCTTTAATTTGCGAACTCGTGCGTTTTAACGCGAAATGGCATAAAAGCCTTTCAAGATCAATAATAAGCATTCCCAAGAGTATGATGGGATATTACGACACTCCACTTTACTCCAGTTCGCTTAAATGGTCGCTCAAAGGTGTAGTTTTATAGTTTGACGCTTTTGGCCCCTTTAATGCATAACTTGCGCGCATTATCATTTTATCGCTTCAAAGCCCTATGTTATCCATATTATGCATTCTCGAGAGTATTATCAAACATCATGATGCTTCGGGTTCGTTAAAAGGTCACTCAGAGGTATAATTAAACATGTTGACACTTTTAACCCTTCTTCTTGGTATTTGCAATATAAATCGTTTATTTGCATTGAAACTCCACGAAATCATTATCCGACAATCGTGAGAGCATAAAAAGATTCTACAAAGCCTCGGGATCGTTAAAAGGTCATTCAGAGGTAAGAATTAACATGTTGACACTTTTAACCCCTGTGGTTTGTAAATTTTTAGTTTTAAGCGCAAACGGCTTCTTGTGTCCGACAATTTATTCAATAAAGAATACGAACATCATATCAGGTCAATCAGAGGCACAAGTTTGGCATGTTGACATTTTTAGTCCCTTAACATTCAAAGTTTTTGATTTTTCACAAAAATTTAGTCCCTAATAGTCAACGTTTGACTTCAATAGAGTTTAGTACACGTGTCAACACATCATTGGGCGTGATTTTACGAGGTGTTACATTGGATGAAGATGATATGATGACGCGATCCGAGATGGTTAAGGTGAATCAAGATGATGATTTCGGATGGTTTTATTGTTTGCCGATGATGAAGATTGTTGTTGTTTAGTGGACTATCTCGAATGAAACAAAACAGATGAAGACAAAATAGAATGATGATGTCAGATGATGTTGGTGAAATTTAATTGATGATGTTGACAGATAATGACAGAGAATATGAATGAAGATGTGTATGATGTAATATTTTAAAGATTTGAAATTTTTTAACACCTTTTAATCAAATCACCAAAGCAAAACATGATGGTTTTTTGAAGAATCGCGAAGAACACGATGAAGATCACGAAGAACACGATGAAGATCTTCAACCAAAATTAAATATTTCTTGAATCTTTGATATCTTAATGGCTCAGATACCAATTGTAAGTCTCGAAAATCCAGATCAAACAACGATATCAAACGATCAACAAGAATGGGCGGAATCCAAGCTTGATGATCTTCAAGAAATCAAGAACAAAAAAGATGAAGATTTGTAGATTCAAATGTTTAAACTTGCATACAATAGAGATTGTCTAATACAAGTTTCTAAAACAAGAGAACCAATCCATGCTCCTCATTTCTATTTCCTATTTATAGGGAGGGTTTCCCCCAAAACCCTAGGCCCATTATCCCTAAGCCCACTCTAATACCCACCACCTTCTAGAAGCTTGATCCATTTAGCAAGATTGCTACTAATCCAAAAACCTATAGGGCCTAACAGTTTCTTTTTCTGAGCATAGAATTCCTCATTAGTCTGTCGACTAAATCGGAGTTCTTTCTCTTCTTCAGAACTTGTTCCATAAACAAAGCTCATCTTTTCCTGAAGATTTGACTTTTCAGCCTTTTTCTTTTGATTTTGTTTCTTTTTATAACCCATCCCAGCTTTTGTGTTTTTCTTTTTGTAACTAGATTTGTTATAATAAGTTTTGTTGCTCGCTTTTCCAGAAAATTTGTCCATTTTAGATTTGTAGATTTCTACCAGTTTAAAAACTTTGTCAATCTTTTCCGCAATCACATTTTGAATCGGAACTTCAACATCTGAGTATTTGTCCGATCTAACCATATAATATGCCAAGGTTATCGAATCATTATTCGAATTTGTCTCAGATTTTGAATTCTTTAGATAATTCTTATGAAAACTTTCCTCATATTCAACCTGTGATTCGAAATTCTCATTTTTGGTAGAATCTTCTTTTAAAACGCTTTCAACTACCTTACTTACCACCTCTGAATCACCAACATCATCAAATTTGGAGTAAGTTATGTCAATGTTTTCAGGCAATTGGTCAACCATGTCGAAAGCTTTTGCCACCTTCTCGTCATCATAGAATGTAAAATTTTTCTCAAACGGTGGTGGAACCTGATGATATTCTGAACCTATTCCCGTTTTGTTGTTTTCAAAATCATTATCGTTCGGTTTAATGTTGAAAATACGTTCAAGAATATATGAAGAAGCATGATAACTATGTAATTTATTATTTTCTTTTTCTACTTCAGCCATTTTACGTTTAAGCTCAGCAACTTCATCAATATATTGATTTACAACCAGTTGTTTTCCTTTATCTTTGACTTCAAGAAGTCTTGTCGTTTCAAAATATTGTGTAAGTCTAGCTTGAATATGTTTCATTTGACTTTTCAAGGTTTCATATGCCTCTTATGCTGTATGAGATGAAATTTTCATTACATTATATTTTTTTTTCATTTCTTGTACAATATATTCTTTTTGTAAACATTCGTTGCTGTTTGGTGAACACTTATGTTTCAAAATTTCATTTTCTTTTTCAAGAACCTTACATTTTCGTGTCAGCTCTTCATCTTTTTGTTTCAAAACGTTTTTATTTTCAAACATTTCTTTACATTTTTCTTTGAAAACCTTTTCAATTTTGGAAAATTCAATGTCTCTAGATTTTAAGTTTTCATCTTTTTCAATGCAGGCACTGCATGTTTCCATGCATTTCCTACACTGCACCTCATTTTTATTATCAAATTATTCATTATTTTCATCATTATTACCCATTGATTCATCCTTGTTTGATGACTCAAAAGATTCAGTTTGAGTTTTTACCTCGATTTGATCTATCATCACAACTTCTTCTGTTGTCTTCTTCTGATCCTCATCAATCTTCTTGTGACTTTCATCAATGGCTTCTTCTACCGTCTTCTTCAACTTTTCAACCATCTTCTCAACATTTTTCTCAATTGCTTCTTCCTCAGTCTTCTTCAAACTTGCAAGCATCACATCTTTTATTCGCTTTTCCATTTGAGCAACATAATTTTTATCCTCTTTCTTCTTCGAGTAAAGTTCTCCAACAGTAGGAATCACATCAAGCAGTGCGTTAAAATCTACACTCTTTGAATCAACTATCGGATTTCCTTGAGGATCTGTGTAACATTTTCTCTTCTTATCCCATCTTCTTGCTTGTTTAGCTTCTTTGAAAGCTGTAGACATGTCCTGCAATTTGATACACGAAATGTGTCTTTCTCTAAGAGTTTTCTCTCTGTCTTGATCAGATTTCACTCAGCAACCAGTGCATGTTTTTCTTTTGGAATGTATGTATTCCAATTGAAGCCCTCGTCTTCTTGAGTAACCACCAAAGCTTTTTTTTTTTCTTTTGAAGATCTCTCATCAATTTGTTTTTTATTCATCTTTGGATGTTGTTCATTGGTGCGATGGTAGATTGCCTTTTGATAGTAATCGTCATGGAATGGATTAACGTTTTCATTCACATCCCGGTTTGAGCACTCTCTCTTGAAGTGTCCTTTCTGCTTGCATCTGAAGCACGTAACCTTGGATTTGTCAAATCCCAGTTTCATGTTTGGACCTTCAAGACATTGCCTTCCGGTTATCTCCATGAATCTCTGTGCCCTCCTGATGACACTAGCCATGCACCATTTGATGTCAATAAGCTCCATCTCTTCTGGATCTATCTGGTCGTAGTCCTCTTTTGTCATGTTTGGATTTCCAATTCTACCCACCACCAAAATTTCGTAAGATTCCAGAATCGATGCTAAGAAGATCATCTGTTGCTTAGCAGAGTCAGCATTCATATTCCGAGTATCTTTCAAATTCAGGGCGATGTTGCATTGAACCACATCGAGATTTGATTTGTTTGATGCTGAAGATGAATGATAACCGGGATCATAACTTGAAAAGCTGCCTTTTGGTGAATCTTTTGAACTTTCAACACTATAAGCTGTACCAATCTTTGATGATTGATTGTTTGATAACAAGCTTCCACGGTAATATAGATTCACATTTTGCTGATAGTTTGAGCTGCTCATTTTATTTTGTTTTTGAAGTTCCAGCTCATGTCCTTCAAGCTTTTCAATCAACATGTCTAAGGTGATTTCATCAAACTTTGCATTGTTTTTCAGAATCATGACAAATGTTTACCAATCATCTACATGAGGTAAAGCGTCAATAAGTTTGTCAATGATTTCTGCTCTGTCCTTTTTGATACTGAATATTTCTAGTTCAATTTTCATATGACAGAAACGTTCTATCATCTGGCGGACATTCTCACCCTTCAGACAGTTGAATATATCGAACTCTTTCTTAAGCAAAGATATTTTGTTTTTCTTGATTTTCTTTCCACCTTCAGCTTTCATTTTCAGGGCCTCCCACATGGATTTTGACGATTCATTATATTGGAGTAACGAAATAATATCCTCCCTAACTGACTGTTGTATCAATTCAATCATTCTTTGTTCATCAGAGAACATTTTTTATCTTCTTTTTCTAAGTGTTCAAGTGGAATTTCTTCTTGTTTATCATTTTTAGGTTTTTTATATCTGAATTCTAACAAGAACCAACATTCATGAGCATATGCTTTCACCCAATTTTCAAATATGTTTTTCCACCAGTATAATCTTCTATATTCATTAGTTTCGGCGGTCTTTGATGAGTTCCGTACACATTATCATATTTCAAACTTTATGAAATAGCATTCGAGATATTCTTCGGTGTAGGTGTCGTTTCGGATGTGAAGCGTTGTAGAATTCATTATCAAACTCCTCTTCCATGATTGTGAACAACTTGAGAATCACCTGCAAAGATTTAACAAACACTTAAACACACTTTGAAAATCAAACACTATAATCAGCCTTGGTCCGCATGAACGGAGAAGTTCCAGATCCGCGCGAATGGAGAATCAGTTGATCCGTCCGGATGTAGGTTGTGGACCCGTGCAAACCAACTTTCTAGGTCCGTGCGAGGTCAACAACACACATTTCAGCCATGTTTCTCATGTTTTCCAAAGATTTTTTTTTGTGAATTTGTTTGAATTTAGATCTGAAACTTTGACGGGTTGTTTAAACACTGATTTCGCACAACATGTTGAAAAATCAACCGTTTTTAACCGTGAATTCGACATGAATCTGAGTTTTAAGTTTGAAAAAGAAGTGTAGAAGAAGAATGAGTAGAAGATGATGAAATTCGCTCTGATTTGCTT
The DNA here is from genome assembly GCA_030545235.1 of Helianthus tuberosus. NCBI lineage: Eukaryota > Viridiplantae > Streptophyta > Magnoliopsida > Asterales > Asteraceae > Helianthus > Helianthus tuberosus. Next base: position 67,339,820 of record CM060434.1, on the reverse strand, counting down.
GAATTTTGCTTGAATTTTGTATCTTTAGTCCTTACAAACAATCTCCCGCTCTGATACTACTTGAAAGTGCGTGTTAGGATCGATTCCGATGCACTTAAATGCTCCGTTGATTGCGTAGATCTCGTATCTTGTGCGGAATCCAAGTACGAGATGGATTGAATAAGAACAAGTAATTATAAACTGTTTTCTATTGACTGATAAGAAATACAATACCACGAAAACAATCGGACAGAGCTTCTCCTCTCTGACACTCAAATTTACAAATGAACAAGACTCGGACTCATATATATAGTAGTTGTTCATCCGCAAATACATAGGTGCGGATCTACAACTTGGTGCGAATGGACTTGATAACTGCGCACGGATGGACTTGAACCTCAAAACCCTAATTCCACGCACCCCTTGGTTCGTGCGGATCAACACTAGTTGATCCATGTGGATCAACTCTTCACACATGAACATTTTACTTTACTTTGAAACCTTGTCTTGTATCATCTGTTCAGCTACGATATGTGATTGATGGAAGCGATAGACATATGCACCACAGGCTTGGTCCTAAAGTTTCGAGTTTTGCAATTTTTGTTAGGCTTGGCCTTCTGATATTGTGCATATCATGGGTAGTGAGGCACATATGGACGATGAACGCAGTTTCGAGCTACGTGTCCTGGAATGCCAAAAAACATGTTTGACGTTTCTTGAAAAAGGCATTCAGTTCAGCTCAGCTGATGAGATTTTTTGTGGCCCTGAAAATCATGATGGTCTTTTATATACTTGATGTTTATGTACATATCTCTTTTTTTACCCTACTCACAAACATCAGCACAGGAGTGAGTATTCTCATTCACAATTTTAGTCTTTGATTTTGATTCTACCTTTTGTCAAATTTTTAAAAAATATCAGAAGGATTTTTCTGTTCTGAATCTTGTTTATCACAAACCAAATTCTCATTGTTTCTACTTTATGCAGTAGACACCCTGGTTAAATTTTTATTTGCGAAGTTAGTGTCATAAAAAAACAGAGGGCTGTGGTTCATCAGTTGACGTACCAGATGCCTCTAACAAATCCTTTTTATCAACATTTTTATCAACCTATTCAGAGGATTGTAGTTCATCAGAAGATGTACCAGAAACCTCAGGCAATTCATTTGTCACAACATGATCATCAGCATGTTCTAAGAGTTGTGGTTCATTAGATGCAATAGTTGAACCCTCAGGCAAATCATTTTTCACAACAGAAGCAGAGAATTCAAAGATTGAAAATTACCACATGCATAAAAGTTTTTGCTAGCATTGTCAAGCGTAAGTTTCTTAATGTCAAACATAGAAAAATTGTCTTTAAAAAAAATTTAAAGATGCATTAAAAGACTGTAGGATCGTTTTCTGATCCGAACGAGTCGGTTAGAAGAGTTTTTCACCAAAACAAGAGGCGGAAACAAGTGTTTCGGTGTAATTCAGCAACTATTCACCTTTAACTGTTGTTTATATTGATATACGAACGATTACAGACCTGACAACACTTCGGCAGCACTTCGTGGCTAACCGGAAGACAATCACCTAGAACTATATGTGAGATTTCGCTTATGTGTCTATATATATATGACGTGATTCCGCTTATATGGTCGTGACACAAAAGCGGAATCATCACTTGACATATGAGCGATACCTATCATTGACACATGAGCGGACCTAGGACTTTGACATATGAGTGGAATCTCATTTGACCATATAAACGAAATCATTCCTATCTCATGCATTCTATGCCAATCCTTTTGTCTTGTTATGTGATGATGTCATGGATGATGTCATCTTGATGATGTCATCATGACATCATGCTTTAACATCTCCGCAACGAACCCGATCTTCGCAACAAACCCGAGACTCGACATAAGACGTAGTTGACAGACGTAGTGCACCAACAAACTCCCCCTCGGATGTTGACGGAGTCTTCAGTGTCGCGTCTTCAATTGTCAATCTACAATCTTTATCGATCTTCAATCTTTCTCTGAAGTATTTGTCATTGCAAGAATCCTCATTCTCTTACTCTTTCTCGTAATCTTCAGGATCTGAATCTGGTTCTACTATCTTCAGACTCCCTCTCGATGTCATCAGACTTCCCCTTTTGCTAAACTGGGATTGTAGTCTGGAATTCACTCTCCACAGATTATTAGATTGTAATCTGGCACTTCATCACACTCAGGTTTCGGAACGTAGTTAACCTGCAAAAACTCTACCCAAAAATAAATTTTCTGATAATCATTTGTGGATAAGATTTTCAAATCTAATTTACCACATGCAGGAAAAACATTTTATAGCAAAACTTTTCTCATTTCATTTCAAAAATCTTCAAACACTTTCACCCAAACCATTTGTTCATCATGTTTAGCACTCGGAATTTTGAAAATCAGCTTTCCAAAATCAGTTGTCGATTTTTTTTTTTTTTTGGATTTTTCAAAATTTTTGCTAAAACACACTAAAATCTTTTTGGATTATTGAAAGAAAATAAATGCAGAAATGAAATATTTACATACAATATTTTTGTGAGTTCGTGCAAGAGGATCATATCAGTTTTTGAGACAAATCACCAACACCGTTAAGCTTTATTTCATTTTAAGCTCTAAAAGATTCACTTAGATTGTCAGTATACTGATCCACTTAAATTCTCACACAAAGTTCAACTGTTTCGAGATATGAGATTAATGTTTTAAGCTCTTGAACTTATTCGTGTGTCTCACTACTTGAATATACTCCCGTATCCAGATCCCAATATTCAGTCTTACAGGTGAGTATACCACAGATGATATCAGTCAGGGGAATAAATTATAGTACGAGGGCTGTGAGAGCTCAGGTCGATCTTTCGATACGCAGAGAGATGACGGCTTCGACTTTTGGTGTGTCCCCTTTAGAGGATCTTTTGCATTACAACAGCAGCGACTATCAATTTTATTGTTTCATCAGCTTGCTGTGGGCGATGCTATGTTTCAAGCATTTGCAGAAAGCATTATCCGGGGACTAGGTCAGAAATTTCTTTCAGCAGAAGTCCCGGGATAATACCCCAGATATCACTGAGCATAAAGACCTAGTATCTCAGAATAAGGGACCTTTCAAACAAGATTTCAGGGGTTACCTATATATCCAAGTTTGTGTTAACCCACAGAACAAGCAAGTTTGAAATTTAGGTTTATATCTCGTCACAATCTACTAGATGTGCAAAAACCTACTGGCACATCATCAGTGAGACCGTTTATCACTTTTTATCTTACCAATTCTTTAGCATGTTGTGATCGTCCACTGATGTACTATCATTTCCTCTTTTATGCAACAAAAACTCATTTTTCATTTTATCATGTTTTTGACTTTTTCAAATTTTCAAATGTTTTTGGATTTTCTAAAATTCTTACTCCCCCTAAAATGCAAACACATTTTAGGAAATTTGAAAACAAACTATACACAAACATGACAACTAATATCAAATTGCCTCAATTCGCCATCCACTTGGCATAAACAATCAGAACTCCCCCTCACAACAAACTATTTTCCCATTGATTTCAAAACACTTAAGTTTGTTTTAATCAAATGGTTTTTCCGGAAAATAAGTTTTGTTGAATTTACCACTTGTAAAATTGGGGATTAAATCATCACATTGTTTTTCAACCACTTGTAGAAAATCAGATACAACTTAATGTCCCTGATTTACCACTTTTAAGATCAATCCAATCAAACATTTTCAACCAAACATCATCTGTTGGATGAATTCTCAAGGTGCCGATTCCTACTCCTCACTTACCAACCTGGGAGTTCCGGCAATTCCTGCAATAATTCTCAAACACAAATTAAGAAGGATGCCGATTCATGATCCACGATTACCAACTTGGGATCTCCGGCAAGTCAGGTTTTTACTCTTTGAAAAATATGTCCACCCAAGCCTGACCTTCCTTGGGTGTTAACGAGTCATCATCACTCGGTTTCTTACCTCCCCTCTTCTTCTCGTAGAACTCTTTAACCCCTTTGACTTTTCGATCAATCATTTTTCCAAAAATATGTTTTACAGTAGGATTAAAGGCCTTGTCAACATCAAAAACCTTTTTGTCATTATAAAATTGATTTGATATCTCAACTTTACCAACTTTCCTTTTGAAATTTTCAGCACGCAAAGGTGGAAAATTTTCATCGTTCATAGTTGGAACTGATTTTTCAACCTTTTCTATAACAACCTTTGGCTCCTCTGATTTTGTGGAATCAGATTCATCACCAGAACTGTTACCTGAACCCTTAACAACCCATTTTTGATTAATCAGATTTTCTTTTCTTTTAACCACATTCTTTGAACATTCACCAATCTCATGGATTGAATTTTCAAAGCCTGTAAACTTTCGGGTTGAAAGTTCAGTTTTCTCTATCACTTTCTCTTTTAGTTTACCAGAGACTTCCTGTTTCGGTTTGAATATCTTTGGACAGTCCCTAGCAACATGACCAAAAGTTTTACACTGAAAACATGTTCTCTTTTCAATCTTCTTTGGAACAACATTCTTCTTCAGTTCTTCTTGCTTCTTGGCAAGGAATTCTTGATTTGTCTGCTTCCAAAATGAACTCTTTTGTTCTTTCTCAGCACTTGTTCCTGAAACAAAAACAGTTTTTGGTTTATTAAATTTCTCATTTTTATAGTTTTTCGGTGGTATAAAACCTAGACCATTCTTTTTGAAATTACGGTTTTGGTTTGATTTCTTTTGAAAACCAGAACCAGAACTGTAACCCTTTTTCTTGTTTAAACGTTGTTGAACCCTTGAGGTGTAAGTTTTAGGTTTTTCATAAAGATTTACATCTTTTATTTCAGAAATATTGATTTCTGTTAATTTGAAAACCTTTTTGATCATGTCTGGTTTAACACCTCTTATTGGAAAAGTCTCATCAGAATATAATTTGTCAGAATCTTTCAAAGTATATGCCACTTTGAATGATTCATCATTCAAATTAGATTTTGATATCAAAAACTCTTTATCATAAACCCGTTTGTCCTTTTTGACTGTTGACTTTGACGCATCGGACTCAGACTTTGACTTGGATTTGGACTCCGATTTTGACTCCTCTATGTCATCTTTATCTAACACCTGATCGACCACACTTTTTATCAACTTTGACTCATGATCAGTATCGGACGACGTGTACGTGACATCAATATTTTCTGGCAAGTTATCCGACGGCCCAGACTCCCATTGTAAGTTTATTGCCTTTTCGACTCTTTCGGAATTTGGATTTCGAGGTAAAAATCCATTTTCGACCGGGGGCGGACATCTAGTGTAGACCACACTTGATTTCTTACCAGAAGTCTTCACTTCATCTTTTGTCACAGATTTCTTTTCTTCAGACATTTTCATTTCTTCAAATGTCTTCAAATTCTCCACTACTGGATAAATCCTGTCAACAACAAAAGAAGAACATGAGTAACTGTTTAATAACTTTTTAACTTTCTCAGTCTCTATCTTCTGTGTTGCCAGCTCCAACTCTAAATCAGCACATTTCTTGATATAAAAGTTAGCATCATCCAGCTGTCTAAGATATGCTACTTTCAAAGTATTCATTGCCATTGCTTGTTCACCACTCGAATCAGTATATTTGTTAATTTCTCTGTTCATTGTGTCATACGATTCTTTCAACTTGTGAATATTGTGCAATAACTCATTGTTTTGTTTGATTAACGAATCACAGTTCATGCACTTTTCAGAAACTTCAACTCGTTCTTCATCAATTTTCACTTCATATTCTGGAACTTCTTTGACACTTCTGCTTGATTGTAAAAACTCAGCTCTTCTTCTTTTCTCAGCTTTCGCTTCGTTCTTCAATCTCTCTTCTTCTTCTTCCTCTTCTTTGTTCTTCCTTCGTCTTTCTTCAGCTGCTTCCATGACTTTTCTGCACCTTTCTGCACATTTCAAATCATAAGCATTAGCAAAAAAAACATTAACATTTGAAGTGTCTTTAGACATCTCTTTGGCCATAAATTCTTGATCTGGACAAAAATTGTCCCAATTGAAACCTTCAGCCAGTTTTTCATCATCTTGTTCTACCAAACACACTTTGCTGTTTATTGGAACATATTTATCCCAACTGAATCCACCATCCTTTCCCAGACAAGCTTTCTTTGAATCTTTAATCTGCATCATTCCATGTGCAGTTTGTGCCTGATGCAATGTTGGTGGTGTGATTTGATGATAAATCGCCTTTTTGTGATAATCGTTGTTTCCAAAAGGATTTTGGGCTCCAGTAGCTTCACGATTTTTGCACTCTCTCTTGAAATGCCCCTTTTCCCTGCAACGAAAACATGTAACTTTTGACTTATCAAAGCCTAAATTTGAAACACTTGCATCAAGAAAATCATTTCTTCCCGTGATTTGTTTAAACTTCTCAGCTCTTCTCATTACACTGGCCATGCACCATTTAATATCCATCAATTCCATTTCCTCAGCATCGATTTGATCGTAATCCTCTTTCGTGAGCATTGGATTACCGATCTTTCCGGCCACAAAACTACTATAAGACTCTAGAACCATTCCCAACAAAGACATTTGATTTTTAGCTACTTCTTCAGAATAATCTTGATCACTTTCAAGATTTAATACAATATTGCATTGAAGTTTTCTTCCGTTCTTTGTTGCAGAAATGTTTGGATCGAATGATGAAAATCTTGTGCTGCTTGATCCCTGGGATGATTTCTTTTCAGAAGAATCTTTCACACTGTAAGCAGTTTCTATTTTCGGAGAAAAATTTGACTTTTCGTTGACACCACCTTTGTAATACAAACTGATATCTTGTTCTCCATCATAATTCTTCATCCTAGCAATCTTCCTCTGCTCCATCTCCTGAGCTTCCAGATGCTTGATAAAATCTCCCAGTGTCATTTTCTTATAATCTGTTTTGTTTGACCGCAGCATCATCAGAAATGTTCCCCATGTTTCATATGGTAGCGCATCTTTCTTAACACCAAGTTTCGTCATATTTCTCACCAAGTTACAATATATATCAATTAATTGCTTGACACTCTCATTTTTCAATCCCCGAAATAAGTCAAATTCCTTTTTCATGAGAGACATCTTATTCCTGAGCATATCGTCACTTCCAGTAAACTTTGCTTCCAACTCTGTCCATATCGAATATGCAGTTCCATCATGTTGAAGCAGTATCAAAATATCTTCTTTTATCGCTTGCTGAAGCAGACTCACCATCAATTTCTCATCTCGATATTTCTTTTTATCTGCAGTACTCATTTCTCTAAGTGTCAACGGAGTACCATTCACAACATCGTTCTTTGTGGGCTTAACATACGGCTCTTCAGTGTGTTCCCACGCATCCAAATGATACGCCTCAACCCAATTTCCAAACCTTTCGGACCATCCATTGTAATCATCAATATCCATGAGTTTGGGTGGTTTCTGAGACGTCCCGGTTTCATTTTCATACAAAGCACTCTGAGTGATTGTAACTGGACTAGCAAAAGCATTGTAGAACTCGTTCTCCATGTTTCGAATTTTTCAAAATGAGCTGTATCACCTTGTAAAATACCTGACAACACAAACAAACAACAATCAGTTTAAACGCTTATCAATTGACTAAATAAGACTGGTACTTGAACTGATGATTTTCCGTGCGGACTGAGAGTTGACCAACTGTGCGGACTTCTAGGACTTGGATCCAATTTAAAACGACTTGACCCTTTGAAACCTTTGAACTCCAAATTGTACGAACTTGACTTTATCACTCGATTTATCCACACAAAACGATCTGACTGACAAACGTACTGATAAAACCGTGCGAACCGACTAAAACTTCAAACCTGAACCTGACTTGAACTCAAACGACCTGATGGATTCAATATGTACGAATTTGGACACTGACAACAACTATTGATTTTTTATAAATCCACCAACTATTAATACAAATGATTATATGAGAACAATATTGACCGAATTATATTTTTTTTTAAATGTGCAACAATCATCACAAACTAACACACTTTAGATGGGCTTATACAAACAAAAACTAACACATTAGATGGGCTTATACAAACATTTAAATTGTACCGGTTACAAAGTGGATCTTGGGCTGACAACACTCACATGGACCAATAATCATAACATGAAATCAGACTCTAATTGGACCAACCATGAGTATTCACATGCAACAACAGAATATTCAGATTTCACGTGATGAAAGATGTGGACAACTAGTATTTTTGATACATTTCATGCAATCTTCATATCTTAAAAAACACATTAATGGCCGACAATCTTGAACAAAGATATCAATCACATGGGTTATATCAATGACTAACTAGACAATCGTGATATACTGACACATTAATTGATTAAAAAATTCTTCTCGGCAAACATCACATGCATACACGATTATACTATTTTGTGATTGGACCTCGTAAACCACTAAACCGAATAAAATCCAATATACGACAATCTTTAAATGTTCACTTATATCAATACATGCAATCAGACTAAAATCACATAATCTCTTATCACAAACATCAATAACCTGACATCCTTGTAGACTGTTATACACAACACAATGAATGCACTCAATCGGTTCACACTACTCAATACACAATCATGTGAAATACTGAAACATTTTGAGGCTTAATTCCTAAGTGTCACAAAAGCGAGACTCTAGTTGACACAAAAGCGGAATCACTAAAGTGTCACAAGAGCGAAATCACAAGTGAACCTGCTGATGACGTCATTTTTTCACGATTCCATAAAAGCGAGATCTAAAAAAATAATGAGTTTTTGATCGATTTTAGCTTTGAAACTTTCGAGGATTTATTATTACGTGATTACGAATGCTATGTGTGAAAATGAACCGATTCTGACCGAAAAAATTTTGATTTACGAAAAAGAATGGTGTAGAAACAGAAAAATCGGCTGAAATCGTATAAAACTCTTCTTCACTGGCTCTGATACCACTTGTAGGATCGTTTTCTGATCCAAACGAGTCGGTTAGAAGAGTTTTTCACCAAAACAAGAGGCGGAAACAAGTGTTTCGGTGTAATTCAGCAACTATTCACCTTTAACTGTTGTTTATATTGATATACGAACGATTACAGACCTGACAACACTTCGGCAGCACTTCGTGGCTAACCGGAAGACAATCACCTAGAACTATATGTGAGATTTCGCTTATGTGTCTATATATATATGACGTGATTCCGCTTATATGGTCGTGACACAAAAGCGGAATCATCACTTGACATATGAGCGATACCTATCATTGACACATGAGCGGACCTAGGACTTTGACATATGAGTGGAATCTCATTTGACCATATAAACGAAATCATTCCTATCTCATGCATTCTATGCCAATCCTTTTGTCTTGTTATGTGATGATGTCATGGATGATGTCATCTTGATGATGTCATCATGACATCATGCTTTAACATCTCTGCAACGAACCCGATCTTCGCAACAAACCCGAGACTCGACATAAGACGTAGTTGACAGACGTAGTGCACCAACAAAGACGGCTCATCATCCTCATCAGTCCAATCCTCAACTGTCATGGTATCTGCACAAGAACTAGATGAGTTATTATCTTTCAAACAATCTTGTTTATTATCAACAGGTTTAGCAACCATTGGTTCAACATCAGCCATTTTAAATTTAGCTAGTTAAGCGGACTCGTTCTTTAGAGGTGCGTCCGAGGGTTTAACAAAAACAGTCTTACTGGGAGTGGTTATTCTTTTGGGTGTCGATTTTGGGGGTGTGATTCGAATGGTTTTTGATTGAACAGGTTGGACAGTTGTAGCTTTTCCATACACCATGTGATTTTCAATTTCAAGTTCATCGTTAGTCCAACGCATACTTGTATAATTATGATTAGTTGGTGATGGAACCTTTTTAAAACCGAATCCCATTCCTTAATTATCTTTGTACTTGAGTTGCACATCACATATATTTTATACCACTTTGCTTGAGGTTTCAAAGTTCTTTATATTAATTTCATTCTTTTGAAATTGTTTTTTCAAAGCCTCTAATTCAGTGGTTCTTGAATGAAGGCTTTCATGAGCATCCTTGTTCCAACATCTCAGAACACTGATATCTTCCTTTAATTGCTTGATATCTTTATTTTGGGCTTCTATTTTTTCATAGAGTTTTTTTTATTACCACTAAAAGTGAGATTTTCTCTTCTAAGGTCATTAAACTCATCAAGCAATCTAGCATTGTTGTATCTGTATCACGCAACTTTAGCCCTGCATTCATTAGCACAAACAAGAAAATACCTCTTCAAGAGTAGGACCCTCGTCAGACATCCGCACCATGAATGCTTGCTGATTAAAGGCTTGATCGACTGGATTGGTCAGATTCAAAGCATTCAGCTGGTCAGTCCAATTGAAAACGTCTTGCTCTTGAGCCATCAGCACATTTGTCTTTTGCTCTTCTCTTGGTCCTATTGAAGATGAAGCGCCAGCACCAGCAACTGGAACCATTCCCCGCTCAGGATTCGACTCAGCTGCTTATTTCTTACAGTCTCTGGTGAAATGACCTAGTTCATGACATCTATAGCATCTGAGATTTGCCTTGGAATTACCCATACAACCCTTCCACCCAGTTGTTTCGACCTGTTTTTGCAACAAAATTGCTAGCTCTAAATGCAGACATTGACAATTGCCATGAAATATCCATTTATTCAACATCTTCTGGGTGAATTTGATTCAGATCAAAGGCACTCATCATAGGAGGAGTGTGTTCACCAGCCAAAAAGGCATTCAAGTATTTAATCATGCCAGCTGCAAGTGCTAATTTTTCTTCATTTTGCTTTGTTAAAAAGCTAGCATTTTGAATAGACGCGGGTTGAGTTGCTGTAGCCTTCTGGGTTGACTTAACACTGGTTGGTCCTTTAGCAGAGGAAGGTGATGAAACGTAACATGGAGCAGGTTCGGGTGTTTTAAACATTTGAAACTGGCAATTCTGTGATATAAGAGCTGAATTAGAGGTTGAACTCGTTATTTCAGCTACTAACATGTTGTTTCTATGGTTGATATCTCTCTGCTGATCATCTAACTCACATGACTTGATAATTGAGATCATTTTGGTGATAGCTATACAGTTCAGATCCTTTGTCTAATCATAGCAGTATTATTATCCCATCTTTTTGGTAAGGCATTCAGAAGTTATCGGTTGATGGCAGTGTTTGACAATTGGATTTCAGCAGCTTTCATCTGAGTTACTAGCTTGACCATTCTTCTTATAAAATTATCAACAGACTCCCCACAAATATAGTTGAATGAGGTAATATTTTTATTGAGTAGGTTTCTCATGCTTTCTTGCATATCTTCATTTCCCTCAAAAGTTCCTTTAATCTAGTCCACAACTGTTTTGCTGATGTAACTTCCCTGAAGCCAACTGAAATATCCGAACCTAGGGCCATAGTCAGGTAGGGTAAGGCCTTATCATCTTCTTCTAGAATCTTGAAATCTTCATCCTCATACATTTCTATATGTTAGACCCAAGTTAGGTTTATGGATTAGTGGCTAAGTGGATTAGGGGATATTGTAGTGGGCTTTTATGGAAATGGGCTTAGGGTTTAGGGAGCATCATCCCTAAACACTTTCTATAAATAGTAAATTGTGGTTAGGTCATTAGTCTTGGTGACATTAAGAATATCTTGTATTTGACAAATCATTTTGTATGCAAGATCTATAATAATCAATCTAGAATCTTTCTACTTCATCTCCTTTCTTTGAATCGTTGCTTATTTGTGTGATTCCATCACCAAACAAGCTTGTGTGATATCATTGTGATCTCGTTTCGGGACTTATAATTGGTATCAGAGCCTATCGAACCTGTTTCCAGGCTCGGATCTGATATCACAATGATTCTGATCTCGAACTGTTGAACTGGCACTGTTTCTGCACGTTTCTGTTGAAGTTCTGCTCATCTCGGACCTGTTTCTGTACATCTCGGACAAGTTTGCTTGCATCTCGGATAATCTTCATCGCATCTCAGACTATCTCGGACTTCATCCCAGATCACTTGCTTTGAAGATTGCCATCGTCTCGGATAAGCATCATATCGTCTCGGTTAAACTTCAAACCATCTCAGACCATCTTCAAACCATCTCGGACCATCATCAAATCAATTTGGATAAACATCAAGCCATCTCGGATAAACATTAAACCATCTCGGACCATCATCAAGTCATCTCAGATTATCATCAAGTCATCTCGGAAAACACCCGTTGAAGATAGTCATCATCTCGGATAATCATCAAAGCATCTCGAACAATATTCAAGCCATCTCGGATCAACTGTTTGAATATTGTCTTTGTCTTTCATCTCGGATAAACACCTCATCTCGGACAACATACCACCCGGACCACAGTTCATCTCGAACCCTTTATCTCGGACCAATCATCTTGGATTAACCATCTTGAATCACTGTTCAGACTACAGACTCCTCATCTCGGACACTATGTTGAACCCAAATAGTGTTATGAATGGTGTTGTGACTGCTGCTGATCTCACTAATGCTACCCTTGCTGCTATTCAGACTCAGTCTCTAGCTTTCCATCAAGAACTCGATCAAGTTATTGGCACGTCTACCAAGGTTCCAAGGTTTCTATACGGAGACGACTACTATGAGTGGAAGTTTAGGTTTGAGCAATACTGTAAGGCGAAGGAACCTCATGTTTGGAGGAGCATTAAGAATGGATCACACACTATCATGTACGCTACTAAAGGTGACCCTCAAACCCAGATTCCAAAACCCGAAGGCATATATACCAAAGAAGACAGAAAGGTCATAGCTAAAGATGAAGCTGCTTTTCGAACTCTTTCAATGGCACTTGGTCCAGACATTTCAATTGCCGTCCGGAATTGCAAGAGTGCAAAGGAACTTTGGGATCAGCTGACACACTTATTTGAGGGAAATGCTGATATGAGGCGAGCAGAGTGAACATGATGAATCAACAGTTCAGTTCCTTTAATCACATCATGGAGAAACTGTTGAAAATTAGATAAGGAGATTCGTCAAACTTGTATCACAGATAGTTAGTGCTGGAATCAACATCTCAAACAGTGGAATGAACCGTCAGCTGCTGAACTCACTGCCAAAAGGGTGGGATGCCGAGGTTTCTATGATCAAGCGTATGAAGGATCTGAATGAAATGGCACTTACTGAGTTGATTTCCACAATCAAGTCCTATGAGATTGATAATCAGCAGAGAGAGATAAATCATAAGAATTCATTGATAGCTGCTGGCATGACTAGTCCCAACAACGCTGCTTTGATGTCTCAAGGTCATCCAAATCTGCTTTTCAGTCCAGTTCATAGAGTTATGAACAACAATCCAAATATTGTGTTTAGTCCTATAGCTGCACCAAAATCCAACTACGTGTATGGAATGTCACTTCCTTCTTCTCAAGCGGCTACTGTCAATACCACCAGTGTTTAGCACCAACCCCAGCCTCAGCCACAGCATGCTAATGTTGCCTTTGGTACTACCACCCAGTCTGCAACTCAAGGTGTTCCATCCACACCTTCAATGGAACATATGGCATTCCTGACTAAGAAAAATGAAGAAAAACTGGCTCTCACAGCTTCTATGATCACCAGTTTAAATGCTTTCTTAGCCGGTGATCTCATGCCATCATGTGAGATAACTCCAGAGATGAATCAGGTGGTTGAAGAAGACTTGGATGAACTGGATGTAGCTTGGAATCTTGCTATGTCCGCTTTTAAAGCAGACAAGTTTACTAAAAAGTATGGGCGTCGTCCAATGAATGCTCGTCCTGGAGTGCTGAAAGACAGACTGAGGTGCTACAGGTGCTATGAACCGGGACACTTTGCTAGGGATTGCAAAAGGGCACCAGTGGGATATGAGGCTACTCAAGCAGCTACTGCTCGGAACAAGGAAAGGTCAATGGTTCCTGTCACACCTGTTGAGACTTCGACTTCGTCTGGACAAGGAAATTCTGGAGCTGGAAGGGACTTGATTGCGCAAGAACAGCGTGGCTTCAACTGGGCTGATGCAGTTGCACAAGTGGAATCTATGAAGCTGTCTGAAGTCGCTGCTGCTGAAAAGGTTCTTCAATGTTTGATGGCGCTGACTGAGGAACCGAGATCGCTCTTCGAATGGTAAATTGCTTTTTATGTACTGAACACTGTAGAAAGAAAGTTGCATTTCTAAGATCACAAAACTCAGCAATGATCACTAATTACAATAGTGCAATAGGAAAGTGCATCAGTCTTCGAGAGAACAATAAAATTCTCTATGAAAATGTCACACCCTGACTTTTGCGGAAGCGTATGATGTGTGACTTGTTTAATACCGTTGCATTCAATCATAATAAACAACTATATGATCAAAACGATGATCATCCATTCATTAAGTTTAAAGTATTACAAACACCAGTTATTTAAGTTTCAAACAACGCAACCTTCGACTAAGTTACAAACCAACAAAAGTGGATGACATCTAAACTTGGAATTTACTCCTAGAAACAACACCAGCGCCCAAGATCCAACTTGTTACCTGAAATACAAGTAATTTTGGAAAACATCAACAAAAGTTGAGCGAGTTCATGCGTTTTGTAGGAGTACTGATAAACTTGTAAACGTTTGAGAGACTCCTTTGAAAACAGGTATGAAAAGCATCTATGAACAGATCAAATTAATGTTTTGCAAGGACATTACTGTATGTGAAGGCATAGGCCTCATCGATTCCCTCGACTGTGTCGAATTTCCCCTTCGACTGTGTCAATTTACCTTGACGTGTCAATTTACCTTGACCGTGTCAATTCACCTTGACCGTTGTCGATTCACCTCGACTGGGACACCGAAGCACTCAGGTGGTCACATAAGGACCATGAGTGGGGCTCGGCCGTACCCGTTAGATCTAACCTTCGTCCCTAATTAAGAGTTAATGGCATTTCAATTTCAATCTATGCTCACATGATCTATAATTCATTTCATAGCGAATTCATGCCATTTAAACGTATGCAACATGTATTCCACCCCCGAGAGTTATAAATCCGAAAATAGTTAAGAGAAAAGGGGGACATGAACTCACAGTTTTGTGTTCTTCAATCCGACGTAATTCAAGCTGCTACTAGTGTGCACGACTACCTACAACGTACTATGGTCTATTAGACGAGCGGGTCGTGCCTTGACTTAGTATTCATTAGTGTCTTTGGGTTACGTTTCTTTGTGTCCTTAATATTATTCCAAGTTATATAATTATTTGTTAAAATAATAAATATTTTAACTTAAATTATATTTATTAAATTTTAGAATAATTGTTAAAACAATATAATTTAACTTGATACCTTTCAAGTATTTATACATGTATTTCCTTCCCAAGGATGGGTGTATTTGTATTTGTATTCTTATACTTGTATATTTTTGCCATGTATTGGTGTCGTATTCCGGAGTGTATTTATACGTACGAGAATATGTACTTTATTGTAATTGTTAAGTATTCTTATACTTAATTTTGTATTAATTTTTCCGGAATAACATTTCTAGTAAAAATACATCAATATATACTTCCAAAAATATATATTTTGCGGAATATTACTTAGAAAAATTATTTGTAATTTTTCCTTTGGCAAAAATATTTATAATTTCATACAAGTCTCAAAAATAATATATTTCAAAGTCTAACTTAGAAAATATATATAAATCCATTTTCCTTTCAAAAATAATATATTTCAAGTTTATTTAAGGAAATACATTTTCCACCGAAAATAATGTATTTCATGTTTGTTTGAGAAAATATATATTCCTTCCAAAAATAATATATCTTCTAATATTTCCGAGAAAATATATATTTTTGCTTACCAAAAATAATATATTTTCTCCTTGTCAAAAATATGATATAATCTTGCAATAATTGTAAAAATCATATTTTTGTTTCCTTGGTGTCCAAAATATTATTTACCAAAAATATACATGTGAATAAGTTTTTCGGAATATTTTTGTGAGTTATATTCCTTTGTTCGGTTTCGCCAATATTTTGTGTATTCTATGTATATTTATTCATTGGAATTTTTGGTAATATTTTGGGTTATAATTTTTGGTATTTGATGAGTTATATTATTTCAAGTCCTAAAATAATATAACTAATACACGTAATATACAAATAATCACACACATGGTGACTTCTAAATATATATTTCCTAAATACATATTTAGTCACTTTTATTTATTAAAACCAACCTCCAATATTGATAATTCTTGAACAAAAATTTATGGCAAACTTTATGTGAAAATCCATGGTTTAAAATATACTTGCAAATATTTGTTTAGAAATATTTTTCTAAGTGTTTAATTTTTAGAAAAATTTTGCCATAGTTTCCCCTAAAAATGGAGGTTTCCATGCCTTCAAGGCATATCATTTTCTTTTGTAAATCAACACAATCAACCAATAATCAATCTATACTTACCAATTTTGCCAAAAATCAAGCATAATCAACTACTTCATGAACTTGAAAATTTACAAAAAATTGTAGTAACTTACTAGTGTGTTTAGTAAGTCTTGTTACCCTTTAAAGTGTGGTTGTTTCTTTAAAAACATCATTTCTAAAAAGAATATGGTTCTTTACAACTTGTGATAACATTTTCTAAAAATGTTTCTTCTTGGATTTTTCTTGTTATACATGTGTTTCTACACTTGTTTATCCTTTAAAAACATGATTGATTTCTTTGGAACCAAGATTAAGTAAACTTTGTATTTTTAACTTGATTTCTTGAAAAATCATCCTTGAAATCTTAGATCTACAAGACTTACATCTTACTTTAATTATCATTTAACAAGAAAACAATTTATTCTTTCAAGTTCATGACTTTTGTGAGGATGATTCATTAATCTCTAACATTTTCATCATCTCATCTTGCTAGATTATGTTTTTAATCATCATCTAGCAAGATCATATGATGATCTACATCATTAACATAACCAATCAATCATCAAGTAGCATATTCAACACTAAACAACATGATTTCTTTAGATATTAAGCTTATGTTCATGTTTCATCTTCTTGATTCTTGGTGTTCTTTAAGATTTACATCATGTATCATCTTTTAACCACTTAAATAAGATGTAAAATGGAGTGTATGATGTTCTTACCACTAGCTCAAGGTTAGAGATGATCAAGAGAAGAAAAGATGACAAATGAGGTGGATAAAAGCACTAGAGAGAGGTCCTTCAAGTTCCGTTGCTTGCAACCTTCTTAGATAGACCCGAGACACCTTAGAATCACCTTGGATTAATTGGAATTGGATTGAAAATGAAGGTTGTATGGGGGGTTGTTGTGGCCGTAGCTTATTGAGAGGAGAAGAAGAAGAATAGTGAAGTTAAGGGTGATGAATGATTTAGAAATGTAATCTTGTGGTTATAAGTATTATCTTCCAACAATTAAGTGGCATATGGCATAAATGTTGGTATATTCTTCAACAAAATCTATTAAAATATAGTAAATAAATATTGTGTGGGACCCATGTCCCCCAACCGGACATAAAAAGGGGGGGGGGGGTAAAGTGTAACATTTAATGGTAAGTTAAGTGTTATAGTTAGATTTCAAGTATACTAGTTAGGGTTATATGTGTTATATGTTTGTAGGATGTGTTATGATGTTCGGTGACCATAACTAGCTTTGTAACACTAAGTCAATGCTTCTAGTAAGAATTTGATGTTTCGGGTAGTGTCCGGTTGTTCGTTTCATTACTGTTCGTTAATGTGCTGAATTGCGTAGTTTAGTGTGCTTTATGTTGTCTTTCATTACAGTTTCGGTTCCCGACACTTAGGAAAGTATTATGGACCATTAAACCACTTTTCTGCATTATATTTAGATGTTAAATTACTGAAAATTGCTAATTTTATTTATTTTCTGCAGAATTTTGCAGTTTTAGTGTGTTTCTGGCACTTTCCGGCACCTATGTCATCACTAGGAAGGCGGTTTTGAAATCCCTACTTTCCTACACACTATCCTAGTGTATGACTTGGTCCTGGGGCTTATTTTGTGTCTCAACATCATGTCTGTCTAAGTACCGAACTCCCGTCAGTACTTCTAGTTTGTCTGAAAACTGTGCAAACTCTGCTCTGTGCATTAATAGAACTATATTGTGTTGCATGTAGTAGTGATAAAAGTCTTGCAACATGAAATGCCATTGTATGTATATAATAGTAATCAAAATTCCATTCGTCTTGTAAACTAAATTATGCACAGTCATTAAAGCACAGATTACTGTTCAATTATTGTACGGAATGTATGGAAAAGTGCCAGTTGTCACATTCTCCCCCCGTTAAAAGAATTTTGTCCCGAAATTCAAGCGATGCCATCGGTCGCAGGGGAGTTGTGAATCAAATGTGGTCACTTAGGCTTAATTTGGTCTTCATGTTCCCAAGTAAACTCTGGGCCATGATATTAATTCCAACGAACTCTAACAAATCAATTACGACTTCTCCTTGTTTCGTGGGCTTCCAGTCCACAACCTTAACAGGTTTTTTAATAAATTTAGAGTTTGTCGTTGACGTGAATCCTGTTTGCGGGAGTAACAACTGTTCTTAGATTCAGGCTCCTCTAAAGACTAGACACGTGAAACGTGTCGTGACCACTGCTGAATTTCTCTGGAAGTTTCAGCTTGTGAGCAATGGTCCCGATCCTTTCCAGGATCTCGAAAGGTCTAAAATACCGTGGGTCCAACCTCCCACTCTTTCCAAAACGTACCACGCCTTCCCAAGGAGAGACTCTCATTAAAACTATACCTCCTATCTCAAATTCCAACAGTTTTCCGCCGCTCATCGGCGTAGCCTTTCTGTATACCACGTGTTGACTTGATACGTCCACGTATTTGATCAATCTTGCCTATAATTTCCTGAATCAACTTGGGGCCAATAAATCGTTTATCTCTGGTCTCCGCCCAACACGAAGGGGGGACCGATACTTATGTTCATATAAAGCTTCGCACGAAGCGGCCTAAACAGCAGTGTGATAAACATTATTGTAGGAAAACTCCACTAAGGGCTAGTGAGTAGTCCATCTTTTCATCAAAGTTTATCACACAAGCGCATAGCAGGTCTACCCAAGTCTGTATCGTTCGTTTGCTCTGGCCATCCGTCCGAGGGTGAAATGTAGTACTGAGGTTCAACCGTGACCAAAACGCCTTTTGAAACGTCTGCCATATCCTTGGCACAAAATGACCATCTCGGTCGGAAAAGATAGAATCAGGCACTCCATGAAGTGCCACCACCTTTCTAGGCTAAATCTCTGCTAATTCCCTTGCGCTGTCTTCCTCACTGTTTGGCAGGAAATGTGCAGGCTTGGTGTGCCGATCAATAATCACCCAATTCATATTGTGACCTTTTTGGGTTCTTGGTAGCTTGTAATGAAATCCATTAAGGTTCGTTCCCACTTCCACATGGGAGTCTCGGGCAGTTGCAGCAGCCCTGATGGTTTCTAGTATTCTGTCTTAACTTTCACACAAGTAAGACAGTTACCCACATATGTGGCTATATCAGCTTCCATCTTGGGCCACTCGTATTAATCCTTCAAGTCTTGGTACATCTTGTCGGATCCTAGGATGGATCGAGTACCTGGACCTATGAGTCTTGCCCCAAAATAAACGTTCGTGAATTGTCGTGAAACGGAGCCCAAAGTTGTTCCATGAAGTACAAGGTTCCGTCTTCCTTAGACAATAATTGCACTTCCATTCATGTAACACTTCAGCTTGAAGGTTCTCTGATTTGAGCGCCTCTTGCTCAGCTTCACGAATCCAGGTGATGAGATTTGTCTGTATGATCATCTCTAAGGCTCGCACCCTTAGAGGCTTTGTGCGTTCCTTGCGGCTCAAAGCGCCTGCTACAATGCTCGCCTTGTTTAGGTGACACTTAATGTCACAGTCGTAATCATTCAGTAGCTCATTCCATCTAGTTATCTTATGTTTATGTCCTTCTGACCAATGGTGTGCTGCAAACCCTTGTGATCAGTAAAGATCGTGCAACGTGTGCCTATACAAGTAATGACGTCAAATCTACAACGCGCAATTACTGCACCTAGTTCAAGGTCTCTTCTTATGATTCCTTAATCAACGTGACGCGTATGCGATGACTTGGTCTCATTGCATCAATGCGCAATCGGGACTTTGTCGAGAAGCGTCACAAGGATCGCAACTCTATTGGTACCGTCAAGTGAAAACAAGATAGGTATCGACTAGGTTAGGGTTGTTAGTGGTTGAGCAGTCCTTGAAAGGTTTTCTAGGGGTCGTCTAATACAGCCTATAATCCCAAAAATTCTTAGTTGCGCCTTTGGGACTCCTTAGTTCTTGATTACAGGATCAACATGGATCCCGTTCTTATTCACCACATGACCTAAGAATCTTGCCTCGCGAATCCAAGGTTAGCACTTCGATATCTTAGTACACAATTGTTCCTTTTCCAAGAGTCCCAAGATAAATTGCAGATGTTGCTCATGACCTTCCTTGGTCCTTGAGCTCATAAGAATGTAGTCAATAAATATAATCATGATCTTATCCAGGTACGACTTACACACCTGATTCATGAGGTCCACGAATACTGCCTGTGCATGTGTTAAGCCAAACGGCACGACAAGGAACTCGTAATGCTCAAAGCAAGTCCTAAAGGTCATTTTTAGGGATATTTTCTTCTTTTATTTGCAGTCGAGGACAACCTGACCTCAAGTCACTCTTCGAGTAGTAACTAGAACCTTACGATTGGTTCAACAAGTCATCAATCCTTGGCAAAGGATACCAGTCCTTGGTATCCAGTTCTCTGAAGTTGATGCAAAATGGAAACTGCCAACTTTCTTCTCCTGTCCTTAACTAATGATACCCTGTCCTTAAGTCCATGTTGGAATAGTAGCTGGGACCTTGCAGTTGGTTGACGGGTTATCGATTCTCGGTAAGGGTTACCAATTCTTGATGGTTAGTTGTCTATCTCCCTGTAACCTATACGTAATACCTTTTTCCCTCATTTGTTCTTCTGAGTTCCTCTCAGATTAGGCTATGTACGCGTGTAAAAACTGCCATCCTACTTCATAATGAATATCACCGGGGCTTTCCAGGGTGAGAAACTCGGCCTGGTATATTTCCTCTATCTAGCAGCTCTTGCAGTTGCATCGGAGGCTCATGTATCTCGGACGAAGCTAGTCGGTAAGGCGTCATCTGTCACCGGTGTTGCTCCTGGTACTAGGTTTATCCTAAACTCCACTTGTTGCTGTGGAGGTATTCCTAGCAAGTCTTCAGGAAAGGCTTCTGGAAATTTCTCCGCCGCGGGGGTGTCTTCAGGCTTTGGCTTCTTGGTCTTCTTATTGACGACATGAGCAGGGAAGGCTATGCAGTCTATTCGGAGGCGCTTCTGTGTCTCTATAACCAATGTGAGGCGTTGCCATTTCACCGTCTTATGGGGCCTAGTGCTCTCGCACCTATTGCAAGAAGGTTGTGTACTATAAGTGTTTCATCATTCGCAAGAGGGATGCGAATGATTTTCCTTATAACGAACAACTTCAGCTCTACACTTGGATATCTAATCCATGCTGACTATCATATCATGACTTCCCAAGTCAATGGTAATAGAAGGTCCCGGCCTTCTAAGTTCCCAAAATACAATCCTTAATTCATCTCTCTCGCTTAACTAACCTTCCATCCACCAATTCTAAAGAATACGAGACATCTATTCTACTCGAAACTAGGCTAAGCAGTTTCTTAAATTCTAAGGATACAAGGTTAAAGTCGGTGCCAGTATTAATCAAAAATAGATGCAGAAAGTTGGTTAATAGGGAACGTACCCGTAACCGCATCTAGATCCTGGCGTGCTTCACGAGCTCCGATCGTGAAGACCCTTCCTTACTTGGTTCTTCCTTGGACAATCTTTCCTAAAGTGCCTACTTCACCACACCTGTAGCAACCTGGAACTTTACCATTATCTCTTCCGTCTGGATCCTTCGCCCAACAGGCATCCTTGCTGTGCCCTTCTTTTCCACACCTTCCACACTTAGGCCTCAAACATCGACCTTCATGGTGAAAATTGCATTCTTCGCATCTCGGCTTATTCCCCAAGTAAACCTTACCACCGGCCTTATTAGTGGCTCCATAAGCTTTCATGCCACGAGGCGGGCTCACTTTCCTTCTTTTGTTTGCTTTAGAGATTTCATAACTGGCTTGGGTGCCTATCTTTAGGTTCGAAGACTTTCTGTTCTTATTGCCCGAAGACTCCACATGAGTCTCTTTCTTGTTTGTCTCAGATTCCGGAAATTTTCCCATACGAAGAGCTTCTTCAGTAAGCGTAACACTCAAATCGATAGCCTCTGTGATGGTTGGAGGCTTTGAGGCAGTAACCATGCTCAGGATTTGAGGTGCAAGTCCCCAAATGAATCGCTCAATCCTCTTGAAATCCGGCTTGACTAAGTAGGGAACGACCCTAGACAAGTAGTGAAAGCGTTGGACGTACTCAGAAATCTTCGGCCTGTCCATTTTCAAATTCCAGAACTCAGTCTCAAGCTTCTGGATCTCGGCCCTAGAACAATATTTCTTCCGCATCAACTCCTTGAGCTTATTCCAGGTCAGTGCATAAGCAGCATCTTCACCAAGGGTCTGAACCTGGAGGTTCCACCAGGAGAGTGCGCCATCCAAAAACATCCCTAAGATAAAGGTAACACTCCGCTCGGGCGAACAGTTACTCATTCTCAGAACGGAGTCAGTCTTTTCTGCCCAACGAACAAATGCAACGGCACCTCCTGTGCCGTCAAAATTCAATAGCTGGCAGTCTAGGAACTATTTATAGGTGTAGCCACTTGGAGGGTTACTTCCGGAAGTGCCACCGCTGCGTTGAGAGCGGAGGGCTTCATACTGCGCTATAACTTGAGAAATGCGCTTATCGTATTCGGCCATAGTTAGCGTAATGGTGTCCGTGTCACGTCTGGGCGGCATTTTCTTCTGTCAAAAGGTATGGGGTAGGTTAGACAACATTCCATAATTGTCTATGAGGTACATATTACCACAAGCAAACATGTAATCACCCAATATCACATGCATATATAATCAACAATGTATAAGTAAGGAAACAACTACTGAGCTTTCATATACGCTTGACAACTTGACTTATTGTTTGTAACGGGGAAAACAAAATGAACTCGAGGTTACATCACCTCGGTCATACAAGTTTCATAATATGAAAGTAGTAGTTTTCTTCCTTCTACATTGGTTTTCTTAGGTCTTTATCTTCACAAAGGCGGGTATACTCCCAAAGCGATGGGGGTTGTACATATAGGGGTGATAGAGAGTGTGACATCACTGAATCTTTCCCGCGTGTTAGCCATCTTCACTTGCTTAGATATCGGTTCCCAAACGCCTCGTATACGGGTATAAGTGTCTGACACGAAGTATGTAGAGACAGGTTTCCTACTTTGTAATGTGCTAAGGCAACTGTCTAGGTATTGCTCTACTAGATGAAGGTGTGAACACCTAGAGATTTTTTTCGGATGGGTGGTGATCATTAGCTCAACCCGCAGAGTCCACCAGGATTTCCATGCACTACAAGTCGTTATTACGTGGCCCCCCGCAATAATAAATTGTCTTGCACGGTCACCCCAACTTTCCCTCGTTCAAAGCAGATGGTCAACCACAGAGGGGACACTACTGTCCTTATACCTCCAGCATAGCAAGGACCATAGCGGTGGTCCACGCGCTAACATCCGTCATTGTTACGCGCGAATAAACACGATGATTAAGCGTAATAGGAATAAGGAGAACTCCTAGTAGTTGGAGGGGCACCTTTAAGATGAGTACTTAATCTTCCTTGTCTGGTCAAGTATGCTGTCCATCTTGTTTCACAAAAGCCAAAGGGACCTCATCCTGCTGATAAGGTTGTTATCCAAGGTTGTTGCCTCCGCCTCGCCGTCACTACCGTAGTCAGGCACCTTCGCATCCGAGAGGGAAGAACAGCCATCTCCTACGGAAAACAAGCTCAGAATCTCGTTTGGTAATCACTCCAGCCATGAGCTTTGCAGCAAACACGAGGTCGATAGCTTCATCGTGCGAGTAAAGAACAATAATAGGATTCTGGAGTCGAAGGTATCTTGTTCACGTCAATAATTATTCCGTACACTTATACGTGTACATATATATATATATATCAATAAATAAGTATGTTACTTAGCATAAACAGGAAAATAAATGCATCATATAACATATAACTCTCGTTTATCCTTTCGGAGGGGGGGGGGTCATTTTGTCTTTGGCAAGTCTATCTCACATAGACTATGCCTTAATTGGCACTTTAATTTGGGGTATCCTCCTCCCTACTAATGTCCTTGCCTTGTCTTTTCTTTGAAAAATGTTTGACTCATGGATCTTGACGCTTACGTGAATGCAATGAAAAACCTTTTTGTCAAATGTTTTCGTGAGAGAGTCCTAGTGATTGTAGTCTAGACTCGAGAAGGAATCCTAGTTCACTACAATCGAAGCCCTGATACCAAACTGTCACACCCTGACTTTTGCGGAAGCGTGTGATGTGTGACTTGTTTAATACCGTTGCATTCAATCATAATAAACAACTATATGATCAAAACGATGTTCATCCATTCATGAAGTTTAAAGTATTACAAACACCAGTTATTTAAGTTTCAAACAACGCAACCTTCGACTAAGTTACAAACCAACAAAAGTGGATGACATCTAAACTTGGAATTTACTCCTAGAAACAACACCAGCGCCCAAGATCCAACTTGTTACCTGAAATACGTGTTATTTTGGAAAACATCAACAAAAGTTGAGCGAGTTCATGCATTTTGTATGAGTACTGATAAACTTGTAAACGTTTGAGAGACTCCTTTGAAAACAGGTATGAAAAGCATCTATGAACAGATCAAATTAATGTTTTGCAAGGACATTACTGTATGTGAAGGCATAGGGAGCACTCAAAATGAGTAGGCTTATACCCTCGTCGATTCCCTCGACCGTGTCAAATTTCCCCTTCGACTGTGTCAATTTACCTTGACGTGTCAATTCACCTTGACCGTTGTCGATTCACCTCGAATGGGACACCGAAGCACTCAAGTGGTCACATAAGGACCATGAGTGGGGCTCGGCCGTACCCGTTAGATCTAACCTTCGTCCCTAATTAAGAGTTATTGGCATTTCAATTTCAATCTATACTCACATGATCTATAATTCATTTCATAGCCAATTCATACCACTTAAACGTATGCAACATGTATTCCACCCCCGAGAGTTATAAATCCGAAAACAGTTAAGAGAAAAGGGGGACATGAACTCACAGTTTTGTGTTTTTCAACCCGACGTAACTCAAGCTGCTACTAGTGTGCACGACTACCTACAACGTACTATGGTCTATTAGACGAGCGAGTCGTGCCTTGACTTAGTATTCATTAGTGTCTTTGGGTTACGTTTCTTTGTGTCCTTAATATTATTCCAAGTTATATAATTATTTGTTAAAATAATAAATATTTTAACTTAAATTATATTTATTAAATTTTAGAATAATTGTTAAAACAATATAATTTAACTTGATACCTTTCAAGTATTTATAGATGTATTTCCTTCCAAGGATGGGTGTATTTGTATTTGTATTCTTATACATGTATATTTTTTCCATGTATTGGTGTCGTATTCCATAGTGTATTTATACGTACGAGAATACGTATTTTCTTGTAATTGTTAAGTATTCTTCTACATAATTTTGTATTAATTTTTCCGGAATAACATTTCTAGTAAAAATACATCAATATGTATTTCCAAAAATATATATTTTGCGGAATATTACTTAGAAAAATTATTTGTAATTTTTCCCTTGGCAAAAATATTTATAATTTCATAAAAGTCTCAAAAATAATATATTTCCAAGTCTAACTTAGAAAATATATATAAATCCATTTTCCTTTAAAAAATATTATATTTCAAGTTTATTTAAGGAAATACATTTTCTCCCAAAAATAATGTATTTCATGTTTGTTTGAGAAAATATATATTCCTTCCAAAAATAATATATCTTCTAATAATTCCGAGAAAATATATATTTTTGCCTACCAAAAATAATATATTTTCTCCTTGTAAAAAATATGATATAATCTTGCAATAATTGTAAAAATCATATTTTTGTTTCCTTGGTGTCCAAAATATTATTTACTAAAAATCTACTTGTGAATAAGTTTTCCGGAATATTTTTGTGAGTTATATTCCTTTGTTCGGTTTCGCCAATATTTTTTGTATTCTTTGTATATTTATTCCTTGGAATTTTTGGTAATATTTTGGGTTATAATTTTTGGTATTTGATGAGTTATATTATTTCATGTACTAAAATAATATAACTAATACACATAATATAAAAATAATCGCACACGTGGAGACTTCTAAATATATATTTCCTAAATACATAATTAGTCACTTTTATTTATAAAAACCAACCTCCAATATTGATAATTCTTGAATAAAAATTTATGGCAAACTTTATGTGCAAATCCATGGTTTAAAATACACTTGTAAATATTTGTTTAGAAATATTTTTCTAAGTGTTTAATTTTTAGAAAAATTTTGCCATAGTTTCCCCTAAAAATGTAGGTTTCCATGCCTTCAAGGCATATCATTTTCTTTTGTAAATCAACACAATCAACCAATAATCAATCTATACTTACCAATTTTGCCAAAAATCAAGCATAATCAACTACTTCATGAACTTGAAAATTTACAAAAGTTTGTAGTAACTTACTAGTGTGTTTAGTAAGTCTTGTTACCCTTTAAAGTGTGGTTGTTTCTTTAAAAACATCATTTTTAAAGAAAATGGTTCTTTACAACTTATGATCACATTTTCTAAAAATGTTTCTTCTTGGATTTTTCTTGTTACACATGTGTTTCTACACTTGTTTATCCTTTAAAAACATGATTGATTTCTTTGGAACCAAGATTAAGTAAACTTTGTATTTTTAACTTGATTTCTTGAAAAATCATCCTTGAAATCCTAGATCTACAAGACTTACATCTTACTTTAATCATCATTTAACAAGAAAACAATTTATTCTTTCAAGTTCATGACTTTTGTGAGGATGATTCATTAATCTCTAACATTTTCATCCTCTCATCTTGCTAGATTATGTTTTTAATCATCATCTAGCAAGATCATATGATGATCTACATCATTAACATAACCAATCAATCATCAAGTAGCATATTCAACACTAAACACCATGATTTCTTTAGATATTAAGCTTATGTTCATGTTTCATCTTCTTGATTCTTGGTGTTCTTTAAGATTTGCATCATGTATCATCTTTTAACCACTTAAATAAGATGTAAAATGGAGTGTATGATGTTCTTACCACTAGCTCAAGGCTAGAGATGATCAAGAGAAGAAAAGATGACAAATGAGGTGGATAAAAGCACTAGAGAGA
The DNA here is from genome assembly GCA_030545235.1 of Helianthus tuberosus. Taxonomy (NCBI): domain Eukaryota; kingdom Viridiplantae; phylum Streptophyta; class Magnoliopsida; order Asterales; family Asteraceae; genus Helianthus; species Helianthus tuberosus. The sequence goes on along the minus strand of CM060434.1, from coordinate 67,312,406 downwards.
GGTCCTTCAAGTTCCGTTGTTTGCAACCTTCTTAGATAGACCCGAGACACCTTAGAATCACCTTGGATTAATTGGAATTGGATTGAAAATGAAGGTTGTATGGGGGGTTGTTGTGGCCGTAGCTTATTGAGAGGAGAAGAAGAAGAATAGTGAAGTTAAGGGTGATGAATGATTTAGAAATGTAATATTGTCGTTATAAGTATTATCTTCCAATAATTAAGTGGCATATGGCATAAATGTTGGTATATTCTCCAACAAAATCTATTAAAATATAGTAAATAAATATTGTGTGGGACCCATGTCCCCTAACCGGCCATCAAAAGGGGGTGGGGGGTAAAGTGTAACATTTAATGGTAAGTTAAGTGTTATAGTTAGATTTCAAGTATACTAGTTAGGGTTATATGTGTTATATGTTTGTAGGATGTGTTATGATGTTCGGTGACCATAACTAGCTTTGTAACACTAAAACAATGCTTCTAGTAAGAATTTGATGTTTCGGGTAGTGTCCGGTTGTTCGTTTCATTACTGTTCGTTAATGTGCTGAATTGCGTAGTTTAGTGTGCTTTATGTTGTCTTTCATGACAGTTTCGGTTCCCGACACATAGGAAGGTATTCTGGACCATTAAACCACTTTTCTGCATTATATTTAGATTTTAAATTACTGAAAATTGCTAATTTTATTTATTTTCTGCAGAATTTTGCAGTTTTAGTGTGTTTCTGGCACTTTCCGGCACCTATGTCATCACTAGGAAGGCGGTTTTGTAATCCCTACTTTCCTACACACTATCCTAGTGTATCACTTGGTCCTGGGGCTTATTTTGTGTCTCAACATCATGTCTGTCTAAGTACCGAACTCCCGTCAGTACTTCTAGTTTGTCTGAAAACTGTGCAAACTCTGCTCTGTGCATTAATAGAACTATATTGTGTTGCATGTAGTAGTGATAAAAGTCTTGCAACATGAAATGCCATGGTATGTATATAATAGTAATCAGAATTCCATTCGTCTTGTAAACTAAATTATGCAAGTCATTAAAGCACAGATTACTGTTCAATTATTGTACGAAATGTATGGAAAAGTGCCAGTTGTCACAGAAAAGATTGACGCACTTAAGAAGGATATAGCTCAACTTCACAGAGACGTGAATCAACAACAATGTGACTCTGTGAAAGCTGAACTAGAACTTCTCACTGGAAAGTACAAGAAAAATGTGTTAAACATTAAAAACTTGATACTTCCGGTGACACTGTTCGTAATTTGTGCAATGTTCAACTTGCATTCAAAGAAAACAAGGGAAAGGGTCTGGGATATACACAGGTTCCACCACCATATAATCATAACTACTCTAGACTGCCCACTACTGAGCAAGAAATAGAGAATTATGATAAAATGATTTATGGTAAACCTAGTGATTATGTTCCATGGGAACCATTAAAATCCAAAAATGGCCAACCCGCTGATTTCAGGAAACCAATGAATTTTGTTAAAAATGAAAATTGTTCACATGAAAACAAAACTTGGTCAAATGAAAACTGTTCAAATGAATCAGCTGGTAAATCCGAACAAGTAAAAAAGACAGAAACAGAAACAGAAATAGAACCAGTTAAAACATCCACAGAGGAGACAGAAGAAATGTCACACCCCAACCGATGACGGAAACATCGGGGCGCGGCACTGAGCGAAACAGATCGTCAAGAGAAATTCCATAACAACTAAATTACCGGATAGTTAATATTATGTCCCATACCATAACCTGTCAAGCAATTAAATTATTACAGACATAGATATCCTCAAAACAAAACATGTTCCGACAACTCAGGTTCAAATAAATAAATTGTCTTTGTTTCTAGACTCTCCTACTTGATTCCATGAAGGCAAGCAACATCCTAGCATCTCAAACACCTGTCACATACATTAAAATAAAGTCAATACACATAGTGTAAAGGTGAGCATACAAGTTTGATAATATAGTAAAGTTCGAAATTGTTTACGCATAACCAACATGTAACATGTAACAAAGTGAAGGCTAGAAGGTTATCGACAGAGAAATATGCACAGACGTGACTGCGAGTTGTAGAATGCGCAACACATATCCCCACTGGGACACATGAAGTAAAGCCCTTAACAACCCCTGTCCACGATAGGTGCTGAGTCCAAACTATAGTACTATCGTTGCTAAGGTGTCCGGCAACAATCACTGTGTTAACATAACATACAAGCTGTGACAACTGTGCTCTGTAAACAATGTATGATGTAAAAAAATATCAGTTATCAACAAAACGATGTGTTTTGGTGTTATTATGTGTGTATTTGTGTTTGATGATTTTACGTTTTGATTCTAGTTCGATTTCAAGCTCTAAATCGCTTTCTGGAAAGTTATACACAAACTGATGCATAAACGTAATCAGTTTAACGCGACAAACACTACAGAATAGTGACATAGGGTTAACATACCTTAAATAACCTTTACATAACTTAGAAATAAGTTTTGGAGGGTTTGGTGTGTCGAAAACAAGTTTATTCGATCGCAGGGACTATTTGTGTCAAACTGCGAAAGTATGCGATTCGTATGGTAACAAACATTCTGGAACTTGATCATAAGCTAAACATACCTTAAATATCATTTACATAGCTTAGAAATAGGCTTTGAGGGGTTCGGTGTGCGAAAATAAACTTATTTGATCAATAGGGACTAAAAGCATCAAAAAGTGCATAAGTTTGCATTTTCGCGCATATCTTACGTTCTGAACATATCCGGACATCCAAAAATTTTTGTATTCATTAAAATATTTTATTTTAGTGATTGGAATGCAAAAATACCATTCGTCGTGTAATTTGGATCGATTTCGCGTCCGTTCGAGTTTTCGTCGTAATTAACCGAATAACGCAACTGTACGACCAAACAAACCGACATCCGAGATGTTTTCAAGCATATTTTAAGTTCCCTATACTTTAACTTCATTGTGGAGCCTAGAAATGGGGTTAACGGGGCTTAAACGTGTCGAAAATCAAGTTTTAAGCATGAAGGGACCTGTTCTGCCAATTTGGAAAACTTGAAACCGAGCTCCCCCGCGCCATGCGCCAAGCCCAGTGTTACCTGGCATGCCACGCTACAGGGACCAAAACTCAGTAGTCCAATTTCAGCAACAGGCTTGATTTCCAGGGTTATTTATGCAGCTTTCTCAATACCTGGAGCTGGTTTTGGATTCCCATTGTATCAAATACCATGTTCCACAAGTGTAGGGTCAAGATTAAACCTTCTAAACACATGTAATGATCTCCTTCATCCTAACTTCCTATAAATAGCTTGGGTTTTTGAGAGTTCATTGCTCATTCCATTCAAATCAGCTCTCATCTGATCATTGAAGCTATTCCTTTGGTTGAAGGCTTCATTTTATAGTTTTCTTTGTTCTTGATCCTTGCTTGGACCTTTTGTAAGCTTCTTTCATGCTTTTTATGCTTTTCAAGCATGAAAGTCAAACAGTGTTTCGGTCAAAGTGACGAGTCAAAGTTTCGGTCAAAATAAGTGTTTGTGCGTATTTTGCAACGAAACTATTTTTGGGTATCAAAACACTTTGTTTTGATATCAAACTTGTTTTCTAACTTAGTTAAACATGTTTTAACATGTTTAATTCGTCACTTTTTGTCTAGTGCTTGTGTAGGGCCGTAAGTCAGGCGGTCTTGACAACCGCTGAGACTTTCGAACTCGACCCGTTTGGTCGATCTTTAGGATCCGACCAAGCATATATTGTGACCATAGTTGTATAGGGAATAACCTTCCGAGGTTATACCTTATGGTCACTTAGTTTAATTAGTTGTATGATAGGTAGTTTATATGCCTTAGGAAAATGACCAAAATGCCCTTTTCATGCATAATTTGATTTTAAGCATATGTTGTGACAACTCGAGTTTCCAAGATTCCATCTTCGCATTAATTGCACGTTAATTGTTTAAGTTGTTTGTTTACATGACTTGTTTGCTTTGTAACCTTACACGTTTGTGATATGTTAAAATGTATTGTGATTGTTGCATCTATGTGTTTAGTGATATAGCATGTAACCTGTTTGAAAAACTTAAACTATTTAAACCTTGAGTAGCTTCGACGAAACAGGAGTGTTTCGCCAACTACACTCCGACAAAATGGAGTGTTTCGCCGGCCCAAATCCTCGCCGAAGCCCAGTAAGGGCCCAACCTGTTTTAACGTCCATATAAACGAGTTTAGATTACGTAAACCTCTTTTTAGAAAACCCTAGAGTCTCTCTCTAACCTTGTGTGCGACGACAACCCTCTCCACTTTCGAAGTCGGATCCCTATTGCTTGATCATTCTTAGTTCGGTTAGTGATTTACATGTTTGGTTTGATTTCAATTCTGAATATATGTGTATGATGTTCTTGATCTCGGTATGCATGATTAATCAGATACATAACTCTATGTGAAACCAAATAATTGGCTTAGGGTTCTAATAATCAGTTTGTGTATAAAACGAAGAGGTGGATTAACTCTGTGCGGAACCAGGTTTTATATTATTGAATGCTTGACCTTGGATGTTGTTAATGTGATCTGGATCTGAATGCACGATAGCATACTAATAGGGTTCGATGATGTGATGTATTATGTTAATCGACTTGTTGTACACATAAACTAGGGTTCATGCTAGACGTTAAGTACTGCGATGCTTATGTTATGATGATTGGATTTCATGAAGATAGAATGATGATTTCTGTGTGAATAATGATTACTGTATGATTGTTGTATCATGACGATCGGCGATTAGGGTTTCTGTAATTTTGTAACTGTCACGATGTAACTGATGCTTTCCACGAAACGCTGATGTCGACGAAACGCTGATGTGTTTCGTCAACATTGGTCACGACGAAACGCATGGCGATGAGACAAGGGTGTTTCGCCGAGGGTATTCATGGCGAAACAGAAGGGTGTTTCGCCGAGGGTGATCACGACGAAACAAGTATGTTTCGTCAAGGGTTAAACTGCACAGTAACTAAGTTTATTTCTGTTAAGGGTTAACTGGGTTAGTTAGCTGTTATTGATGATAAGCATGACTTGCATGAGCTTGTATAACTGATAAATGCAATGAGTTAGTTGTTACTTGCATATACGTGATGATCTTGACTGTTAGTCGAACCTTATGAATGTCAACTGATTACGTATACGTGCGTACTCTAGGCCTTGACTGATTACTTGCAAGCACATAGTTTAGCATACCTGTTGGTGCATATGTCTGTTGACTTCGTCTTATATCGAGTCTCGGTTTCGTTGCGGATCTGAACAAGAATGATGTCATCATTCTTGATGATGACATCATACAAGTGACATCACATATGACATCATTCATTGCAACATCACATGAAATCAGATTCACATACACGAAACAGACATTTAATAGTTTATTGTAATTTCGCATGAATGGTTTCACCTAATTTCGCTTGAAATGATTTTAGGTAATTCCGTTTGAACTATCATGTCATGTTTCAAGCGAAATCATGAGACCTATATATATGTGTGTTCAGTATTTCATTTGATGCGGAATAGTAATAAGAAGAACTAATTTCGTTTGAACAGAAGTTCTTCAAGTTGATCAGATCTTCATCAAGAATACATCCGATTACGTCATGTTTCTTAGATTTCAAGTGTTCTTTGTATAGATCGAGTCAAAACTCTGTCCGATTGTCGTCGTTACGTAATAAAACATTGTTTAATTACGGTTTCGCGCACGATTATAGTTCGATTTAACGGATTCCGCATGTTAAATCGAATCCACCGCAGATCTAGTGATCGTTTACGATCCGATCCTGTACCTACAAGTGGTATCAGAGCTACGGATGCTCTGCGTGTAATCGTTGCTTGAATCGAACGAGTTTCGGACCAAATCGATTCGAATCGGAAGAGTTTCGATTTATTTCGGTGAAAACGATTCAAATTTTGGTATATTTCGGACTAAAACAGTTGTTTTCGGAGTGTCATTTGATAATTTCGAACTGTTTTGGTGTGATTTCAATAAGTTCCGGTGAGATTTTGATCAAAATTGAACAAGTTTCAGTGAATTTGGACTGTTTCAACTAGTTTTTTTTTGTGAATCGTATGTTGTATGTCAAACTGTTTCAGTTTGTTTTCGACGAACTTCGTACTGATTTTAGTTGATTTTTGGTGAAACTCGGATCATATTAGTGAAATCAGATTGCTTTCATTTTGAGGTTTTACATTCCGAAAAGTTTACATTGGATCATGAACTTGTTAAACAGACAAAATCGATTGAAAAACAATCTGAATGTTATATGATGTTCATATGCAAAGCTAACTGATGTTGAGTTTGAATCAAAATCGAAATCATAGTTTTGCTTAGGTCTAAAAAGATTTTGCTGCTGTTGTTTGCTATCTGATTCACGGGTGGAAAGAAAGTTGAAGTTACTGGTTATTGAAAGAAACAAGTATTGAATGACATTACATATTTTGTGAGAAGTTGCAGGTTTTTCTTTTCTATTCGTAACGAAGAAGAAGATCTTGTTTGTCTGGGTTTTGAGAAGAAGAAGAAGAAGAAGAGTAATAGCGATAGTTGTTTGTGTCACTAAAAGAAGCTGGATGTTATAAAGTTGTTTGTGGTTATGAACAGATGTGTGTTGGGAAAAGTATTGAAGTGTCATAACACAAACTTGAAACTTGACGATTAGAGTTTGATTAAAAGGAATTCTAAAGATTTTCAAATAAAAATCAAATTAGAGAACATATAGTTTTCTTTGAGATTGACATTTCATGTCTTGAAAATGACAGTTTATATTTTAAAAATAAAAACTTGAGAAGTGACATCATAGTAGGTTAATAAAATTTTTAAATATATAAAAAAAAAACAAAACAAAATAAACAAACACACATTTTCGTGAAAGTAAGTTTTTTTTTTTTTTTTTTTTTTTTTTTTTATACATTGTTGAAACAAGATTGGTTAAGTGGTCGGTATTTGAAGTATTTTTGGGTCAAGATTTTTCGTCTAGTGGGCCCAATAGACTTTAAAATGTGATCGGCCCATGTGATTCTTTAAGTCCAATTGACTGTCTACTTTTAAGAGGTCAAAAAGAAATCAACTGAAGTTAATTGTGCACATGATATGATTCAGTATTGCATGTAAATTGATTAAAGATGTCGGTCATATATTGATTTGAATTGATTGTATGTGATAATTCAACGAACACTACTCGATTGGACAACATTTTTGTCGTGTAGTGTCACAAAGTCACCCGATTGGACATAGTCATTATATTTCATTAAAAAGTTTAAAAACTTTAAAAAGTTTGACCCCGTTGACTCACTCGATCGGGTCACAATTCGATTAAAGGTTTTTGTGTGTTCAAGATTAAAGTGCAACAAATCGAGCGGCAATTCGAACTAGTTGCCACCCGATCCTAATCAGTTTATTTGTCTGTGATTCAGGTGGTTGTCAAGCATCGGATACCCGCCCGAGCAAATTCCCACCCGATCTGTTGTCACCGGATTTTTGTCACTCAATCAGATATTCATCTGATTCTGTGGTTTGATAAAGTGATTGAACTAATTTTAGATTGTGTGAATTTTTGTATCGTTCGAAAATTTGTTTTCGTGAATCTTTCAATATTGAAACATGAATTCTGAGTCGTATAAATCATCTTTCGGATATGGTATGCTTGTTCAGAATCCAGCAGATATTGCACAGAAGAAATTTGCTAGTTTTACGGGTATCAAAGGTGAAACTACAAAACAATTGATTGAAAGATACTGCCATCTAGTTGTGGAAATGGGGAGATTGAATATAACCAAGACTAATAAGGAGTGGATCGATAAATTGGCAGACGCTTTGCCATACGATGAGTGGGGTACGTATTTGCTGGTGTTGAAGAACAATTCAGACTATGTTAATTGGAATCTTAGTGGTTTCATAGAGAAGATTCAAGCTCAAGAACTTGAGTTCCAAAAGATTAGAAAATTGAAGTCTGATTCAGAAGAAAAGAATCATAAAGCAGCAACTGTTGAAGTAAAAGTCAAATATGAGGAAAATGTTCAAGTGGTAGAGAAGCAAGTTGACGAAATTTCAGCTATCAAAGTTGAGAAGAAAGCTGAAGCTGAAAAGATGTCTGAGAAGTGCTTAAACTGTGAAAAATATGAAACAGACAATGTCAAACTCTTGGAAAATGTGGAGAGTTTGACATTGGAAAACAAAATTTTGAAAGAAAAAGAAAAAGATTTTGAAAATAAAATAAAAATGTTTGAAAATGAAAAATTAAAAATTGAAAAAGATTTTCAAAGTCAAATAAAGATTTTAGAAGATGAGAAATCTATTTTTGGCAAAAATAACATTGAAAAACAAATTGAAATAAATTCTTATCTTGAGAAAATCATTCAACTTGAAAAAGAAGCTGAATGTGCTAGAAATAAACTCATTGACTTAGAAAATCAATTGAAAGGTTTTGTGAATACGTCATCAGTACCAGATCTTATATGTCCAAAACCGATCAATTCTGTTCCAATAAGTGACAATGTCACAAATTATGACAAAGTCATAATTGAGGATTGTGATGATAAAACTGATGATGAAAATGAGAAAAAGAAAACATTTTTAAAATTAAAAGAGAAGTTTCAAGAAACTGTTTTACATTCGACTGAAATAGTTGAATGCTCAAAGCAAAAACCTGTTAAGAAGAATGTAGAACAAAAACAAAATGTTAAAAATTCGAAAAATTTTCAAAACAACAATAAAAGGTCATCAGTTCAGTCATCCAATCATTATAAAAAACCACAAAAATTTGAAAATAAAAACTCACAAAAAGTTGGTAATAAGTGGTGCAGGTTTGACCACAGTGCTCAAAAGCCAAATCAAGTTGACAGAAGAAGACAAGACTACCACAAGGCCAAACAGTGTTATGATCTGAATGTTTGGTATAAAAGTGGTGAATGGTACGATAACAGAGTGTGTTACAACTGTGGTTTTAGAGGACACATTGCTGTTAACTGCCAAAATAGGTATTTTGAAACAAGAAGATGCTTTGAATGTCAAATCAAAGGTCACATTGCCAGAGATTGCCCAATGAGATCAATGGGAAGATCGAGGGCTGAATCTCAGAAAATGGCAAAGAAACCAGTCAAAGTCGAAGTAAAGCCCAAAGAACAGAAAGTTCAAGAACAAAAAGTGAAGCTTTCACAAGGGCAGAAAGACAGACTGAGGAAGAAGAGGAAGAAAGCGAGGGAGTATCTCGAAAGGATTTTGTCCTCGGGTACAACAAATAAGAGTGCTGATGAATCGCTTCACTCGACAACAAAGTCAAGTAAACCGAATTCTTCAGATGCAAATCTGAGGACAAAAAAGGAGATAAAGAAGGTTGAAGTGGTTAGCGATGAATTTGTTTCTTCGGAAACAAAGGAGCTACGTGTTGGCAATGAATCTGGTTTATCTAAGTCAGATGAGCCACATTCTGGTGATGATTCTGATTCGTCAAAATCAGAGGAGCCACAAGTTGAGCTCAAAAATGAAAATTCAGTGCCACCAATGGATGACGTAAACTTTCCACCATTGCGAGCTGAAAATTATAAACAAGAAGTTGAAATTTCAAATCAATCTTTTTCTAAAAAGAAAGACTTTGATGTTGAAAAAGCCTTTAACCCCAATGTTCTAAACATTTTTGGAAAAATGGTTGACGGAACAGCCAAAGGGGTAAAGGAATTTTATGAATCAAAGAGGAAAACTGATACACCGAGTAAAAATAACTCGGATGCACCCAAGACTGGTCAGGCTTGGGTGTCACCATTTTCTGTATGAAATCCTGACTAGCCGGAACTCTCAGGTTGGTAATTGGGGAGTAGGAATCGGCATCTTTCTTGAGAAATTCACAGATTGTTAACTGTGATATTTCGTCTTACAAGTGGTTAATCAAGGACATTAAGTTGTACTTGATTTAACTTCCTTACAAGTGGTTGAAAACGATGTGATGAAACCCCACAAACTAATTTTCCGGAAAAACCATTTTGATTAAAACAAACTTAAATGTTTTGAAATCATAATGGGAAAATAGTTTGTTGACAGGGGGAGTTCTGATTGTTTATGCCAAGTGGATGGCGAATTGAAGCGATTCGATATTATGTTGTCACTTTATCTGTATAGTTTGTTTTCAAATTTTCTCAGAAAATCAAAATTGAAACATATTTTGATTTTAGGGGGAGAAAAATTTTAAAAAAATTAGAAAATTTGAAAATGTCAAAAACAGTGAAAAAGCAAAAATGAGTTTTGTTGTGAAAAAGAGGAAATGATAGCACATCAGTTAGACTGTCACAGTACGCTAAAGAAATGGAAAGTTAAAATGTGATAAACGGTCTCACTAAAGATGTGACGATAGGCTCAGCTAGACTAGTAGATTTGCGATAACGATACAAACATAAATGAAAAAGCCTAGTTCTAGTGGGAAACATGGTTGAAAGCATAGTACTTAGTTTTGTCCTTCTTGATTGTGTGCCTACTCAGTAATCGCTGAATGCTAAAGAGCATAAAAACCGCTCAGTTTGTGAACTTTCACAACTTGCTAAAAAAGTCACTGTGATTGTGCATTTCATTTTGCAAAGATTTAAACTTGTTTTATTTCTTTATTTTGTTTAAGCATTGGACATCCTCTGCGTATACGTGAGTATCGAACTAGAAGTTAGTGCCTAAACGTTCTGCTTTATTTTATTTGGTGTTTCGTTTAAGCTTTGGATCACCTCTGCGTATACGGGAGTATCGAACTGGTGGTTAAAGCCTAAACAATTTCAACTTGTTTTTATTTCTTATTTTGTTTAAACACTGGACTTTCTCTGCGTATCGAAAGATCGACCTGATTGTTAATGTTTAAACGTTCTGCGTTGTTTTCGCACATATCACAGTTGATGAAAGTTTAAAGGCATTACTTGAGTCAGTGTATTGCATGATGAGGGGATATGCTGAGATCGTGGGGTCCATAAGAATTTAGTGCAAAATTAATATACCTTAACGTATCGGTAAGCATTTCGAAAGTTTTTAGATTGAGTTTAAGTGGACAACGATATCTTCAATCTATGTGAATTGTTTAAAACTTAAAGTGTCTGAAAGCTCAACGGTGCTAGTGATTTGTCAAAAACTGATATGATCCTCTTACATAAACTCACAAAAATATTGTCTGTAAATATTTCTTTACTGCTTTACATGTTATACAAAAAACCAAAAAGAGTTTAGTGGGTTTTAGCATAAAATTTTGAAAAATCCAAAAAGATTTTCGACAACTGATTTTGAAAAGCTGATTTTCAAAATTCCAAGTGCAAAACATGATGAACGATAGTGGGTCGGGAGAGTGTGTTTGAGATGTGAAGTGATTTTGAAATGTTTAAAAGGTTCATTAATTTGAATAAAAATTTTGAATGTTACGAATTCAAGAGGATAAGTAGAGCTTATTCATGATAAAATTGTTTATCTTACGAAGTGGTAGAGAGTATGCAGGTTAAAACCAGGTTTCTGATCCTGTTTCTACGGAAAGCCAGGAGACGTTTCAGAACCTGTGAATGTGCTATATCAGATTGCGATCCCGGAACAACTTAAGGGGGAGTCTGTTAGCAAAAGGGGAGACTGAAGAGTGAAAGAGCCAGACTCAGATTCTGGAGAATAGCTGTTAATGGTGTTTGAAGAGAAAGAGAGAGTTTGAAGGATGCTTCAACGTCAAATATCTTGGAAAGCATGAAGACTGATTAAGACTGAAGTTTTGACATACTAAAGTCTCGTACTGAAGACTCCGTCAATATCCAAGGGGGAGACTGTTGGTGCATATGTCTGTTGACTTCGTCTTATATCGAGTCTCGGTTTCATTGCGGATCTGAACAAGAATAATGTCATCATTCTTGATGATGACATCATACAAGTGACATCACATATGACATCATTCATTGCAACATCACATGAAATCAGATTCACATACACGAAACAGACATTTAATAGTTTATTGTAATTTCGCATGAATGGTTTCACCTAATTTTGCTTGAAATGATTTTAGGTAATTCCGTTTGAACTATCATGTCATGTTTCAAGCGAAATTATGAGACCTATATATATGTGTGTTCAGTATTTCATTTGATACGGAATAGTAATAAGAAGAACTAATTTCGTTTGAACAGAAGTTTTTCAAGTTGATCAGATCTTCATCAAGAACACATCCGATTACGTCATGTTTCTTAGATTTCGAGTGTTCTTTGTATAGATCGAGTCAAAACTCTGTCCGATTGTCGTCGTTACGTAATAAAACATTGTTTAATTACGGTTTCGCGCACGATTATAGTTCGATTTAACGGATTCCGCACGTTAAATCAAATCCACCGCAGATTTAGTGATCGTTTACGATCCGATCCTGTACCTACAATACCAAGCCAACCAAGGTGAGTTCACACTCTTTCCACGGCATGGGATTCCCAAGGGTTGGGAATGGGTTAATGAACTAAACAGTAACTACAACCTCGCGTATTCTCCTTGGGTAGGATACGTACGGCCATCCTCCGTGGGTAGGATGCCAAGATTACACACTGGACCAAACCTCTATCATGAAGTCCCTCATTTATATCGACTTAATCGCCGAGGCCTATTGCGAGCGGGTCATTAGTTAATAGCGCTATTAGGTTTAACAAACCTCACACCGTGTCGTTCGAACGGGTGTGTACTAATGGACTATGGGCAAAGGGTCAATGCTGATAGACATTGACTTAGGGCACCACTTATATTTTCAAGTAGTCGATACGCATGGTCTAGTAATACACATGGGAAGCCCCCACCAACCATCGCAAACATGTTTGGGTAACCGCGTTACGAATTAATACGATACATGGTTTACAAAATAAACATACGATTTACGAACACTATAACTAAACAACCAACTGTGAACTCGCTCAAATTTGTTGTTGACTCGTTGTTACATGCCTTGCAGGTCGTTAAGTACTCATGGAGCTTGCACAGGGAGGCGCGGTCATTGTGGGACATGGTAGTGTGTGCCATGTTATAGACATTACCTTATTTCGTACTTAATACTTATGTTGGGTTTTACATTTATGCTTCCGCTAAACACTTAACTATGTTTTTGAATTGAAACACCTTTCATATCGTGTGGTTGAATTTTACTTGTTACATGCTATGTTCAATAGGATTGGTGGCTTGATCCTGGTCAGTCATGCCTCCAAGCGGTGATACCCCGCATGTGGATTTTGGGGGTGTGACAGATTGGTATCAGAGCCATTGGTTATAGTGAACTTGGTTTTAATAAAGGGAAAAAGTTTTTGTTAAAACCAGACTATAACCTGAACAGTGCTCAACGATCCACAACGACGCATCGCTCCACGTGCAAGACTCAACATTATAGGTGATATTGCTTACACATACATTACCTGCTTATTAGTTTGCATAGTGAATTGCATGCTTAGTTAACGTAGCAATAGTTGTTTGAAACCTTGTGTGCTCACTCTCTTCTGTCATCTCACACTTACACACTCTCAACACACAATTCTCACTTATGTTCCCTTCCTTGTGAAGAATCATGAACGGACGTGGAGGACGTGGTGGTATTAACATGACACAAGCCCAGCTGACGGCTCTCATCAATGCTCGAGTTGCTGAAGCACTCGCAGCAGCTCAGGCAGGAGGTCCCGCTTGTACTTTCAAGACCTTCATGGACTGTCGTCCTAATACCTTTAGTGGTACTAAAGGAGCCGTAGGACTCCTCCATTGGTTTGAGAAGCTTGAATCTGTGTTCGAAATGTGTGAATGCCCAGTGGCACGTAGGGTGAAGTATGCCACCGGTAATCTTGAAGGCGTGGCACTTACGTGGTGGAATGGTCAAGTCCAGTTGCTTGGGTTGGCAGCTGCTAATGCCACCCCATGGAATGATTTCAAAGAGTTAATCAAGCGAGAGTACTGCAATCGTGATGACATCCACAAGTTGGAAGTGGAGTTCTATAACCTGAAGATGACTAGGTCAGAGATAGAGGCATATACGAAGCGATCAAATGAGCTGGCAATCTTGTGTCCTACTATGGTAGATCCCCCTATGAAGCGCATCGAGCTGTACCTCAAAGGCTTAGTACCAGAGATTTAAAGCCATGTGACTGTTGCTAATCTTGCTACCATCCAGGATGTTACTCGCCTTGCTCATCGTCTCACAGACCAGGCAGTGGAACAGAACAAGCTGCCTAAACGTATCGGTGCTACCACTACTACTACTTCTGCTACTCCCAGTGACAACAAGCGAAAATGGGATGGAGCCTCCAGCAAGGGTTCGCCTTCAGTTCAGCCGCAGACTCAGCAACGAAAGACTGATGATTACCAGAGTCCTGGTCAGCAATCCTCTGGTAGTCAAGGGCAGAGTGGATATCGAGGAAACCTCCCAAAGTGCAACAAATGCAACAGACACCACAATGGTCAGTGCAACAAGGGTCGTTGTCAGAGGTTTCTCAAGATGGGTCATGAAGCTAAGGATTGCAGGAGCTCACGACCTGCGAATCAGAACCAACAACAACAACCACCAGCTCCACAGAACCACCAGCAGCGACAGCAAGGCAACAGGGGATGCTTTCAGTGTGGTGCTGAAGGCCACTTCAAGCGGGGCTGCCCCCAGTTAAATCAAAATCAGCACAACAACAACAACAATAATCAGGGCAACGGGAACAACAATAGGGGTAACAACGACGGCAATGGTGCCAGGGGTCGAGCATTTGTGCTGGGTCAGGGTGACGCAAGGAATGATCCTAACGTAGTGATGGGTAAGTTTCTTCTGGACGACTTTTACGTTACTGTTTTATTTGATTCGGGTGCCGATACCAGTTATGTGTCTCTTAAAGTCAGTCAAATGCTTAAACGCACACCAACACCTTTGAACACCAAGCATGTCGTAGAACTAGCAAATGGTAAAAGTTTAGAGGCCACACACATAGTTCAGGGTTGTAATCTTGTGCTCGCTGGTCAGACCTTCTCTATCGATCTCATCCCTATAGTCTTGGGTAGTTTCGACATCGTCATTGGGATGGATTGGTTATCTCAACAACAAGCAGAGATTCTTTGCAAAGAGAAGATAGTCCGTATTCCCCGTTCTAGTAAAGAACCTCTTGAGATGCAAGGCGACAAGAGTGGTGCTGTTGTGGGCATCATTTCCTTCCTTAAGGCCCAGAAGTGTATGCAAAAGGGCCACACCGCTATTTTAGCCCTCGTTACTGATGTATCAACGAAAGAGAAGAAGTTGGAGGATATTCCAGTTGTACACGATTATTCTCAAGTGTTTCCTGAGGATTTACCTGGTCTACCACCTCATCGCCAGGTCGAATTCCAAATCGAGCTAGCTCCTGGAGCAGCACCAATAGCTCGAGCACCTTATCGTTTAGCTCCATCAGAATTAGAAGAACTATCCAAGCAACTGCAAGAGCTCTTGAACAAGGGATTCATACGTCCTAGCTCTTCGCCATGGGGAGCTCCAGTTTTGTTTGTAAAGAAGAGAGACGGTACCTTCCGTATGTGCATAGATTACCGTGAACTCAACAAGGTGACCGTGAAGAATCACTATCCTCTTCCACGCATTGATGACTTATTCGACCAGTTGCAAGGGTCGAGCTTCTATTCAAAGATTGATCTGAGATCAGGCTATCATCAACTGAGAGTCCGGGACGAGGACATCTCCAAAACAGCATTCAGAACTCGCTACGGCCACTACGAGTTTCTAGTCATGCCATTCGGGTTAACCAATGCACCTGCGGTTTTCATGGATCTTATGAACCGAGTGTGCAAACCATACCTGGATAAGTTCGTTATTGTTTTTATTGACGATATCCTGATCTACTCTAAGAGTCAGGAGGAACACGAGCAGCATTTGCGACTTATCCTGGAACTTCTTTGAACAGAGCAACTTTATGCTAAGTTTTCCAAATGCGACTTCTGGCTTCGGGAAGTCCATTTCTTAGGCCACGTGGTAAACGGGAATGGGATTCACGTTGATCCATCCAAAGTCGACTCGATCAAGAACTGGCCTGCACCGCGCACACCGACAGAAGTTCGCCAATTCTTGGGTTTAGCAGGCTACTATAGAAGGTTCATCAAAGATTTCTCAAAGATTGCGCAGCCGCTCACTTTACTAACTTAGAAGGGTGTCACCTATCGTTGGGGTGATGCTCAAGAATCAGCGTTCCAACATTTAAAGAATAGACTTTGTAGCACACCTATTCTCTCATTACCTGAAGGCACAGACGATTTTCTGGTTTATTGCGACGCATCGATCCAAGGACTTGGTTGTGTGTTGATGCAACGTGACAAGGTCGTAGCTTACGCATCACGCCAACTTAAAGTTCATGAAAGAAATTACACTACACACGACCTGGAGCTGGGAGTAGTTGTTTTCGCGCTTAAGATATGGAGACATTACCTGTACGGTACCAAGTGCACCATCTACACCGATCACAGGAGTCTCGAGCATATCTTCAAGCAAAAGGAGTTGAACATGCGGCAACGTCGATGGGTCGAGCTATTGAATGATTACGAATGTGCAATCAAGTACCATCCGGGCAAAGCAAATGTTGTGGCCGACGCCCTCAGTCGAAAGGATACTACACCTAAGCGCGTGCGAGCGTTACAACTTACCATCCAATCTAGTCTTCCTTCCCAGATACGAGATGCTCAGGTAGAAGCATTGAAACCATAAAATGTCAGGGCTGAAGCCCTACGTGGCTCAAGGAAACGGTTAGAACAAAAGGAAGACGGCGCCTACTACGTAACAGGACGCATTTGGGTCCCACTCTATGGCAACCTATGAGAGCTTGTGATGGATGAAGCGCATAAGTCTCGTTACTCGGTACATCCTGGTTCGGATAAGATGTACCACGTTCTCAGAACTACGTATTGGTGGCCTAGTATGAAAGCCCACATAGCAACTTACGTTAGCAAATGTTTGACTTATGCGAGAGTCAAGACTGAATATCAGAAACCATCGGGTCTACTCCAACAACCAGAAATACCACAATGGAAATGGGAGCAAATTTCCATGGATTTCGTTACTGGGCTGCCTAGATCTTAACGTGGGAATGACACTATTTGGGTGATCGTGGATCGACTCACAAAGTCTGCACACTTCTTGGCTATCAAGGAAACAGATAAGTTCTCCACCCTAGCAGACGTTTACCTTAAAGAAGTGGTTTCGAGGCACAGGGTGCCAACTTCCATCATATCCGATCATGATGCACGTTTTACCTTAGAACTGTGGCAAGCAATGCACAAATCTTTTGGCTCTCGATTAGACATGAGCACAGCTTATCACCCGCAAACGGATGGGCAGTCTGAATGCACCATCCAAACTCTTGAAGATATGCTTCGTGCATGTGTAATAGATTTTCGCAACGGCTGGGAAAAACACCTCCCTTTAGTGGAGTTTTCATATAACAACAGCTACCACACTAGCATTTAAGTCGCTCCGTTTGAGGCACTGTACGGGCGTAAGTGCCGATCACCGCTTTGTTGGGCAGAAGTAGGCGACAGCCAAATCACTGGCCCAAAACTTGTAGTAGATACAACAGAAAAGATTGCCCAGATATGACAACGAATGGCGGCAGCTCGTGACCGTCAGAAAAGCTATGCCAATAAGCGCAGGAAACCCTTGGAGTTCCAGGTTGGGGATCGAGTGCTACTCAAAGTCTCACCTTGGAAAGGTGTTGTTCGTTTTGGCAAGCGAGGCAAACTCAACCCGCGATACGTTGGACCTTTCGTAATCATAGAGAAAATAGGCAAGGTGGCCTACAAACTGGACCTACCAGCAGAACTCAGCGGAGTTCACAGCGTTTTCCACGTGTCAAATCTGAAGAAGTGCCTGTCAGATGAGACCCTCATAGTTCCTCTTAAGGAACTCACCATCGACGATCAGCTGCGATTCGTCGAGGAACTAGTAGAGATTACTGACCGAGAAGTTAAGGTTCTCAAGCGCACCAGAATACCACTTGTTCGAGTTCGTTGGAACTCCCGTCGTGGCCCAGAGTTCACCTGGGAATGAGAAGACCAAATGAAACTCAAGCATCCCCAGTTTTTCAAGAACAATGCAACTACTACTGAGGCTGAAGCTACTGCGGAATTTCGGGACGAAATTCCAAATCAACGGGGGGATGATGTGACACCCCAAGAAAACCAGTAAACCACGTAACTTAACTAGCTTCCTCAGTAACCGCATGCTAAATTTCGGGATGAAATTTCTTTCAAGTTGGGGATAATGTGACAACTCGAGTTTCCAAGATTCCATCTTCGCATTAATTGCACGTTAATTGTTTAACTTGTTTGTTTACACGACTTGTTTGCTTTGTAACCGTACACGTTTGTGATATGTTAAAATGTATTGTGATTGTTGCATCTATGTGTTTAGTGATATAGCATGTAACCTGTTTGAAAAACTTAAACTATTTAAACCTTGAGTGGCTTCGACGAAACAGGAGTGTTTCGCCATCTACACTCCGACGAAATGGAGTGTTTCGCCGGCCCAAATCCTCGCTGAAGCCCAGTAAGGGCCCAACCTGTTTTAACGTCCATATAAACGAGTTTAGATTACGTAAACCTCTTTTTAGAAAACCCTAGAGTCTCTCTCTATCCTTGTGTACGACGGCAACCCTCTCCTCTTTCGAAGTCGGATCCCTATTGCTTGATCATTCTTAGTTCGGTTAATGATTTACATGTTTGGTTTGATTTCAATTCTGAATATATGTGTATGATGTTCTTGATCTCGGTATGCACGATTAATCAGATACATAACTCTATGTGAAACCTAATAATTGGCTTAGGGTTCTAATAATCAGTTTGTGTATAAAACGAAGAGGTGGATTAACTTTGGGCGGAACCAGGTTTTATATGATTGAATGCTTGACCTTGGATGTTGTTAATGTGATCTGGATCTGAATGCACGATAGCATACTAATAGGGTTCGATGATGTGATGTATTATGTTAATCGACTTGTTGTACACATAAACTAGGGTTCATGCTAGACGTTAAGTACTGCGATGCTTATGTTATGATGATTGGATTTCATGAAGATAGAATGATGATTTCTGTGTGAATAATGATTACTGTATGATTGTTGTATCATGACGATCGGCGATTAGGGTTTCTGTAATTTTGTAACTGTCATGATGTAACTGATGCTTTCCACGAAACGCTGATGTCGATGAAACGCTGATGTGTTTCGTCAACATTGGTCACGACGAAACGCATGGCGACGAGACAAGGGTGTTTCGCCGAGGGTATTCATGGCGAAACAAAAGGGTGTTTCGCCGAGGGTGATCACGACGAAACAAGTATGTTTCGTTAAGGGTTAAACTGCACAATAACTAAGTTTATTTCTGTTAAGGGTTAACTGGGTTAGTTAGCTGCTATTGATGATAAGCATGACTTGCATGAGCTTGTATAACTGATAAATGCAATGAGTTAGTTGTTACTTGCATATACGTGATGATCTTGACTGTTAGTCGAACCTTATGAATGTCAACTGATTATGTATACGTGCGTACTCTAGGCCTTGACTGATTACTTGCAAGCACATAGTTTAGCATACCGAGCAAACCAAGGTGAGTTCACACTCTTTCTAGGGCATGGGATTCCCAAGGGTTGGGAATGGGTTAATGAATTAAATGGTAACTACAACCTCACGTATTCTCCTTGGGGAGCATACGTACGGCCATCCTCTGTGGGTAGGATGCCAAGATTACACACTGGACCAAACCTCTATCATGAAGTCCCTCATTTATATCGACTTAATCGCCGAGGCCTATGGCGAGCGGGTCATTAGTTAATAGCGCTATTAGGTTTAACAAACCTCACACCGTGTCGTTCGAACGGGCGTGTACTAGTGGACTATGGGCAAAGGGTCAATGCTGATAGACATTGACTTAGGGCACCACTTATATTTTCGTAGTAGTCGATACGCATGGTCTAGTAATACACATGGGAAGCCCCCACCAACCATCGCAAACATGTTTGGGAAACCGCGATACGAATTAATACGATACATGGTTTACAAAATAAACATACGATTTACGAACACTATAACTAAACAACCAACTGTGAACTCGCTCAACTTTGTTGTTGACTCGTTGTTACATGCCTTGCAGGTCGTTAAGTACTCATGGAGCTTGCACATGGAGGCGCGGTCGTTGTGGGACATGGTAGTGTGTGCCATGTTATAGACATTACCTTATTTCGTACTTAATACTTATGTTGGGTTTTACATTTATGCTTCCGCTAAACACTTAACTATGTTTTTGAATTGAAACACCTTTCATATCGTGTGGTTGAATTTTACTTGTTATATGCTATGTTCAATATGATTGGTGGCTTGATCCTGGTCAGTCACGCCTCCAAGCGGTGATACCCCGCATGTGGATTTTGGGGGTGTGACATATGTAACTTAATTTTGTCACTTAAACTGATTATGCAACATATTTAAACATGTTAGGGCATATAATGCTTGTCATAAGACTAGTTAGGCGTCTTGAATGCGCATTTGCGCGAACGACACATTAAAGTAGCTTAAGCTACCTTAATGGGTCATAACGGGTCGTAAGCACTTAGGATAGGTTCCGATTTAGAATGTAGGCATTGTTAAATCATATCACATGAGTTCCAACACTCATATGGTTTACGAGACCTCATTCTACCCGATCTTCCAATTTAGGTGTCGATTTATCAACTAGCGATCCGATTACTAGGTGCTACTTGAATTCCTTGGTTTACTCGAGCTTTGCTAGTTCATTAATCAAGGATAGTTTGCACTTCAAAGTGAGTACATGGTTCCCCTATTTTACTGTTTTCGATTGTTTTGGGGTGATTCATAGGTGTTAAACGATTTCGATGCTTTTAACGACGACTTAAAAAACGAATACTATGGTTTATATTAAACAAAACGATTTCGAGAATGTGAACGAACTTGTTGGACGTTTTTACATAACGAATGACATTCATTAACAATGATCAAGCCGACCAGTATTAGGTTATGGTACCATAGGATCTGACAAATCCCGTTATCGGACTACCACCATGGTTATGTATGGGGGTTATGTGGGTAACGACTGAACCTGATGATTATTAACTTATCCTTTGGTGGTTTGTTAATACGAGTTGAACGATGGACGAGTTGCGAAGGTTTGAATGTTATAAGCGAGATGACCAAAAGTTAGTTTTCAAAATTAAAGCGAGAACAATTTGAACGATCGAAACGATTTTGAACGATTGAACGATTTTGAACGATTGAACGATTGAAACGATTGAACGATTTGAATGATTTAAAAAAGTTAAACGAATTGAACGAACGATTGGTTTTTGGTTAGTGTTTAGATAACAGGATGGGTGTAATGTGATAAAAGCATGGTAGATACGCCGCTGGTACTTTTTATATATAAGTGTTTTTATCATATTATATTCCGTGGCGTTATTTAGTTCACTTGGACGAACGATTTACAAACGAGACACGCAACGATGTTTAATAAACGATATAAACCATACGAGTTTTATTACGAGAACGATTTACGATTCGGGTTTACATAAACAAATGTTTTGGGTTAAGATTCATGGCATCGAGTTTTATAAACTATAACCAATCTGTTTTGACTTGGTTATTCATTTTACAATACAAACATTTTACAAAACAAGGTTTTCCAACATCGATTAACGAAGTTGTACGAGTTATTTCAACATGTAAACGAGCCATGAATGTGACACTCACACAAAACCAATGTGCTTGCTGGCATTTCTTTGCTGACTTATTTTTACATATGTTTCTGGTGGTGTTGAATGATGTCGATTGCGAATAGGATGCGTGCTCACTTAGGACTAGACAAGGCCTTAGTGACTTAATAACGATGATAGTCAAGATGTGAACTTGTTTGTTTTAAACTTTAAGACAATGCAAATATTCTATAATTCAATAAAACGAAACTTTTTGAATCCATGGTTGTGAAACAATAATTCTGTCGCTCCACTCCCCGACGTTTCCGCCGCGGTTTCGTTGTTTTACGCGGTCGGGGTGTGACAGAAGAGTTGGTATCAGAGCTCATGGTTATAGGGAATTAGGTTATTAGTAATGCTTTGACCTAGACTGTCACACCCCTACCGCCTAAAACAACGAAACCGTGGCGGAAACGTCGGAGAGTGTTGCAACAGAATTATTGTTTCACAACCATGGTAATTAAAGTTATGTTTTATTTATCAAACAAGAGAGCTACATTGTCTTTAAACGAAAGAAACAAAAGTACACAACATTTTTTAAACTAATCGTGCTTCTTTTATGTCACTAAGGCCCAAGTCCACCCTAGTGTATCCTGATCAAACCTATGCACCAGCTCCTGAAAAACACATGTGAAAATAGGTACGTCAGCATAAAAATGCCTGTGAGATACATAGGTTTTGTGAAAAATAGGATTCATGACTTGAGTTTTAAGGAAATGTTTAATAAAAATTAGTCTTGAATCTGGTTAAGCTTTTTGTTTTATAAATCATATGAAAACTTGATAAGAAATCAGATTATATAAAAGAAAGATGTATGGTTAATTAAATAAGTAAAATGAGTTGTATAAAACAAACTGTTTTGTAAATCAATATCTTGTGAAAAATATGTCATTTATGTAAAATGTTATATTGTCTAAATTGAAATGATTTAAATAACGCTACGATATGTAATATCATAAAAGCACTTATATATAGGAAGTACCAGCGGCGTATCCGCCATGCTTTTATCATATTACACACGCCTCGTTACTTAAATCACTTACCCAAACAAACCACCAATGTAAATTGTTCATGTTTAAACCAATTGTCAAATATGTTCATGTGTAAACCATATCTATTGTCAAAATGTAAAGCATGTAATGTGTAAGCCAATATAATGTATGGCAAGTGAAATATATCAACTGAACCATAGGTAAAATGAACAAAACAAGGTATTAAAGTAAATCAAGGTTATGTTTTGTAAAATAACTGCATGCTATACTGATACAAACATCTATGTGGTATTGTGAAAATGTGTCACACCCCAAAATCCACAAGCGGAGTATCACCGCAGGAGGCGTGACATGACTAGGATCAAGCCACCAATCATATTGAACAACTTAAATAAAGTAAACGTAAAACCAAACACAATATAATTGGTGTCCAAAAGAAATAAACCAACTCCAAGTTAACAGCGGAAGCATAATAAAGTTTAAATAATCAAAACATAGTTTAGAAGTTCAAATGTTTAACACGGAACTTTACAGTCTGTGTCCCACAACGACCACGCCTCCTTGTGCAAGCTCCATAAATACCTAACGACCTGCAAGGCATGTAACAACAAGTCAACAACAAAGTTGAGCGAGTTCACAGTTGGTTGTTCCGTTTTAATGTTTGTTTCGAAAACCATAAGTTGTTTCGTAGTCAATGAGTTAACCAGTATCTTTGTTTCCCAATCCGTACCCATAATCAGTGGGGGCTTCCCCATGTGAACCACTAGACCGTTACCATATCGACAACTGACGAAAGTAAGTTGTGCCGTACGTCAATGTCTATCATCATTGACTAAGTGCCCAGATCCATTAGTACACGCCCGTCCTACCGGCACGGTGTGAGGCTTGTCAACCCTAATAGCGCTATTAACTAATGACCCGCTCGCCATTGGCCCTGTGATTAAGTCGAAATAAAAATGAGGGACTTCATGATAGTGTTTTGTCTAGTAAGTTTAAGGTTGTTGTCCTACCTAAGGAGGACGATGGTACGTATTCTACCCAAGGAGAATACGCAGGTTTAATATTGGCATCCTACCCATGGAGGATGGAGGTACATATCCTACCCAAGGAGAATATGTAGGTTCCGTTTTAGTTCCTTAACCCATTCCCAACCACCGGGAATCCTATGCCTTATAGAGAGTGTGAACTCACCTTTGTTTTGCTCGGTAGATAAAGCACTCGTCCTAAGTTGGTCAACCACGTCCTAATATGGTTACCACTGTTATTAGTGTTGTGCACAAATAATCCACATATATCTTACACGTATCTAACACGTAGCATGAAAATTAAATCATCACGTAACATATGGAGCATATAGTGAGAATAGTAATCAGTGTATGACCCAAATATGTTGCGGGTGGGAAATTAGTCGAGACCATGAGATCTCGACTCGCAACCTAGAGGTCTCGAGTCCTTTGATGTGTGAAGCCAAGCTTTAGTGTCGGAACCAAGGAGATTTCGAGTCGAAATCAAGAGATTTCGACCCGCAACCTCGGTCGGGATCTCAAAAGATTTAACTGATCTTAACCCTTATCATCAGCTATTCAATAACAACGGTTAACATTTTTATCGCATTCCAATCAAATTAAACAGCACAATTTTTCAACAATTATTTACCCTCATACAAATCCTAATTGCCATCGTTCATTAAAACTAGCATAACCATAACATCATCATCGATTCACATAACCCTAATCATACACTAATCAAAACTATTAATTTACTAACATACCTTATCATCATTCCCACCGAAAACAGTGAACATTAAGTTACCCAAAAATCATCAACACCCTTATCATGTCAAGTCCTAATTTTTATATAAACATGTCTATGGTTTTTTTTATATATCATTGATAATTATAAAAGTCCTATCACCCTATCATCATTTCATAGTATCAGATCTGTTTTATAATATTAAATGAGGGCATCAAATACCCCACTATCATTTCTAGTCAAGGATTACAAGCTGTATATTATTAAAATAGTACATCAAGCATACATTAAGGTTCATATAAACAATTTTTGGAATACTAGTAAAACCCATCATCACCACACTAGACGACAAATAGTAGATTTTGAATCAAATAAATGTGATAACAAACATATGTCTTATATACCATCATTCCATTTATCAAACAGTTAATCGACCAATTCAACGGATGCAAATAAAAGTTGTATACAAAACCACATATGCAAGACAGTCAAGGCCACATATCTACTGACCTAAGGATTTTAGGATCAACTGTCCATCTATTGTCGTTGCCATGAGCCTGTTACGAAGTTCCGACGGTCCGCCACTTCCGTCGCTATATGTCTCATCCGCCGTCGGCTCTCACCGCCGTCTCGACCAAGTCTCCACCTGCTGCTACCGTCTTCTAACCCCGTGGAGCAGCAAAAACCCAGCCGTACAACACAACGGCGCTTGTCGGTGTTGGACTCTGTATGCCCAAGACACATATTAAATTGATGTGGCTAGTACGTTATGATCCAAGTCGAGTCATACCCAATAACAAGCTAGACAAACACTTATATTATTTATTTGTGATATGATCAAACAAATAAATATTAACACTTACAATATTTAGAAATTGGTTTTCTAAATAATTACACTTGATAAACTAATAAATTATATGGATAATTTATTTTGAGGGAATATTTTATTTTGTTATTTAATGGGTTAAATAACATTTTAAAAGGTTGTATAAAGTCTTGCGTTTATGAAGTATTATATTTATAAAAGTTATAAATATAAATATATAAACCAAGAGTTGAATTTTATAAAAGAAATTTTTTTTATAAATAAGTGGCCCCCCCCCCCCCTTTTGTCTTACCAAGATGAGATCTTGATCCAATCACAATTCATGCTTTTGCATGTGTTAGAGAGGATGTGATTGGGTGGTCTAACCAAGACTTTTGGTCCAATAAAACTACATGCATTTTTGCATGGTTAGAGGTTCATGCATTGGTCAAATGGGGAGGCAATTTCTCTCACTTGGTTTTATTTAATTATGTATGACAAAATTAAGGAGATGGATGAACTAAAAAACTAGAGAAGACTTGTGTTCTTGCTCTCAAAAATTTCGGCCATAAGGGTGGTTCAAGGAGTTTTTCGGTTTTGATCAAGTGTGTTAAATCCTAGCTAATCTCGTGGTGTTTGTTGGAAGCTTGGGGTATACAAGCTTGAGGTCTTCTACTCTTGAGGACAACCATTTCAAGAATCATCATCCGTTTCATCTTCCTATTACTCCAAGAAGGTAGTATTCTAAACACCCTATGGTTGTGTATGATAGTATGCATGTTCATATATGGATCCGGGTTATAGGATTTTGCATATAAATGGTTTTATATCTAATAAAAGTAGCATGTTTTTAAACAATATTTCCGCTGCGTTTTTATTTCATATGGATGAAATTGCTTTGATAAACATGTTAAAATCCCATCAGTCGGAGCTCTGCCAGAGCTACGTCGCTGTTGTTGGTGGTGTTTCCCAGCGTCGCCGCGCCACCTCCATACATGGTGGTCGTCGGCTGCCTTCATCTGAGAGAGGAGAGAGTAGCGAGAAGACAGTGTACGTTGGTGAGTAGGTGTGGCCGAACAGAAAGCATCTCCGGCCGTCGGAGTTAGAGAGGGTACAGGGAGGGGTGCGAGTGAGGTGGTGCAAGAGGGAATAAGGGTTTCAGAGGTGTGTTTGGCTTGCTGTGAAACATCGCTGGAGAGCTGGCCGGAATATATCTCCGATGGTCGGAGATTAGATAGGAGGGGGAAATGCGGCTGTGCTTCAGTGTGTGTACGTAGGGGTTTTGGTTTTGATAAAAGAAAAGAGGGTGAGAGGGTATAAATTATTTATATAGACTAGGGTTTAAGTTTTAGGTGAGTTGGGTTGGGCTCGGGCCATTGGTATGGATTCGTAAAATACTGTGTGTCTCTCTAAAACGTACGCACAGTATTTTAAAGTAAATATGCTCGGTTCGGGGTAACAATAAATGATGCATTTCTCCTGACACGGTTAACATTATTATTATTTAAATGACAATAATAATAATAATAATAATAATAATAATACTAACTTCATTAATAATAGTAAATCAGAATTACAATAAAATACTCTTCTCTCGACAGTTAGGGTCGAGAGTACGGGTTGTCACATTCTCCCCATGTTACAGGAATTTCGTCGTCGAAATTTAAGCTCAGACGTACGATACATTCTTATTTATAAATTCGCTAATAACCTTAAGGTCTCACGTAAATACACATAGCTTCACGAAAGTTCACAAAACGAATCATGTAAGACACGTAGCACATAAAATCATGTATCACGTAAAGTCACGTAATTCGCATAACATGAAAAATTCACATAGTTTATACTCATTTCACACAGTAGGGAGTTTCACATAAGTTATATCTATTTGCTCAAAAATACTGTGTCGTGAGTGTATGTGAAGTTTTCGAGACACTTGGTTCATCTTAACTCAAATGAAATGCCTAAGTGAATATATATAAGTTAACGGAGTTAACGGAGCTTGTATTCACTCTGTGAAGGCCAGGTGTCACATCATCCCCTATTTGAAAGAATTTTCGTCCCGAAAATTTAAATAACGTGATTCTAAAAAAAATGGTGCTGGAAGTTTGTTCTCAAACGACTGTGGATACGTGCGCATCACCTGGTATTTCCGTTCCTGAGTAAACCCTGGGCCACGACGTGAGTTCCAACGAACTCGATCTATAGGTAGCTTACTATTCCTGAGGGTTATGGTCCCACGCGGTCCCTCAACGAAGTGACAAAGTTGAGTTTATTAGCTACCCATCGAAATTATACCAATACATCTAAAAGTATTTCTCCCCAATCCAGGGATAGTAGTACTCTAATCCAGAAATATAAAGCGGTCCCAATCCAGGGATAGTAATGGTTCCCAACACTCGGGAATGTGTACTATTCTAAGATCGTGCATGGAGTCCCAAGCTAGGGTACCGTATGTATTTCCCAAACCGGGGAAATAGTTTGCTGTCCCAAACCATGGACACTTGTTTTTAGTAAAAAGTTGTTAACTCACTTTAGGGTGTGGGTTGTATCAAAGGTTTTGTGACGATGATGCGAACGGGCATAGTATGCAAGCAATCACCAAGTTTTTCTTAATAATGCTTACACGTCCTGAGTAACCCATACTAGGGTACGGTTGTTTCTCATAAGGTTGAGTTCCATCAGTACTCTAAACGAGGTAGGTGTTGTTTCCAACCGTTGTCAAAATTGGTGACACATGTTGCATCATGTCTTCAAGAGTTTGGACGGTATGTTTGGTTCGACCATTCGTTCGTGGGTGCTAAGTAGTGCTCATGCACGATCGTGAGCCGAAGGATTTGTGCATGGCTTGCCACAAATCGGGCGTGAAACATAAGTTATAATTAGAGATAATGGGAGTCGGCACCCTGTGCCTAGCATCTACTTTCTTCAAGTAGATATTTGCAAGATTTGAAAACTTGTCGGTTTCCTTGGCCACGAGAAAACGTTCAGTTTTAGTCAGGTGATCCATCACAACTCAACAGATGCCATCTTTGAGTTTCCCATGCCCTGCATAGACTTGGCTAAAAGTTTTTCCTCTTTCTCGAGTATGGAAGCTACTGTTCTCAATTATAGATCGTGAGTAGGGTAGTTTCCTCGCAACTTTGCGTTGTCGAGCTACGTAGGCAATGATTATCATGGTGTCGCTTCAGCTTGTGATTCGAGTACTCGAATGGATATATTGCTGCAAGCAGTAATTTCATCAGTGCCTTGGGCAGGATAGGGTAGGATAGGAGCATCTCATAGCTTACCCTTCAATTGCTGGAATTGCGCATTCCTGAGCATTTTTCTAATGCTAGGTGACACTCCTTCATGGAAAGGCGGGCTTTGCGACGTTAAAAGTTGCGCGTTGGAAACTTAGCGTAATGCAGTTTGTGTCGTAGAAGTTTTTAGGGCAAGGCGTAGGAGTCGTTCGGATTCCTACTGGTTCTCGATGCAGGTTCAGATCTCGTCGAAGAAAGCAAGTGACAAATCTATCAAGGTAGGGTAAATTCGAATGTCGTGACTGGGGATCTATATCGGTCGTATCGGGTTCCAGGGACAGTGCTTGTGATATCATCATGTCTCTGATATTTATGGCCCAATGCTCCTCGGGTAACATTTGTAGAGAGTAACTCGTCCAAGCGGAAGTTCGCGAAGAATGTGGTTAGGGTCATAGGATTCGAGAAGTATATCGTGTATGGATGTGGAAACATGCAAAAAGGATGGTGGCATTCGATGCGTAAGCGTTTAAGAATCCGTAGTGGGGGTTTACCTGATGTCGAGGGCATAGCTGGTCGTACGGAAGTTGTATAAAGTTAAAATAAAGTACGTCGTTTGTCAAATGGAGATGTCACGTGGATATATCAATCATAACAAGAATTTACCATCGATGAATGGTTGTCGCACAAGTTTGTAGCGTTAAGGTTCGCTGAAACTTCCGTCAAATTTGTTGGGCTCGCCCACATGCGAGAAGGAGGAATAATTCACCTTGATCCATGAACTTAGATGAGTTTGCGATTTATCGAGTCGGTAAGCAACCAAATTCGGAGGAGTTTCCTTGGGTTGTGTGAATGAATCTGAAATATGCCTGTGTAGTCAAGAGGTTTCAAGAAAGGACGTGAAAACATGTTCAAGAGGGTATGATCGTATCAACAACACATCACTGTCCTCAGGGTTTCAAGAAGTGATCACCAATGATCGAAAGTCGAGCCTTCCAAATTCTCTAAACTAGAGTGAGTTCGTGTTAGTGTCGCTCCCTGGAGGAGCGAGGGTGTAGTGTCACTGTGGTAAAGGAATGACGGTTTTGTCTGAATCAATAGTAGGAATTAGTCATTGCATTAATCAACAAGCATAGGTCGGTACAAAAGCTAGTGAAAAGATTTCACATAATTTAGATAAACTATCGTAGGTTCAAAATGCGACTCTCGTAGTGTAAGGGGGAAAGGGGTGAGGTAAATGTGTAGTTTGCCGTGTCCGTCTGTAGGTTGAGTAATCCGTATCTCCGTCCTCGAATGTCCCAAAGACTATCCCATCATTAGGAGGTATCCATTTGTTAAGTTGGGTATACGAAGGTGTAAATCAAGTTAGAATAAGAATTTACCACCCAACAGGGTAATGGGGTAACCTTGTGCTCTGTGGAAATTGTGGTATGGTTGTTAGCGTTTCATTATATCGGTTGCGGATCGAAGAAACAGGAGGTTAGTGATGTTCATACGAAGAATTGAGCGAAAACAAAAATCCAACAAATAACCGAAGAATTCCGCCAACTATTCTGTTCTCCAAAGGCAGTTCCAGTAGTGGTGGATGGCGGCAACGACACGAAAGGAAAGTTCGTTGCATCACGGTCACGTGAGTACATAATTTGTCCAAAACAGAGTTCGGATGACAGGGTTTCGAGTTGCACAACGACAACGCGTGTAACTGTGACTGCTTCGTTTCTGGAGACGATGACTGGTGGAGATGATAAGGTTCGTCAAGATGGACGCATGGGTATATTGTTCTCCTAAATCCGAGTTCGTTTGGGCCGGTTCTGGTCCCCGTGAATGTTGTCGTGCAAACCGAATATACGGAGGGTCAGATCTGAATTCTAGCTATAACGGCGACGTCATGTCGAGGCAATCGTATGAATATATAGAACGCATAAAACAGTTGTCGTAGTGGGGTGAGGAGAAAACAGGAAAAGAATTTGATCACCACACGTCAAATTTCACGTAAATAGTTGGGTGTCATAAAGAGCACATCTGGGCTAATAGACAACATGCTACTACTCTAACTAAACATACCATAAGCAACACATCATGCAAAAGTAAACTAGCAAGTAGGCAATATAACATAAATCATACCACCTAAAGTGTTGAGCCATGCACGTGGAGCGAAGTGTCGTTGTGGATCGTTGAGCACTGAACAGGTTATAGTCTGGTTCTTGTCAAAAAGATTTTTCCCTTTTTAAAACCAAGTTCACTATAACCAATGGCTCTGATACCAATCTGTCACACCCCCAAAATCCACAAGCGGAATATCACCGCAGGAGGCGTGACATGACCAGGATCAAGCCACCAATCATATTGAACAACTTAAATAAAGTAAACGTAAAACCAAACACAATATAATTGGTGTCCAAAAGAAATAAACCAAATCCAAGTTAACAGCGAAAGCATAATAAAGTTTAAATAATCAAAACATAGTTTAGAAGTTCAAATGTTTAACACGGAACTTTACAGTCCGTGTCCCACAACGACCAAGCCTCCTTGTGCAAGCTCCATAAATACCTAACGACCTGCAAGGCATGTAACAACAAGTCAACAACAAAGTTGAGCGAGTTCACAGTTGGTTGTTCCATTTTAATATTTGTTTTGAAAACCATAAGTTGTTTCGTAGTCAATGAGTTAACCAGTATCTTTGTTTCCCAATCCGTACCCATAATCAGTGGGGGCTTCCCCATGTGAACCACTAGACCGTTACCATATCGACAACTGACGAAAGTAAGTTGTGCCCTACGTCAATGTCTATCATCATTGACTAAGTGCCCAGATCCATTAGTACACGCACGTCCTACCGGCACGGTGTGAGGGTTTTCAACCCTAATAGCGCTATTAACTAATGACCCGCTCGCCATTGGCCCGGCGATTAAGTCGATATAAAAATGAGGGACTTCATGATAGAGTTTTGTCTAGTAAGTTTAAGGTTGTTGTCCTACCTAAGGAGGACGATGGTACGTATTCTACCCAAGGAGAATACGCAGGTTTAATATTGGCATCCTACCCATGGAGGATGGAGGTACATATCCTACCCAAGGAGAATATGTAGGTTCCGTTTTAGTTCCTTAACCCATTCCCAACCACCGGGAATCCCATGCCTTTTAAAGAGTGTGAACTCACCTTTGTTTTGCTCGGTAGATAAAGCATTCGTCCTAAGTTGGTCAACCACGTCCTAATATGGTTACCACTGTTATTAGTGTTGTGCACAAATAATCCACATATATCTTACAGGTATCAAACACGTAGCATGAAAATTAAATCATCACGTAACATATGGAGCATATAGTGAGAATAGTAATCAGTGTACGACCCAAATATGTTGCGGGTGGGAAAATTTTCGAGACCATGAGATCTCGACTCGCAACCTAGAGGTCTCGAGTCCTTTGATGTGTGAAGCCAAGCTTTAGTGTCGGAACCAAGGAGATTTCGAGTCGAAATCAAGAGATTTCGACCCGCAACCTCGGTCGGGATCTCAAAAGATTTAACTGATCTTAACCCTTATCATCAGCTATTCAATAACAACGGTTAACATTTTTATCGCATTCCAATCAAATTAAACAGCACAATTTTTCAACAATTATTTACCCTCATACAAATCCTAATTGCCATCGTTCATTAATACTAGCATAACAATAACATCATCATCGATTCACATAACCCTAATCATACACTAATCAAAACTATTAATTTACTAACATACCTTATCATCATTCCCACCGAAAACAGTGAACAATAAGTTACCCAGCCGTACAACACAACGGCGCTTGTCGGAGCTCTGCCAGAGCTACGTCGCTGCTGTTGGTGGTGTTTCCCTGCATTGCCGCGCCACCTCCATACATGGTGGTCGTCGGCTGCCTTCATCTGAGAGAGGAGAGAGTAGCTAGAAGACAGTGTACGTTGGGGAGTAGGTGTGGCCGAACAGAAAGCATCTCCGGCCGTTGGAGTTAGAGAGGGTACAGGGAGGGGTGCGAGTGAGGTGGTGCAAGAGGGAAGAAGGGTTTCAAAGGTGTGTTTGGCTTGCTGTGAAACATCGCTGGAGAGCTGGCCGGAATATATCTCCGATGGTCGGAGATTAGATAGGAGGGGGAAATGCGGCTGTGCTTCAGTGTGTGTACGTACGGTTTTGGTTTTGATAAAAGAAAAGAGGGTGAGAGGGTATAAATTATTTATATAGACTAGGGTTTAAGTTTTAGGTGAGTTGGGTTGGGCTCGGGCCATTGGTATGTATTCGTAAAATACTGTGTGTCTCTCTAAAACGTACGCACAGTATTTTAAAGTAAATATGCTCGGTTCGGGGTAACAATTAAATGATGCGTTTCTCCTGACACGGTTAACATTATTATTATTTAAATGACAATAATAATAATAATAATAATAATAATAATAATAATACTAACTTCATTAATAATAGTAAATCAGAATTACAATAAAATACTCTTCTCTCGACAGTTAGGGTCGAGAGTACGGGTTGTCACAAAATGCATACATTCAAGCCTTGAGACTGTGGCGACAAACCCTTAAACAAATTAATGGTTTATCTGAGTTATGTGTATCGAATTCGGTCATTCCTTTCATCCAAACAAACCTAGGATTTCAGGAACGGGAGTTGTCAATTCCTATGGTACCACTACCTACTAACGAACGGCGTAGCTAATGTTAATGAATGTATTTTTGTCCCATTTAAACAAACCAAATGTCATACCAAAATGTAAGCATCTTATGTAAAACAAATGTACTAAGTATGCAACAAATGGACATACGTAGCATGTGATGTAAAATAATGTACTAAGTATGCACTAAATGGACATAC
Source organism: Helianthus tuberosus (assembly GCA_030545235.1). Classification (NCBI taxonomy): domain Eukaryota; kingdom Viridiplantae; phylum Streptophyta; class Magnoliopsida; order Asterales; family Asteraceae; genus Helianthus; species Helianthus tuberosus. Next base: position 67,279,027 of record CM060434.1, on the reverse strand, counting down.
ATAGCATGAAATGTAATGTAAAACGATGTACTAAGTATGCACTAAATGGACATACATAGCATAAAATGTAATGTAAAACGATGTACTAAGTATGCACTGGATGGACATACATAGCAAAAACATAATGAAATCATTTACTATAAGTGTACTAATGGACGTAACAAGTATATGATATGAAAACATGGAAAGCACAAAAGTAACAAGTAGGCACATGTGGTTCACCCCAAAATGTTTGAAAAACAGTAAAAGAGGGGACTATGTACTCACTTGAGATTGCCTAGAAGTCCTTGAATAACAACCAAGCAATGCTAGAGATCACGGAAATCAAACGGCACCTAATATAGGTAACTAAGTTAATAAACCGGACCTAAATCGGAGGATCGGATAGAATGAGGGTTCGTAAACCAAATGAGTATAGGAACTCATGTAATATGGTTTAACAAAGCCTACATACTAAAATGAAACCTAACCTAAGTGCTTACGACCCATTACGACCCGTTTAGGTAGCTTATGCTACATTAATGCGTCGTTCGTGTAAAACGCGTTTGGACCGTCTAACTAGTCCTATGACAAGTAATATATGCCTTAACATGTCTAATGTTGTTGCCTAATTAGTTTAGATGTCAAAATTTAGGTTACATATCCTTAAAATAGATTTATGCGCAAAAAGGGCATTTTTGGTAATTTTCCTAAGGCATATAATCTACCTATCATACAACTAACTAAACGTAGTGACCATAAGGTATAACCTCGGAAGGTTATTCCCTATACAACTATGGTCACCTAATGTGTTTGGTCAAATCCTAATGATTGACCAAACGGGTCGGGTTCGAAAGTCTAAGCGGTTGTTTAGACCGCTTACCTTACGACCCTATATAAGCACTAAACCTAAATTGACGAGCTAAACATGTTAAAACATGTTTAACCAAATTTAAAAGCAGGTTTGGTAACAAAACAAAGGGTCTTGATACCCAAAAATAGTTTGGTTGCAAAATACGCAAGAATGCGCATTTAGACCGAAACTATGACTCGTCACTATGCCTAAATAACGTGGTAATCAGTAGGTATAGTCACAAGGGACTATAACCATCGTGATTACGCTCACGTTATGAAGTTTAAACGAACTTTGTGTTGACCATAAACTGGTCAAAGCTGAAAGTCAAACACTGTTTGACTTTCACACTTAAAACGCGTAAAAGAACGAAGGAATACTTACAACAGGTCCAAGAAATGGAGGTTTGATCCAATTGTTCTCAGGTATGAAGTGAAATCACTTCAACTTAGAGAATGAATCAGATCAAATGTGGGTTTTGAGAGAAATGGGATGGGGTATTTATAGTTTTCGGAGAGCCGTTAAGATTGTTCATCGAAAACTGTGCTTTAATCTGGGCCGTACACATGCACCCATGGTTTTGTAATACCATGGGCACCCAAAATGAGCCCATAGAATCGAAAATACCATGTGTAAGCGTGTGGAACAGCTGGAACAAGCTGTAAACAACAAAACAGCAGATCTGGCAGTTTTAGGCACCCCACGTAAGGGTCAGGGAAAGCCTACGCGGCCCGCCTGAGGTTCAGATCAGCAAAACAAGTTTCAAAAGTTGCTGTTTCAGTCCCTGCATGTGTTTAAGGCCTTTTTCGACACGTTTAAGGCCCATTCAACCATTTTCAAGGCTCTAAAAAGATGCATAAGCATAAGGGACATGAAACATGCTCAAAAATATGTCGGATGTTGGTTCGTTTGGTCGTACGATCACGTTATTCGGTTAATTACGACGAAACACGAACGGACGTGAGAAACGATCCAAATTACACGACGAATGGAATTTTATCATGCCAATCACTAAAATAAAGTATTTTAATGATTACATAAATTTTTGGATGTCCGGATGTATTCAGAACGTAAGTTATGCGCGAAAATGTAAACTTATGCACTTTTTGACGCTTTTAGTCCCTGAATGACCAAAAAGTTTGTTTTAGCACACCGAACCCCTCAACGCCTATTTTTAAGCTATGTAAAGGATATTTAGGGTATGTTTAACTTATGATCAAGTTCCAGAATGTCTGTTACAGTACGAATCGGCATACTTTCGCAGTTTGTCGAAATTAGTCCCTGTAAGCGAATAAACTTGATTTTGCCATACCAAAGCCTTCAAAACTTATTTCTAAGTTATGTAAAGGTTATTTAAGGTATGTTAAGCATATGTTGATGTTCCGAAGTGTTTTTCGTGTTAAACTGATTACGTTTACGCATCAGTTTGCGTATAACTCCCCAGAAAGTGAAATAGAGTTTGAATTTGAACGAAAATCAAAACATGCAAAATGTCAAACATAGAAAATCAAACATTGGGATCAAATATCATTATTTTATTGATAACAGAACAATTTACAATGATTACAAGCACAGATGTCACAGTCTCCCCTACTTGCGGAAATTTCGTCCCGAAATTTGTTTAGAGGAAACTCGTGGGAAAAGATGTGGATATTTCGCCTTCATTTGATCTTCACGTTCCCAAGTAAATTCTGGTCCACGTTTAGATTCCCAGTGAACTTTGACCAAAGGAATGCGCTTGCGCTTGAGCCATTTGACTATACGGTCCATGGTTTCCACTGGTTTCTCAACAAAATGCATCGTGTTATCAACACGAATCTCATCAAGTGGTATGTGGAGGTTCTCATCAGCTAAACACTTCTTGAGATTGGACACGTGAAAGGTTGGATGAACATTTCCAAGTTCAGGAGGTAACTCAAGTCTGTAGGCTACCTTACCGATTCTTTCGACGATCTTGAATGGTCCAACATATCTAGGTGCAAGTTTTCCTGTCTTTCCAAATCTGATCACACCTTTCCAAGGTGAGACCTTAAGTAATACGTGATCACCGACTTGAAATTCCAAGGGCTTGCGTCGTCAGTCCGCGTAACTCTTTTTGACGGCTTCTAGCTGTCTGAAGGTTATCACAAACTTTCTTAACCTTATCTGTTGTCTCTAGAACAAGGTCAGGTCCAGTAAGTTGAGCCTCACCGATCTCATTCCAGCAAACTGGTGAACGAAATTTTTGACCATAGATAGCCTCGAAAGGAGCCATGTTGATGCTGGAGTGATAACTGTTATTGTAGGAGAATTCAATCAACGGGAGATATGAATCCCAACTACCACCAAAATCGATCACACAAGCTCCAAGCATATCCTCCAAAGTCTGGATTGTTCTTTTAGATTGACCATCAGATTGCGGATGATAAGCTGTGCTCAAATTAAGTTGGGTTCTCATAGCAGATTGCATGGTCCTCTAAAAACATGATGAGAATCGAGCATCTCTGTCAGAAATAATGTTCAAAGGAACACCATGTCTAGATACAATTTCATTCACATAAATTTTAGCTAGTTTGTCAGCAGATAGATCCTCACGGATCGGCAAAAATGTGCTGACTTTGTAAGACGATCAACAACTACCCAGATGGCGTCATGACCTCTCTTTGTGCGTGGAAGTTTGGTAATAAGATCCATTGCAATGTTTTCCAATTTCCAAACTGGGATCTCTGGTTGCTCCAATAAACCAGAAGGATGTTGATGCTCAGCTTTAACCTTAAGACAAGTAAGGCATTTAGATACGTACAAGGCAATGTCTTTCTTCATACCATGCCACCAATACTGAGTACGAAGATCCTTATACATTTTATCTGCACCAGGATGAACAGAATAACGCGACTTATGAGCTTCATCCATAAGCAAGGTGCGAAGATTGTCTTGACTTGGGACCCACAAACGATCCATGAAATAATACGATCCATTATCCTTTAGCTCAAGATCAGGCTTAATGTGATAGGGTAATTCCTTACCCATCAAGTCTTGTGAAACACAAATATGTTGAGCCTGAGAAATGCGGGCTTGAATATCAGATCGAACACAAACACAACGAAGCTTGACATGTTCTTTACAACTCAAAGCATCGGCCACGACATTCGCCTTACCAGGATGGTAGCGAATTTCATAGTCATAGTCATTTAGAAGCTCAACCCAACGTCGTTGCCTCATGTTAAGTTCTTTCTGATTGAAGATGTGCTGAAGACTTTCGTGGTCAGTAAAAACCACACATTTTGTACCATACAGATAGTGTCTCCAGATTTTGATAGCGAAAACAACTGCACCTAATTCAAGATCATGAGTGGTGTAGTTCTTCTCGTGTACCTTCAACTGTCTCGATACATACGCTATGACTTTGTTCCTTTGCATGAGAACACAGCCAAGACCCAAATTTGATGCATCACAATATACGACAAAATCATCATTGCCCTCAGGCAAAGATATAATAGGCGCATCACAAAGCTTTTGCTTCAAGGTCTGAAACGATTCTTCTTGTTTGGTTCCTTAATCAAAGGGTTTGTTCTTCTGAGTTAAAGCAGTTAGAGGAACTGCAATCTTCGAGAGGTTTTCAATGAAGCGGCGGTAATAACCCGGCGTATCCCAATCCTTAATCGCACTGATCTTGGAGGGATCTACATGAATACCTTGTTCGTTGACGATATGTCCCAAAAATTGAACCTCCTTAAGCCAAAATTCACACTTGGAGAATTTGGCGAAAAGTTGCTCTTTCTTCAGGAGTTCCAGAGTAAGACGAAGATGTTGCTCGTGATCAGCTTGCGTCTTAGAGTATATCAAAATGTCATCAATGAAAACGATGATGAACTTATCCAAATAAGGCTTGCGGACCCTATTCATCAGGTCTATGAAGACAGCAGGAGCATTAGTCAAACGGAATGGCATAACTGTGAACTCATAATGCCCATATCGAGTGCGGAATGCTGTCTTGGGAATATCTTCTTCATGCACATGAAGTTGATGATACCCAGAACGTAGATCAATCTTTGAAAAATAAGAAGCACCCTGTAACTGATCAAAGAGATCATCAATGCGAGGTAGGGGATATCGATTCTTGATGGTAAGCTTGTTAAGCTCACGGTAATCGATACACATTCTGAAAGATCCATCCTTCTTCTTGACAAAGAGAACGGGAGCACCCCAAGGCGAAAACTAGGGTAGATAAAACCTTTGTCTGAAAGCTCTTGAAGCTGCTTAGATAACTCTTGCATCTCGGACGGTGCAAGACGATATGGAGATCTGGCAATGGGATTTGCACCAGGTACCAGATCTATACGGAACTCGACTTGGCGCGCTGGGGGTAATCTAGGTAACTCTTCAGGAAACAACTTAGGATAATCCCGAACAACCGGGATATCTTGAATAGACTTACCTTTGCCTTTATCTACTACAACATGTGCCAAGAAGGCCACATAGTTCTTTCGCAGATACTTCTGAGCCTGAGTACAAGACATGAGCTTGAGACTACTAGCAGGTTTCTCACCACGAACCTGTAGAATCTCACCTGTTGAGAGCGGAACACGAACAATCTTCTCGAAACAAATTACCTCTGCGTGATGCTTGGCTAACCAATCCATACCCACTATAACTTCGAAACTCCCAAGTTGCATCGGTGTGAGGTCGATAGGAAAAAGATGGTTGTTAAGGTTCAACTGGCAGTTACGAAGAACAGAATCGAGAACAATGGGATCACCACTAGCAACTTCTACTGTCAAAGGCTTTCCTAGTTTTGTTCTAGACATGCGAAGCAATGGCTCAAAAGATAATGACACAAAACTCTTATTGGCACCTGAATAAAAAAGAACAGATGCAGACTGATTATTAACAAAGAACGTACCGTTCACCACCTCGTTGTCTGCTTGCGCTTCTTGAGCATTCATGTTAAAGACTCGACCACGAGCATGAGCCTGATTTTGATTTGCGTTGGCTAGCCTTGGACACTGGTTCCGATAATGAGTCAGGTCCCCAAAATTGAAGCACGAACCAGGAGGAAAATGAGGTCGGCTTGTGCTTGCTGTGGAGCAGGTAGTTGAGCAGCCTGCTGAGCTGGGTTATGAGCTGCTTGATTGGGAGCAAAGCGACAAACATCAGAAAGATGACCCGACTTCCCACAGTTTGTACAGAAACGTCACTGAACTTGCCGTTGATGGTGGCTATTGCATCTGTTGCACAATGGTGCAATCCCCGCATACCGTTTCTTTGCTGGTGGTTGTGCGGGTTGGTTAGGAGCTGCCTGATTAGCTTGGGCAGTGACAGCGAAATTCTAGGAAGCTTTACGCTTCCTAGACCCCTTTGATGAACCAGATTCCTTACCCTTCTTGCTTTCACCCTTGTCAGACGACTGCTTCTTACCATTGTCACCCTTCCTGTGTAACTTACCCTTTCGGACCTGCGACTCAGTCAATGTTGCAGCTAACTCGATTGCCTGACGAACTGTGGTAGGGTTACTACCAGTGACGATGTCTTGTACGGAGTTAGGTAAGCCATCAATATACCTCTCGATAGCTTTCTCAAGTGGGGTAACCATGGTAGGGCATAGTAAACTCAGCTCTTCATACCTATCAGTGTAAGCCCGGTGCTCACCACTATCCTGCTTCAAGTCATCAAACTCCCTTTCTAAAGCCCTCAGTTCATGACGAGGACAGAATTCCCTCATCATAAGAGCCCTAAGCTCGGCCCAAGTCTGTGCTAAAGCAACCTCAGCACCACGGTCTCTCATAACCCCGTTCCACCATGTAAGAGCCCTCTTTTGAAAAACGCTAGAAGCAAACTCAACTTTCCGATTATCAGGACACTGAACATGACGAAAGGTACTCTCAATGCTCTCAAACCATTGGAGGAGCCCAGTTGCTCCTTCAGAACCTCTAAACTTGAGTGGTGAGCATTTTGGTTATTGTTGGCTTGGTTCACTTGAGCAATAATGTCTAGGAGTACAACAGCCATTTGCTGTGCAATGATAGCTGCCATTTCAGCATTAGGTAGCGGATTTTCGCGTCGAGGAGGCATTCTAAAAGAGGAAACATGAGAGAAAATGAGTGAGATGATTAGATGAAAGAAATGAGATGATACCAAAAATCGACAAAAGCAAAAGATGGTGGTCATTCGTTCATACCACAAAGCAAACAAACGTCACACAGTGACTAATCAAAGTAAATGGGTCAACAATAATGTATCGCGAAGACATGCTCGCCTATAAGTAAACACTCACCCCAAGAGTTCCCTGGTAAGAGTGACTGGTCCGATTATGTGGATTTGTACGAACACTCTAGCCTTAGACAGAAAACTCAGGGTACAGGCATTCACTCTTCCAGTTTGCACGTGTTCACATTATTTAGAACCCAAAACTTTGACGAGATTTTGAAAACTTGGAAGGCATAAGGCCAAAAGAATTATTCAAAAACGGATGATTAAATTTTCAAAATCATTCTGAAAAATTGGAGGGTTCAAAACCATATAACAAATTATCTAAAAACAGATGATTAATTTTCAAAAATCGTTTCGGAAAAAAAATGGTGTTCTTGTTTTGGGTAATCACCTAAGGACAGTCTAGGTCAAAGAATTACTAATAACCTAATTCCCTATAACCATTGGCTCTGATACCAACTCTTCTGTCACACCCCGACCGCGTAAAACAACGAAACCGCGGCGGAAACATCGGGGAGTGTTGCAACAGAATTATTGTTTTACAACCATGGTAATTAAAGTTATGTTTTATTTATCAAACAAGAGAGCTACATTGTCTTTAAACGAAAGAAACAAAAGTACACAACATTTTTTAAACTAATCTTGCTTCTTTTATGTCACTAAGGCCTGAGTCCACCCTAGTGTATCTTAATCAAACCTATGCACCAGCCCCTGAAAAACACATGTGAAAATAGGTACGTCAGCATAAAAATGCCTGTGAGATAAAAATTAGTCATGAATCTGGTTAAGCGTTTTCTTTTATAAATCATATGAAAACTTGATAAGAAATCAGATTATATAAAAGAAAGATGTATGGTTAATTAAATAAGTAAAATGAGTTGTATAAAACAAACTGTTTTGTAAATCAATATCTTGTGAAAAATATGTCATTTATGTAAAATGTTATATTGTCTAAATTGAAATGATTTAAATAACGCTACGATATGTAATATCATAAAAGCACTTATATATAGGAAGTACCAGCGGCGTATCCACCATGCTTTTATCATATTACACACGCCTCGTTACTTAAATCACTTACCCAAACAAACCACCAATGTAAATTGTTCATGTTTAAACCAATTGTCAAAAATGTTCATGTGTAAACCATATCTATTGTCAAAATGTAAATCATGTAATGTGTAAGCCAATATCATGTATGGCAAGTGAAATATATCAACTGAACCATAGGTAAAATGCACAAAACAAGGTATTGAAGTAAATCAAGGTTATGTTTTGTAAAATAACTGCATGCTATACTGATACAAACATCTATGCGGTATTGTGAAAATGCATACATTCAAGCCTTGAGACTGTGGCGACAAACCCTTAAACAAATTAAAGGTTTATATGAGTTATGTGTATCGAATTCGGTCATTCCTTTCATCCAAACAAACCTAGGATTTCAGGAACGGGAGTTGTCAATTCCTATGGTACCACTACCTACTAACGAACGACGTAGCTAATGTTAATGAATGTATTTTTGTCCCATTTAAACAAACCAAATGTCATACCAAAATGTAAGCATGTTATGTAAAACAAATGTACTAAGTATGCAACAAATGGACATACGTAGCATGTGATGTAAAATAATGTACTAAGTATGCACTAAATGGACATACATAGCATGAAATGTAATGTAAAACGATGTACTAAGTATGCACTAAATGGACATACATAGCATAAAATGTAATGTAAAACGATGTACTAAGTATGCACTGGATGGACATACATAGCAAAAACATAATGAAATCATGTACTATAAGTGTACTAATGGACGTAACAAGTATATGATATGAAAACATGGAAAGCACAAAAGTAACAAGTAGGCACATGTGTTTCACCCCAAAATGTTTGAAAAACAGTAAAAGAGGGGACTATGTACTCACTTGAGATTGCCTAGAAGTCCTTGAATAACGACCAAGCAATGCTAGAGATCACGGAAATCAAACGGCACCTAATATAGGTAACTAAGTTAATAAACCGGACCTAAATCGGAGGATCGGATAGAATGAGGGTTCGTAAACCAAATGAGTATAGGAACTCATGTAATATGGTTTAACAAAGCCTACATACTAAAATGAAACCTAACCTAAGTGCTTACGACTCATTACGACCCGTTTAGGTAGCTTATGCTACTTTAACGCGTCGTTCGCGTAAAACGCGTTTGGACCGTCTAACTAGTCCTATGACAAGTAATATATGCCTTAACATGTCTAATGTTGTTGCCTAATCAGTTTAGATTTATGCGCAAAAAGGCCATTTTTGGTAATTTTCCTAAGGCATATAATCTACCTATTATACAACTAACTAAACGTAGTGACCATAAGGTATAACCTCGGAAGGTTATTCCCTATATAACTATGGTCACCTAATGTGTTTGGTTGAATCCTAATGATTGACCAAACGGGTCGGGTTCGAAAGTCTAAGCGGTTGTTTAGACCGCTTACCTTACGACCCTATATAAGCACTAAACCTAAAGTGATGAGCTAAACATGTTAAAACATGTTTAACGAGATTTAAAAACAGGTTTGGTATCAAAACAAAGGGTCTTGATACCAAAAAATAGTTTGGTTGCAAAATACGCAAGAATGCGCATTTTGACCGAAACTATGACTCGTCACTATGCTTAAATAACGTGGTAATCAGTAGGTATAGTAACAAGGGACTATAACCATCGTGATTACGCTCACGTTATGAAGTTCAAACGAACTTCATGTTGACCATAAACTGGTCAAAGCTGAAAGTCAAACACTGTTTGACTTTCACGCTTAAAACGCGTAAAAGAACGAAGGAATACTTACAACGGGTCCAAGAAATGGAGGTTTGATCCAATTATTCTCAGGTATGAAGTGAAATCACTTCAACTTAGAGAATGAATCAGATCAAATGTGGATTTTGAGAGAAATGGGATGGGGGATTTATAGTTTTCGGAGAGCCGTTAAGATCGTTCATCGAAAACCATGCTTTATTCTGGGCCGTACACATGCACCCATGGTTTTATAATACCATGGGCACCCAAAATGAGCCCATAGAATCGAAAATACCATGTGCAAGTGTGTGAAACAGCTGGAACAAGCTATAAACAACAAAACAGAAGATCTGGAAGTTTTAGGCGCCTCGCGTAAAGGTCAGGGAAAGCCTACGCGGCACGCCTGAGGTTCAGATCAGCAAAACAAGTTTCAAAAGTTGCTGTTTCAGTCCCTGCATGTGTTTAAGGCCTTTTTCGACACGTTTAAGGCCCGTTAAACCATTTTCAAGGCTCTAAAAAGATGCCTAAGCATAGGGGACATGAAACATGCTCAAAAATATGTCGGATGTCGGTTCGTTTGGTCGTACGATCACGTTATTTGGTTAATTACGACGAAACACGAACGGACGTGAGAAACGATCCAAATTACATGACGTATGGAATTTTATCATGCCAATCACTAAAATAATGTATTTTAATGATTAGATAAATTTTTGGATGTCCGGATGTATTCAGAACGTAAGTTATGCGCGAAAATGCAAACTTATGCACTTTTTGACTCTTTTAGTCCCTGAATGACCAAAAAGTTTGTTTTAGCACACCGAACCCCTCAAAGCCTATTTTTAAGCTATTTAAAGGATATTTAGGGTATGTTTAACTAATGATCAAGTTCCTGAATGTCCGTTACAGTACGAATCGGCATACTTTCGCAGTTCGTCGAAATTAGTCCCTTTAAGCGAATAAACTTGATTTTGCCATACCAAAGCCTTCAAAACTTATTTCGAAGTTATGTAAAGGTTTTTTAAGGTATGTTAAGCATATTTTTATGTTCTGGAGTGTTTGTCGTGTTAAACTGATTACGTAGCATGAAAATTAAATCATCACGTAACATATGGAGCATATAGTGAGAATAGTAATCAGTGTACGACCCAAATATGTTGCGGGTGGGAAATTAGTCGAGACCATGAGATCTCGACTGGCAACCTAGAGGTCTCGAGTCCTTTGATGTGTGAAGCCAAGCTTTAGTGTCGGAACCAAGGAGATTTCGAGTCGAAATCAAGAGATTTCGACCCGCAACCTCGGTCGGGATCTCAAAAGATTTAACTGATCTTAACCCTTATCATCAGCTATTCAATAACAACGGTTAACATTTTTATCGCATTCCAATCAAATTAAACAGCACATTTTTTCAACAATTATTTACCCTCATACAAATCCTAATTGCCATCGTTCCTTAAAACTAGCATAACCATAACATCATCATCGATTCACATAACCCTAATCATACACTAATCAAAACTATTAATTTACTAACATACCATATCATCATTCCCACCGAAAACAGTGAACATTAAGTTACCCAAAAATCATCAACACCCTTATCATGTCAAGTCCTAATTTTTATATAAACATGTCTATGGTTTTTTTTTTTTTATATATCATTGATAATTATAAAAGTCCTATCACCCTATCATCATTTCATAGTATCAGATCTGTTTTATAATATTAAATGAGGGCATCAAATACCCCACTATCATTTCTAGTCAAGGATTACAAGCTATATATTATTAAAATAGTACATCAAGCATACATTCAGGTCCATATAAACAATTTTTGGAATACTAGTAAAACCCATCATCACCACACTAGACGACAAATAGTAGATTTTGAATCAAATAAATGTGATAGCAAACATATGTCTTATATACCATCATTCCATTTATCAAACAGTTAATCGACCAATTCAACGGATGCAAATAAAAGTTGAATACAAAACCACATATGCAAGACAGTCAAGGCCACATATCTACTGACCTAAGGATTTTAGGATCAAGTGTCCATCTATTGTCGTTGCCATGAGCCTGTTACGAAGTTCCGACGGTCCGCCACTTCCGTCGCTATATGTCGCATCCGTCGTCGGCTCTCACCGCTGTCTCGACCAAGTCTCCACCTCCTGCTACCGTCTTCTAACCCCGTGGAGCAGCAGAAACCCAGCCGTACAACACAACGGCGCTTGTCGGAGCTCTGCCAGAGCTACGTCGCTGTTGTTGGTGGTGTTTCCCAGCGTCGCCGCGCCACCTCCATACATGGTGGTCGTCGGCTGCCTTCATTTGAGAGAGGAGAGAGTAGCTAGAAGACAGTGTACGTTGGTGAGTAGGTGTGGCCGAACAGAAAGCATCTCCGGCCATCGGAGTTAGAGAGGGTACAGGGAGGGGTGCGAGTGAGGTGGTGCAAGAGGGAAGAAGGGTTTCAGAGGTGTGTTTGGCTTGCTGTGAAACATCGCTGGAGAGCTGGCCGGAATATATCTCCGATGGTCGGAGATTAGATAGGAGGGGGAAATGCGGCTGTGCTTCAGTGTGTGTACGTAGGGTTTTGGTTTTGATAAAAGAAAAGAGGGTGAGAGGGTATAAATTATTTATATAGACTAGGGTTTAAGTTTTAGGTGAGTTGGGTTGGGCTCGGGCCATTGGTATGGATTCGTAAAATACTGTGTGTCTCTCTAAAACGTACGCACAGTATTTTAAAGTAAATATGCTCGGTTCGGGGTAACAATAAATGATGCGTTTCTCCTGACACGGTTAACATTATTATTATTTAAATGACAACAATAATAATAATAATAATAATAATAATAATAATAATAATAATAATAATAATAATAATAATAATAATACTAACTTCATTAATAATAGTATATCAGAATTACAATAAAATACTCTTCTCTCGACAGTTAGGGTAGAGAGTACGGGTTGTCACATTCTCCCCATGTTACAGGAATTTCGTCCTCGAAATTTAAGCTCAGACATACGATACATTCTTATTTATAAATTCGCTAATAACCTTAAGGTCTCACGTAAATACACATAGCTTCACGAAAGTTCACAAAACGGATCATGTAAGACACGTAGCACATAAAATCATGTATCACGTAAAGTCACGTAATTCGCATAACATGAAAAATTCACATAGTTTATACTCATTTCACACAGTAGGGAGTTTCACATAAGTTATATCTATTTGCTCAAAAATACTGTGTCGTGAGTGTATGTGAACTTTTCGAGACACTTGGTTCATCTTAACTCAAATGAAATGCCTAAGTTAATATATTTAAGTTAACGGAGCTTGTATTCACTCTGTGAAGGCCGGGTGTCACATCATCCCCTATTTGAAAGAATTTTCGTCCCGAAAATTTAAATAACGTGATTCTAAAAAAAATGGTGCTGGAAGTTTGTTCTCAAACGACTGGGGATACGTGCGCATCACCTGGTATTTTCGTTCCTGAGTAAACCCTGGGCCACGACGTGAGTTCCAACGAACTCGATCTATAGGTAGCTTACTATTCCTGAGGGTTATGGTCCCACGCGGTCCCTCAACGAAGTGACAAAGTTGAGTTTATTAGCTACCCATCGAAATTATACCAATACATCTAAAAGTATTTCTCCCCAATCCAGGGATAGTAGTACTCTAATCCAGAAATATAAAGCGGTCCCAATCCAGGGATAGTAATGGTTCCCAACACTCGGGAATGTGTACTATTCTAAGATCGTGCATGGAGTCCCAAGCTAGGGTACCGTATGTATTTCCCAAACCGGGGAAATAGTATGTTGTCCCAAACCATGGACACTTGTTTTTAGTAAAAAGTTGTTAACTCACTTTAGGGTGTGGGTTGTATCAAAGGTTTTGTGACGACGACAAGAACGTGCATAGTATGCAAGCAATCACCAAGTGTTTCTTAATAATGCTTACACGTCCTGAGTGACCCATACCAGGGTACGGTTGTTTCTCATAAGGTTGAGTTCCATCAGTACTCTAAACGAGGTAGGGGTTGTTTCCAGCCGTTGTCAAAATTGGTGACACATGTTGCATCATGTCTTCAAGAGTTTGGACGGTATGTTTGGTTCGACCATTCGTTCGTGGGTGCTAAGTAGTGCTCATGCACGATCGTGAGCCGAAGGATTTGTGCATGGCTTGCCACAAATCGGGCGTGAAACATAAGTCATAATTAGAGATAATGGGAGTCAGCACCCTGTGCCTAGCATCTACTTTCTTCAAGTAGATATTTGCAAGATTTGAAAACTTGTCGGTTTCCTTGGCCATGAGAAAACGTTCAGTTTTAGTCAGGTGATCCATCACAACTCAACAGATGCCATCTTTGAGTTTCCCATGCCCTGTATAGACTTGGCTAAAAGGTTTTCCTCTTTCTCGAGTATGGAAGCTACCGTTCTCAATTATAGATCGTGAGTAGGGTAGTTTCCTCGCAACTTTGCGTTGTCGAGCTACGTAGGCAATGATTATCATGGTGTCGCTTCAGCTAGTGATTCGAGTACTCGAATGGATATATTGCTGCAAGCAGTAATTTCATCAGTGCCTTGGGCAGGATAGGGTAGGATAGGAGCATCTCATAGCTTACCCTTCAATTGCTGGAATTGCGCATTCCTGAGCATTTTTCTAATGCTAGGTGACACTCCTTCAAGGAAAGGCGGGCTTTGCGACGTTAAAAGTTGCGCGTTGGAAACTTAGCGTAATGCGGTTTGTGTCGTAGAAGTTTTTAGGGCAAGGCGTAGGAGTCGTTCGGATTCCTACTGGTTCTCGATGCAGGTTCAGATCTCGTCGAAGAAAGCAAGTGACAAATCTATCAAGGTAGGGTAAATTCGAATGTCGTGACTGGGGATCTATATTGGTCGTATCGGGTTCTAGGGACAGTGCTTGTGATATCATCATGTCTATGATATTTATGGCCCAATACTCCTCGGGTAACATTCGTAGAGAGTAACTCGTCCAAGCGGAAGTTCGCGAAGAATGTGGTTAGGCTCATAGGATTCGAGAAGTATATCGTGTATGGATGTGGAAACATGCAAAAAGGGTGGTCGCATTCGATGCGTAAGCGTTTAAGAATCCGTAGTGGGGGTTTACCTGATGTCGAGGGCATAGCTGGTCGTACGCAAGTTGTATAAAGTTAAAATAAAGTACGTCGTTTGTCAAATGGAGATGTCACGTGGATATATCAATCATAACAAGAATTTACCATCGATGAATAGTTGTCGCACAAGTTAGTAGCGTTCAGGTTCGCTGAAACTTCCGTCTAAGTTGTTGGGCTCGCCCACATGCGAGAAGGAGGAATAATTCACCTTGATCCATGAACTTAGATGAGTTTGCAATTTATCGAGTCGGTAAGCAACCAAATTCGGAGGAGTTTCCTTGGGTTGTGTGAATGAATCTGAAATATGCCTGTGTAGTCAAGAGGTTTCAAGAAAGGACGTGAAAACATGTTCAAGAGGGTATGATCGTATCAACAACACATCACTGTCCTCAGGGTTTCAAGAAGTGATCACCAATGATCGAAAGTCGAGCCTTCCAAATTCTCTAAACTAGAGTGAGTTCGTGTTAGTGTCGCTCCCTGGAGGAGCGAGGGTGTAGTGTCACTGTGGTAAAGGAATGACGGTTTTGTCTGAATCAATAGTAGGAATTAGGCATTGCATTAATCAACAAGCATAGGTCGGTACAAAAGCTAGTGAAATGATTTCACATAATTTAGATAAACTATCGTAGGTTCAAAATGCGACTCTCGTAGTGTAAGGGGGAAAGGGGTGAGGTAAATGTGTAGTTTGCCGTGTCCGTCTGTAGGTTGAGTAATCCGTATCTCCGTCCTCGAATGTCCTAAAGACTATCCCATCATTAGGAGGTATCCATTTGTTAAGTTGGGTATACGAAGGTGTAAATCAAGTTAGAATAAGAATTTACCACCCAACAGGGTAATGGGGTAACCTTGTGCTCTGTGGAAATTGTGGTATGGTTGTTAGCGTTTCGTTATATCGGTTGCAGATCGAAGAAACAGGAGGTTAGTGATGTTCATACGGAGAATTGAGCGAAAACAAAAATCCAACAAATAACCAAAGAATTCCGCCAACTATTCTGTTCTCCAAAGGCAGTTCCAGTAGTGGTGGATGGCGGCAACGACACGAAAGGAAAGTTCGTTGCATCACGGTCACGTGAGTACATCATTTGTCCAAAACAGAGTTCGGATGACAGGGTTTCGAGTTGCACAACGACAACGCGTGTAACTGTGACTGCTTTGTTTCTGGAGACGACGACTGGTGGAGTTGATAAGGTTCGTCAAGATGGACGCATGGGTATATTGTTCTCCTAAATCTGAGTTCGTTTGGGCCGGTTTTGGTCCCCGTGAATGTTGTCGTGCAAACCGAATATACGGAGGGTCAGATCTGAATTCTAGCTATAACGGCGACGTCATGTCGAGGCAATCGTATGAATATATAGAACGCATAAAACAGTTGTCGTAGTGGGGTGAGGAGAAAACAGGAAAAGAATTTGATCACCACACGTCAAATTTCACGTAAATAGTTGGGTGTCATAAAGAGCACATCCGGGCTAATAGACAACATGCTACTACAATAACTAAACATACCATAAGCAACACATCATGCAAAAGTAAACTAGCAAGTAGGCAATATAACATAAATCATACCACCTAAAGTGTTGAGCCATGCACGTGGAGCGAAGTGTCGTTGTGGATCGTTGAGCACTGAACAGGTTATAGTCTGGTTCTTGTCAAAAAGATTTTTCCCTTTTTAAAACCAAGTTCACTATAACCAATGGCTCTGATACCAATCTGTCACACCCCCAAAATCCACTAGCGGAGTATCACCGCAGGAGGCGTGACATGACCAGGATCAAGCCACCAATCATATTGAACAACTTAAATAAAGTAAACGTAAAACCAAACAAAATATAATTGGTGTCCAAAAGAAATAAACCAACTCCAAGTTAACAGCGGAAGCATAATAAAGTTTAAATAATCAAAACATAGTTTAGAAGTTCAAATGTTTAACACGGAACTTTACAGTCCGTGTCCCACAACGACCACGCCTCCTTGTGCAGGCTCCATAAATACCTAACGACCTGCAAGGCATGTAACAACAAGTCAACAACAAAGTTGAGCGAGTTCACAGTTGGTTGTTCCATTTTAATATTTGTTTTGAAAACCATAAGTTGTTTCGTAGTCAATGAGTTAACCAGTATCTTTGTTTCCCAATCCGTACCCATAATCAGTGGGGGCTTCCCAATGTGAACCACTAGACCGTTACCATATCGACAACTGACGAAAGTAAGTTGTGCCCTACGTCAATGTCTATCATCATTGACTAAGTGCCCAGATCCATTAGTACACGCACGTCCTACCGGCACGGTGTGAGGCTTTTCAACCCTAATAGCGCTATTAACTAATGACCCGCTCGCCATTGGCCCGACGATTAAGTCGATATAAAAATGAGGGACTTCATGATAGAGTTTTGTCTAGTAAGTTTAAGGTTGTTGTCCCACCCAAGGAGGACGATGGTACGTATTCTACCCAAGGAGAATACGCAGGTTTAATATTGGCATCCTACCCATGGAGGATGGAGGTACATATCCTACCCAAGGAGAATATGTAGGTTCCGTTTTAGTTCCTTAACCCATTCCCAACCACCGGGAATCCCATGCCTTATAAAGAGTGTGAACTCACCTTTGTTTTGCTCGGTAGATAAAGCATTCGTCCTAAGTTGGTCAACCATGTCCTAATATGGTTACCACTGTTATTAGTGTTGTGCACAAATAATCCACATATATCTTACTGGTATCAAACACGTAGCATGAAAATTAAATCATCACGTAACATATGGAGCATATAGTGAGAATAGTAATCAGTGTACGACCCAAATATGTTGCGGGTGGGAAATTAGTCAAGACCATGAGATCTCGACTCGCAACCTAGAGGTCTCGAGTCCTTTGATGTGTGAAGCCAAGCTTTAGTGTCGGAACCAAGGAGATTTCGAGTCGAAATCAAGAGATTTCGACCCGCAACCTCGGTCGGGATCTCAAAAGATTTAACTGATCTTAACCCTTATCATCAGCTATTCAATAACAACGATTAACATTTTTATCGCATTCCAATCAAATTAAACAGCACAATTTTTCAACAATTATTTACCCTCATACAAATCCTAATTGCCATCGTTCATTAAAACTAGCATAACAATAACATCGTCATCGATTCACATAACCCTAATCATACACTAATCAAAACTATTAATTTACTAACATACCTTATCATCATTCCCACCGAAAACAGTGAACATTAAGTTACCCAAAAATCATCAACACCCTTATCATGTCAAGTCCTAATTTTTATATAAACATGTCTATGGTTTTTTTTATATACCATTGATAATTATAAAAGTCCTATCACCCTATCATCATTTCATAGTATCAGATCTGTTTTATATTATTAAATGAGGGCATCAAATACCCCGCTATCATTTCTAGTCAAGGATTACAAGCTGTATATTATTAAAATAGTACATCAAGCATACATTCAGGTCCATATAAACAATTTTTGGAATACTAGTAAAACCCATCATCACCACACTAGACGACAAATAGCAGATTTTGAATCAAATAAATGTGATAGCAAACATATGTCTTATATACCATCATTCCATTTATCAAACAGTTAATCGACCAATTCAACGGATGCAAATAAAAGTTGTATACAAAACCACATATGCAAGACAGTCAAGGCCACATATCTACTGACCTAAGGATTTTAGGATCAACTGTCCATCTATTGTCATTGCCATGAGCCTGTTACGAAGTTCCGATAGTCCGCCACTTCTGTCGCTATATGCCGCATCCGCCGTCGGCTCTCACCGCTGTCTCAACCAAGTCTCCACCTGTTGCTACCGTCTTCTAACCCCGTGGAGCAGCAAAAACCCAGTCGTACAACACAACGGCGCTTGTCGGAGCTCTGCCAGAGCTACGTCGCTGCTGTTGGTGGTGTTTCCTAGCATCGCCGCGCCACCTCCATACATGGTGGTCGTCGGCTGCCTTCATCTGAGAGAGGAGAGAGTAGCGAGAAGACAGTGTACGTTGGTGAGTAGGTGTGGCCGAACAGAAAGCATCTCCGGCCGTCGGAGTTAGAGAGGGTACAGGGAGGGGTGCGAGTGAGGCGGTGCAAGAGGGAAGAAGGGTTTCAGAGGTGTGTTTGGCTTGCTGTGAAACATCGCTGGAGAGCTGGCTAGAATATATCTCCGATGGTCGGAGATTAGATAGGAGGGGGAAATGCGGCAGTGCTTCAGTGTGTGTACGTAGGGTTTTGGTTTTGATAAAAGAAAAGAGGGTGAGAGGGTATAAATTATTTATATAGACTAGGGTTTAAGTTTTAGGTGAGTTGGGTTGGGCTCGGGCCATTGGTATGGATTCGTAAAATACTGTGTGTCTCTCTAAAATGTACGCACAGTATTTTAAAGTAAATATGCTCGGTTCGGGGTAACAATTAAATGATGCGTTTCTCCTGACACGATTAACATTATTATTATTTAAATGACAATAATAATAATAATAATAATAATAATAATAATAATAATACTAACTTCATTAATAATAGTAAATCAGAATTACAATAAAATACTCTTCTCTCGACAGTTAGGGTCGAGAGTACGGGTTGTCACAAAATGCATACATTCAAGCCTTGAGACTGTGGCGACAAACCCTTAAACAAATTAAAGGTTTATCTGAGTTATGTGTATCGAATTCGGTCATTCCTTTCATCCAAACAAACCTAGGATTTCAGGAACGGGAGTTGTCAATTCCTATGGTACCACTACCTACTAACGAACGACGTAGCTAATGTTAATGAATGTATTTTTGTCCCATTTAAACAAACCAAATGTCATACCAAAATGTAAGCATGTTATGTAAAACAAATGTCCTAAGTATGCAACAAATGGACATACGTAGCATGTGATGTAAAATAATGTACTAAGTATGCACTAAATGGACATACATAGCATGAAATGTAAGGTAAAACGATGTACTAAGTATGCACTAAATGGACATACATAGCATAAAATGTAATGTAAAACGATGTACTAAGTATGCACTGGATGGACATACATAGCAAAAACATAATGAAATCATGTACTATAAGTGTACTAATGGACGTAACAAGTATATGATATGAAAACATGGAAAGCACAAAAGTAACAAGTAGGCACATGTGTTTCACCCCAAAATGTTTGAAAAACAGTAAAAGAGGAGACTATGTACTCACTTGAGATTGCCTAGAAGTCCTTGAATAACAACCAAGCAATGCTAGAGATCACGGAAATCAAACGGCACCTAATATAGGTAACTATGTTAATAAACCGGACCTAAATCGGAGGATCGGATAGAATGAGGTTCGTAAACCAAATGAGTATGGGAACTCATGTAATATGGTTTAACAAAGCCTACATGCTAAAATGAAACCTAACCTAAGTGCTTACGACCCATTACGACCCGTTTAGGTAGCTTATTCTACTTTAACGCGTCTTTCGCGTAAAACGCGTTTGGACCGTCTAACTAGTCCTATGACAAGTAATATATGCCTTAACATGTCTAATATTGTTGCCTAATCAGTTTAGATGTCAAAATTTAGGTTACATATGCTTAAAATAGATTTATGCGCAAAAAGGCCATTTTTGGTAATTTTTCTAAGGCATATAATCTACCTATCATACAACTAACTAAACGTAGTGACCATAAGGTATAACCTCGGAAGGTTATTCCCTATACAACTATGGTCACCTAATGTGTTTGGTCGAATCCTAATGATTGACCAAACGGGTCGGGTTCGAAAGTCTAAGCGGTTGTTTAGACCGCTTACCTTACGACCCTATATAAGCACTAAACCTAAAGTGACGAGCTAAACATGTTAAAACATGTTTAACGAGATTTAAAAACAGGTTTGGTATAAAAAAAAAAGGGTCTTGATACCAAAAAACAGTTTGGTTGCAAAATACGCAAGAATGCGCATTTTGACCGAAACTATGACTCGTCACTATGCCTAAATAACGTGGTAATCAGTAGGTATAGTAACAAGGGACTATAACCATCGTGATTACGCTCACGTTATGAAGTTCAAACGAACTTCGTGTTGACCATAAACTGGTCAAAGCTGAAAGTCAAACACTGTTTGACTTTCACGCTTAAAACGCGTAAAAGAACGAAGGAATACTTACAACGGGTCTAAGAAATGGAGGTTTGATCCAATTATTCTCAGGTATGAAGTGAAATCACTTCAACTTAGAGAATGAATCAGATCAAATGTGGATTTTGAGAGAAATGGGATGGGGGATTTATAGTTTTCGGAGAGCCGTTAAGATCGTTCATCGAAAACCGTGCTTTATTCTGGGCCGTACACATGCACCCATGGTTTTGTAATACCATGGGCACCCAAAATGAGCCCATAGAATCGAAAATACCATGTGCAAGTGTGTGAAACAGCTGGAACAAGCTATAAACAACAAAAAAGAAGATCTGGCAGTTTTAGGCGCCCCGCATAAGGGTCAGGGAAAGCCTACGCGGCACGCCTGAGGTTCAGATCAGCAAAACAAGTTTCAAAAGTTGATGTTTCAGTCCCTGCATGTGTTTAAGGCCTTTTTCGACATGTTTAAGGCCCGTTAAACCATTTTCATGGCTCTACAAAGATGCCTAAGCATAGGGGACATGAAACATGCTCAAAAATATGTCAGATGTTGGTTCGTTTGGTCGTACGATCACGTTATTCGGTTAATTACGACGAAACACGAACGGACGTGAGAAACGATCCAAATTACATGAAAAATGGAATTTTATCATGCCAATCACTAAAATAATGTATTTTAATGATTAGATAAATTTTTGGATGTCCGGATGTATTCAGAACGTAAGTTATGCGCGAAAATGCAAACTTATGCACTTTTTGACGCTTTTAGTCCCTGAATGACCAAAAAGTTTGTTTTAGCACCCAACCCCTCAAAGCCTATTTTTAAGCTATGTAAAGGATATTTAGGGTATGTTTAACTTATGATCAAGTTCTGGAATGTCCGTTACAGTACGAATCGGCATACTTTCGCAGTTTGTCGAAATTAGTCCCTTTAAGCGAATAAACTTGATTTTGCCATATCAAAGCCTTCAAAACTTATTTCTAAGTTATGTAAAGGTTTTTTAAGGTATGTTAAGCATATGTTTATGTTTTGGAGTGTTTTTCGTGTTAAACTGATTACGTTTACGCATCAGTTTGCGTATAACTCTCCAGAAAGTGAAATAGAGTTTGAATTTGAAGGAAAATCAAAACATGCAAAATGTCAAACATAGAAAATCAAACATTGGGATCAAATATCATTATTTTATTGATAACTGAACAGTTTACAATGATTACAAGCACAGATGTCACATAGACTATAACTTTTCTAGGACCCTAATGCAAGTTTTCTTGTGTTTAGGTTTTAAACAATACCGTCACCTATCTTTAGGTGATAACCACAACGAGAACACAATAACAAATCCGATTTGAAAACCAATCATCTCTTCGTAGATGATTTATTATAAGGTTTTGAACCTTCAAAGTTTTCAAAATCTCGTCAAAGTTTGGGTCTTGTAATGTGAACACATGCAATCTGGAAGGGTGGATGCCTGTATCTGAGTTTTCTGTCTAAGGCTAGAGTGTTCGTACAAATCCACATAATCGGACCAGTCACTCTTACCTGGGAACTCTTGGGATGAGTGTCCACTTATAGGCTAAAGCAGGTCTTCGCGATACATTATATTGACCCATTTACTTTGATTAGTCACTGCGTGTCGTTTGTTTGTTCGAGGTAACGAATGAATGATCGCCTTCCTTATGTTTTGTCGATGTTTTCAATACCTCTTTTGTTTATCCAATTGTCAATCTCACTCGTTTCTCATGTTTCCTTGTTCTTTTAGACAATGCCTCCTCGACGAGATGCACAACCTCAAACTAACGCTGAAATTGCAGCCCTTGTCGCTCAGCGAATGGCTGTTGTGATTCCAAACCTAATCACTCAGATTAATCAAGCGAACAACAACAATAACAACAATGCTCAGTGTAGTTTCAAAACGTTTAATTCGGCTAAACCACTAAAGTTTTTTGGGTCTCAAGGAGCAACTGCGCTCCTGCAATGGTTCAAGAGTCTCGAAAGTACATTTAGACATGTTTAGTGTCCGAATGAACGAAAGGTTGAGTTTACATCCAGTGTTTTCGAGAAGCATGCTCTTACATGGTGGAATTGTGTGATGCGTGATAGGGGTGCCGATGTGGCAATGGCACAAACTTGGGAAGAGCTTCGGGCTCTCATGATGAAAGAGTTCTGTCCCCATCACGAGATAAGGGCTTTGGAACGAGAATTCGATGATCTGAAACAAGATGAGGGAGAACACCGTGCGTATATGGATCGTTCTGAGGAACTGAGTTTCTTGTGTCCTACTATGGTTACCCCGTTGGAGAAAGCGATTGAGAGGTATATCGATGGTCTACCCGATTCTGTGCAAGATATTGTAACTGGTAGTAACCCTACCACTGTTTGTCAGGCGATCGAATTGGCAGCAACTTTGACTGAGTCACAAGTCAGAAAAGGAAAACTGACCGCAAGGGCGATAAGAAGCAGTCGACTGATACCACACAAGACAAGGGAAAGGGTAAGGGTAAGAAAGGTGAGTCTTCTAGGAGGTTGAGGAAGCGCAAGGCTTCCCAAAATTTTGCTGTTACCAACCAGAATGCTCAGAACCCACCAGCACAACCTCCTGCAAAGAAACAATATGCTGGTACTGCGCCACACTGCAATAGGTGCAACGGTCATCATGCGACCCAACAGGCTTGTAAACAGTGTACTACTTGTGGTAAACTTGGGCACACAGCCAACATCTGTCGATTGGGTCAAAATCAAGCTGCGCAGAATCCAGCACCGGTACAGGGAAATGCTACTAGTTTTCTACCTGGTTCGTGTTACAATTGCGGTGAAATGGGTCATTTCTGCAACATTTGTCCGAGGCTTGCTAATCCGAATGCGAATGCAAATGTGAATCCTGCTCGTGGACGAGCGTACAATCTGAATGCCAATGAGGCTCGAGCCGACAACGAGGTTGTTAATGGTACGTTCCTTGTTAACTATCAACCTGCATCTATTCTTTTCGATTCTGGTGCCGATAGAAGTTTTGTTTCGTTATCATTTGAGTCTTTTCTTGCGATACCTAGAACTAAACTGAGGAAACCCTTATCTATCAAAGTTGCTACTAGTAAACCACTTGTACTCGATTATGTTATTCGCGATTGTCAATTGAACCTCGATAACCATCTTTTTCCTATTGACCTCACACCCATGCAACTTGGGAGTTTCGATGTTATCGTGGGGATGGATTGGTTAACCAAAAATCATGCTGAGGTGGTTTATTTCGATAAGATTGTTCGTATTCCTCTTTCGTCTGGTGAAGTTCTAGAGGTTCGTGGCGAGAAACCTTCAGGCGGTTTGAAACTTATGTCATGTACGAAAGCCCAAAGTTAATTACGAAAAGGATATGTTGCTTTTCTGGCACATGTCACCGAGGAGAAAGGCAAGAACAAGTGTATTCAAGATATTATGATTGTTCGAGATTATACCAGAGGTGTTTCCTGATGAACTGCCTGGTTTGGCTCCAATTCGTCAAGTCGAATTTCATATTGATCTTGTACCCAATGCCAACCCGATTGCTAAAGCACCTTATCGTCTTGCGCCGTCTGAAATGCAAGAACTGTCAAAACAGCTTCAAGAGTTATCTGATAAAGGATTCATCCGACCGAGCTATTCACCTTGGGGCGCTCCAGTCCTGTTTGTGAAAAAGAAAGATGGATCTTTTAGGATGTGTATTGATTATCGTGAGCTTAACAAGCTTACCAACAAGAATCGATTTCCCCTACCACGAATTGATGATCTCTTTGATCAGCTACAAGGTGCTACGTGTTTTTCCAAGATCGATCTGCGTTCTGGGTATCATCAGCTTCGTGTACTCGAAGACGATATTCCCAAAACTGCTTTCCGCACGAGATATGGACACTACGAGTTCACTGTCATGCCTTTTGGTTTAACGAATGCCCCAGCTATCTTCATGGATTTAATGAATAGGGTTTGTAAACCTTATTTAGACAAGTTCATCATTGTGTTCATTGTCGATATTCTTATTTATTCGAAGTCTCGAGCCGATCACGAACAACACCTTCGTCTGACACTGGAACTCCTAAAGAAGGAACAACTTTTTGCTAAATTCTCCAAGTGTGAATTCTGGCTTAAGGAAGTTCAATTCTTGGGTCATATTGTTAACAAGCAAGGTATTCATGTGGATCCTTCCAAAATTGCTGCAATTAAGGATTGGAACACACCTTCAACACCCACATAAGTTCGTTCTTTTCTTGATCTTGCGGGGTACTATCGACGGTTTATTTCGAACTTCTCGAAGATCGCGGTTCCTCTCACTACTTTGACTCAGAAGAATAAACCTTTTGAGTGGGGACCTAAACAAGAGGAAGCGTTCCAAACGCGGAAACGAAAACTATGTGATGCTCCTGTTTTATCTTTGCCCAATGGAAACGATGATTTTGTTGTCTATTGTGATGCGTCAAATTTAGGCCTTGGTTGTGTTCTTATGCAAAGAGGTAAAGTTATAGCTTATGCGTCAAGATAACTGAAAATACACGAGAAGAACTACACGACTCATGATCTTGATTTGGGTGCTGTGGTTTTTGCTCTCAAAATCTGGAGACACTATCTTTATGGCACGAAATGTGTGGTTTTCACTGACCACAAAAGTCTCCAACACATTCTTAATCAGAAGGAGTTAAACATGAGGCAACGACGTTGGGTTAAGCTATTGAACGATTACGATTGCGAAATTCGCTACCATCCTGGTAAGGCGAATGTCGTAGCCGATAGGCTTAGTCGAAAGGAACGAGTCAAGCTTAATTTTGTTCGCACTCTATCCGATATCTAAACACGTGTCTCTCAAGCTCAACAATCTTGTGTTTCACAAAATTGATGGGTAAGGAATTACCACATCAACTAGAGCTTAAACTCGAAACGAAAGACGATGGGTTACTCTACTTCAAGGATCGTTTGTGGATTCCGAAACAAGACGATCTTCGCACTTTAGTGATCGACGAATCTCATAAGTCCCGATATTCTATCCATCCTAGTGCTGACAAAATGTACAAAGATCTTCGTACTCAGTACTGGTGGCTTGGTATGAAAAAGGATGTTGCTTTGTATGTATCAAAATGCCTAACTTGTCTCAAAGTCAAGGCTGAACATCAACGACCATCTGGTTTGCTTGTACAACCAGAGATACCGGTATGGAAGTGGGAGAACATTGCTATGGATATCGTCACTAAGTTACTGCGTACATCTAGAGGTCACGATGCTATTTGGGTTGTTATTGATCGATTAACGAAGTCAGCTCACTTTATACCGATTCGCGAGGATCTATCTGCTTATAAACTTGCAAAGATTTATGTTGATGAGATTGTATCTCGACATGGTGTTCCTTTAGATATCATATCTGATCCTGATGCTCGATTTTTGTCTCATTTTTGGAAGACCATGCAATCTGCTTTGGGAACTCAACTAAATCTAAGCACTACTTATCATCCCTAAACAGATGGACAATCCGAGAGAACGACACAAACATTGGAGGATATGCTTAGAGCATGCGTGATAGAATTTGGTGGTAATTGGGATTCTCATCTTCCATTGATCGAGTTCTCTTACAACAATAGTTATCATGATAGCATTAATATGGCACCGTTCGAAGCTTTATACGGTCGAAAATGTCGTTCACCTGTCTGTTGGAATGAGATCGGTGAAGCTCAACTTACTGGACCTGAGCTCATTCTGGAAACGACAGATAAAATCAAGAAAATTCACGATAATCTGCTGACAGCTAGAAGCCATCAAAAGAGTTATGCGGATATGCAACGCAAGCCCTTAGAATTTCAAGTCAGAGACCGTGTCCTACTCAAGGTATCCCCTTGGAAGGGAGTGGTGAGATTTGGAAAGAAAGGAAAACTTGCACCTCGATATGTTGGACCATTTAAGATTGTTGAAAGAATCAGAAAGGTTGCCTACCGACTAGAGCAACCTCCTGAACTTGGGATTATTCACCCAACATTCCACGTGTCCAATCTATGAAAATGTTTAGCCGATACTGATCTTCACATTCCACTCGACGAAATCCAAGTTGATGAAACAATGCACTTTGTCGAGAAACCTATGGAGATAGTGGACCGTGAAATTAAGCAATTGAAGAACAAGCGAATACGATTGGTCAAGGTTCGCTGGGAGTCCAAACGTGGCCCAGAGTTTACTTGGGAGCGTGAGGACCAAATGAAGGCGAAATATCCACATTTGTTTTCACGAGTTTCCTTTAGTTAAAATTTCAGGACGATATTTCCTAAAGTAGGGGAGACTGTGACAACTGTGCTCTGTAAACGATGTACGATGTAAAACAATATCAGTTATCAATAAAACGATGTGTTTCGGTGTTATTATCTGTGTATTTGTGTTTGATGATTTTACGTTTTGATTCTAGTTCGATTTCAAGCTCTAAATCGCTTTCTTGAAAGTTATACGCAAACTGATGTGTAAACGTAATCAGTTTAATGCGAAAAACACTTCAGAATAGTGACATAGGCTTAACATACCTTAAATAACCTTTACATAACTTAGAAATAAGTTTTGGAGGGTTTGGTGTGTCGAAAACAAGTTTATTCGATCGCATGGACTATTTGTGTCAAACTGCGAAAGTATGCCGATTCGTATGGTAACGAACATTCCGAAACTTGATCATAAGCTAAAAATACCTTAAATATCCTTTACATAGCTTAGAAATAGGCTTTGAGGGGTTCGGTATGCGAAAATAAACTTATTTGATCAATAGGGACTAAAAGCGTCAAAAAGTGCATAAGTTTGCATTTTCGCGCATATCTTACGTTCTGAACATATCCGGACATCCAAAAATTTTTGTAATCATTAAAATATTTTATTTTAGTGATTGGAATGCAAAAATACCATTCGTCGTGTAATTTGGATCGATTTCGCGTCCGTTCGAGTTTTCGTCGTAATTAACCGAATAACGCAACCGTACGACCAAAAAAACCGACATCCGAGATGTTTTCAAGCATATTTTAAGTTCCCTATACTTTAACTTCATTGTGGAGCCTAGAAATGGGGTTAACGGGGCTTAAACGTGTCAAAAATCAAGTTTTAAGCATGCAGGGACCTGTTCTGCCAATTTAGAAAACTTGAAACCGAGCTCCCCCGTGCCACGCGCCAAGCCCAGTGTTACCTGGCGTGCCATGCTATAGGGACCAAAACTCAGCAGTCCAGTTTCAGCAACAGTGTAACAACCCTCAAAAATAGTCTCGATAACAAAACATAATCAAAACCAGAACTGCACGCGATGAAACTTGTATACTCAATCTGTCACACCCCCAAAATCCACATGCGGAGTACCACCGCTTGGAGGCGTGACTGACCAGGATCAAGCCACCAATCATATTGAACATATAAGTAAATAGTAAAAGTCATTCATCAACATGATAGGTGTTTTCAAAACCAAACATAAACAAGTGTGTAGCGGAAGCATAAGTATGTAAACCTAATGTAAATCATAAGTTCAAATGTTTAAATATTTAACATGGCATTCTCGATCCATGTCCCACAACGACCTGCTCCTCCCTGTGCAAGCTCCATATGTACCTAAGGTCCTGCAAGGCATGCAGCAGAGAGAGTCAACAACTAGTTGAGCGAGTTCACAGTAAGTAAGTTCGTAATAGTAAGTTTGTTTCGTAACATGTGACGCTACTAGGCCGATAGTATGTTCTATTAGTGGGGGCTTCCCATGTTTGCATATACACTAGACTATTTGTAACCATAAGTGTTCTTCTTACCGAGAAGAGTAGTACGTACAAAGTTTACGTAGGTTTTACGTAAGTGTCCTTCACAACCGAGGACAGGGGTACGCGGGTGTTTACGTAGGTTTTACGTAAGTGCCTGACACACCCGAGGCAGTAGTGAGTATAATTTCACGTAGGTTTTACGTGACTGTCCTTCGCAACCTGAGGACAGTGATGAGTACAAGTATACGTAGGTTTTACGTATGTATCCTGCGCATCCGAGGACGATGGTAGATAGTCTAGTAACAGTGTAAGTACGAGTATCTATTCCAATCTCATTCCTTCAATCCCCATTCCCATATCCTGGGAATCCCATGCCTTAGTAAAAGTGTGAACTCACCTTGGTTTGCTCGGTATGCTAAAGTATGTGCTCAAAGTAAATCAATCACGTCCTAAAGTACGCACGTATACATAATCAGTTTGTATTGATGAAGTTGGCACGTTGGTATAATCATAGTGGACATCGCATCAATAAACATCGAGTATCACATTGCACGTTTTCGTAATCATACAAGTCATGTTCACCATCTAACAGTAGTTAACTAACTCAGTTAATTTTGACAGAATCAGACTAAGTTATTAGGGCAGATTATACATTTGGCGAAACACAGATTGGCGAAACACAGATTGGCGAAACACATATTGGCGAAACACATTCTGTTTCGTCGTGGTCTCTTTTGGCGAAACAAAGTTCTGTCTCATCAACTGCCCTTGGCGAAACACGTTCTGTTTCATCAAGAGGTCTATTTCGTCAAACCTGTTACGGGTGATGTCAGTTACGTCAATCAGTTACATCAGTTACGCAATATCACAGAAACCCTAATTGCCGTCATCATCAAGAAGCAATCATGCGGAAATCATTAACATAGAAATCATCATCCAATCATCATGGAATCAATCAATCATAATAGGCCAAACATTAACCTTAACGAGCTATTCAGGTAACGAGTATAACACGAGCACAAACCATCATATTACTAGGTGTTCATACGATTAATACTAGTTCCGATTCGTGGGTTCAAGGGATCATCATACAATCAGATCTGACATACAAAAACGTAACCAACCATAGATTCCGTTTACCCAATCATAAATCCTTCATGAACGCGACAACATCTATCATTGATTCTAATGAACTTGAACTAAAAACAGTTTACAACAATATAATCAAACAATCATGCAGGGATTTAATCACTAACCACAATGAACGGAATAGTAATTAAGTCGTTTCAAGGTTCCGGGGCACACGATCGCCGTCAATCAGAGAAGATGGAGCTCTAGGGTTTGTTTTAGCCAAAGATGTGAAGCAGAAGTTGTTTCACGCTAATATACATGAATTTACGTTCTGGGCCCGTAATGGGCCTCGGTGAATCACTGGGCCCGCGAAACATCTGTTTCGTCAAAAATTGAAATGGCGAAACAAACCTTTGTTTCGTCGAGTTGCTATTGGCGAAACACATCTTGTGTTTCGTCGAGCCTATTCATATGCTTAACAGTTAATGCTTTTCTACTAAGTCTCATTTTATAATACAATCACATACATGTAATAATCACAACGCGTTTCATTATGGCACAACGTATACAGTTACAAGTCAAACAAGTAAACAACCAAACAGTCAAAGTCACCAGTCAAAGTGCAATAAATGCGAAAGTGAAAGTCGGAAACTCGAGTTGCCACATTATCCCCAACTTGAAAGAAATTTCGTCCCGAAATTTGGCATGCGGTTACTGAGGAAGCTAGGTAAGTTTTATCGTTCACTGGTTTTCCTGGGGTGTCACATCATCCCCCCGTTGATTTGGAATTTCGTCCCGAAATTCTGCAGTAGTAGCTTCAGCCTCAGTAGTAGTTGCATTGGTTCCGAATAACTGGGGATACTTGAGTTTCATTTGATCTTCACGTTCCCAGGTGAACTCTGGGCCGCGACGGGAGTTCCAACGAACTCGTACAAGAGGGATTCTCGTGTTCTTGAGGACCTTAACATCCCGGTCTGTGATTTCAACAGGTTCCTCGACGAAGTGTAACTGTTCGTCGATAGTGAGTTCCTTCAAAGGAACTATGAGGGTCTCATCTGACAGACACTTCTTCAGATTCGACACGTGAAAGACGTTGTGAACTGCACTGAGTTCAGCTGGTAAGTTCAGTCTGTAGGCCACTTTGCCTATTTTCTCTATGACTTCGAAAGGTCCGACGTATCGGGGATTAAGTTTGCCGCGTTTGCCAAAACGAACAACACCCTTCCAGGGTGAAACTTTGAGTAGCACTCGGTCCCCAACCTGGAATTCGAGTAGTTTCCTG
This sequence comes from Helianthus tuberosus, assembly GCA_030545235.1. Lineage (NCBI taxonomy): Eukaryota > Viridiplantae > Streptophyta > Magnoliopsida > Asterales > Asteraceae > Helianthus > Helianthus tuberosus. The sequence goes on along the minus strand of CM060434.1, from coordinate 67,247,907 downwards.
TCTTTATCGGCGTATGCTTTCTGACGGTCACAAGCTGCCGCCATGCGTTGTCGTATTTGAGCAATCTTTTCAGTAGTATCAACTACCATTTCTGGACCTGTGATCTGACTATCACCCACCTCTGCCCAACAAAGAGGTGACCGGCATTTACGTCCGTACAATGCCTCGAATGGAGCAGCTTTAATGCTGGTGTGGTAGCTGTTATTGTACGAAAATTCCACAAGTGGCAGATGTTTTTCCCAGCCATTACCAAAGTCAATTACGCACGCCCGAAGCATGTCTTCTAGAGTTTGAATAGTGCGCTCAGACTGCCCATCTGTCTGAGGATGATAAGCTGTGCTCATATCTAAACAAGAGCCAAAAGATTTGTGCATTGCTTGCCACAGTTCTGAAGTAAAACATGCATCACGATCAGAGATAATAGAAGTGGGCACCCCGTGCCTCGAGACAACTTCCCTAAGGTATACGTCTGCTAAAGTGGAGAACTTATCCGTTTCCTTGATAGCCAAGAAGTGAGCAGACTTTGTGAGTCGATCCACAATCACCCAAATAGTATCATTTCCACGCTGAGATCTAGGTAAGCCAGTAACAAAATCCATGGAAATTTATTCCCATTTCCATTGTGGTATCTCAGGTTGTTGGAGTGGGCCTGATGGTTTCTGATATTCCGCTTTAACTCTCACACAAGTCAAGCACTTGCTAACGTAAGTGGCTATGTGAGCCTTCATGCTAGGCCACCAATATGTAGTTTTCAAGTCGTGGTACATCTTATCCGAACCAGGATGTACCGAGTAGCGAGACTTATGAGCTTCGTCCATTACAAGCTCGCGTAAGTTGCCGTAGAGTGGGACCCAGATGCACCCTGTTACATAGTAGACGCTGTCTGCCTTTTGTTCTAACCATTGCCTTGAGCCGCGCAGAGCTTCAGCCCTGACGTTTTCTGGTTTCAATGCTTCTACCTGAGCATCTCGTATCTGTGAAGGAAGACTAGACTGAATGGTGAGTTGTAGTGCTCGTACACGCCTAGGTGTAGTATCCTTTCGACTGAGGGCGTCGGCCACCACATTGGCTTTGCCCGGATGGTACTTTATGGCACACTCGTAATCGTTCAGTAGCTCAACCCATCTACGTTGTCGCATGTTCAATTCTTTCTGTTTGAAAATATGCTCGAGACTCCTGTGATCGGTGTAGATGGTGCACTTAGTGCCATATAGGTAGTGTCGCCATATCTTGAGCGCAAAGACAACAACTCCTAGCTCTAAATCATGTGTAGTGTAATTCCGTTCGTGAATCTTAAGTTGGCGCGAAGCATAAGCAATGACTTTATCCCGTTGCATCATCACACATCCAAGACCTTGGATGGATGCGTCGCAGTAGACTACAAAATCGTCCATGCCTTCAGGAAATGAGAGGATAGGTGCGCTACAAAGTCTATCATTTAAGTGCTGAAACGCTGTTTCCTGTGTATTACCCCAACGATAAACAACACCTTTCTGCGTTAGTAGTGAAAGCGGCTGTGCAATCTTCGAGAAGTCTTTGATGAACCGTCTGTAATAACCCGCCAAACCCAAGAATTGGCGTATTTCTGTTGGTGTGCGAGGTGCAGGCCAGTTCTTGATCGAATCTACCTTGGATGGATCAACATGAATCCCATCCTTGTTTACCACGTGGCCTAAGAAGTGGACTTCACGAAGCCAGAAGTCACATTTTGAAAACTTAGCGTACAGCTGTTCCGTTCGAAGGAGTTCCAAGATAAGTCGTAAGTGCTGCTCGTGTTCCTCCTGACTCTTCGAATAGATCAGGATGTCGTCGATGAAAACAATGACGAACTTGTCAAGATAAGGTTTGCACACCCTGTTCATAAGATCCATGAAAACCGCAGGTGCGTTCGTTAATCCGAATGGCATGACCATAAACTCGTAGTGGCCATAGCGGGTTCTGAATGTTGTTTTGGAGACGTCCTCATCTCGGACTCTCAGTTGGTGATACCCTGACCTTAGATCAATATTCGAGTAATAGCTCGACCCTTGCAACTGGTCGAATAAGTCGTCGATGCGTGGAAGAGGATATCGATTCTTCACAGTCACCTTGTTCAGTTCGCGATAATCTATGCACATGCGGAAGGTACCGTCCTTCTTCTTCACAAATAATACTGGAGCTCCCCAGGGCGAAGAGCTAGGACGTATGAAACCCTTTTCCAAGAGTTCTTGCAATTGCTTAGACAATTCTTCCAGTTCAGTTGGAGCTAAGCGATAAGGTGCTCGAGCTATGGGTGCTGCTCCTGGAGCTAGCTCGATCTGAAATTCGACCTGACGATGAGGCGGTAACCCAGGTAACTCCTCAGGAAACACTTGAGGAAAATCGCGTACCACTGGAATATCCTCAATATTTTTCTCTTTCTTCGATGTATCTGTAACGAGTGCTAAAACAGCCGTGTGGCCCTTTCGTAAACACTTCTGAGCCTTCAAGAAGGATATGATGCCACTCACGACACCACTCTTGTCGCCTTGAACTTCGAGAGGTTCTTTACCAGAACGAGGAATACGAATGATCTTCTCCTTGCATAAGATCTCTGCTTGCTGTTGGGATAACCAATCCATACCAATGACGATGTCGAAACTACCCAGAGTTATAGGAATGAGGTCGATAGGGAAAGTCTGACCAGCGAGGATAAGATTACAACCTTGAACTATGTGTGTGGCCTCTAGACTCTTACTGTTAGCTAACTCTACGACATGTTTGGTGTTCAAAAGTGTTGGCACACGTTTAAGCATTTGACTAACTTTTAGAGACATATAACTTGTATCCGCACCCGAATCAAACAATACAGTAACATAAAAGTTGTCGAGAAGAAACTTACCCATAACTACGTTGGGATCATTCCTCGCGTCACCCTGACCAATCACAAAAGCACGGCCCCTAGCACCATTGTTGTTGTTGTTTCCCCCATTGTTGTTTCCGTTGCCTTGGTTATTGTTGTTGTTGTTATTGTTCTGGTTCCGGTTTAACTGAGGGCAGTGTCTTTTGAAGTGACCTTCAGCGCCACAATGAAAACATCCTTTGTTGTCCTGTTGCTGATTCTGCGGTGTCTGTTGCGGGCTCCTACAATCCATGGCCTCATGACCCATCTTGAGGCACCTCTGACAGCGACCCTTGTTGCACTGGCCACTATGGTGTCTGTTACAGTTGTTGCACCTTGGGAGGTTCCCTCGATAACCACCCTGCCTGTGATTGCCCGAAGATTGCTGACTAGGGCTCTGATAGTTGTCAGTCTTTCGCTGCTGAACTTGGGACTGAACTGAAGCTGAACCTTTGCTGGAATCCCCCTCCCATTTTCTCTTGTTATCACTAGGAGTAGCAGGAGTAGCTGTAGTGGTAGCGGTAGTAGTAGCGCTGAGACGTTTAGGCAACCTGTTCTGCTCCACCGCCTGATCAGTGAGACGGTGAGCCAGCTGAACAACCTGCTGGTAGGTGGCAAGGTTTGCTGAAGTTACATAACTTTGGATCTCTGGCACTAGACCCTTAAGATAAAGTTCGATACGCTTAATTGGAGGATCCACCATAGTAGGACACAGTAATGCGAGCTCATTTGATCTCTTTGTAAACGCCTCAATTTCTGACCCCGTCATCTTGAGGTTGAAGAACTCGACTTCCAGCTTATGAATGTCGTCACGACTGCAGTATTCCTCCTTGATCATCTCTTTGAAGTTGTTCCATGGGGTGGCGTTAGCAGCAACCAACCCCAGCATTTGGACCTGAGCTTTCCACCATGTGAGGGCTAAACCCTCGAGAGTACCGGTAGCATACTTCACCCTGCGTGCCTCAGGGCATTCACACATTTCGAATACTGACTCAAGCTTTTCAAACCAGTGGAGGAGTCCAACTGCCCCCTCCGTGCCACTAAAAGTAGTAGGACGACAGTCCATGAAAGTCTTGAAGGTGCAAACAGGTGGTTGACCTGTTGTGTATAAGAATTAGGACAAGGTTAAACACAAGAGTTGGTTTAGGAATGTAGGATCTAATGATCCTAGTGTGAGTTACAACTACAGGGTATACCTCCTGCTTGTGCGGCTGCAACCGCCGCAGCAACTTGGTCGTTAATGAGAGCCGTCAACTGGGCTTGTGTCATGTTAATACGTCCAGCCATGATCTTCATAGCAAATATAGCATAAGTGAGAGAGGTTCGCGAATAGTGCGATGACAGAAGAGAGTGAGCACACAAGTATTCCCAAGCAATAACATATAGTAGATTCTGTAATCTAAGCATACCACGAGCAAAGTTCTATGCAATTCTAGCAAGTAGGTAAAGTAACATGAATAGTAGTACCTATGATGTTGAGCCTTGCACGTGGAGCGAAGCGTCGTTGTGGATCGTTGAGCACTGTACTGGTTATAGTCTGGTTTTAATTAAAACGTTTTCCCCATATTAAAACAAGTTCTCTATAACCAATGGCTCTGATACCAATCTGTCACACCCCCAAAATCCACATGCGGAGTACCACCGCTTGGAGGCGTGACTGACCAGGATCAAGCCACCAATCATATTGAACATATAAGTAAATAGTAAAAGTCATTCATCAACATGATAGGTGTTTTCAAAACCAAACATAAACAAGTGTGTAGCGGAAGCATAAGTATGTAAACCCAATGTAAATCATAAGTTCAAATGTTTAAATATTTAACATGGCATTCTCGATCCATGTCCCACAACGACCTGCTCCTCCCTGTGCAAGCTCCATATGTACCTAAGGTCCTGCAAGGCATGCAGCAGAGAGAGTCAACAACTAGTTGAGCGAGTTCACAGTAAGTAAGTTCGTAATAGTAAGTTTGTTTCGTAACATGTGGCGCTACTAGGCCGATAGTATGTTCTATTAGTGGGGGCTTCCCATGTTTGCATATACACTAGACTATTTGTAACCATAAGTGTTCTTCTTACCGAGAACAGTAGTACGTACAAAGTTTACGTAGGTTTTACGTAAGTGTCCTTCACAACCGAGGACAGGGGTACGCGGGGGTTTACGTAGGTTTTACGTAAGTGCCTGACACACCCGAGGCAGTAGTGAGTATAAGTTCACGTAGGTTTTACGTGAGTGTCCTTCGCAACCTGAGGACAGTGATGAGTACATGTATACGTAGGTTTTACGTATGTACCCTGCGCATCCGAGGACGATGGTAGATAGTCTAGTAACAGTGTAAGTATGAGTATCTATTCAAATCTCATTCCTTCAATCCCCATTCCCATATCCTGGGAATCCCATGCCTTAGTAAAAGTGTGAACTCACCTTGGTTTGCTCGGTATGCTAAAGTATGTGCTCAAAGTAAATCAATCACGTCCTAAAGTACGCACGTATACATAATCAATTTGTATTCATGAAGTTGGCACGTTGGTATAATCATAGTGGACATCGCATCAATAAACATCGAGTATCACATTGCACGTTTTCGTAATCATACAAGTCATGTTCATCATCTAACAGTAGTTAACTAACTCAGTTAATTTTGACAGAATCAGACTAAGTTATTAGGGCAGATTATACATTTGGCGAAACACAGATTGGCGAAACACATATTGGCGAAACACATTCTGTTTCGTCGTGGTCTCTTTTGGCGAAACAAAGTTCTGTCTCGTCGACTGCCCTTGGCGAAACACGTTCTGTTTCGTCAAGAGGTCTATTTCGTCAAGCCTGTTACGGGTGATGTCAGTTACGTCAATCAGTTACATCAGTTACGCAATATCACAGAAACCCTAATTGTCGTCATCATCAAGAAGCAATCATGCGGAAATCATTAACATAGAAATCATCATCCAATCATCATGGAATCAATCAATCATAATAGGCCAAACATTAACCTTAACGAGCTATTCAGGCAACGAGTATAACACGAGCACAAACCATCATATTACTAGGTGTTCATACGATTAATACTAGTTCCGATTCGTGGGTTCAAGGGATCATCATACAATCAGATCTGACATACAAAAACGTAACCAACCATAGATTCCGTTTACCCAATCATAAATCCTTCATGAACGCGACAACATCTATCATTGATTCTAATGAACTTGAACTAAAAACAGTTTACAACAATATAATCAAACAATCATGCAGGGATTTAATCACTAACCACAATGAACGGAATAGTAATTAAGTCGTTTCAAGGTTCCGGGGCACACGATCGCCGTCAATCAGAGAAGATGGAGCTCTAGGGTTTGTTTTATCCAAAGATGTGAAGCAGAAGTTGTTTCACGCTAATATACATGAATTTACGTTCTGGGCCCGTAATGGGCCTCGGCGAATCACTGGGCCCGCGAAACATCTGTTTCGTCAAAAATTGAAATGGCGAAACAAACCTTTGTTTCGTCGAGTTGCTATTGGCCAAACACATCTTGTGTTTCGTCGAGCCTATTCATATGCTTAACAGTTAATGCTTTTCTACTAAGTCTCATTTTATAATACAATCACATATATGTAATAATCACAACGCGTTTCATTATGGCACAACGTATACAGTTACAAGTCAAACAAGTAAACAACCAAACAGTCAAAGTCAACAGTCAAAGTGCAATAAATGCGAAAGTGAAAGTCGGAAACTCGAGTTGTCACACAATCTGGAAAATTTAGCAGTTAAGGAATCTTGGCGTCCGACGAACCAAATCGCATAAAAATAGTCTTATTAGATTCACAATTTAAAACCAAATTAATTAGAATCAAGACCAAGCATACGTGATAAGTATCAGCACGAAAATCGAGGAAAAACGCATGATTGGATGAGAAGGGCGGCCAAGGACATGTGTCACGACACTGCGCCATGTGTCAAGGCTACATGGGACACGTGGCAGTCGAAGCTAGGTCAACCATCCCCGCGACATGCGCCAGGGAAGGCCGAACCTGGCGCGACACGCGGGAGGAAACAAATATTGGCTATAAAGCTAGGGGTTTGGGACTAGTTCAATTTGCTCAGTTCGCTCGTTCAAAACGACGTCCTACTTCTTGTATCTCTGTTTCTTTCAACGAAACCCCTAAAACCCCAAAACTCTGCTCGTTATCAGGGTAATGACTCTAATCACGGACACGATACTATATCCGATTGATTGAAACTGATCCAACGGATGTTTAAGTGCTGCCTATATACGTCTATACTTTGTCATTTGTTGTGAGTTTTGATCTCATGATTATCGTTAAAGTTGAATTGAGTTAAAACGCTAATATGAGTTCCATTGTATCTAGAAATTAGAACTCTTAACCAGGAAGCTGTTAAACTAGAATATTTAGCGATTAAGTAAACTTAGTGTTTAAGTAAACTTAATGATTAAGTAAAACTTAGCGGTTAAGAAATCTTAATAGATAAGTAAAACTTAATCAGTTAAGTAAGATTAATGAAGCTAAGTAAGATTAATTAATCAGTTAAGTAAAATTAATTAAGCTAAGTAAGATTAATTAAGCTAAGTAAGATTAATTAATCATCTAGGTAAGATTTATTAAGTATATTAAATAGATATACATGAAAATAGATATATATGAGGTAGATAATATATAAGGAAGGTATTATCTGAGGAAGGTTTTATCTAGGGAAGGTTCAACTGAGGAAGGTGTATCTGGGTAGATAACACCTAAGGAAATTCTATATGGGATAAGACTTATCCCTTACCTATAAATAGGAAGCTTAGGATTCATTTTTCTTTGCTCATTAATTCTATTCTTCTCTTTATACGTTGGTGTTGTAACTAATAATCACCGATACGATATTCTTTCTGATTGATTCGGGAACCAACTAACGAATGCCAAAGTGCTGTCTAAATAAGACTATACTTTGTGAATTTCGTTAAGGTTCTGATCTCGTGACCATCGTTAGGTTTGATATGGTTTTACACTAATACGTATTCCACTCTGTTAAACTAAATGTTTAACTATCAGAAACTCCGCTCCATAACATACTATCAAACAAGATGTTTAATCATCAGAAGATTCAGAACTATAAAGTAGATGCTTAATTATCAGAAGGCATAGAATCAAGAGACTTGTTAAATCAAGACCGCATGCTTATAAAGTGAGTCATTCTGTTTTTATCTAAATTTCTTTGTAAAACCCTAAATGTTTTCCAGTTATACTTTGCAGTGATTAAGTCTTTGCTAATCTTTAATTACTGGCAGTAAGTGGGGGTTTTGTGCACATTACTACTAACGATTTATCACTTTAGGTGGGCGAGCCTAATTAGTGATATGTCCACAGTCATAGATTCGGTCGAGTGACAGCTGCACCAGCTAATTATAAGATAGGGGCAAATATAAAAACCCTTAATGCTGTAAATTATAACAATATGTCTTTTGTACAAATTGAATGTACTCACCAGTATTTCCTGCTGACCAAACCTTTTTAAAACACGTTTCAGGTGATTACAGTAGATTGGAATAAGAGTTGGATACGAAACCAAAAGGCTTACAGAAGTGGCTCATTTTATCAAAAAAATTAATATAAGAAAAGTTGTTTTATGTATTCGAGCTTATCCATTATTAAAGCTACCTTTGCAAAACATGGGTTTATCCCATCTGTTTAATAATTAATAAATAAGCTTCTTTCATGCTTTTTATGCTTTTCAAGCATGAAAGTCAAACAGTGTTTGACTTTCTACTTTGACCATGAATTGGTCAACACAAAGTTCGTTTGAACTTTGCAACGTGAGCGTAATCACAATGGTTATAGTCCCTTGTGACTATACCTACTGATTACCACGTTGATTAGTCGAAGTGACGAGTCAAAGTTTCGGTTAAAATACGTGTTTATGCGTATTTTTCAAGGAAACTCTTTTTGGGTATCAAAACACTTTGTTTTTCACTTTGTTTTGACATCAAACCTGTTTTCTAACTTAGTTAAACATGTTTTAACATGTTTAACTCGTCACTTTAGTCTAGTGCTTGTGTAGGGTCGTAAGTCAAGCGGTCTTGACAACCGTTTAGAATTTCGAACCCGACCCATTTGGTCGATCTTTAGGATCCGACGAAGCATATATTGTGAGCATAGTTGTATAGGGAATAACCTTCCGAGGTTATACCTTATGGTCACTTAGTTTAATTAGTTGTATGATAGGTAGTTTATATGCCTTAGGAAAATGACCAAATGCCCTTTTCATGCATAATTTGATTTTAAGCATATGTAACTTAATTTTGTCACTTAAACTGATTATGCAACATATTTAAACATGTTAGGGCATATAATACTTGTCATAGGACTAACTAGGCATCTCGAACGCGCATTTGCGCGAACGACGCGTTAAAGTAGCGTAAGCTACCTTAATGGGTCATAATGGGTCGTAAGCACTTAGGATAGGTTCCGATTTAGAATGTAGGCATTGTTAAACCATATCACATGAGTTCCAACACTCATATGGTTTACGAGACCTCATTCTACCCGATCTTCCAATTTAGGTGTCGATTTATTAACTAGCGATCCGATTACTAGGTGTTACTTGAATTCCTTGGTTTACTCGAGCTTTGCTAGTTCATTAATCAAGGATACTTTGCACTTCGAAGTGAGTACATAGTTCCCCTATTTTACTGTTTTCGATTGTTTTGAGGTGATTCATATCTGTTAAACGATTTCGATGCTTTTAAAGACGACTTCAAAAACGAATACTATGGTTTATATTAAACAAAACGATTTCGATAATGTGAACGAACTTGTTGGACGTATTTATATAACGAATGACATTCATTAACAATGATCAAGCTGACCAGTATTAGGTTATGGTACCATAGGATCTGACAAATCCCGTTATCGGACTACCACCATGGTTATGTATGGGGGTTATGTGGGTAACGACTGAACCTGATGATTGTTAACTTACCCTTTGGTGGTTTGTTAATACGAGTTGAACGATGGACAAGTTGCGAAGGTTTGAATGCTATAAGCGAGACGACCAAAAGTTAGTTTTCACAATTAAAGCGAGAACGATTTGAACGATCGAAACAATTTTGAACGATTGAACGATTTTGAACGATTGAACGATTGAAATGATTGAACGATTTGAATGATTTAAACAAGTTAAACGAATTGAACGAACGATTGGTTTTTGGTTAGTGCTTAGATAACGGGACGGGTGTAATGTGATAAAAGCATGGTAGATACACCGCTGGTACTTCTTATATATAAGTGTTTTTATCATATTATATTCCATGGCGTTTTTTAATTCACTTGGATGAACAATTTACAAACGAGACACGCAACGATGTTTACTAAACGATATAATCCATACGAGTTTTATTACGAGAACGATTTACGATTCGGGTTTACATAAACAAATGTTTTGGGTTAAGATTCATGGCATCGAGTTTTATAAACTATAACCAATCTGTTTTGACTTGGTTATTCATTTTACAATACAAACATTTTACAAAACAAGGTTTTCCAACATCGATTAACGAAGTTGTACGAGTTATTTCAACATGTAAACGAGCCATGAATCTGACACTCACACAAAACCTATGTGCTCGCCGGCATTTCTTTGCTGACTTATTTTTACATATGTTTCAGGTGGTGTTGAATGATGTCGATTGCGAATAGGATGCATGCTCACTTAGGACTGGACAAGGCCTTAGTGACTTAATAACGATGATAGTCAAGATGTGAACTTGTTTGTTTTTAACTTTAAGACAATGTAAATATTCAATAATTCAATAAAACAAAACTTTTTGAATCCATGGTTGTGAAACAATAATTCTGTCGCTCCACTCCCTGACATTTCCGCCGTGGTTTCGTTGTTTTACGCGGTCGGGGTGTGACACAAGCATTCATCGAATAACACGTAACACGTAATAACGGTCAGCGTGTAAATAGTGTTGCGTTGTGTGTCGATTGTGATTTTGAATAAGTAACGTATGTAACACCCAAAAGTGCGTAAAGCAAAAAGGGACCGAGTATACTCACAGATCGTGTTTATCAAGTAAACACTCTCTTGGATTGAAGGGAGTGCTGAGAGAGATTAGCCTGAACAGTTAACGAAAGCATAAGCGAAGAACGGCACGTAAAACGATGAAAAGTAGACCAAGTGTCGAACGGTAATCCGATCGGATGGCAATCTGATCGGATGGTCATTCGATCGGATGTCAATCCGTTCGGATGGTCATCCGATCGGATGGCCATTCGGTCGAATTGACATTCGTTTGGTAAGGATGTGTTTGTGTATGATGGCTTTGAAGTTTTCGTTATAACATTTCGAAATCAGAGAAGTATCTCTACCGTTCAGGTCGTTCGATCGAACGGCAGTTCGATCGGATGGCGATCCGTTCGGCGAGACATTTCTTTGGAGAACAAGTTCATAGCAAGATTGTCACTCGATCGGATGGCAATCCGTTAGAACTGTCTATGTATTGAACATGTTGAAAATTGTTTAAGTGTTGAAGACTGGGTTACAATCCGATCGGATGGCAATCCGATCGGACAGCAATCCATCCCGCGATCTGATCGTGTTTCTAACTTGAAAATTAGTTAAGTTTTACGGTTTGTTCAGGATGATATGATAACGCATTAAACAACAGAAACCCCATCAGGACCCAAGTAATCCGATCGAACAAGAATCACCCTAGTCTAATCAGTTAACTGTTCGAGACGGATGTTCATGTTTAACTCGTAAATCGGTTGTCTCTTAGATAGAATTCAGATCTTGAACCAACACTTCACTAAGAATGAGTAGGAGATCAGAACGAGCTCCGATTCTATCGGTTTTGAGTGTATTGAGTGTAAAAGAGTTGAAAAACCATCTTTCAATCCTTTTAACCTTGAAAATGTTTAGATCTAGTTGAAAACATTGTTGATTCATGTGGAAATCCTTTAGATCTAAGTTGTTCTTGGTGGAATGAGGCTAAAACTTGAAGTTCATAAGAACTCCATGATGACATCACCCTAGAATATCTCAAATCCACTGATTTCACGGTTAAAAGTTAAGATTCAAAGGTGAAAAAGATGGAGTGTGTGTAGATCATAGAAGTACCAGATTTAGGTTGAAAACTTACAAGAATTGCGAGAAATCGAGAGAAAGAAGGCCTGGAGCGAGCTGGTCGAGTGAGAGAGCTGTCACATCATAAATGATGTGACAGGAGGGGTATTTATAGGTTGCCAAAAAGGGAGAGGGTGCACCTCGATCGGATAGCACCTCGATCGGATGGCAGTCCGATCGGATGGCAATCCGATCGGATGGCCATTCGATCGAGTGGCTCCGACGAGTTATGTTTTGGCGTTTCGTTTCGCGTGTTGAGCGTTGCGATGCGTTTGAACGAGTTTCGATTAAGCGATGCGATAGATTAATTATAAACCACACAATTACTATATCTAACATACAATCACCCTAATTAACTTGCGTTTAGCGTTTGCGATACAATTGCGTTGTGATAGAGTTGCGATTGCGTTTCGATTAATCACCACAAAACATAAATAAAACATGCACAAGTAACACATAAATAACACACACACATAGAACAATATCCAGAACGCATAATTCGAGTTGTGAATGCGTTTGCGATGCGATAAGTGATAAAACATGCGATTTAAACCTCGATTATTCACAGATACTCCACATAATACAACTAAAGTGATTAAAATAGAAGATTCGATTACAAGTCAAAGAAGTCAAATCAGTAATTAATCAAGGAGTGACAGATCGCAATTAGCAATCTTTTCTTCCTTTGACTTCAATCTTGACTTTGACTTTGACTTTCGTAACACGGGGTGTTACAGCCTCCCCCACTTAGGGAATTTCGTCCCGAAATTAGGCCTTGGCCATAACAAACAACTGCGGGTACTTCTCCTTCATGTTGCTTTCGAGTTCCCAGGTGAACTCTGCGCCACGTTTTCCGTCCCAGCGAACCTTCACAATGGGAATGAGTGAGCGCCTGAGCTTCTTGGTTTCTCGGTCCATGATCTCGACAGGCTTTTCCATGAAGTGTAATGTTTCGTTCACTTGCAGATCCTCCAGTGGAACTTGTAAATCATGCTCGGCTAGGCACTTCCCGAGGTTCGATACATGGAAAGTCGGGTGGACGTTGCTAAGTTCCTCCGGTAGTTCGAGTCTGTAGGCCACTTTGCCGATCCTTTCCAGAATCTTAAAGGGTCCAACATATCGAGGCGCGAGCTTTCCTTTCTTGTCGAATCTGATCACACCCTTCCAAGGTGATACCTTTAGGAGTACGTGATCGCCAACTCAAATTCAAGGGGCATGCGTCGTCTATCGGCGTAACTTTTCTGACGACTCCGAGCTTTCAACAGATTGTCTCGAATTTGGAGGATTTTGTCAGTTGTTTCCTACAACAGCTCAGGACCGGTTATTTGCGAGTCTCTGATCTCGTGCCACACAATAGGCGATCGACATCTTCTTCCGTATAATGCCTCAAATAGTGCCATTTGTATGCTAGAGTGATAACTGTTATTGTACGAGAATTCGACTAAAGGTAAGTATGCGTCCCAATTACCACCGAAATCTATGACACACGAGCGAAGCATGTCTTCAAGGGTACGAATCATTCTTTCAGTCTGACCGTCGGTTTGGGGATGGAAGGCGGTACTTAGATTAAGCGTAGTACCGAGAGCAGATTGAAATGTTTCCCAAAGACGCGAGGTAAACCGACCATCGCGGTCAGAGATGATGTCGTGAGGCGTCCCATGTCGACAAATGATCTCATCGGTGTAGATTCGGGCTAATTTTTCTACCTTATAGTCTTTTCGTATCGGCAGAAAATGAGCAGATTTAGTCAAACGGTCAACGACAACCCAGATGCTGTCGTGACTTGATGGCATGCGCGGAAGTTTCGTGATAAAGTCCATAGCTATACTCTCCCACTTCCACATAGGAATCTCAGGTTGAACGAGTAAGCCAGAGGGTCTTTGGTGCTCGGCCTTGACTTCCGAGCAAGCCAGGCACTTTGAAACATAGAGAGCGATATCTTTCTTCATGCTCGACCACCAGTATTTGTAGCGAAGGTCCTGGTACATCTTATCGGCACCGGGATGAATAGAACATCGAGACTTGTGGGCTTCGTCCATCAGAAATTGGCGTAAATCGGTACGCTTGGGAATCCAAATTCGGTCTAGATAATGGAATATCCCATTCGACTTATTCGCTAACTGGGCTCCATCGTTCAGAATCCTTTCCTTCTTCAGAGTGCGTTCGGTGAAACAAGCATGTTGGGCGTCGCGAATAAGAGTTTCGAGATGATGCAGGGCATGAACATTACGAACGCTATGCAAATAGCTTCGTCTGCTGAGAGCGTCGGCATCGACATTTGCTTTGCCTGGATGATAACGAATCTCGCAGTCGTAATCATTAAGAAGTTCAACCCAGCGGCGTTGGCGCATATTCAGTTCTTTTTGGCTGAGGATGTGTTGCAGGCTATTATGATCTGTGAAGATCGTACACTTGGTACTGTAAAGGTAGTGTCGCCAAATCTTCAACACAAAAATAACTGCGCCTAGCTCGAGGTCGTGGGTTGTATAGTTCTTCTCATGGATCTAGAGCTGACGAGATGCGTAAGCGATAACCTTGTCCCGTTGCATGAGAACACAACCAAGACCAAGGTTCGAGTCATCACATTAGACAACGAAGTCATCGTTTCTGTCGGGTAAAGCGAGAACGGGAGTATTGCAAAGCATGTGCTTGAGGGTTCGAAAGGCAGTCTCTTGTTCAGTTCCCCAAACAAACAGTTTGTCTTTATGCGTGAGAGAAGTAAGCGGCACAGCGATTTTAAAGAATCCTTCGATAAATCGGCGATAATAGCCCGCTAGTCTGAGAAAAGAACGGACTTCAGACGGGTTCTTAGGTGTAACCCAACTCTTAACAGCTTCGATCTTCGCGGGGTCGACGTGAATTCCTTGACTATTGACAATATGACCAAGGAATTGAACCTCCTCCAGCCAGAATTCGCACTTGGAGAACTTGACATAGAGTCGATTCCCTTGGAGCAATTCGAGAACCAAACGTAGATGTTGCGCGTGTTCGGTTTTCGACTTGGTATAGATCAGGATATCATCGATGAACACAATGACGAAGCGGTTGAGGAAAGGTTTACACTCGCGATTCATCAGATCCATGAAAACCGCGGGTGCGTTGGTTAAACCAAAAGGCATAACAACGAACTCATAGTGACCGTAACGAGTGTGAAAAGCGGTTTTGGGTATATCCTCTTCTTGAATGCGTAACTGGTGATAGCCTGAGCGTAGATCGATCTTCGAGAAACACGTAGCACCTTACAACTGATCAAATAAATCATCGATTCGGGGCAAGGGATAGCGGTTTTTGATAGTCAGCTTATTCAACTCCCTATAGTAGATGCACATCCGGAACGACCCATCCTTCGTTTTGACGAAAAGGACTGGTGCGCCCCAAGGAGAGGTGCTAGGGCGAATGAAGCCTATGTCAAGTAATTCCTGGAGTTGACTCGAGAGTTCGCGCATTTCAGATGGAGCGAGTCGATAAGAAGCTCTAGCAACAGGATTGGCTCCAGGAATGAGATCAATACGAAAGTCGATATCACGACTCGGAGGTAAACCAGGTAACTCATCAGGAAACACGTTAGGGAATTCACAAACAACGGGAACATCGTTCACTCCTGTATTTCCTTTCTTTTCCTTCTCCGCTACCACAATGTTAGCCAAGAAAGCTCTGTATTCCTTGCGGAGATACTTGCTAGCTTGGGTACACGACATGAGTTTAAGACCTTTCGAAGGAGTTTCACCATACACACAAAGTTGATAACTTTTAGCGAGCGAGAAGCGAATCATCTTATCGAAACAAACAACTTCAGCATGGTTTTCACGAAGAAAGTCCATGCCTACTATGATGTCAAAACTACCGAGCTGCATTGGGATGAGATCGATAGGAAAGATGTGATTGTTGAGTTCGAGAGTACAATCACGAAGAACAAAATTGACAGCGACGGTTCTTCCAGTGGCAACTTCAACATCGAACGTCGAGGGGAGATGGGCGCGCTTACGCTTAAGGAGCTTTTCGAATTCAAACGACACAAAACAGTTATCGGCTCCAGTATCAAACAAACACGAAGCATATATACCATTCACAAGGAACGTACCATTAACCACATTGTTGTCTGCTTGAGCCTGGTGGACGTTGATGTTGAAGGTATGTCCGCGGGCTGCTGGCTGCTGCTGTTGTGGCTCTTGCTTCACCACTAGATTGGGGCACATGTTTGCGAAGTGGTTGGGATCACCACACGCAAAGCAAGCTCTAGCATGGATCGCGGGTGCAGGAGCCGCTTGTTGGCCTTGGGGAGCAGGAAGTAGAGCTTGTTGAGTAGGAGCTTGTCCTTGAGCTGGAGCTAGGGCTTGAAGTGGACTAGTACGGCAGTTGGCGGTGAAGTGGTCATACATGTTGCAGTGCACACAGTATCTGCAAGTGATTCCCACTGGATGGTTATAAGTACAAGTAGGGCAAGCTGGGTGAGGACCAGTGTATGCACGCTTGGCCGGCGGTGCATAGGTGACCGGGGCTGCTACTTAGCGGTGTTGAGGCTGCGGTGGGGCAGGTACTGCTTGGAGTGGAGCGGCAGCTGTGACTGCGCAATTTTTGCTACTGTTGTTGTTGTTCTTCCTCTTGCGATGAGAGGACTTTGAAGACTGCGGTGCGGCGGCGGTTTCAGCGGTTGGAGCAGCGGTAGCTTGATGCTGATTCTTGGAGGCTTTATCCCAGTAACCAGACTTGACTCGCTTGTCGTTGATCTCAGCAGCGAGCAGGTAGGTTTCCTCAATAGTTGTCGTCTTTGCAGCTTGAACGAAATCAGCCACGCAATGCGGAAGAGCACAGATATACTTCTTGATGGTGATTTCGGGAGTACTAACTTGACCTTCACAGATTATGCTTAGCTGCTTAGGCGAGCAGTTAAACCGGCTGTTAGGAAACTTTATTTGTAAGTATTGAAGAAAATCACAATCAACTAGATCAATGAAGAGATCACAGTCCTGAAGATCACAAACAAGAAAAAGAAGATCAGATAGGACAACTGAAATGCACAGCATCTACTTCAAAGAATCACAAGTTGATCAAGAGCTGAATTGAATTATCAGAAAAGGTCATTTCTGATGGATCTGATGATATTTCTGATGAAATATCATCAGTTTCTGACAATTCTGATCATCAGGATTTTTCTGATGATTTGTTCACCAGAATTTCTGATGAAGTGGTTTATCAGAAATTCTGATGAAATACCCCACTTGTCTCAAATCAGCTCTATACTGCCACAATTACCGAGGCAAGTTGACATTATTGGATATCATGATGAAAAAGGAAACTTGAATGTTGGATTCAATGAATATGTCAATTGGCCACTTTTTGCAGGACTTATTGCATGAATAAACTATTGTTTATTCATGCACCCAGCCTTCTATAAATAGAAGGCCCAACCAGCAGAAGACAATTGAGTTTAAAGCTTAGCATTCACACATACATCAAAACTCCATTGCCCTCTCACCCATAGAATTCAAGATTCATTTGTACTAGATAATAATCTTACAATCACCTTGTAAACCATTTTGTTTCAAAGTGATATAAACTTGATAATTCTGTAGGTCTTGTTTCTGAAAGTCTGATTTCCATTTTCGCACATCTTTTTCACATCTACTGAAATCACTTGCCATATTACGTGAAAAGAAGTTGTTAAGGCCATACTGGGTCCAACAATTGGTATCAGAGCAGATTGAATAAACTATTTTCAAACGATCAATCGCTCATCTTCTTTTCTCTAAATATGGCCAGCTTTCAATCCTGGAATAATGGTTTTAACATTGGTTCTATGTCCAAACCTCCGACTCTGGTCAGAGAGGAATACCCCCAATGGAAAATCAGGATGGTAAATTTCCTTAATGGTCATGACCGAGCTCTGTTTCAATCCATTGAAAGGGGTCCACATACATCAATGACTGTAATACCAGGTATTCCAGCAACTGACCAATCACCTGCTATCCCTGCCTCCCAAGCTCCCAAAAGTGTAATACTTTGGAGTGAGGAAGACAAGGAAAAGGTGGCTGGGGATGAAAGGGCAAAGTCACTTTTAATTATGGCCATCCCCAATGACATATTTTTACAAGTTGATGCACGTGCATCAGCCAAGGAAATATGGGATCAGTTGGAAAATCTTTGTGAAGGAGGAGAAAGGATGAGAAGAAACAAGAGAACAAATAATGTCTCATCTTATGAAAGGTTTAAAAGTTTGCCAAATGAAAGATTAAATGATACATATCAAAGTTTCACAAAACTTTTAAACGAGCTAAAGAAATTTGGAATAACTAAGTCAAATGATGAAAGAAACATAAAATTTCTTGATGCCCTTCATAGAGAATGGAGAAGTCTAACCATGACTTTGTCCTCAACCTTAGAACTAGGAAATATGAGTCTCCATGACTTATACAGCATCTTGATCCCCAGAGAGGAAGAAATATTTGAAGAAACCATTCAAAAAGGGGGATCTTTAGCTCTTATCTCAAACTCACAAAGATCAACAACTACCAATGATCCACAACCATCAAACAGCCAAAGCTGTGAAATTTCTGATACTTCATCAGATTTTTCAGCTTTTGCTAAAGCAATAGCACTGCTCACCAAAACTTTTGAGCAGAGGTTAAGGGGAGGAAGCCAGAGATACCAGAGAAGTGACAGAGGAAGGATGGATGGGAGATCTAAAGAGGAAGTTAGATCTAAGGATAAAGGGAAGGCTGAAGTTGTGTGTTACAAGTGCAAGCAGAGAGGTCACTATGCATCAGAATGCAAGACCAAAAAGCTCAAGGATCTTGCTTACTATGAGAAAAAGCTTGAAGAAGCAAAGAAGCAGCAACAAGTTAGCTTAATTGCAGGAACAGATACATGGTTATCTGATGACTCTTCTGATGATGAAGAAGAATTGGCAAATTTTTGCCTCATGGCACTTTCTGAAGGTCTACAAGAAACTTCAGAACAAAAGGTAAATTTAGACAATCATGATCTTGAACACAAGCTAAACAAGCTCATGTCAGATTTTATAAATCTGCAAGAAAAATATCAATCAGATATTAGAAAATTTGATGAGTTGCAAAGGACTATGAATAAAATCATTCTTGAAAACCAACTACTTATAGAGGAAAGTTTAGATCAAAGAGCTAAAATTGAGTTTTATGAAAATGAAAGAAAAGATCTTTACAAGAAAATTAATGATAAAGAAATCAATGTAAGAGGTTTTCAACAAGCAAAAGAATTCATAAATTTCATTGACTCCACACCAAAGAACAAAGGAGAGGGTTTAGGATATAAAAACTCAAGAGGAAGTAAACCCACTGTCTTTGTAAAAGCAACTCATCAGATTTCTGATAAATTTTCATCAGAATCTGAATCTTGCAAGACAACCTGTTCTGAATACTCTTTTGAAAAACCAAACTTCAAATCAAACATAAGTGAATGCAGTCAAGAATCTGTAAAGACACCAGAAGCAGTTCACTCATCTTTTCAAAATTATCCACTCATTCCATCATAAGAAAAAATATCAGAAAATTCTGATAACTCTTGTATGTGTGTTGACATACTGAAGCTTGTTCAACACCATCTTCAAAAGAAAAAATGTAAAATATGTTTATGGCTCAGCATATAACAGAGTTTCAGATGCAAAATCAAGAAGAAAAAATAAATTGATTAAAATCCCATCAGAAACAGTACCCAAGCATGCCTGGGTACCAAAAACCCTCTAATCATTCCATTTCAGAACCATCATGTGCAGCAGATCTGGTACTGAGACTCAGGAAGCTCCAAGCACATGACTAGGGACAGGAGCTTACTCAGCAACTTTGTTTCAAAGCTGGGTAGAATGGTAAATTTTGGAAATGGAGTGAAAGGGAGGATCATGGGATATGGATGCATAAGGTATGGATGTTTGACCATAGAAAAAGTAGCCTATGTTGAAGGCTTAAAGTATAACTTGCTGAGTTGTGGTCAACTCTGTGACAAAGGTTTTCAGGTAACCTTTTTACCAGAAAAATGCTTGTTAATAGGTATAGATGATAATAAAATCTATTTGAGTGGGAAAAGAATAAGAAAATCAATTTACTATTTTGATTTCAAAGAAGAAAGTGAACATCCAAAACTATGTTTATTTTCAAAAATCAACAAAGGTAGTAGTTGGTTATGGCATAAAAGGTTAGCCCACTTAAATTTCAAAAACCTAAGTAAACTAGCATGCAAAGGTCTGGTAAAAGGACTACCTTCGATATCCTCAAGGAAGGATAAAATTTGTGAAGCATGTGAGATGGGTAAATCCAAGAGAAGCTCACATAAATCTATTTCTGAGTCTTCTATTTCACAAAATTTGGAACTGTTACACATGGATTTGTGTGGACCCATAAGTACAAAAAGTTTTTCTGGAAAGAAATACATACTAGTAATAGTAGATGACTTTTCCAGGTACACATGGGTAGAATTGTTTAGAAAGAAAAGTGAAACTCCTGATCTGATCATAAACTTTATCAAGAAAATTGAAAATCTGTTAAAACTAACAGTCAGAAGGATCAGATCAGACAATGGAACAGAGTTTAAGAATTCAAAAATTGAGAATTTTCTTGTAAGTAAAGGAATTTCTCATGATTTTCTGCTCCAACAACATTAAACAGAATGGGGTGGTTGAAAGAAGAAATAGGACCTTGGTAGAAGCTGCCAGAACTATGCTTGCTAATGCTAAGCTGCCCACTCATATTTGGGTAGAAGCTATAGCAAATGCATGTTTTACCCAAAATAGAACCATTATCAACAAAAGGCACAACAAAACACCTTACAACGTTATCAATGGAAGGATTCCAAGTGTAAAATTTTTGCATACATTTGGTTGTAGATGTTTTGTTTTCAATGATTTTGAAAGCCTTGAAAAATTTGACAGAAAAGCAGAAAAAGGAATTTTTCTTGGTTACTCTTTGTCCTCAAAAGCATATAGAATTTTTGTTCTCAACACAAGGACAATCAGAGAAAGTCTGTATGTTTCATTTGATGACTCATCAGAAACAGTGGTTTCTGATGAATACATGAAAGAAATAAATTTTTCTGACAAACAAGAAAATTATGAACATCTCTTTGAAATGATAAATGAAGATTTCCTAGAACATGATAATTCTATCAAAAACAAATCAAAAGATCATTCATGTACTAACTCTGCAGAACAAAGGTGTAGTACATCAGAAGCTCAGAATTCTGATATCTTACACACAAATGAAGCACCTGTTCAGGGGGAACCTTCAAATCCATCAGAACCAACAACTTTTCACAATAAGTTAAGATGGATCAAAGGACATGTTCATTCTGACATCATTGGCAATCCTACAGATGGAGTCAGAACAAGATCTGCTACTGCACATGAGTGTGCATTTTCTGGGTTCTTAAGCAAGGTATAACCCAAATCTGTCTAAGAAGCTCTAAGTGACCCAGACTGGATTCAAGCTATGCATGAAGAGCTTGATCAGTTTGAAAGGAGCAAGGTATGGGATCTGGTACCCAAGCCAAAAGACAAATCTGTCATAGGCTCAAAATGGGTATTTAGGAATAAATCTGATGAGAATGGCATAATCACAAGGAACAAAGCAAGGTTAGTGGTCAAGGGTTACTGTCAACAAGAAGGTATTGATTATGACGAAACTTTTGCACCAGTAGCTAGATTAGAAGCTGTAAGAATTTTTCTTGCTTATGCTGCATCCAAGGATTTCAAAGTTTATCAAATGGATGTAAAATCAGCTTTTCTGAATGGTAAAATTGAGGAAGAAGTTTATGTGCATCAACCAGAAGGCTTTGTTGATCCAAAATTTCAAAATCATGTTTACAGATTAAACAAATCCTTGTATGGGTTGAAGCAAGCTCCTAGAGCCTGGTATGAAACTTTATCAAACTTCTTACTCAATTCTAGGTTTACCAAAGGAACTACAGACACCACACTTTTCCTCAAAACACACAAAGGTCATACTTTGCTGGTCCAGATATATGTTGATGACATTATATTTGGATCAACAAATGAAAAATTTTGTAACAAATTTCAAAAGTTGATGACCAGCCACTTTGAAATGAGTATGATGGGTGAGTTAACCTTTTTCTTAGGGTTACAAGTTAAACAAAGAATTGATGGAATATTTTTAAGTCAATCAAAATATGTGAAAACAATTCTACAAAAATACTCACTTGAAAACTGCTCTGTTTCAAAAACTCCCATGGCAACAGGGAACAAGTTAGATTCTGATAAGGATGGAATAAGTGTAGATATTAAAACCTACAGAGGGATGATAGGATCAATGCTATATTTAACTGCAAGCAGACCAGATATCATGTTTGCAACATGCTTTCTGGCCAGATATCAATGTGATCCCAAAGAATCCCATCTAAAAGCTGTAAAAAGGGTTTTCAAATATCTTAAAGGCACATCAAAACTTGGTCTATGGTATCCTAAGGATACAAACCTTGAATTAATTGCATATACAGATGCAGATTATGCAGGGTGCAAAATTAACAGGAAAAGCACATCTGGTGCCTGTCAACTCTTGGGAGAAAAATTGGTATGTTGGGCAAGCAAGAAACAAAACTGTGTTGCCACATCAACAGCAGAATCAGAATATGTAGCAGCAGCAAGTTGCTGTTCACAAGTGCTGTGGATGCAAACAAAATTGAAAGACTATGGAGTAACTCTGACAAGAATACCAATTCTATGTGACTCAAAGAGTGCTATTGCAATAACAAAAAATCTAGTTCATCACTCAAGAACTAAACACATAGATGTCACATATCACTTCATAAAAGATCATGTGGAGAAAGGTAACATAGAAATGTATTTTGTTCCAATTGAAAACCAAATTGCTATATCTTTACAAAGCCTCTTGATGAAAAGAGACATAATTTTTTGATCAGCAAACTTGGCATGGTTAATCTAAATGATGAAGATTTTTCAGAAAAGACAAGGAAACAAATTGAAAACCAAATTGATGATCATCAAAGTTCTGATAATCAAAGAACAAATCAACTAGTTTCTGACAAAGCAATCCATCAATCTGATGGAACATCAGAAAATCTGATGAATCATCAATAAATGATGATTTATCAAATAATCTGAAGAAATATCAGAATATCTGAGGAATTCACCAGAAGTTCTGATATAAAATCAGAAACTAGGTTAAAACATCAGATTAATTTGTAATCATCATAAACTTCCATCTTCATGCATATCCCACACATTGTATATATTCAGAAATGTGTATAGTTTATTATTGAATTTCATTTTTATTCTGCCAATGCATGCAACGTCATTTTTTCATAAGAAACCTAAGTGACACGTAGGCACTAAAATAATTAGGAGCTATGAAAGTAGACGCCTAGTCATTAAATGCTTACTCACACATGGGGCTTAGTAGACTGTCACATTCACTGTTACATTCACTACAACAGATATCTTCTTGATTGAAGAGATTGGCTGTTAATATCATTTATAGGAAACTATCACTTTCATCTATAAATATTAACAACCTGAAAAGAACTTACTTCACACCAAAATCATCTCTTCAAAAGCCCTTCGACAGAATTTTTCTTATCTTAAAATGGGTCGCCCAAAATTGATGAAAGCTACTCAATTCCCTCTCCCTTTTCACAGACTTCATAATCTTAGATTAAGATCCAACTGGGAAGGACCTACATGGGAGGACTGCAGGTTTGTGTACATTATGATCATGCGAAGTCCTTTGGGCTTTGCTTATCATCACATGTCACCATTTATCCAAAACTTCTTCAAGAGTTCTGGTGGAACTCTGTAATCATCTTTAGTGGTAATTCCATATGGATTGAGAGTGAGGTTATGGGGGTCAGAATTACTCTAAAAGAGGAAACAATTAGAAATGTCCTCAAACTGGGTAATGGTCAAGAAATCGAATTCCTGGATAAGGCAGATGTGCAACAGACCTTGACTGAAATAGGCTATCATACAAACAACTCGTCAAGGGCTGTTAGCAAATCTGGGTTTATACCACCTTTCTAGTTTTTGGTAACACAGCTAAGTGTCTGCTTCTCCAAGAAGATTGGACACTTCAACGAGCTGTCCCATAGGATGATGGAAGTGGTTCATGCTGTTGTACAGGAAAAACCTTACAACTATGCTAAATTTCTCATGAGAGACCTAGTAGCAAACATCCATGACCGTCAACCTTTTCTGATCTTCCCTCGATTCGTTACCAAGGTGATCACCAGTCAGCTAGACTTCGGAGGAGTAAGAAGCTGCTATCCAAGGGCAGAGTTGGTACTTCAAGAAAACATAAGTGAAGCCACCCTAGCGCCATCAACGAATCACACCGGTCGAATAACCAGTCTTTGGTTATATGTGAAGTGTATGTACAACGTGTTGGAGGAGGAGGAGGAGTAGTTGTTATTTTTTCTTGTGTGTTTTATATGTTTTTTATATATCATACCTGCTTTAATATTTTTTTTTCAAAAATGTGTCAATAGATCTAGGGGGAACTAACACAACATGTCTGATAAAAACAAGGAAAATCTGGTAAAATTTAAATGGGATCTGACAGGATTTAGTGTAACCAGAAAATCTGACAATAAATCAGAAAATCAAATTTTTATCAGAAAAATCTCTTGAAAGCCAGGAAGTTTGACAAATTATCAGAAAAATAATGCTTTTAACCAGATTTAAAGAAACTTATGACCATCTAAATTTTTTAAATAAGTTTCTTTCAAATTTTTTTTTGAGGACTGGAACAAGCTATATGAAAAATACTTCCTGTATATTAGAACAAAGGTGTGGAGTTCAGAACTACAGAACAGCAATGTAAGTAAAAATCTCGGAACTCTACTTATTCCCTCTCATCTCAAAAAAAAAAAAAATCTGATGATTCACGCTCTGTATATGAATCAAAAGAATTCTGATGATATATGAAGAAAATACAACTCTCAAAAGTTTTATTCAAAATTTTCTGACATATATCATCAAAAGGAAAATCTGGGAAGACACACAAACTCAGAAAAGGTTTCTATTGGACCTTTTTGAAACAAAAAGGGGTCCCACATAGAGAAAATGTGCAAGTTGGACATTAGTGTTTATCCGTAAAATCATTGGAATCTCTAAGTCTCTTTAAAGAATTTACATTAAATTAGAGATAAACCAAAGGTTTTTCAAAAACGGTTGTTTCCTTAAAGGATCAAAACATCATAAAGGTGTCATTAACCACCTTGTATACAAACAACCCATAACAAACATTCAAGTATCTCTGTCTGTACACACTATAAATACCTCATTCAAAAACAGAGTCTTCCATCTTCAACCTTCAAATTCAAAACCCTAAAACCCTTTTCCGAAACAAAAACCCAAATTCTTAATGGCAGCTATCAACATCAACATACCACCAATTGAACACTTTGTTCCCTTCATCACTGAAGCAGAATTTCTTCCATTAAAGAGCAACAATGAAGCAATGAATGAAAACAATGAAGAGTATGATATGAAGTGTCAAATTCTCATTGAATTTCTGACCAGAAGCCCTATAGCTCAAGCCCTCACAAAGACCAGAGAGGTACCGGAAGAACTCATACAACAAGTTGTAAAAACTCTCAAAGTCTCAAGTCAACTCGAGCTAATAGCACCTGTGTGGGGAAATATCTTTATTACGATCTCCCTGGAAAAAATAAGGGAGTGTTTGGAACTACCCTTAAATCAAAGCTATGAAGAAGCACCAGCAAAAGAAGATATGTTCTCACAACTTGATACAGTAATGGATTACAAGACAAAGATCTCAAAAATCAATGAATTCAAGAGAAACAAGCTACCTGCCTTCTGGCAAGTTCTAATGGAAATTCTGAACAAGTGACTATCTTCAAAGATTGGAGGTACAGATCAGATAAATAAGAATATTCTAACAATCATGTTCAGTCTCATTAGTGGGTTGAACATTGATTTTGGAACAGAAATATTTATTCTGATCAGAAGATCAATTCTGACTAACACTGGAAGGATAGATTCACATCTACCCTTTCCCAGATTTCTGTCAATCATAATTTCTAATGCTTTTTCTGAAAGGAACCTAGAAATTCCAGCATCAGAAAATATGTGGAGAACAGAAATTATGAGACCTTGGACTGCCATAGGATCTTGGAAATCAGATTATGATGTGCCTGCTCTATTAGAAAGAATGATGAATCTGATACCAGAAGATTCACCATACAGAGCAGAATATCTGAAGATGTTGAACAAAAGGCTAGAAAACAAAGAAGTTTTTGAAAAGGTGTCCCCCATGGAGCATGATGCATAAGAGTCAAGCACACCAAGAATGGAACAGCAGGGTGAATCTGATCCTCATCCAGCCGATGAAGATGTGAATATGAGTCCTGTGGCAGAAGAACATCATGCTGAAATCTCACATATGGGAGAAACAGGTGCACAACACTCCAAACAAAACTTATTTCATTTCTCTGAGAGTGATTCTGATGAATCAATTCAAGGAAAACATGGAATTTTACATAGAGGCACTATTTCTGCAAAACAAAATATGAGTAAAACCAAGGACCCATTTTCTGAATCAGATACTGAGGAGGAAAATGTGGTGGCAACAGGTGGAGATCAGTCTACTGATCAAGGAAACCAGGATGAGAAAACTAAGAGTTTCTCAACAACTCATGGAGAACTTGAAAAGGTTCAAGGATATGAGGAAAACCAGAACCTAAATGTGTTTCAATTTTCTGGTGAGGATACAGAGAATTTGGAATCTTCCAATCCTCTTAACCTCAGAACAGCAGAGAATGTGTTTTCTGCTGGTGTTAGAAGGGGAATATCTGTTGTTTCTCTTATTTCCCAAGGACATCAATCTATGTCCCCTAAACAACTTCACAAGGAACCTGAAGACACAACTGCTACTGTTAAAACAGCCACAGAAGGAAAACTTGATCTGATACTAGAAGAAATCAGAAATCAAAAGTCATATATCAAGGTTTTATCAGAAATTGTCAAAGTTGTGCAGAAGCAAACAGAAGACAATACTGCAGCCCTCAACAAACTGCAAAAGTCACCAGAAAACAGAGAGAGCTCATCAGAATTCGAGAAGGCTCTCAAGGAACTGCGTGATATCAAGAAAAAGATGGCTGAGGTTGCAACTGCAGGAGAAAGCTCAAGATCAGGGAAGATTCTTGAAGAAATACAGTTCCTCAGAGCCAACAACAGCAGCATGGCTGAGGCTTTTGAGAAACTATTGATGGAATTGAGTACACAAAGAAATCAAGAAAAACATGAGTTTCAGAAAATGAAGAAACAAATACTAAAATTTTCACTAATGTTCAGTTGTTAGTAGAGAGATTGCAGTATAATATTGCCAGACTTGCAAAAGTTGATCTTCATGAACTGAAAGCCCCAATTCCACAAGAAAGACAAGCAAGAGGATCAGAAGCTCCTCAACAACAATCAGAAACCATTCAACAAGATCAAACCAAACAAACAGAAACTTTAACAGCTCAAAAACAGAAGCAACCCATGGGTCCACCTCTAGATAAACAAAAGTTACTCATGGATCCTCCACCAAATGTCCCAAAGCCAGACACATCAAGGGTTCAGCAAAAAGACCATGTTCCAGTTCAGACATCTTCTACAGCCATTACAGGAGAAACAGAGTTCAGTATAAAGATGGATACAAAAGATAAGAGAAGAATGGAACATGAAGTTACTTCCTCAAAAAGGCCAAGAAAAGAAATGATAGAAGATTCAGAAGGGAACATCAGAGAAATGGATGTACTGAAAGGTGATTTACACACTATTATGTACCCTGAAGAACATCTAAAGCATTGCTACTGGAAAGGTCCAGAAGACAACCCAAAGAGATCACTCTCTCCATTGAGTAAAGGTATTGTTGAAAACAGAAACGATGGAGGTTGGGTAATTCTACACCAGCACATGACCAATCCAATAGTATCAATTGAAAGAATTGATACTTTGACCACTGGAGGAGGTGTCTTAGGATATGAAGCACAAAACAAGTATACCCTGATCAGAAAAGATAACAGTGAACAAAATGTTACTGATGCAAATCTGGCTGATGATATTCACCCAATGGGAATAGTCTCGAAAGGTAATTCAGCTGTGGTCAGAAGAGCCCTTGACAGTCTCGAAAGTGCAGGAGCAAAGTTATACAAAAGGGCTGCACTGGCAGACTTTGATCTATGTATCAATTTTGAGTACAGCAATAAGGTGCTAATACCTCCTCCCAACACTTCAATTCCAGCTGAAATCCCTTCTAAACTTGTGAGAACTGGAGCAATCTTTGACCAACCAAAAATGTGTGTAGTCTTCAAAGATGCTAATGATGAGAAAGCTCTATTCAGAATCAGTGAAATATGCAGGTATTCAAATCAAACCCTAAAATATATAAGGAACTGCATGAATGAAAAACAAGAGCAGCTCAAGAAGAAGGAAAAGAACAATTAAAAGCTGAGAAAAACTATTGAAGAATGCATTGACAACTGGATAGAAGCAAGAGGATGGTACAAAGAAATGTACAAAGAAACTCAAAAGGCAATTGATCACAAGAAAAGGCTGAAACCAGGAGACAAATACAAAAGTGGAGTGAAGATCAATTAATGAATTGATGAGATTAAATTCCTGTTTTTTTTAACAATATTTTATTTTTGTCTGATTTATGGTTGGTTTGACTATGTTCTATGTTTCTAAACTTGGTGTTTTTAAATTTTTTTTAAGAAGCAGTTGAAAGTTGTTTATGTTAGATATAGATATAGTTCATTTTCTTACAATACTTAGGGGGAAACTGTTAGGAAACTTTATTTGTAAGTATTGAAGAAAATCACAATCAACTGGATTAATGAAGAGATCACAGTCCTGAAGATCACAAACAAGAAAAAGAAGATCAGATAGGACAACTGAAATGCACAGCATCTACTTCAATGAATCACAAGTTGATCAAGAGCTGAATTGGATTATCAGAAAAGGTCATTTCTGATGGATCTGATGATATTTCTGATGAAATATCATCAGTTTCTGACAATTCTGATCATCAGGATTTTTCTGATGATTTGTTCACCAGAATTTCTGATGAAGTGGTTTGTCAGAAATTCTGATGAAATACCCCACTTGTCTCAAATCAGCTCTATACTGCCACAATTACCGAGGCAAGTTGACATTATTGGATATCATGATGAAAAAGGCAACTTGAACGTTGGATTCAATGAATATGTCAATTGGCCACTTTTTGCAGGACTTATTGCATGAATAAACTATTGTTTATTCATGCACCCAGCCTTCTATAAATAGAAGGCCCAACCAGCAGAAGACAATTGAGTTTGAAGCTTAGCATTCACACAACATCAAAACTCCATTGCCCACTCACCCACAGAATTCAAGATTCATTTGTACTAGATAATAATCTTACAATCACCTTGTAAACCATTTTGTTTCAAAGTGATATAAACTTGATAATTCTGTAGGTCTTGTTTCTGAAAGTCTGATTTCCATTTCCGCACATCTTTTTCACATCTACTGAAATCACTTGCCATATTACGTGAAAAGAAGTTGTTAAGGCCATACTGGGTCCAACACCAGCGTTGTCGCCATCCTTTTGCTTGATATGCCAGAACTCGTCCTCCACCTTTTGGTGCTCGTGGGGAGGGCAGATCTCTTGCATCATAACGTCCTTCAACTCATCCCACGTCAGCCCGTAAGCTGCATCATTTCCGTGCTTGTTTCTCTCGGCCGTCCACCAATCTAGAGCTCGAGATTGGAAGACGCCAGTGGCGTTAAGAGTACGGAGATTATCAGGACAGCCACTCTGGCGCAGGGTGACTTCGATCGAATCAAACCATTGAAACATGGCCGTAGGACCATCTTCGCCGGTAAATTCTTTCGGGCCGCAGGCTTTGAACTGCTTGAAGCTAAAAGTAGACTTTGGAAATCAGTCCTGGACTCTTCAGAAGACTTGCTACCATTTTCATTCAGCTCACTCACGATTTGCGGAATTACTATCGCAATTTGCTTAGCGACGAGAGCAGCAATGCGTTTGTCTTCATGGTTTCGGCGAGCAGATCGGGAATGAAAGGATCCAAATGA
This sequence comes from Helianthus tuberosus, assembly GCA_030545235.1. Lineage (NCBI taxonomy): Eukaryota > Viridiplantae > Streptophyta > Magnoliopsida > Asterales > Asteraceae > Helianthus > Helianthus tuberosus. Next base: position 67,217,837 of record CM060434.1, on the reverse strand, counting down.
TGACATTGTCTGCAACAAACATCGCCACAGGACTCAGACACAAATTCGACCAACTCTAGTATAGACTCTCACTCTACTCTAACTACTATAAAGCTCAGGAACACATCAACCACGTCACAACATAGACATGTAAGCATATAATCCACAGAATCACATAAGCACATAGGGCACAGAAGCACGTAACACGTAGGCACAGAAACACATAAGCCACAGAAACCACACTATATTTTTGCACGTATTCACCTACCCTGGTCGCACATAATCACCTATCATTCAAAGTCCGCGAGTTCGAGAATAGCGATTGCGATTAGCGAGTATACAGCGAGTAGCATAGCATAAGCGAGTAACATAGCATGCGATCAACCACAAGTAGCAGCGATTTGTTAGCGATTTGAGATAGATGTGTAGTGCGAATTGTGTGTGTCGATCAAATCGAGAAGCGTAAAGCGTATAAATCACCAAAAATCGAAACACATAAACAGGTAAAACCACATAAAACAAGTAAAATCCACATAAAACGACAAATATCAGAGTCAGCAGTTGCGGGCTCGGATTCGAAACACATAAAATCAGTGATTGCGAGCTTGAAACCGAGGATAGATTGTCTAAGGCTTGATAGACGTTGACTACCCAAAGGGATTCGACTATTCACAAGGACCTTGAGTACACACTTTAGCTTTCGGGGTTGTGCTCTCGCCTCGATTTTGGGCGAACGGCACTCATCCTTCCAGTTACGACGTGACTTCAAGTCGTTGGAGTCCGTCGAGACTTTGGTGAGAGTTTTGTAAAACCAGAATAGAGCACGGGACAAGTCGTCAAGGTCCGGGTTTCACCCCTGACTTAACAACTTTGTTCCTGTTTTGATGAGATAGAGGGAAAATTTATGTCGAAGTATGGATTTCACTCCTGTTTCAACGCAAATTCTCCTGTTTATGGATAAAATGTGGGTTGAACAAGCGATTCAGTCGAGAGTCTGAGGTTTTCACACCTAATCTCGACCTAATCACTTGTTCATTTTCGAAAGTAGTGTGCAGTGATAGTGTTCAGCGAGTGCGAGCGAGAATAGCAAGTAAGCTCGTGCAAAAACCCCTACAGGGTATGCACAAGTTGGTCTGTTGGTACTTAGACTATAGACTAGGTCGTTTCTAAGACATCGACCCGGACTAGGTCGATTCTTGCCTAATTCCCTATAGTTATGGCTCTGATACCAATTTGTCACACCCTAACCGATGAAGGAAACATCAGGGCGCGGCACTGAGCGAAACAGATCGTCAAGAGAAATTCCATAACAACCAAATTACCGGATAGTTAATATTATGTCCCATACCATAACCTATCAAGCAATTAAATTATTACAGACATAGATATCCTCAAAACAAAACAAGTTCTGACAACTCAGGTTTAAATAAATAAATTGTCTTTGTTCCTAGACTCTCCTACTTGATTCCATGAAGGCAAGTAACAACCTAGCATCTCAAATACCTGTCACATACGATAAAATAAAGTCAATACACATAGTGTAAAGGTGAGCATACAAGTTTTATAATATAGTAAAGTTCGAAATTGTTTACGCATAACCAACATGTAACATGTAACAAAGTGAAGGCTAGTAGGTTATCGACAGAGAAATATGCACAGACGTGACTGCGAGTTGTAGAATGCGCAACACTTATCCCCACTGGGACACGTGAAGTAAAGCCCTTAACAACCCCTGTCCACGATAGGTGCTGAGTCCAAACTATAGTACTATCGTTGCTAAGGTGTCAGGCAACAATCACTGTGTTAACATAACATACAAGCATTCATCGAATAACACATAACATGCAATAACGGTCAGCGTGTAAATAGTGTTGCGTTGTGCGTCGATTGTGATTTTGAATAAGTAACGTATATAACACCCAAAAGTGCGTAAAGCAAAAAGGGATCGAATATACTCACAGATCATGTTTATCAAGTAAACACTCTCTTGGATTGAAGGGAGCGCTGAGAGAGATTAGCCTAAACAGTTAACGATAGCATAAGTGAAGAACGGCACGTAAAACGATGAAAAGTAGACCAAGTGTCGAACGGTAATCCGATCGGATGGCCATTCATTCGGATTGACATTCGTTTGGTAAGGATGTGTTTGTGTATGATGTCTTTGAAGTTTTCATTGTAGCATTTTGAAATCAGAGAAGTATCTCTACCTTTCAGGTCGTTCGATCGAACGGCAGTTCGATCGGATGGCGATCTGTTCGGCGAGACATTTCTTTGGTGAACAAGTTCACAGCAGGATTGTCACTCGATCGGATGGTCTATCGATCGGATGGCATTCCGATCGGACGGCAATCCGTCCCGTGATCTGATCGTGTTACTAACTTGAAAATTTGTTAAGTTTTGCAGTTTGTTCAGGACGATATGATAACGCATTAAACAACAGAAACCCCATCAGGACCCAAGTATTCCGATCGAATAATAATCACCCTAGTCCGATCAGTTAATTGTTCAAGACGGATGTTCATGTTTAACTCGTAAATCGGTTGTCTCTTAGATAGAATTCAGAGCTTGAATTAACACTTCACTAAGAATGAGTAGAAGATCAGAACGAGCTCCGATTCTATCGGTGTTGAGTGCATTGAGTGTAAAAGAGTTGAAAGAAAGTTGAAAAACCATCTTTCAATCCTTTTAACCTTGAAAATGTTTAGATCTAGTTGAAAACATTGTTGATTCAAGTGGAAATCCTTTAGATCAAAGTTGTTCTTAGTGGAATGAGGCCAAAACTTGAAGTTCATAAGAACTCCATGATGACATCACCCTAGAACATCTCAAATCCACTGATTTCACGGTTAAAAGTTAAGATTCAAAGGTGAAAAAGATGAAGGAGTGTGTGTAGATCATAGAAGTACAAGATTTAGGTTGAAAACTTACAAGAATCGCGAGAAATCAAGAGAAAGAAGGCCTTTAGCGAGCTGGCCGAGTGAGAGAGCTGTCACATCACAAATGATGTGACAGGAGGGGTATTTATAGGTTGCGAAAAAGGGAAAGGGTGCACCTCGATCGGATAGCACCTCGATCGGATGGCAATCCGATCAGATGGCAATCCGATCGGATGGCCATTCGATCGATTGGCCATTCGATCGAGTGGCTCCGACGAGTTGTGTTTTGGCGTTTTGTTTCGCGTGTTGAGTGTTGCGATGTGTTTGAACGAGTTTCAATTAAGCGATGCGATAGATTAATAATAAACCACACAATTACTATATCTAACATACAATCATCCTAATTAACTTGCGTTTAGCGTTTGCGATACAATTGCGTTGCGATTGCGTTTCGATTAACCACAAAACATAAATAAAACATGCACAAGTAACACATAAATAACATACACACACACACGTAAAACAATATTCAGAACGCATAATTCGAGTTGTGAATGAGTTTGCGATGCGATAAGCAATAAGCGATAAAACATGCGATTTAAACCTCGATTATTCACAGATACTCCACATAATACAACTAAAGCGATTAAAATAAAAGATTCGATTACAAGTCAAATCAGTAATTAATCAAGGAGTGACAGATCGCAATTAGCAATATTTTCTTCCTTTGACTTCAATCTTGACTTTGACTTTGACTTTCGTAACACGGGGTGTTACAAGAAAGTTCGCTAAATTCTGATTCTCTTGACAACACTAACTGTTCTAGTTCAAGTGTAGAGCCAGTAAGAACAGAGGAGAAGTCTAAATAGGATGATAAATCACATCAAAGTGTTGCTGATAATGTTATTTCTGATAAAAATGACCTTTATGCTTGGAACTATGTTTTTTCTTGGTTTGCTGAGACTTGGGGTGTTCCCACTAAAACTAATGAATCTGGTTTTCTGATTTTAGACTATGGTTGTGATGAAAATGGTTGTGTTGAAAATGTTTTGATAGGAAAACCTAATGTATCGACTGATAAACCTGAAACATCTGTTTCAAGTGACTCAGAAATCAATTCTGATGATTCGGGCAACTGTTCTGGTGTGCCTGAAACATCGAATGATACGTCAGAAATTCATGATAAAGATGAAAAACTTGATTTTTGATTGTGATAATGAAGAAATTGATAAACAGGGGACATCTGACGAACCTGGCAATCAAATAGAAGATTCAGGAACATCAGATAATGAGCATATCTCTTCTAAAGATTTTGATTGTGATGAACAATTAGAATCTCACAGCGTTGCGACAGAAGAGAGTCAAATGGTTTCAGACATAAACTGGTTATCATCTGACAAACCAGAACCGTTTGATGTCAAGGTCTCAGAGGTTGATGAAGCTGAAGAAGAGATATCCATAGAATCCAGTTCTGAAGGAACTCATGAGATCTCGGAGCCTAAAGAGAAGGAATCCATAGAAATTAATTCAGCAGTTGAGTCAGCTGATGAAACTGAAGAAGAGATTTTTGTGGAAACTTCTCTACAAAAACTCTTGAGAACATAGTCTCCGAGGAAAGGGAATTTGCGGAAGTCACTTCAATAGATAATTCAGCTCTTGACCCTAAAGGATCAGATTCTGAAGAAAGTGTTTCTAATAAAGCAAAATCTGCTGAATCTGTTCCTTCAAAGAAGAAACGATCGCGTAAAAACAGAAGACCACGGAAAAAGAAATTTCAAAAGGAAAACCCGACTCTCAAGCAAACTGAATCAAAACTTAAGGGTAAAGTTGCGGATACTTACTCTTATGCTGATAACTGTGAGCAGGGTTCATCCAAGATCAAACATGCACACAAGCAGTCAGCGTCAAATGAAAAGAAATGACTTGATCAGTTCTCAAGAATAACACAAGCAGAACTAAATGTCTTTTTCTCAAAAAGGCAAACGTGTTTTAATTGTGGAATTCTGGGACACATTGCAAGAAACTGTGTTCATCGTCCCTACTACTCTGGCAACACGTATCATCAGAAGGCTATGCATTCTAAATCAGACAAAAATCCACCTCCTAAGGCAAATCCTTCTGATGAAGACTGGAATTTAGCAAAGAGGGACAATAAAAAATTACAAATACAAACAGGTTTCAAATGAAGTCAAAAGCTACATCTTTCAAAGAAAATGTTTCAAAACTTTCAAACACCAAAATTTGGAAACCCAAAGTCCCTACTAGATCCCAGTCTCCGTGCTCGTAACCATCACATCTACCTCATCGCCTAAAACCTCAAACGATGCTAAGAATCATATGATCTTTCGAGAGGTCTCTTACACAGATAGTGATGGTCAACTCAGGTCTACTATGGCTTGGGTTCCAGTCTCAAACTAATTTCGTTAAATGTGCAGGAACGACTATGGAGGGCTATCTTTAGACTTTGGTTTATTGATAGTGGTTGTTCTAGGCACATGACGGGAGACATATCCCAGTTGAATGACATAAAAATATTCGACGGGGGATGTGTCAACTTCGCGGGAGGAGAATCTGGAAGAATCACCATGAAGGGCACGGACAAAAATGGAGTTCTCACCTTTCAGACGTCAATTATGTCCCTGAGCTGAAGCACAACCTGTTGAGCGAATCACAGATGTGCGACAAAGGAATGGAGGTTCTCTTAACCAAGAGTGGCTGCATCTTTCTGAAACCAGGAATTATCAATTATCATACCTGAAGACTGGTTTTTGATTGAAGCTGAACGTCGGAGAAACGCATATGTGATTGACATGAACAAAGCTCCTACTAATCAAGTTACTTGTTTATTCTCAGAGATAGCTGAATAAGATGCTGTGTTGTGGCACCGTCGATTGGGTCTTCTGAATATGAAAAATCTCAATCGATTAGACAAGGGAGGTCTAGTCAGGAACTTGCCAATCAAGGATTTCATGCAGATAGAAAAATGTGAAGCATGCGCTCGTGGAAAGCAACATCGTAGGCCTCATAAGTCCAAACCTGTGCACATGACCTCAAAAGTTATGGAGTTGTTGCACATGGATTTGTTTGGTCCTGTCAATGTGCTTAGTATTGGAGGAAAGGCTTACTGTTTGGTCATCACCGATGACTTTTCTCGTTTCACTTGGGTGTTTTTCCTGGAGCAGAAGAGTGAGACAACTAGTTTAATCAAGAAATTTATGACTCTTATGGAGAATCAAGCTAATGAACGAGTGAATATTATTCGTTGTGACAACGGGACGGAATTCAAGAATGCTGAGCTAAATGAATTGTGTGCCTTAAAAGGAATCGATCGTCAGTACAGTACAGCTAGATCTCCTCCACAGAATGGAGTAGTAGAAAGACGCATTCGAACTCTCATTGAAGCTACTCGCATAATGCTGATAGATTCAGGTCTTCCGCTGATATTTTGGGCAGAAGCAGTGAATACGGCCTGCTATGTTCAGAATCATGCCTTGATCAATAAACGTCACATGAAGATTCCTTATGAAATAGTAGAAGGTTAAAAACCCTCGGTGCAACACTTTCGCACTTTTGGTTGTCCCTGTGTACTTCTTCTCATGGATTCCAAAGGAAAATTTGAAGCTCGGGGAGATCCTTGCTATTTCATTAGCTATGCTAAGAATACCTCGTATCGAGTGTACAACAAGGTCAAGAAGCAGATCATGGAAGCATATCATGTGGATTGGTTGGAAGAAAATCCAAAAGATGCTCGCATTGGACCTGATTGGCTATATGATTATTCCTCCTTGTTTAAATCATTTCCTATTTTGTCTGATGAGATTGTTAATGTAGGTGCTTCTAGTTTAGAGATGCCAATTCCCATTGAAGATGAAGATGTGCCGTTGCAAAACATGCTCAAGAAACTCACTGTGGATCCATGAGGATTTCACAAGGATACTCCAGCGCAACTTCATTCTTCGACAGTTCAGGAGCCTATTTCTGAACCTGCTATAGCTATCCCTGATGTTGCAGTCCGTAACACTGAAGCCTCCTCAGGACCCTCAAACGTTTAAGGAACTTCTCTGTTTCCGAGAGCAATTCCCTCAGATTACACTGTAGATCCACTGGTGATCAACAATGCTACTGCACCAAATGAGGGGGAGCAATCTGGAATAGCATCAAGAAGTTTCTCAAACCTACAATCAAACTTGCAAGCCCCTGCTACAGCAATTCCATAGCATGTTCAGAGAAGTCACCCAATTACGAATATAATTGGCCCTGTAACTGCTGGTGTCCAAACCCGCAGCAAATCGGGAGACATCAACTCATTCCTATACTCTTGCTCAATTTCACAGATTGAACCTAAGAACATTAATGTTGCTTTGCAGGAACCTGGATGGGTTGATGCTATGCATGAAGAGCTCAATCAGTTCAAAAGACTGGGAGTATGGAAGCTTGAGTAGCTACCTTAAGGAAAACGTTCTCTTGGCACACGATGGATGTTTCGAAACAAACAAGATGATACTGGAGTGATCGTTAGAAACAAGGCTCGATTGGTGGTCCAAGGTTTCAGTCAAGTTGAAGGTTTAGATTATGATGAAGTATATGCTCCAGTAGCACGTCTTGAAGCCATCCGCATTTTCTTGGCATATGCATCTTTCATGGGCTTTACTGTATATCAGATGGACGTCAAAACAACGTTCCTATACGGGAAGGTCAAGGAGGAGATTATGTCTCTCAACCCCCCGGGTTTGTTGATAAAGTGGAAGAAGGATATTCCTACAAGTTGGACAAAGCTCGGTATGGGTTGCACCAGGCACCCCGTGCATGGTATGCTACCCTAACAGAACATTTGCTTGCTCATGGATACACTTTGGAGATAATCGATCAAACATTGTTTATCAAATGTGTCGACAAGGACATCATCCTTGTTCAGATATATGTTAACGACATCATTTTCGGGTCAACAAATGATGTGCTTTGCAAAAAGTTTGAAGAGGTGATGAAAAGGAAGTATGAGATGAGCTCATTAGGAGAGATGACGATGTTTTTGGGCCTGCAAGTTCGTCAAAACAAGCAAGGAATCTTAATTCATCAAAGTAAATACGTTCATGATATTCTTGCAAAGTTCAGCATGGCAGACTCAAAGCTGATAGACTCCCCAATTGCAAAGCGGCCGTTGCTGACTGAGAATCCTAATGGAAGCCCTGTTAACCAGACTTTGTATTGATCTATGATCGGTTCACTGATGTACTTAACTGCAAGCCGGCCAAACATCATGTTTTCCGTCTGTCAGTGTGCTCTTTATCAGGCTAATCCTAAACTCTCTCATCTAACTGCTGTTAAAAGATTTTTTAGATATCTAAAGGGAGCTCCTAAACTAGGACTCTGGTATCCCAGAGATTCAAACTTTGATCTGTTTGCTTTTTCAGACAGTAACTTTGGAGGGACAGACAGGGATAGAAAATCTACATCAACTAGATGCCAATTCTTGGAAGATAGACTTATCTAATGGCAGTGCAAGAAGCAGCAAAATGTATCTCTTTCCATAGTGGAAGCAGAGTATGTTGCAGCTTCTGCCTACTGCTCCCAGGTTCTTTGGATGCAACACCAGCTGGAGGATTACGGTTTGACTTATCTTGACCCTACTATTTATTGTGATAATGATGCCGCTATCCAGATCACTAAAAACCCTGTCTTTCACTCTAAAACCAAGCACATTGATATCAAGGTGCACTTCTGTTAGGATCTGAGTTTGGTTTTGAATGTGTTTTACGTTTGAATTAAAATGAAGATGAATGAGTTGTGCAGCGGAATTAAGATGGAAGCAAACTTTTCACAATCAAACAGGAGAATTGCTTTTAACATACAAGTTTAACATTGAACCGAATGATTGAATTTAATTTCAACACCGATTACAATTTTGCAAGTATGCAACAAAACTCCCCCTCAGCCTGAGCTCACAGTATTTGTTCGTGCAGGAAGAAGATTGTAAAGAGCTAAATAGAACAGTGCATGGTACTATTCTATTTATAGGCACGAGCAAACCACTGAAGCATCTAAGCTGACGTCACCATGAAAGTGACATCTAACCTCCTAACAAACCCTAACCTCTGATCTATACAACCTCTGCTATGCTAACAACTGCTATTACATTTCATTACATAAAGACATATAAACTACTGCTGCATCCTTCCACTGATGTGAACCCAGCAGTACTTGTCATGATCAGCAGAACTTGACTCAAAGCAGTAGATTGAACAGCAGAGCTTTAATCTTCCATCAGTCTTTTACTTGATCAGCGGTTTGTAGGTCAGCAGTTTGTACATTCAGTAGATAAGAGGTCAGCAGATGTTGAAATCACTTTCAAGGGGAGAGACTTGTATACATAACAACTGCTTATTCTGGATCCACTGCTCTGATCCAGTTTTGGCTTTAATTATCTCTTCCTTTGGTAGGGTTCAACCCCAACAATCTCCCCCTGGAACAGATAATGCCAAAACTCTTCATTATTGGTAGATCTTTATTGCCTCATCAGCAGTTCCCTTATTTGCCCTTTGAGTTGTAATTCAAAGGTTAAGGCATCAGTATCATCATCATCCCTGCTAAGTGGAAGATCAAGGAGATCCTACAAATCTTCAAGACTTAGGCCAAGTGCTTGTTCCCTTGTTAGTTTCTTCACTTCTCCACTAGACTTGAACACTGTCAGTACATGGGACTGTTTATCAGTTTCCCACTTTAGTACTTTTGAGCCTGGTGGGTTTCTTGGGAGATTTTTATTTGATGAGGTGTTTGGTGAAGCTGGCCTATTGATGACTGACTGAGCAGTACTTGCAGTTTGATCCAATCCAAGAGTTTCTACAATCATTTTCTTGATGCCTTCTTTTACAAGATCATCTCCCTCTATTAGCTCTTGGATGGTTTCAGTACCCAACTGTTTTTGCTGCCTTCTTTGATAGATGGCTGCACCAGCTGGGGCAGTGGCTCTCCTGAATTGCAGCTTTGATGTTCTTTTCGAAACCACTGCTTCAGGATAGTCAGGTTTTTATGGAACAGTGGGATCTTTCTTCCTTAATTCCTCCAACCTTTTGTAGGTGGCCCTGACTATATCTTATTTCCATCTTGCCACTTGATTTTTTGACCCATAGTCAGCAGCAACTAATTCCTCTTTCATTCTCCTCAGCTCCTCCTTTTTATCAGGTACACTCTTTTTGAACTTTGCCCAGTTTGGAGGAGTATGTTTGACCTTATTCTTTATCATTTCTTGAATCCTGGCTGCTTCTTGTTCAAGTTCAGGAATGGTCCACTCCTTGTACATATGCTTTTCTCCCTTGTACTTCTTAGTTGCCACGATGCTTTCAATGTTGTCTTTTCTCAAAGTTTCATGTGCTCTCTCTGAGATTTGCTGACATACATTTTTTGCAAATTTCTCTAAGGATCTGACTTGTGTGAGCAAGAATTGGTAATTCTGCTGAATTTCTCTATCAGATTTTCCTTGTGCATTTCTTTTGGAGATATCCTCTGCTTGTTTAGCTTTGACTTTCAAATATTCTTCAATATTGTTTGGCCTTGGATATCCTTCAACTGAAGGCAACTTCCTTTTGGCAGGATCATCCTCATAGTAGAAAGATATAATCTCTTCTCTGACTGCAATGAGCTCAAGAGGATACTGAAAACCTACAGGAGTGATGATAGGGATTGGTTGGTGTACTGGAGCTGATGAAAGAGGAACAGGGTTTGGAATAAGTGCAAGTGTTTGTGAAGATGTTGGTGGTGGTGATGGTGAATCATCATCTGGTATGAGAATCCTTCTCCTTTTTATTGCAGGAGAAGCAGATGATGTCTTGGGTGGATCAGTGGTTTGAGTGGTAGTGATTTGTGATTGACTAACAGCTGTTGAAACAACTGGTGTTTCAACTGCTGTTGTCATTACAACAGATGTTGTAACATCTGTTGTCTTCTGCTTTTTGGCAGGAGGAGATGGTAGTGAGGTTGTTTTTGATTGTGTTGGTGGTAATGGTAAGGCAGTGATTGTGGTGTGTGTTGAAGTGATGGCAGATGTTGAAACAACTGAAGTACCAGCAGATGTTGATACAGCAGGAGTTACAACAACTGTTTGGGTGGAGGTTTGATGTTCGGAGCTTTTGGATGGTGGTTTTGGAGTATGCTTAGAGAGTCTGGATGGTGTGGACTTGGGTTCCCTCACTTTTATAGTGGGATTTCTTTTTAGCTTAGGATTTTTCACATCCTTTGGCACAGAACAACCCTGCGCATTCAGCTCCATGTAAGCTCTTTTATCCTCATTCCACCTTGACATATCCTTTGCCTCTCTGTCCCTGTTTACACTTGCTATAGCTTCATCAAGTGCATTCTGGGTAACATCAACCTTTTTGCTACCATCTGGCAATGGAATATTTCTGGTCATAGCATCTCTTTCTGGTTCAATGTAAAGATCATCATCTATTCCCTTCTTCTTCCACTCCTGAATTTTCTCCCCCTTTTTGGCATTATCTGGGGGTAGTTGATCAATAAAGAGAACAGTTGGAGGAGCAGTGCCAGTGGTTTCCAATAACTGGGCCTTGAGAGCCTTGATGTCTGCTTGTGTGTTCTTCAACCTAGACTCCAGTATGTTTTTCAGCTCTTGTACATGTATTTCATGTTGCTGATCAGCCATTTGTTTTTGTTGTGACACCCCAGGAAAACCAGTAATCTTCGCAAACCTGCTCGGGGAGCCGCGATACGATACAGGTAAACAACGTCACACCACTAGCTTCCTCAGTAACCGCATGCTAAATTTTGGGACGAAATTTCTTTCAAGTTGGGGATAATGTGACAACTCGAGTTTCCGACTTTCACTTTCGCATTAAATGCACGTTGACTTTGACTGTTGACTGTGACTATTAGTTGTTTGTTTAGTTGACTTATAACTGAAACCGTTGTAATAAGATAAAGTGCATTGTGTTTGCATGAGTATGTGTTATTGGGTTTGCATGGTTATGTGTTTGTTTGGGGCATGTGAACTTAACTGATTAAATCATTACGGACCTAAAAGCCCATTAAGGACCCGACGAATCAGATGTGATTCGCCATACAACCTCTCGACGAAACAGGTCCTTGATTCGTCAAGAGCACGTCGACGAAACAGAAGTCAGTTTCGCCGGCCCAGTTTAGCCAAAAGCCCAGTTCGGGCCCAGAACGTTAAATCGCGAATATTAACGTGAACCGACTTCTGTTTTCATATCTTTGGCAAAATTTGAAACCCTAGAGCTCTCTTAGTGTGACGGCAGCCTTGTGTACTCCCAAGCTCTCGTGAACGATCGAACCCTCGTACCCTCTACCGCGGTTAGTTGCGTGCTTGTTTAATCGGTTTCGTTGATGTTTTGATTATTGTTACATGTTGTGTTTGCTTAATTTCTGGAAAGGATATGATTAGATGACCAACATGATTTCTTGGTATGCCCTTGTTATGATTAACAGTGAATGGTTATGATCTTGACGAATTGATTTAGGTTAAGCATGATGTATGTTATTGCTAAACTACATTGACTGACATAATAAATAAACGAATGATGCTGAATCCAATACTGTAATTGTATGTGAACGGGTTGAGGTTCTTGTCGGTGGTAGGTTAAGTATGGGAACTGTGTTTCCGACTCAATGATTATTGTGTATTCTGTATAATGATTCTGTTAGATGATGATTGTACGTTGAGCGATTCCTGTATGATTTCTGATTGATGTGGTAACGGCTGTTCATGATCATTAGGGTTTCTGTGTTGATACTGTAACTGATTGGCATGATTGACGTAATTGATTTTTGACGTAACTGATGTTGTTCGACGTATCAAACTGGTTGACGAAATAGGAGTTTGGCGAAACAGAGAATCTGTTTCGACAAGGGTTAACGACGAAATAGGAAGGTGTTTCGCCAAGGATGATTGACGAAACAGAATGTGTTTCGTCAACCTGTGTTTCGCCGACTTGAATATTTTGCACAGTAAGCTGACTTAACTCTGTTAGAAGTTAACTGAGATATTTAACTACTGTTCAGTGATGTGCATGACTTATATGATAATGGTTACATGCTAGTACTTCTATGATTATACCTATACGTGAACAAGTTGGATATAAACTGATATTGTATACGTGCGTACTTTAGGACGTGATTGATTTACTTTGAGCACATACTTAGCATACCGAGCAAACCAAGGTGAGTTCATACAGCCAAGGCATGGGGTTCCCGGGTGGGAATGGGATTTGATGAATTATTGTGTATACTCAGACGGTAGAACCTAACGATAAGATACGACTAGACTAGTAACACTTATTGAACTGATCTTCGCACACCTGCCAAGGGTTGGCCGCGATATTATGACTGACTTCGCACACCTGCCATAGGAAGGCCGCGAACTAAATTTACAAATCTTCGCACACCTGCCTGGGAGGCCGCGATACAACTAAACCTAGTCTAGAATACTTGGGAAAAACATCCCCTAATATCTTCGCATACCTGCCTGGGAGGCCGCGATGGAAACTAATACGATACATGACGTAACGAACGAACATACTACTACTCACGCCATACTATTACTGAACTATTATCTGTGAACTCGCTCAACTAGTTGTTGACTCTCTGCTGCATGCCTTGCAGGACCTTAGGTACTTGGAGCTTGCACTAGGAAGGAGCAGGTCGTTGTGGAACATGGATCGAGGATGCTATGTTAAAACGTTTAAACAATCCAACTTAACATTACTTTGGATATTCATTATTACGCTTCCGCTATTGATACTATGTTTGGTTTGGAACATCAATTGTATTGAATTGGGTTTTACGAACTATCTTATTTATATTATGCTATGTTCAATATGATTGATGGCTTGATCCTGGTCAGTCACGCCTCCAAGCGGTGATACTCCGCGTGTGGATTTTGGGGGTGTGACAGATTGGTATCAGAGCCATTGGTTATAGAGAACTTGGTTTTAATATGGGAAAAACGTTTTTATTAAAACCAGACTATAACCAAAACAGTGCTCTCAACGATCCACAACGACGCTTCGCTCCACGTGCAAGATTCAACACCCTAGGTAATAAGGTTTACATTTATTACCTGCTTGCTAGAACTATATAGAACTTTGCTCGTAGTATGCTAGATTACATTGCTTACTATACGTCGTTACATGAGAATACCTATGTGCTTACACTCTTCTGTCATCGCACTACTCGCGAACCTTTCTCACTTACTCTACTTTTACTATGAAGATCATGTCTGGACGCATTAACATGACACAAGCCCAGTTGACGGCTCTTATTAACGAACGAGTTGCTGAGGCAGTTGCAGCCGCACAAGCAGGAGGTATACCCTGCAGTTACAACTCACGCTAGGATCCTTAGATCCTACATTCCTAAACCAACTCTTGCGTTTAAACTTGTCCTAATTCTTTTACACAACAGGTCAACCACCTGTTTGCACTTTCAAGACTTTCATGGACTGTCGTCCAACCACTTTCAGCGGCACTGAAGGAGCCGTAGGTCTCCTGCACTGGTTTGAAAAGCTTGAGTCAGTATTTGAAATGTGTGAATGCCCTGAGGCACGCAGGGTGAAGTATGCTACCGGTACCCTCGAGGGTTTAGCCCTCACATGTTGGAAAGCTCAGGTCCAAATACTGGGGTTGGTTGCTGCTAACGCCAGCCCATGGAACAATTTCAAAGAGATGATCAAGGAGGAATACTGCAGTCGAGATGATATTCATAAGCTGGAAGTCGAGTTTTTCAATCTCAAGATGACGGGGTCAGAGATTGAGGCGTACACCAAGAGATCGAATGAGCTTGCATTACTGTGTCCTACTCTGGTGGACAAGCATATCGAACTTTATCTTAAGGGTCTAGTGCCAGAGATCCAAAGTCGTGTAACTTCAGCAAATCTTGCCACCTATCAGCAGGTTGTTCAATTGGCTCACCGTCTCACTGATCAGGTGGTGGAGCAAAACAGGTTGCCTAAACGCATCAATGCTACTACTACCGCTACCACTTCAGTTACTCCTGCTACTCCCAGTGACAATAAGAGGAAATGGGAGGGGGATTCCAGCAAAGGTTCAGCTACTGTTCAGTCTCAAGTTCAGCAACTCAAGACCAATGATTATCAGAGTCCGAGTCAGCAGTCGTCTGGTGGACAGGGTGGATATCGGGGAATTCACCCACTATGTAATAGGTGCAACAGACACCACAGTGGAAGATGTTGCAGGGAACGTTGTCAAAGATGCCTCAAGATGGGTCATTAGGCTAAGGATTGTAGAAGCTCACGGCCAGCAAATCAGAACCAGCAACTCCCACTACCAGCTCCACAACACCAGCAACAACAGCCACAGCGAGGAAACCGGGGGTCTTTCCAGTGTGGGGCTGAAGGTCATTTCAAACGTGATTGCCCTCAGTTAAACCAGAATCAGAACAACAACAACAATAACAATCAGGGCAATGGGAACAACAACAATGGGGGAAACAACAACAATGGTGCTAGGGGTCGTGCATTTGTGATTGGTCAGGCTGATGCAAGGAACGATCCTAACGTGATTATGGGTAAGTTTCTCCTTGACGACTTTTATGTTACTGTATTATTTGATTCGGGTGCGGATACCAGTTACATGTCTCTGAAAGTTAGCCAAATGCTTAAGCGCGCACCAACACTTTTGAACACCAAACATGTCGTAGAGTTAGCTAACGGTAAAAGTTTAGAGGCCACACACATAGTTCAAGGTTGTAATCTTATCCTCGCTGGTCAGACTTTCTCCATCGATCTCATTCCTATAACTCTGAGTAGTTTCGACATCGTCATCGGTATGGATTGGTTATCCCAACAATAAGCAGAGATCCTATGCAAGGAGAAGATCATTCGTATTCCTCGTTCTGGTAAAGAACCTCTCGAAGTTCAAGGCGACAAGAGTGGTGTCGTGAGTGGCATCATATCTTTCTTGAAGGCTCAGAAGTGTTTACGAAAGGGCCACACCGCCGTTTTAGCACTCGTTGCCGATACATCGAAGAAAGAGAAAAAGATTGAGGATATTCCAGTAGTACGCGATTTTCCTCAAGTGTTTCCTGAAGAGTTACCGGGGTTACCGCCTCATCGTCAGGTTGAATTTCAGATCGAGCTAGCTCCTGGAGCAGCACCTATAGCTCGAGCACCTTATCGTTTAGCTCCAACGGAACTGGAAGAACTGTCTAAGCAACTACAAGAACTCTTGGAAAAGGGTTTCATACGTCCTAGCTCTTCGCCCTGGGGAGCTCCAGTACTATTTGTAAAGAAGAAGGACGGTACTTTCAGGATGTGTATAGACTACCGGGAACTCAACAAGGTGACGGTGAAGAACCGTTATCCTCTTCCGCGTATAGACGACTTATTCGACCAGCTGCAAGGGTCGAGTTACTACTCCAAGATAGACTTGAGGTCAGGGTATCACCAGCTAAGGGTCCGGGATGAGGACGTCTCCAAAACCGCATTCAGAACTCGCTACGGTCACTACGAGTTTCTTGTTATGCCATTCGGGTTAACGAACGCGCCTGCCGTATTTATGGATCTGATGAACAGGGTGTGCAAGCCGTACTTAGACAAGTTCGTGATTGTCTTCATCGACGACATTCTGATTTACTCCAAGAGCCAAGAGGAGCACGAGCAGCACCTACGATTGATTTTGGAACTTCTCCGAAAGGAGCAATTGTACGCCAAGTTTTCCAAATGCGACTTCTGGCTTCGTGAAGTCCACTTCTTAGGCCATGTGGTGAACGGGGATGGGATTCATGTCGATCCATCCAAGGTAGATTCGATCAGGAACTGGCCTGCACTGCGTACACCAACAGAAATACGCCAATTCTTGGGTTTGGCGGGATACTACAGAAGGTTTATTAAAGACTTCTCGAAGATTTCCCAGCCGCTTACACTACTGACGCAGAAAGGTGTTGTTTATCGTTGGGGTAATGCTCAGGAAACAACGTTTCAGCACTTAAAGGATAGACTTTGTAGCGCACCTATCCTCTCACTGCCTGAAGGCACGGACGATTTTGTAGTCTACTGCGACGCATCTATCCAGGGTCTTGGATGTGTGTTGATGCAAAGGGATAAAGTCATTGCTTATGCTTCGCGCCAACTTAAGATTCACGAACGGAATTACACAACACACGATCTAGAGCTGGGAGCGGTTGTTTTTGCACTCAAGATTTGGAGGCACTACTTGTATGGTACCAAATGTGCTATCTACACTGACCACAGAAGCCTCGAGCACATCTTCAAACAGAAGGAACTGAATATGCGACAACGACGATGGGTCGAATTGCTAAATGATTACGAATGCTCAATCAGGTACCACCCAGGCAAAGCCAATGTTGTGGCTGACGCCCTCAGTCGAAAGGACACCGCACCTAAGCGCGTGCGAGCGCTGCAACTCACTATTCAGTCTAGTCTTCCTTCCCAGATACGAAATGCTCAGGTAGAAGCATTGAAATAGAAAACGTCAGGGCTGAAGCCCTACGTGGCTCAAGGCAATGCTTAGAACAGAAGGAAGATGGTGCTTATTACATAACAGGACGAATCTGGGTCCCACACTATGGCAACCTACGAGAGCTTGTAATGGATTAAGCTCACAAGTCTCGTTACTCGGTACATCCTGGTTCGGATAAAATGTACCACGACATCAAAACTACATATTGGTGGCCTAGCATGAAGGCCCACATAGCCACATACGTTAGCAAATGCTTGACTTGTGCGAGAGTCAAGGCAGCATACCAGAAACCATCAGGTCCACTCCAACAACCTGAGATACCACAATGGAAATGGGAACAAATTTCCATGGATTTTGTTACTGGCTTACCTAGATCTCAGCGCGGAAATGACACTATTTGGGTGATCGTGGATCGACTCACTAAGTCTGCTCACTTTTTGGCAATCAAGGAAACGGATAAGTTCTCCACACTAGCAGACATATATCTTAAGGAAGTTGTTTCGAGGCACGGTGTGCCCACCTCTATTATCTCTGATCGTGACGCACGTTTTACTTCAGAACTGTGGCAAGCAATGCACAAATCTTTTGGCTCTCGTTTAGATATGAGCACAGCTTATCACCCTCAGACGGATGGGCAGTCTGAGCGCACCATTCAAACTCTAGAAGACATGCTTCGAGCGTGCGTAATTGACTTTGGCAATGGTTGGGAAAAACATCTGCCACTTGTGGAATTTTCTTATAACAACAGCTACCACACCAGCATTAAAGCTGCTCCATTCGAGGCATTGTACGGGCGTAAATGCTGGTCACCTCTCTGTTGGGCAGAGGTGGGAGATAGTCAGATCACAGGTCCAGAAATGGTAGTTGATACTACTGAAAAGATTGCTCAAATACGACAACGCATGGCGGCAGCTCGCGACCGTCAGAAAGCATACGCAGATAAAGACAGAAAACTACTCGAATTCCAGGTTGGGGATCGAGCGCTACTCAAAGTTTCGCCCTGGAAGGGTGTGGTTCATTTTGGCAAACGCGGCAAACTCAATCCACGATATGTCAGACCTTTCGAAGTCATAGAGAAAATAGGCAAGGTGGCCTACAGATTGAACTTACCAGCTGAACTCAGTGCAGTTCACAACGTCTTTCACGTGTCGAATCTGAAGAAGTGTATGTCCGATGAGACCCACATAGTTCCCTTGAAGGAACTCACTATCGACGAGCGGTTGCATTTCGTCGAGGAACCTGTTGAAATCACGGACCGGGATGTTAAGGTCCTCAAGAACACGAGAATCCCTCTTGTACGAGTTCGTTGGAACTCCCGCCGCGGCCCAGAGTTCACCTGGGAGCGTGAAGATCAGATGGAACTCAAATATCCCCAGTTATTTGGAAACCAAGCAACTACTACTGAGGCTGAAGCTACCAATGCAGAATTTCGGGACGAAATTCCAAATCAACGGGGGGATGATGTGACACCCCAGGAAAACCAGTAATCTTCGCAAACCTGCTCGGGGAGCCGCGATACGATACAGGTAAACAACGTCACACCACTAGCTTCCTCAGTAACCGCATGCTAAATTTCGGGACAAAATTTCTTTCAAGTTGGGGATAATGTGACAACTCGAGTTTCCGACTTTCACTTTCGCATTAAATGCACGTTGACTTTGACTGTTGACCGTGACTATTAGTTGTTTGTTTAGTTGACTTATAACTGAAACCGTTGTAATAAGATAAAGTGCATTGTGTTTGCATGAGTATGTGTTATTGGGTTTGCATGGTTATGTGTTTGTTTGGGGCATGTGAACTTAACTGATTAAATCATTACGGACCTAAAAGCCCATTAAGGACCCGACGAATCAGATGTGATTCGCCATACAACATCTCGACGAAACAGGTCCTTGATTCGTCAAGAGCACGTCGACGAAACAGAAGTCAGTTTCGCCGGCCCAGTTTCGCCAAAAGCCCAGTTCGGGCCCAGAACGTTAAATCGCGAATATTAACGTGAACCGACTTCTGTTTTCATATCTTTGGCAAAAGTTGAAACCCTAGAGCTCTCTTAGTGTGACGGCAGCCTTGTGTACTCCCAAGCTCTCGTGAACGATCGAACCCTCGTACCCTCTACCGCGGTTAGTTGCGTGCTTGTTTAATCGGTTTCGTTGATGTTTTGATTATTGTTACATGTTGTGTTTGCTTAATTTCTGGAAAGGATATGATTAGATAACCAACATGATTTCTTGGTACGCCCTTGTTATGATTAACAGTGAATGGTTATGATCTTGACGAATTGATTTAGGTTAAGCATGATGTATGTTATTGCTAAACTACATTGACTGACATAATAAATAAACGAATGATGCTGAATCCAATACTGTAATTGTATGTGAACGGGTTGAGGTTCTTGTCGGTGGTAGGTTAAGTATGGGAACTGTGTTTCCGACTCAATGATTATTGTGTATTCTGTATAATGATTCTGTTAGATGATGATTGTACGTTGAGCGATTCCTGTATGATTTCTGATTGATGTGGTAACGGCTGTTCATGATCATTAGGGTTTCTGTGTTGATACTGTAACTGATTGGCATGATTGACGTAATTGATTTTTGACGTAACTGATGTTGTTCGACGTATCAAACTGGTTGACGAAATAGGAGTTTGGCGAAACAGAGAATCTGTTTCGCCAAGGGTTAACGACGAAATAGGAAGGTGTTTCGCCAAGGATGATTGACGAAACAGAATGTGTTTCGTCAACCTGTGTTTCGCCGACTTGAATATTTTGCACAGTAACCTGACTTAACTCTGTTAGAAGTTAACTGAGATATTTAACTACTGTTCAGTGATGTGCATGACTTATATGATAATGGTTACATGCTAGGACTTCTATGATTATACCTATACGTGAACAAGTTGGATATAAACTGATATTGTATACGTGCGTACTTTAGGACGTGATTGATTTACTTTGAGCACATACTTAGCATACCGAGCAAACCAAGGTGAGTTCATACAGCCAAGGCATAGGGTTCCTGGGTGGGAATGGGATTTGATGAATTATTGTGTATACTCAAACGGTAGAACCTAACGATAAGATACGACTAGACTAGTAACACTTATTGAACTGATCTTCGCACACCTGCCAAGGGTTGGCCGCGATATTATGACTGACTTCGCACACCTGCCATAGGAAGGCCGCGAACTAAATTTACAAATCTTCGCACACCTGCCTGGGAGGCCGCGATACAACTAAACCTAGTCTAGAATACTTGGGAAAAACATCCCCTAATATCTTCGCATACCTGCCTGGGAGGCCGCGATGGAAACTAATACGATACATGACGTAACGAACGAACATACTACTACTCACGCCATACTATTACTGAACTATTATCTGTGAACTCGCTCAACTAGTTGTTGACTCTCTGCTGCATGCCTTGCAGGACCTTAGGTACTTGGAGCTTGCACTAGGAAGGAGCAGGTCGTTGTGGAACATGGATCGAGGATGCTATGTTAAAATGTTTAAACAATCCAACTTAACATTACTTTGGATATTCATTATTACGCTTCCGCTATTGATACTATGTTTGGTTTGGAACATCAATTGTATTGAATTGGGTTTAACGAACTATCTTATTTATATTATGCTATGTTCAATATGATTGATGGCTTGATCCTGGTCAGTCACGCCTCCAAGCGGTGATACTCCGCGTGTGGATTTTGGGGGTGTGACATTTGTTGTTGGAGAAAAGGTTGAAATAGATTCCAGAGCTCATTTGCAGCAGGTGCTTGTGGTGGAGCAGGTGCTTGAGGTGGAACAACAGTGGATTGCATCTTTTGTACTTTCAACAACTGTTGCAGCATTTCTTTGATTTCTGCAACCGAAGTATCCAGTTTATCAACACGTTTCGTCAATTTCTGGTACTTTAAACCATCACCCAACTTAATGGGATCATCTGATTTCCCACTAGCAGTGGTTTTATCAGTGGTTGAGGTAGGGAGTGTACTCCAAACATTAACCACCGATGCCCCTTTTTCTTGGTACTGGGGTCTTCTTCCTTCAACACTTGACAATCTTTTGATGTTGCCAGTGGTCAAAACAGATCCACTGGTAGATGTCAGAGGTGCTATGGAAGGAATTGCCTCCAAGGAAGTCTTATTGATGTAACCACTGTCCAAATGCAAACCAGTGGGTTCAGCATTGTAGTGGCTGCTTCACTTGGATTACCACCAAGAGTTACTTGTAACTCAAGGGGTGTAGCCTCCTCAGGCATTGTTGGTGGGTTAACTATGATTGATGCATCAGACCCAGTCATTTGTTGAAGTATATTCTCAGTGATAGGTGATTGAGAAGGACTGGTTTGTGCCTGGTTCAAATCAATAGCGTCCAACAAAAGTTTAGTTGGTGGGGGAATTGTGGATGTGAGGTTTGGTGTAGAAAGAGAATTTACCCCGGGCATTGGGCTGTGGATGATGGAAGCAAGTGATTCCAGAGCATCATATTGTGGAGTCCCTATGTGTACAACATGTTCTTTTTGTGAAGAAGCAGGAGGAGTTTCGGTTATGGGTTGAAATATTTGTACCAACTGCTGTGAGGAAGTAGCAGCAGTGGTTTCTTGTGACTTTTGTGCTGTCACTGGCAATAGCTCTGGTATCTCATCCTCCAGAGTTTCCTTTTTGATGGGTTTGGGGGGTTTTCGAGTTTTCTTTTGTTTTGGCTTTTTGGTGATTTTAGGTGTGGGTTTCAAAGCAGTTGTTCTGCTACTTTGATCACCTTGAGCAGTGGGCTCAGCAGTAGATACCTGAGGAGCAGTGGTAGCTGCTAAAGTCTGCTCAGGCACCTCTACTTGTGTTTTGCAAGGTGTTGACATTCTTGTAAAAGTTTCAACAGTTAAGCTGTGCATTTGAAAAAATTCACCTTGTTTTATTGCAGAAAGATCATCCTTGCCAAGCTTATTTTCAAAATAATAACTTAGAAATCTTGGAAATATAAGAATGCCTTTGTTTCAACATTTTTAATCAGATCATTAAAAATTTCCCGAGAATAATTAAAATTTTCTCCTTGAAGAATAGCAAATCCCAGGTTTTGAATTTTTAATGGTATTACATTGAAAGCAGTGGTTGTGTTTGAAACACACATTAGGAGGGTATGAAATAAAAATCTTGTTGTAGAAAGGAAGTAACCTTTTTGTAAGGTGTCCTTTTTGACTTCTGCATTATACCCTCTTTCCAGAAAATCATTTTTTAACTCGTTTTTAGGAAAAGAAGTTTTACCTTCCTGATCATCGAGTTGAAAGACCTCTGAGATGGATTGTGGTGTAATTTTGACAGCTTTACCCTTTAGAGTAGAGTTAATGGCTATGACAGTGTCACCGTGTTTGTCAAGGATTACATTCTTCCAGAACTCTCTTTGGGTAGCCAAGTAAATTGGTGCATCTGCTGTTAACAAAGTTTTATACTTTGATGCAGACATGATATCGATGATGGAGTCAAAAATATTAGTGGTGCCGGGTTTTGTGAGAAGACCCAGAAGGTTGTGAGACGGTTTGTGTGGAATTTCAGTGGGTTTTGCCTTTTGAGAGGCATCTCTTGAGGATGATTTGGAAGTGAGTTTTGCAGATGACTTCGATTTTGTCATTTTAGAGATGATGATCGAAGAAGATTTTGAGGGAATTTGAGGAAAAACTGCTTTGAGAAGAGAATTTTTAAGAATTCAATTCGACAGTAAAACCCTGTTTGGGTTTTGAAAAGGGTTTTATGGAGAAAAAGTGAATGCTGACGTGGCAGCGGTTACAAAAGGTCTGACCACAATGTACGGCCCACATGCCAACCCCTGATGAAATGAAGGACAGTACTTTGGAAAACTACTGATGAAAGACAGTAGTTACAACGGTAAGAAATGGAAGCAGTGGATGATTTTCACTATCAGTGGATAGCATATCAGTGGATAGGACACTGATTTTGAACAACAGTGTTTATCAAGGAAATGTGAGAACAGGGGATGACTTTCAGCAGTGGACAAACTTTGAAGTAGAGCAGACTTTTGAGCAAGCAGTGGTTATGGCAGACTTTTAAGGATTTTAATGAAAACTTCATTTTTAGCTATTTTTAAGGATGGAATTTTGATTTTCTGAAAACATTTTATTGCTTTTATTCATAGAAAAACAAGATTTTGTTTGTTATTCCATGTTTAGCATGCCAATCCTAGAAACCAAGCTTTCAAAGGTAGATGTATCTAATGCTTTTGTGAGCACATCTGCCAGCTGGTATTTAGTTGGAACATGATGCAGAGAAATCAAACCTTTTTAGCAATCCCTCACAAAGTGATGTCTGATATCGATGTGTTTGGTGGTTGAATGGGAAACTAGATTTTTTATGATATTTTCTGCTACCTGGCTATCCAACATGAGTGGGGTCTTTAAGGCAGTGATACCAAAATCCAGCAACTGATTTTGAAGCCACAGGAGTTGGGCTGTACAGCTTGCAGCAGCAATGTATTCAGCTTCAGCAGTGGATGTTGAAACAGTTACTTGCTTTTTGCTTTGCCATGAAACTAAGCAATCACCTAGAAACTAGCACCCTCCTGAAGTGGACTTCCTTGTGGTGTTACATCCAGCAAAGTCACTGTCTGAAAATCCTGAAAGCTTGATATTCCCATTAGCTGGATACCAGATACCAAGTGTGGAAGCACTTTTTATGTATCTGAATATCCTTTTTACAGCAATAAGATTGGATTTTCTAGGGGCTGATTGACTTCTTGCACAAACACATGTTGCAAACATGATGTCTGGCCTAGATGTAGTCAGGTACAAAAGAGACCCAATCATGCTTCTATATAGAGTTTGGTCAATCAGCTCATCCTTTTCATCAGACATGACCAGCTTATTGGTTGTTATGGGTGTGCTGCATGGTTTACAATCATTCATATCAAATTTGGTTAAAAGTTCTTTAGCATATTTGCTTTGATGAATGAAAGTTCCATTTTGCATTTGCTGAACTTGGAGACCCAGAAAGCATTGCAGCTCACCCATTGCACTCATTTCAAACTCAGCTGTTATGAGTTCCCTAAACTCTTCACACATTTTATTACATGTGCTTCCAAATATAATGTCATCCACATAAATTTGGACAATCATTAAATCCTTTCCTCTCCATTTTAAAAACAATGTTTTATCAATGGTACCTCTTTTGAAACCATTTGAGAGTAGAAAGGTGGAAAGAGTTTCATACCAGGCTCTAGGTACTTGTTTCAGGCCATACAAGGCTTTGTTTAGCCTGTAGACATGATCTGGATAAAATGGATCCTCAAAACCTGGAGGTTGACAAACATACACCTCTTCTTGAATTGTACCATAGAGGAAAGCACTTTTAATATCCATTTGAAACACCTTCATGTTGTGGTTGACAGCAAAGGCCAGGAACAGTCTTATAGCTTCTAATCTTGCTACAGGGGCGAATGTTTCATCATAATCAATCCCCTCTTCCTGTCTGTAACCTTGAACCACAAGCCTGGCTTTATTCTTGACAACAATGCCCCTTTCATCAGTTTTGTTTTTGAAGACCCACTTTGTGCCGATGGGACTCACATCCTCTGGCAGTGGTACAAGCTCCCATACTTGTTGTCTTTTGAACTATTGGAGCTCCTCTTGCATGGCTTCTACCCAGCTGTTGTCTTTCAGTGCCTCTTGGTACTTGACTGGCTGATGGAGTGATAGAAAACCAGCAAAAAGACAAATATTTTAGGTTTGGCTTCTTGTGAGCACCCCTTCATTGATGTTGCCAATGATTTGGTCAGGTGGATGAGATCTCAAGAAGATTAAATCTCCTTGGTATGGTATGATGGCATTTGTTGGTGAAGGCTGCAAATGTGTATCATCAGAGCTAACCACTGCTGGTGACTTTGATGACCCAGCAGTGGCTTCAAAAAGTGGTGGAATAGGAGGTAATGGTGAGGACACATGCTGACTTTTATCTACTGTTTGGGGACTTTTGTCAGCAGTGTTTGATGATGTGGAAGCAGTGGTTGATGGGCTACTTTGTTCAACAACTGTTGAAGTAGAAGTGGTTGAGCTTTGACAACTGTTTTGAACAACTGATGCCTTTCCCATTGTGGCGGACTTTTGAGGGATGATAATTTCATACCCATAGTCTGGTGATGAATCCTCTGATGGACCTGCACTGTTAGTCTTGACAGCAGTATTTTCAAAAGTAAATTTATCAAGATCAAACAAATCAGCAGGATTTGCTGGGATTTTCATTGATGAAAGTTCATTGAACTTTACATTCAAGGTCTCCTCCACTGCTTTGGTCCGTGTATTAAACACTTTGTAGGCCTTGGCAGTGGTTGAGTATCCCAGGTGATAACCACAATCAATTTTGGCTGCAAACTTAGAAATAGAATCTTTTAGGTTCAAAATGAAGCATGGGCAACCAAAAACTTTGAAATATGAAATCAATGGCTTTATTTTATACATCAGTTCATAGGCAGTCTTTTGATGCCTGGGGTTAATTAAGACTCTGTTTTGGACATAACAGGCAGTGTTTACTGCCTCTGCCCAAAAGGTTAATGGCAAACCTGAATCAGCAAGCATGGTTCTGGCAGCCTCAATCAAAGTCCTGTTCTTTCTTTCAACAACCCCATTTTGTTCTGGTGTTCTTGGAATGCTGTATTGCCTCATAATTCCTTTTGACACACAGAAATCATCCAACTCCTTATTCCTGAACTCTGTGCCATTGTCACTTCTGAAGATTTTTACTGGAAGGTCAAACTGCTTTTCAACCTGTTTCACAAAGTCTTGCAGAATGCCTGCAGTCTCATCTTTTGAGTGTAAAAAGTAAGTCCATGAAAACCTAGAAAAGTCATCAACTATTACCAAACAATACCTATTTTTCTTGAGACTCATGACTTTTACTGGGCCAAACAAATCCATATGTAGCATTTGCAAACATTTGGTTGTTTTGGACTCATCAATGGATTTGTGGGAGCTTTTATGTTGTTTTCCTTTTAAGCAGGAAACACAATGCTCAAGACAGGAGAACAGTTTTTGAGGTAAACCTCTTACTAACCCTTGTTTTGAAATGGCAGTGATTGTCTTGAGATTAGTGTGCCCCAATCTTCTGTGCCATAGTTCTGTCTCTTTGTTTGATGCAGCTGAGAACATACAGGCATCAGTTCTGGGGCTCTCCTTTGACATATCCACCACATAAACATTGCCACTTCTTTGAGCAACAAGTTTAGTTTTTCCAGTTTTTATTATTGCTTCAATCTTTTCAACCATTTCTGGTCCAACAATCCTACAACAATCTTTTGTGAAGAATGACCCAAACCCTTTGTTACTCATTTGGGACACACTCAGAAGGTTGAATTTTAGATTGTCTATTAGATTGACATTTTCAAACTTAACATTACCAGACTGAACAGTACCAGACCCCAGAACCTTTCCTTTACTATTATTGCCAAAGGATATATCACCCCCTCCATGTGTTTTAAAATCCTTGAGAAGGGCTTTACATCCTGTCATGTGCCTGGAGCCTCCATTATCTACATACCAAAGACTATCTAAGCATGCAGAAGCTCCTTACACATGAAGTAAAGGATTAGTTCATTAAGGTTTCCAAAGCCAATACGGCTTTGGATGGGGTCTCAGCAGTGTCTTGGTTAAGTTCAGATGGTTGGGCAGTGGTTAGATCAGGTGTTTGGACCTTTTTGGAACATATTTTCTCTAACCACTGTTGGGGGTCTTGCCCAATTATTTGTTGGTACCCAAAGGGATTCCGGTTCACTCTTGGTTTTGAGGGCCTTTTGTAAGCCTCATAAACGTATGGGACCCTAGGGTATGGTGGTTGTCCCTTGCCTCTTCTATATTGATTGGCAGGGGGTGCATCAGTCACCTGAACATCTCTTTTAACAGATGTTTGGTTCAGCTGCTTTGTGACAGCTATTTGAACTGGCACAAACAGTGGTTGATTCTTGGTGAATTTGACAGATGGTGTTGATGAACCCAAAGATGTTTTTGCAGTGTACTCATTCTTTTTCACATCATATTTTTTGAGATACACACATTCTTGAGTTTTGTGGTTTGGTTTACCACAGATGGTGCAGCTTTCAGCAGGTACAATGATACTTGTTCTATTTAAATCATATGCTTTTAAATGGAAACAGTCTTTTGTTAGATGATTCCTTTTTTCACAAAATTCACAAAACAGGTTTTTGATCTTTTCTCTCTTCTTTCTCTTTTCAGACTCCTTTGCAGCAGAGTTTTTAACCTCTGCTGGGATGTCCTTGAGAGGAATAACTTTTGCTTTTAGAGCTTTAACACCATCAGTGGTTGTGAAGTCCATGGGTTTAAAATTTTCAAGAATGTCACACTCATCAGACCATGTAGGTTTAAATTGGTATTTCTCAACTTCCTCAAAAGTAGAGGATCCCACTGGCCTCTCAAGTGTGATTTTGTTACCTAGTTTATCAGTGATTTTCACTTCTTGGCCATTCTTGTTTGTGGGGATGAATTCAGTGGATTCATCAGTGGTTTGAACAGATTTTTCAAAAGCAGTGTTTTCAACTTCATCATGTTTTCTAAAACCAATTCCAAATTTCACATTGCTTTTGATCTGTTTTTCCAACAAGAGTTCATAGCCTTTGCATGATTCCACCCATTTTTCACATGTGACTTGGGTGGACTCCAACTCCTTTTTACAATCATGATATTTTTCTATCATGGTTTAGAGTTGGGTTTTGGTAATGCTTTGCTCTTCTTTTAGACAGCTGATTTCTTTGTCCTTTTCAGTCAATTTGTTTCTAAGTTCTTTTAATGACTTTTCAAATATGACTTCATCAGACAAGACTTTGTCCCTAAGGTTTTCATTTACCTCTTTGATGTTAGCAAATGCAATAATGCATTGATCTGAACATAGTTTTTCAAGAACTTGAGGTGTTACCTTGGCAGCAGCCATCATGGCACAATCACATTTATAATCACCATCTTCATCAACTCTCTCTTCTTTCTCACCTGCTTTCTTTTCTTCCTTGTCTTCTTCGGACCAAGGATCAGTCAGTGGTTCAATCAGGGTTTCTGAATTTTCTCCCAGCAGTAGATCACCAGCAACTGCAGTAACCACTGCTTCAGTAACTTGATCCACTGTTTCATCACTTAGCTGTTCACCTTCAGTTTCTACCCCTTCTGGTATTGACTCTAATGCCATCAAACAAAATTCATCATTAGAAGGATCATTAAAAGCATTGAGTGCAAAATTTTCATCACCAAGCTCATCAGGCAAGCTGCTCCAGTCAACAAAGCCTTGGGTGAAAAAGCTTTGCTGATCTGGTTGAACTACTGTTGGAGCAGCTGGTTGAGGTGCAACAGGTTGCACTTGTGCCTGAGGAACAGGGGTTTGAATATACTGAATTTGTGGAACAGTGGTTTGAACATAATGCACAGGCACAGGGGGGATGCAGCATAGTGAGCAGTGTTAACATGGGCAGCAGGGGTATATTGGGTGTAGTGAACAGTGCTTTGATTTTGTGGTCTAGGGTTTGAGCTGGGATGAGTGATAATAGGACCAGTGGTTTGACTCATGCATTCCCTAGCAAAATGACCTAGCCTATTGCACTTGTAGCACTTGATTTTTGATTTATCCAACCCCACCCTTAAATTCCCATGTAACCCTGGGAATTTTCTCCCTGTTCTTTTGTAGAATTTTCTTGTTCTTACACTAAGTAAAGCCAATTGATGCAAAATGTCCATCTCTTCTAAGTCAGTGGGATCAAAGTGTTGCAAATCATTCAGTTCAAAGCACAAGTTATCTGACATCTGGTTTTCACAATTTGCAGTAAAAGCATAATTTGCAGAGTGAGGATCAGGGTTGTTAAAATTTCCACCAGCAGTTATATCAATAAAATGATCATAACCCTGATCCTTACCACTGCCACTAGATTCTTCCTGACCAAAAAGAGCTGTGCTACCGAATGAATAATCATCAGCAACTTTGCCAGACTCTTGCAACTTCTTTTTCTGGTTTAACTCCCTTTCATAGGTCAGGAGTCTACCATGAAGTTGGGTCAGGGTCAGATCTTTGAACTCAGCAGAGTTTCTAGTAACAAAGGCTATGGTGTCCCATTTTTCTGGTAGTGATCTAAGGAACCTTCTATTTTGAGTTGAATTTGGAAATGTTACTTTAACAAGCCTTAGTTCACTAATGAGACAACTGAATCACTCAAATTGCTGAGTCAATGATTCACCCTTAATGTGACAAAATGTTTCATACTGCTGATTCAGAATTTCCCTATTGTTTTCAATAACTTCTTCTGTCCCCCCAAACTGTTCCTTCAGTGCATCCCATAGTTCTTTGGCACTGTTATAGTGTAACAGTCCAGCATAGATTTGTTGGATCTGAGTTTGGTTCTGATTGTATTTTATGTTTGAATTAAAATGGAAATGGATGAGTTGTGCAGCGGAATTAATATGAAAACAAACTTTGCATACAATCAAACGAGAGTATTGCTTTGATCAAGACATTTTCAACAAAGAATCGAATGATTGAATTAATTTCAAACAACGATTACAAGTAATGCTTGAATACAAACTCCCCCTCAGCCAGAGCTCAGTGTTTGTTCGTGCAAAGAAGACGATGTTGCAAAGAGCTAAATAGACAGTGCATGGTACTGTTCTATTTATAGGCACTAGCAAACCACTGAGCATCTTAAGCTGACGTCACCATGAAAGTGACATCTAACCTCCTAACAAACTCTAACCTCTGATCTATACAAACACTGTTGTACTAACTGCTGCTATTACATTACATTACATTACATTACATAAAAGACACTTAAACAGCTGCTGCATCCTTCCACTGCTGTGAACCCAGCAGTGCTTGTCCGGATCAGCAGTACTTGAATCAAGACAGTAGATTGAGCAGCAGAGCTTTTAGTCTTCTATCAGGTCTTTACTTTGAGCAGTAGTTTGTCGGTCAGTAGATTGCACGATCAGCAGATAGGAGGTCAGCAGATGTTGAAATCACTATCAAGGGGAGAGACTTGTATGTAACCATCTGTAAACGTCTGCTTATTCCGGATCCACTGTTCTGATCCAGTTTTGGCTTTAATTATCTGTTCCTCTGGTAGGGTTCAATCCCAACAATTTCCCCCTGGAACAGATAATGCCAAAACTCTTCATTATTGTGGACATTTATTGCCTCATCAGCAGTTCCCTTATCTGACCTTTAAATTGTAGTTCAATGTCTAGGGCATCTGTATCTTCATCATCCCTGCTAAGTGTAAGATCAAGGAGATCCTGCAAATCTTTAAGACTCAGGCCAAGAGCTTGTTCCCTTGATATTTTCTTCACTTCTCCACCAGACCTGAGCAAAGTCAATACGCAGGTCTGTTTGTCAGTTTCCCACTTTTGTATTTTTGAGCCTGGTGGGTTTCTTGGGAGATGCTTATTTGCAGAGGTGTTTGGTGAGGCTGGCCTATTCATGACTGGCTGAGCAGTACTTGCAGATTGTTCCAATTCAAGATCTTCTTTTATCATTAATTCAAGGCCTTCTTTTACAATAGCATTTCCAGCTTTTAGATCTTGAATGGTTTCAGCACTTGACTGGTTTTTGCTCCTTCTTTTGTTGATGGCAGCACCAGCTGGAGCAGTGGATCTTTTGACTTGCAGCTTTGGTGGTCTTTTTGAGACCTCTGCCTTGGAGTAGTCAGGCTTTTGTGGAACTTTTGGATCTTTCTTTCTGAGTTCCTCTAACCTTTTGTAGGTAGCCCTGACCCTATCTTCTCCCCACTTTGTCACAGAGTTCTTTGACCCATAATCTGCTGCAATCAGCTCCTCTTTCATTCTCCTCAACTCTAACATCTTCTCAGATTCAAATTGTTTAAATTTTTCAGGAGGAGTCTGCTTGACCTTATTTTTAATCATTTCTTGAATCCTGGCTGCTTCTTTTTCAAGCTCAGGAATGGTCCAGTTGTTGTACATGTGTTTCTCCCCCTTGTATTTCTTGTAGGTCATGATGTTCTCAATGTAGTCTTTTCTCAAGGACTCATCTGCCCTTTCAGAAATTTTCTGACATACATTTTTAGCAAATCGCTCCATAGCACTGACATGTGAGAGTAAAAACTGATAGTTTTGCTGAAATTCTCTATCAGATTTCCCTTTTCTGTTTTTGATTGCAATATCCTCTGCTTGTCTGGCCTTGAGTTTCAAGTAATCTTCTATATTGTTAGGCCTGGGATATCCTGCAATTGATGGCAAACTCCTTTTGGCTGGGTTATCCTCATAATAAAAGGATTTGATTTCTTCCCTAACTGCAATGAGTTCTAGAGGAAATGAGACACCAGCAGGAGGTAGTGGTTTTAGAATTTGAGCTGAAGAGAGAGGTATGGGTTTTGGAATAGTGACAAGTGACAGGGATTTTGAAGATGTTGGTGGTGGAGATGTGTCATCATCTTTTAAAATTAGCCTTCTCCTTTTTGGTTTAGGAGAGACTGATGATGTTTGAGATGGAACAGTGGTGGTAGATTGAGTGGCAGTGGTTTGTGATTGACTAACAGTTGTTGAAACAACTGGTGTTTCAACCACTGTTGTCATTACAACAGATGTTATAACATCTGTTGTCTTCTGCTTTTTGACAGCAGGTGAAAGTGGTGGTGAGATAAGTTTTGGTGGTGGTAAAGCAGTGATTGTGGTGTGTGTTGAAGTGGTGTGTGTTGAAGTGGTAACAGATGTTGAAACAACTGAAGTACCAGCAGTAGTTGATACAGCAGGAGTTACAACAGCTGTTTGGGTGGAGGATTGATGCAGATGGCTTTTGGATGGTGGTTTTGGAGGCTTCAGAAATCTGGATGGGATGGACTTAGGTTTCCTTTTTATCTTAGGATTTTTAATATCCTTTGATCTAGAACAACCCTGCGCATACAGTTCCATGAAAGCTCTTTTCTCCTCATTCCATCTTGAAATATCCTTTGCCATTATATCTCTTTTAACACTTGCTACACCTTCATAAAGTGCTTCTTGAGTTGCATCAACCTTTTTACTACCATCTGGCATAGGAATTTTTCTGGTCATAGCATCCCTTTCAGGTTCAATGTAGAGACCATCATCTATTCCTTTCTTCTTCCACTCCTGAATTTTCTCCCCCTTTTTGGCATTATCTTCTGGGAGTTGATCAATGAAAAGTACTGTTGGAGGAGCAGTGCCAGTGGTTTCCAATAAATGGGCCTTGATTGCCTTGATATCTGCCTGAGTGTTCTTGTGCCTAGACTCTATTATGGTTCTCAGCTTTTGGACATGTATTTCATGTTGCTGATCAGCCATTTCCTGTTGTTGTTGGAGAAAAGGTTGAAAGAGATTCCAGAGCTCATTTGTAGCAGATGCTTGTAATGGAGCAGGTGCTTGAGGTGGAACAACATTGGATTGCATCTTTTGTATTTTCAACACCTGTTGTAGCATGTTTTTAATATCTGCAACATATGTATCCAATTTATCAACACGTTCCGTCAATTCCTGATATTTTAAATCATCACCCAATTTAATGGGATCATCTGATTTCCCACTAGCAGTGGTTTTATCAGTGGTTGAGGTAGGGAGTGTACTCCAAACATCTACCACTGATGTCCCTTTTTCTTGGTACTGGGGTCTTCTTCCCTCAACACTTGACAACCTTTTGATGTTGCCAGTGGTCAAAATGAATCCACTGGTGGTTGGCAGAGGTGCTATGTAAGGAATTGCCTCCAAGGAAGTCTTATTAATGTAACCACTGTCCAACTGTAAACCAGTGGGTTCAACAGTTGTAGTGGCTGCTTCACTTGGAATACCACCAAGAGTTACTTGTAGCTCAAGGGGTGTAACCTCCTCAGGTTGTGTTGGTGGGTTAGCAAAGATTGATACATCAGGCCCAGTCAGTTGTTGAGGCATGTTCTCATTGATAGGTGATTGAGAAGGACTGGTGAGTGCCTGGTTCAAATCAATTGCATCCAACAGCAGTTTAGTTGGTGTGGGAATTGTGGATGTGATGTTTGGTGTAGAAGAAAGATTTGCCCCGGGCATTGGGCTGTGGATGATGGAATCAAGTGATTCCAGAGCATCATGATGTGGTGACCCTATGTGTACAACCTGTCCTTTTTGTGAAGAAGCAGGAGGAGCTGTGGTTATGGGTTGAGATATTTGTACCAACTGCTGTGAGGAAGTAGCAGCAGTGGTTTCTTGTGACTTTTGTGTTGTCACTGGCATTAGCTCTGGTATCTCATCCTCCAGAGTTGCCTTTTTGTAGGGTTTTGGGGGGTTTTTGAGTTTTTCTTTTTGTTGGCTTTTTGGTGAGTGTAGGTGTGGGTTTCAAAGCAGTTGTTTTGCTACTTTGATCACCTTGAGCAGTGGGCTCAGCAGCAGATACCTGAGGAGCAGTTGAAACTGCTAAAATCTGCTCAGGAACCTCTGCTTGTGTTTTGCAAGGTGTTGACATTCGGGTAAAATTTTCAGCAGTTAAACCTTTTATTTGCAAAAATTCACCTTGTTTTATTGCAGCAGCATCTTTCTCTCCAAGTTTCTTTTCAAAGTAGTAACTTAAAAATCTTGGAAATAGTAAGAATGCTTTTGTTTCAACATTGTTAACCAAATCATTAAAAATCACCTGAGAATAGTTAAAATTTTCTTCTTGAAGAATTGCAAATCCCAGTTTTTGAATTTTTAATGGTATTTCATTAAAAGCAGTGGTTTTGTTTGAAACACACATTAAGAGGGTGTGAAATAGAAATCGTGTTGCAGATGGGAAGTAACCTTTTTCTAAGGTGTCCTTTTTGACCTCTGCATTATACCCTCTTTCCAGAAAATCATTTTTTAACTCATTTTTGGGGAAAGTAATTTTACCTTCCTGATCGTTGAGTTGAAAGACCTCTGAAATGGATTGTGGAGTGATCTTGACTTCTTTTCCCTTTAGAGAAGAGTTAATGGCTATGACAGTGTCACCTTGTTTGTCAAGGGCTGCATTCTTCCAAAACTCTCTTTGGGTCGCCAAGTATATTGGGGCATCTGCTGTTAGCAAAGTTTTGTACTTTGACGCAGACATGATATCAATGATGGAGTCGAAATCCCTTGTGGAACCGGGTTTTGTGAGAAGACCCAGAAGATTGTGAGACGGTTTGTATGGTAGTTCGACGATTGTAGCCTTTTGGGAGGCATCTTTTGATGATGATTTGGAAGTGGGTTTTGCGGATGACTTCGATTTTGTCATTTTGGAGATGATGATCGAAGAAATTTTTGAAGGAATTTGAAGAAAAACTGCTTTGGGAAGAGAATTTTTAAGAATTCAATTCGACAGTAAAACCCTGTTTGGTGTGAAGTGGGGGTTTTGTGGAAAAAGATGAATGCTGACGTGGCAGCGGTTACAAAAGGACTGACCACATAGTACTGTCCACATGCCAACCCCTGATGAAATGAAGGACAGTACTTTATGAAAGCTACTGATGAAGGCAGTGGTTACAACGGTAAAATGGAAGCAGTGGATGATTTTTACTATCAGTGGATAGCATATCAGTGGATAAGACACTGCCTTTGAGCAACAGAGTTTATCAAGAAAATGAGTGAACAGAGGATGGCTTTCAGCAGTGGACAGACTTTTGAAGTAGAACAGACTTTTGAACAAGCAGTGGTTATGGCAGACTTTTAAGGATTTTAATGAAAACTTCATTTTTAGCTATTTTTAAGGATGGATTTTTGATTTTCTGAAAACATTTTAATGCCTTTTAACATAGGAGAACAAGATTTTGCCTGTTACTCCATGTTTAGCATGCCAATCCTAGAGACCAAGCTTTCAAAGGTGGCAGTATCTAATGCTTTTGTGAGCACATCTGCCAGCTGGTGTTTAGTTGGGACATGATGCAGAGAAATCAAACCTTTTTCATAGCAATCCCTCACAAAGTGATGTCTGATGTCGATGTGTTTGGTGGTTGAATGGGAAACTGGATTTTTTATGATATTTTCTGCTGCCTGGCTAGCCAACATAAGTGGTGTCTTTAAGGCAGTGATACCAAAATCCAGCAACTGATTTTGAAGCCACAGAAGTTGGGCTGTACAGCTTGCAGCAGCAATGTATTCAGCTTCAGCAGTAGATGTTGAAACAGCTGCTTGCTTTTTGCTTTGCCATGAAACCAAGCAATCACCTAGAAACTGGCACCCTCCTGAAGTGGACTTCCTTGTGGTGTTGCATCCAGCAAAGTCACTGTCTGAAAAGCCTGAAAGCTTGATATTCCCATTAGCTGGATACCAGATGCCAAGTGTGGGAGCACCTTTTATGTATCTGAATATCCTTTTTACAGCAATGAGGTTTGATTTTCTGGGAGCTGATTGACTTCTTGCACAGACACATGTAGCAAACATGATGTCTGGTCTAGATGCAGTTAGGTACAATAAAGACCCAATCATGCTTCTATAAATTATTTGGTCAAGCAGCTCATCCTTTTCATCAGACATGACAAGCTTATTTGTTGCCATGGGTGTGCTGCATGGTTTACAATCATTCATATCAAATTTATTCAAAAGTTCTTTAGCATATTTGCTTTGATGAATGAAAGTTCCATTTTGCATTTGCTGAACTTGGAGACCAAGAAAGCATTGCAGCTTACCCATTGCACTCATTTCAAACTCAGCTGTCATGAGTTCCCTAAACTCTTCACACATTTTGTTACATGTGCTTCCAAAAATAATGTCATCCACATAAATTTGGACAATCATTAAATCCTTTCCTCTCCATTTTAGAAACAGTGTTTTATCAATGGTACCTCTTTTGAAACAATTTGAGAGTAGAAAGGTGGAAAGAGTTTCATACCAGGCCCTTGGTGCTTGTTTCAGGCC
Organism: Helianthus tuberosus; assembly: GCA_030545235.1. NCBI lineage: Eukaryota > Viridiplantae > Streptophyta > Magnoliopsida > Asterales > Asteraceae > Helianthus > Helianthus tuberosus. The sequence goes on along the minus strand of CM060434.1, from coordinate 67,181,690 downwards.
ATACAAGGCTTTGTTTAGCCTGTAGACATGATCTGGATAAAAAGGATCCTCAAAACCTGGAGGTTGACAAACATATACCTCTTCTTGAATTATACCATAGAGGAAAGCACTTTTGATATCCATTTGGAACACCTTCATGTTGTGGTTGACAGCAAAGGTCAGGAACAGTCTTATAGCTTCTAATCTTGCCACAGGGGCAAATGTTTCATCATTATCAATCCCCTCTTCCTGTCTGTAACCTTGAACCACAAGCCTGGCTTTATTCTTGACAACAATGCCCCTTTCATCAGTTTTGTTTTTGAAGACCCACTTTGTGCCAATGGGACTAACCTCTTCTGGCAGTGGTACAAGCTCCCATACGTGTTGTCTTTTAAACTGTTGGAGCTCCTCTTGCATGGCTTCTACCCAGCTGTTGTCTTTCAGTGCCTCTTGGTACTTGACTGGCTGATGGAGTGATAGAAAACCAGCAAAAAGACAAATGTTTTGGGTTTGGCTTCTTGTGAGCACCCCTTCATTGATGTTGCCAATTATTTGGTCTGGTGGATGAGATCTCAAAAAGATTAAATCTCCTTGATATGGAATGATGGCATTGGTTGGTGAGGGCTGCAAATGTGTATCATCTGAGCTAACCACTGCTGGTGACTTTGATGACCCAGCAGTGGCTTCAAAAGGTGGTGGAATAGGAGGTAATGAAGTGGACACCTGCTGACTTTTATCCACTGTTTGGGGAATTTTGTCAGCAGTGTTTGAGGATGTGGAAGCAGTGGTTGATGGGCTACTTTGGTCAACAACTGTTGATGTAGCAGTGGTTGAGCTTTGACAACTGTTTTGAACAGCTGATGCTTTTCCCTTTGTGGCAGACCTTTGAGGGATGATGACTTCATACCCATAGTCTGGTGTTGTATCCTCGGATGGACCTGCACTGTTAGTCTTGACAGCAGTATTTTCAAAAATAAATTTTTCAAGATCAAACAAGTCAGCAGGATTTGCTGGGATTTTCATTGATGAAAGTTCATTAAACTTTACATTCAAAGTCTCTTCCACTGCCTTGGTCCGTGTATTAAACACTTTGTAGGCCTTGGCAGTGGTTGAGTATCCCAGATGATAACCACAATCAATTTTGGCTGCAAATTTTGAAATGGAGTCTTTGAGATTCAAAATAAAGCATGGGCAGCCAAACACCTTGAAGTAAGAGATCAGTGGTTTGATTTTATACAGAATTTCATAAGCAGTCTTTTTGTGCCTGGGGTTTATTAAAACTCTGTTCTGGACATAGCAAGCAGTGTTTACTGCCTCTGCCCAGAAGGTTAATGGCAAACCTGAATCTGCAAGCATGGTTCTGGAAGTCTCAATCAAAGTTCTGTTCTTTCTTTCTACTACCCCATTTTGCTCTGGTGTTCTAGGGATGTTGTACTGCCTTACAATCCCTTTCTTCACACAGAAGGCATCCAACTCCTTATTTTTGAATTCTGTGGCATTGTCACTCCTGAAGACTTTTACTGGAAGGTCAAATTGCTTTTCAACCTGTGTCACAAAGTCTTGCAAAATTCCTGCAGTCTCATCTTTTGAGTGTAAAAAGAAAGTCCATGTAAACCTAGAAAAGTTATCAATAATAACCAAACACTATCTCCTTTTCTTGAGACTCGTGACTTGAACTGGGCCAAACAAATCCATGTGCAGCATTTGCAAACACTGGGTTGTTTTGGACTCTTCAATGGACTTATAGGAACTTTTATGCTGTTTTCCTTTTAAACAGGAAATGCAATGTTCAGGACATGAAAACAATTTTTGTGGTAGGCCTCTCACCAAACCATTTTTTGAAATTTCAGTGATTGTTTTAAGATTTGTGTGCCCCAGCCTTCTGTGCCAAAGTTCTGTCTCTTTGTTAGAGGCAGCTGAGAACAGACATGCATCAGCTCTGGGACACTCTTTTGACATATCAACAACATAAACATTGCCACTTCTTTGAGCAACAAGTTTTGGTTTTTCCAGTTTTTATTATTGCTTCAATCTTTTCTACCATTTCTGGTCCAATAATCCTACAACAATCTTTTGTGAAGAATGACCCAAATCCTTTGTCACTCATTTGGGACACACTCAGAAGGTTGAATTTTAGATTATCTATCAGATTGACATTTTCAAATTTTACATTTACAGACTGCACTGTACCAGACCCCAGAACTTTTCCTTTACTATTATTCCCAAAGGATATATCACCCCCTCCATGGATTTTGAAGTCTTTGAGGAGGGCTTTACATCCTGTCATGTGCCTGGAGCCTCCACTATCTACATACCAAAGGCTATCAAAGCATGTAGAAGCTCCCTGCACATGAAGTAAAAGGATTAGTTCATTAGGGTTTCCAAAGCCAATAAGGCTTTGGATGGGGTCTCAACAGTGTCTGGGATGGAAGCACATTGATGGACAGTGGTTAAGTCAGAGGTTTGGACAGCTTTAGGACTGTTTCTTGCTAACCACTGTTGGGGGTCTTGACCAATCACCTGTTGGTACCCAAAAGGATGCCTGTTCACTTTAGGTTTAGAGGGCCTTTTGTAGGTCTCATAAACGTGTGGAACCCTAGGGTATGGTGGTTGTCCCTTGCCTCTTCTGAATTGATTGGCAGGGGGTGCATCAGTCACCTGAACATCTCTTTTAGCAGATGTTTGGTTCAGCTGTTTTGTGACAGCTGTTTGAACTGGCACAAACAGTGGTTGGTTTTTAGTGAATTTAACATATGATGTTGATTGACTCAAGGATGTTTTAGCAGTGTATTCATTCTTTTTCACACCAAATTTTTGAAGATACACACATGCTTGAGTTTTGTGGTTTGATTTTCCACAAACAATGCAGCTTTCAGCTGGAACAATGACACTTGTTTTGTTCAAATCATAAGCTTTTAAATGGAAACAATCTTTTGTTAGATGATTCCTTTTCTCACAGAATTCACAAAACAGGTTATTGATCTTTTCTTTCTTCTTTCTCTTTTCGGATTCCTTTGCAACAGTGGTTTTAACCTCTGTTGGGATATCCTTGAGAGGAATGACCTTTGCTTTTGGAGCTTTAACACCATTTGTTGACGTAAAGTCCATAGGCTTGAAATTTTCAAGAATATCACACTCATCAGACCATTTTGGTTTAAACTGATAATTTTCAAGTTCCTCAAAAGTAGAGGATCCCATTGGTCTGTCAAGTGTGATTTTGTTACCAAGTTTATCGGTGATTTTCACTTCTTGGCCATTCTTGTTTGTGGGGATGAACTCAGTGGTCACATCAGTGGTTTGAACAGACTTATCAAAAACAATGTGTTCATCATCATATTTTCTATACCCTATTCCAAATTTGACATTGCTTTCAAGCTGTTTCTCAAGCATAACCTCATACCCTTTACAAGATTCCACCCATCTTTCACAGGTGATCTGGGTGGACTCTAACTCCTCTTTGCAAACTTGGTATTTTTCTACCATAGTTTGGAGTTGAGTTTTGGTTATGCTTTGCTCTTCTTTGAGACTGCTGATTTCTTTATCTTTTTCAGCCAATTTGTTTCTAAGTTCCTTTAAAGACTTTTCAAATTTGACTTCATCAGACAAGATTTTGTTCCTAAGGTTTTCATTTACCTCTTTAATGTTAGCAAATGCAATAATGCATTTGTCTGAACACAGTTTTTCAAGAACTTGAGGAGATACCTTGGCAGCAGCCATCATTGCACAATCACATTGATGATTTTCTTCATCATCAGCTCTTACTTCCTTCTCACCTCCTCTCTTCTTCTTCTTCTTTGTCCTCTTTGGACCATGGGTCTGTCAGTGGTTCAATCAGGGTTTCTGAACTTTCTCCCAGCAGTAGTTCACCAGCCACAGCAGTTACCACTGCTTCAGTCACCTCATCCACTGTTTCAACACTTAGCTGTTCACCTTCAGTTTCAATCCCCTCTGGTATTGACTCTAATGCCATCAAACAAAATTTATCATTAGAAGGTTCATTAAAAGCATAGAGTGCAAAATTTTCATCTCCAAGCTCATCAGGCAAGCTGCTCCAGTCAACAAAGCCTTGAGTGAAGAAGCTTTGCTGATCTGGTTGTGCCACTGCTGGAGCAGCTGTTTGAGGTGCAACAGGTTGCACTTGGGCCTGGGGAACAGGGGTTTGAACATACTGAATTTGTGGAACAGTGGTTTGGACATAATGCACAGGCACAGGGGTAGCAGCATAGTGAGCAGTGTTTACATGTGCTGCTGGGGTATATTGGGTATAATGGATAGTGCTTTGACTTTGTGGTCTAGGGTTTGAGCTGGGATGAGTGATTATGGGACCAGTGGTTTGACTCCTGCATTCCCTAGCAAAATGACCTAGTCTATTGCACTTGTAACACTTGATTTTCGATTTATCCAACCCAACCCTTAGATTCCCATGTAACCCTGGGAATTTTCTCCCTGTTCTTTTGTAGAATTTGCTTGTTCTCACACTAAGCAAAGCCAACTTATGCAAAATGTCCATCTCCTCTAAGTCAGTGGGATCAAAATGTTGTAAATCATTGAGTTCAAAGCATAAATTATCTGACATCTGGTTTTCATTGTTTGCAGTAAAAGCACTATTTGCAGAGTGAGAATCAGGGTTGGTAAAATTTCCACCAGCTGTTATATCAATGAAATGATCATAACCCTGTTCCTTACTACTGCTACCAGATTCTTCCTGACCAAGAAGAGCTGTGCTACCGAATGAGTAATCATCAGTAACTTTGCCAGAGTCTTGCAACTTCCTTTTCTGGTTCAACTCCCTTTCATAGGTCAGGAGTCTACCATGAAGTTGGGTCAGGGTCAGATCTTTGAACTCAGCAGAGTTTCTAGTGACAAAAGCTATGGTGTCCCATTTTTCTGGTAGTGACCTAAGGAACCTGCTATTTTGAGTTGAATTTGGAAAAGTTACTTTAACAAGCCTTAGTTCACTAATGAGACAGTTGAACCGCTCAAATTGTTGAGTCAGTGATTCACCCTTGATGTGATAAAATGTTTCATACTGCTGATTCAGAATTTCCCTATTGTTTTCAATAACTTCTTCTTTTCCCCCAAACTGTTCCTTCAACGCATCCCATTGCTCTTTTGCACTGTTACAATGTAACAGTCCAGCATAGATCTCATTGGGTAATGCAGATGCAATGATGCTAAATGCTTTGGCATCGAGTTCGACCTTTTGAAAATCAACTTCAGTATAGTTTTCATAAGGTTTTGGTACGGAACTCTTTGGATCCTCAGCACTTGGCACCATAGGAACATGGGGACCAAAAACAACAGACCTCCAACATCCAGTGTTCTGTTGAGCAAGGATGTGACCCATCCTTCTCTCCCAGATGTTGTATTCATTACGTTTAAGCATGGGTGGTTTAAAAAGCGAGCCAATGTTATTCTTATCATCTTGTGATTGTGACATCATCCTGGTTGTTTTACAGTCATTGATTAATCAACTTTACTGGTGATTAAACCTTGCACTGTTTTTCAACAAAAACGAACAAACTATCGATATCAACGATTATGAGCTGAACTATTCATGTCAAAATGATTGTTAAATCAAATTTGACTGTCCAAGCTCTGATACCAATTGTTGGATCTGAGTTTGGTTCTGATTGTATTTTCTGTTTGAATTAAAATGGAAATGGATGAGTTATGCAGCGGAATTAATATGAAAACAAACTTTGCATACAATCAAACGAGAGTATTGCTTTGATCAAGACATTTTCAACAAAGAACCGAATGATTGAATTAATTTCAAACAACGATTACAAGTAATGCTTGAATACAAACTCCCCCTCAGCCAGAGCTCAGTGTTTGTTCGTGCAAAGAAGACGATGTTGCAAAGAGCTAAATAGAACAGTGCATGGTACTGTTCTATTTATAGGAACTAGCAAACCACTGAGCATCTTAAGCTGACGTCACCATGAAAGTGACATCTAACCTCCTAACAAACTCTAACTTCTGATCTATACAAACACTGTTGTACTAACTGCTGCATTTAAATTACATTACATAAAAGACACTTAAACAGCTGTTGCATCCTTCCACTGCTGTGAACCCAGCAGTGCTTGTCCGGATCAGCAGTACTTGACTCAAGACAGTAGATTGAGCAGCAGAGCTTTTAGTCTTCTATCAGGTCTTTACTTTGAGCAGTAGTTTGTCGGTCAGTAGATTGCACGATCAGTAGATAGGAGGTCAGCAGATGTTGAAATCACTATCAAGGGGAGAGACTTGTATGTAACCATCTGTAAACGTCTGCTTATTCTGGATCCACTGTTCTGATCCAGTTTTGGCTTTAATTATATGTTCCTCTGGTAGGGTTCAATCCCAACAAGATTTCATTTGGTAATGCAGATGCTATGATGCTAAATGCTTTGGCATCGAGTTCGAACTTTTGAAAATCAGTTTCAGTATAGTTTTCAGTTGGTTTAGGAACGAACTTCTTTGGATCCTCAGCACTTGGCACCATAGGAAGATGGGGACCAAAAACAACCGACCTCCAACATCCAGTGTTCTGTTGAGCAAGGATGTGACCCATCCTTCTCTCCCAGATGTTGTATTCATTACGTTTAGGCATAGGTGGTTTGAAAAGAGAGCCAATGTTATTTTTATCATCTTGTGATTGTGACGTCATCCTGGTTGTTTTACAGATACTGATTAATCAACTTTGATGGTGATTAAACCTTACTCTGTTTTTCAACAAACGAACAAACTATCAGTATCAACGATTATAAGCTGAACTATTTACGTCAAAATGATTGTTAAATCAAATTTGACTGTCCAAGCTCTGATACCAATTGTTAGGATCTGAGTTTGGTTTTGATTGTGTTTTACGTTTGAATTAAAATGAAGATGAATGAGTTATGCAGCGGAATTAAGATGGAAGCAAACTTTTCACAATCAAACAGGAGAATTGCTTTTAACATACAAGTTTAACATTGAACCGAATGATTGAATTTAATTTCAACACCGATTACAATTTTGCAAGTATGCAACAAAACTCCCCCTCAGCCTGAGCTCACAGTATTTGTTCGTGCAGGAAGAAGATTGTAAAGAGCTAAATAGAACAGTGCATGGTACTGTTCTATTTATAGGCACGAGCAAACCACTGAAGCATCTAAGCTGACGTCACCATGAAAGTGACATCTAACCTCCTAACAAACCCTAACCTCTGATCTATACAACCTCTGCTATGCTAACAACTGCTATTACATTTCATTACATAAAGACATATAAACAACTGCTGCATCCTTCCACTGATGTGAACCCAGCAGTACTTGTCATGATCAGCAGAACTTGACTCAAAGTAGTAGATTGAACAGCAGAGCTTTAATCTTCCATCAGTCTTTTACTTGATCAGCGGTTTGTAGGTCAGCGGTTTGTACGATCAGTAGATAAGAGGTCAGCAGATGTTGAAATCACTTTCAAGGGGAGAGACTTGTATACATAACAACTGCTTATTCTGGATCCACTGCTCTGATCCAGTTTTGGCTTTAATTATCTGTTCCTTTGGTAGGGTTCAACCCCAACAACTTCATTCGAGATTGCTTTGACAGAAGCCTAATTAAACTTAAACAGATCCATACTGATGCTAATACAGTGAATCTTTTCACAAAACCCGTCAGCATCTCGAGGTTCAATGTGCGTGTGGATCTTTTGAAAATGATGTGCTTCACCAACTGAGCATTAAAAAAAGGGGGGGGGGGGTTTAAGAATAACGGTATCTCATCTGATAAATTTGGGCATAATGTATTCTACTTTTGCACAAATTTAGGGGGAGAAATAGTTGCTGGGAAGTGAAATAAATTTTCGTGCTAAAGAATTTGATTAACACATGTAAGGTTTTGAAGCTGAAAAGGCTTGGATCCATTGCGATGTGTTGATAGGTCTGACGCTCGAAAAGCAAAGAGATACCAAGTGATATAAACCTAATGGACTGGACATCACGTGGGTAACAGACCAACGGTGTATGATTACATGGTCTTAAATCCTGCGTTGATAGATAGCCAACATCTGAAGTTTCGGGTCTTTATACTGATGAGTCATCCGGGATATCAAGACTGTCCTTCTGTTGCATCCAGATTATATGCAGACCTAGGCACAATCAGGATATCTTGAAAAAGAGCCGTAAAGAGGGACAAAACCTTAAAACGGAAGAAAATCTCATAAAGAGAATTCCGTGCGCTTATCAAAACCAAATTCATACCATTAAAGGTATAGCCCAGCCCTCGTTAGACTTCTCCGGTCACTCTGTTGTACGAAATTACTGATCTGTTCACCAGAAAGTCTGGCGTTGTAAAATCAAAGGATGGACTCAGTATACTCACCTGCTACGATGAACAGTTAATCTTGCCTTGATTGCTGGGGTTTGCCTTGGAATGGGACACACGGATATCACAGTAAAATTCTACCCTAAGCGTATCACAAGGTTGGAAGTTGAAGGTTGAGCGTTAGATTTAAGAGGACAAGTATATTAACAATCGCGTGGACCAGTCTAAGTAAGTGTGAGCTGAAAAATGTTCCTTAATCAGTTCGAGAACGATTTGATCCCATGGCAGTCTTCCCAAAATACCCCCATGTTAGTATTTTGTTACTTTATTATTATTATTATATTGATAACAAATAGTTGCTTGGTGGGTTGACTCGTTGACTTTGAAAGGGGTATGTTCTGTCTTGAAAAATAGTATTAAAATAATGAGCTTAAGCTGAACATATCAATGATGGTATTAATGAAGAGGTATTTGGAGTTGAGGGAGAGCAAGAGGAAGATGAAGTTAGTTTTGGTGAAGATACTGTCACACTCCGACCGCGTAAAACAACAAACTGCGGCGGAAACGTCGGAGAGTGGAGCGACAGAATTATTGTTTCACAACCATGGTATTTAAAGTTTCATTTTATTTGAAATAAAAAGATTACATTGTCTTAAAACAAAGGAAACATAACATAAGTTAAACTATTCTTGCATCTTTTAAGTCACTAAGGCCCGAGTCCGCCTAAGTGTATCACGATCCATATCATGCATTAGCTCCTGAAAACACATGTGAAAATAGGTACGTCAACATAAAAATGCATGTGAGATACATAGGTTTTGTTGATGCAGGATTCATGACTTGTAAGTTAAAAGAAATGTTTAACAAAAAGTAGTCATGAACCTTATGAAAATGTTTTCTTTTATAAATCATACGAAAATCGATAAGAAAATCAGATGGCATAAAAGAATATTGCATGGTTAAATAAATAACCAAGTGAAAATGAATTTGTATAAATTATGTCGTTTGTAAAACATTGGCTTGTGAAAATATGTCATTTGTATAAAATGTAACATGTCTTTGGCGAAATGATTTAGATAACGCTACGATATGTAATATCATAAAAGCACTTATATATAGGACGTAATAGCGGCATATCCACCATGCTTTTATCATATTACTCACGCCTCGTTATTTAAATCCCTTACCAAATAACCACCAAAATGTCTTGTTAAACCAATGTCAAAATGTTTATGTGTAAACAATGTCTAATGTCAAATGTAAATCATGTCTAGTATAATCAAATATTAGGTATGGCAAGCAAAAAGTATCTACTCAAACCATAGGTAAAATGTACAAAACAGTGTATTTGATTAAATCATAGTTTAAGTCAAAAGTTAAGTTTTGCAAAATCAATGCTTTACTGATACAAACATTTATGCGGTAATGTTTATCGCATACATTCAAGCCTTGAGACTGTCGGATAAACCCTTAAACAAATCAAAGGTTTATAAAAAATGTTTTCGGATTCTGTCATTCCTTACGTCCAAACAAACCTAGGATTCCAGGAATGGGAGTTGTAAATTCCTATGGTACCACTACATACTACCGAGCGACATGATCAGTGTTAATGAACGTATTTTAGTTTCGTTAAACAAACCAAATGTCATACCAAATGTAAGCATGTTATGTGAAAATAATGTACTAAGTATGCTAAGTAAACATACGAAGCAGAAATGTAAAGTAAATCAATGTGCTAGCATGCTCAGTAAACATACATAGCAAAGCATAATGGAAATCATGTACTATATGCGTACTAATGAACATAGCAAGTATATGTCATGAAAGCATGAAAAGCACAAAAGTAACAAGTAGGCACATGTGTATCACCCTAAAATATTTGAAAACAGTAAAAGAGGGGACTATGTGCTCACTTGATATTGCTTAAAAGTCTTGAAATAACAACCAAATAACGCTTGAGGGATCACTGAATCAATCAGCACCTAATATAGGTAACTATGTTAATAAACCGGACCTAAATCGGAAGATCGGATAAAATGAGGTCTCGTAAACCAAATGAGTGTTGGAACTCATATAATATGGTTTAACAAAGCCTATATTCTAAATCAGAACCTATCCTAAGTGCTTATGACCCGTTACAACTCGTTAAGGTAGTTTACGCTACTTTAAAGGGTCGTTCACGCAAAAGCGCGTTCGGACCGCCTAACTAGTCCTGTGACAAGTATTATATGCCTTAACATGTCTAATAATATTGCATAATTAGTTTAAGTGTCAAAAATTAAGTTATATATGATTAAATTTAAATTATGCATGAAAAGGGCATTTTGGTGATTTTCCTAAGGCATATAAACTACATATCATATAACTAATTAAACTGAGTGACCATAAGGTATAACCTTGGAAGGTTATTCCCTATACAACTATGGTCACAAAATATGTTTGGTTGGATCCTAATGATCGACCAAATGGGTCGGGTTTGAAAGTCTAAGCGGTGGTTTAGACCGCTTAACTTACGACCCTATATAAGCACTAGACTAAAAGTGACGAGTTAAACATGTTAAAACATGTTTAACTAAGTTAGAAAATGAGTTTGATATCAAAACAAAGTGTTTTGATACCCGAAAATAGCTTCGTTGCAAAATACGCATAAATACGTATTTTGACCGAAACTTTGACTCGTCACTACGCCTAATCAACGTGGTAATCAGTAGGTATAGTCACAAGGGACTATAACCATCGTGATTATGCTCACGTTGCAAAGTTCAAACAAACTTTGTGTTAGCCAATCATGGTCAAAGAAGAAAGTCAAACACTGTTTGACTTTCATGCTTAAATACATAAACAAGCATGAAAGAAGCTTACAAATGGTCCAAGCTTGGATCAAGAACAAGAATACAGAGAATGGAGCCTTCAACCAACAAGGGATAGCTCCAATTGTTAGGTCTAGAGTTTTACGCTTATCTTTATTACGAGTCTTTTATGTTTATTTGGTTTAGATTATGTCTTGGGCTTGGGCTAGGCCATGTGGGCCAATGGGGTAGAGGCTCCTATAAATAGTCTTGTCTAGATTATTAGGTCAGAGCTCTCCCATAGTGTCACCATGTAATCCCCAAAGGAGAACCTTGTACCCGACAATCTTAGAGATTGTGTGTAAGGTTCTCGGAGATCGTACCAGACAGTCCTTGAGACTGTGTGCGATCTAAGCAGCGGCACTAAGTTTTGTAATGAAAAATATCTTTTTGTTCATACGGTTTGATCTTATATTCCGCGTTCGATTAATCCTAGAGTGATATCACGGGTTTTTCGGGACTAACAAGTGGTATCAGAGCCATTGAAGTCTTTCAAAGGCTCGGTTTTGATATCGCTCGAAGAACAAGAAGAAGCTTTGCACAAGTGTCGGGGGATGTGTGTTCATAAATGGAAAGTTCTCCAGTTCGTAAGATCTAGTATTTCATCTACAGATCTGAAAATCGTTAAGGTCCGGTGATGTTTGTGTTCATCCAACTACACACTGCTGAGTGTGTGTTGTAGATGTTTCCGCCACCAAAACTGAAAAAGATGGTTTGGTCGGAGGACAAAAGTGACCGGAGAAAAAGGTGACGAGTGGTGATGACCGGAGAAACAAAGAAACTGTTGGTGACAGAGGGTTATGGCGGTGTTCGGAGATTATGACGACGAAGGTGGAGGAGGTTCGTCGGCAGAGGTTTACAGGAGGTTGGAGGACTCAGAGAAGCTGAAGCAGGTTCGTGCAAAATGATGTTTCAGTAGAAAACGGAGAAGATGCACTGGTCTAGGATGATGTCTGATGTATTTCGAACAAAGAAGTGGGATCACGGATGGTTAAACGATGAGATTGAAGAAGAATAATTGTTACAAATGAAGACAAAATAAAGGTAATAATGAGATGATGATGAGTAATGCTTGTCCGCTGCTGTTGATGATTAATGATGGCTTAAATTCGGATGATGATTTCGAATAAATTGATATTTGCCGATGAAATATCAATTGAGTAGGACGAAGGTGATGACATCAGCAGGTCTAGAATGTTGGTGGAATGAATGTGGCGGCAACACATGATGTTTCATCAAAATTTGCAGAAAACCCTATTAGTTATCCACCGTCAGATGGGAATGATCAATGGCCAGTAAGATATGTGCAACATTCTGTGGGACCAGCGGTAGCACATGATGTCACTTTAGAGCTGTGTTGGTGTGCAGGATTATGTGGGATCTATTGTGGAGCCGAATGTGAACCCCATTAGCAAAAGCCCAACAATTGTTAGCCCAGGTATGATCTCTAAGATGTGGGTAATACCAAGTCATTTGCTGAAATAAGTTGGAGTGGGCCGGACAGAAACTTTGTCTTAATATGGAAATGCAATGCTAATGATATGGATCAGAATATTTCATCTCAAATTTCAAATTCTCATCCGAAATCATTCATATTAATTGGCATTTTAATTCGAGATTACATCAAAAGTCCATCCGAAATAACATTTTCATCTGAGATTAATATCATTACATCCGAGACAATCAGCAATCATCTGAGACACACTTCAACTTATCCGAGACCTGATCCGAGCTACACCATTTTTCATCCGACATTGTCCGACATCCAAGACACTTGTGTCTCATCCGAGATCGTCTAAACCGTAATAAAGAGAGCATAAAACTAGGGGGAGATTGTTAGGTCCAGAGTTTTATGCTTATCTTTATTGCGAGTCTTTTATGTTTATTTGGTTTAGATTATGTCTTGGGCTTGGGCTAGGCCATGTGGGCCAATGGGGTAGAGGCTCCTATAAATAGTCTTGTCTAGATTATTAGGTCAGAGCTCTCCCATAGTGTCACCATGTAATCCCCAAAGGAGAACCTTGTACCCGACAATCCTAGAGATTGTGTACAAGGTTCTCAAAGATCGTACCAGACAGTCCTTGAGACTATGTGCGATCTAAGCAGTGGCACTAAGTTTTGTAATGAAAAATATCTTTTTATTCATACGGTTTGATCTTATATTCCGCGTTCGATTAATCCTAGAGTGATATCACGGTTTTTTCGGGACTAACACCAATAAGCAGATTTTAGAGGAATGAGCAAGTAATGAGTGAAAAATCTTGGGTTTATATACAAATTCAAGAACCATTAAGATCATTCCACATGTTTAGAGACTTGATCATAGCCATACACTTGTAGCACATTGTTTAGAATACTAGGGGAGTCCAAATACCAGCCCAAAGTATGTTAAAACAATGTTTAAAATCAATGGAATCAGCTGCTGTTGCCAGGTTCAATGTTTCTGCCCAGATAGGGCTGTCGCGTGGCGCGACAGAGATGGCTGGAGCAGTCGCGTGGCGCGAGCAAAGTTTCATAAAATGGCAAAACAGGTCCCTACAAGCACTAAACTTGATTTCCGACGCGTTTAAGCCTTGTTAACCCATTTTCAAGGCTTAAAAATGAAGTTTAAGTATAGGGGAGATGAAATATGCTTGGAAATATCACAGATGTCGGTTCGTTTGATCGTACGATCACGTTATTCGGTTAATTACGACGAAACACGAACGGACGCGGAAAACGATCCAAATTACGCGACGAATGGTATTTTAGCATTCCAATCACTAAAATAAAATGTTTTAACGATTACAAAAATTTTTGGATGTCCAGATATGTTCAGAACGTAAGATATGCGCGTAAATGCAAACTTATGCACTTTTTGATGCTTTTAGTCCCTGTTTGATCAAATAAGCATATTTTCGCATACCGAACCCCTCAAAGCCTATTTCTAAGCTATGTAAAGGATATTTATGGTATGTTTAACTTATGATCATATTCCATAGTGTACGTTACTATACGAATCGGCAGACTTTCGCAGTTTGACGCAAATAGTCCTTGCGATCGAATAAACTTGTTTTTGCCATACCAAACCCTCCAAAACTTATTTCTAAGTTATGTAAAGGTTATTTAAGGTATGTTAAGCTTATGTTGATGTTCTGTAGTGTTTGTCTCATTAAACTGGTTACGTTTACGCATCAGTTTACGTATAACTTTCCAGAAAGCGATATAGAGTTTGAAATTGAACAAAAATCAAAACGTGCAAAATGTCAAACATAAATTAACAAATATTGGGATCAAATCACATTGTTTTATTGATAATTGAACTATTCAGAGTTTGTACAATGATTACAAGCACAGTTGTCACAGTCTCCCCTACTTTAGGAAATTTCGTCTCGAAATTTATTTAGAGGAAACTTTGAGAATAGATGTGGATATTTCGCCTTCATTTGATCTTCACGTTCCCAAGTAAATTCTGGTCCACGTTTAGATTCCCAGCGAACTTTGACGATAGGTATGTGCTTGCGTTTGAGTTTCTTGACTTCACGGTCCATGATTTCCACAGGTTTCTCAACGAAGTGCATCGTGTCATCAACACGAATTTCATCAAGTGGTATGTGGAGGTTTTCATCAGCTAAACACTTTTTAAGATTGGACACATGGAAGGTTGGATCAACGTTTCCCAGTTCAGGAGGTAATTCTAGTCTGTAGGCCACTTTTTCGATTCTTTCAACAATCTTGAATGGTCCAACATATCTAGGTGCAAGTTTTCCTTTCTTTCCAAATCTGATTACACCTTTCCAAGGTGAAACCTTGAGTAGGAGGTGATCACCGACTTGAAATTCCAAGGGCTTGCGTCGTCTATCCGCGTAACTCTTTTGACGGCTTTGAGCTGTCTGAAGGTTATCGCGAACTTTCTTGACCTTATCTGTAGTCTCTTGAATGAGCTCAGGTTCAGTAAGCTGAGCTTCACCGATCTCATTCCAGCAGACTGGTGAATGACATTTTCGACCGTATAAAGCCTCGAAAGGAGCCATGTTGATGCTGGAGTGATAACTATTGTTGTAGGAGAATTCAATCAACGGTAGATAGGAATCCCAACTACCACCAAAATCGATCACACAAGCTCTAAGCATATCCTCAAGTGTCTGGATTGTTCTTTCAGATTGACCATCTGATTGCGGATGATAAGCTGTGCTTAAATTAAGTTGGGTTCCCATAGCAGATTGCATGGTTCTCCAAAAGTAAGACGAGAATCGAGCATCTCTGTCAGAGATAATGTTCAAAGGAACACCATGTCGGGATACAATCTCATCCACATAGATTTTGGCAAGTTTGTCAGCAGATAGATCCTCACGGATCGACAAGAAGTGTGCTGACTTTGTAAGACGATCAATAACTACCCAAATGGCATCATGACCTTTCTTAGTGCGTGGAAACTTGGTAATGAGATCCATAGCAATGTTTTCCCATTTCCAAACCGGTATCTCTGGTTGCTCCAATAATCAAGAGGGATGTTGGTGTTCAGCCTTAACCTTAAGACAAGTAAGGCATTTGGATACGTATAAGGCAATGTCTTTCTTCATACTGGGCCACCAATACTGGGTTCGAAGATCCTTGTACATTTTGTCTGCACCAGGATGAATAGAATAACGAGACTTATGAGTTTCATCCATTAGCAAGGTGCGAAGATTATCTTGACTTGGGACCCACAAACGATCCATGAAATAATATGATCCATTGTCCTTCAGTTCAAGATCAGGCTTAATATGATATGGTAATTCTTTACCCATCAAGTCTTGTGAAACACAAGTATGTTGAGCCTGAGAAAAGCGGGTTTGAATATCAGATTGAACTTGAACACAATGAAGCTTGACTCGTTCTTTACGACTCAATGCGTCAGCCAAGACATTCGCCTTACCAGGATGGTAGCGAATTTCGCAATCGTAGCCGTTTAGGAGTTCAACCCAATGTCGTTGCCTCATATTAAATTCTTTCTGATTGAAAATATGCTGGTGACTTTTATGGTCAGTAAAAACAACACATTTCGTACCGTACAGATAATGTCTCCAGATTTTGAGAGCAAAAACTACAGCACCTAACTCAAGATCATGAGTCGTGTAGTTCTTCTCGTGTATCTTCAACTGTCTCAATGCGTAAGCTATGACTTTGTTCCTTTGCATGAGAACAAGACCCAAGTTAGATGCATCACAATATACGACAAAGTCGTCGTTGCCCTCAGGTAAAGATAGAATAGGCGCATCATAGAGTTTCTGTTTCAAGGTCTGAAAAGCTTCTTCCTGTTTGGATCCCCACTCGAAAGGTTTATTCTTTTGAGGTAGTGCAGTGAGAGGAACCGCAATCTTGGAGAAGTTTTCAATGAAGCGGCAGTAATAACCCGCGAGACCAAGAAATGAACGAACTTCAGTAGGAGTAGTAGGTGTATCCCAATCCTTAATCGCACTGATTTTGGCGGGATCTACATGAATACCTTGTTCGTTGACGATATGTCCCAAAAATTGAACTTCCTTAAGCCAAAATTCGCACTTGGAGAATTTGGCGAAAAGTTGCTCTTTCTTCAGGAGTTCCATAGTAAGTCGGAGATGTTGTTCATGATCGGCTCATGTCTTGGAATAAATCAAAATGTCATCAATGAAAACAATGATGAACTTGTCCAGATAAGGTTTACAAACCCTATTCATTCATCAAGTCCATGAAAACAGCAGGAGCATTAGTTAAACCAAATGGCATAACAGTGAACTCGTAATGACCATATCTTGTGCGGAATGCAGTCTTGGGAATATCTTCTTCGAGTACACGTAGCTGATGATACCCAAAAACATAGATCAATCTTTGAAAAACAAGTAGCACCCTGTAACTGATCAAAGAGATCATCAATGCGAGGTAGGGGATATCGATTCTTGATGGTAAGCTTGTTGAGCTCACGATAATCGATACACATTCTAAAAGATCCATCTTTCTTTTCAATGAAAAGAACGGGAGCACCCCACGGTGAAAAGCTCGGACGAATGAAACCTTTGTCAGAAAGCTCCTGAAGCTGTTTAGATAATTCTTGCATCTCAGACGGTGCAAGACGATACAGAGATTTAGCAATAGGATTAGCACCAGGTACAAGATCAATACGAAACTCAACTTGGCGTGTTGGGGTAAACCAGGTAATTCTTCAGGAAATACTTCAGGATAATCCCGAACAATAGGGTTGTCTTGAATAGACTTACCTTTGCCTTTCTCCTCTACGACGTGTGCCAAGAAGGCCACATAGTTCTTTCGTAAGTACTTTTGAGCTTGAGTACACGTCATGAGTTTGAGACTACTAACAGGTTTCTCACCACGAACCTCTAAGATCTCACTAGACGAAAGAGGTATACGGACAATCTTCTCAAAAAAAAGTACCTCTGCGTGATACTTGGCTAACCAATCCATTCCCACTATAATGTCGAAACTTCCAAGTTGCATCGGCGTGAGGTCGATAGGAAAAAGTTGGTTATTAAGGTTCAACTGGCAATTTTGAAAAACAGAATCGAGTACGATGGGTTCACCACTAGCTACCTCTACTGTCAAGGGCTTTCCTAGTTTTGTTCTAGTCATGCAAAGCAAAGGCTCAAAAGATAATGACACAAAACTCTTATCGGCACCCGAATAAAAAAGAACAGAAGTAGGCTGATTGTTAACAAAGAACGTACCATTGACCACCTCATTGTCTGCGCGCGCTTCATTAGCATTCATATTGAAGACTCGTCCACGAGCCTGTGCCTCATTTGCATTAGCCAACCTCGGACACTGATTTCTGTAGTGGGTCAAATCCCCACAATTGTAGCAAGAACCAGGCGGGTAGTGGGGTCGTGCAGCTTGTGCTGGTTGTTGAGCAGGTTGTTGTGCAGGTTGCTAAGCAGGGTTTTGGGCTGCTTGATTCTGGTTAGGAGGAAGACGACATGTGTTGGCAAGATGACCAGATCTCCCACAGTTGGTACAATAACGACACTGAACATGTGGTTGATGGTGGCTATTACACCTGTTGCACAAAGGTGCATTGCCAATGTACTGTTTCTTAGCAGGTGGTTGCGCGGGCTGATTTGGAGTAGCTTGGTTTGCCTACGCTGTAACAACAAAGTTCTTGGATTCCTTACGCTTCCTTGACTTTTTCGACGATTCAGCCTTTTTACCTTCTATTTCTCACTCTTGTCGGACTGATTCTGTTTCTTGTCACCCTTCCTGTGGAGTTTACCTTTCCTGATTTGTGACTCAGTCAAGGTTGCAGCTAGCTAAATGGCCTGACGAACAGTGGTAGGGTTGCTACCAGTGACGATATCTTGTACAGGGTCAGATGGACCATCGACATATCTTTCAATGGCTTTATGCAGCGGGGTAACCATTGTGGGACAAAGCAAACTCAACTCCTCGTATCTGTCGGTGTAAGCACGGTGTTCACCACTATCTTGTTTCAGGTCATCAAATTCCCTTTCTAAAGCCCTGAGTTCATGACGAGGACAGAACTCCCTCATCATTAGAGCCCTAAGCTCTTCCCAGGTCTGACCCAAAGCAACATTAGCACCACGATCTCTCATTACTCCATTCCACCAAGTAAGAGCCCTCTTTTGAAACACGCTAGAAGCAAACTCAACTTTACGATTATCAGGACACTGAACATGGTGAAAAGTACTCTCAATACTCTCAAACCACTGTAGAAGCCTAGTTGCTCTTTCAGAACCACTGAAATTGAGTGGTTTAGCCGAGTTAAAACTTTTAAAGTTGCACGGAGCAGGTGCATTATTGTTATTGTTGGCTTGGTTAATTTGAGCGATGAGATTTGGGAGTGCAGCAGCCATTTTCTACGCAATGATAGCCGCCAGTTCGGTGTTAGGTTGTGGTTGTGCGTCACGTCGAGAAGGCATTCTAAAAGAGGAAAACATGAGAGAAAACGAGTGAGATGATATGATGAAAAATGAGATGTGATAAATATCGACAAAAGTAAGGATGGTGGTCATTCGTTCGTTAACACAAAGCAAACAAATGACACACAGTGACTAATCAAAGTAAATGGGTCATAATAATTTATCGCGAAGACATGCTTTATCCTATAAGCGGACACTCACCCCAAGAGTTCCCAGGTAAGAGTGACTGGTCCGATTATGTGGATTTGTATGAACACTCTAGCCTAAACAGAAAACTCGAGGTACAGGCATCCACCCTTCCAGATTGCACGTGTTCACATTATTTAGACCCAAACTTTGACGAGATTTTGGAAACTTAGAGGGTTTAAAACCTTATAACAAATCATCTAAGAGTAGATGATTGATTTTCAAAACGGATTTGGAAAATTTGTGTTCTTGTTTTGGTAATCACCTAAAGATAGGTGACGTGTATGTTTTAAAATCTAAACACAAGATAACTTATGTTGGGGTCCTAGAAAGGTTATAGTCTAGGTCAAAGCATTACTAATAACCTAAATCTCTATAACCATGAGCTCTGATACCAACTCTTCTGTCACACCCCGACCGCGTAAAACAACAAACCGTGGCGGAAACGTCGGGGAATGGAGCGACAGAATTTTTGTTTCACAACCATGGTATTTAAAGTTTCATTTTATTTGAAATAAAAAGATTACATTGTCTTAAAACAAAGGAAACATAACATAAGTTAAACTATTTTTGCATCTTTTAAGTCACTACGGCCCGAGTCCGCCTAAGTGTATCACGATCCATATCATGCATTAGCTCCTGAAAACACATGTGAAAATAGGTACATCAGCATAAAAATGCCTGTGAGATACATAAGTTTTGTTGATGCATGATTCATGAATTGTAAGTTAAAAGAAATGTTTAACAAAAAGTAGTCATGAACCTTATGAAAATGTTTTCTTTTATAAATCATACGAAAATCAATAAGAAAATCAGATGACACAAAAGAATATTGCATGGTTAAATAAATAACCAAGTGAAAATGAATTTGTATAAATTATGTCGTTTGTAAAACATTGTCTTGTGAAAATATGTCATTTGTATAAAATGTAACATGTCTTTGTCGAAATGATTTTGATAACGCTACGATATGTAATATCATAAAATCACTTATATATAGGAAGTACCAGCGGTGTATCCACCATGCTTTTATCATATTACACACGGCTCGTTATTTAAATCACTTACCAAATAACCCCCAAAATGTCTTGTTAAACCAACGTCAAAATGTTTATGTGTAAACAATGTCTAATGTCAAATGTAAATCATGTCTAGTATAATCAAATATTATGTATGGCAAGCAAAAAGTATCTACTCAAACCATAGGTAAAATGTACAAAACAATGTATTTGATTAAATCATAGTTTAAGTCAAAAGTTATGTTTTGCAAAATCAATGCTTTACTGATACAAACATTTATGCTGTAATGTTTATCGCATACATTCAAGACTTGAGACTGTCGAATAAACCCTTAAACAAATCAAAGGTTTATCAAAAATGCTTTCGGATTCTATCATTCCTTACGTCCAAACAAACCTAGGATTCCAGGAATGGGAGTTGTCAATTCCTATGGTACCACTACATACTACCGAGCGGCATGATCAGTGTTAATGAACGTATTTTAGTTTCGTTAAACAAACCAAATGTCATACCAAATGTAAGCATGTTATGTGAAAATAATGTACTAAGTATGCTAGGTAAACATACGAAGCAGAAATGTAAAGTAAATCAATGTGCTAGCATGCTCAGTAAACATACATAGAAGAAATGTAATGTAAATCAATGTGTTTATATGCTAAGTAAACATATGTAACAAAAATGTTTATGAAATCAATGTGCTAGAATGCTAAGTAAACATACATAGCAAAGCATAATGGAAATCATGTACTATATGCGTACTAATGAACATAGCAAGTATATGTAATGAAAGCATGAAAAGCACGAAAGTAACAAGTAGGCACATGTGTATTGATGTGTGTAAAATGCAACATATAAATTACATCAAATAAGGCATAAAACTAACCCTTTTTTAGTACTAATGTTGGAAAAAGTGTGCTTTTGTCTTCCTTTTGTATTTCAGGATTAATTGAGCGTAAATGAACAAAAGGAGCAAATATGCAGCAAAATCTAACATAATTACAAGAAAAGGAACAAACGTGGCATGCCCGACCCCTTGACAGCATCTACCCAAGCAAAAACAAGAAAACAGAAGGTTGACCACGGCCCCATGCCCAGCGGACACGGGGGCGTAGCCAGGTGTCTGCAGAAAGGACAAAGCTATAGAAGCTTCTATTCCCGACACGGGGGCATGCCCAGCTCGACACGGGGCGTGGTCAACGCTAAGATTCACAGAATCCAAGCAAATCTTGATAGTGCATATACGCTTCTTCACACGGGGTCATGCCCAGCGGACACGGGGGCATGTGGAGCTAATGCAGACAAAGAGTAAATAATGAAGAAAGAGAAAGTGGATGGACACGGGGCCGTGTCTGGGCTTCTGTGCAGGCTATAAATAGAGGTGCTTGGTTCCCTTCAAAGGTATCCCTTGGCAAACCACCTCTCTCACACTTCACCCACACTCCACCACCACTACAACCCACATCCACCACCATCATCCATCATCTATAATAGAGTGTGTGTAGTAGTCTCGGGATCCAAGATTGATAGTAAGAGTTCTTGACAATCAAAGGCCATGTTTGCCTAAGTCTCTTACATCACTTGGTGAAGACAAGCATTTAGTGTAATACTTTTGATTTTTAATCTTTTTGCACTCTTTACTTGCTTTTGTATTAATGACTTTAATAACTAGTTTCTTATGTTGAAGGTGAAACTTCCTTATCATTTGTCCGTGGTGTCTTGGCGTTATTTTACTGTCTATATAAAATAAAAGATTTACACCATTCATATCTCTACGGTCTATATAGAGATATGTTGGCTACCTGGTCGGGGGTTAAGGGAATGGTTTGGTAAGGTTCTTGCCTTGTTCAGTGTATAGATCCTGCAAGGACCTGGGTCAAGCTTACTAGGACCTCCTTCAATACCCACTGGTATTGGATGATGGGGGTGCGAATGGCTTGATCCCCTCATATGTAAACTACTATTACTACATTAACCCGGCTACTTGGGATTGTATCACTGCTGACTCAAACCACTTAGCCGAGGGTAACGTCACCTTCAAAAGAGGGGCCTACCACATTACGCATTAATAACTTAATTAATTATCTTTCAATATTCCGACCCTTTAGGATTGTATCCTTGCTGACTCAAACTACTAGGTTGAGGGTAACGTCACCTTCAAAAGTGTCACACCCCGATATTTCCACGTTTGACCGGTGGGCTCGGTGGGGAGTATCGTGACGTAGTTGATATCATCATAGTCAAACAACACAATATATAAATGCACAGCGGAAGCAAAAGATAAATATATTACATTCTGAATATAAAGAAATGTCAAAGTATTACAACGGAAAGTAAAGGATCCACAGGCGGATCTAAAATAGAAAGATAACACTGTTCAACAGACTTTAACATCTAAAGCTTGCGAGACTTGATTATTGATGCCTGGAGTAGCCAGCCTATTATGTAAAGTACCTGCATTTAGCCTTTTTGGAAAATACGTCAGTTTACACTGGTAAATACAATCAACTGACTCATTTTAAAATGTTTAATAAAATTGATTTGAATGCACGTGGCACAAACTCTTTATAACTTGGGATAATTATTTAAATATATAATCTCGTAAAAGAATTACATGTTTCTTATGCGTTCAGTAGCCCGGATCGTGCCGGGTTAAAGATCAATAGACACACCACATTATTTATTTGAGCACTGACGGGTGTACGCCTACACCCCGCGCTTAGGTCGTGGCCATTTCGTAAAATGATGCCAAGGATATCCGGGACATGGTCATTAACCCCCCAAAGGCTTTAAGCAAACAAAACATATTTAAACGGGCCGATCAAATATCAATTAACCACCATACGATGGAAGATTGAATGCCCGACCAAGCGGTATTTTATATACCGTACCCCAAGCCCGTATAGGGAAAATAAGTTAAAAGTATTTACCTGAGCTAAATATAAATTCAATCCCAGCCGTATATCAATTTAGCAAGTACAGATAGCTTTTACTAGGCTCCTAATCTGGAACGAAGGTTTTTAATAACCTATTAGAATCCTAACGGGCTTTAATTAAGTCTTGACTTAGACCGGTTAGTTTTCAAAAGGAAGATACGGTTCAAACGCATGATAAGGCGAAGACCGGTTTAGAATGTGGTTTTGACCCGAAAAGCTTGTATGCTTGTTTAATATGGGTAACTTAAACACATTCTGGATTTTGAGATGAAAACGATGTGGTTTGACCCATTTCGGCTAAATTATGCAAATTAGTTACATAAGCCGACCCGAACGCGAAAAGTACGTAACGGATAACCGTATGAGTCATATACAGGTTTCCTAAGTTAATATGCCTTAAATATGTTGTGATATCAGTAGGATATCTTCCATTATGCCCAAAACGAGTTTAGTCTCAATTTAAGCCCCGTAGGGGTATTTTGGTCATTTTAAATATTATAAAAGAGATTAATTATACTTCTGTGATCCGGGTCTGAATAAATCAGTAAAACAACTTACTTTAACAGGTTATATCAGTTGGTAATAAGTCTTAGGTGACAAAATGGTTTTAAACCCAAACTATGCGTTTAATACGCTTAAAAAGCCATTTTAAGCGATCTCCGGGTTATACAGGAAATCTGAGTTTTCTGATCTGGTTATAAAGTTCAAAATACTTTATTTATTATATAAAATCAGTAGCAATTGGATTGGTATCAAAATACTATGTAAAACTCATTTTATACACAAAAAGGGTATAATCGGTATTTACCGAATCTAGGCCATAACCTTCGGTTATGGGCAGGTTAAAAATAATTAAAAATCTTTAAAAATCTCAAAATATTATATTACATCAGTGGGTAAAAGGTTTGGTGTCAAAAATTGGATTTAGATAGGCTTTATGCTAATTGCGCCGTTTAATTACTAAAAGGCGTTATAATTACGCTAATGAGCATAACTCCTAATCTAGACCTCCAACTGATGTGAAATTTTAGGGACATGTTTATAAATCAGTAATAAGGATTATTGTCCTTTCACATTTCTAAAATTCTCGTTTTATGGTCAAAAGGGCATTATGGTCAACATTAAGCATTTAACGGAAACGTGTAAACGAATTGGACAATCAACGATCCAACAACAGAGGGTTATACTATCATGTATCCTGGTCCTAAGGAAGCTCTAAGGCATTTCCAAACCATACTAAATCGGGTCAGAACTGAAGTCAAAGCAAAAGTCAAAGTTTTGCGACTTTCGGTTCCGAACCGGGTCTAAACAGAAAATTGTCGGGTCGAACATGCTTAGACATGTTCTTACATTAATTACTAAGTTATAAGAGTAATAAAACAGGTTGCAAAGCTTCTACATGGTTAATTATGTTTTAAATCGCAAATTAGGATCCTGTTGACTTTTTATAAACAACTTTGACCCGAGATTTGATCTAGTTAGAACGGGAATCAGAGGGTGCCCTTTTAAGAGTTTATTGCCCACATAAATACCAACCTATAACTACCTTTACATCGACTAATCGCTGGACCAATAGCGATTAATCGTCAAGCCAAACCGTAATTACGACGGTTTGACTTTTAAGATATAAACTAAGCAAAATGTGATTAGGGAAGGTTAAGCATACTTACAAGAGTCCTATGAACGATTAGGAATGTCTTGGGTCTGCACTTGAGCTCCAGAAATGATCCAAAGTTGCAATGGGAATGAATGATCAATGTTTGCCAACATGTGGGTCTTATATAGTGTTTAATCTCACTTAGATCATTGACACACAAGCCTAGCAATGGCCATGGATCATCCACACATGTCTCCTAGGCCTAAAAAGCATGTAGGGGTCGTCCAAAGATGTGAAAAATCTGTTTTAGGTCGGTTAGAAGGCATAATAGGCTGCTGCCAGTCATTTCTGCATCTGGGGACTTCACGCGGCCCGCGTAAGATCTTAACAACTCTTACGCGGCCCGCCTAAGCCTCGTTTTCAGGTTTTCACATTTTCAAGTTGTTGCGTATTGTCTCTTGGCCTTTCGAAAGGTCAACCAACTTTTTTTCTTGCACTTTGACCCCTTCACATTTATTTTCAAGGGCTTCGAGAATCATACCCACTTTGTTAAGTCCTTGGTTAACTTATGATCACCCGAAAAGCCTTAAGTTTCAACGTTGACGCCTATAACCCCTCGCGTACGAATATTGTCATAACTTTCTCATACGTTATCAAAACCTTGTGAAATTTTAATCACTTATTCTAGTGAGCATAATTAATCATTACAAAGCTTCGGGTTCGCTAAAAGGTCACTCAGAGGTATACTTTAAACATGTTGACACATTTAACCCCTGTAGTTTGTAATCTCTCACTTTCTTCCACAAACGGCTTCATACGATTTATTATTCATTCGTTTAAGGGTATAAACATTGTGTAGGGTTGTTGTAAGGTATATTTATCCGACGTTGACATATTCAACCCCTATGTTTCACAAGATCCTTATTTTATGCACAAACGACTTTTAATGTTCGTTAAATTTATTCTTTAAGAATACGAACGTCGTGTGAGGTCACTCAGAGGCACAAGTTAGGCATGTTGACACTTTGGATCCTTTTATTCACATAACTACATTGTTTGACAACTTCTGTCCTTCTAACGTAATCCTTTACACGTTTAAAGTTTATGACACGTGTCAATACATTATTGGACCTGAAATTTCGAGATGTTACATCCTCACCCCCTTAAAAGAAATCTTGACCTCGAGATTTGCTAAATGCTTGAAGTACTATTTGTCGCATAATGGACTTAACTTCAATAACATATCTGGGGTCTTTCCAAGCTCCCAAAGTGACTCCTTATATTAGGTACAAGTATCCTTTTGGAGCTTCTTAACCTGTCGATCCTCAATCGATACATGATGCTCATCACCTCATAAATCTGCCTATCATTATGTGATAGTGCTTTTCAACTTATTGGTGACCCATCTTTAGGTCATTAGTGTGTTAATGCATTGCGATCTCCGGCAAGCTTCTTAAATAGGTTTTAGCTTATAAGCTACTTCATCTTGATACATTCGAACCCTTCGAATGATTCTATATATTCAGAGCTTAACTAGACTGATAATTTAACAAATTTGGCACACCCTTCCTGGGTGATGTCTTTTGTTGAACCTTATTCCTTAACAAGAATTTAGGAGGGTTGCTATTTTCATTAATCCTTGATTTTCTGCCGAATAATGGCAACTTACAGATAATTAGGGATTTGTATGATCTTATTCGTTGTTTCCAATGCAACTTTCAGATCCTGATAAGTGGACTTACCAATCTATTGTCCCAACAATAGATGTTTAACATTCCATCTATACAAGGTCTCCAAAGGAGCAGCCTTGACGCTGATATACCAACTATTATAGAAAAGCTTATCTTAAGGTGAGATGGTTATTCTAACCACTGCTTAACTAATTTTAAGGAATAGCTAATCCTTGCCGTTAGTCGAACAAATCGACGATCCTGGGTAGCTGATGGAAATTCTTAATCGTTGCCCAAGTAGGGTTGCGGTAACAATGCATAAGCAAAATGAACCATCCTTCATAATTAATTATACCGAATTCTCGGGATATTGAGTTAGGCTATATGAACCCTCTATTTTTAAAAACTTAGTTAATAAGGGTTTCGATTCTTCCAATGATGGTACTAGCCGTCTTGGAGATTTCATGATAATACAACCTTAGATAGGATATAAACCTTAACTCTACCTGCCTCTCAGGGGTAAACAGGGTAATCTTAGGAGAAGATAATCAAGCTACAAGGAGGTTACAGAGATTTTACAAATCTCAAGCTCCAATTCATCCATCATTGCTTGTGTCAATTAAGCGACACATTTACTTTACGAGTCCATGAATTCCTTGATCTGGAACATTTATTTGGACGAATTCCATTCTGGATATCTCCTTTGAATACCATTAGCTTACTTTAGTACTCTATGACCATCGGAATATCTTTGTGGTCCCATGCATTAAACCTCCATACTGATCAGGCATGAAAGTAATCTATGGAACATATTAAGATATACCAATCCTCATATGGCGCTTTTTATCATACCGTTTGGTATTCATAATCGATAGAGATTAAAGAGATATCAATTATATATGCTGACGCACTTCCTCTAGAGAAAGGATAGTTTTAGGATCTTACGATTGATGGTTTCTGACAGGAACAGAAGAAATGGTTCTTATGATTTTGCCCGTAAGTTTTACCTTATGCTTAATATTTGGAGTTATTACGGGAAAATTTCTAAAAGTTTGCTAAGCTTAGGTTCTTATGAGAGACTTAGCAACACCTGAACCTAAACGTGTCTCCCAGCAATCAAATCAAATGAGGGATTTATCTGGTGTCATTATTAACGTGAATTGCCTCTAATCATTCACCAGGAGGGTTAAACGCCTCCATTCCTACCCCTTTTTAAACTTAGCTGTAAAATCTTAGACAACTTTAGGGCAGTCTTAGCTTTGACTGGTTATTTCTTAATCTATGCAACGTGAGTAGCTGAGGTAGACCCATAATGGATTTATAATGAACAGGCTTTGAAATCTTAATGTGCCCCTTCTTAGCCGATGCTAAATCATCAATATATATATAGTGCATTATGCTTAGATTCTAGGTTAACTGAGTAAGAGCACTATTTCAACTAATGAACCAAGGTTTGCATCATACTGCCAATAGTATATAGCTCTTATGGAGGAGTTGGAAAAATTCTTATTCCATCTTTTTCCATTTCGCGACGCGGATAATAGGTTTTCTAATAAGGTCCTTAAAACTTGGACCATCCCATAATGTATAAGAGGATCCTTCCTGAGGATTTCATTAATGTCCTCACTAATGAAGGGTATTGCCATCGGATGACTGTGATGTATACCTTACCATCTCCTTTCCAGCATAACCGCTGATATACCAAATGGTTTCTACTTCCTCCATCAATTTCCTGAAATCGATGGCCCCTTTTTACTATTGAAGTCTCTTGACTTCTAAGAGACGAAGTACTTTTAAGTACATCCTAAAAGAAATGGGCTCCTCGCCACATATGATTTTATTTGGGTTATTCTTCACATGGGAAGTATGAATAAAGCTCTTATCATGAGCAGCGACATGTGTTTTAGAGCAAACAGCATTCGGCTTCTTGAATCTTCTCATGACTTTTCTCATAACCTTTCTAACAACTGCGTTAATTTCAGTTTTGGAGATTAACTCCGTTAAAATTGAGGTTCATACCTGATGCACCACTAACATTTGTCGCATCTCTAGCATCGCGGATGTTGTTTATCTCTCCTAAGTTTTCCATACTCGAATCTTTGGTATTAAATACCAAATTTAAACAATTATTTGGTGCATTTCAACAGCTAGTCATCATCCTGATGACTTATCATACATTAACCATAGTATTATTAAACCATATAAGCTAATAAGGCATGAACATTCCTAATGAATGTTATTTGATTGTACATCAATTATTCTGCCTAGGTCACAAAAGGATCATCGATGGCCTTTAGGGTTTGGACCGAGTCCGTTACCCTTTTGACAGGGGATCAACACGTCCCAACTGTCTTCGGCATGTACATGATTTCAGATAGCTCGAAGGCTTGCCATAATGGCTTCCTAAAATATAAAACATTTTGTCTGTCAGGAAGGACATAACTAATCATATGGCACGAAGGCCTCGTCGCAGAGGACGTTATAAGGTATGGTAACCAATTCCTGTTGCGGAGGATATTTGTTTATAAGCTGCGATCTTATTAGATTAGGGGTTTTAAGATTTGAACCTAGTTTTCACCATTGAACAGGGAGTCATAGACTACAACTGTTATCGTCTTGAAAGACGATTCATTTCGGCACATAGGTAAATCATAGGACATCATTAGCGGATGCTTACATATATACCTATGTGTATATATATATAATCATCGTCATTGAGTATATCAGTCATGATCTTATCGATCTTATAGACTATAAGGCTTAGGCATCGCCCATTACCTCCGACGATGCACCATAATGGTTATATTTAATAATGTCTCTAATGGACAATATAATATAAAACCCGTAGGCGATATAGACCCTATCGGTGATTCAGGATAACGCCACGAAGGGTAATACAATAAACACACTTATATATAGGAAGTACCAGCGGCGTATCCACCATGCGTTTATTGTATTACTTCTAGTTTCGTTATCTAAATCACCGTCAAGATACATGTAATCATAACCATCGAGTCGGAAAGTACTTCTTGAGATCCTATTACGAAGATAGGAAGACTTAAGACTGTACTGCAAATTTCCTTTAAGATAATATGATCATCGTATCAGACGATTTTTAGTTTCGATTGCACTGATCATATAGACTGTTAGGGTTGGGTATAACCCACCACTTTGAACAGGGGATCCTAAAGACCACCACTAACTTTGTCTTATTTCCGATAGAATAGAGTATAACCCGTAGGTATTTCATCGCTAGGGGATGCTAATTAACATGATCATCTTTTTAGACGATATTAGTCATGATCGCATTGATCATATAGACTATTATGTTTGGACATAGTCCATCATTCTTAGACAGGGAATCAAAGACCACCACTGTCGTTGTCTTATCGGACAATCAGTTTAGCCTGTTAAGTTCAGTCTTGCATTATTATTCTGACCAATTGGATGATTGTGAGCTTTAGATGGGTCAGCCATGGTGGAGCTTTGAAGGCTACAAACCATGTAGTAATAATTTGTTGATTTGTCGAACTTGATGATTAAGTAGCCATGGTGTAAATCAACCATATAGGCCATTAGATAGTATTAAGTTTATTTGATTATGTTTTGCCTAGGTTTTTAAATAAACCATCTTTGGCGCTAAAACGGAATATAATCCTTCATATTTATTAGACAGGGGACATAAGTCACAACTGTCAATGTCGTACCGACATTTTATATAGCACAAGTGCTTATTCCCAAGGACTTTTTGATAGCACAGAGGCCTTGTCACTAGGGAAATTTTAAAACAAAATCAATGATTCCTTTAGATCGGAACGTTTCATAGTTCATTGCCTTTTGGCAGAAAGTTATGAAATAAAACTATCTTTGTCATAATTACATCTTTGCCCGTAGGCATACATCTTAAATGGATATTTTGATGGATGCATCATGTTCGACGTTTATTAGCCATGATCCCTCTTGATCATTTAGGCTAAATAAGGGGTTTGAAAAAAAAAATTCCTAATATAAAGATGACAAGTGTGATTTTATTACATCACCTTTGTCAGGAGTGTTAACATGTTTTCTGAT
Source organism: Helianthus tuberosus (assembly GCA_030545235.1). Lineage (NCBI taxonomy): Eukaryota > Viridiplantae > Streptophyta > Magnoliopsida > Asterales > Asteraceae > Helianthus > Helianthus tuberosus. Next base: position 67,151,205 of record CM060434.1, on the reverse strand, counting down.
GTTAACAACGATCTGAATCTCTTTTAGGCAGGTTTTACCATCATAGCTAGGTCTTTAATGACATTCAAGCTAGGTTATACCCTTTAAGATTCTTTTTAATATATATATATATATATATATTGGCAGATCAATTAAAGAAAGGAGCAATCTATTGTCTTATATGACAGTGAGCATGGCCCGTAGGCTCTTCATCACCAATGGATGGTTAATATACGATCCTTTTAATTGATGATTTAAACCCATGATTTATAGATCATCAGGTTAGGTTAGGAATCCTTTGAAGAATCTAATTATAAGGGTGACATGTGTGATTTTAACGAATCACATCTGCCAGGAGTGTTAACATGTTTTCAGATGTTAACAAAGATTTGAATCTTTTTAAACAGGTTTACCATCTTGGCCAGGTCTTATAATGACATGCAGGCTAGGTTATACCTTTAAGATTCTTATTTAATATAATATACTGGCAGAAAAGGAATGATATTTATTTTATTCAGGATCTTCATTATAATTATCCTAAATTTAATTAAATTATAACTATGGCACAAAAGGCCAAGTCACAAGGACAACTTTAATTTATAAACCATGATTTTTGTAGAATCAAGGTATTTAAGGTTTACACGTAGCTCATTACCTTTTATTGACAGGGAGTTGTAGGCTACGACTGTCTTTTGTCTTGTATGACAATGAATATGGCCCGTAAGTATTACATCCTTAATGGAGGCTTAATTCACTAAATAAGAAAGGATTTCGGGATAATCCAGTATAAGGATGAACTATGTGATCGAATCACATTTACCAGGAATGTTAACATGTTTACAGGTGTAAACAAGGTTTTGAAGCTTTAGAATAGGCTTATGTAACATCACCAAAATTTATAACCCGTGGTTTTTAATAACCATTTTAATTAATTTGATAAATATATAATTGTTCAGGATCCTTATCATAAATCCTAAATTATAAGTTAATAATGGCGTAAAAGGCCTAGTCACGTAGACAAGTTAAATTTATAAGCCCAGATTTTATAGAACCGAGGCATTAAGGTTTGAATCACAGTTCATCACCTTTTCTTGACAGAGAGTTATAGGCTACTACTGTCTTTAGTCTCAGAGGACGTTAATTATAGCCCGTAGGCACTTCATCCTTAAGGGATGATTATTTTAAATAAGGGAATTTAGATTAACCCCGTTGGCCTGTGTGACTTTAACGATTCACAGTTTGCCAAAAAAAAATGTTAACATACTTACAGATGTTAACAGGGATTGGAATCTTTTGGATAGGTTTTACCGTCTTGGCCATGTCTGCAATGACATTTAGGCTAGGTTTTACCATCTTGGCCATGTCTGCATTGACATTTAGGCTAGGTTTTACCATCTTGACCATGTCTGCATTGACATTTAGGCTAGGTTTTACCTTTAAGATTCTTTTAATATTTAACGCAAAACAATCCTAAATTGAGATGTTAATATGGATCTGAATCTAATTATGGAACTACCATCTTGGCCCGGTCTTAAAATGACACGTGGCTAGGTCTTGTCCTTTTTAGATTTTGCCATTTTATTACAATGGTAGATCTTATAAAAAGGAATGTTATTTTTCATTTATTTCATATTTCATATTTAGGATGAAAATTTAGTCATTCCACTATAAAATTAAAAAAATTTCAGGTTTGCCCTAAAAGGGACTTGAAGGAATAATGTTGTCTTCGAAGGGACGGAAAGATAAATATGTCCCTATAAGGACTATTAAAGAAACGATCTTCAGCAAAAGGAGTTTCTTCTTCATTCTATTTCTGAATGTTCTCTCCCTGGATGCTCGTTTCTTTCTAGCCGCGGTACGAAGCTCAGCATTTCAAGGCTCCGGATGTGGAGAAGTTCTAATACAGCCTCTTCGCTTGGCGACATATCCAAAAAAAAAATTTGGAAGCAAAATTTACAGATTAGGATTGAGAATATTCCTATGTTAAGTCTAGACTCAGAATGTCAAGGAATGTGCTACTGTGTCACTGAGATTAAACACAAAAGGACAGTGTTTAATTCACTCAATGTTGGCTCTGATACCAACCTGTCACACCCCGATATTTCCACGTTTGACCGGTGGGCCCGGTGGGGAGTATCGTGACGTAGTTGATATCATCATAGTCAAACAACACAATATATAAATGCACAGCGGAAGCAAAAGATAAATATATTACATTCCGAATATAAAGAAATGTCAAAGTATTACAACGAAAAGTAAAGGATCCACAGGCGGATCTAAAATAGAAAGATAACACTGTTCAACAGACTTTAACATCAAAAGCTTGCGAGACTTGATTATTGATGCCTGGAGTAGCCAGCCTATTATGTATAGTACCTGCATTTAGCCTTTTTGGAAAATACGTCAGTTTAAACTGTTAAATACAATCAACTGACTCATTTTAAAATGTTTAATAAAATTGATTTGAATGCACGTGGCACAAACTCTTTATAACTTGGGATAATTATTTAAATATATAACCTCGTAAAAGAATTACATGTTTCTTATGCGTTCAGTAGCCCGGATCGTGCCGGGTTAAAGATCAATAGACACACCACATTATTTATTTGAGCACTGACGGGTGTACGCCTACACCCCGCGCTTAGGTCGTGGCCATTTCGTAAAATGATGCCAAGGATATCCGGGACATGGTCATTAACCCCCCAAAGGCTTTAAGCAAACAAAACATATTTAAACGGGCCGATCAAATATCAATTAACCACCATACGATGGAAGATTTAATGCCCGACCATGCGGTATTTTATATACCGTACCCCAAGCCCGTACAGGGAAAATAAGTTAAAAGTATTTACCTGAGCTAAATATGTGACAACTGGCACAAAAACGGTAACTTCCGTACACTTTAATTATTATTTAATGACTGCAATTATGTGCTTAAATGTCAACATTGACTGATTAGATGCTAAGCAAGTGAATTCATGCACGTTGTATACTACAAAATATTGCTTCATGCAATCGAGAGCGCTGCGTCAGAAATATTAGTAAACTCACCGGTAAGACACACTTTTTCAACGGAACTACAGAAAGCAGTCAGACATTAGAATTGAGGCCTAGGTGTAGGTCCTACGACAAAGGTACATTAAAACCCAAGAGTACATATAAGGGTTTAATTTATGGTCGTTACGAAAGCTAAAACACGCACTAAAAGACACCCGAAACACACTTTAAGTGCAGAACTTTATTAAATTCAGCACAATTCAGCTTTTAACAACATAAATATTGTGCAGAGATGTCGTTTTATCATCTAGAATATTTCCCTAAGTGACGGGAATTCTTTGTGTCACTAAAAATAACACTAACGACACTTTAAATGCTTATTAAGAACTTTAACGAATTGGTATCTAACCGAACAACCGAACAATTCGATTCGATACCGATTTCAAGCTTTAAATCACTTTCTGGAAGGTTATACGCAAACTGGTGCTTAAACGCAATCAGTTTAACGCGACGTACACTCCAGAACTGTGACGTAAGCCAAATATACCCTAAATATCCCTTACATAACTTAGAAATAAGTTTCGAAGGATTCGGTATGGCGAAAACATGTTTATTTGAACTAAAGAACTAATTACGACAAAACTGCGAAACGAACGTTGGCGGCCGCCCGGATAATATTTAATCCCACAAATATTCTGTTATGATTAAAATTTTATTTTAATCAGATTCGTGTTGAAAAATAAATTAAAACGCTTAAAAACGTTATTTTTCAAGTTTAAGCACGTACCGTGTGTTCCTACGCGACACAATGCTTACACTGCAAAACGCAGACAACACAGCAAACCCAGGAATATGCCAGGAATATACCAGGAATATACCAGGAATATGCCAGGAAAATACCAGGAATATACCAGGAATATGCCAGGAATATGCCAGGAATATGCCTGGAATATGCCAGGAATATGCCAGGAATATGCCAGGAATATGCTAGGAATATGCTATATGGAAGGTCTATAAATACCACCATTTCATCACTCCATCTTCACTTCCCTCTCTCCCTCCCTTGTTCTCGGCCCAACCAAGCACCACCGCCACCCTCATTTTCCAACTCATCCATCCATTCCAAGGTGATATTGAGGAGTAAGAAGGCCACTAACGAAGCTCGGTGCAAGCGGATCTTGAAGGACCTTCTTCATTTGCTTTTATCCACCACTTTTGTCCTCTTGAACTCCCCTAGCCTTGTGCTAGTAGTAAGTGCTTCTAAACATCTTCTTGTTCTCGTTTATGATGGTTAATAGATGATTTAATGGCTAAAAATCATAAACACTAAAGATCACCAACTAAAAGTCTTGTAAAATGATGAACTTAATGGATAAAAGGAAAGTAATGGTGTAAAACTTGTTAAACTTGTTAAACTTGTTTTGTGATGATTATTTTGTGTTGTTTAATGCTAGTAGTAGTTCGGATCGTCATCTAACCCGGCTAGGTTATGTTCATAGAGCATGGACTAGTGTATGTTAAAGTATAAAAAGGGCAAGATGATGAACACTACTACATAATAACATGAACTTGCGTAAAAGGAATTTTTCTTGTAAAATGAAGTTCTAAACTAGTAGATCTAAAGATCTACAAGTGGTATTTTCGAAAAACCAACTGTAAGACGAAACCATGTTTTAAAACCGGATCTTTCATGAAATAGAGGTGTTTTTGTGAACAAACAAGTGTGTGGACACTAGTGTAACAAAAGTTTTAACAAAGAAATAATTTTCGCAAAAACCGACTAGAAGTTGTAAAACTTCATATTCTTTAAAAATAAGATTTCCAAGAAACCGACTTTATTTTTAGAGATGGAAAAACCTACTAAATGTGTTGAAGAGTTACTACATAATTTTACACAACTTGCAAGTTCATGTGTATGCGATTTTTTGACTAGTTTGATATTTGAAGATGGAAAAATTGATTGGTTGAATTTTAAAAGAAAATGATACGCTAGTAAGCGTGGCCACCTCCAGTTACAGAGGAAACTCTGGCGAAATTTTTCCAGAAAATAACACTTACAATATTTTTGGTGACAAGTGTTATGAATATATTTTTGACTTGTTTTCCAACCAAACTTCGCCATGATTTTATTACGAAATTACCAAATACCGGAGGTGGATTTTCATAAATGGAACTTGTTAACTATATATTTAGAATATATATTTATCGCTTGTGTGATTACGTGGTTATTTTGTGAACTAGGTATATATTATTTTTAGAGTAAAAATAATATGACTTGGAGGTACTCGTAACGAATAAAGAAAATATACAAAATACACATGCAACCTATGTAGACAAGATACATAATTCGGGAGCAAAGTGCAAAACACGAGATACTTATATTAATTTTTGAGAAAATAATATAAGTAAGGCACTTAGTTAAAAATGTAAAATATTTTTAACACAAGAATATATACACAAAAGAGAGTGACTGTACTTGTGCGACACAAGTCTAGTGACTAACGTTACGAAAACGCGTATAGGTTACGACGCTAATTAAGCAAATCCGGTGAAGTTTACGACGCACAGGAACACAAAGTTGTGAGTTCATGCTCCCCCTTTTCTTTTAACTGTTTTTGGTTTTATAACTCGGGGGTGAAATACATGTTACAAATACTTTAATATTTACAAATTGGTATGTTGTGTACTGAAACGAGAAGTACTCTTGGCGAAAACTAGTGCCAAGAATTGATACGAGAAATCGTGTCACGAATAGGGTACCATAAGCACCATTAATCGTGTACATACTAAGACCGCAGAACAAAAGGTTAGATCTAATGGGTTTCAGGGCAGCCCCACTCTTGGTGACAACTAGAACCAAGTAGTGTTTTTGTGTCTCAGTCGTGAATCGACTATAGAAAAATGCCTATGGTTTGGTGACTTCCTATGTCGTGTCATATGTTAATGGCTTTGCAACCCATTAACACTTGATACATATAGAGATACTTGACTCATTCATGAATACGCGTTTTGAAACAAAATACATACCATGTTTTTCATACAAAGTATACAAACGTTCAATACAAAAACTGCATGAATTCACACCAACATTATGTTGATGTTTTTCCAAAACTCACATGTATTTCAGGTAATTAAAGGTGGATGTGCGCGCGCGGTCTTACTTATGCTCGTGGATGTCGCTATGTTTTATTTTCGCTAAATAAAGTTGTAACTCTTAAGACAATATGCTATCACGTGTTGTAAACACTTGACTTATGTTTTGGTAATGTAATGTTTGAAGTTATTTTGAGCATATAGTATGTTTACCTTTCGTATGCAATGAGAACCTTTCATGATCACACCTCGTGCTTCCGCCGCAGAAAGGGGTGTGACAGATTGGTATCAGAGCTGCGATTGTAGTGAACCAGGATTTCTTCTCGAGTCTAGTCTACACTCTCTAGGATCCTGTCACGAAAACACTTTTTCAAAAAGTTTTCATTGCATAAAACGTCCCGCGACATCCACTTCCTGGAACTGTTTACATGAGTCTAGAAAAGACACTACGAGACTTAGGGTGCACAGGAGTAGCACTTGTCTTTAATTAAGAGTTAATTGCAATTATGTGTGATAATTAGCATATACTAGAAGTAGAATGTCACAAGTATACGTGACTTTATCTGAAAGCGATGGCCCATCTGAAGGAAGAAATACGAGGATGAAACGAACTGTGCGGACCGTGCAAGGAGTTACGTAATTATGGATGCATACATAATTATGGAATTCAGTGCACAGAAATCACAGCAAGTCTTGTCATGTATAGATTCCCTCAGTGCAAGCCCACTAAGTACTCTGCTAGAGTAAAAGTTGTTTGATGTCACTTCTGTGGTATATATACCTGTGAATATATATGATACTACTGTCTAGTGTGACGACATCAAACAAATATTTAACCCTGTTGTGTTATGTTCTATCAGAACATGGCACCCAGGAGAGCTGTGAATGCTCGAGGTGGTGATCAACCCCCTCCTCCCCCACTGCCAAGAACTGCTGAAGAGCTGGACGCTCTACTGGAAGAGAGGATCTCTGCTGCTATCGCCCAGTACGAGGCGAACCGTACCCAAGACAGTGGAGGGCCAAGCAATACTAGGCGTAACGGACATGGAGATTCGTCAGGAGGAAACGCAGCCCAAGGTAACCTTAAGACAATTTGCTAGGCATGGAGAAATTTATGAACGGCCCTTGCTTCATTATTTCTTCAATTGCTCATCTGTGAATTGGTTGGGTTAATTACAGGCTGCAGCTTCAAGCAGTTCCTCGACTGCAAACCAATGAACTACGATGGCACTGGAGGAGCGGTAGCATTTGTGCGTTGGACGGAGAAGACTGAGGCCACTATCCGCATGAGCAAGTGTACCGCGGATCAACAAGTCACCTTTGCTACTGGGTTATTTATCGATGAAGCTTTGACTTGGTGGAACCTGCAAGTCCAAACCCTAGGCGATGATGCCGCGTATGGCATGACTTGGGATGAACTGAAAGAGAAAATGCGAGAGAAGTATTGCTCTTGTGCCGAACTCCAAAGGTTGGAGACGGAGTTCTGGCACTTGACTATGGTAGGTGCTGACATCACAGGGTATACTCGAAGGTTCCATGATTTGTCTAGGGTGATTCCCTACATGGTAACTCCAGAATTCAAGCGCGTTGAACGCTACATTTGGGGATTGGCCCCGGAATTTCGCGGCATGGTGACTTCAGCCAAACCCCAGACAATCACTGAGGCTGTAACTCTGGCTGTCAGCCTTACTGAAGACTGTGTTCGCATGGAGAAGCTATCATTGAACCCGACAGAAAACACCGAGATGCATGCTGAGTCGTCCGGTGGCAAGAAAAGGAAACATGCAAACTTGAATCAAGCAACTCGTAACAACAAGGGTTCCAACAAGAAGCGTGGCCCCAAACCGCCGCAGGAGGCGAAATCGCTTGCAGCCATGAACGACGCTCCAGCTAAGGGATACCTGGGCACCTTGCCCAAATGCCATCGGTGCAAACGCCATCACGAGGGAGTTTGTCGCATCTCAAAGTGTGACAAGTGTGGAAAGTTGGGTCACCGCACTGAAGACTGATGGAGTAAGAGGAACGGGAATGGAAATCGTAATGGGGCTGATAATAGAAACAATGGTGGAAATGGAAATGGTGTTGGCAACGGAAATGGGCGAAACCAAGGATGCTTCAGATGTGGAAGCAAAGATCATTTCATGAAGGATTGCCCAGAAGGAAACAATGCTCAGGCCCGAGCATTTGTAATAGGAGCAAGGGACGCACACGAGGACCCTAACGTGGTCACCGGTACGTTTCTCATTAACAATCACTTTGCATCCATATTATTCGACACTGGAGCCGATTATAGTTTCATGTCCGTGGAATTTAAACGTACGCTTGGAATAGAATCTAGTAGATTAGAAATTCCTTATTCCATAGAACTAGCCAATGGTAAACTTGTTGAATCGGGCGAAGTTGTTAGAGGCTGCACACTAGAACTTGGTGAGCGAAAATTTAGCATCGACCTCCTACCTATTCAATTGGGTAGCTTCGATGTAGTAGTCGGGATGGACTGGTTGTCCAAGAACAAAGCTGAAGTTATTTGTCATGAGAAAATCATTTGCATCCCTTTAGCGAATGGTGAAACTCTCATCGTGCATGGAGAAAAACAAGACGCGCCTCTTCGAATCATCAGTTGTATGAAGGCACAGAAGTGCTTGAGGAAAGGATGTGTCGCTTTCCTAGCACACGTTATAGACAAGAAGGCTGTGGAGCCAAAACTCGAAGACATTCCAGTGGTGAAGGAATTTCCTGATGTGTTTCCTGAAGATCTGCCAGGACTACCTCCGCAACGACAAGTCGAATTCCGTATAGACTTGGTTCCGGGAGCTGCTCCTGTAGCCAAGGCACCCTATCGACTTGCACCATCCGAAATGCAAGAGTTATCTACACAACTCCAGGAGTTGTTGGATAAAGGATTTATAAGGCCAAGCTTCTCACCCTGGGGAGCTCCAGTGTTATTCGTGAAGAAGAAGGATGGAACTCTGCGGATGTGTATTGATTACAGGGAACTGAACAAGCTCACTATCAAGAATCGGTACCCGCTACCGAGGATTGATGACTTATTTGATCAACTGCAAGGATCAAGCTACTATTCCAAGATCGACCTTCGATCTGGATACCATCAGCTGAGAATCCAAGAGGAAAGCGTACCAAAGACTGCATTCAGAACGCGCTATGGGCATTACGAGTTTCTTGTTATGCCATTCGGACTGAGGAGCGCACCAGCGGTCTTTATGGATCTGATGAATCGAGTATGCAAACCATATCTCGATAAATTCGTGATTGTATTTATCGACGATATCCTGATCTACTCACGGACGAAAGAAGAGCACGAGCAACACCTCAGAACCATCCTAGAACTACTGAAGACAGAGAAACTGTATGCAAAGTTCTCAAAGTGCGAATTCTGGATTCGCGAAGTACAATTTCTTGGTCACGTGGTGAATGAGAAGGGAATTCATGTAGACCCGTCCAAGATTGAAGCCATGAAGAATTGGGAAGCCCCCAAAACCCCGACTGAAGTTCGGCAATTTTTGGGCTTAGCGGGCTACTATAGGCGATTCATCGAGAATTTCTCAAAAATAGCTCAGCCACTAACCGCCCTTACATAGAAAGACAAGAAATACGACTGGGGTCGCAAACAGGAAGAAGCCTTTCAGCTACTTAAGAACAAGCTCTGCGATGCACCGATACTATCATTACCCGAAGGCACTGAAGACTTCATGGTATACTGCGACGCCTCACGACAAGGCTTGGGTTGCGTGCTCATGCAACGCCAAAAAGTCATCGCTTACGCTTCAAGGCAATTGAAGGTGCACGAAAGAAACTATACCACTCACAACCTGGAACTAGGCGCAGTGGTATTTGCCTTAAAGATCTGGCGACACTATCTATATGGTACTCGATGTACAATCTTCACAGATCACAAAAGCCTGCAACACATACTTGATCAAAAGGAACTGAACATGCGCCAGCGGCGATGGGTCGAGCTGTTAAATGACTACGACTGTGAGATCAAGTACCACCCTGGAAAGGAAAACGTTGTAGCGGACGCGTTGAGCCAAAAGGAAAGAGTTAAGACCCTACGGGTTCGAGCATTGGAAATGACTATCCGATCGAACCTCACTTCACGTATTCGTGACGCACAACAAGAAGCCCTTAAGGTGGAAATCGCAAAGCTGAATACCTCCGGGGTGCATTGAAGTACATGGCGCCAAATGAAGAGGGAGCCTTATACTTTAAAAAGCGTATTTGGGTTCCGCTCTATGGTGGCCTACGAGAAGTCATCCTTGATGAAGCGCACAAGTCAAGATACTCGATCCACCCAGGGTCGGACAAGATGTATCAAGACTTAAAAGAATATTATTGGTGGCCAAGACTCAAAAGCGACGTTGCTGTCTATGTAGGAAAGTGCCTGACCTGCGCTAAGGTTAAGGCTGAATACCAGAAACCGTCTGGCCTACTACAACAACCAGAGATTCCCGTGTGGAAGTGGGAACAAATCTCGATGGACTTCATAACAAAATTACCCAGGACCCCGAGAGGGCACGATATGATATGGGTAATAGTTTATCGATTAACGAAGTCTGCGCACTTCCTACCGATCCGAGAAAAAGACAGCACTGGAAAGCTTGCTGAGATATACTTAAGAGAAATTGTGGCACGTCATGGAGTGCCAATCTCAATCATATCAGACGGAGATGGACGCTTTGTCTCAAGAATCAGGCAATCATTTCAGGAAGCCTTTGGATCTCAGTTAGATCTAAGCACGGCATTCCATCAACAAACAGACGGCCAGAGCGAACGGACTATACAAACGTTAGAAGATATGCTTCACGCATGTGTCATGGATCTAGGCGGCAGCTGGGATACTCATCTACCTTTAGTTGAGTTTTCCTACAATAACAGTTATCATACGAGCATAAAAGCCGCGCCGTTCGAAGCTCTGTATGGCCGCAAGTGCCGATCGCCCCTATGTTGGGCAGACGCTGGTGACAAACGTATGGTTGGTCCTGAACTTGTACAAGAGACAACCGACAAGATTGCGCAGATCCGAGAGCGCATTAAGGCGGCTCGAGATCGACAAAAGAGCTACGCTGATCCAAAAAGAAAATCAGTAGAATTCAAGGTGGGAGACAAAGTGTTGTTAAAAGTCTCACCATGGAAGGGCGTAGTCAGATTTGGAAAGCGTGGAAAGCTGAATCCACGATACATCGGACCATTCAGAATATTGAAAAGAATTGGTACCGTGGCATACAAGTTGGAGTTACCGGAAGAACTTAATGGAGTACATGATACGTTTCATGTATCCAACCGGAAGAAGAGTCCAACACAAGAAAGCGTGATCATCCCGATGGATGAAGTGCATATTGATGAAGCCCTCCGATTTACAGAACAACCCGTTGAGGTTACCGACTGGAAAGTCAACAAGACCAGGAGGAGCAGCGTAAAACTTGTCAAAGTACGTTGGAGCTCTAAGCACGGACCCGAGTACACATGGGAACGTGAAGACCAGTTCAAGGAAAAGTATCCCCACCTATTCAAGAAGACTCCTGCGAGAGTTAGCTCAGCCTGAATTTCAGGACGAAATTCCTTTAACGGGGGGAGACTGTGACAACTGGCACAAAACCGGTAACTTTCGTACACTTTAATTATTATTTAATGACTGCAATTATGTGCTTAAATGTCAACATTTACTGATTAGATGCTAAGCAAGTGAATTCATGCACGTTGTATACTACAAAATATTGCTTCATGCAATCGAGAGCGCTGCGTCAGAAATATTAGTAAACTCACCGGTAAGACACACTGTGTCAACGGAACTGCAGAAAGCAGTCAGACATTAGAATTGAGGCCTAGGTGTAGGTCCTACGACAAAGGTACATTAAAACCCAAGAGTACATATAAGGGTTTAATTTATGGTCGTTACGAAAGCTAAAGCACGCACTAAAAGGCACCCGAAACACATTTTAAGTGCAGAACTTTATTAAATTCAGCACAATTCAGCTTTTAACAACATAAATATTGTGCAGAGATGTCGTTTTATCATCCAGAATATTTCCCTAAGTGACGGGAATTCTTTGTGTCACTAAAAATAACACTAACGACACTTTAAATGCTTATTAAGCACTTTAACGAATCGCTATCTAACCGAACAACCGAACAATTCGATTCGATACCGATTTCAAGCTTTAAATCACTTTCTGGAAGGTTATACGCAAACTGGTGCTTAAACGCAATCAGTTTAACGCGACGTACACTCCAGAACTGTGACGTAAGCCAAATATACCCTAAATATCCCTTACATAACTTAGAAATAAGTTTCGAAGGATTCGGTATGGCGAAAACATGTTTATTTGAACTAAAGAACTAATTACGACAAAACTGCGAAACGAACGTTGGCGGCCGCCTGGATAATATTTAATCCCACAAATATTCTGTTATGATTAAAATTTTATTTTAATCAGATTCGTGTTGAAAAATAAATTAAAATGCTTAAAACGTTATTTTTCAAGTTTAAGCGCGTACCGTGTGTTCCTACGCGACACAATGCTTACACTGCAAAACGCAGACAATGCAGCAAACCCAGGAATATGCCAGGAATATACCAGGAATATACCAGGAATATGCCAGGAAAATACCAGGAATATACCAGGAATATGCCAGGAATATGCCAGGAATATGCCAGGAATATGCCAGGAATATGCCAGGAATATGCCAGGAATATGCTAGGAATATGCTATATGGAAGGTCTATAAATACCACCATTTCATCACTCCATCTTCACTTCCCTCTCTCCCTCCCTTGTTCTCGGCCCAACCAAGCACCATCGCCACCCTCATTTTCCAACTCATCCATCCATTCCAAGGTGATATTGAGGAGTAAGAAGGCCACTAACGAAGCTCGGTGCAAGCGGATCTTGAAGGACCTTCTTCATTTGCTTTTATCCACCTCTTTTGTCCTCTTGAACTCCCCTAGCCTTGTGCTAGTAGTAAGTGCTTCTAAACATCTTCTTGTTCTCGTTTATGATGGTTAATAGATGATTTAATGGCTAAAAATCATAAACACTAAAGATCACCAACTAAAAGTCTTGTAAAATGATGAACTTAATGGATAAAAGGAAAGTAATGGTGTAAAACTTGTTAAACTTGTTTTGTGATGATTATTTTGTGTTGTTTAATGCTAGTAGTAGTTCGGATCGTCATCTAACCCGGCTAGGTTATGTTCATAGAGCATGGACTAGTGTATGTTAAAGTATAAAAAGGGCAAGATGATGAACACTACTACATAATAACATGAACTTGCGTAAAAGGAATTTTTCTTGTAAAATGAAGTTCTAAACTAGTAGATCTAAAGATCTACAAGTGGTATTTTCGAAAAACCAACTGTAAGACGAAACCATGTTTTAAAACCGGATCTTTCATGAAATAGAGGTGTTTTTGTGAACAAACAAGTGTGTGGACACTAGTGTAACAAAAGTTTTAACAAAGAAATAATTTTCGCAAAAACCGACTAGAAGTTGTAAAACTTCATATTCTTTAAAAATAAGATTTCCTAGAAACCGACTTTATTTTTAGAGATGGAAAAACCTACTAAATGTGTTGAAGAGTTACTACATAATTTTACACAACTTGCAAGTTCATGTGTATGCGATTTGTGTTTATTTTGACTAGTTTGATATTTGAAGATGGTATTTTGATGATGGAAAAATTGATTGGTTGAATTTTAAAAGAAAATGATACGCTAGTAAGCGTGGCCACCTCCAGTTACAGAGGAAACTCTGGCGAAATTTTTCCAGAAAATAACACTTACAATATTTTTGGTGACAAGTGTTATGAATATATTTTTGACTTGTTTTCCAACCAAACTTCGCCATGATTTTATTACGAAATTACCAAATACCGGAGGTGGATTTTCATAAATGGAACTTGTTAACTATATATTTAGAATATATATTTATCGCTTGTGTGATTACGTGGTTATTTTGTGAACTAGGTATATATTATTTTTAGAGTAAAAATAATATGACTTGGAGGTACTCGTAACGAATAAAGAAAATATACAAAATACACATGCAACCTATTTAGACAAGATACATAATTCGGGAGCAAAGTGCAAAACACGAGATACTTATATTAATTTTTGAGAAAATAATATAAGTAAGGCACTTAGTTAAAAATGTAAAATATTTTTAACACAAGAATATATACACAAAAGAGAGTGACTGTACTTGTGCGACACAAGTCTAGTGACTAACGTTACGAAAACGCGTATAGGTTACGACGTTAATTAAGCAAATCCGGTGAAGTTTACGACGTACAGGAACGCAAAGTTGTGAGTTCATGCTCCCCCTTTTCTTTTAACTGTTTTTGGTTTTATAACTCGGGGGTGAAATACATGTTACAAATACTTTAATATTTACAAATTGGTATGTTGTGTACTGAAACGAGAAGTACTCTTGGCGAAAACTAGTGCCAAGAATTGATACGAGAAATCGTGTCACGAATAGGGTACCATAAGCACCATTAATCGTGTACATACTAAGACCGCAGAACAAAAGGTTAGATCTAATGGGTTTTAGGGCAGCCCCACTCTTGGTGACAACTAGAACCAAGTAGTGTTTTTGTGTCTCAGTCGTGAATCGACTATAGAAAAATGCCTATGGTTTGGTGACTTCCTATGTCGTGTCACATGTTAATGGCTTTGCAACCCATTAACACTTGATACATATAGAGATACTTGACTCATTCATGAATACGCGTTTTGAAACAAAATACATACCATGTTTTTCATACAAAGTATACAAACGTTCAATACAAAAACTGCATGAATTCACACCAACATTATGTTGATGTTTTTCCAAAACTCACATGTATTTCAGGTAATTAAAGGTGGATGTGCGCGCGCGGTCTTACTTATGCTCGTGGATGTCGCTATGCTTTATTTTCGCTAAATAAAGTTGTAACTCTTAAGACAATATGCTATCAGGTGTTGTAAACACTTGACTTATGTTTTGGTAATGTAATGTTTGAAGTTATTTTGAGCATATAGTATGTTTACCTTTCGTATGCAATGAGAACCTTTCATGATCACACCTCGTGCTTCCGCCGCAGAAAGGGGTGTGACAAAATATAAATTCAATCCCAGCCGTATATCAATTCAGCAAGTACAGATAGCTTTTACTGGGCTCCTAATCTGGAACGAAGGTTTTTAATAACCTATTAGAATCCTAACGGGTCTTTAATTAAGTCTTGACTTAGACCGGTTAGTTTTCAAAAGGAAGATACGGTTCAAACGCATGATAAGGCAAAGACCGGTTTAGAATGTGGTTTTGACCCGACAAGCTTGTATGCTTGTTTAATATGGGTAACTTAAATACATTCTGGATTTTGAGATGAAAACGATATGGTTTGACCCATTTCGGCTAAATTATGCAAATTA
Source organism: Helianthus tuberosus (assembly GCA_030545235.1). Lineage (NCBI taxonomy): Eukaryota > Viridiplantae > Streptophyta > Magnoliopsida > Asterales > Asteraceae > Helianthus > Helianthus tuberosus. Next base: position 67,135,707 of record CM060434.1, on the reverse strand, counting down.
GTTACATAAGCCGATCCGAACGCGAAAAGTACGTAACGGGTAACCGTATGAGTCATATACAGGTTTCCTAAGTTAATATGCCTTAAATATGTTGTGATATCAGTAGGATATCTTCCATTATGCCCAAAACGAGTTTAATCTCAATTTAAGCCCCGTAGGGGTATTTTGGTCATTTTAAATATTATACAAGAGATTAATTATACTTTTGTGATCTGGGTTTGAATAAATTAGTAAAACAACTTACTTTAACAGGTTATATCAGTTGGTAATAAGTCTTAGGTGACAAAATGGTTTTAAACCCAAACTATGCGTTTAATACGCTTAAAAAGCCATTTTAAGCGATCTCCGGGTTATACAGGAAATCTGAGTTTTCTGATCCAGTTATAAAGTTCAAAATACTTTATTTATTATATAAAATCAGTAGCAATTGAATTGGTGTCAAAATACTATGTAAAACTCATTTTATACACAAAAAGGGTATAATCGGTATTTACCGAATCTAGGCCATAACCTTTGGTTATGGGCAGGTTAAAAATAATTAAAAATCTTTAAAAAATCTCAAAATATTATATTACATCAGTGGGTAAAAGGTTTGGTGTCAAAAATTGGGTTTAGATAGGCTTTATGCTAATTGCGCCGTTTAATTACTAAAAGGCGTTATAATTACGCTAATGAGCATAACTCCTAATCTAAACCTCCAACTGATGTGAAATTTTAGGGACATGTTTATAAATTAGTAATAAGGATTATTGTCCTGTCACATTTCTAAAATTCTCGTTTTATGGTCAAAAGGGCATTATGGTCAACATTAAGCATTTAACGGAAACGTGTAAACGAATCGGACAATCAACGATCCAACCACAGAGGGTTATACTATCATGTAACCTGGTCCTAAGGAAGCTCTAAGGCATTTCCAAACCATACTAAATTGGGTCAGAACTGAAGTCAAAGCAAAAGTCAAAGTTTAGCGACTTTCGGTTCTGAACCGGGTCTAAACAGAAAATTGTCGGGTCGAACATGCTTAGACATGTTCTTACATTAATTACTAAGTTATAAGAGTAATAAAACAGGTTGCAAAGCTTCTACATGGTTAATTATGTTTTAAATCACAAATTAGGATCCTGTTGACTTTTTATAAACAAATTTGACCCGACATTTGATCTAGTTAGAACGGGAATCAGAGGGTGCCCTATTAAGAGTTTATTGCCCACATAAATACCAACCTATAACTACCTTTACATCGACTAATCGCTGGACCGATAGTGATTAATCGTCAAGTTAAACTGTAATTACGACGGTTTGACTTTTAAGCTATAAACTAAGCAAAATGCGATTAGGGAAGGTTAAGCATACTTACAAGAGTCCTATGAACGATTAGGAATGTCTTGGGTCTGCACTTGAGCTCCAGAAATGATCCAAAGTTGCAATGGGAATGAATGATCAATGTTTGCCAACATGTGGGTCTTATATAGTGTTTAATCTCACTTAGATCATTGACACACAAGCCTAGCAATGGCCATGGATCATCCACACATGTCTCCTAGGCCTAAAAAGCATGTAGGGGTCGTCCAAAGATGTGAAAAATCGGTTTTAGGTCGGTTAGAAGGCATAACAGGCTGCTGCCAGTCATTTCTGCATCTGGGGACTTCACGCGGCCCGCGTAAGATCTTAACAACTCTTACGCGGCCCGCCTAAGCCTCGTTTTCAGGTTTTCACATTTTCAAGTTGTTGCATATTGTCTCTTGGCCTTTCGAAAGGTCAACAAACTTTATTTCTTGCACTTTGACCCCTTCACATTTATTTTCAAGGGCTTCGAGAATCATACCCACTTTGTTAAGTCCTTGGTTAACTTATGATCACCCGAAAAGCCTTAAGTTTCAACGTTGACGCCTATAACCCCTCGCGTACGAATATTGTCATAATTTTCTCATACGTTATCGAAACCTTGTGAAATTTTAATCACTTATTCTAGTGAGCATAATTAACCGTTACAAAGCTTCGGGTTCGCTAAAAGGTCACTCAGAGGTATACTTTAAACATGTTGACACATTTAACCCCTGTAGTTTGTAATCTCTCACTTTCTTCCACAAACGGCTTCATACGATTTATTAGTCATTCGTTTAAGGGTATAAACATTGTGTAGGGTTGTTGTAAGGTATATTTATCCGACGTTGACATATTCAACCCCTATGTTTCACAAGATCCTTATTTTATGCACAAACGACTTTTAATGTTCGTTAAATTTATTCTTTAAGAATACGAACGTCGTGTGAGGTCACTCAGAGGCACAAGTTAGGAATGTTGACACTTTGGATCCTTTTATTCACATAACTACATTGTTTGACAACTTCAGTCCTTCTAACGTAATCCTTTACACGTTTAAAGTTTATGACACGTGTCAATACATTATTGGACCTGAAATTTCGAGGTGTTACAAAAAGAGGGGGGCCTACTACTATAACTAAGATAATCTCTTAAAAAGTGCAAAAGTGCGGAAATCATCAAAGGTTACACTAAAGGCGAGTCGGATCCAAGTGATTCATCTTGTCTATCTGTTTCTATTTTATTTTTATTTTCAGCATTTTTAGTTTTTATTTTCAAGTTTAAAACTTTTTTTCTCAAACTTTTGAATTGATTAGACGTTGAGGATAAACTGGTACTAAAAGCTCTTGTGTCCTTGGACGACCTCGGTATCTTACCAACGCTATACTACGCTCACGATGGGTGCACTTGCCCATATGTGTGTTTAGTGTTAGTAAAATATCGTGTTTTATAAATTTAAAACTTGACTAAAGTGTTAAAAAGTGCTTAAAATATAACTAAAAATATATAACACACAACACGCATCAAGTTTTTGGCGCCGTTGCCGGGGACACATGGATTTTAAGAAAGTTAGGAATCAACGGCCTAATCATTTTTCTTATTTTTCTGTTTTTGTTAGGATTTTTCTCGATTTTTCATCTTCTGCAGAACTCAGCACGGGGTCATGCCCGCTGAACACACCCCCGTGCCCAATCTTTAGTACTGGCAATTCTCTTTTAAGTCAGACAGTAGCTGAACACAGGGCCGTGCCCACTGAACACACCCCGTGCCCAACCTTCAGATACTGAAAACAGAACCGTAAGATCCCGACGGTTGGTAATTTCTGACGCAATCATGAGCGATACTAATAATTTTTACTTTCGCTCCTCTTATGGTGCGTGGTGTCAATTATGTGGTGAAACTCATGAAGATTTAAAATGTTATGTTTTAAATTACAATCCCCACTACATAGACCCATTGTTTTCCTGTAGCCTTAAGATGGGCGAAAGTAAAAACAATCCCTATCTCTCACTCGAATGCTCTCAATCATCCCTTCGAGATGAAATGATTCTTGAAGAATGATTTCAAATGGAAGAACTAATTCTCCAATGGATAAAAGAACTTGAGATGGATATAACTAATTCATCTCAAGACAACAATCAAGGAGAATTGTTGAGATCGCATTCGGATTATAACAACATCGTTGCTCCCGAAATCACCTCTAACTCTTTCAAGGACTTGAGCGATAGTCGTCCCTGTGTCGATTGTGCCGTAAAGGACTTCCCATCGGTATCCGCCGATGCATACATAGACCTGAGCGATTCGGCATATACCTTCTTTAACGAGAGCCCGGATAAGGGAAATAAAGGTTTGTTTTGCCCACCGGTATTTAGCTTAGGAATCACCCTTTCCGATAACCTCTTGCGTTCTTGTCTAAAACTAGGGCAACTTAGGTATCTCAGGCACTTTGGTGTTGTTCCGTCCCTAAAGAACCGCCCGATCCGGATAAACTCCTTGAAAATAGACAAAACTTCATAAACACTTCTAGCCACGGGGCCGTGTCCAGGTCAGCATGCCCCCGTGTCCACCCAGAGATTCCCTTCTGACTTTGGTCAGAATACGGACAAAAAGTGTCAGAAGTTTGTCTGCACACGGGGCCGTGTCCAACGTGCTGTCGTTTTCTATAAATGCAGCAAGATTCCTGCATTCTTGGACCCATTCCAAAGACAAAGATCTGGTGGGATCTTCACATATACCATACTAGATATATTCTAAAGAAGGTTCTCAACAACCATCTTGTCTTTTCTACTTTTATCATTTGCCTTCTTCTTCATTTTCTCCTCAAAACTTCCATTAGAGCTTGAAATCACCATAGTTTCAAGTTTTATTGTGATATTTGTTAGGTTTTTGTTCATGGAATCTTATCAAAAATAAGTTTTACAACACTGTTTTAAGTTATTTCTGCTTAAAAATGCTTCAAAAGCCAGAAAAATAATTTAAAGCTCCAAGATTCCTTGTATCAAAAATCTGCAGAGAGGTGCACACGGGGCCGTGTCTGAGGTACTGTTCAATTAAATTGAACTCTTTTCGGTTTGTTTTCTTAAAGAATGTCGAGCAGAAATTGCGGAACATCTTCATCACACTCCAGGAACAACCGACAAGGAAGAAGGTTATCGGTAGAAGACTCTCTTGTAAACTACGTGTATGCCTTGAGGGAGGCCATCGATGAAATGACGGGAATAGAGGAAGCTTTGGTCGACCGTATAAATCATTTTTCGGTGGGACTAGAAGGATGTCTTCGAGAGGTCAACCTTTTGCACCAATGGTTGAATGTTCTCGCTTCCCCTCCTTTGGTACCAATCATTACACAAAGGGGATGGAATGTAGTTCCAGAAGTCATCATTCTGGCCGAATAGTATGTCATGCACCCAGAACCCCCTCAAGACATATTACATGGGGTCCCGGTTGCCAACGCACCTCCTCCACAAGACGTTGTGGAAAATGAGCCCGCCTTCTTCCTCCCAAGGGAGATAGTGGAATGGCTCAACGACATCTAAGTGACATCATTCGGTTACAAGTTCTACAACGCCCTTAAATACCGGGAAGCTATTTTCGGGTTTTTGATATTCCTACAATAAGGGTAGAACTCCTTGGAATGACTTTCTGCATTACTTGACCTATCTATCTTAGGAACATTTAGTTTTTCATTTCTAGCTTTATTTTCAACTTTCTAGGACCTTATGTAATTTGTTATTTTCAATGAATGATGGTTTTTAATTATTAAATGGTGTTTGGATGATGATGTAATGGAACAAAACACACTCGGGATGATGGAGGTTACTAAGGGAAACTTGAACCTACACCCCATGCACAAAAACAGAGCCTCCCGATAATTTTTCTTCATTACAGCAAGTTCAGCACGGGGCCGTGCTCAGCCCACACGCCCCGTGCCCAATGATCTGCAGAAAATGCCCAGTTCAGGTAACTGGACACGGGGCCGTGTTCACTGAACACGCCCCCGTGCCCAGCCTTCTGTAAATTATGATACTGGCAATTTGACCACAGGGCCGTGCCCGGATGAACACGGGCCTGTGTCCAAACGCCCAGTAACATAAATTTTTGTTTTTAAACACCTTTTTACACATTCAATCAACCTAAAACTTATTATTGGGACACATTGAGGACAATGTGTAATTTAAGTGTGGGGGGGGGGGATGCTAAAACCTTGAATTTTGCATGTCCTAATAACAAGCCTTACAAAAAACTCTATTGGAACCGCTAATCACCCCAAATTTTTTTTTCAAAATCTTTTCATTTTTTTTACTTGTCTTGGTTTAATTTGGGAATAACAAGTTCTAAAAAGTTATATTTTTAAAAATTTACAACCGATAGCATCGTGATAAAAAGAACCAACATAAGAAAATTATGAAACGGCATGACAAATCTAGTTAAAATTTGATTATATATACTTGATCACATTAAAAACCCATTCCCACAAAAAGGGAGTTTTGAGCCTTTATTGAGCATACAAGCATATATCTTTAAATTAAATGCTCATTTTTCGTTTCTTGTGTGAATAGCCGCTTGGTTTCTTACGACTCTAGAACTTGCCATGACGATACATTCCCGGTTCCTTACCAACTTAAACCCAAGTAAGTAAATGAGAGAGGCATTAGGACTAACCCTTTTTCTTTTAAACACCATTATTTTTCATTTTTTTACCACCTACCCAAAATCCCCCTAGTTAACCCCTTTGAGGCTAAACCTTTTCGTTTCTAAACCCACAAAACAAACACCCTTTACCCACCAAAACCTTTTTTTATTTTTAACCCTTTATTTTTGTAAAAAGCTCGGTCTTCATGTGACATTCCTTATAAAAAAAAATGAAGTCTAGCAATAAACAAACAAGTTCCTCAAAGAAACTTTGTTTGAAAATACTTTGTTTGAATAAAAGTCACAAAAACAAAAAGTTTTACGACGACCGACGCTTTTTACGCTTTTAGCCCTTTTACTAACTACTAACCCAAAACCACCTACCTTTAACCCAAGCCTAACCCTTCCCCAAGTCCTCTTGATATTTACAAAGGTGTATAGTTAAAAAAGGAGGAGGATTGATTGCTTGGCAAGCATATGGTAGAAGTAAGTTCCATGCCGGTCTCGAGTGTTTCACAAAAGTACATCTTCGGTCGAGTGTTGAGTGATCTCCCGTGAGGTATGTGAACTTGTATATAAATGGAATTTTAAAGAGGCATGTTATGCCCAAATAAGTAATTTCTCTTATGAAACGTTCTAAATAAATCATAACGAATAGGATTGTAAATAACATAAAAATAAAGCCTAATAAAGATCTTGGATTCCCAACACTCAAGACAAGCCCAAAACTTCTCTTCTACCAATTCCATTTGGGAGTGTAAGCCACATTATAAAGAGTTTTGTTTGAGGACAAGCAAAGATTCAAGTGTGGGGGTATTTGATGTGTGTAAAATGCAACATTTAAATTACATCAAATGAGGCATAAAACTAACCCTTTTTAGTACTAATGTTGGAAAAAGTGTGCTTTTGTCTTCCTTTTGTATTTTCAGGATTAATTGAGCGTAAATGAACAAAAGGAGCAAATATGCAGCAAAGTCTAACATAATTACAAGAAAAGGAACAAACGTGGCATGCCCGACCCCTCGACAGCATCTCCCCAAGCAAAAACAAGAAAACAGAAGGCTGACCACGGCCCCGTGCCCAGCGGACACGGGGGCGTGGCCAGGTGTCTGCAGAAAGGACAAAGCTATAGAAGTTTCTATTCCAGACACGGGGGCGTGCCCAGCTCGACACGGGGCGTGGTCAACGCTAAGATTCACAGAATCCAAGCAAATCTTGATAGTACAGATGAGCTTCTGCACACGGAGCCGTGCCCAGCGGACACGGGGGCGTGTGGAGCTATTACTGACAAAGAGCAATTAATGAAGAAAGAGAAAGTAGATGGACACGGGGCCGTGCCCAATGGACACGGGGCCGTGCCCAATGGACACGGGGCCGTGTCCGGGCTTCTGTGCAGGCTATAAATAAAGGTGCTTGGACACGGGGCCGTGTCCGGGCTTCTGTCCGACGCGTTTAAGCCCTGTTAACCCATTTTCAAGGCTCAAAAATGAAGTTTAAGTATAGGGGACATGAAATATGCTTGGAAATATCACGTATGTCGGTTCGTTTGATCGTACGGTCATGTTATTCGGTTAATTACGATGAAACACGAACAGACGCGAAAAAACGATCCAAATTATGCGACGAATGGTATTTTAGCATTCCAATCACTAAAATAAAATATTTTAATGATTACAAAATTTTTGGATGTCCGGATATGTTCAGAACGTAAGATATGCGCGTAAATGCAAACTTATGCACTTTTTGACGCTTTTAGTCCCTGTTTGTTCAAATAAGTATATATTCGCATACCGAACCCCTCAAAGCCTATTTCTAAGCTATGTAAAGGATATTTATGGTATGTTTAACTTATGATCATATTCCGGAGTGTTCGTTACTATACGAATCGGCAGACTTTCGCAGTTTGACGCAAATAGTCCCTACGATCGAATAAACTTGTTTTTGCCATACCAAACCCTCCAAAACTTATTTATAAGTTATGTAAAGGTTATTTAAGATATGTTAAGCTTATGTTGATGTTCCAGAATGTTTTTCGCGTTAAACTGATTACGTTTGCGCATCAGTTTGCGTATAACTTTTCAGAAAGCGATATTGAGTTTGAAATTGAACAAAATCAAAACGTGCAAAATGTCAAACATAAATAAACAAATATTGGGATCAAATCACATTGTTTTATTGATAATTGAACTATTCAGAGTTTGTACAATGATTACAAGCACAGATGTCACAGATACTTCATGAATTTTCACAGATGTTGTTCCAATCACATCTGTTCCTGCAAGTCAAAGAACCATTTATCTATGTCCTCCTTATGATCTTGAAGAAGGTGAATTCGTTCACAATTATAAAAAATAGGAATTGGCAACACTTTGTGAAGTTAATGAAAAAGAATTTGAATTTGACTTTGAAGACGAGCTGCTGAATACAGAGATTGATAAGCCTGATGAATATGTCTTCACGTCGATACCAGAGGCAAATGATTTTGATGAAGTAATTATGGAAGATGATTCTGATGAAGAACCTGTTCATTATGGAAGTCAAGATACTGAATAATTTCCCACATTTACTGAAATATTTCCTGAAGAAGTGAATGATATCATGTGGAGAAAAACTGAAGAAAGAATAAACGTTGGTAATCTGCCAAGAATAGAGATGGATGAAATGGAAAATGCTAGAAAGAAGTGGTTTAAGACGATTCTTGTTGAACGAAAGTTTAGAAGACCATTGGTGTTTTTCACTAGAAACAAAGACATCTCATTAGGGTATATAATAAGCTGGGGATGGATTCCAGAGTTGAAAGTATTTGTTAGTAAAAGAGAGTATGGAGTTCAATACTTTCTTTTAATAGCAAATACTTTCAGCTCTGATACCACTTGTTAGGATTGGTTTGATCGACTTGTAAACTCCCGATGATATCTAGACTTTAATATAATGTGCGGAATCCATATTAAGAAGTAGAAACATAGGAATTCCTTAATTTTCTCAATTATCATTAACTCTTAATAGTATAACAATACGTGGTTGAAATTTGACAGAGCTTCGCCTCTAGAGTGAATCACAAGTTATGAGATCATACACCCCAAACATCCTATTTATAGACGTTTGGTTTGGGGCGGATGAATCTTCGTGCAGACTAGTTCATCCGTATGGACGACTCACTCATCCGTGTGGACTAGCTCATCCATATGAATGAGATACATTACAAAATCAAACTATCTAACATTCAGCCCTATTACACTTTTATATTATCCTATAAATCATGGCACGACACAAAGACGTAGGCAATAGACATATGCACCAACACCAATGATGAAATCCAATTCTTGTTGAATATTTGCAGCAGCACTAGCAAGAGTAGCTTGGGCCAAATCCGAGGAATTCATGATTCGTAGTGGAATTTACCGAATAGGTTTAAGTCAATGTTAAAGTCCAAATTAAGTCCAAGGTCCAAATCAAGTCAACTGTCACGAAAATTGATTAGGTCTCGAAAATAGGATGGTTACCAAAAACAAAGTGTTTCTCAAAAACTAAATGTTGTCTCGAAAACTAAATGATTATCGAAAACAAAGTGGTTCTTGAAGAATGAATGCTATGAAAACTGATGATGGTCGAAAATAGAATGGTTCTCGAAAACAAGAAGGTTCTTGAAAACAGAACGTTTCTCAGAAACACAATGTTGAAAATAGAATGTTTCTCGAGAACCCAGCAGCTTGAAAACTCCAATTGAATGATTCTCAAAAACACAGCAGCTCTAAAACTCCAACCGATTGTTTTTCCGAAATTTTTGATGTCGAAATCTCCCTTCGAAAACATGCAAAATAGAAGGATATGAGATAATAACAAAATCCCAAAAAATTAGGAGTTTGAATATTTGGAAGATCAGCAACTAAAATTTTAAGATCAACTTCCACGGCTCCTTGTTCTTCGAAGAACAAAAATTTCAAGAACAGTAACACCTTGATAATACTGAAATCACTAGAAAAAAACTCGAGAACAACAAACTTCACCAAAACACCGAACACAGACTTGAATCGATTTGATATCATAAACTGAGCCTAGAAATAGGTTCTAAAGGCTCTGATACCACTTGTAAGTCTCTGATCTGGATCACTACAGTATGATATCAACTAGATCTTGTTGTATGACGGAAAGACACAATCAAGACCTGTTGGTGCATGCGTCTGTCGACTTCGTCTTGTATCGAGTCTAGGATTAGAATTGTTAGATTAGATCTTGTTATACGAGAGTATAGGAGTTTTTAGAGTATGTTTAATGTAATTTAGCTTGAAAGTGGTAATTTTCCTTGAAAGTGTCACATGACAGTTTCAAGCTAAATCAACAATGTTGATTCCCCTTGAAAGTGTCAAGTGTCATTTCAAGCTAAATCTAAGGTTTCCCTTGAAAGTGGCATGTCATTTCAAGCTAAACCCCCTCCACTATAAATACCATTCAAGCTAAATCATTTGTAACTTTTTCAGAGATTTTCCGGTCAGAGCAACGAAGTGCTGCCGAAGTGTTGTCAGGTTGTAAACGTCATACAAATCAATAGAAACAACAGTTTAAAGTGTATACTTGCTGAATTAACCTCGGTTTGTTCGTTTCCGCTGCTCAAACTGAGATAAACTCTTCTGAACGACTCGTTTGGGTCCGAATTCGATCCTACAAGTGGTATCAGAGCTCTGGAGGAAGAGTTCATACCAATTCAGCCACAAATTCTGATTTTCTACACCTTCTTTCAAAATTAATCAACTTTTTACGGATAAAATCGGTTCAAATTCTCACATATTGTGCGAAAATGTGTTTTAACAAACCCTTGAAAGTTTCAGAACCAAATTCGATCATTTACACGTTCAATCAGACCAAAAACGGACCGAAAATGATGATGTCATCAGATTTCGCTTGAGAATACTTGATAATTTCGCTTGAAAGTTCATAATTTGATAGATTTCGCTTCAGATTAAGTCATGATTTCGCTTGAAGTGTGAATTTATCATAGCTTTCGCTTGAATTTAGCATAGTTTCGCTTGAAATACACATATATTTCGCTTGAAATATGATCAGTAAGGTTTCGCTTGAGATTGTTTTAGTTTTCGCTTGAAATTTGTATGTTTCCGCTTGAAAAGATCAAGGATCTCGCTTGAAAATCACGAAGTTACCGCTTGAAAATGACTGCTTGAAAGTGCTTTTATTCGTGTGAGATATTATAGATCCATGTGAATACCTTTATTGATATTGTCGGTTATATAGATATAGGTCCAATTAAAATTGCCTATCAATTGAAAATCTGAACATTGCATGTGATAATATCATAATGTTTGCATGTGTTTTGGTTGAACAGTTAATAGCATTGCATGTGGAGCAGTATTAAATACATTTGTTATTGGGATTGAATATTAATTGGTGTCAGTTCATGTTTGGTGTTTGCATGTGGGCTTCATATCCAATACTTTTGTGATTCGGTTTAATAAAATGATGTTGATAAAATTGTTGGTCAGGTTTGCATGTGATAACATCATTAATTATTTGATTCATTCAAGATTGCATGAGATCTGATCGTTTAGTTTGGAGGTCCAATAGATTTTGTTTGTGAGTATAAGGTGTGATATAGAAGGCCCAGTTTACTCTAAGCCCATTTCTCATTTCAATATATTCCGATATAAGTAAGAGGATTATTCACGGCCCAATCATTTGTTTACATCATTTTGAGGCTTGTCGGTTACATGTGATAACCGATCCATGTGAAAGATTTATTTGTTTGATCCAAGTTTATGATTTTTAAATGATTTGAAAGGCCCATTCACGTCAGTTCGCTTGAAGGTCACAAGGTTTGGATTTTTGTCGATTCGCACATTTTGATCAGTTCGTTTGAATAGTCAGGTCGTTTTGTGTGGTCAAATCGCGTGATATAGTCCAGTTCGTACGATTCGGAGTTCAAAGGTTACAAAAAGTCAGATCGTTTGAAATTCGATTCGGGTCATATTAGTCCGCACAGTTGGTCAACGTTCAATCTGTACAAAATATCATCAGTTCGAGTTCCAGTCTTGATCTGTTAATTGATAAGTGTTTTAAACTGATTGTGTTTTGTTTGATTGTTGTCGTCAGGTATTTCAACAGGTATTTTTACAAGGTGATACAACTCATTTGAAAATCCGAATCATGGAAAACGATTTTTACAACGCGTTTGCTACCCCGACTACTCCGGTTTCTATTGCTCAGAATATGAACTTGGAAAATGAAACTGGTACGTCACAGAAGCCACCAAAGCTCATGGATATTGATGATTACAATGGGTGGTCCGAACGGTTTGGAAATTGGGTTGAAGCTTATCACTTGGATGCGTGGGAACACACTGAAGAACCATATGTTAGACCCACAACGAATGGTATTCAGCAAACAATTAGAGAAATGAGTACTGAAGAGAAAAAGAAATATAGAGATGAAAAATTGATGGTAAGTCTGCTTCAGCAAGCAATCAAAGAGGACATTTTGATCTTGCTTCAACATGATGGAACTGCTTATTCAATTTGGACTGAACTGGAAGCAAAATTTGTAGGAAGCGATGATATGCTTAAAAACAAAATGTCGCTCATTAAGAAAGAATTTGATCTATTCCGAGGTTTAAAATCTGAAAACACCAAGCAAATTATTGAAAGATATTGTAACTTGGTGAGAAATATGTCGAAATTGGGAATCAAAAAGGATACTGATGAGCTAATTGAGAAACTTGCTGATGCATTACCACATGAGACTTGGGGAACATTCCTGATGATGTTGAGAAACAATCGGAAAGAATATAAAAAGTTAACACTGGGTGAGTTCATCAAACATCTGGAAGCTCAAGAGATGGAGCAGAGGAAGATTGCCAGGATGAAGAACTACGATGGAGAACAAGACATCGGATTGTATTTCAAGAATGGTGTTAGTGAAAAGACAAATTTTTCTCCAAAGATTGAAACAGCTTATAATGCTAAAGGTTCTTCTGAAAAATCAACTCAAGGATCAAGCAGCACATCCGGATTTTCTTCATTTCCGACATACGATCCTCAGTTCACTACAACAAAAAGTGGAAAAGTTCTTCAATGCAACATTGCCTTAAAGCTTGAAAATGATCAGAACTATACAGAGGAAGTTGCTAAAAGCCACATGTCGTTGTTGGTTACAGTGCTTGAGTCCTATGGAGGCTTAGTTGCAGGAAGGATTGGGAATCCAATGCTCACGAAAGAGGATTACGATCAAATCGATGCCGAGGAAATGGAATTGATGGATATTAAATGGTGCATGGCCAGTGTGTTGAGACGGGCTGAAAAGTTCAAACAAATTACAGGCAGAGATGATTTTCGTGAGGCACATGTTTCACCTTTAGGCTTTGATAAGACTAAAGTTACTTGTTTTCGTTGCAGGGAAAAGGGGCATTTCAAGAGGGAGTGCACAAATCGTGAAGCTAGTGGAGCTCAAAACCCTTTTGGAAACAACGATTACTACAAAAAGGTGATTTATCATCAAGTCACATCATAGCCATATCAACAACAACAGGCATCACATCAAGCTCAAACTGCACATGGAAGAATGGAGATTAAAGATTTAAAGAAAGCTTGATTAGGAAAGAATAGTGAATTCAGTTGGGATAATTACATTCCAACAAATAGCAAAGTGTGTCTGGCAGATCAAGACGATGAAAAGCTAGCTGAAGGTTTTAATTGGGATAATTTTTGCCCAGATCAAGAATTCTTGACCAAAGAGATGTCCAAAGATATGTCGAATATTAAAGCTTTTATTGCTAATGCATACGATCTAAAATGGGCAGAAAAAATTAGAAAGGTCAGGGAAAAAGAAGAAGAAAAATGGAGAAAAATTGAAGAAGAGGAAGAGGAAGAAGAAAGGTTAAAAGCTGAAGCTGAAGCCGAGAGAAAAAGAAGAAATGAATTTTTCCAATCAAACCGAACAGTCAAAGATGTTCCGGAGTTTGAGATCAAAGTTGATACTGAAGCAGTCAAAGTTTCTGAAAAGTGTTTGAATTGTGATTCGTTGATCAAGCAAAACAATGAACTGTTGCATAACATTAACAGATTAAAAGAATCATATGATACAATGAACAGAGAGATCAACAAGTACACTGAGTCAAACAGTGAACAAGCTGTAGCAATGAATACACTTAAAGGAGCTTACATAAGACAGCTTGATAATGTCAACTTCTACACAAAGAAATGTGCTGATCTGGAATTGAAACTGGCAACACAAAGAATAGAAACTGAGAGAATTAAAAATTTATTAGAAAGTTACTCATGTTCTACTTTTGTTGTTGACAGGATTTATCCAATTGTGGAACAAATGAAGACTTTTGAAGAAGAGAAGACTTTGGAAGAAAAGAAGTCCGAGACAAGAGAAGAGGATGAAGTGGAGATTTCTGGTAAGAAACCAAGTGTTGTCTATAACAGATGTCCGCCCCCGGTCGAAAATGGATATTTGCCTCGAAATCCAAATTTCGAAAGAGTCAAAAATGCTATTAACTTACAATGGGAGTCAGGGTCGTCGGATAATTTGCTAGAACATATTGATGTTACGTTCACATCGTCTGACACTGATCATGAGTCCGAGCTAATTAAGAAAGTGGTCGATCAAGTGTTGGATAAAGATGAGACTGAGGAGTCAAAGTTGGAGTCAAACTCAGAGTCAAAGTCAGAGTCAGAGTCAAAGTCTGGTTCTGAAAGTTCGAGTTCGACAGTCAACAGTTCAAAATCTTCAGTTAAAAGGGTTTACAACAAAGAATTCCTGTTATCAAAATCTAATTTGAATGACGAAATGTTTAAAGTTGCATATACTTTGAATGATTCTGACAAATTATATTTTGATGAGGAATTTCCAATAAGAGGTGTTAAAACTGAATTGATTAAAAAGGTTTTCAAACTTACAGAAATTAACATTTCTGAAATAAAAGATTTAAATCTTACTGATAAACCTAAAAAATACACCTCAAGAGTACAACAAAGATTAAACAAGAAAAAAGGTTACAGTTCTGGTTCTGGTTTTTACAAGAAACCAAACCCTAACCGTAATTTCAAAAAGAAAGGTCTTGGTTTTACTCCAACAGAAAAACAGAAAAATGAAAAATATGTTCATGATTTTAAAGAAAAAATGACATTTATTTCAGGTACATCAGCAGAAGAAGAAGAAAAGACAGAATTCTGGAGACAATCGAACAAAGAGTTCCCTGCAAAGAAGCAAGAAGAGAGGAAATTTGCTGTACAGAGGAAAGATACGAGAACCTGTTTCCAATGCAACACAGTTGGACATATTGCCAGAAATTGTTCTAAGGCAATATCATCAAAACAGGGCGTCTCTAAACTCAAAGAGAAAGTGGTTGAGTTTGAACCACCAATTGACCGATCCAAATTGTTCAAAAATTCCACTTTTGAAATTGGTGAAAGTTCAAATAGATTTTACAAGAAGAAAGCAAATCTTGACACTCAGAAATGGGTTGTTAAGAAATCTGTTGATAGTTCTAGCGATGATTCTGATAGATCGAAATCAGAGGAGCTATCTTCTGGCGATGAATCTGATTCCACAAAATCAGAGGAGCCACAGGTTGAGGTAAAAGGTGAAAAGTCAGTAACTTAGATGGATGATGAAAATTTTCCACCATTGAGTGCTGAAAATTATAAAAAGAAAATTGGTAAACTGGAAATTTCAAACCAATTTTGTCACACCCCGACCACGTAGAACATACAAAACGTGGCGGAAATGTCGGGGAGTGTGGTAACAGAATTAATTGTTTCAAATCCATTGCAATTGAAGTTTCGTTTTATTGATTAAAAGTGTTACAATGTCTTAACAAACAAGGAAATACAACATAATTAACTAGTCTTGCATCTTTTATTGTCACTAAAGCCCAAGTCTGCCTATGTGTATCTTGATCATCTTATGCAACAGCTCCTGAAAAACACATGTGAAAATAGGTACGTCAGCATAAAAATGCCTGTGAGATACATAGGTTTTGTGAAAATAGGTTTCATGACTTATGTTTGAGAAAAATGTTTAGTCATGAACCTTGTAATTTGCTTTGTCTTGTAAATCATTTGAAAAACGATAAGATCAGATGATATGTATAAATAAGTGAATAATGTATGGTTAAATGAATAACCATGTAAAATGTGTTTGTATAAGATAAGTTGTTTATAACTCAATGTCTTGTGAAAAGTATGTTATTTGTGTAAAATGTTCTATGTCTCAAACTGAAATGATTCAAATAATGCTACGATATGTAATACCATACAAACACTTATATATAGGAAGTACCAGCGGCGTATCCACCATGTTTGTATCATATTACACACGCTTCGTTACTTAATCACTTACTCAAACCAAACCAACAATGTACTATGTCTATGTTTAAACCAAATGCCAAAATGTAAGCATGTAATGAATAATAAGTGTACTAAGTATGCAACAACAGACATACATAGCATGTGAACTGAAATAACTGTACTAAGTATGCAACAACAGACATACATAGCATGTGAACTGAAATAACTGTACTAAGTATGCAACAACAGACATACATAGCATGTGACATGAATAACTGTACTAAGTATGCAACAACAGACATACATAGCATGTAACATGTAATAACTGTACTAAGTAATGCACACAATGAGCACACGTAGCATGAAATGTAATGTAAAACAATGTACTAAGTATGCACACAATGGACATACATAGCATAAAATGTAATGAAATCATGTACTATAATGTACTAACAAACATAGCAGGTATATGATGTGAAAGCACGAAAGTAACAAGTAGGCACATGTGTTCCACCCCAAAATGTTTGGAAAACAGTAAAAGAGGGGTCTATGTACTCACTTGAGATTGCTCAGCAGTCCTTGAATAACAACCAAACAATGCTAGAGATCGCGGATATCAAACGGCACCTAATTTAGGTAACTATGTTAATAAACCGGACCTAAATCGGAAGATCTGATAGAATGAGGGTTCGTAAACCAAACGAGTATAGAGACTCGTGTCATATGGTTTAACAAAGCCTACATACTAAATGAAACCTTAATCTAATAGCTTACGACCCATTACGACCTGTTTAGGTAGCTTATGCTACTTTAACGCGTCGTTCGCGTGAAACGCGTTCGGAACGCCTAACTAGCCCTATGACAAGTGTTATATGCCTATACATGTTACATAATCAGTTATGTGACAAAAGTTTAGGTTACATATACTTAATTACCAATTATACATGAAAGGGGTATTCTGGTAATTTACCTAAGGCATATAAACTACCTATCATACAACTACTCAAACGATGTGACCATAGGGTATAACCTCGAAAGGTTATTCCCTACCTACTATGGTCACCTAATGTATTTGGTCGGATCCTAATGATCGACCAAATGGGTCGGGTTCGAGGTATAAGCGATTTATCAGATCGCTTACCCTACGACCCTAGACAACGTGGTAATCAGTAGGCATAGTCACAAGGGACTATAACCAACGTGATTACACTCACGTTGCGAAGTTCAAACGAACTTCGCATTGACCATAAACTGGTCAATGCAGAAAGTCAAACAAAGTTTTGACTTTCAGACTCGAAAAGATTCGAAAAGCAATAAAAGAACGAAAGAATACTTACGAAGGGTCCCCGAATGCTAATCTCGATTCAAGAATCTTAGGTATGAAACAAAGGTTTCAACTTAGAGTTTCTCAAACCAAAATTCTAGTGATTTGGAAGCATGGGGGGTGGGGTATTTATAGTTTTCGGGTAACCGTTAGGATCGTTTCATGGAAACCGTGCCTTAATCGCATCCGTACATGTGTCGGAAACTTGTGGTGGCTAAATATCATCCTTATCATCTGACTAAGCATGTGTGAGTGTGTGGTGGAGGTTAAAACAGCTGCAACCAGGCTGTTAAATACTCTGCATCTGGTCTGGACAAGGCTAGCGCACCGTTACGTTAAAAGTGTAGCGGTGCGCTAGGACCTAGTTTGGCAGAATTACCATTTCAGTCCCTGCAATGCAATCAGTCCATTTTTGACACGTTTAAGGCCCGTTAACCCCATTTCAAAGCTCTAAAATGAATTTAAAGTATAGGTAACTTAAAATGTGTTCAAAAATATCTCGGATGTCGGTTCGTTTAGCCGTACGAACGCAATGTTCGCTTAATTACGACGGAATGCGCATAAGCGCGAAAAACGATCCAAATGACGCGACGAATGGATTTTTCTTATGCCGAACACTAAAATAAAATATTTTAGTGCTTACATAAATTTTTGGATGTCCGGATGTATTCAGAACGTGAGTTATTCGCGAAAATGCAAACTTGTGCACTTTTTGACACTTTTAGTCCCTGAATGACCCAAAAGTTTATTTTAGCACACCGAACACCTCAAAGCCTATTTCTAAGCTATGTAGAGGATATTTATCGTATGTTTAACTTATGGTCATGTTCCGGAATGTCTGTTACAGTTCAAATTGGCATACTTTCGCAGTTTGTCAACTTTAGTCCCTGTAAGCGAATAAAGTAGATTTTGCCATACCAAAGCCTTCAAAACTTATTTCTAAGTTAAGTAAAGGTTATTTAAGGTATGTTAATCCTATTTCACTATTCCGGAGTGTTCGTTGCATTAAACTGGTTATATTTACGCATCAGTGTGTGTATAACCTTCCAGAAAACGATTTAGAGCTTGAAATCGAACAAGAGTTGATATGTGAAATCGATACACATATTTTTACAAATCCCAAGTATGAAATATAATAATTCATTGGTTTGGAATTTGTTTAATGGTTGAAGTGACACAGGTGTCACAAATTTTATGATGATGACAAAAAGGTTTTCGATATTGAAAAGGCCTTTAACCCTACTGTAAAACATATTTTTGGAAAAATGATTGATCGAAAAGTCAAAGGGGTTAAAGAGTTCTACGAAAAAAAGGGGAGGTAAGAAATCGAGTGATGATGACTCGGTAACACCCAAGGCTGGTCAGGCTTGGGTGGATATTTTCTTTGATTAAAAACCTGACTTGCCGGAGCTCCCAGGTTGGTAAGAGTGGAGCATGAATCGGCATCTATCTTTCTTGGTTGGTAATCGTATAATTGGTACAGAGGTTTGTTTTGAGTTAGTGATTACTCAAGGTCATTAATTTGAACTTGATGTAATCTTCATACAATTGATTGAAAAACAATGTGATGAACCAAACTTATTTTCCGGAAAAACCATTTGATTAAAACAAACTTAAGTGTTTTCAAATCAATGGGAAAATAGTTTGTTGTGAGGGGGAGTTCTGATTGTTTATGCCAAGTGGATGGCGAATTGAAGCAATTCGATATCGGTTGTCATGTTTCATGTATAGTTTGTTTTCAAATTTTCTAAAATGTGTTTGCATTTTAGGGGGAGTAATTTTTTTTTAGAAAATCCAAAAACATTTGTAAATTTGAAAAAGCGAAAAACATGATAAAATCAAAAATGAGTTTTGTTGTATAAAAGAGGAAATGATAGTACATCAGTGGACTATCACAACATGCTAAAGTATTGGAAAGTCAAATGTGATAAACGATCTCACTGTGGATGTGTCGGTAGATTTTTGCACATTTAGTAGATTGTGACGAGATATAAACCTAAATTCAAACTTGCTTATATCGTGGGTAACATCTCTCGGATATATGGGTGAACCCCCAAAATCTTGTTTGAAAGGTCCCTCTTTCTGAGATACTAGGTCTTTATACTCAGTGATATCTGGGGTATTATCCCGGGACTTCTGATTTTGCGGAAGCAATGGCCTAGTCCCCGGAGAATACTTTCTGCATGCTTGAAATATAGCTCACCCTCAGCATAAAAAATGATGAAACATTGAAAAATGCTAATCATGTGCTGTTGAAACAAAAGATCCTCTAAAGGGGACACACCAAAAAGTCGAAGCCGTCATCTCTCTGCGTATACGGAAGTATCGATCTGAGCTCTCACGGCCCTCGCAATTTAACCCTTTACAGATATCATCTGTGGTATATTCACCTGTAAGACTGAATATTGGGATCTGAATACGGGAGTATATTCTAAGGTGGGACACGCGATTGAGTTTAAGTGCTTAAAACATTAACATCGTATCTCGAAGCAGTTGAACTTTGTGTGAGAATTTAAGTGGACCAGTATACTGACAATCTAAGTGAATCGTTTCGAACTTAAAATGAAATGAAGCTTAACGGTGTTGGTGATTTGTCTCAAAAACTGATATGATCCTCTTACGCAAGCTCACAAAAATATTGTTTGTAAATGTTTCTTTACTGCATTTCATTCCATTCAAAAATCCAAAAAGATTTTAGTGTGTTTTAGCATAAATTTTGAAAAATTCAAAAAGATTTTCGACAACTGGTGTTAGAGAGCTAGTTTTCAAAATTCCGAGTGCTAGACATGATGAGCAGATGGTTTAGGAGAGTGTTGTTTTGAATATAAAAATGATATTTCTGCAAGTGGTTCATCAAAGACTATAAATGTTGAATCATTTTAAAATTTGCTCTATAAGTGGTTCATTAGATGGTAAGATTGTTCTTACAAGTTATCATCAGAGAATTTATTTTTGGGTTAAGGATGTGCAGGTGTAGCCAGGTTTCGATCTTGAACCTGAAGATAGAGTGTCAGGTTCCGATACATGAGGATTCTGTGATTCTAACAAGCCAGACTGCGATCCCAGTATATCGAAAGGGGGAGTCTGAAGACACCTAAAGGAAGGAGTATGTTGGTGATGAAAAGAAAAGAGAGAAGATTTGAGGATGCTTACAACGTCAGATATTTTAAAGAGTTCGAAAGGACTGATAAAGACTGAAGATGTGAAGACTCGACACTGAAGACTCGTCAACATTCGAGGGGGAGTCTGTTGGTGCATGCGTCTGTCGACTTCGTCTTGTATCGAGTCTAGGATTAGAATTGTTAGATTAGATCTTGTTATACGAGAGTATAGGAGTTTTTAGAGTATGTTTAATGTAATTTAGCTTGAAAGTGGTGATTTTCCTTGAAAGTGTCACATGACAGTTTCAAGCTAAATCAACAATGTTGATTCCCCTTGAAAGTGTCAAGTGTCATTTCAAGCTAAATCTAAGGTTTCCCTTGAAAGTGGCATGTCATTTCAAGCTAAACCCCCTCCACTATAAATACCATTCAAGCTAAATCATTTGTAACTTTTTCAGAGATTTTCCGGTCAGAGCAACGAAGTGCTGCCGAAGTGTTGTCAGGTTGTAAACGTCATACAAATCAATAGAAACAACAGTTTAAAGTGTATACTTGCTGAATTGACCTCGGTTTGTTCGTTTCCGCCGCTCAAACTGAGATAAACTCTTCTGAACGACTCGTTTGGGTCCGAATTCGATCCTACAAGACCGATTCAAGATCCAAGAATTAGAAGATGAACAATGACTAAACCAAAACAAACTTGCACACGATTAACAAACTTTGTCTGATACAAGTTGCAACACTCCTGGACGATTAACCCTAATAACGATGTTAAAGCATCATTATATCTACATCGACACATGTTAAACCTAAACCCATATTAAAACTCGAAAACCCAACAATACTATAAGCCTATCTCGAAATCACTATGGATTTCGAGTATTACATAAACAACCCATATACACACCAAACTTAATTGCTTAAACCTTAAAGGGGCCAACAATCTCTGACAAGGTTTTGTTTTGTCAAAGTGTTAATTGTTTTCAAATTAACATGTCCCAAACTTTTGTGCCATAGCTCTGTTTCTTTTGTTGAGGCAACGGAGAATAGGCACACATCATTTTTTTGGTTATCTTTTGACATGTCCACCATATAAACATTGCCACTTCTATGAGCAACAAGTTGTGCGGTGCTTTCAGCTATAATTTTGTCAATCTTTTTAACTACATTGTAACATTTGTGTCTTTCAATCTTTGTAATTAGGATTGTAATAAATGAAACATTTTGTTTGATATCCAAGAATTTAATTATAACATGTGCCTTACATTTTTTTTAGCAAAAGTCCATTTAAAAACTAAATTGTCCAAGTCTGCAGAAAAGTACTGTAATCCTGCGAAATGTACAGCATTCCGTAGAACGAAACAGTAATTGTCCGAAAACCCAAAAATAAATATTATTTTTCATAAATAATATAACGGGTATTAAAAATGACACAAATTCCACAATTAAATCTTATTGTGTTAAGCTGCACGGCTAGTTCAATAAACTGCCTGACAGCAAAGCCGGTACCGGAACTCTAACAGAAATAATAAAATTTTTAGTCCAAAAAGTTGGATTAATTATTTGGATGATAAAACTTGTGCAAAAACAATTTTTGTCATGTATTTATATAAATAAAACGCAGTGTCAGTATTTAACCTGGTACAGGACCCGAACCAAAATTTTCACCCGATCAACAAACTAATAATTTTGGTGGATTAGTTTTACCTAGTGTCACACTACTTTAAAATATGAGGGCTTGAAACATTGTAGATATTTTTATATAAAATATCAAAGTTCCTAAAAGTTTATAGATTAAACAAGTTTTTATGAAAAAAAAAAAGCAAATACCCCCTCCCCCATGATGATTCACGGTTGGTGGGCTCCCCCACTTGACACCTATTTTCAAATTGTTGTGTTGGGAACTGAAGAAGTTTGATTAGTGTCACCTAGAAACTAACAAAACACTCTCCAACACTCCACCATTTTCATAATCTCAAAACCATCAACAATTACCATCTCCTACTCTCTCTCTCTTCCAATCGGCCAAGACAAACAAATCCCCATCTTCATCTTTCAAAATTCTAACAACTAGAAATTTATACAAACATGGAGGTTTAGGGATGAAACAAGACACTTGTGAGACTAGAAGAATTATTTGAAGCATTTTGGTGAAGCTAGAAGCTCTTAGATCATCAAGATTTTCATATCTTCATCCTTATTTTTCTAGCAAAAATTGTAAGAACACTACACTAGTTTTATTTTCATTCTTGATTTTGAAAGAATACAAGTTCACCTTGAATCAAATCAAAACAAAACCTACATGAAAAACACTAAGAAAAACCAAAAATCATTATTTTTATCTTATGATTTTTCTATGATTTTTAGACTAATGAACATGAATTTTGGTTAATGTTGTGTAAAAACAAGATCTAAACACATGCATGTTTAGATCTAACAAGATTCATCAACAAAAAGATATGAACATGGGTTTTTATTCTTTAAATAGTTACATGCATGCTAGAAAACATGAGTATTTATTTAAAATCCAAGAACATGAATTTTTGTTAAAACGAATCAATAAAGTTTTCATTTCTGGAAAGAATCAAGAACATTAAATATGTTAGTAGAAAGAGTTTTGAAAACATATTTGTGCTTCAAATGACTATATGAGTCATCTAAAACAAGAATTTTAAATAAAATCTTGTTCTATAAATTTTTGGCAAAAACAAAGAATAAAGTTTCCTTTTTGGGAAAGTTAGGAACTATATCATGTTCATGGTACTTTGTTGACAAATTATGACGAATATTGATACATGATAATTGAACACAAGTTTTGTAAAAACTTGGGAAAATCCATTTTTCAAAAAAAACTATGGCAAAATTTTAATAAATTTTGTTATGTTCAAAAGTGTTAAACAAATAAATATGTAACTAGAAAACTATTTGAAGTCCTTGAACATGGTTAAACGAATTTTTGGACAAAGTTATGAATCCATATTTTATAAAAGATTTCTAAACAAAATGTGACAAGTATATATATTTTAGATAAAATATATACTTTCAAAAAGATTCATCAAGTATCATAAGTATATATTTTTGGTATGTATATTATGTATTTAGACCAAGTAGGAATAAATACACAAATATGTAAACACAACAAATTACAAAAATATATATATTAACACTTGGGAAACAAAACTACAAAATGGAATGTCCATCCTTGGACATAAACAAACAATCGGACAATTCGGACAATGTGGACACTTTTGGCAAATTCGGACAAAATAAAGTATATGGCATGACGAAATAAACGACATAAACAAAGAAAGCAAATAAATACAAATAAGATAACGGATTCAAGATGAGAAACTTGTACGATGAACGACTATAAACCTAAGTGTCTAATAAGGTTAAAACACTTGTAGGTTGAGTAACAAACGAAGAATCCGAAATCAAAACGAGTTTTGCTTGGAACGCAAATTAGTTAGTACATAGTTCCCCTCTTTTACTGCTTTCAATTGTTTTGGGGTGATTCATATGTGCTAAACGATTTTCGAGTTTTCAAAACAAACAATATGGTTTATATTAAACATAACGATTTCAATAATGTGAACGAACTTGTTGGGGCGTTGGTCGAAAGATAATAGAATGACATTCATTAAAAATGATCAAGCCGACCAGTAATATGTTATGGTACCATAGGATCTAACAAATCCCGTTATCGGACTATCACCATGGATATGGGGGTAATGTGGGTAACGACAGAGACTGTTATGTTAACTAACCCTTTGGTGGTTTGTTAATACGATTGAACGATGGATGAGTCACATAGGTAATGTGTTCAACGAGACGACCAAAAGTTAGTTTTCACAATTAATACACGGACGAGTTGAACGATGGTTTATAACACGAACGCTTGAACGATGGTTTATAACACGAACGCTTGAACGATGGTTTATAACACAAACGAGTTGAACGATTGGTTTTGATAACACGAACAATTTGAGAAAAAATACAATTGAACGATTGATTTCAAACGATGATACGCAACGATGTTTACTAAATGATATAAACCATACGAGTTTTATTACAAGAACGATTTACAATTTGGTTTACAAAAGCAAATGTTTTAGTCAAGATTCATGGCTACAATATTTTCATAAACCTTTACCAATATGTTTTAGTTGGTTAATTATATTGCAACAATTCAAATACTTTTGATATATGATTTTCACATATCGACTCTCGTAGATAGTCAAAGTGTTGCAATAGGTATACAAAGCCATGAATTTGACATACTCACAAAACCTATGTACTCGCCGGCTTTTATGCTGACTCTCTATTTTCACATATGTTTCAGGAACTGTTGTTTGATGTTACGATCCTGCTTCACATAGGATTGGACGCGGGCCTTAGTGATTATAAAACATGAAAGACAATTGTGCTGTTTATTTGTTTTATTTCCAAGACAATGCAACTTATTAGATATTAAAACAATATTTTAAATACCATGTGTTGTGAAACAATTTCATGTAACGTGACTCCTCGATAATTCCACCGCGTTTTGTTGTATTACGCAATCGGGGTGTTACATACATCAGGTCCAACAATTTTACAGGTTTTCTTAGTAAAA
The DNA here is from genome assembly GCA_030545235.1 of Helianthus tuberosus. Classification (NCBI taxonomy): domain Eukaryota; kingdom Viridiplantae; phylum Streptophyta; class Magnoliopsida; order Asterales; family Asteraceae; genus Helianthus; species Helianthus tuberosus. The sequence goes on along the minus strand of CM060434.1, from coordinate 67,110,411 downwards.
AATGAGCCATAGCCTTTATCACTCTTTTGTGAAACACTGAGTAGATTGAGTTTTAAATTGTCAATAAGATTAACATTTTCAAATTTTAGCCTGCCAGCCTAGAAATTTTTTTATCTCAACACTTTTCCTTTTGAATTGTTTCCAAAAGATATGTCACCTCCACTATGTTTATGGAAGTTGATAGTAGAGCTTTGCACCTATCATGTGTCTGGATACTTTATTATCTACATACCATAGGCTATCTAGGCATGTAGAAACTCCCATTTTGGAGGCCATTAGTGCACATTCGCAATTATTTTCATCTTCAGTTATATTCCAAGGATCATTGTTTTTTACAACATTTCCATCAACCTTTTCACAAACTGTTGTTTGTACTTGGTTAGATGTGCTCTTAACATTTTGTATGTGAAGAGTTTTCTGGTTGTTTTTAACATTTTCCTCAGTTTTACTGATTTCTCTTTTAACTCATCCCATAGCTCTTTTTCACTATTACAATGTAATAGCTCTGCATAGATCTCGTTTAGGCCTTTGCAATCATATTAAGTGTTTTGGCATCTATCTCAAACTTTTGAAAATCTAGCATAGAGTAATCTTCTGGTGCTTTGGCTCATGTACATTAGGATTTTTGACACTAGGTGTCATTGGAATGTAAGGTCCGTATATTACAGACCTCAACATCCTATGTTTTGTTGAGCAAGGTAATGTGCCATTTGACATCGGCAGATATTGTATTTTGATCTAACAAGCATCGGTGGTTTGCTATTACAACCAGAGATAAGGGAATCATGGTTATTGAGTGACATTCTTCTTTGATCTTTTGTATAAGAACAGAGTATGTGTTGATGGAGAATGTGAGACATGGATGTTTAAGTGCTTATCTTACATGTTTTGTTCGGTTTTATATGATTATATGTTTGGAATTGTTTTATTGCGAGTGTTTGTATGTTCGCAGGTAAGAACGCATAATTTGGTGAAGATACGGTGTTTAGAGAGAAAGGAGAACATGTAAGAGTGATGAATGCAGTCATTGGAAGTGTTCGGATGTGTGTCGGGTCGAATCGATAGCTTAAATGCATAAAGGATACGAAGAACTGAAGTTAAGGGGCTATTCGGTCCTTATTATCACTACAAAGGAAATAAAGAATACTAAAGTAGAGGGGGTGAATTGTCATTAGTTGAAAGTTATTATATGTTGAATAATGCGGACTACATGAATACGCTGCCACTTACGGATTGGAATCCGTAAGTTACGGATTGTATAATGGCTTCACAAAAGAAAAAGAGAGTGGGACATGTGGTTTACGTTTTGGAAATGGGGTTTACGGTTCATATCTCAACTTTCAGGGTGCAAAGTGTAAATTACAATGTGAACACATTTAATAAGGACATGGTGGAGCTGCCATATTCCAAAGGGTATAATTATTTTAATAACTAAAAATCAAGGAATTATCAATATGGGGTGCACGTGATTGTGTATTGTGGGCACGATTTCAAAGCGTTTTTAAAATCCTAGTTCGAAACATCTTGATTATCACGAAACTTAGCAGCCATTATACAACTTTGGGGAACTTCCAATCCATCGACATTGGCATCATCATATCTCGAATTTTGGCAGCCATACATCACGATTATTGGCTCTCATAATCAGTCAACATCCTCATCATTTATCATCAACAATCCACATCCTTGCAAGGTCAATCATGACTTTATCTTTCTACCAAGCTTCGGAGGATCGTACGAATGTCATGAGCGGCTAGTCGTCCCGTGATCATCTCTGGGAATAGGGTTTATGTTTGAACATTGGGTTTGCGTATGTTTACAACTTTTTGGATTAAGAACTGACTAATCATTCGGTTAGTCGTTTTTATTGTTTCTTGTTTTAATTAAACAGTATTTGATTATCGTAATCATTCTTGTTCATCAATTATTTGGTTTGTTCATCAACAATTAGGATTAAGTTCTAAGTTGTCATTGATTTTAACCTTTAATCATTGAACGTGTTAATGTTTATGAAATCTGAAATTGGTAATTAACTGGATTACTATTCATTTGCATCAATCCTTCGGTTTTGATCGTGGATCATTGCAATCAAATATATTATTCGTTAATTATTTATCAAAACAAGTTTTCAAATCATGTCTATGTGATTTCCAACTGGTCGTAACTAAGTAACCTGATTTTCTACTTAACCTGAAAACCCGGAGATTGGTCCCTTCTCTCATCATTGTCTATAACCATAATTTACATTTGTTTTCACAATCATTCTCAAACATTAAAAAAGCAATTAGTTTAGAAATAGATGATAATTAAAACAACGAGCTTTCAAACTTTCCACGGATTCCCCGTGGATTCGACACCCTACTTGCCCTTTACTAGTAAAAGGTGAATAGGACATTTTCACTTATATTTTTGACCGACCTTACGACATCGATCATGTGTAAGACACTTTTTGAGTTCTACACTTTTCTACTCTAAGCTACGAATAGATTGTATCTTTGTGAGTTGATCTTTGTATGTTAAACTGATTATGAAATCAAGTTTAACGTGACCAAGCTCTGATACCAATTGTTAGTATCTGAGTCTAATACTTGTGGATTTTGTGCATAAATGGAACAAACAATTTATAAATTTAAAGACAATAAAATGCAAACACAAAAGCAGGAAGATATATCAACAATTATTTTCAATTGAATCAAATAATTTCAATTACAATATGATGATTCTGATGTGTGCGGTGTGTTATAGGTTTTTAATATATAATTTAAGCCCTTTTACACTTTTTAGTCAAGTTTTAAATATATAAAACACGATATTTACTAACACTAAACACACATATGGGCAAGTGCACCCATCATGAGCGTAGTATAGTGTTGGTAAGATACCGCGGTCGTCCAAGGACACAAGAGCTTTTAGTACCGGTTTATCCTCAACGTCTAATCAAATCAAAAGTTAGAAAAAGGTTTTTAAACAAGAAAAATAAAACTAACTAAAATGCTGAAAAATAAAATAAAAATAAAAACGGATAGACAAGATGAATCACTTGGATCCGACTCGTGTGTAGTGTAACCTTTGATTATTTCCACACTTTTGCACTTTTTAAGAGATTATCTTAGTTATTGTAGTAGGCCCCTTTTTTTGAAGGTGACGTTACCCTCAACCCAGTAATTTGAGTCAGCAAGGATACAATCCTAAAGGGTCGGATTATTGAAAGATAATTAATTAACTTATTAATGCATAATGTGGTAGACCCCTCTTTTGAAGGTGACGTTACCCTCGGCTAAGTAGTCTGAGTCAGCAGGGATACAGTCCTAAGTAGTCGGGTTAAAGTTTTAATAGTAGCTTACATATGAGGGTATCAAAGAGTTTGGACCCCCGCCATCCAATACCGGTGGGTGTTGAAGGAGGTCCTACTAAATTTGACCCAGGTCCTTGCAGGATCTATAAACTGAACAAGGCAAGACTCTTACCAAACCGTTCCCTTAACCCCCGACCAGGTAGCCAACATACCTCCATATAGACCGTGGAGATATGAATGGTAAAAATCTTTTATTTTATATAGACAGTAAAATAATGCCAAGACACCACAGACAAACGATAAGGAAGAATCACCTTCAACATAAGAAACTAGTTATTAAAGTCATTAATACATAACCAAATAAAAAGTGCGAAAAGATTAAAAATAAAAAGTATTACACTAGACACTTGTCTTCACCAAGTGATGTAAGAGACTTAGGCAAACATGGCCTTTGATTGTCAAGAACACTTACGATCAATCTTGGATCCCGAGACGACTCACACACTCTATGATGGATGATGGTGGTGGATAATGGTGTTGTGATGGTGGTGGAGGGTGGCTGAAGTGTGAGAGAGGTGGTGTGCCAAGGGATGGTTTGTAAATGAGCCAAGCACCCCTATTTATAGTCTGAACAGCAGCTCGGGCACGGCCCCGTGTCCATTGGGCACGGCCCCGTGTCCACCCTTCTTCTCTGTCTTCATTAATTGCAGTTTGTCTGCATTAGTTGACCACGCCCCCGTGTCCGCTGGGCACGACCTCGTGTGCAGAAGCGTATCTGTACTATCAAGATTTCCCCAGATTATGCGAATCTTAGAGTTGACCACGGCCCCGTGTCCGCTGGGCACGCCCCCGTGGTGGGTGATAGAAGCTTCTACAACTTTGTCTTTTCTGCAGACACTTGGGCACGCCCCCATGCTTATTGAGCACGGGGCGTGTTCAGCCTTCTATTCTCTTGTTTTTGCTTGGGAAGATGCTGTCAGGGGGGGAGTCGGGCATGCCACGTTTATTCCTTTTCTTGTATTTATGTTAGATTTAGCTGCCCTTTTGCTTCTTTTGTTCATTTGAGCTCATTTAATCCTGAAAATACAAAAGGAAGACAAAAACATATTTTTTCCAACATTAGTACTAAAAAAAGGTTGGTTTTATGCCACATTTGATGTAATTTATATGTTGCGTTTTGCACACATCAAATACCCCCACACTTGAATCTTTGCTTGTCCTCAAGCAAAACTCTTTATAATGTGGCTTTTCACTCCCAAATTGAATGGGTAGAAGAGAAGGTTTTTGGGCTTGTCATAGAGTGTCGGGATTTCCAAGTTTCTTTATTAAGTCTTATTTTTATTTATTTACAATCCTATTCGTCATGATTTATTTAAAACATTACATAAGATAAATTATTTATTAGGGCATAACATGCTTTTTTTTTAAATTCCACTTATATACAAGTTCACATACCTCACGGGGATCACTCAACACTCGGCCGAAAATGTTTTTTTTAGTGAATCACTCGAGAGCGGCATGGAACTTACTCCTATCATAAGCTTGCCAAGCAATCAATCCTCATCCCTTTTAACTATACACCTTTGTAAATATCAAGAGGACTTTTTGGGTGAAGGGTTAGGGTTGGGTTAAAGGTAGGTGGTTGGGTTAGTGGTTAGTAGAAAAGGGCGAAAGGCGTAAAAAGCATCGGTTTTCGTGAGACTTTTTATTTTTCATAACTTTTTATTTTGATGAAGCAATTCTTCAAACAAATTTGTTTTTTGATAAACTTGTTTGTTTTTTTTTTTTTTTTTTTTTTTTTTTTTTTTGCTTCATCGTCATAAATTTTTTTTTTTTTTTTTGATAAGGAAGTCATAAGAAAAACCGAGCTTGTTACTAAAGCAAAGGGTTTAAAATAAAAAGGTTTTGATGGGTAAAAGGGTGTTTGTTTTGGGTTTAAGAAATGAAAAGGTTTAGGCTCAAAGGGGTTAACTAGGGGGATTTTTGGGTAGGTGGTAAAAAAAAAGAAAAATAATGGTGTAGAAATAAAAAAAGGGGTTAGTCCTAATGCCTCCATCATTTACTTACTCAGGTTTAAGTTGGTAAGGACCGGGAATGTATTGCCGTGGCAAGTTCTAGAGTCATGAGAACCAAGCGGCTATTCACACAAGAAACGAAAAATGAGCAATTAGTTTAAAGATATGTATTTGTATGCTCAATAAAGGCTCAAAACTCACTTTTTGTGGGAATGGGTTTTTATGTGATCAAGTATATATAGTCAAATTTTAACTAAACTTGTCATGCCGTTTCATAATTTTCTTATGTTGGTTCTTTTTATCACGACGCTATCGGTTGCAAATTTGTAAAAATATAACCCTTTTAGAACTTGAAACTCCCAAATTAAACCTAGACAAGTAAAAAAATGAAAACTTTTGAAAAAATTTGGGGTGATTAGCGGTTCCAATAGAGTTTTGTGTAAGGCTTGTAATTAGGACTTGCAAGATTCAAGGTTTTAGCATCCCCCCCCCCCCCCACACTTAAATTACACATTGTCCTCAATGTATCCCAAAAAAAAGTTTTTAGGTTGATTGAATGTGTAAAAGAGGTGTGAAAAAGCAAAAATTTATGTTACTGGGCATCTGGACACGGCCCCGTGCTCATTGAGCATGACCCCATGTTCAGAGTGCCAGTAACCAAGACTTACAAAAGGTGGGCACGGGGGCATGTCGGTTGGACACGACCCCGTGTCTGGGTAAAATCTGCAGGGATAAATAAACAGCAGGTCTGGGGTAGTGGGCACGAGGGCGTGTCGGCTAGACACGACCCCATGTAGACAGTCTGCAAGGGTGAAAAACTGGTTTCTGGCTTCGGTTTTCCTGTCCCGGCTTTAGTAGCACTAATGTTTAGTACGTGAAGCCTCGTATGTACCTGTTTTATCAATAAACACTACACCAAACCATAACAAGCATCCTAAATTACCATAGTTCAAAACATCCACATCACAAAGTTAAAAAGAAAAAAAATGCAGAAAATAAAAAGAGTTAAAGGAAATAAATTGTTCAACACACGGCACGCAGGCCGGAAATTGTTCATAAGAAAAGTGGGTTAACCTGTGAGATCACCAACCAGCTGCCCCTAACTCCGCTCCTCCCGCCTATTCCAAGTCCTCGTCTTCATCATCACCTCCTCCTCCGTGCCCCGCCATGTACTCCCGGATGTTCCCAATGTCATCCTGAATGTCGGAGATGTTTCTCTCAATTGCTCTGACCCGGGTGTACGTGTTGCTTGCCATGTTATAGGTGTTCCTGGTGCACATGAGGTTTTCCTGTAACAAGATTTGAAATAAATCCTTTTTGAATAACCGGTTTTTGAAATATTATTGAGAAAAAGAATTTAGAAATCATTTTCTTGTCAAGTTATATGGAAACTTTGTATTTGTAACGCATTATGTTCATAGAACCATGTATTTGTAAAGTTTGTATAACCGTCAATGCCCACCCAGACTTTGACTTCATGCCCGCATAATCCTATGCTTTGAATTTGTATAAAACATGGTATGTTATTTGTAAAAATCTAGTATTTCTGTATGTATAGAGATTGTTAATGGGTTGCAAGGCCATTAACATGTGACACGACATAGGAAGCATCCAAACCATAGGCATTTTTCTAGTTGTCGATTCACGACTGAGACACAAAAGCACTACTTGGTACTAGTTATCACCAAGAGTGTGGCTGCCTGAAAACCTATTAGATCTAACCTTTTGTTCTGCGGTCTAGGTATATTGTTGATTAATGGTGCTTATGTTACCCTATTCGTGACACGACCTATTGTGTCATTCCTTAGTTTAATGTACCTCTTGGTACTTGTATTTTCCCGTAGTTTAGAAAACTAGAATTCGTGTGTATGCACATTTCGAAAAATACGCTTGTTTGAAAAACCGGTATAAAACATAAGCTTTTCGTAAACCATTTTGTGTTAGTGAAAACTTGCTTGTAAAATGGTTTAGAAATATGTAATTCTTGTTTATTGAAAACCTTGTATGCTTTGCAAAAAGTGCATGTCTTTCCACCCCGAAAACATTTAGAAAAATGTAAAACCGTAAAAGGTGGGGTTGTGAACTCACCTGAATATTCCTGTGCAAAGCGAGCTATATACGACTTCGTGATGTCGTTTCCAAGACGTGACTCGCTAGCGTGCATTCTACAATATTCCTAACACGGAATATCTTAAAAGTTTCTAATTAATGCGGTAACTAATCTACGTGTTACCGAGCTCTACCGAATCGTTAACTGAACGATTCGACGATAAGTTGTTAACTTAATAAAAATGATTAAGTTATACTTGTTAAGTTTTGTCTATTGTCGGTGATAACTAATAAGTCTTGAAAAGACTTAATTCTCGAGAGATTATAAATATTTATATAGAAATACATAAATACATTGTTAAAAGCGCGTTAGTCGTCTCGAGATGTCGTACGTGTATGTATCGAGTGTTTTATGAAAATAATATAAACTCGTATTATATATCGTATGCCGTTGAGGCGTTTGAAATAAATATAAAAGTTATATTTATTTTATAAGAATTTCGTCGAGTCGTTGCATGTTTAAAATAAATATATACTATATTTATTTTTATAAAAGCGAATCCGTGTTGTTTGATATTTGGAATAAATATAAAACTATATTTATTTTATACAACGAAATCATGTCGTTTGATATTTGAAATAAATATGAACTATATTTATGTTCATGAAATGGTTTCGTATTGTTCGAAAATTTGAAATAAATGCAAACTATGTTTATCTTTATAAAAGAGTTATCGAAATCTCGATGTTTAAAATAACTATATTTATGGTTGTAAACTATTTCCGAATCGCTGTTTTCGTAAGTTGTATCGTGTCGTAGAAAGTATTATACACTTGTGTTTCGTTTTTATAATAGTCGTTTGAGTTTGATAGCTTTCGTCTTAAAATAAAAACACGTTAGTTTTACGGATTTTTTTTTCGAAAAACGGGCAGAGTTTCCTCTGTTTTTGGACGGCCCTGACAACACAAGTTGTCGTTATTTTAACAAAAGTCAATCAAGATTCAATAGTCAATATAAATAATTCTGTTTAAATATATCAAACGTGAAATATCATCAACCGGTTCGAGATCGTATCTCACGTAAGTATAAAAACTATAGAAATAACGATATGAACGCGCCGTTAAATTCTTTACCAAATCCTCTTGTCGAGACGCCGAAAGGTTGGCTGAGTTGACCGGCTGACTTTGACCGAGTTAACTCGGTTGTTGACCCGAACCCGAGCGCCACAACTTAAATCAAACGAGATCTGACCGCACTGAACCAAGACACAAACCTGTTGAACCCGAGCTTGATGACCCATACCCGAACCGCGGCTGAGTTGACCAAACAGACCCGTTCGACTGAGTTGACTCGAACCGCACCCGAAACCAGTCTGACTGGAGAGAAAACCCAAGTATGAACCGGAAAGTGAGTCAAAACAGAACTGAAATGAAAACGATCTAAGTCGTAATACATGGTTTCAGGCAAATCACTTACCGGAGAAATTAGGTACGACCACCACCATCGTCATCGTAGCCAGCAGCTGCTGCTGTCGCGGCCTCTCTCACCCTCTCCTTTCTCTCCCTTCCTTCTGAACTCTCTCTCTCTCTCTCTCACCTGAAGTCTCGACCGGTACCACCCACCACAGCGCCGCCGTCTGTGGTGGTGGTGGTGTTGCTGCTGTAGTCCGCCACCACCAAAAGATGGTGGTGGTTGGCCTATAATCAGAGGGGGGTAAAACAGGTGGGTGTCGCCTTGTTCACCATCGCCGCCGCCATCGTTGTTCCGTCGCCGGTCGGATTAAACTCCGGTCACCGGAGTTCAGTCGGAGAGGGAGAGGAGATCGAGGGATGGGGGTGTTTGAGTGTTCTGTGGTTCGCATTTGAGAGGAGGGATTTATTGTGAGTGTGTGAGTTTAAGTAGGAGCTCTTGAATTTTCGTTGATGATATGTGTTGCAGAGAATGGTGGGTGTGTGTGTAGAAAGAAAGGAGGGGGGTATGGATCTTATAGAGATGTTGTGAAATCTTGTGTTCCAAATCTTGAGACATAATCTTATGTAGAGATTTTGAGTAGATTTTGCAAAGATCTTGTATAGATTTTGGAAGGATTTTATAGAGATCTTGCATATTATGTGCAGGTTTAGGCTTGTGGATTTTGGGCTTGGGCCTAGGGCCCACAAGCCCATCTCATGTGTAAGTGGCCCGTAGTTCCTATGAGACACGTTTTTTTTAAATCGAAATCACCGTAGCCTAGTAAAATAATATATCAGAGTTAAAACGTGTAAAAAAATAATGTCGGTATCCGTCGTAGTCGCGTTCGTGCGTCGATAATGGTAATAATCGCGAAAAATTACGTCGTTGCCGTCTTTAATCCGTTTTTCGTGCTGGTTTCAACTACGATTGCTAAAATTTAATTACGAAGCTAGAATATATCGTAAAAATTTAATATTTGTCGGCGTTGTCAGTATATTGTACTGTATCAGTTCGTTGTTGTCGCGTAATATTCAGCAGGTTTCTCTGTAAACCACCGTTCGCGCACTGTAAAGTCGTATATAGGTTCCTAGGCACTCCAAAGGCCTAATTAAGTTAATTTGCATCGTAAACATTATTTATTGTCGCGTTAATCGCCTGTTAATCACATAATTAAGAGCCGTAAATCACCAGTTGTCACATTCTCCCCCTGTTAATAAAATTTCGTCCTCGAAATTTAGACTATGTTAACTCCTTAGAGTTACGTTATGCGTAGAAAATACGAATAGTACCAAAGTGAACGATCATGAAATCGAATCAAGACTTATTCGAATGATGTGAATTCAAGGACGTATCACAAGATGCAAATGAATTCTAGAAATGATCGCATCCAATAAATGAACTTAGATTTCAACAAGCTCAAATGTAATAGTTTGCATGAAATGCTCGATCGTGATCAGCGCAAGCTGCAAGTTCTACCGACGCCACAAGGTGTCGTAGTGAATGAAACAATTCAAATATAGCGGTGATCGAACAAGTATCACCTGTGTTTTGCATAAAAAGCTCAATCATGATTAGCCCAAGCTACAAGTCTGTACTGACACCACAAGGTGTCGTAGTGATTTAAATAATTCAATAATAGCGGTGATCAAAAAAATCCACCGTGTTTGAAGTCAAATGAAAGCGTAATAAAGTGAATCTGAAGGTTTGTTTCAATTGACATCATAGGATTTTCTATTGAAAATGGAACATCAAAGAAATAATGTTTTCGATCGAAGACGAAGAAGCAATGAATATCGCAAAACATTCGATCGATAATGAAAGAATCGTTAGGTGGTACACATGAATATAATATGAATTTGTGTACCATTATCTTAACACACGATTGTGTTAAGACATGCTTTAATATGATAAACCGAAGCGGATTTAAAACAAGTCAAAATCCGACAATAAATACATGTATCGACAAGGAAGTCTCGACATAGTGACACGATAAACCATGTATGTAACTTGAAAAGAAAAGAAATTTCAAGAAAATGTGTTGACTTGATAACACAGGAGCCAACAATTACAATAATGCGGGCCATTCGAATCACAAATCAATAATTAGATTTAGCGAAATAATATCTGAACTTTGATGAAACGCTTATTCGAAATGAAACCACATGCGTAACAAACGATGCATGCGTAACATATGAATTTTCAAGAAATCAAGCAATAGGTGTTCGCTATAATGAAAGAAATTATCATGATGTAATGACCATTCAGAGGAGTAGAGATGCAAAAGTCTACTCGCTTGATGCGAAAGTCGAAATTTCAATAAAAGAAATTTAAGGACTTTACCTGGGGTTTCATGTGATGGCCAGTTGTTAGGTGACATTACCATGGAGTGTTGAACATAGCGTACTCGTCATTAATAAGATAGGGGGAATGCGGAGACATACGTCTTCTTCTTAGCATGACTCGTGTCGTTTGCAGGACCGCGTGCCGAACTGCCGCTTCCTCGAAAGTCGTATGTGACGTACTTCAACCTCCGTTGATGTATAGATTGAGTTTCGCATATACTTGTGCACTAGTGTTTCGTTATGCGTAGGCTGCCTGCTCGGGAAGTCAAAATATCATAGACGAAATGAATAATAGTGTGTGCCCGAGTTAATATTCGCGGTTCCTACGTGTTGACCTTTAATGAACTTCAAAATAAGTTTCCGAAGGTCTTAAATGCATGCTTCCTAAACTCTCTGAGTTTTATGTACCGTATGTAATTGTTTTGTGTACCGTGTGTAAAACACCACTATAGCGTATGTTTGAAAACAAAATTTTGCCTGTTTGTCTTTCGGCAACGGTTGGAGACCATATTCAAGTCTTAGGCGTTCTGTATGTATTCAAAGTCTTAATAATCTAAGTCCCAGAGGGAAGTGTGGTTAGAGCCAAGGTATCTCTACAGAAACCTAATTCGCTGTAACCTATAGCTCTGATACCAATCTGTCACACCCCGAAATATCAGAGCATGGCGTGACTGGACTGGTATCTTCATTGCACAGCGGAAGCAAATAAGCAAAGACTTTCTAGAAATTGAACGCCCACTAAGTACTCGACTCTTCATGGTTCACCTATTCCAACCGTGCCTTGTCTTAGAAATGCAACCTGATAAAGAAACATGCGAAAAATCAACATAAAGTTGAGCGAGTTCATAGTTTGTTTGTAAAAGATTTGAAATAAATCCTTTTTGAATACCCGGTTTTTGAAATATTATTGAGAAAACGAATTTAGAAATCATTTTCTTGTCAAGTTATATGGAAACTTTGTATTTGTAACGCATTATGTTCGTAGAACCATGTATTTGTAAAGTTTGTATAACCGTCAATGCCCACCCAGACTTTGACTTCATGCCCGCATAATCCTATGCTTTGAATTTGTATAAAACATGATATGTAATTTGTAAAAATCAAGTATTTCTGTATGTATCGAGATTGTTAATGGGATGCAAGGCCATTAACATGTGACACGACATAGGAAGCATCCAAACCATAGGCATTTTTCTAGTTGTCGATTCACGACTGAGACACAAAAGCACTACTTGGTACTAGTTATCACCAAGAGTGTGGCTGCCCGAAAACCCATTAGATCTAACCTTTTGTTCTGCGGTCTAGGTATATTGTTGATTAATGGTGCTTATGTTACCCTATTCGTGACACGACCTACTGTGTCATTCCTTCGTTTAATGTACCTCTTGGTACTTGTATTTTCCCGTAGTTTAGAAAACTAGAATTCGAGTGTATGCACATTTCGAAAAATACGCTTGTTTGAAAAACCGGTATAAAACATAAGCTTTTCGTAAGCCATTTGTGTCAGTGAAAACTTGCTTGTAAAATGGTTTAGAAATATGTAAATCTTGTTTATTGAAAACCTTGTATGCTTTGCAAAAAGTGCATGTCTTTCAACCCCGAAAACATTTAGAAAAATGTAAAACCGTAAAAGGTGGGGTTATGAACTCACCTGAATATTCCTGTGCAAAGCGAGCTATATACGACTTCGTGATGTCGTTTCCAAGACGTGACTCGCTAGCGTGCATTCTACAATATTCCTAACACGGAATATCTTATAAGTTTCTAATTAATGCGGTAACTAATCTACGTGTTACCGAGCTCTACCGAATCATTAACTGAACGATTCGACGATAAGTTGTTAACTTAATAAAAATGATTAAGTTATACTTGTTAAGTTTTGTCTATTGTCGGTGATAACTAATAAGTCTTGAAAAGACTTAATTCTCGAGAGATTATAAATATTTATATAGAAATACATAAATATATTGTTAAAAGCGCGTTAGTCGTCTCGAGATGTCGTACGTGTATGTATCGAGTGTTTTACGAAAATAATATAAACTCGTATTATATATCGTATGCCGTTGAGGCGTTTGAAATAAATATAAAAGTTATATTTATTTTATAAGAATTTCGTCGAGTCGTTGCACGTTTAAAATAAATATATATACTATATTTATTTTTATAAAAGCGAATCCGTGTTGTTTGATATTTGGAATAAATATAAAACTATATTTATTTTATACAACGAAATCATGTCGTTTGATATTTGAAATATATATGAACTATATTTATGTTCATGAAATGGTTTCGTATTGTTCGAAAATTTGAAATAAATGCAAACTATGTTTATCTTTATAAAAGAGTTATCGAAATCTCGATGTTTAAAATAACTATATTTATGGTTGTAAACTGTTTCCGAATAGCCGTTTTCGTAAGTTGTATCGTGTCGTAGAAAGTATTATAAACTTGTGTTTCGTTTTTATAATAGTCGTTTGAGTTTGATAGCTTTCGTCTTAAAATAAAAACACGTTAGTTTTACGGATTTTTTTTTCGAAAAACGGGCAGAGTTTCCTCCGTTTTTGGACGGCCCCGACAACACAAGTTGTCGTTATTTTAACAAAATTCAATCAAGATTCAATAGTCAATATAAATAATTCTGTTTAAATATATCAAACGTAAAATATAATCAACCGGTTCGAGATCGTATCTCACGTAAGTATAAAAACTATAGAAATAACGATATGAACGCGCCGTTAAAATCTTTACCAAATCCTCTTGTCGAGACGCCGAAAGGTTGGCTGAGTTGACCGGCTGAGCTTGACCGAGTTGACTCGGTTGTTGACCCGAACCCGAGCGCCACAACTTAAATCAAACGAGATCTGGCCGTACTGAACCAAGACACAAACCTGTTGAACCCGAGCTTGATGACCCATACCCGAACCGCGGCTGAGTTGACCAAACAGACCCGTTCGACTGAGTTGACTCGAACCACACCCGAAACCAGTCTGACCGGAGAGAAAACCCAAGTATGAACCAGAAAGTGAGTCAAAACAGAACTGAAATGAAATCGATCTAAGTCGTAATACATGGTTTCAGGAAAATGACTTACTAGAGAAATTAGGTACGACCACCACCATCGTCATCGTCATCGTCGCCAGCGGCTGCTGCTGTCGCAGCCTCTCTCACCCTCTCCTTTCTCTCTCTTCCTTCTGAACTCTCTCTCTCTCTCTCTCTCGCCTGAAGTCTCGACCGGTACCACCCACCACAGCGTCGCCATCTGTGGTGGTGGTGTTGCTGCTGTAGTCCGCCACCACCAAAAGATGGTGGTGGTTGGCCTATAATCAGAGGGGGGGGGGGGTAAAACAGGTGGGTGTCGGCTTGTTCACCATCGCCGCCGCCATCCTTGTTCCATCGCCGGTCGGATTAAACTCCGGTCACCAGAGTTCAGTCGGAGAGGGAGAGGAGATCGAGGGGTGGGGGTGTTTGAGTGTTCTGTGGTTCGCATTTGAGAGGAGGGATTTATTATGAGTGTGTGAGTTTAAGTAGGAGCTCTTGAATTTTCGTTGATGATATGTGTTGCAGAGAATGGTAGGTGTGTGTGTGTAGAAAGAAAGGAGGGGGGGGGGTATGGATCTTATAGAGATGTTGTGAAATCTTATAGAAATCTTGTGTTCCAAATCTTGAGACATAATCTTATGTAGAGATTTTGAGTAGATTTTGCAAAGATCTTGTATAGATTTTGGAAGGATTTTATAGGATTTTATAGAGATCTTGCATATTATGTGCATGTTTAGGCTTGTGGGTTTTGGGCTTTGGGCTTGGGCCTAGGGCCCACAAGCCCATCTCATGTGTAAGTGGCCCGTAGTTCCTACGAGACACGTTTTTTTAAATCAAAATCACCGTAGCCTAGTAAAATAATATATCAGAGTTAAAACGTGTAAAAAAATAATGTCGGTATCCGTCGTAGTCGCGTTCGTGCGTCGATAACGGTAATAATCGCGAAAAATTACGTCGTTGCCGTCTTTAATCCGTTTTTCGAGCTGGTTTCAACTAAGATTGCTAAAATTTAATTACGAAGCTAGAATATATCGTAAAAATTTAATATTTGTCGGCGTTGTCAGTATCTTGTACGGCATCAGTTCGTTGTCGCGTAATATTCAGCAGGTTTCTCTGTAAACCACCGTTCGCGCACTGTAAAAGTCGTATAGACGTTCCTAGGCACTCCAAAGGCCTAATTAAGTTAATTTGCGTCGTAAAAATTATTTATTGTCGCGTTAATCGCCTGTTAATCACATAATTAAGTGCCGTAAATCACCTGTTGTCATAATACAACCCAACTATTGACCCAAACTGTGCCATCGAGATAGAGTACGTAGTCCCTCCACATCTGAATTCTACCCCATCATTATCAAATGGGTCGGATCTTGACTTGAACACGAATGTGCTATAGAATTCCCGATTATACTCGTGGACTAAGCGCAGTCGAGTGGTTAGGGCGGCTCTTAGTGGGACGGTGACTAGGTTGTTAAACCGGTCGAGCTGGTTCACCATTGCTAAAAGATACATGCACACTTGTCGTGGGTATTCCTCCGGTCTGGTTCGAAGCACATCGTATCTTGCTTTAGCATCCAACTCATTTGCATTGAACCGTGTTATTTCTTCGACATCTGTAAGGAAACACCAAACAATTAGCATGAAAAATTGAAATTTTCGAAGAAAACTGAAAATAGTCGGCTGAACACGACCCCGTGTTCAGCAGACACGCCCCATGTTGGTCAGAAAATAGCTGGACACGCCCCCGTGCTCAGCGAGCACGACCCCGTGTCCAGACGTCTGTTTCCCAAAAATCACATTTTTCGACCCGGTCTTGAAAACTTGAAAATTTTTGGTTCAGTAGGGGCGGTTTTCCCTGAAATTGAAACCCCAAGTGCCGTTTTTCCCAAAACAAACCGTTTACCCATTCGATTTTATCTTTTTTGGTTCAAAAACAAGGGTTTGGGGTTTTTGTGAGAAATCGGGCGAATCTATGAACAATACAAGTGTATTTATTTCCTAAAACATGAATCTAAACTAATGCTAACAATTTTATGCAAAAATTTGAGGTTCAATCCGGATGAAGTTCAAGAACCCTAGATTTTTCCCCAAATTTTTGATGTTTTAACTACATGCAAATGCTTAATCTAACTACTAATGATGATAGAATCATACCTTGATGTTGTTAGAAGTAGAGGAGACGTCGAAATCTTGCAGAAAAATCTCCTGAACCAGAGAGTTTTCGGGGAAACGGGGCGTGTGGAAATGAAGAAACTGTTTGGAAAAGGGGTTTTATCCAGACAGTTGCGCGGACACGGCCCCGTGCCGGGTGATTTTAATTTTTTTATTTTTTTATTTTTTATTTTTTTTAGTGCTTGTGTGAGTGCCCTTGTTTCCCAAAAACTCGGTTAGAAGACTTACCGATTTAGAAGTCAACCCGTCTGTTCGTAACTTACCAGGTATGATATTGATGCTTTTATTCTTCGACCGTTTAAAGCGAGATTTCTTCCTCCTCATCCTCAATGAATCCTTGATAGAGCTGCAGCCACTGGCCATTGACTTTGAATGGAATGCCATTCCGAGATTTAATTTCTACTGCACCGTGTGGGAAAATATGGGTGATGGAAAAAGGTCCTGACCACCTGGACTTTAATTTACCAGGAAACAATCGAAGTCGTGAATTAAACAATAGAACTTGATCTCCTACTCGAAATTCATTTGGTTTTATGTGCTTGTCGTGCAAATTTTTCATTCTTTCTTTGTAAATTTCAGAGTTTGAGTATGCATAATTCCTTAATTCGTCTAATTCATTTAATTGACAAAATCGATTTTTACCGGCAAATTCTAAATCAAGGTTTACATTTTTAATTGCCCAGTAGGCCTTGTGAGCTATTTCTACTGGCAAATGACAAATTTTTCCATAGACGAGCTTATATGGGGTTGTACCTATTGTTGTTTTATAAGCAGTTCGAAAAGCCCATAAAGCATCATCTAATTTATCAACCCATTCCTTTTTATTTAACCCTATGGTTTTTTCAAGTATTCTTTTTAAACCTCTATTAATCACTTCGGCTTGTCCGTTTGTTTGAGGGTGATATGCTGTTGAGACCCGGTGATAGACCCCATATCTTGTTAAAAAAATTTCAAGTTGATGATTACAAAAAATGGGTACCTCTATCACTTATTAATGCTTTAGGTGTTCCAAAACGAGAGAATAATTTTTTCAGAAATCTTACCACGACTCTTCCATCATTTGTTGGAAGTGCCTCAGCCTCGGCCCATTTAGACAAGTAATCTACTGCCACAAGTATATATTTGTTTCCTTTTGACGGTGGGAAGGGTCCCATAAAGTCGAGTCCCCACACATCAAAGATCTCACAAACAAGAATGCCATTTTGTGGCATTTCATTTTTGGAAGAAATATTACCTGTTCTTTGGCAAGCGTCACATGTCTTGACAAGACTTTGGGCGTCTTTGTAAATGGTCGGCCAATAAAATCCTGAATCGAATACCTTTCGTGCGGTACTAGCGGCACCATGATGTCCTCCGTATGGACCTTCATGACAATGGCGGAGAATTCTTCTTGCCTCGCTACCATGTACGCATCGTCGGATGAGTTGGTCGGCACACATTTTGAAAAGATAAGGATCTTCCCAAAAATAATGCTTTACATTAGCAAAGAATTTCTTTCTTTGATGATGTGGCCAACCTTTTGCGACTATACCGCTAGCTAGGTAGTTAGCATAGTCGGCGTACCATGGCTCTTCTCTGTATTCCACCATATCTAGGGACTCCATTGGAAATTTTTCGTTGATTTGCTCGTCCCTGGTTGCCTCCAAAGCTGGGTCTTCTAAGCGTGAAAGATGATCCGCTGCAGTGTTTTCTGCTCCTCTTTTGTCTTTGATTTCAATATCAAATTCTTGGAGGAGTAGAATCCACCGAATCAAACGTGGTTTAGCATCCTGTTTCTTGAAGAGATATCGAATGGCTGCATGATCTGTATAGACTATTGTTTTAGAAAGAACAAGATAAGAACGAAATTTATCAAAAGCAAATACCACAGCTAGTAATTCTTTTTCAGTTGTTGTGTAATTTTCTTGTGCATCGTTAAGTGTTTTACTAGCATAATAAATTGGGTGAAAATGCTTTTCTTTTCTTTGTCCCAAGACAGCTCCAACTGTAAAGTCACTTGCATCACACATGATTTCGAAAGGAAATTTCCAATCAGGTGCCCTCATGATGGGTGCATTGACTAGCATTTCCTTTAAGGTTAGGAATGCTTGATTGCAATCATTGTCAAAGATGAAAGGGGCATCTTTTTCAAGTAATTTTGTTAGAGGCCTTGAGATTTTAGAAAAGTCTTTGATAAACAGCCTATAAAATCCGGCATGCCCTAAGAAACTTCTGATAGCTCTAACGGAGGATGAGGGTTGTAATCGAGAAATAGTGTCTATTTTGGCTCGATCAACCTCCATTCCTTCGCTTGAGATTTTGTGACCAAGTACTATTCCCTCCGTTACCATGAAATGGCATTTTTCCCAGTTAAGGGCGAGGTTAGTTTCCTCACATCGGGATAGAATTCGTTCAAGGTTATCGAGGCATTGGTCGTATGAGTCCCCAAAGATAGAAAAGTCGTCCATGAAGACTTCCATTGTCTTTTCTATCATGTCATGGAAGATGGCTACCATGCAACGTTGAAAGGTTGCGGGGGCATTACATAGACCGAATGGCATGCGTCGATAAGAAAAAGTTCCATAGGGACATGTGAAGGTTGTCTTTTCTTGGTCTTCGGGTGCTATCGGGATTTGAAAGTAACCTGAAAAACCATCCAAGAAACAATAAAATTTATGACCGGATAATCTTTCTAACATTTGATCAATGAAGGGCAAAGGAAAGTGATCTTTCCTTGTTGCTTCATTTAATCGTCTATAATCTATACATACTCTCCATCCTGTGACGGTTCTCGTTGGTATTAATTCATTCTTTTCGTTAGTTATTACCATCATACCTCCTTTCTTTGGAACTACTTGGACGGGACTTACCCAAGGACTATCGGAGATAGGATAAATAAGTCCGACGTCAAGTAGTTTGATGACTTCGTTTTTAACCACTTCTTGTACATTTGGAATTACTCGACGTTGTGGTTGTATTACCGACTTGTAGTCATTGTTCATTAAAATTTTGTGCGTGCACATGGAAGGACTTATTCCTTTAATATCTACAAGCTTCCAAGCGATCCTATTTTTGTGTTTTTTCAAAAGTTTAATTAATTTCTCTTTTTCTAAACTACCTAATTTAGACGAAATAATTACAGGTGATTTACCATCTTTGTCTAGAAAAGCATATTCCAAACCTTTCGAAAGTTCTTTGAGCTCAAGCGGTGGGTCTTTAGGAGACTCCTTATTTGGTTGCTCATTTTGATCAAGAACTTTGAAAGTTTGTTCTATGGCGACCTCTTCTTCAACAAAGTGGTCAATCTTTTCACTTGTATCGGGTGGTTCCTCTTCATCTTCAATTAGGGGGTCATTATTGCCAAAAGGATATTTCATTGAACGCTCAATACCGATGCTTCTTTTAAATGCCCCTAATTGAATTGATAGATTGTTGTTCTTCCGGTTTTTCAAAGCTTCATGGGTTTTTACAAAAGGTCGTCCCAACACTAGAGGTGCGTCATCGAGGATGACAAAGTCAGTTGGGATTACCATTTGATTTGTTTGAACCAAGACATCCTCAACTACACCGATTGATTTTATTACTTTCCGATTGGATAGAAAAATGGGTATTTGAAGTGGAGAAAAATCACTAATACTTAATTTTTCGAAAATGTAGTTGGGCATTATGTTAACGCAAAGGTCTTTATCAATTGTGACATTACTAATAAATGAATTTTGAAAAAAACATGGAACCGGTGTAATGTTTATTTCAAATGGGTCTTCTCTTATTAGCGAGGTTTGATCATTTGTTAACTTAATGCTTACCGTTTCGTCAATTTTAGTGTTAGTGTTTAACTCTTTTAAAAACTTAGCATGAGTGGGCACTAAACAATGATTTTCGAAGGAGGTGACAAGAGATTAGTTTCTTCAAAATTAGACTCTTTTTGAATTTTAACGTTGTCGGACTCACCTTTTTCGTTGTTTAACTCACGTGTCGGTTTTTCACTTATTTGTTCTTCCATTTTTACACTTTCAACTATCTCTTTTGTATTTAATTCCTCTCTTGCGCGGGACTCCTCTTCCCTTGCGCGAGATTCTTTTATGTAACGCTCGATAGTTTTAAGGTGTTCTAATATCCTATCGGTCACGTCGGCGATAGAGTAAGGATCGGGATTTTCAAAGCTTGAATCCGGATGTTCGATCCTTTGTTCCTCATAAGACCCATATGAAGTAGATGGTTCACACCATTGTTCTTCATTGCAAGTATATGATGGATAAGGGTCGTAATTTTGTTCTTCATAATACTTATATGAGGTGGGTTGTTCACGCCATGGTTCCTCATAATAAGCATACGAAGGTGGTGGCTCATATCTTGGTTCCTCAAAGTATGAGTATGAAGGCTCATACCTTGGTTCATCAAAATATGAGTATGAGGGAGAAGGTTCATACCTTTGGTCTTCATAGGATGTGTATGAAGTTGATGGCTCGTACCTGGGCTCCTCATATTAGGTGTATGAAGTGGATGGTTGAAATAAGTCACAATATTGTACCGAGTGAGTGTTACCGCAATTGGTGCAATAATATTTCCTATAATCATCCTCCTCATAGGTGTAGTTGTAGCCTCCTGAGTATTGGTCCATAAGAATCACTCAGCAGACCACAACAGAGTCTCGAGACCAGAAAACAAAAAAAATAAAGACGGAAACAGAGGCTGGACACGGCCCCGTGTTCAGTGGACACGGCCCCGTGTTCAGGATCTGTATGTGGGCGTTTGAATTAAAGTTACTGGTTTCGTTGAGCACGGGGCATGTTTAGTGAGCACGGCCCCGTGTTTAGGCTCTGTATCTGGGTGTTTTTATGAAAAATATGCAGCACGGCCCGTGTTCAGTGAGCACGGCCCATGTTCAAGCTACTGTAAATGCAAAATTAAACTAAAATGCAGAAAAATGTGCGCGCGTTTTGAAAAACTGATTAGGCCGTCGATTCCTAACTTTCTTAAAATCCTTGTGTCCCCGGCAACGGCGCCAAAAACTTGATGTGTGCGGTGTGTTATAGGTTTTTAATATATAATTTAAGCCCTTTTACACTTTTTAGTCAAGTTTTAAATTTATAAAACACGATATTTACCAACACTAAACACACATATGGGCAAGTGCACCCATCGTGAGCGTAGTATATTGTTGGTAAGATACCGAGGTCGTCCAAGGACACAAGATCTTTTAGTACCGGTTTAACCTCAACGTCTAATCAAATCAAAAGTTAGAAAAAGGTTTTTAAACAAGAAAAATAAAACTAACTAAAATGCTGAAAAATAAAATAAAAATAAAAATAGATAGACAAGATGAATCACTTGGATCCGACTCGTGTGTAGTGTAACCTTTGATTATTTCCGCACTTTTTCACTTTTTAAGAGATTATCTTAGTTATTGTAGTAGGCCCCTCTTTTGAAGGTGACGTTACCCTTAACCCAGTAGTTTGAGTCAGCAAGGATACAATCCTAAAGGGTCGGATTATTGAAAGATAATTAATTAAGTTATTAATGCATAATGTGGTAGGCCCCTCTTTTGAAGGTGACGTTACCCTCGACTAAGTAGTCTGAGTCAGCAGGGATACAGTCCTAAGTAGCCGGGTTAAAGTTCTAATAGTAGCTTACATATGAGGGGATCAAAGAGTTTGGACCCCCGCCATCCAATACCGGTGGGTATTGAAGGAGGTCCTACTAAATTTGACCCAGGTCCTTGCAGGATCTATACACTGAACAAGGCAAGACTCTTACCAAACCGTTCCCTTAACCCCCGACCAGGTAGCCAACATACCTCCATATAGACCGTGGAGATATGAATGGTGAAAATCTTTTATTTTATATAGACAGTAAAATAATGCCAAGACACCACGGACAAACGATAAGGAAGAATCACCTTCAACATAAGAAACTAGTTATTAAAGTCATTAATACATAACCAAATAAAAAGTGCGAAAAGATTAAAAATAAAAAGTATTACACTAGACACTTGTCTTCACCAAGTGATGTAAGAGACTTAGGCAAACATGGCCTTTGATTGTCAAGAACTCTTACGATCAATCTTGGATCCCGAGACGACTCACACACTCTATGATGGATGATGGATGATGGTGGTGGATGATGGTGTTGTGATGGTGGTGGAGGGTGGGTAAAGTGTGAGAGAGGTGGTGTGCCAAGGGATGGTTTGCAAATGAGCCAAGCACCCCTATTTATAGTCTGAATAGCAGCTCGGGCACGGCCCCGTGTCCACCCTTCTTCTCTGTCTTCATTAATTGCAGTTTGTCTGTATTAGTTGACCACGCCCCCGTGTCCGCTAGGCACGACCCCGTGTGCAGAAGCGTATCTGTACTATCAAGATTTCCCTAGATTCTGCGAATCTTAGAGTTGACCACGGCCCCGTGTCCGCTGGGCACTCCCCCGTGGTGGGTGATAGAAGCTTCTACAACTTTGTCTTTTCTGCAGACACTTGGGTACGCCCCCGTGCTTATTGAGCACGGGGCATGTTCAGCCTTCTGTTCTCTTGTTTTTGCTTGGGAAGATGCTGTCGGGGGGTCGGGCATGCCACGTTTATTCCTTTTCTTGTATTTATGTTAGATTTAGCTGCCTTTTTGCTTCTTTTGTTCATTTGAGCTCATTTAATCCTGAAAATACAAAAGGAAGACAAAAACATACTTTTTCCAACATTAGTACTAAAAAAAGGTTAGTTTTATGCCACATTTGATGTAATTTATATGTTACATTTTGCACACATCAATTCTACAATCTACCTATCAGACTGATCACTCACAAATCTATTCTTACAAAAGAGAATGTGTGTGAAGTGATAAAATAGATCTCTAATAGGTGAGATCTATTTATACGAAGTACGAAAGCTCTGTTTGAAATTGGCTGACATCAGCCTGATAGTAGCATCTAACATTCCTAACAGAAACGATTCTACAGATGTTTGCAAACATCTATGTGTGAATCAAACAACTGATAAATCTATGCTAAACTCTGTTTAGAAGTAAATATTGTTACATTAGGAAACAACTGTTAAGCTATCCTCTGTTGCTTTGTTCCAAATATCTGTTTGGCCAGACAGATATTTGGTCTTCTTCATCAGACCCTTGCTTCATAGATGTTAGGGCTTGAACAGATCTTGTCTCTTCATGATCAGTGGTTCCAAGGCTTCAAATAGATGTTAGCTTGTCTTCAACAGATTCTTTGATTTAGATGTTCAAGATTCATTATTTTTTGGAGGAGAATGCTTCATCAATTGTTTATTTCTTGATCTGTTTGTCATGTTTTCGCTTTTGAATACCATATGTTCTTTTGTAGGTCCAACAAAGATATACCACCCTATGCCCTCCAAAAATCACCTTCAGCAAATAGTTTGAGCTCTGGGCCTAATGGTGAATGATCAGAGCTTAGCATCTCAATATCCCCATCCTACGTTTTTTTGCAGACATATAATAACATTTTTATTTTTATTTTTCTTATTAGAAGTGCAAACATGGTGATGCATGTGTATAGATGTTGAATTAACCATTAAGGACTCCAGAGTTTGTTTGTTTGCTATTTCTCAAATGGGTGACGCACTCTTACAGCGAGTATCACCATCCAGGATCTCTTCTGCTAAAAAGGGAAGATAATGGGGGCAGGTTTCAATGGTTATGCTATTTACTTTTTGCTTCCTACACGTAAAAAAAGTTAATATCATCGCCATTTGTTTCTTTATTAGCTTTATTGTAAGTGTTTACCTTAGAGAAACCAATTGGTTTGATGATTTTATTATGTTGATAAAAACTCTAGAATATACTAGGACTAATATTCCCCCGCAACTTGAGAGTGGGGAACGACCTGGAACTTGGATCTTAAAAAGAGAAATCCTTGAGAATGTAAAGGCTTTGTGAACACATCTACGATGTGATGACTTGTAGAGATGAATTGAAGTTAGTTGACCTTTAGCTACTTGTTCAAGAACAAAGTGGAAATCTACTTCAACATATTTTGTGCGAGCCAGAAACTCAGAGTCTGAGTAGGCTTGAATCGAGGATTGGAAAGAGTTTTGCAAATGCACATCGGTGAAGGCTTGTAGTGATGATCCAGAGGTGTGACAGATGTAAAGACCCAATTTACTGTTTCCATTTAGGTAACGCAGAATATGTTTAACAGCAGACCAATGATTCTCTGTCGAGGCATTCATGAATTGGCACACACGATCCACAGCAAATGCAATATCTGGTCGGGAAAGAGTGGCATACTGAAGTGCTCCAACGGTTTGACGATACTTTGTTGGATCGGAAAGTAATGGACTATCATCTAGGTGCAAGGCTTGTAAAATACTCATTGGAGAGGTCACTGGTTTGCAGTCAGAAAGGCCTGATCGATTTAGAACATCCAAAATATACTTTCGCTGCAAGAGGACAATGTCCTTTTTGTGATGCATTACTTCAATCCCAAGAAAGTAGTGAAGTTTTCCAAGATCTTTCAGCGCAAAGTTGGAGCTAAGATGCTGGATGATGTGGTCGATTACTGTGTTGTTGTTGCCAATGATGATAATATCATCTACATATATAAGGATGTTGATAAGGGTGCAACTAGATTTCAGGATGAATAGGGAAGGATCTGTTTAGATCTAAAGAACCCGAGCTGTCGAAGTACTTTTGATAGGCGATTGAACCAAGCTCGAGTTGCTTGCTTGATCCTATAAAGCGACTTGTGAAGGAGATATTGATATGCTAAAAGTAGTTTAACAAATAACAAATAAATTGACCCTAAACTAGACACTCTAAGTTTTAAATTTATAAACTAAACTCTCTAAAACCTAGACCACACAACCGGCAAGTGTACCGGTCAATGTAGTAAAGCTTAAATAAGTTCGAGTATCGAACCCATGAGACTTTACTAATTACGACTACAAGACTCGATTACTAATTATTGAACTGACCCAACTAATTTGTTTTATTGTTTGGGGGGTTCTAATAACCTAATCTCAATTAATTAAAAACTAATTAAAACAGAATACTACGACGCAAACTAGGATTTTGGATTGATTCTGATAATGATAAACACACTACCTAGGTTAGAATCCTACACATGAATAACCTAAAGAACCATCGACCCTTCTCGAGAAGAAACCTATTAAAACCTAAAAGCCATAAACTACAGGTTTGGAGATTCCCTCATGAGTTTTCCTACTGTAATAATAAAGTACCCTCTAGACAATCTACCTCACAGCACAAAAGTCACTTGTAACTATGGAATTATGATCAGACTCGATAAGCAAGTAGTGAAACGAAAACTAAGGGGATATTCTCACAAAGTATCTAACCCTAGCAATCTAACACTAAAGACAAACCGACAACCTCTCACCTCACAACTATTGAAATTGGTAAAATACTTAACCCTATTCAAATTACAATTATACCCCTATGGATCACTACATCTAGCAAAACATCTAATAGTCAAGAACACGCAGTAAATAACCTAGCATGTAACTATTATTTGAACGACATTCAACGAGAAACATGAGGGATAATAATTAGTCATTAAACAAGATTAAATACGCATCAACATCTAATCATGAAAACCAAGTTTTTAGTTTATTATTAAATCCACAAACAATGTTCCATAAACCGAAAAAAATAATATCAAATAAGAGTATTCATCAAGGACCTAGGTAGTGCATAAGGTTTTTAGCCTAACATCACTTTAAAAAAGGATAAACAAGGTTCAATTCACTAGTAACAAACATGGTGGAAGTCAAATAAACGAGGAAACAAAGAAACCCGATGTTGAAACCCAAAGATCTTCGATCTAGTCTCTTAAAGTATTCAACTTTATGTGTATTCACCTTCAAAATCACCTTCTCTGCTCTTTAATTCGTCTAAGGTTTGTGGTATATCATTTGTGGTGCTATATTTTCATCTTTATATCACTTTCCATAAAATCCCGTAACCCTATATCACTTTCGTGTAATTAAAGCTCGTCACCCCATGCAACGGGTGAAACCTTGGATCTTGCGTGATGCGAGCTTATACTTTGACTGACCAATGACTTTCGGTCGTCGCGCCATGCAACGAACCTTTCTCTTTCTGTCGCGTAGCGCGACATGGTAAGTTTTCTCGATTTTCTTTCTGTTGAACTACATGATAACGTGCGACTCGTTCGGAGGCTCGGTTTTCTTTATATTAGTTTGTTTTTAGCTCATTTCTCCTCTGAAACTCTGCAAAACACACAAGACACAATAATATACAAACCGATGGTAAAACAACACAAAACGACTCAACAAATAATACAAACTATACATGGAAACTGATGTAATTTGCATTACATCAGATATCCATGGTCTGGTTTAGTCTGATCAACGAAGCCAGTGGCTGTTTCATATAGATTGTTTCTGAAAAGTCACCGTCTAAAGATGCATATTCCACGTAATGACCAATTTTATGTCACGGAAAGAAATAAAATGACTTGAATAGTTGTTGCCTTAACAACGGGGTAGCTTTCATGGTAATCTATGTCGGGTTGTTGAATGAACCCTTTGGCAAGAAGACAAGCTTTGTAACGAGTGAGTTTGCCCTGTGAGTCTTCCTTCAACCTATACACCCACTTGCAGTCAATAATATTAGTATTATTTGGATAAGGCACTAATGACCATGTTCCATTCTTATGAACCTATTGCACTCCTTGGTCATGGCAAGGCGCTACCTGAAGTTTTGTTGGCAATGGTAAACGAGGTGGGTACGACTGGGGGGTTAGGAGAGTGTGTAGTATGAAAGGGAGAGGGATTGCAAGGGGTGGTTCATTTAAATTTTTGGTGAATATGGGATGGTCTAATCCGAGGGGGTGGTGGTGAGGTAGAGATTGTTTGTTCGGGCGAGACCGAGGTGGTGTTAGAGGCAAGTGACGGAGGAGTGTTGAGTCTAGGGGAATCAAGGGGTGGAGATGATGGTGGTGTAGGAGATGAAACTAAGTCGGCTGGAACGGGTGTTGCAGTTACATCAGTTTGAATGGGCTCAGGTAAGATATGTAGGACTGATATCGGGTAAACAGATACATAAAGTGGAGATGAGGGGTTATGTGTTGTGAAGTAGGAATGAATTTGAAGACATGTTCATTGAAGCGAACATAGTAAACGATGTTGATCCATTCGGTAGTATGGTGAAAGCAACAATACTCATGGTGGTGCGAATTATAGCCAAGAAAAACACACGAGGTTGAGAAGAAGTCTATTTTATAGCTATTGTATGGTCATAGATATGGAAAGCATTAGCACCCGAAGACATGAAGAAAAGAGTAAATTGGTTTGTGGTTGAAAATTTGTTGAAAACGAGATTTATTTGAGGAGGTTTAGGATGGTATACGGTTAATGGGATAGGTGGTGGTTTCAAAGGAGAAGTTCTAGAAACGTTGTTGAATATGAGATTAAGCAAGAAGGGCAAGCCCAGTTTCCACAACGTGATGATGAAGACATTCAACGAACCCATTCTATTCACTGGTGTAGGGGCATGAACATCGATGAATAATAACAAGCTTAGTGAAGAAGGGGAGATATTACAGAATTCCCATCCCCAATCAGTTTGAACATATTCTAGTGTGGTGTTAAATTGTCGCTCTACCATTGTTACAAAGTTGGTGAAGGTGGTAAAAACATCAGACTTTCGTACAAGAGGGTAAAACCACATGTAACAGGAATGATGGTCAACACATAGTAGAAACAATTGATGTCCACAACACATCGTAGAAAAAATTGATGTCCATCGAAAGAAATAGTGGGAGCAGGCCCCCAAATATCATAGTATATTAAGTCTACTATATTATTATTATTATTACTTTGAAAAGTAGAGTTGTGCAAAGGAAGCTTAGATGATTTTCGCAACTGACTAGGGGTACATATATATAGTAGAACATAGTTTATTTGAAACAGGTAAAGAACAAGAAGAGACAATGGAATTAAATATACGTTCATGTGGGTGTCCAAAACGTTGGTGCCAGATATTTGAAGGAGTTTTTGCTATCATGAATACCTGCTTAGGAATTATTTTGTATGTAGGAAGACTGATGGAATATAGCCCTTTGTCACTTAGACCCATGAGAAGGGTAGTGTGTGAAGACTCTTCCTTCACAATAAAGAAGGAAAGTGAAACTTGAAGAAACATTATTATCATGGCAGAATTGTTTAACAGATAAGAAGTTCTTTTGCATTATTGGAACACCAAGAATATCAGAAAGGTTGAATTTTTGAGTTGGTGAAAAAATCTTGGATGAACCAATGTGTAAAATAGGTAAAGGTTGACCGCTACCAACAAAGAGTGAGTCGTTACCTTGGTAGACCTCGGAGTTGTCAAGGTTTGATAAGTTTGGAGTAGCATGACTATTAGCACCAGTATCCGGAAACCACGTTGCTCCTGATGTTGATCGAGTGTCAGAAAAATTGGCAAAGTTGGCTTGGGAAATGGACTGGGCAGCAGGCATTGTTTGATTTAGGCATTATGACAGGATGTGAGCAACCACTGTAACAACCCTAAAAAATGTAACACCCGGACCATGTAAAACAACAAACCGCGGCGGAAACGTCGGGGAGTCATGTCACATAATTATTATCTCATAACACATGGTATTTAAAGTTTGGTATTATTAGGTGAAATGTTTACATTGTCTTGAATTAAACAGAAACATAACATAAATTAAATTGTCTTTCATGTTTTTAAGTCACTAAGGCCCAAGTCCGCCCTATGTGAAGTAAGCTTAACATCAAACATTCGCTCCTGAAACATATGTGAAAGTAAATACGTCAGCATAAAAATTCATGTGAGTAACATAGGTTTTGTGTTGAAGATTCATGGTTTTGAATGTTAAAAGAAATGTTTAACTAAAAATTAGCAATGAACCTTTACAAAAATGTTTTCTTTTATAAAATCATATGAAAATCAAATGATTTAAAAGAAATGATGAATGGTTAAGTAAATGACCAAAAGAAAATGACTCGTATAAAATGTGTCATGTCTTGTATAAAAGATGTCGTGTTTTGTGTAAAAGATGTCATGACTTGTCTTTGTTCAAAGTGATTTAGATAACGCTACGATATGTAATATAATAAAAGCACTTATATATAGGAAGTACCAGCGGCGTATCCACCATGCTTTTATCACATTCTACACGTCTCGTTATTTAAACCACTTACCATAAACCATCAAATGAAATGTCTTGTTTAAACCAATGTCTTGTAATGACAATGTCTCGTGTAAACAAATGTCATGTATAAACAATGTCTCGTGTAAACAAATGTCATGTATAAACCAATGTCTTGTATGGTAAGCAAAAGGACTTTGCTTAAACCACATGAAATAATGTCTTGTATAACCAAAATGTCTTGTATAAAACAATGTTTTTGAATGAACGAAAGTTTGTTTAATCAAAGGTTTTGTTTTATAAATCATTGCTTTTATTGCGTAAACATTTGTTAGGTTTGTTGGTGAATACATTCAAGCCTTGTCGACTGTCGGATAAAACCTTATCAGGTCATAGGTTTATCAATGTTCATCGGATTCTGTCGTTCCCGAAGGTCACTTCTAAACAAACCTAGGAAGCAGGAACGGGATTGCCAATCCTATAGTATCATTACATACTACCGGTCGGCGTGATCAATGTTAATGAATGTGTCATAGTTGAGTTCAACGCACCAAAATGTCTTAAACAATGTAAGCGTGTCGTGAAAATGTCTTGAAAACCATGTACTAGGTATGCTAGGTCAACATACAAAGCAAAATGTCTTTGAAAACTGTGTACTAGGTATGCTAGGTCAACATACAAAGCAAAAATGTCTTTGAAATCAATGTGCTAGGTATGCTAGGTCAACATACGAAGTAAAATGCATTTGAAATCATGTACTATATGTACTATGTAAACAAAGCATGTATAATGTCATGAAAACAAGAAAGTAACGATAGGCACATATAAATCACCCCAAAACATTTGAAAATGTAAAAGAGGGGACTATGTACTCACTTGGGGTTGCGTATAAATCTTGTCCTAATGATTCAAACAAAGCTCAAAGAAGCAAGGATTCAAGTGTGTCCCAATATCGGATAACTATGTTAATATGTCGAGACTTTAATCGGCGGATCAGATAGAATGAAGTTTTATAAATTAAATGAGTGTTGGAACTCATATGGCATGATTTAATAAACTCAACATTCTGATTTGAAGGTGATCCTAAGTGCTTTTGACCCGTTATGACACGTTAAAGTAGTTTACGCTACTTTAACGGGTCATTTGCGTAAATATGTGATCGGATGGTTAAATATGTCCTATAATAAGTCTTAAATGCCAAAACATGTTTAAAAATGTTGTAACATCAGTTTGTATGTCAAAAATTTGATTACATATGCATAAAATGAATTTATACGCAAAAAAGGCATTTTGGTATTTTTAAAGAACATAAGAGCGACTTATCATAACACTAACCAAAAGACGTGACCATAAGGTAAAACCTCAGTAGGTTATTCCCTATGAAACTATCATCACAACTATGTGTTTCGTCGGATCCTAAGATCGACCAAACGGGTAGGATTCGAAAGTCAAAGCGGTGGTCAAGGTCGCTCGACTTACGACCCTAAATAAGCACTAAACTAAAAGTGACGAGTTAGACATGCCAAAACATGTCTAACTAAGTTTATAAAACCGATTTGGTATCAAAACTTGGTGTTTTGATACCCAAAAAAGGTTTCGTTGTAAAATGCACATTATGTGCATCTTTGACCGAAACTTTGACTCATCACTTCGACTAGTAAACGTGGTAATCAGAAGGTGAAATCGCAAGTGATTATAACCTTCGTGATTACGATCACGTTGCAAAGTTCAATTGAACTTTGACTTGACCAATTAAGGTCAGAACCGAAAGTCAAACAGAAAGTCAATTGTTTGACTTTTAGCTCAAAAACAACTAATAAAATGAAATAGAACTGAAAGGAGCACTTACTAGTGGTCCTTAGAAGATAAGAGAACTGATTAGGAAGCTCCTTATGGTCAGGAACCTCCAATAGAGAGAGATAGAAAGATTTCAAGAATTGGTGCAAGTTAAGAATGAATTCATGGATCTATTTATACTTGTAGAGGATGAATTTGATCATTACAAGTGTTAAGGATCAGTGTAAGATCACTCCACATGTCCCTAAATGTGTCAAATGCAGGTTAGGACTTGGAGAATACAAAAACTTGGGCTCCAAGGCTATCAAAACAGCTGGCTGCCATGAAAACTTATTGCTGTCCCCATGTTCTACCATAAGCTATGGTAGAGGGCGTAGCTTACGGTGGGGTCTGGTCAGCCATGACTTTCACACTTTGACAATTTATGCCCCTGGACATGTTTCGTCGCGTTTTGTCACTTTTAACACTCGTAACCTAATATTTAGGCTCTATAAAGGTCTGAAAGGCATATGTAACTTGAATTATGCCCGAAAATGTCATGGATTTCGGTTTGTTCGGTTGTTCAGTTACCTTTTTCACTTAATTACGGATAACGCCATTAGAACACGAAAATGACCGAAATTGCAAATCGTTGTGAAATTTTTCATTCTTACCTATAAAATAAAAGATTTTATTGATTACAATAATTTTTGGATGTCTACACAAGGTCCGTATTAAAAAATACGAGAATAGGCAGACTTTCGAAGTTTGTCGCAAATAGTCCCTGAGCTCGAATAAGCATGTTTTTGTCGTACCGAACCCCTCAAAATTTTTTTCTAAGTTATGTAAAGGGTATTTAGGTTCGTGTTAAACTGACTACGTTTATGTAATAGTTTCACGAATTACTTCCAGAAAAGCTTTGAGAGTTCGAAATTGAATAAGGATTGAAAATGTACAAATGTCATAAATAATTATACAAATCTTGGAATTAAAACACAATGTTACATTGATTTTGAAATTTTTTGGGACTGTACAATGTTTGAAAAGATACAAATGTCACAAAAAAAATCCCGAATAAACCCGTAATCAAAACCCCAAGTGCGCGCGAGAAAACTTATAATAATAAATCAGAAAACTTTGCGTTTAAGAAAACTTGGCGATTGATGTACCAACCCGCACAAAAATACCCTTACTAAACTCATAATTAAAATTCAAACTATTTGGGATCAAGACCTGAGCAAACGCGATGAGAACCAGCATGAAAATCAAGAAAAACATGCGATTGGACAAAAAACGGCAGAGGACACATGTCACGACGAGGTGACAAATGGCAGACCTATGCTGGTGACGTGGCAGGCCTAGGCCAGGCCGACCTCCCAGGCGCCACGCGGGAGATACCCTGTCTCCTCCTGCGACGCGCGGGTGAGTCCACCATGGGCTATATAAGGGCCAGGACTGGGGCAGTTTCATTTACACCAACGAATTCTAAAATCAATCCTCCAGTCTCTTGTAACTTTATTTCTCTATATTTATATGTATTAAACCCTAATCACTGAAATGATACCCTGTCTGATTGATCGATAAACAAATCAACGAATGCCAAAGTAACGCCTGAATAAGGCTATACTTTGTTAACTCACGTTGAGGTTTTGATCTCATGATTATCGTTAAAGTCTGAGTTTGGTTTATACACTAATACGGATTACATTCTGTGAAATTAGGGGTTAGAATTAGAAGGCTTAAAACTATAAGTTCACTGATAAAGTAGATGCTTAAATATTAGAAGACTCAGAACATTAAACTTACTGTTAATCAAGAGGCTTAATATCAGAATTCTTAGAATCAGAAGGCCTGTTAAATCAGAACTATAGATTTACAAGGTGAGTCATTCTCTTTTTCTCACAACATTGTGAGACATTCTCTTTTCCTCACATTATGTGATACTAAAATGTTTTCAAAACCCTAAATGTTTTCCAGTTGTATTTATAGTGATTAATTTTTTGTATCCTTAAATTACTATCGGTATGTGGACTTTTGTAAACACTACTTGATAAGCTTTGCTATTGGACAATTGAGGGCCAATAGTGATATGACCATAGTCACAGGGACTGCTGATGTAACATATGTGCTTGTAATCATTGTACAAACTTTAAATAGTTCAATTATCAATAAAACAAGGTGATTTGATCCCAATATTTGTTTATTTATGTTTGACATTTTGCACGTTTTGGTTTTTATTCAATTTTAAACTCTATATCGCTTTCTGGAAGGTTATACGCAAACTGATGCGTAAACGTAATCAGTTTAACGTGACAAACACTCCGAAACATCAACTTAAGCTTAACATACCTTAAATAACCTTTACATAACTTAGAAATAAGTTTTGAAGGGTTTGGTATGGCAAAAACAAGTTTATTCGA
The DNA here is from genome assembly GCA_030545235.1 of Helianthus tuberosus. Classification (NCBI taxonomy): domain Eukaryota; kingdom Viridiplantae; phylum Streptophyta; class Magnoliopsida; order Asterales; family Asteraceae; genus Helianthus; species Helianthus tuberosus. The sequence continues at coordinate 67,076,752 of CM060434.1, read as the reverse complement.
TCGTAGGGACTATTTGCGACAAACTGCAAAAGTATGCTGATTCGTATAGAAACGTACATTCTGGAACACGATCATAAGTTAAACATACCATAAATATCCTTTACATAGCTTAGAAATAGGCTTTGAGGGGTTCTGTGTGCAAAAATAAACTTATTTGATGAACAGGGACTAAAAGCGTCAAAAAGTGCATAAGTTTGCATTTACGTGCATATCTTACGTTCTGAACATATCCAGACATCCAAAAATTTTTTTAATCATTAAAATATTTTATTTTAGTGATTGGAATACTAAAATTTCATTCGTCGCGTAATTAGGATCGTTTTTCGCGTCCGTTCGTGTTTCATCGCAATTAACCGAATAACGTGATCGTACGACCAAATGAACCGACATCTGAGATGTTTTCAAGCATATTTCATCTCCCCTATACTTAAACTTCATTATTGAGCCTTGAAAATGGGTTAACGGGGCTTAAACGCGTCAAAAATGTCTTAAACATGCTACAAGGACCATTCTTGCCAATTTTTGAAAGTTTCTGGCTCAGGTAGGCCGTGGCGTCGCGCCACAGCAAAGGGGTGTTGCCGTCGCGGCATGCGACGCCCCTATATTGACAGAAACTCCATTTTTAGTAACCAGCTTGAATTTCAGGGTCTTTTATGCAACTTTTTCAATACAATGAACTTGTTTTAGAGCTCCCATGGTATCTTAAACTATGTGCCACACTTGTATGGCTAAGATCAAAGCTCTAAACACTTGGAATGATCGCAATGGTTCTTGATTTCCTATATAAACCCATCAATTTTAATTCAAACATGCTCATTCCTTCATTTCCTTCTCAATTCTGCTTTGGAGCTATCCCTTGACTGGTTGAAGGCTCCAATCTTCTAGTTTTCTTGTTCTATCTTCAAGGTTTGGACCTCTTGTAAGCTTCTTTCATGCTTTTTATGCATTTCAAGCATGAAAGTCAAACAGTGTTTGACTTTCTGCTTTGACCAGTCTTTGGTCAACACAAAGTTCGTTTGAACTTTGCAACGTGAGCGTAATCACAATAGTTATAGTCCTTTGTGACTATGCCTACTGATTACCACGTTGATTAGGCGTAGTGACGAGTCAAAGTTTCGGTCAAAATACGTATTTATACGTATTTTGCATCGAAGCTATTTTCGTGTATCAAAACCCTTTGTTTTGATATCAAACTTGTTTTCTAACTTAGTTAAACATGTTTTAACATGTTTAACTCATCACTTTTAGTTTAGTGCTTTTATAGGGTCGTAAGATAAGCGGTCTAAACAATCGCTTAGACTTTCGAACCCGACCCGTTTGGTCGATCATTAGGATCCGACCAAACATATTTTGTGACCATAGTTGTATAGGGAATAACCTTCCGAGGTTATACCTTATGGTCACTTAGTTTACTTAGTTGTATGATAGGTAGTTTATATGCCTTAGGAAAATGACCAAATTGCCCTTTTTGCGTATAATTCCATTTTAAGCATATGTAACTTAAATTTTGCCACATAAACTGATTATTAAACATGTTAGGGCATATAATACTTTTCATAGGACTAGTTAGGCTACTCGTTTGCGCTTTTGCGCAAATGACGCGTTAAAGTAGCGTAAGCTACCTAAACGGGTCATAACGGGTCATAAGCACTTAGGATAGGTTCCAATTTAGAATGTAGGCTTTGTTAAACCATATCATATGAGTTCCAATACTCATTTGGTTTACGAGACCTCATTCTAACCGATCTTCCGATTTAGGTCCAGTTTATTAACATAGTTACCTATATTAGGTGCCGATTGATTCCGTGATCCTTCTAGCATTACTTGGTTGTTGTTTCAAGACTGTTAAGCAATATCAAGTGAGTACATAGTCCCCTCTTTTACTACTTTCAAATATTTTAGGATGAAACACATGTGCCTACTTGTTACTTTCGTGCTTTTCGTGCTTTCATGACATATACTTGCTATGTTCATTAGTACGCATATAGTACATGATTTCCATTATGCTTTGCTATGTATGTTGACTGAGCATGCTAGAACATTGATTTCATAAATTTTTTGTTACATATGTTTACTTAGCATATGAACACATTGATTTACATTACATTTCTGCTATGTATGTTTACTTAGCATGCTAGCACATTGATTTACATTAAATTTCTGCTTCGTATGTTTACTTAGCATACTAAGTACATTATTTTCACATAACATGCTTACATTTGGTATGACATTTGGTTTGTTTAACGAAACTAAAATACGTTCATTAACACTGATCATGCCGCTCGGTAGTATGTAGTGGTACCATAGGGAATTGACAACCCCCATTCCTGGAATCCTAGGTTTGTTTGGACGTAAGGAATGACAGAATCCGAAAACATTTTAATAAACCTTTGATGTGTTTAAAGGTTTATCCTACAGTCTCAAGGCTTGAATGTATACGATAAACAATTACCGCATAAATGTTAGTATCAGTAAAGCATTGATTTTGCAAAACATAACTTTTGACTTAAACTATGATTTATATCAAATACATTGTTTTGTACATTTTACCTATGGGGTTGAGTAATACTTTTATTCACCATACATCACACTTGTTTACACATTAACCTTATACATATGGTTTAAGTAGATACTTTTTACTTGCCATACATAACATTTGATTATACAAGACATGATTTACATTTGACATTACACATTGTTTACACATAAACATTTTGACATTCGTTTAAACAAGACATTTTGGTGATTATTGATAAGTGATTTACGTAACGAGATGTGTGTAATATGATAAAAGCATGGTGGATACGCCGCTGGTACTTCCTATATATAAGTGCTTTTATGATATTACATATCATAGCGTTATCTAAATCATTTCAACAAAGATGTAACACCTCGTAAAAACGCGATCAATATAATAAAGACACGTGTCATGGACTTTAAACGTGTAACAGATTGATTATGAGGGACTAAAGTTGACAAACGAAGAAAGTATATGTATATAAGTATACAAAGTGTCAACATTTGATAATTTTGCCTTTCAACAACTCTACACGATGTTTATACCCTTAAACGAATGAATCATGAAGCGTATGAAACCGTTTGTGGAAGAAAGTGAAAGTTTACAAGACGCGAGGGTTAAAAGTGCCAACATGTTTAAGTTATACCTCTGAGTGACCATTTAACGAACCCGGAGCCTTGTAATGATTAATTATACTCCCAAGAATAAGTGATAAAAATTTCACAAGGTTTCAATATCGTATGAGAAAGATACGCTAACTTTCGTAATTAAGGGGTTAAAAACGTCAACAAGGCAAAACTTATGTTTTCGGTTATCATTTAACGAAACCGGACCTAACGGTGTTTGGTTATATCTCATGGATCATACAAATATAAGTCAAATGGGTTAAATGTGCTTAAAATGGAAGAAATTACGTTTTAGAAGGTCCAGGGGGTGAAATGTCATTTATTGAAAGATGCTGATCTGGTAATGCACATGGTGGCGCTGCGCCACCACCTCCCCCTTCTGCCGTCGCGCGACGTGACGGCCTGACCTGGACAGATTTCATGCACAGCTGCAAGTTCAGCAGGTTAAACCGACTTAGAAGCCTTGTATTCGATTCTAGGGGCTTGTTTGATGGTTTATATTGGCCTAGGGACACTTGGGATCATCTGAATTACCTCCTAGGTACATATGGAATGATCTTGGAGCTCTAGAAATCCTATATAAAGAGCTTCATGTGCAACCATGGGACTTGTTCATTTGGAAATCATTCTAACTTAATTTCTGGAGTCTCCTGGAGCTCAAGATCATTCCCTAAGGATCATTAGTCGTGCTAAGTACTTCAGTAAGCATCCTTAACCTCTCTAATTCGTGTTTTATTGGTTTAATGGCCTAAAGTCAAAACCGTCGTAATTAAGGTTTGACTTAGTGATTAATCACTAATCGTCTAGTCAATTCTTGAATTGAAAGTAGCTATGAGTTGGTAATTATGTGGGTAATAAACCCTTAAAAGGGCACCCTCTGATTTCCAATCTCAGTAGGTCAATTGTCGGGTCAAACTTAATTATAAAAAGTCAACAGAAGCTAATTTTCAAATAAACACATAATTAACAATGTAGAAGCCATGAAACCTGTTTTGTCACTTGTATAACTTGGTAATTAGTGTAAGAACATGTCTAAGCATGTTCAACCCGACAATTTTCAGTTTAGGCTCGGTTCGGAACCGAAAGTCGCAAAACTAGACTTTTGCTTTGACTTTCAGTTCTGACCCGATTTAGCTTAGTTTAGACATTCCTTAGAGTTCCATTAGGACCAAGTTATATGTTAGTATAACCCTCTGTGATTATACAACTTGGTTCCTAATTTATCCGATTCATTTGCATGATTCTGTTATATGCCTAAAAGTTGACCATTATGCCCTTTTGACCTTAAAACAAGATTTTTGAAAATGTGAGAGGATAAAACCTTTATTACTGATTTATAAACTTATCCTAAAAATTTGACATCTGTTTGAGGTCTAGATTAAGAGTTATGCTCAATAGCGTAAATTGAAAGTTTTTTATTAATTAAACGGCATATTTGGCATAAAGCCTATTTAAACCCTAATTTTTACACCAAACCTTTTACCCACTAATGTAATATAATATTTTGGGATTTTTGAAGATTTTTATTTATTTTTAAGCTGAGCATAACATAGGGTTCTTGCTATAATTCGGTAAATGTCGGTTATACCCTTTTCTTGAATAAAATGAGTTTTACATAACATATTGATACCAAACTTTTTGCTACTGATTTTATATGATAAATAAAATATTTTGAACTTTATAAACTGATCAAAAACTCAGATTTCCTATTTAAACCTAAAAATCGCTTAAAACCGACTTTTACGCGTTTTAAGCGCATAGTATGGGTTAAAATCATTTTTAACATATAAGACTTAATACCTACTGATGTTTTAAGTAAATTTTTATAATTAAACAGTAAGCAAAAGTTTTGAACTCAGAATTCTAATTTTTACCTTTAAAGCTTATGTGAAGTTACCAAAATGTCCCTACGGTGCATAGTTTGGTTATAAAAGATAAATTTCACATATATGCAATACCCTACTTTTATGACTTATAAAAATAAATATTTTTACTGATTATATCAGACCTGAAACTCAGATAAATATTTAAACTCTTTTATAAGCTTTAAAATGACCAAAATACCCCTTCGGGGCATAATTTGAGTTTAAATCCATTTTTGGGCATAACGGAAGGTATCCTACTGATATCACAACATATTTAAGGCATATTTTTATCTCAAAATCCAGGATGTGTTTAGTTTACCCATATTATACAAGTATACAAACTTGTCGGGTCTAAACCACATTCTATTCCGGTCTTCGCTTAATCATGCGTTTCGAACCGTGTATCTTCCTTTAAAACTAACCGGTCTAAATTTAGACTAAATTAAGACCCGTTAGGAATCTAATAGGTTATTAAAACCTTCGTTCCAGATTACGAGACCAGTAAAAGATACTTGCACTCGCTAATTGTAATATATACTTGCTCAGGTAAATACTTTTAACTTATTTTCCCTTATACGGGCTTGGGGTACGTATATAAAATACCGCTTGGTCAGGCATTGAATTGTTAATCATATGAAGGTTAATTTATTGAGATGACCCGTTTAATCTGTTTTGTTTGCTTAAAGCCTTTGGGGGGTTAATGACCATGTCCTGGATATCCTCGGCTCATTCGTTGAAATGGCCACGACTTAAACACGGGGTGTAGGCATACACCTGCCGGTGCGTATATAAAAAGATATAACCGCCTGTTCGAGAATAACTCGCTGCGGGATTATATCATGTGGTGTGTCTATTAATCTTTAACCCGTATTCAGCCCGGGCTACTGAACGTATAACGAACATGTAATTCTTTTACAAGTTTATATATAAATAATTTTCTCAGGTTATAAAAGATTATTTTGTGCCTTGTGCATTCAAATCAATTTTCTTAAAACATTTTCAAAACGAGTCAGTTAATTGTATTTACGAGTGTAAACTGACGTATTTTCCAAAAAGGCTAAGTGCAGGTACTAAACAGAATAGGCTGGCTACTTCTACAATCAATAAAGAGTCTTGCAAGCTTAGATGTTATAAATCTGCTGAACAATATTTCCTTTTTAACTTTGATCCGCCTGTGGATCCTTTACAACCGTTTTGTAATAAATGATATTACTTTCATTCGGTTCGTAATGATTTTATCTTTCGACTTCCGTTGTGTATATAAACTGTGATAAATTGTCTATGATGATATCAACTACGTCACGATACTCCCCACCGGGCCCACCGGTAATACGTGGAAATATCGGGGTGTGACAAAAGACATGATACATTTTACATAAACGACAGATTTTCACAAAGTATTGGTTTACAAATAACATATCGTATACAAACTCATTTTACTTGGTTATTCAATTAACCATACACATTTCTTTAATATCATTTGAATTTCATATCGATTTTCGTATGATTGTAAAGGAAAACATTTTTACAAGATTCATGACAAACTTTTTTATTAAACATTTTCTTTTAACTTACAAGTCATGAATCCTGCATAAAGAAAACATATGTATCTCACAGGCATTTTTATGCTGACGTACCTATTTTCACATGTCTTTTCAGGAGCTGATACATAGGGTTGATCGTGATACACTTAGGCGGACTCGGGCCTTAGTGACAATAAAAGATGCAAGACTAGTTTAAATTATGTTATGTTTTCCTTGTTTTAAGACAATGTATTCAAAGTTAATAAATAAAATCGAACTTTAATTTACCATGGTTGTGGAACAATAATTCTGTTGCTCCACTCCCCGACGTTTCCGCTGCGGTTTGTTGTTTTACGCGGTCGGGGTGTGACAGAAGAGTTGGTATCAGAGCCAATGGATATAGGGAATTAGGTTATTAGACTATAACCTTTCTAGGACCCTAACACAAGTTATCTTGTGTTTAGATCTTAAAACATACACGTCACCTATCTTTAGGTGATTACCAAAACAAGAACACAATTTTCCAAAACGATTTTGAAAATCAATCATCCATTCTTGAATGATACTTTTGGCCTTATGCCTTCTAAATTTTCAAAATCTCGTCAAAGTTTGGGTCTAAATAATGTGAACACGTGCAATCTGGAAGGGTGGATGCCTGTACCTCGGGTTTTCTGTCTAGGCTAGAGTGTTCGTACAAATCCACATAATCGGACCAGTCACTCTTGCCTGGGAACTCTTGGGGTGATTGTCCACTTATAGGCTAAAGCATGTCTTCGCGATACAATATTATGACCCATTTACTTTGATTAGTCACTGTGTGTCGTTTGTTTGCTTTGTGGTAACGAACGAATGACCACCATCCTTACTTTTTGTCAATATTTGTAACATTCTATTCCTATCCGATGTCATCTTACTCGTTTTCTCTCATGTTTCCTCTTTTAGAATGCCTCCTCGACGTGATGCTCAGCCACCTAACGCCGAACTGGCGGCTATCATTGCGCAGCAAATGGTTGCTGCACTTCCAAATCTCATCGCTCAAATAAACTAAGCCAACAATGTCAATGCACCTGCTCCGTGCAACTTTAAAAGTTTCAATTCGGCTAAACCGCTCAAGTTCAGTGGTTCTGAAGGGGCTACTGGGCTCCTACAGTGGTTTGAGAGTATCGAGAGTACTTTCTGTCATGTTTAGTGTCCTGATAATCGCAAGGTCAAGTTTGCTTCTAATGTGTTTCAAAAGAGGGCCCTTACTTGGTGGAACGGGGTAATGAGAGACCGCGGTGCTAATGTTGCTCTAGCACAAACCTGGGAAGACCTTAGGGCTCTTATGATGAGGGAATTCTGTCCTCGTCATGAACAAAGGGTGTTAGAAAGAGAATTTGATGATCTGAAACAGGATAGTGGTGAACATCGGGCTTATACCGACAGATATGAGGAGCTGAGTTTGTTATGCCCTACAATGGTTACCCCACTTGATAAAGCTATCGAGAGGTATGTCGATGGATTACCTGACCCTGTGCAAGATATCGTCACTGGTAGCAACCCTACCACAGTTCGCCAGGCCATCGAGTTGGCTGCGACTTTGACTGAGTCGCAAATCAGGAAAGGTAAACTCCATAGGAAGGGTGACAAGAAACAGGGACAGTCCGACAAGAGTGAGAACAAGAAGGGTAAGAAATCCGGGTCTTCAAAGAGGTCTAGGAAGCGCAAGGCTTCCCAAAATTTCGCTGTTACAGCACTAGCCAACCAGGCAGCTCCCAATCAGCCCGCGCAACCACCCGCTAAGAAACAGTACATTGGCAATGCACCTTTGTGCAACAGGTGTAACAGCCACCATGAACCACACGTTCAATGTCGTTATTGTACCAACTGTGGGAGATATGGTTATCTTGCCAAAACTTGTCGACTTCCTCCTAACCAGAATTAGGCAGCCCAAAACCCAGCTCAGCAACCTGCTCAACCGCCTGCTCAACAACCAGCACAGGCTGCATGACCTCACTATCCTCCTGGTTCATGCTACAACTGTGGGGATCTGACCCACTACAAAAATCAGTGTCCGAGGTTGGCTAATGCGAATCAGGCACAGGCTCGTGGTCGAGTCTTTAACATGAACGCAAATGAGTCACGTGCAGACAACGAGGTGGTCAATGGTACGTTCTTTGTTAATAATCGGCCTGCTTCTGTTCTTTTTGATTCAGGTGCTGATAAGAGTTTTGTGTCATTATCTTTTGAGCCTTTGCTATGCATAACTAGAACAAAACTAGGAAAGCCCTTAACAGTAGAGGTTGCTATTGGTGATCCCGTTGTACTCGATTCTGTTCTTCAAAATTGCCAGTTGAACCTTAATAACCATCTTTTTCCTATCGACCTCACACCGATGCAACTTGGAAGCTTCGACGTTATAGTGGGAATGGATTGGTTAGCCAAGTTTCACACAGAGGTAGTTTGTTTTGAAAAGATTGTTCGTGTGCCGTTTTTGACTGGTGAGATCTTAGAAGTTCATAGTGAGAAACCTGCTAGTGGTCTTAAACTTATGTCGTGTACTCAAGCTCAGAAGTACCTACGTAAGAACTATGTGGCCTTCTTGGCACATGTCGTAGAGGAGAAAGGTAAAGGTAAGTCTATTCGAGATATCCCTGTTGTTCGGGATTATCCTGAGGTATTTCCTGAAAATTTACCTGGTTTACCCCCAACGTGTCAAGTTGAGTTCCGTATTGATCTTGTACCTGGTGCTAATCCTATTGCTAAATCTCCATATCGTCTTGCACCGTCTGAGATGCAAGAGTTATCTAAACAGCTTCAGGAGCTTTCTGACAAAGGTTTTATTCGTCCTAGATTTTCACGTTGGGGTGCTCCTGTTCTTTTTGTTAAGAAGAAAGATGGTTCTTTCAGAATGTGCATCGATTATCATGAGCTTAACAAGCTTACCATCAAGAATCGATATCCCTTACCTCGCATTGATGATCTCTTTGATCAGTTACAGGGTGCTACTTGCTTCTCAAAGATTGATCTACGTTCTTGGTATCATCAGCTTCGAGTGCTCGAGGAAGATATTCCCAAGACTGCATTCCGTACAAGATATGGTCACTATGAGTTTACTGTTATGCCATTCGGTTTGACTAATGCTCCTGCTGTTTTCATGGACTTGATGAATAGGGTTTGTAAGCCTTATTTGGACAAGTTCTTCATTGTTTTCATTGATGACATCTTGATTTATTCTAAGACGCGAGCCGATCATGAACAACATCTCCGTCTTACTATGGAACTCCTGAAGAAAGAACAACTTTTTGCCAAATTCTCCAAGTGCGAATTTTGGCTTAAGGAAGTTCAATTTTTGGGACATATTGTCAACGAACAAGGTATTCATGTAGATCCCTCCAAGATCATTGCGATTAAGGATTGGGATACACCTACTACTCCTACTGATGTTAGTTCATTTCTTGGTCTTGCGGGTTATTACCGCCGCTTTATCGAAAACTTCTCCAAGATTGCAGTTCCTCTCACTGCTCTAACTCAGAAGAATAAACCCTTTGAATGGGGATCCAAACAGGAAGAAGCATTTCAGACCTTGAAACAGAAACTTTGTGATGCACCTATTCTGTCTTTACCTGAGGGCAACGACGATTTTGTGGTATATTGTGATGCGTCTAACTTAGGCCTTGGCTGTGTTCTCATGCAAAGGAACAAGGTCATAGCCTACGCATCGAGACAGTTGAAGGTTCATGAGAAGAACTACACGACTCATGATCTTGAGTTAGGTGCAGTAGTTTTTGCTCTCAAAATCTGGAGACACTACTTGTATGGTACAAAATGTGTGGTTTTCACTGACCACAAAAGTCTTCAACATATCTTCAATCAGAAAGAACTTAATATGAGGCAACGACGTTGGGTTGAACTTCTGAACGACTACGACTGCGAAATTCGCTACCATCCTGGTAAGGCAAATGTCGTGGCTGATGCATTGAGTCGTAAGGAACGAGTCAAGCTTCACTGTGTACAAGTTTGATCTGATATTCAAACCCGCATTTCTTAGGCTTAAAATACTTGTGTTTCACAAGGTTTGATGGGTAAGGAATTACCCTGTCACACTAAGCCTGATCTTGAACTAAAAGACAATGGATTGTATTATTTCATGGACCGTTTGTGGGTCCCAAGTCAAGAAAATCTTCGCACCTTGCTAATGGATGAAGCTCATAAGTCTCGTTATTCTATTCATCCTGGTGCAGATAAAATGTATAAGGATCTTCGAACCCAGTATTGGTGGCCGGGTATGAAGAAAGACATTGCCTCATATGTGTCCAAATCCCTTACTTGTCTTAAGGTTAAGGCTGAACATCAACATCCCTCTGGATTATTGGAGCAACCAGAGATTCCAGTTTGGAAATGGGAAAACATTGCTATGGATCTTATTACCAAACTTCCACGCACTAAAAGAGGTCATGACGCTATTTGGGTAGTTGTTGATCGTCATACAAAGTCAGCACATTTCTTGCCGATCCGTGAGGATCTATCTGCTGACAAACTTGCTAAAATCTATGTGGATGAGATTGTATCCCGTCATGGCGTTCCTTTGAACATTATATCTGACAGAGATGCTCGATTCTCGTCTCGTTTTTGGAGAAACATGTAATCTGCAATGGGAACCCAACTTAATTTGAGCACAGCGTATCATCCTCAAACAGATGGTCAATCTGAAAGAACAATTCAAACATTGGAGGATATGCTTAGAGCTTGTGTGATCAATTTTAGTGGTAGTTGGGATTCGTATCTACCGTTGATTGAATTCTCCTACAACAATAGTTATCACTCCAGCATCAACATGGCTCCTTTCGAGGCTCTTTACGGTCGAAAATGTCATTTACCAGTCTGCTGGAATGAGATCGGTGAAGCTCATCTTACTGGACCTGAGCTCATTCTAGAGACTATAGATAAGGGTAAGAAAGTTCGCGATAACCTTCAGACAGCTAGAAGCCGTCAAAAGAGTTACGCGGATAAACGACGCAAGCCCTTGGAATTTCAAGTTGGTGATCACGTCCTGCTCAAGGTTTCACCTTGGAAAGGTGTAATCAGATTTGGAAAGAAAGGAAAACTTGCACCTAGATATGTTGGACCATTCAAGATCGTCGAAAGAATCGGAAAGGTAGCCTACAAACTTGAGTTACCTCCTGAACTCGGAAATGTTCATCCAACCTTCCACGTGTCTAATCTCAAAAAGTGTTTGGCTGATGAGAACCTCCACATACCACTTGATGAAATTCGTGTTGGTGACACGATGTACTTAGTTGAGAAGCCTGTGGAAATAATGGACCGTGAAGTCAAATGGCTCAAACGCAAGCGCATTCCACTTGTTAAAGTTCGCTGGGGATCTAAACATGGACCAGAATTTACTTGGGAATGTGAAGATCAAATGAAGGCGAAATATCCCCATCTATTCTCACAAGTTTCCTCTAAATAATTTCGGGACGAAATTTCCTAAAGTAGCGGAGACTGTGACATATGTGCTCGTAATAATTGTACAAACTCTGAATAGTTCAATTATCAATAAAACAATGTGATTTCATCTCAATATTTGTTTATTTATGTTTGACATTTTGCACGTTTTGGTTTTTATACAATTTTAAACTCTATATCGCTTTCTGGAAGGTTATACGCAAACTGATGCGTAAACGTAATCAGTTTAATGTGACAAATACTCCGGAACATCAACTTAAGCTTAACATACCTTAAATAACCTTTACATAACTTAGAAATATGTTTTGAAGGGTTTGGTATGGCAAAAACAAGTTTATTCGATCGTAGGGACTATTTGCGACAAACTGCAAAAGTATGCCGATTCGTATAGAAACGTACATTCCGGAACATGATCATAAGTTAAACATACCATAAATATCCTTTACATATCTTGGAAATAGGCTTTGAGGGGTTCGGTGTGCAAAAATAAACTTATTTGATCAACATGGACTAAAAGCGTCAAAAAGTGCATGAGTTTGCATTTACGCGCATATCTTACGTTCTGAACATATCCAGACATCCAAAAATTTTTGTAATCATTAAAATATTTTATTTTAGTGATTGGAATACTAAAATTTCATTCGTCGCGTAATTTGGATCGTTTTTCGCGTCCGTTCGTGTTTCGTCGTAATTAACCAAATAACGTGATCGTACGACCAAACGAACCGACATTTGAGACGTTTTCAAACATATTTCATCTCCCCTATACTTAAACTTCATTATTGAGCCTTGAAAATGGGTTAACGGGGCTTAAACGAGTCAAAAATGGCTTAAACATGCTGTAGGGACCATTCTTGCCAATTTTTGAAAGTTTCTGGCTCAGGTAGGCAGTGGCGTCGCGCCACAGCAAAGGGGTGTTGCTGTCGTGGCACGCGACGCCCCTATATTGACAGAAACTCTATTTTCAGCAACCAGCTTAAATTTCAGGGTCTTTTATGCAACTTTTTCAATACAATGAACTTGTTTTAGAGCTCCCATGGTATCCTAAACTATGTGCCACACTTGTATGGCTAGGATCAAAGCTCTAAACACTTGGAATGATCTCAATGGTTCTTGATTTCCTATATAAACCCATCAATTTTCATTCAAACATGCTCATTCCTTTATTTCCTTGTCAATTCTGCTTTGGAGCTATCCCTTGACTGGTTGAAGGCTCCAGTCTTCTAGTTTTCTTTTTCTATCTTCAAGATTTGGACCTCTTGTAAGCTTCTTTCATGCTTTTTATGCATTTCAAGCATGAAAGTCAAATAGTGTTTGACTTTCTGCTTTGACCAGTCTTTGGTCAACACAAAGTTCGTTTGAACTTTGCAACATGAGCGTAATCACGATGGTTATAGTCCCTTGTGACTATGCTTACTGATTACCACGTTGATTAGGCGTAGTGACGAGTCAAAGTTTCGGTCAAAATACGTATTTATGCGTATTTTGCATCGAAGTTATTTTCGGGTATCAAAACCCTTTGTTTTGATATCAAACTTGTTTTCTAACTTAGTTAAACATGTTTTAACATGTTTATCTCGTCACTATTAGTTTAGTGCTTATATAGGGTCGTAAGATAAGCGGTCTAAACAAACGCTTAGACTTTCGAACCCGACCCGTTTGGTTGATCATTAGGATCCGACCAAACATATTTTGTGACCATAGTTGTATAGGGAATAACCTTCCGAGGTTATACCTTATGGTCACTTAGTTTACTTAGTTGTATGATAGGTAGTTTATATGCCTTAGGAAAATGACCAAAATGCCCTTTTTGCGCATAATTCCATTTTAAGCATATGTAACTTAAATTTTGCCACATAAACTGATTATTAAACATGTTAGGGCATATAATACTTGTCATAGGACTAGTTAGGCTACTCGTTTGCGCTTTTGCGCAAATGACGCGTTAAAGTAGCGTAAGCTACCTAAACGGGTCATAACGGGTCATAAGCACTTAGGATAGGTTCCAATTTAGAATGTAGGCTTTGTTAAACCATATCATATGAGTTCCAATACTCATTTGGTTTACGTGACCTCATTCTAACCGATCTTCCGATTTAGGTCTGGTTTATTAACATAGTTATCTATGTTAGGTGCCGATTGATTCTGTGATCCTTCTAGCATTACTTGGTTGTTGTTTCAAGACTGTTAAGCAATATCGAGGGAGTACATAGTCCCGTCTTTTACTTCTTTCAAATATTTTGGGGTGAAACACATGTGCCTACTTGTTACTTTCGTGCTTTTCATGCTTTCATGACATATACTTACTACGTTCATTAGTACGCATATAGTACATGATTTCCATTATGCTTTGCTATGTATGTTGACTGAGCATGCTAGCACATTGATTTCATAACATTTTTGTTACATATGTTTACTTAGCATATGAACACATTGATTTACATTACATTTCAGCTATGTATGTTTACTGAGCATGCTAGCACATTGATTTACATTACATTTCTGCTTCGTATGTTTACTTAGCATACTTAGTACATTATTTTCACATAACATGCTTACATTTGGTATGACATTTGGTTTGTTTAACGAAACTAAAATACGTTCATTAACATTGATCATGTCGCTCGGTAGTATGTAGTAGTACCATAGGGAATTGACAACCCCCGTTCCTGGAATCCTAGGTTTGTTTGGACGTAAGGAATGACAAAATCCGAAAACATTTTAATAAACCTTTGATGTGTTTAAAGGTTTATCCTACAGTCTCAAGGCTTGAATGTATACGATAAACAATTACCGCATAAATGTTAGTATCAGTAAAGCATTGATTTTGCAAAACATAACTTTTGACTTAAACTATGATTTATATCAAATACATTGTTTTGTACATTTTACCTATGGGGTTGAGTAATACTTTTATTCACCATACATCACACTTGTTTACACATTAACATTATACATATGGTTTGAGTAGATACTTTTTACTTGCCATAGATAACATTTGATTATACAAGACATGATTTACATTTGACATTACACATTGTTTACACATAAACATTTTGACATTGGTTTAAACAAGACATTTTGGTGATTATTGATACGTGATTTACGTAACGAGATGTGTGTAATATGATAAAAGCATGGTGGATATGCCGCTGGTACTTCCTATATATAAGTGCTTTTTTGATATTACATATCATAGCGTTATCTAAATCATTTCAACAAAGACATGATACATTTTACATAAATGACAGATTTTCACAAAGTATTGGTTTACAAATAACATATCGTATACAAACTCATTTTACTTGGTTATTCAATTAACCATACACATTTCTTTAATATCATTTGAATTTCATATCGATTTTCGTATGATTGTAAAGGAAAACATTTTTACAAGATTCATAACTAACTTTTTTTATTAAACATTTTCTTTTAACTTACAAGTCATGAATCCTGCATAAACAAAACATATGTATCTTACAGGCATTTTTATGCTGACGTAACTATTTTCACATGTCTTTTCAGGAGCTGATACATAGGGTTGATCGTGATACACTTAGGCGGACTCGGGCCTTAGTGACAATAAAAGATGCAAGACTAGTTTAAATTATGTTATGTTTTCCTTGTTTTAAGACAATGTATTCAAAGTTAATAAATAAAATCGAACTTTAATTTACCATGGTTGTGGAACAATAATTCTGTCGCTCCACTCCCCGACGTTTCCGCCGTTGTTTGTTGTTTTACGTGGTCGGTTTGTTGGTGAACGACTCTCATTCCGCTTATTCTTATTTTGCACGAAATTTCGCCATTAAGCTAGGAGTGAAATCTACATCTCAATGGTAAATTTCCAATTCAAACTCTAGTGGACCCTCGTCAAAGTGTTGAAATTATATTTTGACCCGGCGAGTACCAACGACATTAGGGTACGAAATCGTCAAGTTATGGGTGAAACCCGCATCTTGTCGATTAAGTCCCATTCCTCGATTTTCAATCTCGCCAAAGTTTCGCTTGTTTCAATCGATTAGAGACGTGTAGTAACTGGAAGGGTAAGATACCGTTAATCGCTTCTCGACGAGAGTATCTTACCTATAGGCCAAAGCACGTTTCTCTAATTTGAAAGGACTTTCGATTCACTTTGGAATAGTCGACGTTTCTCTACCCGAAACAATCCTATGTTTTATGAGCCTCTCTTTTATGTGATTCAATTTATATATGATTTTATACTTGTTACCTCGTTCATTTCAAAACCGTTACACAAGTTCGCACGTCTCCCGCAATCAAAAACAATAATAATTCTCGTGAACAAACTAAATTTGTACTCTTTTACGCATTCACACGTGTTTATACTTGTTAAATTCATGCTAATTATGTGAACCATACGTGTTACATCATGCTTACATGTTTAAACTTGCAAACTTATTTTGAATTTATGAACAAGTCTCATCCTTTTCCCTTTCTCTTTCGATTCTTAGATGTCGTCCAACACCGCGCCAAATAAGACCAGTCCAAGAAGGGTTCAACCTCCAACGCCAACTCTGAATCCATGTCGAAAAAGGATTGTATGAAATTCATGGCTAAGATCATACCCGACATTGTCCGCAGAATTCAGCCAAACACCGACTCACCGCATGGCTATGTCGATTCAAAGGCAGAAAAACCCAAACCGACATTCCAATTCAAGCAATTTATGTCTTGTAAACCTTTGGAGTTTACAGGCAAAGATGGCGCCACCACCATGATGAATTGGTTCGACGCGATCGAGCTTACTTTCCTGCAAAGTGGGTGACCTGACGACCTATGAACCTTAAATGCAACTGGAGTTTTCCGTTCGAGGGCACTCGAATGGTGAACCACCGAACGCAACAAGAGGGGAAACGATGCTGCACATGCCTTACCTTGGGACGAGCTTAAGAAGCTTATGAAAGACCACTTCTGTCCTCCTCACGAACTCCAAAAGTTGGAGAACGAATTTTGGAACTTAACACAGAAGGGGAGCGACATGGATGGTCTGATTACGCGCTTCAAACAGCTTAGTGTCCTTTGCCCTGGATAGGTCGACTCCATCCCCAAAACCATAGCCAAGTTCATTCGCTGTGTTGCACCTTCCTTGGTTAACCATGTTACCTCTGCTTGCCCTAAAACCATAGAGGATGCCTTTCGTATAGTCACCGAACTCAACAACAACTGCGTTCTTCATGGAACCTACGATAAGGTTTCATCGAAGAGTGCTCACCAAGCCATTACTAATACCACCACCACTGTTGAACCTTCTCAATCATCCAAGAAAAACCGAGGCAAGAAGCGGAAGGCTTCAAGCCAAAATTGTGCGGTCGTCACTCCGCCAAATCCCTAACCTTTACAAGCAGTAGCCACAGTTACCCCCGCAAACACCGAACTACCACAACGAGCCTACACTGGATCTAATCCCTAGTGTACTACCTGTTTGTACCATCATCCTACCAATGCAGCATGCTGCAAATGCGCCCGCTGTCATAGGTTTGGGCATTTTGCCGACCGATGTCGCAACATCCCTCAACCCCAAAACAACCAGAACCAAGCTATCGTTGCAAACCCTGCTCCTAACAAGGTTCAACCTCAAGCTGCTCCTGTGCAAGCATGCTTCAAGTGTGGTGATCTTAATCATTTAGCCAATGTGTGTCCTCAGCGTAATCAACCTCAACAGCAGCAGCAACAATAACAGCAACAGGCTCAACAACCCGCTAGAGGCCGAGCCTTTCTCTTTACCACCGCTCAGGCTAAAAATGCAAACGATATTATCACTGGTACGTTTCTTATGAACCATGTTTATGCTTCTTGTCTATTTGATACTGGCGCCGATAAAAGTTTTGTGTCGATAGAATTCGAACCTTTGCTTAAGTGTAAACGCTCTAAGTTGCCAATATCTTTCGCTGTCAAAGTCGCTGATGGTAAATCCGTCACTGTCGATTCTGTCCTTTCCCAGTGTTCTCTGATTCTCGATGATCATACATTCTCAATCAATCTTATACCTAGGGAAATGGGTAGCTTTGACATCATAGTAGGCATGGACTGGCTTAGGCGAGTTCGTGCTGAAGTTCTAAAAAGTTTATCCGCCTTCCTCTTCCAAACGGTGATTCTCTACACGTGTATGGCGAGAAACCTTCTCAAGGTCTCAAGCTTATGTCATGTATCCAAGCGAACAAATGCTTACGCAAGGGTACCTTCGCCTTTCTCGCCCAAATTATGGAAAAGAAGGACAAAGGCCCAAGCATAAGCGACGTTCCTGTCGTACGTGATTTTCCCGACGTGTTTCCCGACGACCTTCCTGGTCTGCCTCCTGTTTGTTCTATCAACTTTCGCATCGATTTAGTGCCTGGCGCTACGCCTGTCGCTAAGTCTCCCTACCATTTAGTACCCTCTGAGATGCAAGAGCTCTCGAGCCAACTTCAAGAGCTTCTTGATAAAGGCTTTATACGCCCTAGTACTTCTCCTTGGGGCGCTCCAGTTTTGTTCGTCAAAAAGAAAGATGGGTCATTCCGTATGTGTATTGACTATCGCGAGCTCAACAAGCTTACTGTCAAGAACCGATACCCTCTTCCTCGCATTGACGACCTCTTCGGATTAATTGCAAGGCACGACCTGCTTTTCAAAGATCGATCTTCGTTCTGGGTATCATCAACTTTGAGTCCTCGAAGAAGATATACCTAAGACCGCGTTTTGTACACGATATGGTCACTACGAGTTTGTGGTCATGCCCTTTGGTTTGACCAACGCACCAGCTGTTTTCATGGATTTGATGAACCGCATGTGTAAAGCGTACTTGGATCGTTTTGTGATCGTCTTCATCGACGATATTCTCATCTATTCCAAGACACAAGGAGAGCATGAGCAACACTTACGTCTTATCCTTCAACTCCTTCGTACTGAACGTCTATACGCCAAATTCTCCAAGTGCGAATTTTGGTTAAAAGTGGTTCAATTCCTTGGTCATACTGTCAACGAACTTGGTATTCACGTTGACCCCGCTAAAATCGAAGCTGTGAAGAATTGGATTGCACCAAAATCCCCGTCCGAGATTCGTTCCTTCCTTGGTCTTGCTGGTTATTATCGTCGTTTTATCTCCAACTTCTCGAAGATCGCTGTTCCTTTGACCTCCTTAACTCAAAAAGAGAAACCTTTTGTTTGGGGTCCCGAACAAGAGGAATCCTTTCAAACTCTGAAGGACATGCTTTGTAATGCTCCTATTCTCGCACTTCCTGATGGTAACGATGACTTCGTCGTGTATTGCGATGCTTCAAACCTTGGACTTGGTTGTGTCCTTATGCAACGAGATAAGGTTATCGCTTACACGTCGAGGCAACTCAAGATACATGAGAAAAACTACACTACTCATGACATTGAACTTGGCGCAGTTGTTTTTGCGTTGAAGATTTGGCGACACTACCTATATGGTACTAAGTGTGTAGTCTTCACCGATCATAAGAGCCTTCAACATATATTCAACCAAAAAGAACTGAACACGCGTCAACGTTGTTGGGTGGAATTATTAAACGACTACGACTGCGAAATTCGCTACCATCCTGGTAAGGAGAATGTAGTGGCCGACGCTCTTAGTCGTAAAACTCATTTGAAGAGTATTCGTTGTCTCCAACTCGTTAACGATCTTCAAAACCGTATTCGTGAAGCTCAATATGCCTCTATTAACGAAGGTAGTCTTTCTGTTGAGATACGTGGCGCTGTGGAGCAAGATCTCGTGTCCAAATCCGATGGTATATTGTACTATTGCAACCGTATTTGGATCCCTAATCGTGAAAACCTTCGAGACTTTCTAATGAACGAGGCACACAAATAGAAGTATTCCGTTCATCCTGGCGCTGACAAGATGTACCAGGATATGCGTATGTGTAACACCCTGAAAACGGGTTTGGTAATCAAACCCCGTTAATACTAGAAGACGGGTAAAGTACCGTTAGCAGGTAACAATTAACCCGGTAAATATTAAGATTTGAATAAATAAACCTAATATTCAATAAAACGTGAATAAAATCTTCTAAGGAAATAAAGTTTATAAGAGGCCCGAGTTAACGGGGACTTAAAATAAACTTAGTCATAATTTCCCCGAACCCACTAAGTTAACTAGGAATATTTAACCTAGTTAATAAGTGGGAATATTGTTAAAAATAATTAGGTTGTGACCTAATTAGTAACTAACCAAACATAAGGGACCAAAGCTAGGTAACTTGAAAATGGTTTTAATAAACAAAAAAAAAATATAACACAACACACAGTGTGTGTGTGTGCGTGAGGAAGATCGACCAGGAGAGCTCCCATGGGGCTCAAACCCTAACCTCAGCAAAATAAACAAATTGAAGCTTGATTCCAGCCCTAAATCGATGCATGAATACATTGAAACGATCACCTAGTCGTGGGGATCGTAAGGTATGTCAAATTGTTGATATTTATGAAGTTGGGATTCTTGATGAATTTATGAAATTCGAAATTTAAGCTTGAATGATTGATGTTTGGGTGAAACTAGGATGAATTCATGTTTAGAAACAAACCCTAGTTGAAAATTTGATAAATTAGTGTTAAAAACTAGGGATTTGATGATCACCCATATGTGTGCTAAGTGGGTTTTATGACAAGAAGATGAACACTTGAATTAGGGTGTTAAATTGATGAATACTGATGTTATGATATTAGTACTAGGTGTAGTTCATGAACACTAGACATGGAGGTTTGAATTTTGATGTTAACCTTGGTAAAAATAACTAGATATGAACTAGTTTGTAAATGTGTAAAAGTATGCCCATTAGGTGTTTGATAAAATGCCTAAATGAACGTTAAAATGTTGAAATTTCGGGTGAAACGCATATTTGAATAATATGATAAAATATGCGAAGTATGAACCGATAAGGGTTCAAAGCATAAAGTTAATCTAGGCTTAATTGTGTAAATCATGTGATCAAAAGTAGTTAACTTTTGATAAATTGAACTAACAAATGATAAAGTCGAATAGTAGTTTTTGACATAGAAAATACGTAAGGTGGAATAGTCATGATTGTTAAAGACTAATCTAACCGCCTTGTAAATGATGACAATAGTTTGACGCTTAACGAGCTAGGTGGCGACTTGGAAAGAAGCGGGTCAAACGAATCACGAAGGAAGGGAAAAAGCGTAGCTTGGATACGAGGTAAGTTAAACTTACACCCCCTCTTTAGATTACAATACACTTATTTGTAGGTATTGAGTTTGAATTATGATTGAATATTTGAGATACTATGTTTCGGCACAATACAATGTAAGTCGGAATAAAGAAAAATGGTAAGAAACCATAAACTATGGTAAAAAGGGTAAGAATGGTAGACTAGTCGGGTGAAGACTAACTAAATAGAAATAATCAACATCACGTTATTGGGCGAACCATAAGAGGTAAAAGTGGCTAATTAATAATCCGTACATGAGTTGACGGATAGATAAAAGATTTGAAAAGACAACCCTTTTGGTGTAAGTCTTAACGGGTCAAAACGAATTACGCGCATGATTTGGGTATAGGCTGCGTAATTCACAAAAGTTATGATTCAGAAATAAAGATTTTGAGTTAAATACTTTAATGTATGGTATATGATTAACTGAAAACAAGTTTGGAGGTCCTAAATACAAACGGGTCAAAATGTGGATTTTGAATAATAAGCCGAATGCTTAAAATGTAGAATTTATTTAGTTTGAATGTCGGATTTTAACTCCTCGACATGGAGAATTAAATTACGAACGCGTAGGAAAAAGAATCGTGAAAAACGGAATTGTAAAATGAAAGTTATGCACGTTTTAGTGCATAACAAGATAAGTTAGTTGAGCTGGAACTGTACAGCATCAAACAAACAACATTCTGGGAAAACTAGGCCGTCGCGATACACGACGGCGAAGCTGTTTAGGGGTCGCGTGACGCGACGAGGGTCGCGGCCCGCGAAGGTTGTTCCCCTTCTTCGTCGCGCCCCGTGAGGGCTGATATTGCTGGCAAATTGAGTTTTTTTTTATTGTTTAACCCATATGACTTGTTTAAACATGTTATTTAACTACCAAAGCTAACTTTTAAGTTGGTTTTGGTCATATGTGAATGTCAAGGGTGCCCGGATGAAGATCAAGCTCGAAGAGGAACCGAACACGATAAAGTTAAAAGCTTCCGCACGACGTTTCGTCGTAACTTTTAAACGACGAACTCAAATTTATTACGTTGTATACAAACCTTTATTTGTAAAAATTTTAATTAAACCAAAATTTTCAAAGTACATGTAATCATAATACATCTTTATTGTCGTAAACTATACGAAACCTAAAAAAAATAGCAAGGGTGTTACAAGTTGGTAATCAGAGCTCAAGGTTAAAAGAATAAAGTGTTCGGTTCGAGGCTTGATCGCAAATCCGGTAAGTACATGTATGTTAATGGTTTAGTATGATTAAAGTGTTGTGAACAACACATAGGGTTATCGTGTAATACACGTTACTTCAATGAAAATGATAGATATAGTTAATGAAATTACATGTGTTGACACATATAGTAAAAAGCCTCGTATTATAATACGGGCGATTTATTGATGTCGACATTACTAACCTTTATAAATGTTTTAAGTGAAGGACACTCGCATCTGAAGATGACGAGAATTGAATAAATTGCGGGTATGACGGAGGAACGGTCCGAGGTATGACAAGCAGAGCATACTCATCAAGGACCTAAATTGCGTAGCAATCGCAAACAAGGTTAACGGCAAGAGAAGCCCGTTAGGGCAAGCATTACCAGGTGTACATTTTAGATTTAATTGCACAAATAGCAATATGCAACAAACATGTAGAGAATGATTGTTGCATATATAAATTAAAAGCTTAGAAAACCTGAATAGAATACCTATCCAGGATATTATTTCCAAGAAAACTAAATAGAGGCGCTACTTACATGGGGTGTAATATGAAAATTATAAAAGGTCATGTATATCAGGTGTTGATCGCTTACTCTGGCCAAGTAAGTATTGAACACGTGGTACCATGAACTTTTTATGATGGACATACTTACATCCGATGTAGTAAGGACGGGGTGAATGGGACGAATTAAAAAGGTACCCAAATGAATCAAATAAGTAAAATGTTCGATAGTAAACGTAAACGCAAGTCGGATGACGGAAGCGTATTACGTTAGAGTAACGAGCCCGAGAGAAGGGACAAAGATTAAAGTAAATGAAAACACGAACCAACTAATGTGAACGCTAAGGCATAGAGGATAAGGAGTTTGACGTTCACAATGTGACAACCCTCACAAAACCAGGTATCCGTACAATTAATTAATTATTTAATTAGTGCTTAATTACTGTGCTTAATTACAATTGTGATTAAACTGCTTTCTGTTCTCTGGTACATACATACTCATGCATCACATTTTATTACTGTCACTCCATTCATTACACACAAACATTAGTGACAAACTTGATGCACAAAAGCACAGATAGCACAGTGAGCGGATAACCCAGTAAACATGCTGACATTGCCAGCACCTAGACAGACAATATTTTTGAGGCCAGTATGAGCCGGGAATAAAGTACTATACTGGTAGGAAGTGTAGGGAGGTGAGGATCATTAAACTACGTCACTAGGTGATAGTTATAGTGCCCGGAAGTGCCTAAAACATGCTTAAAGTGCAGAATTCTGCACTAAACACCAAAATTCAGCATTTAACATAACTAGTAAAGTGCAAAAACTTGGTAAAATAATACTAGACACTTTCCAAAGTGTCGGGAATTTACTGTGTCACTAAAAACACTATAAAAGACACTTTAAAGCTTTGTTTGACACTTTAACGGATCAACATCCAACCGGACAACCGGACTTTACCCGAAACATAAAAATATTGCCAAAGACATTGTTTATACTTTTCTGAGCTAGTTAGGGTCCCCGAACACCCTAACACCCCTTTATATTAATAACACACATATTATACTTTAACTAAATATTTGAGTCTTAACTATATCCTAACTAGTTCCATCACCACCCAACCCCATACCCCCCCCCCCCTTCATCTCGACGGTCACAAGGGTGACCCACCCTTGTCCTCCTTTGATTATTTTAATCACTCTTGTTTAGTATCTAGATGACACATTATTTGTTGGATAATAGGGACTTGGTTTATAAGATAACACTAGGGATTAAGAACTTCATTTCACCAACACATTTAGCAACTTGCTCTCTCTCATCCTTCCTTGCTTGGTCATGGCCGAACACCATCACCACTACACACCCATCACCAAGCTTTGATCCAACCATTTTACATACATACAAGTGTGCAAGGGATCATACAAGAAGGCTCGGTGCACTCGGAAGCTCAAGGACCTCTCTAGATTTCTTTTATCCACCCCGTTTACGCATTGTTTCTTCCCTAGCCTTGTGCTAGTAGTAAGTGTCTCTAAACATCATCTTGATCTTGTTTATGGTGGTTAATAGGTGATTTATTTGTTAAAAATTTAGAACACACAAGAACATAACATAAAGTCTTGAAAAGAAGATGAACAAGTTGGATAAAGAAAAGCTAGTTGTGTAAATCTTGTAGATCTTGCTTAGTTGTGATTATTTCATGTTGTTTGTTATTAAAAGTGGGGTGGATCATCATCTAGACCTACTAGATCATGTTCAAGAACATGAACTAGTACTATGTTAGTGTTAAAATTATAAAAGATGATGAACCCTTACACTCATGAAACATGAACTTGAGTAAATGTAATTTTTCTTGTAAAATAAGGTTCTAAACTAGTAGATCTAAAGATCTACAAGTGGTTTTTCAGAAGAACCAAGCGGAAAGTGCTAGTTTTGTTAAAACCCAGATATTTTATAAACAAGAAGCATTTATAGTAACTAAACAAGTGTCTAAACACTTGTGTAACAATGAAATTTTGTAAAGAAGTATTTGGTAGATTATGACAAGAAGTTGTTAAACTTCAAAGTCTATAAAAATGAAGTTTACAAGAAACCAAACTTATTTTTAGAAATAACAAAACCTACTAAAGGTGTTGGTAACTTACTACATATTTTTACAAAACTCTCAAGTTCATGAGCTATGATTTAGGCTTGCTTTTGTCAAGTTTGATATTTAAAGATTGTATGTTGTCGATTGTTAAATTGTTTGATTGGTTTCGAAAAGAAAATGATACGCTTGTAAGCATGGACACCTCCAGTTACAGAGGAAACTCTGGCGAAATTTTTCCAGAAATATAACACTTAGAAATATTTCTGTAACAAATGTTTACAAAATATATTTTTAACTTGGTTTTCAAAATAAACTTCGCCATGATTTTATTTCAAAGATTACCAAATGTCGGAGGTGGATTTTCGTAAATAAAACGTATTAAATATATATTTACAATATATATTTCATAATAAAACGCTTGAGTGATTATGTGAATATTTTGTGAACTAGATATATTATTTTTAGGATAAAAAATAATATAACTTGAAAATATTATGAAATTACGACTCCAAAATAATACCAACGCTATCACAAATAAATATTTAAGTTACACCGGTGTTGTTATCACAACGCGAACTCTAAAATGTAACTTATGTATTTTCGGAAAATACTCTTAAATGTGTATTTTGATAAAGTATTATTTTGGAAATGGTATGAAGTAAAATATAATATTTTTACGAAAAATATGTATATTTTTGAATTAAAATATTTTAGACAAGTGATTTAAAATATATTTTTCAAGTGAGACTTAAAAATATATTTTCGGAATTATAACATGAGATGTTATGTGCTTGATTAATTGGTAACATGAGATGTTATGTGCTTGATGAATATTATTACGTACGCATATTATATACTTACTATGACCTGACCGACATAATCATCTTTTAGAAGATGCCTCCAAGACGCGAAGTGCGCATGCCTACTACCCAGGCAGAACTCCAAGGGATAATTGCCGCCGCTATAGCCCAGTATGCAGCCTCCTAACCAGGATCAAGCGGAAGTATCAACAACAACAATGGCAATAACAATCCACCCCATGGTAATGTCAAGTAGCTTGAGATATGTTACCATACATTTGGATAATTATAGCACATCCGCTAATACCATTGGTAAATATTAACGTATGTGCAGGGTGCACCTACAAGCAGTTTCTCGACTGCAAGCCCGTAAATTTCGACGGCACAGGAGGTGCTGTTGCTTTTGTGAGATGGGCTGAGAAGACAGATTATGTCTTAAGAATGAGCAAATGCACTCCCGAACAATAAGTGACCTACATCTCGGGGCTATTTCTGGATGGAGCCCTATCGTGGTGGAATTTGCAAATGCGAACTCTAGGAGAAGCTGCTGCTTATGCGTTAACCTGGGCTGAGCTAAAAGAGCTAATGAAGAAAAAGTACTGCTCGCGTGCTGAAATACAGAAGTTGGAGACTGAGTTCTGGCATCTGAAAATGGAAGGTCCTAAGATTGCGGAATACATTCAGAGGTTTCATGATTTATCTCACGTAGTGCCGTACATGGTCACACCCGAGTTTAAATGTGTTGAGAGATTCATCTGGGGGTTGGCTCCCCAAATCATGAGTATGGTTACCTCGTCCAAGCCTGCAACGATCACGGAAGCCATCGACCTAAGTGTGGCGCTTACTGAAGAGGCCATTCGGTTGAACAAGTTTCCAAATGTTGAAACAAAGAAGAAAGAAACACATGCTGAGTCGTCCGGGGAAAACAAGCGGAAGTTTTGCAATTTCAAGCAAGGAACCAGCCATGTAAGCAAGAAGGGCGAGTCAAGCACACCAGCTAGAGCTGCAACTGGTGCTGAAAACAAAGGAAAGGGTTACATGGGCACACTGCCCAAGTGTAACACATGGCAGCGCCATCATACTGGCCGGTGCGGACCGAAAACATGCGAAGCGTGTGGGAAAATTGGTCACTTGAAGGATACTTGCTGGGTTAGTAATGGTCGGGGTGGCCAAGGAGGTTTTGGTAATAGAAACAACAATCGAGGAGGTAACGGAAACGGAAATCGTGGGAATGTTGCGAATCAATCTGGGAAGGGAAATCGCAACCAAAACAACGCTCAAGGTGGAAATGGAAATGGGAATGGCCGAGGGCCAGGATGCTTTAATTGTGGAGATGTTGGGCACTTCAAGAAGGAATGCCCGAAACTGAATCAAGCCCGTGGGAAAGTATTCAACATCGGCGCAAAGGAAGCGCGCCAGGATCCAAACGTTATCACTGGTACGTTCCCGATAAACCAACACTTTGCATCTGTATTGTTTGATACTGGTGCCGATTATAGTTTCGTATCGATAGACTTTAAGAACATGCTTGGATTAACACCTAGTAAGTTAGACGTTCCATACTCGATTGAATTGGCAAATGGGAAACTAGTTGAAGCGGGTGAAGTCATCAGAGGATGCGTAATAGAACTAGGAGGACACGAATTTATGCTAGATCTGCTGCCAGTCGAGCTGGGGAGCTTCGACGTGGTAGTAGGAATGGATTGGTTATCGAGCAACAAGGCCGAGATTGTTTGCCACGAGAAGACCATCCGCATCCCTATGACGGATGAAGAAACAATCGTAGTGCACGGAGAGAAGCGTGATACACCACTGAGAATCATTAGCTGTCTGAAAGCTAGAAAGTGTTTACAGAAGGGATGTGTTGCATTCTTAGCACACATCGTGGA
This sequence comes from Helianthus tuberosus, assembly GCA_030545235.1. Lineage (NCBI taxonomy): Eukaryota > Viridiplantae > Streptophyta > Magnoliopsida > Asterales > Asteraceae > Helianthus > Helianthus tuberosus. The sequence continues at coordinate 67,049,098 of CM060434.1, read as the reverse complement.
TAAAGCAGCTACTGAGCCGAAGATTGAAGACATTCCGGTCATAAAGGAATATCCTGAAGTCTTTCAAGAAGACTTGCCAGGATTACCGCCGCAGCGACAAGTCGAGTTTCACATTGACTTGGTTCCAGGCGCCGCTCCTGTAGCCAAGGCACCCTATAGACTTACACCTTCAGAAATGCAGGAGTTGTCGACACAACTCCAGGAGCTATTGGATAAAGGATTTATCAGGCCAAGCTTCTCACCTTGGGGAGCTCCAGTTCTGTTTGTTAAGAAGAAGGATGGTAGTTTCCATATGTGCATAGACTACCGTGAGCTTAATAAGTTGACTATCAAGAACAGATATCCTCTGCCAAGGATTGATGACCTGTTCGACCAATTGCAAGGTTCAAGTTTCTACTCAAAGATCGATCTACGATCAGGATATCATCAACTAAGGATACAAGAGGAAAGTATCCCGAAGACGGCCTTTAGGACTCGTTATGGACATTACGAGTTCCTAGTTATGCCATTTGGGTTAACGAACGCGCCGGCAGTTTTCATGGACCTAATGAACCGAGTCTGCAAGTCGTACTTAGATAAGTTTGTGATCGTGTTTATTGACGACATTTTAATCTACTCGAAGACAAAGGACGAGCACGAACAGCACTTAAGAGCTATTCTAGAACTACTTAAAAAGGAGAAATTATATGCTAAGTTCTCAAAGTGTGAATTTTGGCTGCGTGAAGTCCAATTTCTTGGACATGTGGTAAATGGAAATGGAATTCATGTTGATCCCACAAAGATCGAGGCGATCAATAATTGGGAGACTCCAAAGCCGCCAACCGAGATTCTACAGTTCTTAGGTTTGGCCGGTTACTATCGAAGGTTCATTGAGGATTTCTCTAAAATCGCTCAACCGCTGACCGCACTCACACAGAAAGACAAGAAATTTGATTGGGGTAACAAGCAAGAAGAAGCGTTTCAGTTATTGAAGAACAAACTTTGTGACGCACCGATTTTATCGCTACCCGAAGGAACGGACGACTTCGTGGTGTATTGTGACGCCTCGCGTCAGGGTTTGGGTTGCGTGCTGATGCAGCGCCAGAAGGTTATAGCATATGCGTCACGCCAGTTAAAGGTCCACGAGAAAAACTATACCACGCATGACTTGGAATTAGGCGCGGTGGTATTTGCGTTGAAGATCTGGCGACATTATTTGTATGGTACACGCTGCACAATTTTCACTGATCACAAGAGCCTGCAGCACATCTTCAATCAAAAGGAACTTAACATGAGGCAAAGGCACTGGGTAGAACTGTTAAATGATTATGATTGTGAAATCAAGTATCACCCAGGGAAGGCGAATGTGGTCGCCGATGCCCTGAGTCGAAAGGAAAGGATTAAGCCCATAAGGGTTAGGGCTTTAGAGATGATTGTCCAGACAGACCTCTCATTACGCATTCGTGCCGCGCAGAAAGAAGCTTTGAAAGAAAGGAACATTGAGGAGGAGTATCTCCGTGGGATGGAGAAGCAGTTGGTACCAAACGAGGAAGGAACTTTATGCTTCATGAAACGGATTTGGATTCCTTTGTTTGGTGGTTTAAGGAATGTTATTTTTGACGAAGCACACAAGTCGCGGTACTCAATTCATCCAGGGGCGGATAAAATGTACCAAGATCTCAAGGATTTCTACTGGTGGCCTAGGATAAAAGGCGATGTTGCGGTATACGTTAGCAAATGTTTAACATGCGCCAAGGTTAAGGCCGAATACCAGAAGCCCTCAGGTCTCCTACAGCAACCGGAAATACCCAAATGGAAATGGGAACAGATTTCCATGGACTTCATAACGAAGTTGCCAAGGACGCCCAGAGGTCATGATACTATTTGGGTAAAAGTTGACCGTCTGACCAAATCTGCACACTTTTTGCCAATCAAAGAAAAAGACAATACAAGCAAACTTGCCGAAATATACATGCGAGAGATTGTTGCACGTCATGGAGTGCCTCTCTTGATTATCTCTGATAGAGATGGACGCTTCGTGTCAAGGATTTGGCAATCCTTCCAAGAAACGTTTGGCTCACAGTTGAATCTAAGCACTGCATTTCACCCGCAAACTGATGGCCAAAGTGAACGAACTATTCAGACGTTGGAAGATATGCTGAGAGCATGTGTTATGGACCTAGGAGGTAGCTGGGATAATCATTTACCATTGGTCGAATTTTCATACAACAACAGCTACCACACAAGTATTGGAGCCGCGCCATTTGAAGCACTTTATGGACGCAAGTGTCGATCACCACAATGCTGGGCGGATGCGGGTGATAGACAGCTTGTTGGTCCCGAAATAGTGCAAGAGACAACAGGCAAGATTGCACAGATTCAAAAGCGCATCGAGGCAGCTCGAAACAGACAGAAAGACTATGCGAATCAAAGAAGGAAACCTCTGGAGTTTGAGGTTGGGGATATGGTTTTATTGAAGGTTTCACCCTGGAAGGGTGTGGCACGCTTTGGAAAGCGTGGGAAGCTGAATCCGCGTTACATTGGCCCGTTCAGAATCCTGCAAAGGGTTGGGCTTGTAGCCTACAAATTGGACCTACCTGCTGAACTTAATGGTGTTCACGATACGTTCCATGTATCAAATTTGAAAAAGAGTCCAACGCAAGAAACCGTGGTCATTTCTACCGACAAAATTCATGTTGACGACACACTCCACTTTGTTGAAGAACCGGTTGAGGTTACGGATTGGAAAGTTAACAAAACGCGCAGGAGCAGTGTCAAGCTCGTCAAGGTACGATGGAATGCAAGACATGGACCAGAATTCACGTGGGAACGTGAGGATCGAATGAAAGAGAAATACCCCCACTTATTTCCTAAGACCCCTGCAACTAGAAGCAGAGCCTAAAATTTCGGGACGAAATTTTCTTAACGGGGGGAGAATGTGACAACCCTCACAAAACAAGGTATCCGTACAATTAATTAATTATTTAATTAGTGCTTAATTACTGTGCTTGATTACAATTGTGATTAAACTGCTTTCTGTTCTCTGGTACATACATACTCATGCATCACATTTTATTACTGTCACTCCATTCATTACACACAAACATTAGTGACAAACTTGATGCACAAAAGCACAGATAGCACAGTGAGCGGATAACCCAGTAAACATGCTGACATTGCCAGCACCTAGACAGACAATATTTTTGAGGCCAGTATGAGCCGGGAATAAAGTACTACACTGGTAGGAAGTGTAGGGAGGTGAGGATCATTAAACTGCGTCACTAGGTGATAGTTATAGTGCCCGGAAGTGCCTAAAACATGCTTAAAGTGCAGAATTCTGCACTAAACACCAAAATTCAGCATTTAACATAACTAGTAAAGTGCAAAAACTTGGTAAAATAATACTAGACACTTTCCAAAGTGTCGGGAATTTACTGTGTCATTAAAAACACTATAAAAGACACTTTAAAGCTTTGTTTGACACTTTAATGGATCAACATCCAACCGGACAACCGGACTTTACCCGAAACATAAAAATATTGCCAAAGACATTGTTTATACTTTTCTGAGCTAGTTAGGGTCCCCGAACACCCTAACACCCCTTTATATTAATAACACACATATTATACATTAACTAAATATTTGAGTCTTAACTATATCCTAACTAGTTCCATCACCACCCAACCCCATACCCCCCCTCCCTTCATCTCGACGGTCACAAGGGTGATCCACCCTTGTCCTCCTTTGATTATTTTAATCACTCTTGTTTAGTATCTAGATGACACATTTTTTGTTGGATAATAGGGACTTGGTTTATAAGATAACACTAGGGATTAAGAACTTCATTTCACCAACACATTTAGCAACTTGCTCTCTCTCTTCCTTCCTTGCTTGGTCATGGCCGAACACCATCACCACTACACACCCATCACCAAGCTTTGATCCAACCATTTTACATACATACAAGTGTGCAAGGGATCATACAAGAAGGCTCGGTGCACTCGGAAGCTCAAGGACCTCTCTAGATTTCTTTTATCCACCTCGTTTACGCATTGTTTCTTCCCTAGATCATGTTCAAGAACATGAACTAGTAGTATGTTAGTGTTAAAATTATAAAAGATGATGAACCCTTACACTCATGAAACATGAACTTGAGTAAATGTAATTTTTCTTGTAAAATAAGGTTCTAAACTAGTAGATCTAAAGATCTACAAGTGGTTTTTCAGAAGAACCAAGCGGAAAGTGCTAGTTTTGTTAAAACCCGGATATTTTATAAACAAGAAGCATTTATAGTAACTAAACAAGTGTGTAAACACTTGTGTAACAATGAAATTTTGTAAAGAAGTATTTGGTAGATTATGACAAGAAGTTGTGAAACTTCAAAGTCTATAAAAATGAAGTTTACAAGAAACCAAACTTATTTTTAGAAATAACAAAACCTACTAAAGGTGTTGGTAACTTACTACATATTTTTACAAAACTCTCAAGTTCATGAGCTATGATTTAGGCTTGCTTTTGTCAAGTTTGATATTTAAAGATTGTATGTTGTCGATTGTTAAATTGTTTGATTGGTTTCGAAAAGAAAATGATACGCTTGTAAGCGTGGACACCTCCAGTTACAGAGGAAACTCTGGCGAAATTTTTCCAGAAATATAACACATAGAAATATTTCTGTAACAAATGTTTACAAAATATATTTTTAACTTGGTTTTCAAAATAAACTTCGCCATGATTTTATTTCAAAGATTACCAAATGTCGGAGGTGGATTTTCGTAAATAAAACGTATTAAATATATATTTAGAATATATATTTCATAATAAAACGCTTGAGTGATTATGTGAATATTTTGTGAACTAGATATATTATTTTTAGGATAAAAATAATATAACTTGAAAATATTATGAAATTACGACTCCAAAATAATACCAACGCTATCAGAAATAAATATTTAAGTTACACCGGTGTTGTTATCACAACGCGAACTCTAAAATGTAACTTATGTATTTTCGGAAAATACTCTTAAATGTGTATTTTGATAAAGTATTATTTTGGAAATGGTATGAAGTAAAATATAATATTTTTGGGAAAAATATGTATATTTTTGAATTAAAATATTTTAGACAAGTGATTTAAAATATATTTTTCAAGTGAGACTTAAAAATATATTTTCGGAATTATAAAGCTAGCATGTATTAAGAACCCCCATCCTTGGGAAGGAATACACTTGTAAAATAAATAAGAAGTGTGAATACAGAATAGTTACCTAACTATTTCTCCAACAAAACGTTAATCCCTAAACCAAGGCACGGCCATCCGTCTAATAGGAATTAGTACGTGTAGGTCGTCACGCAGCGGATAGAGTTGGAGATTGACGTTTCTGGTTACGCACTTCAGTGAGTTCATGTCCCCCCTTTTCTCTTAACTGTTTTCAGTTTTTATACTTCGGGGGTGGAATACATGTTACAATATTTACAGACTTTGATATACATGGTATGGTTAGCTTAAGGAGGGTTTACTACTTAGATCATGTGAGTGGGTAGGCTGGAACTAGAGGCCATTAATCCTCATTGTAGGACCGAGGGTCATGATGCGGTAGATCTATTTGGGTGTAGCGAGCCCAGCTCCAGGCCCATTGTACGGACCTTGGAGTGACTATGAGCCCGACGCAAAAATATGCTAGGTTTGTGTCTTCCTACAGCACTTCACACATATCATTGGCTTTGCAACCCAATGGTGATCTCTTTTATTTCCTTAATTGCTACATACCAGGGATTTTATACATACTACAAGGTGTATACATACTCAATTACACATGAACTCGCTCAACTTTTTGTTGATTTTTCAAACTACATGTATTTCAGGAAACTAATGGATCTGGCCAAGTATGCAAGGGTGTTAAGCTGCATAGGAGTAATGGTGTCATCCGAGTTTAGGAAGTGTGATCTTTGCCTGGACGGGTCACAAGTCTTAAACTATGTTTTTTATTCATGTCTCTTGGTTGTGTCTTGTGAACACATTTTAAATCATGTCGTAATTTGTTTCATGTGTCGACTTTTAAACAATGTTGTCATGTTAACTTTTGAAACTTGTCGAATGGATGAACATCATATGGTTTTATTTCATATAGAATGGTTATGATATGTGCTATGGTATTAAGAAGTCACACCAAAATAAACCTACGCTTCCGCAAAGCTAGGGTGAGACAGCTTGGTATCAGAGCATCGATCATAGCGAACTAGGATTCCTGCTCGAGTCTAGACTATGATCACTAGGGCTCTCACGAAAACATTTTTACATTGCATACACTAAATGTCCAGATCCAGGGCACAAAACTTTTTTTTTTAAACAAAAAGGTACAAATACACTTTTCGAAATTTATAGCTTAGTCGGGGAGACTGAGGGAGTCCAGTCGGGGAGACTGGGGAAAAATTGGTCGGGGAGACCAGGAATTTGGTCGGGGAGACCAGGAATTTGGTCGGGGAGACCAGGGATTTAGTCTGAGAGACTGGGAATTCAATCTGAGAGATTGGGAGATTTTAGTCTGAGAGACTGGGAATTCAATCTGAGAGATTGGGAGATTTAAGTCTGAGAGACTAGGAAGTTCAGTCGGAGAGGCTGGGAGGATAGTCTGGGGAAGACTAGGAGAATTATTTGTTTGCATTCTTATGACTTACATGTTTACTTGATTATATGTTGATATATGTGCATATATGTGATTGTGTTACAGATATCATGCCATCCTCATCAGACACGGGAGTTTCAGATACCTTAGATCCTATGGCAGTTGTTTCAGATGACGAGGTTCCATCTGAGCGAGAGGTGTATACCTTAGATACTACCAGCACCGATGATGACGATTTCCAGCCGTTTGCGCTACCTGGCGTCGGAGCCGAGCCTGCAGATGGCCTTCCTGTCGGGGACTTACCACTTGTGGTAATCCCTGCTCCTATACCACTTGCTGTTTATCCGGTGGTAGATATGCCACTTGTTGATGTTTCTGACGACGATGTCGACCTATTCGAGGAGGACCCACCAGAGGCCGACCACGAGGGCGGGGCCCCTCTTGTTGCTGATGTCATGCTACCCATCGCCGATGCCCCTGCAGAGGAGGCACCTGCTGATTCACCTGTCCCAGACTCCCTTGAGTCTGTGGCATCCGCATCCTTGCACACTCAGGGAGTGCAGCATCACTCTCATGGCGCCGACCCAGACATGGCGTTATCAGCTACACCTGCTCACACACACGACTTCGAGTTTGATCATGATATTGACGATGATTTAGACCCCATATTTCCCCCTGGTTTTGATCCTGACCAGGATATTGAGTTCATTCACTTAGACCAGCCCCTAGAGGAGCCTGTAGCCCCTATCGATCCTTTGTTTGATGATCCCGCTGATTTTGATATGGATTTGGTTGACCCGGAGCCTGTCGTAGCTCCTGAGCCAGCCGTCGCTCCTGATCCTGCATTAGAGCATGACCCTGTTCATGACGATGCACCTGCTGTTGCCCCTTTTGTTGATGATATACCTATTGCCGATCATCCTGTCGTTGCTCCACCGTTGGTGGATGATCATGTTGCTGACGCTTCTGTTGACGCTCCACTCTTGATAGAGGATCCTGTTGTTGCACCATTTCCTGATCATATGCCGGTCCTGCCTGACCGTGCACCTTTTGCTGCCTATGTGGATCCACGTTACGCCGACACCCGTAATGGGTGGCTTGACGATGACGACTATCCACCGTATATGGTACCCGTCACACCTGCTTCTGCACCCCTTGAGATCCCACTGCTTCACCCGCACACCACGGACGCTCATCGCATAGATCTTCCGATTACCTTTCGCCAGGACATTCCCCCACCAGGTCCTGGGGAGGGTTCCTCGACTCACCCGTTTGGTCATACACCTTTCATGGTAGGAGGCAGCCAGTTTATACCCCAGATTCCTCATACTACTTTTGTTCCCCCTGTACTGCCATCATCCTTACCGTTCACGTCACCGTTTTCTTCCGTTGCACCACCCACTGCACCATCTTCCATTCCATCCAGCGAGCCATTTTTATGGACTACGCCCCCCATCATGCCACCGTCTGATCCATACCACCCGTATCACATCGGGTACTCTTCGGAGGACATTCTCACTTCCTTGGTGATACAGCAGGAGGCGTTGACATGCCGTATTCAGGTTTTGGAGTCAGCTCCACACCCACCTTGTCATTTTCGATCCCCATTTGCAGCACCGCACCCTCCACGCCCACTATCCCCCGATTCTGCCGCTCGCTTTCGGACTCCTGAGCAGCAGATAGCATACTTGTTGCACGCCTATCGCGCTATGGAGGAGGACTGGTTACATATGCGTCGCTTACTCTATTCTCATTTTCCTCCTCCTCCGCCACTATCAGCATAGGCATTTTGATTCGATGCAGGTAGACTTTTGGTGAGAGGACCGCGATTGTGCAGACTATACAGCCTTTTTGGAAGACCGCATTTTGATGACATGATTTTTGATGTTTAGCTTTTGCTTGTTGTAGTTGATTAGCCAGATTGGGCAAGGGCGATGTGACCCTTAGTCATTTGTGATGTACGATACAGATACAAAACTTGTAAACATTATTGTGGTCTCGATTTATGATAGCGCAATCGCAGTATTCTCATTATATGAGTTGTGGATTGATTGTTTCGATTTATAACATGAGATGTTATGTGCTTGATTAATTGGTAACATGAGATGTTATGTGCTTGATGAATATTATTACGTACGCATATTATATACTTACTATGACCTGACCGACATAATCATCTTTTAGAAGATGCCTCCAAGACGCGAAGTGCGCATGCCTACTACCCAGGCAGAACTCCAAGGGATAATTGCCACCGCTATAGCCCAGTATGCAGCCTCCCAACTAGGATCAAGCGGAAGTATCAATAACAACAATGGCAATAACAATCCACCCCATGGTAATGTCAAGTAGCTTGAGATATGTTACCATACATTTGGATAATTATAGCACATCCGCTAATACCATTGGTAAATATTAACGTATGTGCAGGGTGCACCTACAAGCAGTTTCTCGACTGCAAGCCCGTAAATTTCGACGGCACAGGAGGTGCTGTTGCTTTTGTGAGATGGGCTGAGAAGACAGATTCTGTCTTAAGAATGAGCAAATGCGCTCCGGAACAACAAGTGACCTACATCTCGAGGCTATTTCTGGATGGAGCCCTATCGTGGTGGAATTTGCAAGTGCAAACTCTAGGAGAAGCTGCTGCTTATGCGTTAACCTGGGCTGAGCTAAAAGAGCTAATGAAGAAAAAGTACTGCTCGCGTGCTGAAATACAGAAGTTGGAGACTGAGTTCTGGCATCTGAAAATGGAAGGTCCTAAGATTGCGGAATACGTTCAGAGGTTTCATGATTTATCTCACGTAGTGCGGTACATGGTCACACCCGAGTTTAAACGTGTTGAGAGATTCATCTGGGGGTTGGCTCCCCAAATCATGAGTATGGTTACCTCGTCCAAGCCTGCACCGATCATGAAAGCCATCGACCTAAGTGTGGCGCTTACTGAAGAGGCCATTCGGTTGAACAAGTTTCCAAATGTTGAAACAAAGAAGAAAGAAACACATGCTGAGTCGTGTGGGGAAAACAAGCGGAAGTTTTCCAATTTCAAGCAAGGAACCAGCCATGTAAGCAAGAAGGGCGAGTCAAGCACACCGGCTAGAGCTGCAACCGGTGCTGAAAACAAAGGAAAGGGTTACATGGGCACACTGCCCAAGTGTAACACATGCCAGCGCCATCATACTGGCCGGTGCGGACCGAAAACATGTGAAGCTTGTGGGAAAATTGGTCACTTGAAGGATACTTGCTGGGTTAGTAATGGCCGGGGTGGCCAAGGAGGTTTTGGTAATAGAAACAACAATCGAGGAGGTAACGGAAACGGAAATCATGGGAATGTTGCGAATCAATCTGGGAATGGAAATCGCAACCAAAACAACGTACAAGGTGGAAATGGAAATGGGAATGGCCGAGGGCCAGGATGCTTTAATTGTGGAGATGTTGGGCACTTCAAGAAGGAATGCCCGAAACTGAATCAAGCCCGTGGGAGAGTATTCAATATCGGCGCAAGGGAAGCGCGCCAGGATCCAAACGTTGTCACTGGTACGTTCCCGATAAACCAACACTTTGCATCTGTATTGTTTGATACTGGTGCCGATTATAGTTTCGTATCGATAGACTTTAAGAACATGCTTGGATTAACACCTAGTAAGTTAGACGTTCCATACTCGATTGAATTGGCAAATGGGAAACTAGTTGAAGCGGGTGAAGTCATCAGAGGATGCGTAATAGAACTAGGAGGACACGAATTTACGCTAGATCTACTGCCAGTCGAGCTAGGGAGCTTCGACGTGGTAGTAGGAATGGATTGGTTATCGAGCAACAAGGCCGAGATTGTTTGCCACGAGAAGACCATCCGCATCCCTATGACAGATGAAGAAACAATCGTAGTGCACGGAGAGAAGCGTGATACGCCACTGAGAATCATTAGCTGTCTGAAAGCTAGAAAGTGTTTACAGAAGGGATGTGTTGCATTCTTAGCACACATCGTGGATAAAGCAGCTGCTGAGCCGAAGATTGAAGACATTCCGGTCGTAAAGGAATATCCTGAAGTCTTTCCAGAAGACTTGCAAGGATTACCGCCGCAGCGACAAGTCGAGTTTCACATTGACTTGGTTCCAGGCGCCGCTCCTGTAGCCAAGGCACCCTATAGACTTGCGCCTTCAGAAATGCAGGAGTTGTCGACACAACTCCAGGAGCTATTGGATAAAGGATTTATCAGGCCAAGCTTCTCACCTTGGGGAGCTCCAGTTCTGTTTGTTAAGAAGAAGGATGGTAGTTTCCGTATGTGCATAGACTACCGTGAGCTTAATAAGTTGACTATCAAGAACAGATATCCTCTGCCAAGGATTGATGACCTGTTCGACCAATTGCAAGGTTCAAGTTTCTACTCAAAGATCGATCTACGATCAGGATATCATCAACTAAGGATACAAGAGGAAAGTATCCCGAAGACGGCCTTTAGGACTCGTTATGGACATTACGAGTGCCTAGTTATGCCGTTTGGGTTAACGAACGCGCCGTCAGTTTTCATGGACCTAATGAACCGAGTTTGCAAGCCGTACTTAGATAAGTTTGTGATCGTGTTTATTGACGACATTTTAATCTACTCGAAGACAAAGGACGAGCACGAACAGCACTTAAGAGCTATTCTAGAACTACTTAAAAAGGAGAAATTATATGCTAAGTTCTCAAAGTGTGAATTTTGGCTGCGTGAAGTCCAATTTCTTGGACATGTGGTAAATGGAAATGGAATTCATGTTGATCCCACAAAGATCGAGGCAATCAAGAATTGGGAGACTCCAAAGACACCAACCAAGATTCGACAGTTCTTAGGTTTGGCCGGTTACTATCGAAGGTTCATTGAGGATTTCTCTAAAATCGCTCAACCGCTGATCGCACTCACACAGAAAGACAAGAAATTTGATTGGGGTAACAAGCAAGAAGAAGCGTTTCAGTTATTGAAGAACAAACTTTGTGACGCACCGATTTTATCGCTACCCGAAGGAACGGACGACTTCGTGGTGTATTGTGACGCCTCGTGTTAGGGTTTGGGTTGCGTGCTGATGCAGCGCCAGAAGGTTATAGCATATGCGTCACGCCAGTTAAAGGTCCACGAGAAAAACTATACCACGCATGACTTGGAGTTAGGCGCGGTGGTATTTGCGTTGAAGATCTGGCGACATTATTTGTATGGTACACGCTGCACAATTTTCACTGATCATAAGAGCCTGCAGCACATCTTCAATCAAAAGAAACTTACCATGAGGCAAAGGCACTGGGTAGAACTGTTAAATGATTATGATTGTGAAATCAAGTATCACCCAGGGAAGGCGAATGTGGTCGCCGATGCCCTGAGTCGAAAGGAAAGGATTAAGCCCATAAGGGTTAGGGCTTTAGAGATGATTGTCCAGACAGACCTCTCATTGCGCATTCGTGCCGCGCAGAAAGAAGCTTTGAAAGAAAGGAACATTGAGGACGAGTATCTCCGTGGGATGGAGAAGCAGTTGGTACCAAACGAGGAAGGAACTTTATGCTTCATGAAACGGATTTGGGTTCCTTTGTTTGGTGGTTTAAGGAATGTTATTTTTGACGAAGCACACAAGTCGCGGTACTCAATTCATCCAGGGGCGGATAAAATGTACCAAGATCTCAAGGATTTCTATTGGTGGCCTAGGATGAAAGGCGATGTTGCGGTATACGTTAGCAAATGTTTAACATGCGCCAAGGTTAAGGCCGAATACCAGAAGCCCTCAGGTCTCCTACAGCAACCGGAAATACCCAAATGGAAATGGGAACATATTTCCATGGACTTCATAACGAAGTTGCCAAGGACGCCCAGAGGTCATGATACTATTTGGGTAATAGTTGACCGTCTGACCAAATCTGCACACTTTTTGCCAATTAAAGAAAAAGACAATACAAGCAAACTTGCCGAAATATACATGCGAGAGATTGTTGCACGTCATGGAGTGCCTCTCTCGATTATCTCTGATAGAGATGGACGCTTCGTGTCAAGGATTTGGCAATCCTTCCAAGAAGCTTTTGGCCCACAGTTGAATCTAAGCACTGCATTTCACCCGCAAACTGATGGCCAAAGTGAACGAACTATTCAGACGTTGGAAGATATGCTAAGAGCATGTGTTATGGACCTAGGATGTAGCTGGGATAATCATTTACCATTGGTCGAATTTTCATACAACAACAGCTACCACACAAGTATTGGAGCCGCGCCATTTGAAGCGCTTTATGGACGCAAGTGTCGATCACCACTATGCTGTGCGGATGCGGGTGATAGACAGCTTGTTGGTCCCGAAATAGTGCAAGAGACAACAGACAAGATTGCACAGATTCAAAAGCGCATCGAGGCAGCTCGAAACAGACAGAAAGACTATGTAAATCAAAAAAGGAAACCTCTGGAGTTTGAGGTTGGGGATATGGTTTTATTGAAGGTTTCACCCTGGAAGGGTGTGGCACGCTTTGGAAAGCGTGGGAAGCTGAATCCACGTTACATTGGCCCGTTCAGAATCCTGCAAAGGGTTGGGCTTGTAGCCTATAAATTGGACCTACCTGCTGAACTTAATGGTGTTCACGATACGTTCCATGTATCAAATTTGAAAAAGAGTCCAACGCAAGAAACCGTGGTCATTCCTACCGACGAAATTCATGTTGACGACACACTCCACTTTGTTGAAGAACCGGTTGAGGTTACCGATTGGAAAGTTAACAAAACGCGCAGGAGCAGTGTCAAGCTCGTCAAGGTACGATGGAATGCAAGACATGGACCAGAATTCACGTGGGAACGTGAGGATCGAATGAAAGAGAAATACCCCCACTTATTTCCTAAGACCCCTGCAACTAGAAGCAGAGCCTAAAATTTCGGGACGAAATTTTCTTAACGGGGGGAGAATGTGACAACCCTCACAAAACCAGGTATCCGTACAATTAATTAATTATTTAATTAGTGCTTAATTACTGTGCTTGATTACAATTGTGATTAAACTGCTTTCTGTTCTCTGGTACATACATACTCATGCATCACATTTTATTACTGTCACTCCATTCATTACACACAAACATTAGTGACAAACTTGATGCACAAAAGCACAGATAGCACAGTGAGCGGATAACCCAGTAAACATGCTGACATTGCCAGCACCTAGACAGACAATATTTTTGAGGCCACTATGAGCCGGGAATAAAGTACTACACTGGTAGAAAGTGTAGGGAGGTGAGGATCATTAAACTGCGTCACTAGGTGATAGTTATAGTGCCCGGAAGTGCCTAAAACATGCTTAAAGTGCAGAATTCTGCGCTAAACACCAAAATTCAGCATTTAACATAACTAGTAAAGTGCAAAAACTTGGTAAAATAATACTAGACACTTTCCAAAGTGTCGGGAATTTACTGTGTCACTAAAAACACTATAAAAGACACTTTAAAGCTTTGTTTGACACTTTAACGGATCAACATCCAACCGGACAACCGGACTTTACCCGAAACATAAAAATATTGCCAAAGACATTGTTTATACTTTTCTGAGCTAGTTAGGGTCCCCGAACACCCTAACACCCCTTTATATTAATAACACACATATTATACATTAACTAAATATTTGAGTCTTAACTATATCCTAACTAGTTCCATCACCACCCAACCCCATACCCCCCCCCCTTATCTCGACGGTCACAAGGGTGACCCACCCTTGTCCTCCTTTGTTTATTTTAATCACTCTTGTTTAGTATCTAGATGACACATTATTTGTTGGATAATAGGGACTTGGTTTATAAGATAACACCAGGGATTAAGAACTTCATTTCACCAGCACATTTAGCAACTTGCTCTCTCTCTCTCTTCCTTCCTTGCTTGGTCATGGCCTAACACCATCACCACTACACACCCATCACCAAGCTTTGATCCAACCATTTTACATACATACAAGTGTGCAAGGGATCATATAAGAAGGCTCGGTGCACTCGGAAGCTCAAGGACCTCTCTAGATTTCTTTTATCCACCCCGTTTACGCATTGTTTCTTCCCTAGCCTTGTGCTAGTAGTAAGTGTCTCTAAACATCATCTTGATCTTGTTTAGGGTGGTTAATAGGTGATTTATTTGTTAAAAATTTAGAACACACAAGAACATAACATAAAGTCTTGAAAAGAAGATGAACAAGTTGGATAAAGAAAAGCTAGTTGTGTAAATCTTGTAGATCTTGCTTAGTTGTGATTATTTCATGTTGTTTGTTATTAAAAGTGGGGTGGATCATCATCTAGACCTACTAGATCATGTTCAAGAACATGAACTAGTAGTATGTTAGTGTTAAAATTATAAAAGATGATGAACCCTTACACTCATGAAACATGAACTTGAGTAAATGTAATTTTTCTTGTAAAATAAGGTTCTAAACTAGTAGATCTAAAGATCTACAAGTGGTTTTTCAGAAGAACCAAGCGGAAAGTGCTAGTTTTGTTAAAACCCGAATATTTTATAAACAAGAAGCATTTATAGTAACTAAACAAGTGTGTAAACACTTGTGTAACAATGAAATTTTGTAAAGAAGTATTTGGTAGATTATGACAAGAAGTTGTGAAACTTCAAAGTCTATAAAAATGAAGTTTACAAGAAACCAAACTTATTTTTAGAATTAACAAAGCCTACTAAAGGTGTTGGTAACTTACTACATATTTTTACAAAACTCTCAAGTTCATGAGCTATGATTTAGGCTTGCTTTTGTCAAGTTTGATATTTAAAGTGTTGTCGATTGTTAAATTGTTTGATTGGTTTCGAAAATAAAATGATACGCTTGTAAGCGTGGACACCTCCAGTTACAGAGGAAACTCTGGCGAAATTTTTTCAGAAATATAACACTTAGAAATATTTCTGTAACAAATGTTTAAAAAATATATTTTTAACTTGGTTTTCAAAATAAACTTCGCCATGATTTTATTTCAAAGATTACCAAATGTCGGAGGTGGATTTTCGTAAATAAAACGTATTAAATATATATTTAGAATATATATTTCATAATAAAACGCTTCAATGATTATGTGAATATTTTGTGAACTAGATATATTATTTTTAGGATAAAAATAATAGAACTTGAAAATATTATGAAAATTACGACTCCAAAATAATACCAACGCTATCACAAATAAATATTTAAGTTACACCGGTATTGTTATCACAACGCGAACTCTAAAATGTAACTTATTTATTTTCGGAAAATACTCTTAAATGTGTATTTTGATAAAGTATTATTTTGGAAAGGGTATGAAGTAAAATATAATATTTTTGGGAAAAATATGTATATTTTTGAATTAAAATATTTTAGACAAGTGATTTAAAATATATTTTTCAAGTGAGACTTAAAAATATATTTTCGGAATTATAAAGCTAACATGTATTAAGAACCCCCATCCTTGAGAAGGAATACACTTGTAAAATAAATAAGAAGTGTGAATACGGAATAGTTACCTAACTATTTCTCCAACAAAACGTTAATCCCTAAACCAAGGCACGGCCATCCGTCTAATAGGAATTAGTACGTGTTGGTCGTCATGCAGCGGATAGAGTTGGAGATTGACGTTTCTGGTTACGCACTTCAGTGAGTTCATGTCCCCCTTTTCTCTTAACTGTTTTCAGTTTTTATACTTCGGGGGTGGAATACATGTTACAATATTTACAGACTTTGATATACATGGTATGGTTAGCTTAAGGAGGGTTTACTACTTAGATCATGTGAGTGGGTAGGCTGGAACTAGAGGCCATTAATCCTCATTGTAGGACCGAGGGTCATGATGCGGTAGATCTATTTGGGTGTAGCGAGCCCAGCTCCAGGCCCACTGTACGGACCTTGGAGTGACTATGAGCCCAACGCAAAAATCTGCTAGGTTTGAGTCTTCCTACAGCACTTCACACATATCATTGGCTTTGCAACCCAATGGTGATCTCTTTTATTTCCTTAATTGCTACATACCAGGGATTTTTATACATACTACAAGGTTTATACATACTCACTTACACATAAACTCGCTCAACTTTTTGTTGATTTTTCAAACTACATGTATTTCAGGAAACTAATGGATCTGGCCAAGTATGCAAGGGTGTTAAGCTGCGTAGGAGTAATGGTGTCATCCGAGTTTAGGAAGTGTGATCTTTGCCTGGACGGGTCACAAGTCTTAAACTGTGTTTTTTATTCATGTCACTTGGTTGTGTCTTGTGAACACATTTTAAATCATGTCGTAATTTGTTTCATGTGTCGACTTTTAAACAATGTTGTCATGTTAACTTTTGAAACTTGTCGAATGGATGAACATCATATGGTTTTATTTCATATAGAATGGTTATGATATGTGCTATGGTATTAAGAAGTCACACCAAAATAAACCCACGCTTCCGCAAAGCCAGTGTGTGACACACAAGTGATGAAATTTCACACGAACAAATCAAACAAGTTAAATTAAGAATAACGCTTAATAATGTAAGTAAGTGCGAACCGAATAAATAAAAGCGCGAGATATTAACAAATATATATAAAAGGTTATGGAATAGTGTAGAAAGGGAAAAACACATACTAACAAAACAAGAAAGATAAAAACATTAAGATAAAAGAACCCGGGTAATGGGTTGTAAAGAAGTGTAAGTACGAACCAGGAAACGGTAAGTATAGAACAAACTGACGAGTAAATGACGTAAGGAGTCATAAAGTTAGAAGATTAGTCCGAAAGTAAACAAATGAAACCTTAGACTACGGTCAAGGTCAACTAAAGTTCAAAAGTGAAAATAAATGATTCCAAACATAACAAGGGATGCCTTGAAGCTATATATGTATAAATAAACATTTGAATATAGACGTGAATAAAAGATGATCTATGGGATCATCACAACCTACGGGATTAAACGTAGTGATAAGGTCTACGGGACTAAGAAGACCCTTGGGTCATCAATAGAAAGAAATGAACTGTTGGGTCTCACCTTAAAAAGGTGAAAATCTAAAGAAATAGCCTATGAGGCTAAGTGAAAGAACCTACGGGTAAATAGCATAAAACGAGGGAATTGGTTAAGATTCCTTGTGTAAAACGAGAACGAGGAAAGAATGAATTATTAGTTGTCAATTTCCTTGATGTGGAAGTTGACATAAGTTAAAAAGAAGAACGTTAAACTAAAATTCAGTTTTAAGTAAGAAATAACGTTTTAGCAAATATGAATATTTTGAGACGAATTCGGAAGAGATTAATATCGAAGGATAAAGGTCTTAACGCCGGTAGGCGCAAGGTGATACATTTGAAAAGAAGAAGCACGATAAAGAAAAGTTGAGATAAACTTAAACGTGATGTGACACATTCACGGTCAAGAAAAAGTAATATGGAATGTGACCACGTTGTAACGTGAGTCACAGGATAAGAGATCATAAGCTTAGATAAGCATCGGGAGGGCGAGGTGAATATACCCGAGCGATGGAGTATAAGATAATCAGTGACTAACAAGTCTAACCGCCAAAATCAATAATCGATAAAGATAAAAAGATACCATCTGAAAGTGAAGGCCCACGAGGCCTAATACCCGAAAGGCGTATACGCTTAAAAGCCAAAAACACATTTCCACACTTCTGGGTAAGATTATTATATGCGAGCAATGCTCAAGTGATCACCGAAACTAAGGTTCAGATAATCTGAACCAATAAAGTACGTGAGAGAGGTTTCGGGGACGAAACCTCTTTAAGGGGGGTAGACTTGTAACACCCCGAAAATGGGTTTGGTAATCAAACCCCATTAATACTAGAAGACGGGTAAAGTACCGTTAGCAGGTAACAATTAACCCTGTAAATATTAAGATTTGAATAAATAAACCTAATATTTAATAAAACGTGAATAAAAGCTTCTAAGGAAATAAAGTTTATAAGAGGCCCGAGTTAACAGGGACTTAAAATAAACTTAGTCATAACTTCCCCGAACCCACTAAGTTAACTAGGAATATTTAACCTAGTTAATAAGTGGGAATATTGTTAAAAATAATTAGGTTGTGACCTAATTAGTAACTAACCAAACATAAGGGACCAAAGCTAGGTAACTTGAAAATGGTTTTAATAAACAAAAAAAAAATATATAACACAACACACAGTGTGTGTGTGCGTGAGGAAGATCGACCAGGAGAGCTCCCATGGGGCTCAAACCCTAACTTCAGCAAAATCAACAAATTGAAGCTTGATTCCAGCCCTAAATCGATGCACGAATATATAGAAACGATCACCTAGTCGTGGGGATCGTAAGGTATGTCAAATTGTTGATATTTATGAAGTTGGGATTCTTGATGAATTTATGAAATTCAAAATTTAAGCTTGAATGATTGATGTTTGGGTGAAACTAGGATGAATTCATGTTTAGAAACAACCCCTAGTTGAAAATTTGATAAATTAGTGTTAAAAACTAGGGATTTGATGATCACCCATATGTGTGCTAAGTGGGTTTTATGACAAGAAGATGAACACTTGAATTAGGGTGTTAAATTGATGAATATTGATGTTGTGATACTAGTACTAGGTGTAGTTCATGAACACTAGACATGGAGGTTTGAATTTTGATGTTAACCTTGGTAAAAATAACTAGATATGAACTAGTTTGTAAATGTGTAAAAGTATGCCCATTAGGTGTTTGATAAAATGCCTAAATGAACGTTAAAATGTTGAAATTTCAGGTGAAACGCATATTTGAATAATATGATAAAATATGCGAAGTATGAACCGATAAAGGTTCAAAGCATAAAGTTAATCTAGGTTTAATTGTGTAAATCATGTGATCAAAAGTAGTTAACTTTTGATAAATTGAACTAACAAATGATAAAGTCGAATAGTAGTTTTTGACATAGAAAATACGTAAGGTGGAATAGTCATGATTGTTAAAGACTAATCTAACCGCCTTGTAAAAGATGACAATAGTTTGACACTTAACGAGCTAGGTGGCGACTTGGAAAGAAGCGGGTCAAACGAATCACGAAGGAAGGGAAAAAGCGTAGCTTGGATACGAGGTAAGTTAAACTGACACCCCCTCTTTAGATTACAATACACTTATTTGTAGGTATTGATTTTGAATTATGATTGAATATTTGAGATACTATGTTTCGGCACAATACAATGTAAGTCGGAATAAAGAAAAATGGTAAGAAACCATAAACTATGGTAAAAAGGGTAAGAATGGTAAACTAGTCGGGTGAAAACTAACTAAATAGAAATAATCAACATCACGTTATTGGGTGAACCATAAGGGGTAAAAGTGGCTAATTAATAATCCGTACATGAGTTGACGGATGGATAAAAGATTTGAAAAGACAACCCTTTTGGTGTAAGTCTTAACGGGTCAAAATGATTTACGCGCATGATTTGGGTATAGGCCGCGTAATTCACAAAAGTTATGATTCCGAAATAAATATTTTGAGTTAAATACTTTAATGTATGGTCTATGATTAACTGAAAACAAGTTTGGAGGTCCTAAATACAAACGGGTCAAAATGTGGATTTTGAATAATAAGCCGAATTCTTAAAAATGTAGAATTTATTTAGTTTGAATGTCGGATTTTAACTCCTCGAGATGGAGAATTAAATTACGAACGCGTAGGAAAAAGAATTGTGAAAAACGGAATTGTAAAATGAAAGTTATGCATGTTTTAGTGCATAACAAGATAAGTTAGTTGAGCTGGGACTGTACAGCGTCAAACAAACAACATTCTGGGAAAACTAGGCCGTCGCGATACGCGACGGCGAAGCTGTTTAGGGGTCACGTGACGAGGGTCGCGGCCCGCGAAGGTTATTCCCCTTCTTCGTCGCGCCCCGCGAGGGCTGATATTGCTGGCAAATTGAGTTTTTTTTTATTGTTTGACCCATATGACTTGTTTAAACATGTTATTTAACTACCAAAGCTAACTTTTAAGTTGGTTTTGGTCATAGGTGACTGTCAAGGGTGCCCGGATGAAGATCAAGCTCGAAGAGGAACCTAACACGATAAAGTTAAAAGCTTTCGCACGACGTTTCGTCGTAACTTTTAAACGACGAACTCAAATTTATTACGTTGTATACAAACCTTCATTTGTAAAAATTTTAATTAAACCGAAATTTTCAAAGTACATGTAATCATAATACATCTTTATTGTCGTAAACTATACGAAACCTAAAAAAAATAGCAAGGGTGTTACAGTATGTCTTACTGGTGGCCTGGGATGAAGAGGGATATCGCCTCTTACGTTGCGAAATGTCTCACTTGTTCGAAGGTAAAAGCCGAACATCAACGTCCCTCTGGATTGCTCGAACAGCCAGAAATTCCTGTCTGGAAATGGGAGAGCATTGCCATGGATTTTATCACTAAACTTTCCCGTACTTCTTCTGGTCATGACAGTATTTGGGTGATCATCGATCGATTGACCAAATCAGCTCATTTTCTCCCCATTCGTGAAGATTTCAAAGTCGAGAAATTGGCTAGAATCTACACTGATGAGATCATCTATCATCATGGTATCCCCATTGACATCATTTCCGATCGTGATGCTCGTTTTACGTCTCGTCTTTGGCAAACTTTTCAATCTGCTATGGGTACTGTTCTTAACCTTAGCACCGCCTTCCATCCCTAGTCAGACGGTCAAACCAAGCGTACTATCCAAACTTTAGAGGATATGCTTCATTCTTGCGTAATAGATTTTGGTGGCAACTGGGATTCACACCTGCCTTTGGTCGAATTCTCGTACAATAACAGTTATCATGCGAGTATTCAAATTGCACCTTTCGAAGCACTGTATGGTCGCAAGTGTCGTTGGCCTATTTGTTGGCACGAGATTGGTGAATCTCAATTCACTAGCCCCGAGCTTATACAAGAAGCAACAGACAAGATTTTACAGGTTCAAGACAACTTACTGAAAGCCAGGAGCCGACAAAAGAGTTACGCCGACAAGCGTCGCAAACCCTTGGAATTCGAGACAGGTGACTTCGTACTTCTTAGGGTATCCCCTTGGAAGGGCGTGGTTCGATTTGGTAAGAAAGGGAAACTCGCATCTCGCTACGTTGGTCCTTCCAAGATCCTCGAAAGGATTGGCAAGGTTGCGTATAGACTGGAACTACCTGAAGAACTCAACAATGTACACCCTGTCTTTCACGTGTCCAATCTAAAGAAGTGTCTAGCTGATGAAGGACTTCAAGTCCCACTCGAGGACCTCCAAGTCAACGAAACCTTACATTTTGTGGAAAAACCCGTCGAAATCATGGATCAAGGAGTCATGGTATTGAGGCGCAGTAAAATTCCTATCGTCAAGGTTCGATGGGAAGGAAAACGTGGTGCTGAATTCACTTGGGAACTCAAGAGTGACATGAAGGCAAAGTATCCACATATGTTCGTTACTTCTTCTTAAATTTCGGGACGAAATTCCCTAAAGGAGGGGAGACTGTAATGCTCCGCTTTTTCATAACTTTCCTTTATTAGGAAACGTGTCTTGTATTTCTATTTTTGAAAGCTTGTTCCTTTTGTATTTCGTATTTCGTTTCCAACCATTGTAAATCCAGGACTTCGATCGTAATGAAATTCTTTTTTTATACATACTTATACATACGCGCAACCGATACTCGACGTACTGGTACTCATAACCTATACATATTTGCTAACTATTAAATACGTGGCTAAATTCTAGTAATATAATGATAATAATAATAAACCTAATAGTAATATAATAATAATAATAATAATAATAATAATAATAATCCTAATAATAATAATAATAATAATAATAATAATAATAATAATAATAATAATAATAATAAAAGTAATAATAGCATATGAACGTAAGTTCATGTAAAAAAAAATATAAAAGTTATATGGGGCAGAATCTACACCACAATGCATGTAGTTGTTTTGATTTTAATTACACCTAACATGTAACAACATGAACTTTTAATACTTAAATATAAGTGCACTAACATAACAAATATAAATACCTAGCTTACATGTTAAATTAATAGGAAAAAAAAATATAAAATGGCTGAAAAGCCTGTTCGATAGCTGCATTAAATGGCTGAATTGCTTTGTTTGTTGTTTCAAATAACTAACCACCACCACATGCATTAATTCACCATTAATATATAATAATGTCATACTTTGCAAACTCTTGTTTTAATGTTCAAAAAACTAAAAAAAATAATAACTTAAAGGCTGTTTAACAGCCATTTTCGGCCAGCACCATAATTGGAAGTTTTTTTTCTTTTTTATTTATTTAAACCCCCAACCAATTATATTAATTGCAACCAACTTAACCCTAATCCATCCCCTATATAACCCAAGCCTCCTCCAAGCATTTTTCACTTTCTAAACACTCTCTAATCACTCTCAAACTCCCTAAATTCGCAGCTGATTGCAGAAGTTTGGACAGATTCATACTACTTCACTAAAGTGAGCATAACTCACTCTTTCTTATCCGATTCATTCGATTCTTTTTCCTACTTTTTTGGATTGATCTTAGCAACGTTTCCAGAGGTTTTTCCTGGAAAACAAGAGCCTGGAACGTCGCCAAAAAGGCTACAAAGTTGACTGATTTTTCTGTTCTTGATTCAAACTTTGATAAACATGATTAAACTTGAGGAAACTCATCTCAAACCTATGTCCTTATGCTTATAACCACATCTATGGTTAGTTAGGCTTAAAAACAAGGTTGAGACATGTAAAATCAGAGGTGTAAACCTCACAAACTTTATGTTTTGTTCAAGGGTTTAACCCACAAGTGATGCTCAAGCTTAAGACTTGATGATTATGTGATGTAGGATTAGCTTGGGCTATCCTACTTGAAAATCCACACATTGCTTGATGTTTTCTCATAGATTAGTTGTTCATATTCTATTGTTTCTTGTAAGTTCATGACCCTCCTTGAATGTTCATAACATCAAGTGTAGTGGTGAACATCTAGAGGTGCCTAAATGGAAGACTTGTTCTTCCTACCTCCTACATGAATTCTATGATACTTAAGAGGTTCCTAAATGGAGCATTCATCCTCCTACCTCATGCTTGACATATTAACATATTACATAACCTACAAATATTACTTAAGTAATCAACCTTTGATGATGATATAATGGTCACTTGTCAAAGTGTTTGGTTACATCATCTAAACACTATGTGTAAAAGATGATTACTTTCATATGGATAAGTTCATACGTTTTAATCTCCGAATCTTTTATCTACCGTTATCCTCCAATACTCATACGCCTTGTTTCTTCGTGTAGAAGGACTTGGTGTTCCAACCTCCCACAACAACACACTCGCGGATTCACAAGTGGAAAGCTTGCAAAACCGTGAGTATACTTGAAACCCCTTTTTTTATGTTTACCACTTTTGGGGTGTAACATATTAAATTATTAAACTACACTTAAACTTTAATCTTTATGCATGCACAAAACAATCCAAATACATGAATGCTATGTTTGTTATACTTGATGCTTATACTTGGGTGATTCTTATGTAATACAATAGTCATTAGCTTTATACGAGCCTCCATTTAACATGTATAGCGCTATAGGAGTAACGCACCACCCGTGAACGAGAGGTCATGTTAAATTATATCATTTTTGCGTAGACAGAGGGTTGACTAGAAATATTGCATCCCTTGTATGATGCTCTTGTATAAACTAAGTTGCCATGTGGATTCGTTTTAAACTTTTAAACTTATACTTATACTTATTTTTAAACTTGTATACTCGCCTTTGCTTTTGCATTGAACTTTATTTTAAACATGTTACAGGTTGAGGATTGATGATGCTCTGAAACGGATTAGCTGTGATGCCTAGATACTCACTTAGACGTTTAGGTTTAAAGTGTTGTATCAATTTTTGTTATTGTTATGTTATGATTATGTTGTTATTTGAATTTTCCTTGTAATGTTTGACAATTTGATTATGAAATGAAAACGGTTGAATTAAATATTGTCACAAATAGTGTTATGAAGTCTCTTGCAATCTCGAACTAGTCCCACTTCGATGATTCCGCCATTGGTTGGGGTGTGACATGATAGAATAAAGTCACTTTCAATATAAAAAAAAAACTAGATATTAAAGTCATCAATACAAACCCAATTAAAAAGTTAACCAAAGCTTGGAAATCAAAAGTAATACATAAATAACTTGTCCTCACCAAGTGATGTAATAGATTAGCCAAGCATGGCCTTTGTCTGACAAAAACTCTTACGATCAATCTTGGATCCTGAGACTACTACACACACTCTAGAGATAGATGATGGATGAATGTCGTGGTTGATGGTGGTATTGTGGTGGCGGAGTGGTGGCAGGTGTGAGAGAAGTGGTTTGCCAAGGGATGAGTTGAAATGGAACCAAGCACCCCTATTTATAGCTGGAAACAGAAGCTTCACACGGCCCCATGCCTAGTAGGCCCGGCCCCGTGTCCTCCTTCTTCTCTATCTTCATTTAATGAGCTTGTCAGTCCGTGTCACAGCCCCCGACCCCACCCTGGGAGCGGGAGCCGTGAACCAGTCAAGTGGTACCGGTGTTTATTAAATACACAGCGGAAAATTGTTTCTTCATCATGATCGTAGTTAGGAAATGGTTTCAGAGTTTGTAAAACACCAAACTTTTAATATTAAACAAATGGGCTAAAACCCATATTCCATTCAATTATTTTTATAGGGATAAACCCAAATAAATAAAACATAATTTCTTCTTTTATTTAGGTATTTATAGCCACTTTATTTAAGCCTTCAGTGCTCCATAGCTGACTTCTATTATCTTTACAGCAAATTACCTGAAACGCGTTTTAAAAACATTTTATCAGTAATAAATACTGACGAGTTCATTCCATTTTTATAAAAATATATTGTTATACTTTACAGCATCAAGGTTTTTATATTTGTTTATATTTACCCAAAAACTCAATCAATATTTGTCACATGGTGGCAGTTCCGATGTGACGGTGGTCATATCACTCATTGGCTCACTTTTGTCCAATAGTGAAGTTTATCAAGTAATAGATATATTGTATAACTTATTATTATTTAAAGGTATCTGTCACTAGACGGTTCCCGTGACGGTGGTCAAATCACTGTCGATCATTCTTTCAACTAGTGACTCTGGTCATATCACTGTTGATCATTCTTTTAACTAGTGACTCTGGTCATAACACTGTTGATCATTCTCTCAACTAGTGCCTTTGGTCATGTCACTGTTGATCATTCTCTCAACTAGTGACCTGAACTTAATAGTGTCCCATGACATTACTTTGTCAAATATATTTTCTATTGCACAAAACCAATTAGCCCAGAAAATAAAATATATCATTTTCTGTCAAATTAATAGCTATAACTTTATCAAATATAATATATTAATTAAATAATTGTGATGTTATTATTTCATATTTTATCATGACTAAGATTTAAAATATAACCTTAGTATATTAAAAGTAGAATATAATATATATGACAAATTTTATTATGATATACATTATTTTATAATGTAATAGTAATTTAGGTTTATTAAATATATTTTCTTTAATGTAACTAATATACTTTAATAATGATTAATAAAGCTCTATTTTATATACATACTATTTAGATTTATTTCAATCATACATTAAATTTATTAATTATTTAATGTAAAAATAATATTAGTTATAGGCTATGGCCACTGGGGCACAATTTCCCCCGTGCTTGTGGTCATGCTACTATTGGCTAACTTTTTGGCCAATAGTAACGAGGGTCAAGTAATGTATAAAACCTCTGATACCGGCAGTTATGGCAGAATACAAAAATTTAATCACTGTAAGTATAACTGATAAACATTTAGGAATTTGAAAAACATTTGTAAATATAAATGTAACACAAAAATGTGATAAAAAGGATAATGACTCACAAACTGTGAGAAAAGAGAATGGACTCACTTTGTAACTTTAGGGTTCAACTAAAAGCCTCCTGGTAGAATTTTGGGTATAAATCCTGAGCTATTTAATAAATATATAATGCACTCGCGTTAAATATAGTAACCCAATTCAATATATTCCTACGTCACGAGACATAACCCCAACAAACTTAGTCGGGCAGAGCCTTGACATGCGTTACGAGGCCCTAGATCAATCGGACAGGGTATCAGTGATCAGGGGTTAAAACACTTAAAATGGGGCAGGCTTTATTATTATTATTATTATTATTATTATTATTATTATTATTATTATTACTATTATTATTATTACTGGGTGAAAATAAAAATAAAAATTAGAAGTATAGAATTGAGAGGAGAGGGCGACAGAAAGAGGCACTGAGCAATTTGAAAGTGTGATCTCTATTCCTATTTATAGGAGTTCCAAGATTCTTGGAGATCAAGAAAAATGGACACGTCTACGAAAAATGGACACGTCTACAAACACACGTACATTCCTTTCATTAAACAGATACGTCCAAATTTTAATGCAAATATTTTGATTCCTTTTGAAATCATACACATGCAACATATGCATGCAATTTAAATGAAATTCAAATGAAAGTTTAGATTTTATTAATATTTTATTATTATAATTAATTCAACTGCTACACTTATTTGGCGCTTATAACTTCTAAAATATGACGTTTTAAAAAACAATGAATATGTCATTAGAACGAGAATAATCTTGTCAACATTTTGAACCAAGTTTCAAACGGAGTAGGTTTAAATATAATGTATTTTTATAATTTAATTATTAAACGGTTCCTATGTCCGTCTAGGTACTTCATATTTCTAACAGTCAACTTACCCGTAATCTACTCGTTTAATGATATAAGTTTTATATACTTTATTTTAATATAGAAATAGAAATGTTACACATATACAAGCCAATTAATTAGTATAACATTCCAACCAATTATATATAAAATAGTTTTTAAAACTATATGGGTCGAATAATTATATTAAAAATAAAACTAGTTATTAGTGGTTAATAAATTTAAACAACCTATAACTCTTATATGAAAAAAAATGGAAAGGTTACATCCTCCCCACCTTGTTTTAAATCTCGTCCTCGATATTTGGGCTACGATGTCTCTTTTAGAGTTATGTCACGTCTTAGTCAATAAGAACAGTATTAAGGTAAATGGTACAGAATCAAAATATCAAATTTTGTGAATATGAGTTGTACAATAAATAGGACTCAATGGTTCAACTAAATTAATTCAAGAAATCGATGTCAAATGAATGAGATGAAATGATATAATTTCCAAGGTGACTAGGTTCAAGTCAAAAGAGATTTAGGATCAAAAGATGTTTAAATTGAATGTTTACAAGTTGTGAATGACTTTTAGAATCAATAGAATTCGTTGTCAAAAGAAAACTTACTTTGATTGTCAACTGAGGAAGATTTAGAATCAACAAGCTCAAAATGAAATAGAAGCACGAAAATGATTTGTCAACTATCAAACCATGATATGAGAAAAATCAACGTGTTGACATTTATTGAATTGCAAGAATATACCGAAAATACAATAGAGTTTAGTGTATCATTATCTTAATACATGATTGCATTAAGACTACTTTTAAGGGTGAGTCAAACGAAAGACATGTAGTTCTGAACGATTCGTATGATTATGATTAGCCCATGCTATAAGTTTATACCGACGCCGCAAGGTGTCGTAAGGATTGAAATAGTTTAATAACTACGGTGACCGAACAAATTCACCGTGTTCGTAATCAACTGAAAGTTTTAATGAAGTAATTTTGGATATTCAGTTCAAATAAATCTTATAGGATTTTTAATTGATAATGAAAGAACAATTGAATATCATAGAATTTTTTATTAATGATGAAAGAATCTTTAGAGGTACACCGGAATATAATACGAATTTGTGTACTCTTATCTTAACACATAATTGTGTTAAGATTGTTTTAAGATAATGAACCAACAGAAATTATTTAAATAAATCCGTACATCAGGTGTGAAAATGTGATTAGCTCAAGTTTCAAATTAAAGAAAACGTCACCACAAGGTGTCGTAACCAAGTAAATGATTTAATGAAAGTGAAGACCAAACAAGTCTATTATGGTTCTGAATAGATGAAGTACTTGACTGGATGAATTTATTTATAAACTTTTATTTGTACTAGGGTCAAATAATAACTTAACTTAGATATTACATATTAGCGATTACGCTTGGAATCATTTCTGCTTCTTGCGTAGTAAGTACGAATGCTCACGCGTTCTTCTTAGCTCCGTCTTGTTGTTTGTGCCTGGTTGTCGGGTGCCTTAGTCAGTTTTGGGCAGTATGGTTTGATGTGTCATGTCTCTCCACAATTGTAACAAATATTAGTTTTCCTTCTACTCTCTTCCTCTATATGCCTGGTCATCTTGCAGAAGTCACAGTAGGGTGTTTTCTTAAAACGACATCTTCCTGAATGCTTTTTGTTACAGTTTCTGCAGGTAGGTTGCTCTAATGACGGTTCAGTTCCTTTCTTCTTAAATTCTTGGGAAATTTTCTGGGCTAACTCCTTCTTCTTGTTTTCTTCTCTTGTGTGGATTAGTCCATCTGTCAGGATGTTAGCTAGTTCAACTGCTTCTTCAATATTTTGTGGTCTAGCGGCCTTGACCATGTCTCGGATTTCACTCACTAATCCCCAAATATAACGAGGAATTAGTACGGGTTCTGGCGAAGCCAGAGTTGGTACCATTCTTGCGTATTCGAAGAACATTGTCATATATTCACAACAATTCACATCTATCATTTTATAATTTAGGAACTCGTTAGCCATTCATTCTTTTTCATAAGGAGGACAAAATTTCCTTTCTGTCATTTCCTTGAATTTTTCCCAGTTCATGTCATAAGCCATGTCACTTCCTTTTGCCTGAAGAATTGTATTCCACCATTCTAAAGCTTCTTCTTTAAAGAGGTTGGACGCATACATCACCTTATCTTCTTCGGCACATTTGCTAATTTTAAGAACAGCTTCCGTCTTTTCCAACCATCGCAGAGTAGCTGTGGCTCCTTCAGTTACGACAACTGTCAAAATTCCAGGTATCCGTACAATTATTAAATAATGATTAGTGCTTAATGACTGTGCTGAATTACAATTAATTGTTTGAATTGCTTTCTGATTATTGCTTTATACATACATGTGCATCACATATTGCTTAATGTCATATCATTATTGCATGAGAACTTTATGGACTAAAATGATGCACTAAATACAGTTAGCACAGTTCTCAGACAAATCAGAAAAATACTGATGGAGTTTAGTAAATAGACAGACGTTGTATTGAGACCTAGAATGGGCCAGAAACCAAGTGTTACACTAGTATAGTGTGTAGGAAAGTAAGGATCATAAAACTGCCTTCCTAGAGATAGTTTAAGTGCCGGAAAGTGCCTAAAACTCACATAAACTGTAGAATTCTGCAGAAAATCAACAAATTCAGCATTTAAACACACTGATATCATGCAGAAATATGGTTAAATGGTCCTGAATACTTTCCTAAGTGTCGAGAATCAAAACTGTCATAAAAGGTAACATAAAGCACACTAAACTGCATAGTTTAGCACCTTAACGAACCAGTAACCAACCGAATAACCGGACACCACCCGAAACACCAAATTTTCACTAGAAGCACTGTTTTAACATTACCAAGCTAGTTATGGTCCCCGAACATCATAACACACTATATAAATACCTAATAACTAAACACCTAACTATATACTTACATTTCAACTACAACCTAACTACATGGTTAAAACCTAGCCTACTACCCCCCCCCCCCACCTATAATCGGCTAGACAAGCATGGCCCACTCAAGATTTTATTGGAATAATTAATTAGACCTTGTTCCTCCCTTTTGAAGCATAAGATACACTAGATCTTGAGAAGTTGGTGTTTATAAGTTAACCAAGAGATCTTCACCTTCACATTACTTCACAACTCAACACCCACATTCTTCTCCCCTCTCCCCTTACCTCACGGCCGTAACCTCATCACCACACATCCATTACTTTCATTTGATTCCCAAGCAATCCATACATACTCAAGGGTGTTAGAAGCCATATAAGGAAGCTTGAAGCTTTCGGAAGTTGAAGGACCTTCACCATTTGCTTTTATCCACTTCATTACTTCTCTTGATCATCCCTAGCCTTGAGCTAGTAGTAAGAACACTAATCTCTTCATTTTATATATTGTTTAAGTGGGTAAAAGATGATACATGTTGATTATCATGAAGAACACTAAGAAACAAGAAGATGAAACATAAACATAAGCTTAAAATTATAAGAAATATTAAAGAAATCATGTTGTTTAGTGTTATTGTGATAGTTGATGATTGATTGCTTATGAAAATGATGTAAATCATTATATGATCTTGCTAGATCATGATTAAAAACATAATCTAGCAAGATGAGAGGATGAACATGTTAGAATTTAATGAATCATCCTCACAAAAAGCATGAACTTGAAAGAATATAGTGTTTTCTTGTGAAATAATGATTAAAATCAAATGTAAATCTTGTAGATCTAAAACTTCAAGGATGATTTTTTTCAAGAAACAAAGTTCAAAATACAAGTTTTACTTAATCTTGGATTTTAAAAAATAAACCTTATTTTTAGAGGATAAACAAGTGTAGAAACATATGTGTAACAAGAAAAATTCATAAAGAAACATTTTTAGAAAATGTGACTACAAGTTGTAAAGATCTGTTTTCTTTAAAAATGATGTTTTTAAAGAATCAACCACACTTTAAAGGGTAACAAGGCTTACTAAAAACACTAGTAAGTTACTACAAATTTTTATAAATTTTCAAGTTTATGAAGTGGTAGTTTATGCGTGATTTTGGCAAAATTGGTAAGTGTAGATTGTTTAATGTTGATTGTGGATTAATTGTGTTGATTTACAAAAGAAAATGATATACCTTCAAGGTATGGAAACCTCCATTTTTAGGGGAAACTATGGCAAAATTTTTCTAAAAATTAAACACTTAGAAAAATATTTTTGAACAAATATTTACAAGTGTATTTTAAACCATGAGTTTTTACATAAAGTTTGCCATAATTTTTGTTACAAATTTCAAATATTGGAGGTTGGTTTCTATAAATAAAAGTGACTAAATATGTATTTAGGAAATATATATTTAAATGACACCATGTGTGTGCTTATTTGTATACTATGTGTATTAGTTATATTATTTTAGGACTTGAAATAATATAACTCATCAAAATACCAAAAATTTCAATCCAAAATATTACCAAAAACTCAAGAATAAGAATATACAAATTTTACACAAAATATTGGTGAAACCGAACAAGGGAATTTAACTCACAAAAATATTCCGGAAAAGTTATTCACAAGTATATTTTTGGTAAATAGTATTTTGGACATCAAAAGAACAAAAATATGATTTTACAATTATTATAAAATTATATCATATTTTTTACAAGGAGAAAATATATTATTCTTGGACAAATAAAGATATATATAAATATTTTCTTGGAATTATCAGAAGGTATATTACCTTTGGATGAAATATAATATTTTTGGAGAAAAATAAGTTTATATATATTTTCTAAGTTAGACTTGAAAATATATTATTTTTGGAACTTATATGAAAATACAAATATTTTTGCCAAAGGAAAATTATAAATAATTTTTCTAAGTAATATTTCTTAAAATATATATATCTTGGAAAATATATATTTGTTAACTTTTATTAAAGATAATATTCCCGAAAAATTAATACGAATTAAGTATAAGAATACTTAATGAATACAATAAAAATACGTATTCTCGTACATATAAATACACTTCGGAATACGACACCAATACATGGCAAAAATATACAAGTTTAAGAATACGAATACAAATACACCAACCTTGGGAAGGAAATACATGTATAAATACTTGACAAGTACCAAGTTAATATATATTGTTTTAACAAAAATTCCAAAATTTAATAAATATAATGAGTAAATTGCCATTTTAGTCCCTGAGTTTTGTCCAAATTTGCCATTTTGATCCAAATAGTTTTTTTTTTGCATCTGGGTCCCTGACTTTTCACTTTTATTGCCATTTTGATCCAAACCACTAAAAATGTTTGGATCAAAATGGCAAATTTGGACAAAACTCAGGGACTAAAATGGCAATTTGGACAAAACTCAGGGACTAAAATGGCAGTAAAGTGAAAAGTCAGGGACCCAGATGCAAAAAAAAAACTATTTGGATCAAAATGGCAAATTTGGACAAAACTCAGGGACTAAAATGGCAATTTACTCAAATATAATTTAAGTTAAAATATTTATTATTTTAACAAATAATTATATAACTTGAAATAATATTGAAGACACAAAGAACGTAACTCAAAGACACTAACTAATACTAAATCAAGGCACGACCCGATCGTCTAATAGACCTTAGTACGTTGTAGGTAGTCGTGTATATCTGAAGGAGCTTTGAGTTACTGTTGAAGAACGCAAAACTGTGAGTTCATGTCCCCCTTTTCTTTTAACTGTTTTCAGTTTTATAACTTCGGCGGTGAAGTACATGTTACTAAATGTTTACTGACAATTACAAATGGTATGTTTAGCGAAGGAAAATACTGTTAGATCATGTGATTGGGTAGGCGCACTCTTAGGACCATTAATCCTCGCGTTAGGACCGAGGGACATGAGTGATAGATCTATTTGGGTGTAGCAAGCCCACACCCATGTGGACCAGGGTGGCCCATGAGGTGACTATGTCTTACAGCCGGAGGCCCAGTGCAAAATCTGCTAGGTTTGAGTCTTCCTACGCCGTTTCACACAGGTTAATGTATTAGCTACACATTAATTGATCTGTTTCCTTGTTGCTTCATACCAGTTTACAAGTACAAACATACATACTTTCAATGATTTCAAAGGTTTATTCGAACACACTCACAAACACATGAACTCGCTCAACTTTTGTTGTTGTTTTTCAAACTACATGTATTTCAGGAAACTAAGTATGGATCTGGCGGGCGTTGAAGTTTCAAGTGTTGTTTGGAATAAAAGATGTCATCCGATGTCGAATGGTTTAGAGTGTGTATCCTATCCTGGATAGGCTACATATTCCAAAGGCTAGTTTTTGTTTATGTCTTTTGCTGAGTCCTTATAGAACTCTAAAACAACTTGCATGGTTTGTCATTTGGATTTGAAGTCTATGTTGGATTTCTAGACAATGTTGATATTATGTTTTAAAACTTAAATTTATGGATGACATCATGGTTTCATCATACAGTTGCAATGATATTAAGCAAGTCACACCAAATCACGCTTCCGCAAAAGTCAGGGTTTGACAGTTTGGTATCAGAGCTTCGATTTTAGCGAACTAGGATTCCTTCTCGAGTCTAGACTATAATCATTAGGGCTCTCATGAAAATATTTTTACAACATGTTTTCATTGCATACACAAAACGCTCAGATCCAGGGAAACAAACATTTTTACAAAAGGAAAGACAAGAAACACGAGTGCAAGGTTTACGTTTGTGGTTTAGTCTGGGAGACTAGGTGGTCTAGTCTAGGAAACTAGGTGGTTTAGTCTGGGAGACTAGGTGGTTTAGTCTGGGAGACTAAGGAAGGATAGAAAGGATTTGTGAGGAACAATAAGGATACATGATTTCGTGATACATTGTCTTTGATTGCATAATAAATGATAGCGAATAATGTATATGCATATGTTATGATTGTTCTGTTACGGACACTATGTCTTCATCCGAGAACGGGTTGTCCGATACTGATGACCCCATGGCTATTGTGTCCGACGACGAGATCGCACCGGAGCCAGAGATCTTTACATCCGATACTGAGAGCGACCCAGATATGCTGTCAGACGACAACTTTCAGCCGTATGCGCTGCCTGATTTTGGAAGATGACTTACCGCTTGCTGATGGTATTCTAGACGAGGATCCTTTTGTCATCCCTGTTCCAGTCCATGATCACCTTATCATTGGTCACCCCGATGGCGAGCACATAGTGGCTCCGATCCTTGATGTCGTACCTCTTGTGGTCATACCTCCCGAGGCTTGGCCATTCGATGATTTGTTTGATGACGACGTCGATTTGTTCGTAGACGATCCTCCTGTTGACGCCCAGGGTGATGGGGAGATAGATAAGGATGTTGTAGCTGTTTCCACCTCCTGCTGTTCCTGACGGGGAGATATCTTCTGACATCAGTTTTCATTCGGTTTCAGACTCCTTTCAGTCTGTGACCCTTTCAGCTTTACAAACGGCCGGATTGCAGCTCTTGCTACTGACTCGGACGACGACACCGCTACGTTTGCCGCACTATCACCTGCTCGAGATCTCACACCCCCACACGACCCGGAGCCTACTCTTGAGCTAGGCTTTGTTCCTGTCAATCAGCCTGATGTTGCGCCTATTGATCTTGAGCCGATTCCTGATCCTGACCATGTTCCTTTTTGGTTTACCAGACCTTGCACCCCTTATACCTGACCCAGTACCTGCACCTGTTGATTCTCCCTTTTGCCGAGCCATTTATTCCCCCACCTGCCCCCGCTGATGTTGCTCCTCTCCCTCTTGTAGAATCTGATGACCATCGCACTGAATTACCGATTGTTTTTCCTTCAGGACATTCCTGCACCCCGTTCAAGGGAAGGTACTCCAGGTCAGCACCCGCCTGATGATCCTTTTGCTACAGCAGCATTTCCTCCGATCTCACAGGCTGCACCGTTTGTTCCTTTCACTTCTTCACCGCTGGACAAGCCATTCCGATGGTTCCTACCATACACCACGCCGATTTCAGACCCCTATCATCCCCCACATTATGGTGGCTACACACGGGATGAGCTGCTCCTGTCACTTCAGCTACAGTTTGAGGTTTGGAGTCGTAGAGTTTTGGAGCTTGTGCTGACATCACGTCCTCCACCCTGTATATGACAGTATATTTTTGATCCTCCACATTCATCACTTTCTCCTTTTGCACTCTCACCTGCTCCTCTTACTACTTCTCCAGAGTTTGATGCTCGTTTCCTTACGGTCGAGCAGCAAATCAGTTACTTGCTTCGACGTGTCTATGAACTTGATGAGGAGCTTGCGCATGTGCGCAGCTTGCTTCCTTTCCTTCCACCCCCCTCCACCATCAGCAGGGTTGGTTTTTGGTTTTATACAGATTGCATTACCTTTGGCGAGGACTGTGACACCTGTGCCTCTGCGACCATCAAACAAATACCAAACTTATGAAATATTGTGTTTCATACTTGGGAATTGTAAAAATATGTGTATCGTTTGCACATATCAATTAATGTTCGATTTCAAGCTTTAAATCGCTTTCTAGAAGGTTATACGTGCACTGATGCGTAAATATAACCAGTTTAATGCAACGAACACTCCGGAAGAGTGAAATAGGCTTAACATACCTTAAATAATCTTTACATAACATAGAAATAAGTTTTGGAAGGTTTGGTATGGCGAAATCATGTTTATTCGCTTACAGGGACTAATTTCGACAAACTGCGAAAGTATGCCAATTTGTACTGTAACGAACATTCTGGAACATGATCATAAGTTAAATATGCCCTAAATATCCTTTACATAGCTTAGAAATAGGCTTTGAGGTGTTTGGTGCGCAAAAATAAACTTTCTGGATCAATAGGGACTAAAAGCGTCAAAAAGTGAATAAGTTTGCATTTTCGCACATATCTTACGTTCTGAATACATCCGGACATCCAAAAATTTATGTAATCATTAAAATATTTTATTTTAGTGATTGTCTTGATAAAAATCCATTCGTCACGTAATTTGGACCGTTTTTCGCGTTCGTTCGTGTTTCGTCGTAATTAACCGAATAACGCAACCGTACAACCAAACGAACCAACATCCGGGGTATTTTTGAGCATGTTTCATGTTCCCTATACTTAAACTTCATTTTTGAGCCTTGAAAATGGGTTAACGGGGTTTAAACGCATCAAAACAGGCCTTAAACATGTGCAGGGACCATTTCTGCCATTTTGGCAAAATTGCTGGAGCTGGCAGATGGTGGCGCTGCGCCACCACCATAAGCCTTTGCCGTGGTGCGACGCCACGGCCCTATCTGGGCAGAAAATTGATTTTTAGCATTTTTCAGCAATGGGATTGAACTTGGGGGTCTTTTTATTTTAACTTTTTCAATACCATTTGATGGTTTTGGGGCACGCCTAGTATTCCAAAACCTTGTGCACACTTGGACAGTCCAGATTGTTGCTCATTTATCGAGGAACGATCCTAACGGTTCTTCACTTTCTATAAATACCCACCTTCTTCATTTGCATTCTTCACACTTGATTCTGAAATTTCTCTAAGTTGATGTGTTTATCACTTCATACCTGAGAATATTTGGAATCAAACCTCCAATCTTGGACCTTTTGTAAGTATTCCTTCGTTCTTTTATGCGTTTTAGCACGAAAGTCAAACTTTGTTTGACTTTCTGCATTGACCAGTTTATGGTCAACATGAAGTTTGTTTGAACTTCATAACGTGAGCGTAATCACGATGATTTTAGTCTCTCATGACTATACCTATTGATTACCACGTTATTTAGGCATAGTGACGAGTCGTAGTTTCGGCCAGAATACGCGTGTATGCGTATTTTGTAACCAAACTACTCTTGGGTATCAAAACCATTTGTTTTGATACCAAACCTGTTTTCAAACCTTGTTAAACATGTTTTAACATGTTTAGCTCGTCACTTTAGGTTGAGTGCTTATATAGGGTCGTAAAGGTAAGCGGTCTAAACAACCGCTTAGACTTTCGAACCCGACCCGTTTGGTTGATCATTAGGATCCAACCAAACACATTAGGTGACCATAGTTGTATAGGGAATAACCTTCCGAGGTTATACCTTATGGTCACTTCGTTTAGTTAGTTGTATGATAGGTAGTTTATATGCCTTAGGAAAATGACCAAAATGCCCTTTTACGCATAAATTCATTTTAAGCATATGTAACCTAAATTTTGACATCTAAACTGATTAGTTAACATTATTAGACATGTTAAGGCATATAATACTTGTCATAGGACTAGTTAGGCGGTCCGAACGCGTTTTACGCGAACGACGCGTTAAAGTGGCGTAAGCTACCTAAACGAGTCATAATGGGTCGTAAGCACTTAGGTTATATTTCATTTTAGTATGTAGGCTTTGTTAAACCATTTTACATGAGTTCCTATACTCATTTGGTTTACGAAACCTCAATCTATCCGATCTTCCGATTTAGGTCCGTTTATTTACATAATTACCCATATTAGGTACCGTTTGATTCCGTGATCCCTCTAGCTTTGCTTGGTTGTTATTCAAGACTTCCAAGCATCCTCAAGTTAGTACATAGACCCCTCTTTTACTGTTTTCCAAACGTTTTGGGGTGAAACACATGTGCCTACTTGTTATTTTCATGCCTTCCGTGTTTTCATATCATATATTTGCTATGTTCACTAGTACACTATTAGTACATGATTTCATTATGTTTTGCTATGTATGTTCACTTAACATGCTAGCACAATTGTTTTACGTTTTGAACCATTTGTAATCATTGGATGTATGTGAACCATTTGTAACCATTTGATGTATGCGAACCATTTGTAATCGTTGGATTTATGTGAACCATTTGTAACTGTTTGAGCTATTGGGTTAGGGAAGTGATTAGGTAAGGGGCGGGTGTATTGTGTTAAAAGCATGGTGGATACGCAACTGGTACTTCCTATATATAAGTGCTTTTAACACATTATATATCGTTGCGTTATCTAGATCACTTGGGAAAACGATTTCGAAACAATGTCACACAAGGATGTTTTCTGAATAATATAAACCATACGAGTTTTATTAACGAGTTTTTATGAGATATTTTACAATTTGATTTAATAAAACAAATGTTTTGGGAGTTAAGAATCATGGTTACTAGATTTTGCAAATTATAACCAACTTGATTTGAGTTGGTTAATTATGTCGCAATATTATACTTTTCAAAACAAGGTTTTTAAATAAGTATTGCAACATGTAAAACGAGGCAAGAATCTGACACTCATATAAAACCTATGTACTCGCTGGCATTTTTATGCTGACGTATTTTAACATGTGTTTCAGGTACCATAGTTGATGATATTTGTGTACGCTCACATAGGATTGGACGAGGCCTTAGTGACTTAATAACAATGAAAGTCTATTTGTCCATGTTTTGTTTCAAATTTCAATGTAATGTAATACATTTAATTCAATAAAATGAAATTGTTTAAATCCATGGTTGTGAAATAATGATTCTGTTACAACACTCCCCGACGTTTCCGCCACGTTTTGTTGTTTTACGTGGTCGGGTTGTGACAGAAAAGTTGGTATCAGAGCCAATGGTTATAGGGAATTAGGTTATTAGTAATGCTTTGACCTAGACTATAACCTTCCTAGGACCCTAACGCGAGTTTACTTGCGTTTAGTCATAAAATAATACCGTTGCCTATCTTTAGGCAGCAACCACAATAAGAACACAAAATTCGAATCTGCTTTGAAAACTAATCATTTGTTCTAGGATGATTTATTATAAGGTTACGAACCTTCAAAGTTTTCAAATTCTCGTCAAAGTTTGGGGCTACATAATGTGAACACGTGCAAACTGGAAGGGTGGGTGCCTGTACCCTGAGCTTTTTGTCTAAGGCTAGAGTGTTCGTACAAATCCGCAGTATCGGACCAGTCACTCTTACCTGGGAACTCTTGGGGTGAGTGTCCACTTATAGGCGAGCATGTCTTCGCGATACATTATGAGGACCTATTTACTTTGATTCAGCCTTTGTGTGTCGTTTGTTTGCTTCGTGGTTCAAACAAATGACCGTCACCCATGATTTTTGGTCGGTAATTGTAACATCCTATTCTTACCCAATGCCATTTCATTTGTTTTCTCTCTTGTTTACCCTTTTTAGAATGCCTCCACGACGCGAAAATCAGGTACCTATTGAAGAGCTGGCAGCTGTCATTACGCAGCAAATGACTGCTGCAATCTCGTACATCGTTGCTCAATGTAACCAAGCTCTCAACAAAAATAATGCCCCTTGCAACTTCAAGACGTTTAACTCGGCTAAGCCATCAAAGTTTTCTGGGTCTCAAGGAGCGACTACACTTCTGCAATGGTTCGAGAGTCTAGAGAGCACCTTCAGGCATGTTCAATGCCCAAATGAGCGAAAGGTAGAATTCACATCTAGTGTCTTTGAGAAACGAGCTTTGAAATGGTGGAATGGTGTGATGAGAGATAGGGGTGCCGATGTGGCACTGGCTCAAACGTGGGAAGAACTTCAAGCTCTGATGATGAAGGAATTCTGTCCTCGTCACGAGATCAGGGCCTTGGAAAGGGAATTCGATGATCTTAAGCAAGATAGCGGTGAGCATCGAGCCTACACGGATCGTTATGAGGAGTCGAGTCTTTTATGCCCGAATATGGTTACACCTTTGGATAAGGCAATCGAAAAGTATATTGATGGCCTCCCTAACCCAGTACAAGACATTGTGACTGGTAGTAACCCCACTATGGTTAGGCAGGCCATTGAGCTATCTGCTACCTTGACTGAATCTCAAATCAGGAAAGGTAAACTTTTCCGAAAAGGTGATGAGAAACCAATCGAGGAATCAAAACCCAAAGATGAACAGACTGAATCCTCCAAGAAGTCAAGGAAGCGAAAAGCTTCCCAGAACTTCACCGTGGTTGCTCACAATGATCAAGCTGCCCCCAACCAACCAACTCAACCCCCTGCTAGGAAGCCATACAACGGAACTGCACCCGTGTGCAACCAATGTAACCTTCATCATCATGCTAGTGTGAAGTGCTGCAAATGCCAAATTTGTGGACTTATAGGTCATACAGCAAGAGTTTGCCGAGCTGCAGTTGCACTAAATCAAGCTGACAACAATCCTACTCAAGCTCGTTTTCCACCAGGTTCTTGCTACAACTGTGGCGAGATGGGTCATTTCCGAAGAAATTGCCCAAAGCTTGCTAATGCAAATCCAGCACAGGGATGAGCATCTGACCGACTAGAAGACAACACCGTTTAGAAATAATCACGTCTTATGTATTATTTTCTTTTGTTGTCAAGGTCCATGAAACAGTTGTTATCGTTGTTTATAAATAAATCTTTTATTTACATTGCAATGTATTTATGTGGTTGCATGTATAAACAACATATCCCCTACAATACCGACAATCAGGGAATCGTATTCCTTGAAGAATAGACCACCCCCAAAATTCTTCCATTTTATGATCTCTTGCGTTTTCCACGAAAATCCTAAGTACCCGTTTCTTCCAAAGAAACGAAGTACAAGGCGCAAGTTACAACTCTGGACAAATACCCAAAGTACCACTATAAATCCTTAATAGGGTACCTAAGGGTATTTCCGTAAATCCTAAAATTGTTGTGTACCTTAATTCGAATATTACGTTTCTTTGAAAAAAAATCGAATTTTCAGAAGATCATCCTATCTTCATAGATAGATTCTTGAAAATGATTTAAGTGCCAAATGAAATCCACGGATTGGATTCCTGGTGTGCTTTAAATATCCGTGTCCAAAGATAACAAATTAAAGGTCAAATTAAACAAATATGTTATTATGTGTTCCCTTTTATGTTTTTGGGTGATCCAAGTTTTTGTTATCTAAATCCTCGTAGAATCTTCCATATCTTCGTATAAGGGATTCATAGTAGGAT
Organism: Helianthus tuberosus; assembly: GCA_030545235.1. Lineage (NCBI taxonomy): Eukaryota > Viridiplantae > Streptophyta > Magnoliopsida > Asterales > Asteraceae > Helianthus > Helianthus tuberosus. The sequence continues at coordinate 67,007,867 of CM060434.1, read as the reverse complement.
ATCCAAAGGTACTACCTTAAATCCTTAATGGGCTTCTACGTAATAGTAAAGACCCTTGGATTATAATGTACTATTCCATAATTAGACCCCTTGAGTGGTCTAGTTAAACAGATTGATACAAAAATCTGGTTAGGAATATCATGTGATGATATAGCTGAAAAGACTCCTTGGTGGTCTAATTAAAGAGATCATTTGTCGATCTAATTAAAAGGACCCTATGATAGTCTAGTCACACTCATCACAGGTTTGATTTTCTTCCCCTTCACATTACAAAACAAACTGTGCGGACTGTGCAAGGAATTACGTAATTATGGATGCATACATAATTATGGAATTCAGTGCACAGAAACCACAACAAGTTTTGTTATGTGTCTAGAGTTGACTCAGTTCATTTCCGTTTCTGAAGAATACCCATTGAGGAAAATGACTCATTCCTTTCATTTTCGTTTCTGAAGAATATCCATCGAGGGAAATGAATATCCCTGATTTTTCTTTTTCCTTCATTTCTGTTTCTGAAGAATACCCATTGAGGAAAATGACTCATTCCGTTCATTTTCGTTTATGAAGAATATCCATCGAGGGAAATGAATATTCTTGATTTTTCCTTCATTTCCGTTTCTGAAGAATACCCATTGAGGAAAATGACTCATTCCGTTCATTTTCGTTTCTAAAGAATATCCATCGAGGGAAATGAATATTCTTGTTTTTCCTTCATTTCCGTTTCGGAAGAATACCCATTGAGGAAAATGACTCATTCCGTTCATTTTCGTTTCTAAAGAATATCCATCGAGGGAAATGAATATTCTTGATTATTCATTCGTTTTCGTTTCTGAAGAATACCCATTGAGGAAAATGACTCATTACGTTCATTTTCGTTTCTGAAGAATATCCATCGAGGGAAATGAATATCCTTGATTTTTCCTTCATTTTCATTTTTAAAGATGTCCGTTGAGAGAAATAACAGAATTATGCCTTGCATATCTTTGATGGGTTATTCTACTCAAATAGATAAAAACCCAAGAGTCCATGCAAGACAATTATTTAACACATTGTCACAAACAGACTCCTACGAATAAATTTCGGGACGAAATTTCCTAAAGTAGGGGAGACTGTGACACCTGTGCCTCTGCGACCATCAAACAAATACCAAACTTATGAAATATTGTGTTTCATACTTGGCAATTGTAAAAATATGTGTATCGTTTGCACATATCAATTCATGTTCGATTTCAAGCTTTAAATCGCTTTCTGGAAGGTTATACGCGCACTGATGCGTAAATATAACCAGTTTAATGCAACGAACACTCCGGAATAGTGAAATAGGCTTAACATACCTTAAATAACCTTTACATAACTTAGAAATAAGTTTTGGAGGGTTTGGTGTGGCGAAATCATGTTTATTCGCTTACAGGGACTAATTTCGACAAACTGCGAAAGTATGCCAATTTGTACTGTAACGAACATTCCGGAACTTTATCATAAGTTAAATATGCCCTAAATATCCTTACATAGCTTAGAAATAGGCTTTGAGGTGTTTGGTGCGCAAAAATAAACTTTCTGGATCAATAGGGACTAAAAGCGTCAAAAAGTGCATAAGTTTGCATTTTCGCACATATCTTACGTTCTGAATACATCCGGACATCCAAAAATTTATGTAATCATTAAAATATTTTATTTTAATGATTGGCTTTAAAAAATCCATTCGTCGCGTAATTTGGACCGTTTTTTGCGTTCGTTCGTATTTCATCGTAATTAACCGAATAACGCAACCGTACGGCCAAACGAACCGACATCCGGGATATTTTTGAGCATGTTTCATGTTCCCTATTCTTAAAATTCATTATTGAGCCTTGAAAATGGGTTAACGGGGTTTAAACGCATCAAAACAGGACTTAAACATGTGTAGGGACCATTTCTGCCATTTTGGCAAAATTGCTGGAGCTGGCACATGGTGGCGCTGTGCCACCACCATAAGCCTTTGCCGTGGTGCGACGCCACGGCCCTATCTGGGTAGAAAATTGATTTTTAGCATTTTTCAGCAATGGGATTGAACTTGGGGGTCTTTTTTGTAACTTTTTCAATACCATTTGATGGTTTTGGGGCACCCCTAGTATTCCAAAACCTTGTGCCCACTTGGACTGTCTAGATTGATGCTCGTTTATCGAGGAACGATCCTAATGGTTCTTCACTTTCTATAAATACCCACCTTCCTCATTTGCATTCTTCACACTTGATTCTGAAATTTCTCTAAGTTGATGTGTTTATCACTTCATACCTGAGAATATTTGGAATCAAACCTCCAATCTTGGACCTTTTGTAAGTATTCCTTCGTTCTTTTATGCGTTTTAGCAAGAAAGTCAAACTTTGTTTGACTTTCTGCATTGACCTGTTTATGGTCAACACGAAGTTCGTTTGAACTTCATAACGTGAGCGTAATCACGATGGTTTTAGTCTCTCGTGACTATACCTACTGATTACCACGTTATTTAGGCATAGTGACGAGTCGTAGTTTCGGCCAGAATACGCGTTTATGCGTATTTTGTAACCAAACTACTCTTGGGTATCAAAACCGTTTGTTTTGATACCAAACCTGTTTACAAACCTTGTTAAACATGTTTTAACTTGTTTAGCTCGTCACTTTAGGTTTAGTGCTTATATAGGGTCGTAAAGGTAAGTGGTTTAAACAACCGCTTAGACTTTTGAACCCGACCCGTTTGGTCGATCATTAGGATCCGACCAAACACATTACGTGACCATAGTTGTATAGGGAATAACCTTCCGAGGTTATACCTTATGGTCACTTCGTTTAGTTAGTTGTATGATAGGTAGTTTATATGCCTTAGGAAAATGACCAAAATGCCCTTTTACGCTTAAATTCATTTTAAGAATATGTAACCTAAATTTTGACATCTAAACTGATTAGGTAACATTATTAGACATGTTAAGGCATATAATACTTGCATAGGACTAGTTAGGCAGTCCGAACGCGTTTTACGCGAACGACGCGTTAAAGTGGCGTAAGCTACCTAAACGGGTCATAATGGGTCGTAAGCACTTAGGTTAGGTTTCATTTTAGTATGTAGGATTTGTTAAACCATATTACATGAGTTCCTATACTCATTTGGTTTACGAAACCTCATTCTATCCGATCTTCCGATTTAGGTCCGTTTATTTACATAATTACCCATATTAGGTACCGTTTGATTCCGTGATCCCTCTAGCTTTGCTTGGTTGTTATTCAAGACTTCTAAGCATCCTCAAGTGAGTACATAGACCCCTATTTTACTGTTTTCCAAATGTTTTGGGGTGAAACACATGTGACTACTTGTTATTTTCGTGCTTTCCATGTTTTCATATAATATACTTGCTATGGTCATTAGTACACTATTAGTACATGATTTCATTATGTTTTGCTATGTATGTTCACTTAACATGCTAGCACAATTGTTTTACGTTTTGAACCATTTGTAATCATTGTATGTATGTGAACCATTTGATGTATGTGAACCATTTGTAATCGTTGGATTTATGTGAACCATTTGTAACTGTTTGAGCAATTGGGTTAGGGAAGTGATTAGGTAACGGGGTGGGTGTAATGTGTTAAAAGCATGGTGGATACGCCGCTGGTACTTCCTATATATAAGTGCTTTTAACACATTATATATCGTTGCGTTATCTAGATCACTTGGGAAAACGATTTCGAAACAATGTCACAGAAGGATGTTTTCTGAATAATATAAACCATATGAGTTTTATTAACAAGTTTTTATGAGATATTTTACAATCTGATTTAATAAAACAAATGTTTTGGGAGTTAAGAATCATGGTTACAAGATTTTGCAAATTATAACCAACTTGATTTGAGTTGGTTAATTATGTCGCAATATTATACTTTTCAAAACAAGGTTTTTAAATAAGTATTGCAACATGTAAAACGAGCCATGAATCTGACACTCATATAAAACCTATGTACTCGTCGGCATTTTTATGCTGACGTATTTTCACATGTGTTTCAGGTACCATAGTTGATGATATTTGTGTACGCTCACATAGGAATGGACGAGGCCTTAGTGACTTAATAACAATGAAATTCTATTTGTTCATGTTTTGTTTCAAATTCTAATGTAATATAATACATTTAATTCAATAAAACGAAATTGTTTAAATCCATGGTTGTGAAACAATGATTCTGTTACAACACTCCCCGACGTTTCCACCACGTTTTGTTGTTTTACGTGGTCGGGGTGTGACAAGGACACCACTATTGAGCCGAGATTGGGAAGACTTTTGAAGACCACTTTTGACCATATGATTTTGGTATATTGATAGACTTATTGGACAAGGGTAGGGTGACCCTGTGTCCCTTTTGTTGTGATACACTTTGTAGACAATGTGATTGTGGTCGGTAAATAATGAAAGCTCAGTCGCCATGTTCTCACTAAACACGTTGTTGATCTGCATGTTTGTGCTATAATAGTGATGCTATATGATTGCTTGCTATGACGATTACTTATAAACATATGTATACACACCTCCTAAGTCTTATTCGTTAAGTAGATGCTTATGTGCATGTGTCCTTAATAAGACCTGACCTAACCGATCTTCATCATAGAAGATATCGCTTCAAAGGAACACCGATACCAACAACCCTCTGCCGACGACAGAGGCGGAATTACAAGAGCGCATCTCACAGGCCATCGCACAGCACGAGGCCCTTCGCTCCGAACGCAGTGGAGGTACCTCCGGAAATAACCCACCCAACGGTAATGTTTAGTCGCTTAAGATGCATTACAAAACGTTTGGACATTTCCAAGTGTGCTTTGCTAATGCCTTATGTGAATGATGTTGCTTATGTCGCAGGCTGCACCTACAAGCATTTCTTGGGCTACAAGCCCCTAGATTTCAACGGCACTAGGGGTGCCATAGATTTTGTGTGTTGGGTTGAGAAGACGGATTCTGTTTTGCGATTGAGCAAATGTGCACCAGAGCATCAGGTCACGTACATTTCTGGACTGTTTCTAGATGGGGCTCTGTCATGGTGGAACCTTCAGGTTCAGACGTTTGGCGAGGCTGCTGCGTATGCTTTGACGTGGGACGAACTGAAAGAGCTGATGCGCAAGAAGTATTGTTCGAGGGTAGAAATCCAGAAGTTGGAAACTGAATTTTGGAACTTGAAAATGGAAGGTTCAAAGATAGCTGAGTATGTGCAGAGATTTCATGATTTATCGCGAGTTGTACCAAATCTGGTGGAACCAGAGTTTAAGAGGATCGAACGTTTCAACTGGGGATTGGCACCTCAGATTCTGAGCATGGTGACCGCATCGAAGCCTCCAACAATTACCGATGCTATCGACTTGAGTGCGGCGCTCACTGAAGAAGCGGTTAGACTGGGAAAATTTTCAATCTCTGAAGAGAAGAAGGAGACTCATGTGGAGCCATCTGGAGATAACAAGAGAAAGTTCGCAAACTTCAAGACGGGTACTCAGGCCAAAAAGGGAAAAGAGTACATGGGTAAACTACCTAAGTGCGACAATTGTTGACGTCATCATACCGGGCAATGTAGAAATGGAAAGTGTGATAACTGTGGCAAAGTGGGGCACTGCAAGGAGACGTGTTGGCATGGGACGGGACGGGACGTGGAAATAGAGGTCAAAGGTGTTTTAACTGCAGTGATGTGGGGCATTTTAGGAAGTATTGCCCTAATGACAAACAAGTACGTGGAGGAGTGTCCAACACCAGAGCTAGGGAAGCACGCCAGGATCCAAACGTGGTTATCGGTACGTCCCCTATTAGTCAACAGTGTCGTTTTATACTAGTACCAATTTTAGCTTCATATTTCTAGAGTTTAAGAATATACCTGGTTTAGTAAGTAAGTAGGTTAGATATCCCGCATTAGATAGAACTAGCTAACGGGGAGCTAGTGGAAGCTAACGAAGTAATTAGAGGCCGTGTGATAGAACTTAGAGAGCATGAGTTCTCAATAGATCTTCTGGCAGTTGAGTTGGGAAGCTTCGACGTCGTAGTTGGGATGGATTGGTTGTTGAGTAATCGTGCGGAGATGGTTTTCCGTGAGAAGATTTTCCGCAGCCCAATGGCGAGTGAAGAGACGATCGTGATTCATGGAGAGAAGCATGATATGCCTCTTCGAATTATCAGTCGTTTGAAGGCATGGTAGTTTTTTGCGCAAAGGATGTGTTGCCTACTTGGCTCATGTCGTGGACAAAGAAGCCGAAGGACCTAAGCTCGAAGATATCCCAGTGGTAAAGGAATATCCTGAAGTCTTCCCCGAAAACTTGTCAGGATTACCTCCTCAACGACAAGTCGAGTTCCACATTGACTAGGTTCCAGGCGCCGCGCCTGTAGCTAAGACACCTTATCGACTTGCGCCTTCAAAGATGCAAGAGTCGTCAACGCAGCTCCAGTAGCTACTGGACAAGGGATTCCTTAGACCAAGCTTCTCGCCTTTGGGAGCTCCAGTTCTGTTCGTCAAAAAGAAGGATGGTAGCTTTCGAGCGTGTACCGACTACCAGGAGCTGAACAAGCTAACCATCAAGAAATTAGTATCCCTACCGAGGATTAATGATTTAATTTGACCAGCTGTAAGGATCCAACTACTATCCCAAGATCGGTCTTCAATCAGGCTATCGCCAGCAGCGAATGTAGGAAGAAAGTATACCAAAGTACAGTGAGTCAACAAATTGCTTTTAGACATACGTTAATATTGTGTTTTCTACACGACGCACACAACAGTTTTACACAGAATACGAAACTTTGAGAACCTAGGAAGATGTGTACTTAGGACCTTCGGGAACTTAGGTCAAAACTCATACAAGGTTATCACTTAGGAACCGCGTCTGTTCACTCAAGCAAACCCCATTATTCTGACGTATATGCTATTTCAGTTAGCCGAACAAATAAAGTACTCAAATTTCTTATGTTGAAATTCCACTTTTGCTTCTAGCGAGTAGATTTTTGCATCTCTACTCCTCTTAATGGTAGTGGCATCACGACAATTTTCTTCATTTAAGCGAACACTCCTTTGTCTCGATACTTGATCAATTTCCTTCAATAGAGCGAACACTCATTTGCTTCGTTTCATGGTCATTTCATATGATACACATGCATCGTTTGTTACGTATGTGGTTTCGTTTCAAATAAGCGCTTCATCAAAGTTCAAATATTATTTTGTTAAATCTAATTATTGATTTTGGCTCCTTTTCTATCAAGTCAACACACTTTCTTGAAACTTCTTTTCTTTCAAGTTACATACATGGTTTATCCTTGTAACCATGCCAAAATTCTTTTATCGATACATGTATTTATTGTCAGATTTTGCTAAAACAAAGTTCAATTGCTTGAACTTGTCCATTTCGCATCTTCAATTCAAGACACCATATGATGTATTGAGAGCATCATATTCAAATTCATTTTTGCAAACGTTTCATTTATTCCGAGTCGCAGTGGACTTGTTAGGTCTACGGCCCCATTAAATCGTTTGTTGCTTTCAACACCTTGTAGTGATGCTTTCACAAGATTGAAGCTTGAGCTAAACTCATTTACATCTCTCACACACGGATTTACTTATTTATTTATTGACTAGCTCTAAATCCGTTCTGGTTTATCATAAATAAAGCAGTCTTAACACAGTTGTGTGTCAAGACAATGGTACATAAATTTATTTTATATCCCAGTGTACCTCCTAACGATTCTTTCATTATCGATCGAATGCCTTGCAGTATTCAAAATTTTTCATCCTCGATCGAAAACAATAGTTCTTTGGTATTCTATATTCAATTGAAAAATCCTACGACGCCATTTGAGTCTTGCTTCATTACACTTTCATTTGAATTCTAACACGGTGAACTTGTTCGGTCACCGCTATTATTGAAATATGTCCTTACGACACCTTGTGGTGTCGGTACAAACTTGTAGCTTGTCCTAATCATGGTCACTCGTTCCACATGAAACTACACATACTTCTGTTTGACTCGTCATTTAAAATTTCTTAATACAACTACGAAATTAAGACATTGATACATCAGATTCGATTGTATTCCATTTCGATGTCTTCCCACAAATTCAATGTCACACCCCGACCGCGTTAAAACAACAAACCACGATGGAAACGTCGGGGAGTGTCGTAACAGAATCATTGTTTCACAACACATGGATTGAAGTTTCGTTATATTGAATTAAGTTTATTACATTGTATCGAAATCAGAAACAAAACATGATCAATTGTCTTTCATTGTTATTAAGTCACTAAGGCCTCGTCCATTCCTATGTGAGCATGCATCAATATCATCATCAAACATCATCAACTATGGTACCTGAAACAAATGTGAAAATACGTCAGCATAAAAATGCCGGCGAGTACATAGGTTTTGTGAGAGTATCGGATTCATGGCTTGTTTACATGTTGCAATACCTCGTTAGACTACAAAAGTTGATAGTTGAAAATCTTGTTTGAAAAGTGTTTGGTATTGCAATATGATTTAACCAACTCAAAACAAGTTGGTTATAGTTTATAAAATCTCGTTGCCATGAATCTTAACCCAAAACATTTGTTTATGTAATCCAAATCGTAAATCGTTTTTGTAATAAAACTCGTATGGTTTATATCGTTAAAAAAACCTTGTAGTGTAACTTCGTTTTGAAAACATTCGACCAAGTGATCTAGATAACGCAACGGTATGTAATGTCTTAAAAGCACTTATATATAGGAAGTACCAGCGGCGTATCCACTATGCTTTTATCACATTACACCCGCCCTGTTACCAAATCACTTACCATAACCCAATTGTTCAATAGTTCAAATAGCTCCAATCTTTCAAATAGTTCAAATAGTTCACATAGATCAAATAGTTCCAATGGTTCAAATAGTTCAAATAGTTCACATAGACCAATAGTTCCAGTGGTTCAGATAGTTCCAGTGGTTCAAATAGTTCCATTGGTTCAAATAGTTCTAGTGGTTCAAATAGTTCAACTAGTTCGCATAGTTCAATAGTTCCAGTGGTTTGTGTTTAAATCGTTGTGTTTAATATAAACCATATCATTTGTTTAGAAAGCTCGAAATCGTATAGCACATATGAATCACCCCAAAACAGTCAAAAACGGTAAAAGAGGGGAACTATGTACTCACATTGAATTGCTAGGTATCCTTGATTAAAGTGAACTAACAAGCTCGGGCAATCAAGGAATCAAGTGGCACCTAGTATCGGATCACTAAGTTAATAAATCGATACCTAAATCGGAAGATCGGGTAGAATGAGGTCTTGTAAACTAAATAAGTATTGAAACTCATGTGATATGGTTTAACAAAGCCTACATTCTAAATCGGAACCTATCCTAAGTGCTTACGACCCGTTACGACCCATTAAGGTAGCTCACGCTACTTTAACGCGTAGTTCGCGCAAAAGCGCGTTCGAGATGCCTAACTAGTCCTATGACAAGTATTATATGCCCTAACATGTTGCATAATCAGTTTAAGTGACAAAAGTTAAGTTACATATGCTTAAAATCCAATTATGCATGAAAAGGGCATTTTGGTCATTTTCCTAAGGCATATTAACCACCTATCATACAACTGATTAAACTAAGTGACCATAAGGTATAACCTCGGAAGGTTATTCCCTATACAACTATGGTCACTAAATATACTTGGTCAGATTCTAACGATCGATCAAACGGGTCGGGTTCGAAAGTCTAAGCGGGTGTTAAGACCGCTTATCTTACGACCTTATACAAGCACTAGACTAAAAGTGACGAGTTAAACATGTTAAAACATGTTTAACTAAGTTAGAAAACAAGTTTGATATCAAAACAAAGTGTTTTGATACCCGAAAATAGCTTCAATGCAAAATACGCATAAACACGTATTTTGACCGAAACTTTGACTTGTCACTTTGACTAATCGACGTGGTAATCAGTAGGTATAGTCACAAGGGACTATAACCATCGTGATTACGCGTACGTTGCAAAGTTCAAACGAACTTTGTGTTGACCAATTCATGGTCAAAGCAGAAAGTCAAACACTGTTTGACTTTCATGCTTGTAATACATAAACAAGCACGAAAGAAACTTACAAAGGGTCCAAGAAATGAAGATTTTGATCCAAAATACTCAGGTATGAAGTTTTGAACTTCAACTTAGAGCAAATTGAATCAAAGTGTGAGTTGAATGAATGAAATCAAGTGGGTATTTATAGATTTCTAAGAACTGTTAGGATCGTTTCTCAAAAATTGAGCTTTGATCTGGACTGTACATGTAAGGCACACTGATTTGGGATACTAGGGGTGTCCAAAACCAACATACGATATTGAGAAAGTTACACAAAAGACCCTCAAGTTCAAACAAGTTGCTAAAAATTGAATTTCTATCAAAATGAGGGGGCGGCATGCCGCCACAGCACCACCCATATGGGGTCGCGCGACGCCACAGGTCCCCAGTTCCAGAAAGTTTGAAAAAATGGCAGAAATAGTCCCTGCAGCTTGTTTAAACCATTTTCAACGCGTTTAAACCCCGTTAACCCATTTTCAAGGCTCTACAAGGATGTTAAAGCATAGGGGACTTGAAACATGCTTGAAATTATCTTGGATGTCGGTTCATTTGGTCGTACGGTTGCGTTATTCGGTTAATTACGACGAAACACGAACGGATGCGAAAACGATTCAAATTACGCGACGAATGGTATTTTTGCATTCCAATCACTAAAATAAAATATTTTAATGATTAAAAAAATTTTGGATGTCCGGATATGTTTAGAACGTAAGATATGCGTGAAAATGCAAACTTATGCACTTTTTGACGCTTTTAGTCCCTGTTTGATCAAAAAGTTTATTTTCGCATACCGAACCCCTCAAAGCCTATTTCTAAGCTATGTAAAGGATATTTATGGTATGTTTAGCTTATGATCAAGTTCCAGAATGTTCGTTACAATACAAATCGGCATAGTTTCGCAGTTTGACACAAATAGTCCCTGCGTTCGAATAAACTTGTTTTCGACACACCAAACCCTCCAAAACTTATTTCTAAGTTATGTAAAGGTTATTTAAGGTATGTTAAGCCTATTTCACTATTCCAAAGTGTTTATCGCGTTAAACTGATTACGTTTACGCATCAGTTCGCTTATAACTTTCCAGAAAGCGATTTAAAGCTTGAAATCGAACAAGGATTGATATGTGCAAATGATACACGTATTTATACAAATCCCAAGTATGAAAAACAATATTTTATTGGTTTTGAATTTGTATGATGGTCAAAGAGGCACAGATGTCACAGTCTCCCCTACTTTAGGAAATTTTGTCCTGAAATTTATTCGTAGGAGTCTGTCTTTAACGTTTGTGTTAAACAATTGTTTTGCATGAAATCTAGGGTGTTATCTATTTGCATAGAGTAACCCATCAAATATTTCCATGTAAGGCATAACTTTTTCATTCCCCAGTGGATAAACTTCGAAGCGAAAATGAATGGATGATTCACTTTCTCCAATGGGTTCTTCGTCAGATGTGGAAATGAAAGATGAATAGATTATTCATTTCCAATGGGTATTTCTTTAAAAGTGGAAAAGAATGGATAATTCATTTTTTTCCAATGAATGCTTTTATTAGAAACGGAAATGAAGGAATGGATAAGCTGTTTATTTCTCAATGGTTATTTCGTTTGAAGCGAGAATGAATGGATGATTCACTTTCTCCAATGGATACTTCGCCAGAAGTAGAAATGAAGGATTATAGAAAAAGATATTCATTTCCTCCGATGGATATTTCTTCAAAAGTGAAAATGAATGGATGATTCATTTTCCTCAGTGGGTACTTCGTCAGAAGTAGAAATGGAGGATTATAGAAAAAGATATTCATTTCCTCCGATGTATATTTCTTTAGAAGTGAAAATGAATGGATGATTCATTTTCCTCAATGGGTACTTCGTCAGAAGTAGAAATGAAGGATTATAGAAAAAGATATTCATTTCCCCGATGGATATTTCTTCAGAAGCGAAAATGAATGGATGATTCATTTTCCTCAATGGGTACTTCGTCAGCAGTGGAAATGAAGGATTATTGAATAAGATATTCATTTCCCCGATGGATATTTCTTCAGAAGCGAAAATGAATGGATGATTCATTTTCCTCAAAGGGGTACTTCGTCAGAAGTGGAAATGAAGGATTATTGAATAAGATATTCATTTCCCCGATGGATGTTTCTTCAGAAGCGAAAATGAATGGACGATTCATTTTCCTTAATGGGTACTTCGTCAGAAGTGGAAATGAAGGATTATTTACCAAGATATTCATTTCCCCGATGGATATTTCTTCAGAAGCGAAAATGAATGGATGATTCATTTTTCTTAATGGGTACTTCGTCAGAAGTGGAAATGAAGGATTATTGAATAAGATATTCATTTCCCCGATGGATATTTCTTCAGAAGCGAAAATGAATGGATGATTCATTTTCCTCAATGGGTACTTTGTCAGAAGTGGAAATGAAAGAATCGATACGGGATTATTCATTCCCCAATGGATTTTTCTTTAGAAGTGAAAATGGATGGATAATTCATTTTCCTCAGTGGATACTTCCTTAGAAGTAGAATGGATTTATTTATTTTCCTCAGTGGATATTTCCTCAGAAGTGAAAATGAACGGATGGTTCATGTTCCTCTGTGGGTACTTCATTAGAAATGAAAACGACAAAATTGATGCAGGATTATTCATTCCCTCAGCGGGTATTTCTTTAGAAGTGAAAATGAATGATCAATTCATTTTCCTCAGCGGGTACTTCATCGGAAATGGAATGAATTTATTCATTTTCCTCAGTGGGTATTTCTTTAAAAGTGAAAATGAACGGATGGTTTATCTTCCTCAGTGGGTACGTTATCAGAAATGAAAATGAATTTGTTCATTTTCCTCAGGGGATATTTCTCAGAAGCGAAAATGAATGGATAATTCATTTTCCTCAGGGGGTGCTTCATAAGAAATGAAAATGAACACGGTTCACGAATAGATTATTCATTTCCCTTAGCGGATATTTCTTTCAGAAGTGAAAAATGAATAGCTTGTTCATTTTTCCTCAGTGGGTACTTCATCAGAAATGGAAATGAATAGAGTTAACTTTAGTTTCCTGTTTATGTTGATACATGACAAAACTTGCTGTGGTTTCCATGCACTAAATTCCATAATTATGTATGCATCCATAATTACGTAATTCCTTGCACAGTCCGCACAGTTTGTTTTATAATGTGTAGGGAATAGAATAATCTTGAGATAACTTTGATTAGGTCAACACATAACACGTAAGCACATAACGGTCACACAATTGTTCACTTGGTTATCAATTCGTTATCAGTTCGTTATTAATTGTTATTAACTTGTTGTCGATTTGTACATGGGTATACAAAGTACACCAGGAATCCAGTCAATGGATCTCAACATCCTTAAGAATCTATCTGTAAAGATAGGATGATCTTATAAGAATTCGATTTCGTTTACGAGGAATCGTAACATTCGTATTAAAGCACACAAAGAATCCAATTAAGGACTTTGATTATGCGCTTTAAACATCTACAAGGATCTAACTATGAAGAAGATCCTATAAGGATTGGAATTCGTATAGCGGGAAAAGTTTAGGAATCTTGTACTAGGTATGTTATGACAACATACGAAGCATAGAGTTTATGAAATCAAGGTGCTAGATATGCTAAGACAACATATGAAGCAAACGGATCCTTGAAATCATTGTGCTAAGCATGCTAAGTCGGCGTACGAAGCAGGGTGTTCTTGAAAATCGCGCGCTACGTATGTTAAGGCAACATACGAGCAAATTTGTTTTTGAGAGCTATGTTTGGAATCGTTAAAAATATGTTTTTGAAAACCTTTTTTAATGTTTTTGAAATCATGTACTAGGTATATTAGGTAAACATTTTTATGAAATGTTTTGAAACCATGTGAGATGATTTTGAAAACATGTATGAGGTTTTTGAAAACATGCATAATCTTTTGGAATCGTATGCTGTGTAAAATATCGTGAAGTTGGGAAGATATGATATGTAAGACCAATCAAGGGCTTACGGAAGTACCCTTGGGTATCCTTTTTAAGGATTTAAAGTGGTACTTTGGGTATTCGTCCAGAGTTGTAACTTGCGCCTTGTACTTCGTTTCCTTAGAAGAAACGGGTACTTAGGATTTTCGCGGAGATCGCAAGCGATCACAAAATGGAAGAATTTTGAGAGTAGTTTGTTTTACAAGGAACACGGTTCCTTGATCGTCGATATCATAGGAATATGTCGTTCATACATGTAACCACGGCGAAGTTCTGAGAAGCCTTACGCTTCTTTGACTTCTTGGAGGATTCAATCTGCTTATCCTTTGGTTTCGTTTCGTTTCGTCGGTTGGTTTCTTATCATCTTCTTGGAAAAGTTTACCCCTCCTGATCTGAGATTCGGTCAGGGTAGCGGATAGCTCAATGGCCTGTCTAACTGTAGTAGGGTTGCTACCAGTAACAATGTCTTGTACTGAGTCAGGGAGGCCATCAATATACTTTTCGATTGCCTTATCCAAGGCGTAACCATGGTTGGGCATAACAAAATTAATTCCTCATATTGGTCCGTGTAGGCTCGATGTCCACCGCTATCTCGCTTAAGATCGTCGAAACATAAGGATGGCGATCATTCGTTTGTCACATCGAACAAACAAACGACGCACAGTGGCTGAACAAAGTAAATAGGTTCTTATAATGTATCGCGAAGACATGCTTTAGCCTATAAGTGGACACTCACCCCAAGAGTTCCCAGGTAAGAGTGACTGGTCCAATTATGTGGATTTGTACGAACACTCTAGCCTTAGACAGAAAACTCGGGATACAGGCACCCACCCTTCCAGATTGCACGTGTTCACATTAATAAGACCCAAACTTTGATGAGATTTTGAAAACTTTGAAGGTACAAAACCTTATAATAAATCATCTAAGAGGAGATGATTAGTTTTCAAGTCAGATTCGTAATTCGTGTTCTTGTTGTGGTTGTCACCTAAAGATAGGCAACGGTATTGTTTTAAGACTAAACGCAAGTAAACTCGCTTTAGGGTCCTAGGAAGGTTATAGTCTAGGTCAAAGCATTACTAATAACCTAATTCCCTATAACCATGAGCTCTGATACCAACTCTTCTGTCACACCCCGACCGCGTTAAAACAACAAACCACGGCGGAAACGTTAGGGAGTGTCGTAACAGAATCATTTTTTCACAACACGTGGATTGAAGTTTCATTTTATTGAATTAAGTTTATTACATTGTATTGAAATCAGAAACAAAACATGATCAATTGTCTTTCATTGTTATTAAGTCACTAAGGCCTCGTCCATTTCTATGTGAGCATGCATCAATATCATCATCAAACATCATCAACTATGGTACTTGAAACATATGTGAAAATACGTCAGCATAAAAATGCCGGCGAGTACATAGGTTTTGTGAGAGTATCGGATTCATGGCTTGTTTACATGTTGTAATACCTCGTTAGACTACAAAAGTTGATAGTTGAAAATCTTGTTTGAAAAGTGCTTGGTATTGCAATATGATTTAACCAACTCAAAACAAGTTGGTTATAGTTTATAAAATCTCGTTGCCATGAATCTTAACCCAAAACATTTGTTTATGTAAACCAAATCGTAAATCGTTTTTGTAATAAAACTCGTATGGTTTATATCGTTAAAGAAACCTTGTAGTGTAACTTTGTTTTGAAAACATTCGACCAAGTGATCTAGATAACGCAACGGTATGTAATGTGTTAAAAGCACTTATATATAGGAAGTACTAGCGCGCGTATCCACCATGCTTTTATCACATCACACCCGCCCCGTTACCTAATCACTTACCATAACCCAATTGTTCAATAGTTCAAATAGCTCCAATCTTTCAAATAGTTCAAATAGTTTACATAGATCAAATAGTTCCAATGGTTCAAATAGTTCAAATAGTTCACATAGACCAATAGTTCCAGTGGTTCAGATAGTTCCAGTGGTTCAAATAGTTCCAGTGGTTCAAATAGTTCAACTAGTTCTCATAGTTCAATAGTTCCAGTGGTTTGTGTTTAAATCGTTGTGTTTAATATAAACCATAGCATTTGTTTAGAAAGCTCGAAATCGTATAGCACATATGAATCACCCCAAAACAGTCGAAAACGGTAAAAGAGGGGAACTATGTACTCACATTGAATTGCTAGGTATCCTCGATTAAAGTGAACTAACAAGCTCGGGCAATCAAGGAATCAAGTGGCACCTAGTATCGGATCACTAAGTTAATAAATCGATACCTAAATCGGAAGATCGGGTAGAATGATGTCTTGGAAACCAAATGAGTATTGGAACTCATGTGATATGGCTTAACAAAGCCTACATTCTAAATCGGAACCTATCCTAAGTGCTTACGACCCGTTACGACCCATTAAGGTAGCTCACGCTACTTTAACGCGTCGTTCGCGTAAAAGCGCGTTCGAGACGCCTAACTAGTCCTATGACAAGTATTGTATGCCCTAACATGTTGCATAATCAGTTTAAGTGACAAAAGCTAAGTTATATATGCTTAAAATCCAATTATGCATGAAAAGGGCATTTTGGTCATTTTCCTAAGGCATATAAACCACCTATCATACAACTAATTAAACTAAGTGACCATAAGGTATAACCTCGGAAGGTTATTCCCTATACAACTATGGTCACTAAATATGCTTGGTCGGATTCTAACGATCGATCAAACGGGTCGGGTTCGAAAGTCTAAGCGGTTGTTAAGACCGCTTATCTTACGACCCTATACAAGCACTAGACTAAAAGTGACGAGTTAAACATGTTAAAACATGTACCCGAAAATGGCTTCGATGCAAAATACGCATAAACACATATTTTGGCCGAAACTTTGACTTGTCACTTCGACTATTCGATGTGGTAATCAGTAGGTATAGTCACAAGGGACTATAACCATTGTGACTACGCTCACGTTGCAAAGTTCAAACAAACTTTGTGTTGACCAACTCATGGTCAAAGCAGAAAGTCAAACACTGTTTGACTTTCATGCTTGAAATACATAAACAAGCATGAAAGAAACTTACAAAGGGTCCAAGAAATGAAGATTTTGATCCAAAATACTCAGGTATGAAGTTTTGAACTTCAACTTAGAGCAAATTGAATCCAAGTGTGAGTTGAATGAATGAAATCAAGTGGGTATTTATAGATTTCCAAGACGCGTTTAAACCCCGTTAACCCATTTTCAAGGCTTTACAAGGATGTTAAAGCATAGGGGACTTGAAACATGCTTGAAATTATCTCGGATGTCGGTTCGTTTGGCCGTACGGTTGCGTTATTCGGTTAATTACGACGAAACACGAACGGACGCGAAAACGATCTAAATTACGCGACGAATGGTATTTTTGCATTCCAATCACTAAAATAAAATTTTTTAATGATTACAAAAATTTTTGGAAGTCCGGATATGTTTAGAACGTAAGATATGCGCAAAAATGCAAACTTATGCACTTTTTGACGCTTTTTGTCCCTGTTTGATCAAAAAGTTTATTTTTGCATACCGAACCCCTCAAAGCCTATTTCTAAGCTATGTAAAGGATATTTATGGTATGTTTAGCTTATGATCAAGTTCTGAAATGTTCGTTACTATACAAATCGGCATAGTTTCGCTGTTTGACACAAATAGTCCCTGCGATCGAATAAACTTGTTTTCGACACACCAAACCCTCCAAAACTTATTTCTAAGTTATGTAAAGGTTATTTAAGGTATGTTAAGACTATGTCACTATTCCAGAGTGTTTATCGCATTAAACTGATTACGTTTACGCATCAGTTCGCTTATAACTTTCCAGAAAGCGATTTAAAGCTTGAAATCGAACAAGGATTGATATGTGCAAATGATACACGTATTTATACAAATCCCAAGTATGAAACACAATATTTCATTGGTTTTGTATTTGTATGATGGTCAAAGAGGCACAGATGTCACATTCAATAATGTCAACACCCTAATTTCATTCATTTATCTGTTCGAAGGTTGACGAATCAATTTCCTGTCGCTATCGTATTTGTGCTTGCTGATTATGAGTTCATCTGGTGGATGTTATTGTTTCTAGAACTCATTTGCATATTGTAAACGATCGTTTGAAATTCTATTAGTCGAAACTCCTCTTTTATTGAACCCCTATAGAATAAGTTACACTAGATTATACATCTATAATTATCGTGTCCTTTGACATCAAATTCTGGAATACGTACCTTCTAACCATTGGGTTCTTGATGTTGTAATATGTCCTTGGATTCACCTGATTTGAATAAGTTTTGATTCGATTTCGTGGTTAAAGCACTTCGGTATTATTCATATCCATGCACGTATAACGTACCCCTAGGAAGTTAATGTAGTATAAATTTCGAGGACGAAATTTTCTTAACAGGGGGAGAATGTGACAACTGTCAAAATTCCAGGTATCCGTACAATTATTAAATAATGATTAGTGCTTAATGACTGTGCTGAATTACAATTAATTGTTTGAATTGCTTTCTGATTATTGCTTTATACATACATGTGCATCACATATTGCTTAATGTCATATCATTATTGCATGAGAACTTTATTGACTAAAATGATGCACTAAATACAGTTAGCACAGTTGTCAGAAAAATCAGAAAAATACTGATGGAGTTCAGTAAATAGATAGACGTTGTATTGAGACCCAGAATGGGCCAGAAACCATGTGTTACACTAGTATAGTGTGTAGGAAAGTAAAGATCATAAAACTACCTTCCTAGAGATACTTTAAGTGCCGGAAAGTGCCTAAAACTCACATAAACTGCAGAATTCTGCAGAAAATCAGCAAATTCAGCATTTAAACACACTAATATCATGCAGAAATATGGTTAAATGGTCCTGAATACTTTCCTAAGTGTCGGGAATCAAAACTGTCATAAAAGGTAACATAAAGCACACTAAACTACATAGTTTAGCACCTTAACGAACCAGTAACCAACCGAACAACCGGACACCACCCGAAACATCAAATTTTCACTAGAAGCACTGTTTTAACATTACCAAGCTAGTTATGGTCCCCGAACATCATAACACACTATATAAATACCTAATAACTAAACACCTAACTATATACTTACATTTCAACTACAACCTAACTACATGGTTAAAACCTAGCCTACTACCCCCCCCACCTATAATCGGCTAGACAAGCATGGCCCACTCAAGATTTTATTGGAATAATTAATTAGATCTTGTTCCACCCTTTTGAAGCATAAGATACACTAGATCTTGAGAAGTTGGTGTTTATAAGTTAACCAAGAGATCTTCACCTTCACATTACTTCACAACTCAACACCCACATTCTTCTCCCCTCTCCCCTTACCTCACGGCCGTAACCTCATCACCACACATCCATTACTTTCATTTGATTCCCAAGCAATCCATACATACTCAAGGGTGTTAGAAGCCATATAAGGAAGCTTGGAGCTTTCGGAAGTTGAAGGACCTTCACCATTTGCTTTTATCCACTTCATTACTTCTCTTGATCATCCCTAGCCTTGAGCTAGTAGTAAGAACACTAATCTCTTCATTTTATATATTGTTTAAGTGGTTAAAAGATGATACATGTTGATTATCATGAAGAACACTAAGAAACAAGAAGATGAAACAAGAACATAAGCTTAAAATTATAAGAAATCTTAAAGAAATCATGTTGTTTAGTGTTGTTGTGATACTTGATGATTGATTGCTTATGAAAATGATGTAGATCATCATATGATCTTGCTAGATCATGATTAAAAACATAATCTAGCAAGATGAGTGGATGAACATGTTAGAGTTTAATGAATCATCCTCACAAAAAGCATGAACTTGAAAGAATATAGTGTTTTCTTGTGAAATAATGATTAAAATCAAATGTAAATCGTGTAGTTCTAAAACTTCAAGGATGATTTTTTCAAGAAACAAAGTTCAAAATACAAATTTTACTTAATCTTGGATTTTAAATAAATACACCTTATTTTTAGAGGATAAACAAGTGTAGAAACATATGTGTAACAAGAAAAATTCATAAAGAAACATTTTTAGAAAATGTGAGTACAAGTTGTAAAGATCTATTTTCTTTAAAAATGATGTTTTTAACGAATCAACCACACTTTAAAGGGTAACAAGGCTTACTAAAAACACTAGTAAGTTACTACAAATTTTTATAAATTTTCAAGTTCATGAAGAGGTAGCTTATGCTTGATTTTGGCAAAATTGGTAAGTGTAGATTGTTTAATGTTGATTGTGGATTGATTGTGTTGATTTACAAAATAAAATGATATACCTTCAAGGTATGGAAACCTCCATTTTTAGGGGAAACTATGGCAAAATTTTTCTAAAAATTAAACACTTAGAAAAATATTTTTGAACAAATGTAAATTTACAAGTGTATTTTAAACCATGAGTTTTTACATAAAGTTTGCCATAATTTTTGTTACAAAATTTCAAATACTGGAGGTTGGTTTCTATAAATAAAAGTGACTAAATATGTATTTAGGAAATATATATTTAGATGACACCATGTGTGTGCTTATTTGTATACTATGTGTATTAGTTATATTATTTTAGGACTTGAAATAATATAACTCATCAAAATACCAAAAATTTCAATCCAAAATATTACCAAAAACTCAAGAATAAGAATATACAAATTTTTACACAAAATATTGGTGAAACCGAACAAGGGAATTTAACTCACAAAAATATTCCGAAAAAGCTATTCACAAGTATATTTTTGGTAAATAGTATTTTGGACATCAAGAGAACAAAAATATGATTTTACAATTATTACAAAATTATATCATATTTTTGACAAGGAGAAAATATATTATTCTTGGACAAATAAAGATATATATAAATATTTTCTTAGAATTATCAGAAGGTATATTACCTTTGGATGAAATATATATGAAATATAATATTTTTGGAGAAAAATAAGTTTATATATATTTTCTAAGTTAGACTTGAAAATATATTATTTTTGGAACTTATATGAAAATACAAATATTTTTGCCAAAGGAAAATTATAAATAATTTTTCTAAGTAATATTTCTTAAAATATATATATCTTGGAAAATATATATTGGTTAACTTTTATTAAAGATAATATTCCGGAAAAATTAATACAAATTAAGTATAAGAAGACTTAATGAATACAATAAAAATACGTATTCTCGTACTTATAAATACACTCCGGAATACGACACCAATACATGGCAAAAATATACAAGTTTAAGAATACGAATACAAATACACCAACCTTGGGAAGGAAATACATGTATAAATACTTGACAAGTACCAAGTTAATATATATTGTTTTAACAAAAATTCCAAAATTTAATAAATATAATTTAAGTTAAAATATTTATTATTTTAACAAATAATTATATAACTTGAAATAATATTGAAGACACAAAGAACGTAACTCAAAGACACTAACTAATACTAAATCAAGGCACGACCCGATCGTCTAATATACCTTAGTATGTTGTAGGTAGTCGTGTATATCCGAAGGAGCTTTGAGTTACCGTTGAAGAACGCAAAACTGTGAGTTCATGTCCCCCTTTTCTTTTAACTGTTTTCAGTTTTATAACTTCGGGGGTGAAGTACATGTTACTAAATGTTTACTGACAATTACAAATGGTATGTTTAGCTAAGGAAAATACTGTTAGATCATGTGATTAGGTAGGCGCACTCTTAGGACCATTAATCCTCGCGTTAGGACCGAGGGACATGAGTGATAGATCTATTTGGGTGTAGCAAGCCCACACCCATGTGGACCATGGTGGCCCATGAGGTGACTATGTCTTACAGTCGGAGGCCCAGTGCAAAATCTGCTAGGTTTGAGTCTTCCTACGCTGTTTCACACAGGTTAATGTATTAGCTACACATTAATTGATCTATTTCCTTGTTGCCTCATACTAGTTTACAAGTACAAACATACATACTTTCAATGATTTCAAAGGTTTATTCGAACACACTCACAAACACATGAACTCGTTCAACTTTTGTTAATTTTTTTCAAACTACATGTATTTCAGGAAACTAAGTATGGATCTGGCGGGCGTTGAAGTTTCAAGTGTTGTTTGGAATAAAAGATGTCATCCGATGTCGAATGGTTTAGAGTGTGTATCCTATCCTGGATAGGATACATATTCCAAACCCTAGTTTTTGTTTATGTCTTTTGCTAAGTCCTTATAGAACTCTAAAACAACTTGCATGGTTTGTCATTTGGATTTGAAGTTTATGTTGGATTTCTAGTTGATATTATGTTTTAAAACTTAAATTTATGGATGACATCATGGTTTCATCATATAGTTGTTTGTTATGGTTGAATGCAATGATATTAAGCAAGTCACACCAAATCACGCTTCCGCAAAAGTCAGGGTGTGACATCAGTGCCGGCGAACCCAGTTGGTTTACAAGCTAGAAATTCTTTGTATGTACACCCGAGAGTCATAGTCTTCATTTTCTTAGGAAATGGGGTTTTGATAATATCATCATTGTCTCCATTGACACTATGGCTAAAACAATCATCACGAGTATGCTTGCTACTCACAGCTTTGGTGGGTTCTACGTGGTTTTTAACAACTTTAATTATTAAAGGTATTGCATTAGCTATTCCTTTGGCTATTATATTTTCTATCGTATTTTTATTCAAAGGATTTTCATTATTAGCATGAACTTCTGGATTATGTGATACTTCATTCGACATCTAAATTACAAATATTTTCAATTATTAATATCACAGAATAATTAAAACAAAACAATACTTTCAAGAATCATATGTACACACATACACACACACACACACATATATATATATATACATATATTTAAATCTACAAAAATAACACATATGTTACTTTGTATTAATTTCCTAACTTTATTGTTTAAGTTTAGGTATTAAAAGAACACCTAAATAGCTTAAACAAGTGACTCTGATACCACCTTCTGTCACAGCCCCCGACCCCACCCTGGGAGCGGGAGCCGTGAACCAGTCAAGTGGTACCAGTGTTTATTAAATACACAGCAGAAATTTTTTTCTTCATCAGGATCGTAGTTAGGAAATGATATCAGAGTTTGTAAAACACCAAACTTTTAATATTAAACAAATGGGCTAAAACCCATACTGCATTCAATTATTTTTATAGGGATAAACCCAAATAAATAAAACATCATTTCTTCTTTTATTTAGGTATTTATAGCCACTTTATTTAAGCCTTCAGTGCTCCATAGCTGGCTTCTATTATCTTTACAGCAAATTACCTGAACCGCGTTTTGAAAACATTTTATCAGTAATAAATACTGGCGAGTTCATTCCATTTTTATAAAAATATATTGTTATACTTTACAACATCAAGGTTTTTATATTTGTTTATATTTACCCAAAAACTCAATCAGTATTTGTCACATGGTGGCAGTTCCGATGTGACGGTGGTCATATCACTCATTGGCTCACTATCGTCCAATAGTGAAGTTTATCAAGTAATAGATATATCGTATATCTTATTATTATTTAAAGGTATCTGTCACTAGGCGGTTCCCGTGACGGTGGTCAAATCACTGTCGTTCATTCTTTCAACTAGTGACTCTGGTCATATCACTGTTGATCATTCTTTCAACTAGTGACTTTGGTCATAACACTATTGATCATTCTATCAACTAGTGCCTTTGGTCATGTCACTGTTGATCATTCTCTCAACTAGTGACTCTGAACTTAGTAGTGTCCCATGACATTACTTTGTCAAATATATTTTCTATTGCACAAAACCATTAGCCAATAAAATAAAATATATCATTTTCTGTCAAATTAATAGTTATAACTTTATCAAATATAATATATTAATTAAATAATTGTGATGTTATTATTTAATATTTTATCATGACTAAGATTTAAAATATAACCTTAGTATATTAAAAGTAGAATATTATATATATGACATATTTTATTATGATATACATTATTTTATAATGTTAATAGTAATTTAGGTTTATTAAATATATTTTCTTTAATGTAACTAATATACTTTAATAATGATTAATAAAGCTCTATTTTATATACATACTATTTATATTTATTTCAATCATACATTAAATTTATTAATTATTTAATGTAAAATTAATATTAGTTATAGGCTATGGCCACTGGGGCACAATTTCCCCCGTGTTTGTGGTCATGCTACTATTGGCTAACTTTTTGGCCAATAGCAACGAGGGTCAAGTAATGTATAAAACCTCTCATACTGGCAGTTATTGCAGAATACAAAAATGTAATCACTGTAAGTATAACTGATAAACGTTTAAGATTTTGAAAAGCATTTTTAAATATAACTAAATCACAAAAATGTGATAAAAGGGAGAATGACTCACAAACTGTGAGAAAAGATAATGGACTCACTTTGTAACTTTAGGTTTCAACTAAAAGCCTCCTGGTAGAATCTTGGGTATAACTCCTGAGCTATTTAATAAATATATAATGCACTCGCGTTAAATATAATAACCCAATTCAACTTTATCCCTACGTCACGAGACAGAACACCAACGAACTTAGTCGGGCAGAGCATTGACATGCATTACGGGGCCCTAGATCAATCAAACAGGGTATCAGTGATCAGGGGTTAAAGCACTTAAAATGGGACAGTGTTTTATTATTATTATTATTATTGGGTGAAAATAAAAATAAAAATTAGAAGTATAGAATTGAGAGGAGAGGGCGACAGAAAGAGGCACTGCGCAATTTAAAAGTGTGATCTCTATTCCTATTTATAGGAGGTTCAAGATTCTTGGAGATCAAGAAAAATGGACACGTCTACGAAAAATGGATACGTCTACAAACACACGTACATTCCTTTCATTAAACACATACGTCCAAATTTTAATGCAAATAGTTTGATATCTTTTGAAATTATACACATGCAACATATGCATGCAATTTAAATGAAAGTTTAGATTTTATTAATATTTTATTATTATAATTAATTCAGCTGCTACACTTATTTGGCGCTTATAACTTCTAAAATATGATGTTTTACAAAACAATGAATATGTCATTAGAACGAGAATAATCTTATCTACATTTTGAACAAAGTTTCATTAAAAACGGGGTAGATTTAAATATAATGTATTTTTATAATTTAATTATTAAACGGTTCCTAGGTCCATTTAGGTACTTCATATTTCTAAAAGTCAACTTACCCGTAATCTACTCGTTTAATGATATAAGTTATATATACTTTATTTTATTATAGAAATAGAAATGTTACACATATACAAGCCAATTAATTAGTATAACATTCCAACCAATTATATATAAAATAGTTTTTAAAACTATATGGGTCGAATAATTATATTAAAAATAAAACTAGTTACTAGTGGTTAATAAATTTAAACAACCTATAACTCTTATATGAAAAAAAAATGTAAAGGTTACAGTGCGGATGCTTGCACGGCTCCGTGTGTCAATGGCACGGCCCCGTGGCCATTGTACTTGCTGTACTATCCAAGATTTGCATATCTAGAAGTTGAACACACACGTGTCCATGAGACACGGCCTCGTGTCTCTTGTGTGCTTCTGTTTGTCTTCTTCTTTCTGGAATCTTGAGTGGGGCACGGCCCCGTGCTTGTCTTCTGATTCGTTGTTTTTGATCTTCGGGTGAAGCTCGGAGGGTTGGCATAGTGTATCATCTTTCCTCTTTTGTATTTATGCTGGTTTTTGCTGTTAATTTGTTCCTTTTGTACATTTAAGGTCTTTTAATCCTGAAAATCAAAAGTATACAAAGAAACACACTTTTTCCAACATTAGTACTAAAAAGGACTGATTTTATTCCTTATTTGATATACTGCATTTGGCGCATATCAAATACCCCCACACTTGAATCTTTGCTTGTCCTCAAGCAAACTCTTTAATATTGCTTACATACCTAAATGGAATTGGTAGAGAAGAAGTTTTCGGGTCTTGTTTGTAGAGTGTCGGGAATCTAAGTTCTTTTTATTCTTGTTTTTATTTTATTTATAATCCTATTCGACATGATTTACAATTTCATTTAGCTATATACAAATTCACACACCTCATAAGTGATGACTCAATACTCGGCCGAAGATGTATAAGTGAAACGCTCAAACCCGGTATGGAATTTACTCCTACCATATGCTTGACAAGTAATCAAACCTCCTCCTTTTTAACATAATCTTTGTAAATATTAAGAGGACTTTAAAAGGGTAGGTTTGGGTTAAGGGTAGGGTAGGGTTGTTTTATTTGAAAAGTGGCTAAAAGCGTAAAAAGTCGGTTTTCTTTGGAAAATTTATTTATTTATGACTTAGGTACAAACTAAAGGTTTATAAGCAATAATTCTACTTATTTTATTTCAAGCAAGTAGAGATTTTTTTTGATAGAATAATTATAAGATAATTAAGTCACCTATTTTTATATATGATTCAAAAGAACCGAATTTTACTAAAATAAATGGGTGTAAAAATAAAAAAAATGGTTTTAGGTGATGGGTGATTTATGCAAAATGGTATTTTGCGGGTTTTGAAATGAAAAGGTTTAGGCTCAAAGGGGTTAACTAAGAGAAAATTTGGTTTTTGGTGAGGAGATAAATAGAAGATAAGGGTTGAAAACGAAAAAAGGTTTATAATCCTAATGCCCTCAATCATGTACTTACTTGGATTAGTTGGTAAGGACCGGGAATATTTTATCTTGTCAAGTTCTAGATTCGTAAGAACCTTACAGGCTATTCACATAAGAAATGAAAAGTGAGCCTTTAGTAAAGATATAGTATTGAATGCTCGGTAAAGGTCCAAAACTCACATTTTGTGAGAAAAAGGGTAAAAGTGTGAAATTATATATACAATCAAATATTAAAAAGAATTGTCATGCCTTTTTATAAATTCTTCTTATATGGTTCTTTTTATCACGGTGCTATCGGTTGTAAATTTGTAAAAACTTAGATTTTTAGAACTTGGTTTCTAACTTAAACTAAAAACAAGACAAAACAAACTAAAAATAAATTATTTTTGAAAAAGATTTGGGTGATTTAGCGGTTCCAAGTGGATTTTTTTGTAAGCCTTGATTTTGGACAAATAAATTCAAGTCCCCCCCCCCCCCCCACTTAAACTACACATTGTCCTCATTGTGTCCAAAATTGATTAAATTGGATTAAATGTGTAAATGTGGGTTAAAAACAACAAATTTATCAAAAATCAGATACTGGACTCGGGGCCGTGTTTGGGGTACACGACCCTGTGTGAAAAGTGCCAATATCATGACTTCTGTGAAAATATCCATAGGGCAGACACGTGGGCCTGTTTGGGGGACACGGCCCTGTGTCAAAAGTGCCAGTAACAAAAATTTTCCAAAAGCCAAGCACGGGGGCGTGTCTTTAGGACACGACCCAGTGTCAATATTCTAGAATCAGAATTTTTGTTGCAGACTTGAGGCACTGGGGCGTGCTTACCTCACACGACCCCATTCTGCACTTACTGTTTTGAAGATTTTGCTTCAGGCGGCGTCTGTTTACGCGCATGGGGTGCTGTTTTAACGTTCCTTTGGCCACTTTCATCCTTCTTTTGAGTGTAGTTTATTCCTACGAAGAGAAAACTTAAAAATAAAAGCATTAACTAAAGGTTACACTAAGATTTAAACTACTTAATTATTGGATAGTCCATGGAATGCCTCCATGGTGCACCACATTTATAAGGGTCCTTGGCTAGACCCAAAGTCGGTCAAATGTTACCCGAGCAGGATGACTCGCACCCCCAGTTGCACCGGCTAAGGGCGTAGTCCAGGCTCGAGTCTATTGCCTTGATGTAGTTGACTGGATCATCCTCCACTCGTTGTCCCACTTCAAACTTGATTTCCTTGTCACCTACCCTCAATTTTAGTCTTCCGTCACTCACATCCACCATGGCCCGTGCGGTAGCAAGTAATAGCCTTCCTAATATGAGTGGGATTTCGGTGTCCTCCTCCATACCTAGGATTATAAAGTCGGCCGGAAAAACAAATTCCCCAACCTTTACCAAGAGATTTTCCACGACACCTTGAGGGTATTTTACCAACCTATCTGCAAGTTGTATGTTCATCCTTGTAGGATATGGCTTTCCTTATCCAAGTTGGTTTAACATAGAGGCAGGCATTAGGTTGATGCTAGTCCATAGGTCGGCAAGCGCATTACTTAATGGTAACCATCCAATGGAGCAAGGAATGGTGAAGCTTCCAGGATCAATTTTCTTTTGGGGGATTTTGTTGAAGAGTGCCAATGAGCATTCTTCACTTAAGTTGACTTGTTGGATTGACTAAATCTTCCTTTTGTGAGTGAGGATGTCTCTCATGAATTTGGAGTATTTTGGCATTTGTGTGAGGACTTTCACAAAAAGGAGGATGATGTGAAGTTATTGAAGTAAGCTTACAAACTTGGTGAATTGCTCATCGGTCTTTTGTCGGAGTAAACGACCATGGTAAGGGACCGGTGGTGATTTAGTTGGTTCGGTATTTTAGGGTTGAGTATTTCCTTGGTTATTAGTTATGGGTGTGTTTGTGGGTTGTGTAGTGGTTTGGGGCAATGTTGGTTCGTCATTGGGTCCTACCTTCTGGTTTCTTAAATTGATAACGTTTACTTGGGCTTTTGGGTTTGGCTCGATATTACTAGGCAAGGCTCCTTGTGGTCTTTCGGAGAAATTTTGGGCAAGTTGGCTTACTTGTTTTTCAATATTTTGCATACTAGCCCATTGGTTCCTGATTTCGGCTTCAGTTTGTAGGAACCTCTTCCTCCTTGTTGTTGTGGTTGGAAACCTTGTTGCTCATTTCGAGGTTGTTGTTGAAAGTTAGATCGTAGATTTTGATTTTGTTGGTTGCTAACCCCCAAATCCCTCAAACCAAAGTTGGGATGATTTCGCCATTCGGGGGTGAAGGTGTTGCTTTGGTCTCCCGGCGGTCGTGGGCGGTTGTTGAGGTAGTTTACCACTCCAGTTTTGGTGAAGTCTGCTACACCCTTCACAAGCCATAACCGAAACCGTTTTATTTAATTCAAGTTTCTTTATTTTTGTGGTTAAGGCTTCAATTTGGGCTTGTAAAGAGGTAGTTTCGTCCACTTTATGGGCACCCATGGCTCTTTCTTTTGAACCCCTAGGGGTGTGCCATTGAAAACTATTTTGAGCAATTTCCTCAAGAATTTGCCTTGTGTGTGGTAAGAGTCTATCGTAGAAAATGGACACTTGTTGCCAACGTTCAAGACCATGATGCGGGCATTTCCTTAATAACTCCTTGAACTTTTCCTATGTCTCGTACAAAGATTCCCCATCATCTTTAGAGTATGAATTAATCTCGGTCATGAGTTTGGTGGTTTTAGCGGGAGTGAAATATTTGTAGAGAAATTTTTGGGCAAGTTCATCCCAAGTGTGCACGGACCCACTTTGAAGGGTGTTTAGCCAAGATTTTGCTCAGTCTTTGATGGAAAAGGGGAACATACGGAGCCGGATAGCATCGTTGGAGGCTCAGTTCATCCGAAAGGTGTCACATATTTCCAAAAAGTTGGCAATATGTAAATGGGGATCTTCATCGGGTAGGGCGTGAAAGGTGGCAGAATTTTAGAGCATTTGGATGAGGTGTGGTCGAAGCTCAAAGTTGTTGGCATCGACATTAAGAGGATTCATAGCGGCTCCAAGATTACTGACCGTGGGCCGTAGGTAATCCATGAGAGTTCGTTGATTCGCCATAGGGGGTTTTGGGTCGAGGCTTTTTGTCGGTTTTTAGCTTGAAGTCTTTTTCTTAAAAAGTGCTCGGGTTTTTTCTAGTGGCACTTTTATGTCTATGTCGGAGGTGGAGGTCATGCACCAGGTTGTATTTTCTGTGAATTATGCGGAACGGCGTGTCTTTCTGCAAACGAAAAAAAAGTTGCTGATCAGAAGAGTAGCACGACCCCGTGTCTATGTGGGCCCTGTGCTGTCCAGAAAAAATTTTGTTTTTAGGTTCCTAGATGGAGGTTCAACACGGCCCCGTGCTCCTGTAACACGGCCCCGTGTTATTATTCCGGTAACCAGAAAACAGATGCACCAGGTTGTATTTTCTGTGAATTATGTGGAATGGCGTGACTTTCTGCAAACGAAAAAAAAATTGCTGATCAGAAGAGTAGCATAACCCCGTGTCTATGTGGGCCCTGTGATGTCTAGAAAAAAATTTTGTTTTCAGGTTCCTAGATGGAGGTTCAACACGGCCCCGTGCTCCTGTAACACGGCCCCATGTTATTATTCCAGTAACCAGAAAACAGATTTTCCTAGATACTGTAGGTCTGACATGGCCCTGTATTGATCAAACACGGTGCTGTGTTATTCCTACAGAAAGTAGAAAAAATGAAGAAAAACCTAAAAAGAAAAATTAGAAAAGCATAAAGATGATTAGGCCGCCGATTTTAAACTTTCTTAAAATCCTTGTGTCCCCGGCAACGGTGCCAGAAACTAGACGTGAGTGGAGTGTGTATAATCTTTAGATATGTTTTAAGTACTTTTCACCCATTGTTCAAGCTTTAAATTTATAAAACACGATATAACGCTACCCCTCTCTACAACACGCTAGCGCAAGTGCACTCATCGTTGGAGTGAGGATCTGCTCATACAAAATCTCAGGTCCTAGATTTGTTTACCTAGTTACTTATGTGTGGAATTAATGTTAAACTAGTGACAAGTACAAGATTTACTGTTTCAACTCAATTGTTTCATTAATCTGATAAACGTTTACAATCCTGAGTGAAATCTGACAGGGCTTCACCGTATCAGTCAACAAAACACGTACAGACTCAAGTCCCTAGCACACCTATTTATAGACATGGGATTACCTTCATGCGAGGTGAGTCCTTCTCTTCGTACGAAGGTAAACAAGCTACCTTCGTAAGAAGTGAACTTCAATTCGTGCGAAGTTAACATTATAAACACAAAATTCTAACAATTAAGCCCTATTACAGAGACGGACTTGACCCAAAGATGTAGGCGATAGACATTATGCATCAACAAACTCCCCCTTGGATATTGTCGCAGTCTTGGCCAGTCTTCAATCTTCAAAAATATTCATAACGTTAATATCCATCTTCCAAAAAAAATTCTTCCTCGGCTTCTAACGCTCTACACTAGGAATTGGCGTTTGATCGGTCGGCGGAGCCCACTTCAAGAACTGAAATCTTCTAAGAGAGGCTTTCTTTGACTTTTCTTCATTCTTTTCAATTCTTCTCTGCTCTTTCCTGAATTCTTTTCCTTCTAGTTCACGCCACTTAGATTGCCACATCTTTCCAGAATTAATACCATGTGCATAATATACGTTGATCACACCTTGGTATTGCATCGCTTGAACTTTATCTTTCGCTTCGAAACATATCTTGTTATATAACAAACATTCAACATCTTTCACTGAGCAGTTCACTAGCC
The DNA here is from genome assembly GCA_030545235.1 of Helianthus tuberosus. Taxonomy (NCBI): domain Eukaryota; kingdom Viridiplantae; phylum Streptophyta; class Magnoliopsida; order Asterales; family Asteraceae; genus Helianthus; species Helianthus tuberosus. The sequence goes on along the minus strand of CM060434.1, from coordinate 66,976,396 downwards.
GCATTAGGTCTAGTATCCTTATAACTCTCCACAATCTAAAAATTCTTTTGTGAGCAAGAACTGCTTCAGTTAATTCTTCGTTAACCTTCCAGGAATCATCTGCTTTTAACACAATCACAGCTTCTCCTGTTTCAGAATCATACTGCCACCACTTGAAGAATTCATAGAAATTTTGTTCAATCTTCAACAGCGGCATATTCTTCATTGCACGTGGCCGCTTCACAATTAAAGTAACATCTTTCACTTTGGTAACCAGATCAATCTTGATTTTCTTCTTTGGAATGTGCGGTTTCCAAAGATTAAAACCATGAGCAGCTTAATACTTTATCAACTTCCATAATCTTTGATCATGAAACTTCATTTGGTAGTTGATAGACTTTGTTTACACTAACTCTTCAACGTCCCACCGTGGCAAAGTTTTTATATCACACAAGTACCTGAAGTAATGTACACCAAACACCCTCTTCACTACATACACGTTTAACTCTTGAATCTAACCCCAGCTCAATCTATCTCCCAAAGATTTATTTTGATCCCGTGTGAAGAAAGCCAGTGGTTGTCTAAATTTACGTTCTTTTGGAAATTCGTTGAACCATGTCTTTTTGGCTTTAATAATTTCTTCCTTAGATAACCGTTTAGACACATTACCGTCTTTCACAGTCTCTTCAACTTTTCTCTTTAGCAAATCATCAGTAACTTCAGCAAACATCCCTTGAAAGGTTGGGAAGTCATCTGTTCCTTCTCCAGAATATTTGACCGTTTCGTCATCAAAATCATCCTCCACGACAACCCTATCCTAATTATCAGCATCAGGCACATATCTATAAAGTTAGTCTTCAGGTTTTGAAGCACTAATGTTGTTTAATTCATCTTCGAAATCAAACTCAAAGAAACTTTCATCAAACCCTAACATCTTGGCTATTTCCTCCTTGGTGTAGTTATGAACGAACTCCCCCTCTTCAGTACCATCTTCTAGATAAAATACCCCGGGTTGTGGCTGTCACACCCCGACCACGTTAAACAACAAAACGTGGCGGAAATGTCGGGGAGTGTTGTAACAGAATCATTGTTTCACAACCATGGATTAAATAATTTTGTTTTATTGAATTATTGAACTCATTGTTTTATTACAAATCAGATAAATACAATTATTATCTTTCAAGTTTTAAAGTCGCTAAGGCACGAGTCCACCCTATGTATAACATGTATCAACAATCATCACAAAGCAGCACCTGAAACATGTGTAAAAATAGGTACGTCAGCATAAAAATGCCTGTGAGTTACATAGGTTTTATTTTAATAGGATTCATGACTTGTAAATTTAAGGAAAATATGTTTAATAAAAAATAGTCATGAACCTTAAAAATATTTTCTTTTATAAATCGTTTTAATATTTATAAGAAATCGGATAATATAACAGAATAATTCATAAATAAAGAATTAAGTAAAATGAGTTTGAATAAAATATATTGTTTGTAAAACAATATTTTGAAAAAAGGGTCTATAGTATATATATAAAATATACTTTGGTTTTAAGAAAGTCGCATAAGTAATATATTAAAATACATTTCAGTTCCAAAATAATTAAACAGATAGTATATTAAATATACTTTAGTCGTCAAAATAGTTTTCAATAGTATATCAAAAATATACTTTGGTTTTATACATAATATATTAAACTATGCTTTGGTTTTGAAAATAACATATTAAACTATGTTTTGGTGATTAACAAAATATACATGTTGTTTTGTACAATATCACATATGAGAGAGTATATCAAACTATACTTTTGGGAGTATAACAAGATATACAATAAAATGTGATTTACGAATTCAATCAGACCTTAGTGCATCAAACTACACCAATTGAGCTATAGAAATACCACAAAGGCAATCTCTATTTGGATAAAAATATTGGTTTCTGACATTCCATGACAACAGGATTGGGGTGTCAAATCCTATAGCGCTATATCATACTACCAATCGGTCTGGTGAACATAAAATAAGTACAATTCAACAATTAATTTTATAATCTTTGAAAAATAAGTGTTTAAACCATAATTAATCATTCAGTTTGTCGAAAGATAAGTACTAATATGTATAATCAATTATACTTTGAAATCATGAACATAACAAATAGGTACACACGCTTCACCCCAAAACATTGAAAACAGTAAAAGAGGGGACTATGTACTCACATGAGGATGCTTAGAAGTCTTGAACAACAACCAAGCAAAGCTAGAGGGATCACGGAATCAAACGGCACCTAATATGGGTGACTAAGTAAATAAACCGGACCTAAATCGGAAGATCGGATAGAATGAGGTTTCGTAAACCAAATGAGTATTGGAACTCATGTGATATGGTTTAACAAAGCCTATATTCTAAATCGGAACCTATCCTAAGTGCTTTCGACCCGTTACGACCCATTAAGGTAGCTTACGCTACTTTAACGCGTCGTTCGCGCAAACGCGCGTTTAAGACGTCTAACTAGTCCTATGACAAGTATTATATGCCTAAACATGTTTAATTATGTTGCATAATTAGTTAGGTGACAAATGTTTAGGTTACATATGCTTAAAATCCAATTATGCATGAAAAGGGCATTTTGGTCATTTACCTAAGGCATATAAACTACTTATCATACAACTACTTAAACTACGTGACCATAAGGTATAACCTCGGAAGGTTATTCCCTATACAACTATGGTCACTAAACATGCTTGGTTGGATCCTATTGATCGACCAAACGGGTCGACTTCGAAAGTCTAAGCGGTTGTTTAGACCGCTTGACTTACGACTCTAAAAAGCACTAACTAAAAGTGATGAGCTAAACATGTTGGAACATGTTTAACTAAGTTAGAAAACAGGTTTTGATATCAAAACAAAGTGTTTTGATACCTAAGAGTAGTTTGGTTGCAAAATATGCATAAATGCGCATTTTGACCGAAACTACGACTCGTCACTATGCCTAGTCAACGTGGTAATCAGTAGGTATAGTCACAAGGGACTATAACCATCGTGATTACGCTCACGTTGCGAAGTTCAAAAGAACTTCGTGTTGACCAAAGACTGGTCAAAGCAGAAAGTCAAACAGTGTTTGACGTTCACGCTAAGAAAGCGATAAAAGAACGAAGGAAGCTTACAAAGGGTCCTTGCTTGAACTTGATCTTATAATTCTCAGGTATGAAGTTATAAAACCTCAACTTAGAGAAGTTAGATCAAGTGTGAGTTGCAACAAGTGAAATGCTAGGCTATTTATACTTGTAGTGAACTCACAAGATCAAAACAAGTGTTTGTGTGGCCATCAAGCATTAAATCCTAGCCATACAAGTGTTATGGGCCAGCTAATTTGCATGGGGAGGTGCTAACTTGGCTACCACACAAAGAAATTGTAAGAATGGCCCCTGAACTATCAATCTGATGCACAAAATGAGATTTCTGTCCAGATCAGGCCGTGGCGTCACGCCACGGCAGAGACATGTGGTGCTGGCGCAGCGCCACCATATGCCAGATCCCATAAAGTTTGCCAAAATGGCAGAAATGGTCCCTGCACACCCAAACTCGCGTATTTGACGTATTTAACCTCCGTTAAGCCATTTTCAAGGCTCTACAAGGTCGTCAAAGTGTAGGGGACCGGAAATATGCTAGGAAATATCGCGGATGTCAGTTCGTTTGGTCGTACGGTCATGTTGTTCGGTTAATTACGACGAAACTCGAACGGACGCGAAAATGAACCAAATTAAGCGACGAATGGTATTTTTGCATGCCGATCACTAAAATAAAAATATTTTAGTTTGTACAAAAATTTTGGATGTCCAGATGTGGTCAGAACGTAAGATATGCGTGTAAATGCAAACTTACGCCGTTTTTGACACTTTTAGTCCCTGTAAGATCAAATAAGCATGTTTTTCGCACATCGAACCTATCAAAGCTTATTTCTAAGCTATATTTAGGTTATTGATGGTATGTTTAGCTTATGATCATATTCCAGACTGTATGTTGCCTTACGAAACAGTAGATTTTTGCAAGTTGACGCAAATAGTCCTTGTGAGCGAATAAACTTGTTTTTGCCATACCAAACCCTTCAAAACTTATTTCTAAGTTATGTAAAGGTTATTTAAGGTATGTAAAGGTTATTTAAGGTATGTTAAGCCTTTTTCACTATCCCGGAGTGTTTGTTGCATTAAAATGGTTATATTTACGCATCAGATCGCGTATAACCTTCCAGAAAACGATTTAAAGCTCGAAATCGAACAAGAATTGATATGTGCAAATGATACACATATTTACACAAATCCCAAGTATGAAATATAATATTTCATTGGTTTGGTACTTGTTTAGTGGTTGAAGTGACACAGGTGTCACAGTCTCCCCTACTTTAGGAAATTTCGTCCCGAAATTTAATTTTTGAGGAAACTTGTGAAGAAAACTGTGATGGTTTCGCTTTAGAATAAATCCCTCGAACCCTAACTAAAACTCTGGGCCATGTTAGGATTCTTAGCGAAATTGTCAACTCTCAAAGTAAAGTCCTTGTAGTAACAAAACATGGAGTTTCGAACTACGGACAGAAGAACGTTTCTTATGAAGACTATCATAAGAAACTTGTGTGTGCCCGAAATCAGAATCAGAGAGTGTAAGATAAAATGACATTGGTCAAATTCCAGGACTTCTAGTAACTTAAATAACGCTACCGTCGCAATGTAATAAGGAACACTTATATATAGGAAGTACCAGCGGCGTATCCACCATGCTCCTTTCTACATTGTTCCTGTTTCGTTATTCTCATCACTATAGGTCTTAACACATGACAAAACTTGCTGTGGTTTCTGTGCACTGAATTCCATAGTTATGTATGCATCCATAATTACGTAATTCCTTGCACAGTCCGCACAGTTCATTTCATAATGCGCGGGGGAAAAATCAATCGATTAAACATGAAGCGACTTGACTAGACCACCAAAGGATCTTTTTAACTAGATCAACGAACGATCTTTTTAACTAGATCAACACATGATCTTTTTAACTAGACCGTCGTACGATCTCCTTAAATAGACCACTTTAAGGGATCTTTTTCAATTATATCATCACATGATATTCCTAACCAGATTTTTGAATCAATCTGTTTAACTAGACCACTCAAGGGGTCCAATTATAGAATAGTACTTTATAATCCAAGGGACTTAACTATAACATAGAAGCCCATTAAGGATTTAAGGTAGTACCTTTTGATATCCTACTATGAATCCCTCATATGGAGATATGGAAGATTCTACGAGGATTTGGATAATGAATATTCGGATCACACAAAAACACTAGACATAAAGAAATCACATAAGCACATAATCACATAATTGTTTAACTTGATTTTGTTATCTTTGGACACGGGTGTTTAAAGCACACCAGGAATCCAATCCATGGATTTAATTTGGCACTTTAAACATAAGAATCTAACTATGAAGATAGGAAGATCTTAATAGGAATTCGGCTTTTTCCTTATTGAATCGTAATGTATGTATTAAGGCATACGAATAATTCAATTAAGGGCTCCGATTTGAGTGATAATCATCCACAAAGATCTAATTGTGAAGATAAAAAGATCCTATTTTGGATTTTTGGAATTTTGTGTAACGAGAGGTGTTGCGAAACCCGGCACTAAACGTGCTTAAGTCCATACACAAGGTAGAAAGTTCATGAGGTTGAGGTACTAGATATGCCAAGGCGACATATGAAGCAGAATTTAGAGGTTAAACAGCAGCAGGGTTCGCAACAGCTTTGCCTTGGATAGCAAAGCGGCACATGTTAACCAAATGTCCCCATCGTCCACCATGGGTACATTTGAAATAGGGTATTTGATTCGGATGACGACGGTTACATCGATTGCACCAAAAAGCGGTTCCCTTGTACGGCATCATCCCTGAGGCGAGTCATGGTGATAGCTAAATCAACGGTCTTCTGGAGTACGACGCCTATTTGTTGGGCAATTGTAGCACCTAGTTCGGACATTGTTGTGGCGATGAAGAGGCATCATGAAGATAATGAAAGATATGGGAGGAAACAAGTGAAATGATATCGGATAATCAAAACAGAATGACAACGCATAGAAACTGCGATCATTTGTTTGTTACCTAAGGCAAACAAATGAGACAGTGACTAATTGTAACACCCGGAAATTTTAAAACAAAAATGTAACAAACCTCATTAAAAACTATTATTTCTTATAATTTATAGTCCAATAGGAAAACCTAATTAAGACACCCAAGTGATTCTGCACAAGCCCTAAGACTTTCAGAAAAATCAGAATCAGGATCAGGGCCCCTAAAACTCAGGGGGGGTATTTCCCACTTGACGATTATCCAAATGAATCGTTGTCAAAATTAGAAATTAAGAAAGTGTCGACTCAGCTAGGCTAGTCCCACGCGTGGCTACCCTATAACCTACTTTTGACCCTTACGCATCGTAACAGTCGGATGCTTACGATGCGCAGGCTTCTTAGAGTACCTTACACATCGTAGGGGTTATAGTGCTACGATGCGTAGGGCTGACCAAAATTCAGCTATAAATAGCAGACATTGGCATTCGATTCTGGGTGTTCAAACGACGAAGAAACTTCAAAATTACGCTGAGTTATCGTTCAATTAGTCTTCCAAACACACACTAAACACTAATTAAGTATAGCGGGGTGCTGCAATCAGGGTATTAACTTAATCGCTGCTATGATTCATTGTCCGATCGATTTGAACTATCCGATAGATGTTTAAGTGCTGCTCAAATTGGGTTTATACTTTGTCATTCGTCGTGATTTCGACGGGATGTTTGAGTGCTGTCCGAAAACGGACTATACTCCGTCCTTAGTTGTGAATCCGCTGGATGTTTAAGTATTGTACTTTGTCATTCGTCGTTAATTCGATGGATGTTTAAGTATCGCACTTTGTCATTTGTTGTGAAGGTTTGATCTCGTGAGTTATCGTAAAAGCTGTATTAGTTAATTACCTAGTTTGTGTGCAAATTAGGTTAAAAGGATAATCAGTAGGCTAAACTCTGCCCGTATAAACCTACAATTGAAGACAAGGTAGCATCACTTGGAAATTTTAAGGTACGGATAGACTCCTCTCTTTTGATTTATGTCGTTTTAGATATAAGTATATCATTTCTGATTTTAAATTCAGTATTAATAGAATCCTTTCTTTCGATTTATGTCCGTTGGGTACGGATATACTCCTTTCTTTTGATTTATGTCAATTCTGATTTTAAGTTCCGTACTAAGATTAAGTTCTGAAATAAGTTATAAATTCCGTACGGATAGATTCCTTTCTTTCGATTTATGTCGTTTTTATAAGAAACCTTTATTTCGATTTATGTCGTTTTCATTCCTGATTTTAAGTTCCGTATTAAGATTAAGTTATGAAATAAGTTATAGGTTCCGTATTAAGATTAAGTTATGAAATAAGTTATAAGTTCCGTATTAAGATTAAGTTATGAAATAAGTTATAGGTTCCGTATTAAGATTAAGTTATGAAATAAGTTATAGGTTCCGTATTAAGATTAAGTTATGAAATAAGTTATAAGTTCCGTATTAAGATTAAGTTATGAAATAAGTTATAAATTCCGTATGAATAGAATTCCTTTCTTTCGATTTATGTCAGTCAGGTATGTATAGAATCCTTTCTTTCGATTTATGTCCGTTGGGTACGGATAGAATCCTTTCTTTCGATTTATGTCGTTTGGATACAAGTATAGCATTCCTGATTTTAATTTCGTATTAAGATTAAGTTATGAAATAAGTTATATGTTCCGTATTAAGATTAAGTTATGAAATAAGTATTGGAAGTTACAAACGTTTTGAAAAAGGTTTTATTTTACATTAGTTATTTAGAAAATGATTTATGAAAAATATTCTTTTCGTATTTACAAGTATACATGTTTGTGAGTTATTTGTTTAGGAATTTACAAATCAACGAACTTACATGTATACGAGTTTAATTTCATACTCTAGTGGTTCCTTATTAACGAGTCAAGGTTTCATCTTGTTTCGTTTAATAAACCACATTTTGGGGACGAAATTGTCAAGATAGGATTGATCTCCACACCTTGGTGACTGGTTCCACTCTTAGATTTTCAATCTCGCCAAAGATTCGTATTTTCAATCAATTATTGTTTACAAGTTACAAGTTAAAAAGATCTTAAGGTATACAAGTTACAAGTTAAAGATCTTAAGGTTTACAAGTTACAAGTTAAATATCTTAAGACTTACAAGTTATAAGTAAATAAGTTACAAGTTTAATATTATATACAAGCATTATGTTACTCAAGTCAAATTGTTATTTCTTTTTAAAAACTCCTCACGTCTTTGATTATTGATTCATTTGACAGTCCGTTGAATTCCTATTCTAAACTTTGGATTTCGCTTTCATATCATACGATATTTTTCTATTAAGTTGTACTCATTATCGTATGTTCCAATATATGTTCCATTTTGTTCTGAAAATAAGTTTTATAAGTTATGTGAATAAGACTCTTTGTACTCTGATACCCTGAGTATCGCTTCTCGTGGAGTGTCCCACGAGCATGTTGTTGCGGCATCGACATCATGTGCTCCATCCGTGACGGATAGATTAGTTCACGGCGTCTCTTAAGTACACGTGTGGTACATATAAGCTATTAGGAGGCATATGGATCGATCCTAGGATTTAAGTTTTCAGGAGATGGATAACGGGTATGCCAACTCGCCATTTCGTGTGATAAGTATGCAGGAGTAGCTACCTGTGTATTGTCACGTTTTCAGTTTGCTCATGGGTACATCCGTAAGATATGATTATGAAATTATGTTTTTGCATCAAATAAAATAAGCTTTTGTTTTCCTCTATCCGCACACTGGGCAAAACTTTTCAAATTTTGCTCAGACGTACGTTTTTGTGTGTTTTCTTCTTTACGTCAGGTTATCAGGACAATCTGGGACGGAATATGGAAGAGTGCTCGAGTGTTGGAAAAGACGGTAGAAATAATTGTACTGGATTAGATATCCTTCATTAAGTTATAAAGCCTTGTAATACATTTGAGTATAAATGGAATTATGTTTTTGATCTGACTACTGTTATTGTGACACGCCGGCCCATTCCGGGACGGGGTGTTACAGCTATGGTATCAGAGCAAAGGCTCTTTCCTGTAGAAAACTTAAACCTAAGTTAAGACCTGTGAGGTAATGGGTAGACATTGGGTTAGGATTCAAAGGCTCTTTCCTGTAGAAAACTTAAACATAAGTTAAGACCTGTGAGGTAATGGGTAGACATTGGGTTAGGATTTCGATACATAGGTTAGAAACTTTTCTTTTCATTTCATGATAGTCTCGAACACAAGTATTTTGTCATCTTCATTGTTTTTACTCTAGCTTTATTTCAAGTATGACTATTGACATAGTGGGCCACATTCAAGTAAGATTATTAATATATATATAGATAGGTAATAATTTCGAGGACGAAATTTTTTTTAAGAGGGGTAGATTTGTAACACCCGGAAATTTTAAAACAAAAATGTAACAAACCTCATTAAAAACTATTATTTCTTTAATTTATAGTCCAATAGGAAAACCTAATTAAGACACCCAAGTGATTCTGCACAAGCCCTAAGACTTTCAGAAAAATCAGAATCAGGATCAGGGCCCCTAAAACTCAGGGGGGGTATTTCCCACTTGACGATTATCCAAATGAATCGTTGTCAAAATTAGAAATTAAGAAAGTGTCGACTCAGCTAGGCTAGTCCCACGTGTGGCTACCCTATAACCTACTTTTGACCCTTACGCATCGTAACAGTCGGATGCTTACGATGCGCAGGCTTCTTAGAGTACCTTACACATCGTAGGGGTTATAGTGCTACGATGCGTAGGGCTGACCAAAATTCAGCTATAAATAGCAGACATTGGCATTAGATTCTGGGTGTTCAAACGACGAAGAAACTTCAAAATTACGCTGAGTTATCGTTCAATTAGTCTTCCAAACACACACTAAACACTAATTAAGTATAGCGGGGTGCTGCAATCAGGGTATTAACTCAATCGCTGCTACGATTCATTGTCCGATCGATTTGAACTATCCGATAGATGTTTAAGTGCTGCTCAAATTGGGTTTATACTTTGTCATTCGTCGTGATTTCGACGGGATGTTTGAGTGCTGTCCGAAAACGGACTATACTCCGTCCTTAGTTGTGAATCCGCTGGATGTTTAAGTATTGTACTTTGTCATTCGTCGTTAATTCGATGGATGTTTAAGTATCGCACTTTGTCATTTGTTGTGAAGGTTTGATCTCGTGAGTTATCGTAAAAGCTGTATTAGTTAATTACCTAGTTTGTGTGCAAATTAGGTTAAAAGGATAATCAGTAGGCTAAACTCTGCCCGTATAAACCTACAATTGAAGACAAGGTAGCATCACTTGGAAATTTTAAGGTACGGATAGACTCCTCTCTTTTGATTTATGTCGTTTTAGATATAAGTATATCATTTCTGATTTTAAATTCAGTATTAATAGAATCCTTTCTTTCGATTTATGTCCGTTGGGTACAGATATACTCCTTTCTTTTGATTTATGTCAATTCTGATTTTAAGTTCCGTATTAAGATTAAGTTCTGAAATAAGTTATAAATTCCGTACGGATAGATTCCTTTCTTTCGATTTATGTCGTTTTTATAAGAAACCTTTATTTCGATTTATGTCGTTTTCATTCCTGATTTTAAGTTCCGTATTAAGATTAAGTTATGAAATAAGTTATAGGTTCCGTATTAAGATTAAGTTATGAAATAAGTTATAAGTTCCGTATTAAGATTAAGTTATGAAATAAGTTATAGGTTCCGTATTAAGATTAAGTTATGAAATAAGTTATAGGTTCCGTATTAAGATTAAGTTATGAAATAAGTTATAAGTTCCGTATTAAGATTAAGTTATGAAATAAGTTATAAATTCCGTATGAATAGAATTCCTTTCTTTCGATTTATGTCAGTCAGGTATGTATAGAATCCTTTCTTTCGATTTATGTCCGTTGGGTACGGATAGAATCCTTTCTTTCGATTTATGTCGTTTGGATACAAGTATAGCATTCCTGATTTTAATTTCGTATTAAGATTAAGTTATGAAATAAGTTATATGTTCTGTATTAAGATTAAGTTATGAAATAAGTATTGGAAGTTACAAACGTTTTGAAAAAGGTTTTATTTTACATTAGTTATTTAGAAAATGATTTATGAAAAATATTCTTTTCGTATTTACAAGTATACATGTTTGTGAGTTATTTGTTTAGGAATTTACAAATCAACGAACTTACATGTATACGAGTTTAATTTCATACTCTAGTGGTTCCTTATTAACGAGTCAAGGTTTCATCTTGTTTCGTTTAATAAACCACATTTTGGGGACGAAATTGTCAAGATAGGATTGATCTCCACACCTTGGTGACTGGTTCCACTCTTAGATTTTCAATCTCGCCAAAGATTCGTATTTTCAATCAATTATTGTTTACAAGTTACAAGTTAAAAAGATCTTAAGGTATACAAGTTACAAGTTAAAGATCTTAAGGTTTACAAGTTACAAGTTAAATATCTTAAGACTTACAAGTTATAAGTAAATAAGTTACAAGTTTAATATTATATACAAGCATTATGTTACTCAAGTCAAATTGTTATTTCTTTTTAAAAACTCCTCACGTCTTTGATTATTGATTCATTTGACAGTCCGTTGAATTCCTATTCTAAACTTTGGATTTCGCTTTCATATCATACGATAGTTTTCTATTAAGTTGTACTCATTATCGTATGTTCCAATATATGTTCCATTTTGTTCTGAAAATAAGTTTTATAAGTTATGTGAATAAGACTCTTTGTACTCTGATACCCTGAGTATCGCTTCTCGTGGAGTGTCCCACGAGCATGTTGTTGCGGCATCGACATCATGTGCTCCATCCGTGACGGATAGATTAGTTCACGGCGTCTCTTAAGTACACGTGTGGTACATATAAGCTATTAGGAGGCATATGGATCGATCCTAGGATTTAAGTTTTCAGGAGATGGATAACGGGTATGCCAACTCGCCATTTCGTGTGATAAGTATGCAGGAGTAGCTACCTGTGTATTGTCACGTTTTCAGTTTGCTCATGGGTACATCCGTAAGATATGATTATGAAATTATGTTTTTGCATCAAATAAAATAAGCTTTTGTTTTCCTCTATCCGCACACTGGGCAAAACTTTTCAAATTTTGCTCAGACGTACGTTTTTGTGTGTTTTCTTCTTTACGTCAGGTTATCAGGACAATCTGGGACGGAATATGGAAGAGTGCTCGAGTGTTGGAAAAGACGGTAGAAATAATTGTACTGGATTAGATATCCTTCATTAAGTTATAAAGCCTTGTAATACATTTGAGTATAAATGGAATTATGTTTTTGATCTGACTACTGTTATTGTGACACGCCGGCCCATTCCGGGACGGGGTGTTACACTAATCAAAGTAAATGGGTCAATATAATGTATCGCGAAGACATGCTCGCCTATAAGTGGACACTCACCCGAAGAGTTCCCAGGTAAGAGTGACTGGTCCGATACCGCGGATTTGTACGAACACTCTAGCCTTAGACAGAAAACTCAGGGTACAGGCATTCACCCTTCCAGTTTGCACGTGTTCACATTATTTAGACCCAAACTTTGATGAGATTTTGAAAACTTAGAGGGTTCAAAACCTAGTAATCAATCATCCTAGAACAGATGATTGGTTTTCAAAGCGGATTCGAAATTTGTATTCTTATTGTGATTGTCACCTAAGGATAAGTGACGGTATTGTTTTAAACTAAACACAAGATAACTTGTGTTAGGGTCCTAGGAAGGTTATAGTCTAAGTCAAAGCATTACTAATAACCTAATTCCCTATAACCATTGGCTCTGATACCAACTTTTCTGTCACACCCCGACCACGTTAAACAACAAAACGTGATGGAAACGTCGGGGAGTGTTGTAACAGAATCATTGTTTCACAACCATGGATTAAATAATTTCGTTTTATTGAATTATTGAACTCATTGTTTTATTACAAATCAGATAAATACAATTATTATCTTTCAAGTTTTAAAGTCGCTAAGGCACGAGTCCATCCTATGTATAGCATGTATCAACAATCATCACAAAGCAGCACCGGAAACATGTGTAAAAATAGGTACGTCAGCATAAAAATGCCTGTGAGTTACATAAGTTTTATTTTAATAGGATTCATGACTTGTAAATTTAAGGAAAATATGTTTAATCAAAAATAGTCATGAACCTTAAAAATATTTTCTTTTATAAATCGTTTTAAAATTTATAAGAAATCGGATAATATAACAGAATAATGCATAAATAAAGAATTAAGTAAAATGAGTTTGAATAAAATATATTGTTTGTAAAACAATATTTTGATAAAAGGGTTTATAGTATATATATAAAATATACTTTGGTTTTAAGAAAGTCGCATAAGTAATATATTAAAATATATTTCAGTTCCAAAATAATTAAACAGATAGTATATTAAATATACTTTAGTCATCAAAATAGTTTTCAGTAGTATATCAAAAATATACTTTGGTTTTATACATAACATATTAAACTATGCTTTGGTTTTGAAAATAACATATTAAACTATGTTTTGGTGATTAACAAAATATACATGTTGTTTTGTACAATATCACATATGAGAGAGTGTATCAAACTATACTTTTGGGAGTATAACAAGATATACAATAAAATGTGATTTACGAATTCAATCAGACCTTAGTGCATCAAACTACACCAATTGAGACTATAGAAATACCACAAAGGCAATCTCCATTTGGATAAAAATATTTGTTTCTGATATTCCATGACAACAGGAATGGGGTGTCAAATCCTATAGCGCTATATCATACTACCAATCGGTCTGGTGAACATAAAATAAGTACAATTCAACAATTAATTTTATAATCTTTGAAAAATAAGTGTTTAAACCATAATTAATCATTTAGTTTGTCGAAAGATAAGTACTAATATGTAAAATCAATTATACTTTGAAATCATGAACATAACAAATAGGTACACATGCTTCACCCCAAAACATTGAAAACAGTAAAAGAGGGGACTATGTACTCACATGAGGATGCTTAGAAGTCTTGAACAACAACCAAGCAAAGCTAGAGGGATCACGGAATCAAACGGCACCTAATATGGGCGACTAAGTAAATAAACCGGACCTAAATCAGAAGATCGGATAGAATGAGGTTTTGTAAACCAAATGAGTATTGGAACTCATGTGATATGGTTTAACAAAGCCTATATTCTAAATCAGAACCTAACCTAAGTGCTTTCGACCCGTTACGACCCATTAAGGTAGTTTACGCTACTTTAACGCGTCGTTCGCGCAAACGCGCGTTCGAGACGTCTAACTAGTCCTATGACAAGTATTATATGCCTAAACATGTTTAATTATGTTGCATAATTAGTTAGGTGACAAATGTTTAGGTTACATATGCTTAAAATCCAATTATGCGTGAAAAGGGCATTTTGGTCATTTACCTAAGGCATATAAACTACTTATCATACAACTACTTAAACTACGTGACCATAAGGTATAACCTCGGAAGGTATTCCCTATACAACTATGGTCACTAAACATGCTTGGTTGGATCCTAGTGATCGACCAAACGGGCCGAGTTCGAAAGTCTAAGCGGTTGTTTTGACCGCTTGACTTACGACTCTATACAAGCACTAACTAAAAGTGACGAGCTAAACATGTTGGAACATGTTTAACTAAGTTAGAAAACAAGTTTTGATATCAAAACAAAGTGTTTTGATACCTAAGAGTAGTTTGGTTGCAAAATACGCATAAATGAGCATTTTGACCGAAACTACGACTCGTCACTATGCCTAGTCAACGTGGTAATCAGTAGGTATAGTCACAAGGGACTATAACCATCGTGATTACGCTCACGTTGCGAAGTTCAAAAGAACTTCGTGTTGACCAAAGACTGGTCAAAGCAGAAAATCAAACACTGTTTGACTTTCACGCTAAGAAAGCGATAAAAGAACGAAGGAAGCTTACAAAGGGTCGTTGCTTGAACTTGATCTTATAATTCTCAGGTATGAAGTTATAAAACCTCAACTTAGAGAATTTAGATCAAGTGTGAGTTGCAACAAGTGAAATGCTAGGCTATTTATACTTGTAGTGAACTCACAAGATCAAAACAAGTGTTTGTGTGGCCATCAAGCATTAAATCCTAGCCATACAAGTGTTATGGGGCAGCTAATTTGCTTGGGGAGGTGCTAACTTGGCTACCACACAAAGAAATTGCAAGAATGGCCCCTGAACTATCAATCTGATGCACAAAATGAGATTTCTGTCGAGATCAGGCCGTGGCGTCGCGCCACGGCAAAGACATGTGGTGGTGGCGCAGCGCCACCATATGCCAGATCCCATAAAGTTTGCCAAAATGGCAGAAATGGTCCCTGCACACCCAAACTCACGTATTTGACGTATTTAACTTCCATTAAGCCATTTTCAAGGCTCTACAAGGTCGTCAAAGTGTAGGGGACCTGAAATATGCTCGGAAATATCACGGATGTCGGTTCGTTTGGTCGTACGGTCACGTTGTTTGGTTAATTACGACGAAACTCGAACGGACGCGAAAATGAACCAAATTAAGCGACGAATGGTATTTTTGCATGCCGATCACTAAAATAAAAATATTTTATTGTGTACAAAAATTTTGGATGTCCAGATGTGGTCAGAATGTAAGATATGCGCGTAAATGCAAACTTACGCCGTTTTTGACACTTTTAGTCCCTGTTAGATCAAATAAGCATGTTTTTCGCACACCAAACCTATCAAAGCTTATTTCTAAACTATGTTTAGGTTATTGATGGTATGTTTAGCTTATGATCATATTCTGGACTGTATGTTGCCTTACGAAACGGCAGATTTTTGCAAGTTGACGCAAATAGTCCTTGTGAGCGAATAAACTTGTTTTTGCCATACCAAACCCTTCAAAACTTATTTCTAAGTTATGTAAAGGTTATTTAAGGTATGTTAAGCCTATTTAACTATCCCGGAGTGTTTGTTGCATTAAACTGCTTATATTTACGCATCAGATCGCGGATAACCTTCCAGAAAGCGATTTAAAGCTCGAAATCTAACAAGAATTGATATGTGCAAATGATACACATATTTACACAAATCCCAAGTATGAAATATAACATTTCATTGGTTTGGTACTTGTTTAGTGGTTGAAGTGACACAGGTGTGACAGTGGCAAATCAGGAACAGTCGTCATTGGAGTAACGTATGTGAAGATTCCTGATTGCTCTGCTTCATTATTAGGATCCTTTGTATCCCCTATATTTGAGCTTCATCTTCTTGATTTGCTTCATTATTTAGTTAAGCATCATAATCGAACGACTCATTCATCTTTGCATCCTGAACTATCAAACTAGTACCACCCTGGGTGTTGTCGTCATCATCACCCTTATCATCATCGTCTTTTTTATTATTGTCACCATCAACATTATCTTTATCATCCTCCTGATATTTATCTATCTCAGCATCAATCTCTGATTCCATCTTCTTTCTTTCTAAGTATTTTTGCTTTGCAGAAATTCCAGTAACATCTACAGCTTCACCAACTAGCACATAATTAGACAAAGGTTCAGCTTCTGGCTCAATGGGCGAAACAATAGGGATATCGTCAATCGTGTTCTTTCCTTTACCCACAGCTGCAGCCTTAGCTTCAGCTTTCCTAGCTCTTCTAGCAGATCTAGCCTTTGCCTCTTCAATTTCGGTCAAATCAAACTCAGAATCGAAGTTTATATTGAATCTCTTCTCAAGCACTTTGTACAAAACATCAAACTTCTTTGCATTCACTGACTTTTCAACTTCCAGATCTTTTACCACTCTATGAAGTTTCTTCTTCTCAGAAGTAACACTTTTGAGTATTTAAACCAGCTGCACATTCTCAGCTTCAAGTTGTTTAATTATATTCTCATGTATTTTGATTTTGTTCTCCAAATCGGTAACTTTGTTATCATTGAAGAGATCTGCATCAAATCCACATGTGAATGGAATATCACTGAAGTCATCAGGAAAACGATCATTTAAAGATCATCTAGAAGCAGATTGAGGTGTTGATCGTTGTAACACCTCGTAAAATCACGACCAATATTATGAAGACACGTGTCATGGACTTTAAACGTGCAAGGAATTATTTCCGAAGGACTAAAATTGTCAAACAATGTAAATATGTAAGTGATAAGGATCCAAAGTGTCAACATGCCATTCTTATGCCTCTGATTGACTTCACACGACGTTCGTATTCTTCAACGAATAATTCATCGAACTTGAAAAGTCGTTTGTGCTCAAAATAAGGATCTTATGAAACATAGGGGTTAAAAGTGTCAACATGTTGAAAGTAACCTCTGAGTGACCTTTTAACGATCCCAAAAACATTGTAACGATTATATTTTGATCTCAAGAATGTTGGATATTAAATTTGTGGAGTTTCGAAGAAAACAAGACTTTTCAGGTGATCGTACGACTAACCGGAAGCCTAACGGAGTTAGTTTATGACCCAAGGTCCTTAAAAGTTAACTATGGGGGTCCTAAATGCAATAAATGGAAGTTAAATAAAGTTAAAATGGACCAGGGGCTGAAAGTACAAAGTTTAAAAACTTTTCCCGGTTTTGAAGGTTGCCGCGGGCCGCGTAAGACTTCACTATGTCTTACGCGGGCCGCGATAGGATGCCAGTAACAACCAAACCGACACAGCTGCCGGTTAGTCAGGTTACACCACCTTTGCATGCCATTTTTCGAGTCCAGGAGCTGAGCCAACAATATTTCATGCATAGGGGACACCTGGAATCATCAGAAAACATTTGTAGGCTTGTGTGGAATGATCTTGTGATGTTTAAAGTCCTATATAAGAGTTCCTTGTTTGCTAGTTCACATGCTCATTCACAAAAATCATTCTCAACTCATCTCTGGAACTTCCTGGAGCTCAAGCAAGCTTTCTTAAGTTCCTATTTCGTGCTAAGAGCCTTTGTAAGCATTCTTAGCTTCTCTAGTTCAAGATTTATTAGTCTAATGACCAAAAGTCAAAGCCGTCGTAATTAAGCTTTGACTTAGTGATTAATCACTAATGGTCCAGCCATTATTCGAATTGAAAGTGGCTATGAGTTGGTAATTATGTGGGTAATAAGTCCTTAAAAGGGCACCCCCTGATTATCACTCTAACTTGGTCAATTGTCGGGTCAAACTTAATATTAAAAAGTCAACAGAAGCTATTTTTGCAAATAATTCATAACTAGTAATGTAGAAGTTATGGAACCTGTTTTAACACTAAAATAACTTGGTAAATAATGTAAGAACTTGTCTAAGCATGTTCAACCCGACAATTATGAGTTAGGGCTCGGTTCGGAACCGAAAGTCGCAAAAGTAGACTTTTGCTATGACTTTCAGTTCTGACCTGATTTAGCTTGTTTTAGATATGCCTTAGGGTTCCATTCGGAATATATTACAAGTTGGTATAACCCTCTGAGTTTATACAATGTGGTTCCTTTATAATCCTAGTTCATTGCATGTTTCCGTTAATTGCTTAAAAGTTGACCATTATGCCCTTTTGATATTAAAACGAGATTTTTGAAAATGTGAGAGGACAAAAACCTTTATTACTGATTTATAAACATGTCCTAAAAATTTGACATCAGTTTGAGGTCTAAATTAAGAGTTATGCTCAATATCGTAATTTGAAAGCTTTTTATTAATTAAACGGCATTTTAGCATAAAGCCTATTTAAACCCAAATTTCGACACCAAACTTTTTACCCACTGATGTAATATAATATTTTGGGATTTTTTGAAGATTTTTATTAATTTTTAAATTGATCATAACGTAGGGTTCTTGCTTTGATTCGGTAATTGACGGTTATACCCTTTTTGCTAATAAAATGAGTTTTACATGACATTTTGATACCAAACCTTTTGCTACTGATTTTATATGTTAAATAAAATATTTTAAGCCTTCTGGACTGATAAAAATCTCAGCTTTCCTTATATAACCTAAAAATCGCCTAAAACCGACTTTTTACGCGTTTTAAACGCAAAGTATGGGTTAAAACTATTTTTGACACATAAGACTTAATACCTACTGATGTCCTAAGTAAATTTTTATACTTTAACAGTAAGTAAAAGTTTTGAACTCATATTTCCAAATTTGACCTTTAAAGCTTATTTGAAATGACCAAAATGCCCCTACGGCGCATAGTTTGGTTATAAATGATAAATTTCACATATATGCAATACCCTACTGATATGACTTGCAAAAATAATTATTTTTAGTGATCATTTTTTACCAGAACCTCAGATTAATATTTAACCTCTTTTATAACCTTTAAAATGACCAAAATACCCCTACGGATATTTTAAGGCATATTAACTTGTGAAACCTGTACATGGCTCTTTTGGTTACCCGTTATGCATTATTCGCGTTCGGTACGGTTTATGTAACTAGTTTGCATAAATTGACCGAAACAGGTCAAACCTTATCATTTTTGCTTCAAAATCCAGAATGTGTTTAGTTTACCCATAATATACAAGTCTTCATACTTGTCGGGTCTAAATCACATTCTAATCCAGTCTTCGCTTAATCTTGCGTTTTGAACCGTAAACCTTTCTTTAAAACTAACCGGTCTAAGTTTAAACTTAAGTAAGACCCGTTAGGAATCTAATAGGTTATTAAAACCTTCGTTCCAGATTTAGGAGCCCAGTAAAAGATATTTGCACTTGCTAATTGTATACGGCTGGGATAAATTTGTATAATTTGCTCAGGTAAATACTTTTAACTTATTTTCCATTATACGGGCTTGGGATACGGTATTATAATAATACCGCTTGGTCGGGTGTGTAGTTATTTAAATCGGAATGTGATTAATATATTTACATAACCCGTTTTAATATGTTTTGCTTGGTATATGGCCTTTGGGGGGTTAATAACCATGTCCTGGATATCCTCGGCTCATTCATTGAAATGGCCACGACTTAAGCACGGGGTGTAGGCATACACCTGACAGTTGCGTATGTATAAAAAGTATCCCACAATAAAGTATTCCTTGTGGGCATTATACTTGTGGTGTGTCAGTAAATTTTGTCCGGCTCTTCTAACCGGCCCTGACGGACGACAAACATGTAAAAACTGTATACAAGATTATTTTTATAATAATTGTCCCAAGTTATAAAAGGTTATTTGTGCCTTGTGCATTTAAATAAACTTTCTTAAAACATTTTCAAAATAGTCGGTTAATTGTATTTACCAGTGTAAACTGACGTATTTTCCAAAAGGTTAAGTGCAGGTACTACGCGAAATAGGCTGGCTAATCCTGAGTGAATAAATAAAGAATCTTGTAAGCTTTGTCACTTAAAAATCTGTTAAACAATATTTCCTTTGTTTTGATCCTCCCGTGGATCCTTTTACATTCCGTTTGTAATACTTATGTTACTTTAATTCGGTTTGTAATATTATTACTTTTAGACTTCCGCTGTGCATTGAACTGTGATAAATTGACTATGATGATATCAACTACGTCACGATACTCCCCACCGGGCCCACCGGTAATACGTGGAAATATCGGGGTGTGACAGGTTGGTATCAGAGCCAACATTGAGTGAATTAAACACTAGGCTTTTGTGTTTAATCTCAATGACACAGTTGCACATTCCTTGACTTCTGAGTCTAGGCAAAGGACTTAGGACCAATCCTAATCTTTTGTTTTGTCCTTTATTGTTTTCCTTTGTTTTTTCCTTTGTTTGTTTTGATAGGAACAAGAAAATGCCACCAAGATTCAGAGGCAGAGGAGGACGAGGCAAAACACCATTCACTGCAACAAATGATCATGAAGCCGGGCCTTCCCACCGGCGAACACCCTCAGCCATGAGCTCCAATCCTCAAGAAGATTGGAGGACATACTTGGAACCTGCGAGGCGTTCTGTCTCGCTCAGCTCGTCACCCAATGATTCTCATCACTCTTTCTTGCCGTTGCAGCAGTCAAGCTCACATTGGGGCCTTCCGGGACCCGACCCCGTATTTCCAGAGCTGGTTCAACCCAGCCAATCGGATTGAAGATTCAATGGGTCATAACCCATTGGGCCCTGAAGACCATTTCCCTGAAGCTCAGGGTATGGATATGGATGATGATCCCGATCCTGCCGAGCCACCATCTGGGACGCCCACGCATCCCATAGAGATTTTCGACGGGTCATCCTTTCATGGCTCGCCGTAAAGAGGCCCAGACAGCTATGAAGCAAGGTTTGCCTCATACCCCTAGGAGTTTACTCCTTCTTTCAACCCACCTCAACAGCAGCAGCAGGATCGCTCTGAGGATTCGCGTTTTGTAGCGGTCACGCCACCGCCACCACCACCGCTCGAGCAGCAACTGCCTCCGGAGCCACTGAGGCGAAGAAGAACAGGTGCACGGATGTCTGTGCGAGGAGGAGATTTCCATTTTAGCACCCCTCAACACTCCAGTGGCAGCCACTACCCGCCACTGTACGAAGACCCGCAACTGGGCCTTCAAACCCAGTTTCTGAGGTGGACTCTGCGCTAGTCGCACCACCACCACCACACATGGGTTATGATAACCAGATTCCTTCATACGTCGGTGCAGCGGCGTATAACCCTTTTGAGCAGCCAGCCTACCCTGGCTACAACTACTACAATGCCCCGGCCGTCGACCCATACCTCGAGGCGGCCAACTACAATGCTCTACACCCTGAAGGACCTTATGCAGCTTCGTACCAGTCTGGGTACCAAGCCTATGGGTATCAATACCCACCACCTCCTCAACCTTTGCAGCAGCAGCCGCCACAGCTGCCATTGATTCAGCCTCAGCAGCAGCAAGAGATTCTTCAAAGGTTGAGCCAGGTGGAACGAGAGGTTCAAGAGGAGCGTAGAAACCACCGGGGATTTCTCAAAGGTTTGGCAAATCTGATCAAAGGGAAGAACAGAAGGGATCATTGAAATTCCTTATTTGTTTGTTTTGTATTTCTTTAATTTTCAATTAAGTCCCTGTGTGGACATCTATTTATGTACCTAGTCCCTGCGAGGACTTGTATTTTCAGTTTAGCCCCTGCGTGGGCAAGTTATTTCAGTAAAAGTCCCGTTTAGGGCACCTGTGTACTACTTTTTAATTTTAATGGAATGCTTTAATATTGAATTTCATTTATCATCATATGCATAAATATAATATGTATGAAACAAATAAAAATATCAATCCTTTTGTAAATAATCTGCCATTATATATTAAACAAAATCTTAAAGACAAAACCTAGCCCATGTGTCATTTTAAGACAGGGCCATGATGGTAGCCCCTTAATTAAGATTCAAATCCTTGTTAACATCTGAAAACAAGTTAACACTCCTGGCAAATGTGATTCGATAAAGTCACACAAGCCATCCTTATATTGGATTCTTCCAATTCCTTTTCCCTATTTTATTTAATCATCCATTAGTGATGAAGTGCCTATGGGCCAAATTTATTGTCCTTTGAGACAAAAGACAGTTGTAGTCTACGACTCTCTGTCAAGAAAAGGTAATGAACTATGTTCAAACCTTAATGCCTTGGTCCTATAAGATCATGGCTTATAATTTGAGACTGTCCTTGTGACTAGGCCTTTTGTGCCATTATAATAATTGAATAAATTATAACTGAGGATAATTATAATGAAAAATCCTGAATGAATATGCTTAATAAATTAACCAATATGGTTTATTAATACCATGGTTAATAAATCGTCAAGAATGACAGTACTGTTTTAGACTTTTGAATAAATCATTGTCATTATTTTATGTAGCAATCAAGCTACATGGCAGAGTCTGAAGAAGTCAACAGTCACCCTCTAGAAAATCATGATACTGCCAGGATCAACATAATTGGTGCGGAACTTTGAGCATTAATTGACAATGCTGTTTCTAAAGCCGTGGACAGGCAATTTAAAGAATCTAGTGATACACACTCTAAGACTCACTCTGTGGCTCATAGTAAGCCACCTTCTAAATCTCACAAGTCAAAGAAGGACGATGCCCAACACTCTTCAAATCAACATAGTGTCCCGTCTAAGAAGATTGTATTCAATCAAGAACCACGTGCAAAGAACTGTTCATATAAGTATTTTGTCTCCTGCAAGCCCAGGGATTTCACTGGGGAAAAAGGAGCCATTGATTGCATGACGTGGCTAGATGAGATGGATACGGTAGTTGATATTAGTGGATGTGCAGAGCAAGATATTGTGAAGTATGTATCACAATCGTTCAAGGGAGAAGCTCTAGCTTGGTGGAGGTCTTTAATTCAAGCTACTGGAAATATTCCGTTATACAACTTGACATGGGCTCAGTTTGTTGCGTTAATCAAGGAGAATTACTGTCCTCAACATGAAGTTGAGAAGATCGAGACCGATTTCCTGACATTGGTTATGAAAAACTTAGACTGTCAGGCGTATCTCACGAGCTTCAACACTATGTCATGATTAGTTCCATACTTGGTCACACCGGAACCAAAACGTATAGCTCGTTTTATCAGAGGGTTAGCTCCAGAAATTAAAGCAAGTGTGAAAGCATCAAGACCTACTACTTTCAGGTCAGTAGCTGATTTGTCGTTATCCCTTACCCTCGACGCGGTCAGGCAGAGATCGCTTAAGAATTCTGAAGAGGGAAAAAGGAAACGTGAAGATGAGAACTCACGTCGTTCTGACAAGAAGCATAAGGGAACTCATACCACAAGAAAAATTCTGGGTCTAACAGGGGTAACCAGCAAACGGATTAGAAGCCTAAATGCAAAACCTGCCAGAAACGTCATTTTGGAAAATGCAGGTTTGAATCAAAGTCGCAGTCGCAATCAAAGCCTATTGGATGTGGGATCTGCAAGTCCAAAGAACATAAGACTTTGGATTGCAAAAAGTTGAAGGACGCAACCTGTTATGGTTGCAACGAGAAGGGGCATATTAAAACTAACTGCCTGAAGTATGCCAAGAAACCTGAAGAAGGTAAAAAGACCAATGCTTGGTTCTTTCAGATGAATGCTCAAGAAGCAATCCAGAATGACAACGTGATAACAGGTACCTTTCTCATCAATGATGTTTATGCAAGGGTATTATTTGATTCGGGTGCAGATAAGTCGTTGTGGATGATAAATTTTGTAAGTTACTAAATCTACCTGTTAAAACCCTAAGCATAAAGTATGAAGTAGAATTGGCCGATGGTACCATAGAAACTGCTTCAACTGTGTTAGATGGATGTTTTATATCCATTAGGAACCACTCCTTTCCTCTGTCCTTGCTTCCTTTGAAATTAGCTGGTTTTGACATAGTGATAGGCATGGATTGGTTATCTCATAGCCAAGCTCAGATTGTTTGTGACAAGAAACAAGTGGTTATCAAGACTCCATATGGTGAGCCACTTACAATACAAGGAGATACTCAGTATGGGTTGCCTAAGCAAGTGTCTATGCTTAAGGCATCAAGGTGTTTGAATAAGGGCTGTGTCATTTACATGGCACATGTGACTATTGACGAAACAAAGCCGAAGATTGAAGACATCCCTGTTATTTCTGAATATCCAGACGTATTCCCCGAAGAACTACCTGGTTTACCACCAGATAGGCAAGTGGAGTTCAAAATCGACATTATTCCTGGAGCAGCACCTATTGCAAGAGCACCTTACAGGTTAGCACCGACTGAGATAAAAGAGTTGAGAACTCAGTTGGATGATTTGTTGGCAAAGGGATTTATTAGACCTAGCTCATCTCCTTGGGGAGCACCGATTCTGTTTGTGAAGAAAAAGGATGGATCGATGCGTCTATGCATCGATTATCGCGAGCTTAACAAGGTTACAATCAAGAATAGATATCCATTGCCCAGGATCGACGATCTGTTCGATCAACTGCAAGGGGCAAGTTACTTCTCCAAGATCGATTTGAGGTCAGGCTATCACCAGTTGAAGATTAGAGACGAAGATGTGTATAAGACTACATTCAGAACTCGTTATGGTCACTATGAGTTCCTAGTGATGCCTTTTGGGCTCACTAATGCACCAGCAGCGTTAATGGACCTCATGAATCGCGTTTGCAAGCCATACTTGGACAATTTTGTCATTGTGTTTATAAATGACATACTTATTTACTCAAAGAATCAAGCTGATCATGAGAAGCACCTCTGATGTATTCTTGAACTTCTTCAGCAAGAGAAGCTCTACGCCAAGTTTTCAAAATGTGAGTTTTGGCTTCGTGAAGTCCAATTTCTTGGACATGTGGTTAGCGAGCGTGGTATCCAGGTGGATCCCGCTAAGATTGAAGCCATCATGAATTGGCAAGAGCCGAAGACGCCCACAGGGATTCGCAGCTTCTTAGGTCTGGCAGGATATTACAGGCGTTTTATTGAAAAAACTTCTCAAGGATTGCTGCACCCCTAACTTCATTAACTCGCAAGAATATCAAGTTTGATTGGGGTCTGAAGCAACAAGAATCCTTTGATATTCTTAAACAGAAGCTAAGCAATGCACCTGTGTTGACATTACCTGAAGGGATTGAAGAATTTGTGGTTTATTGTGACGCATCACACACTGGCATGGGATGTGTGCTAATGCAGAAGGGCAAAGTTATTTCCTATGCTTCTCGACAATTAAAAGTGCACGAAAAGAATTACACCACCCACGACTTGGAATTGGGTGCCGTTGTGTTTGCACTAAAACTTTGGAGACATTATTTATATGGTACCAAATGTGTGATCTATTCTGATCACAAGAGCCTTCAGCATCTGTTCAATCAGAAGGATCTAAACATGAGACAGCGTCGATGGATGGAGACACTGAATGATTATGATTGTGAAATCCGGTACCATCCAGGCAAGGCGAATGTAGTCGCTGATGCTTTGAGCAGGAAGGAATGGGTTAAGCCCATTAGAATCAATGCCAAGAGCATTTAATTGAAGAGCAGTTTGAATGAAAAGTTGTTAGCCGCTCAAAAGGAAGCCGTATTAGAAGCTAACTATCCAAATGAAAAGCTGGGAGTCACTGCTGAACAGTTATCATACGGCAAGGATGGAATCCTAAGATTGAATGGACGAATATGGGTTCCAATCTTTGGAGGACTTCGGGACGTGATCCTTCAAGAAGCCCATAGTTCCAAGTATTCTGTTCATCCTGGGAGTGATAAGATGTACCAGGATTTAAAGGAAAATTACTGGTGGATAGGTTTAAAGAAATCTATAGCCACTTATGTTGCCAAATGTCTGACGTGTGCTCAAGTTAAAGCCGAACACCAGAAGCCGTCAGGTTTGCTACAACAGCCTGAACTTCCCACCTGGAAGTGGGAAATGGTAACTATGGATTTTATCACTAGGTTACCGAAAACAAAGCGAGGAAATGATATTATTTGGGTTATAGTAGATAGACTGACTAAGTCAGCCCACTTCTTACCTATTAAGGAAACACACAGCTCAGATAAGTTAGCTCAGTTGTACGTGGACGATATTGTATCTCTTCACGGAGTGCCAGTGTCTATCATCTCTGATAGGGATACGAGATATACATCACATTTTTGGAAAATCGTTCAGCAATCCCTAGGCACTCGATTAAACTTCAGCACGACATATCATCCTCATACGGATGGTCAAAGCGAGCGTACATTTCAAACGCTGGAGGATATGTTAAGGGCTCGTGTTATTGATTTAGGTGGAAGTTGGGACGATCATCTTCCATTGATTGAATTATCGTACAATAATAGCTATCATTCGAGTATTCAAGCTGCACCTTTTGAAGCTTTGTATGGAAGAAAGTGAAGGACGCCCGTTTGTTGGGCAGAAGTTGGAGATGTCCAACTAACAGGACCTGATATAGTCCTGGAGATGACAGATAAGATTGTGCAGATATGTGATCGTCTCAAAGCTGCCAGGGATAGACAGAAAAGCTACGCAGATAAAAGGCGTAAACCTCTGAAACTCGAGATAGGTGACAAAGTGTTACTTAAGGTATCACCCTGGAAAGGGGTAATGCGTTTTGGTAAGAAAGGCAAGTTAAGCCCGAGATACATAGGACCATTCGAGATCATCGAATGTGTCGGAACAGTGGCTTACAAGTTAAACCTGCCTGAAGAGCTCAGTGGAATTCATTATGTGTTCCACATCTGCAATCTGAAGAAGTGTCTAGCTGATGAATCACTAGCCATGTCACATAAGGATGTGCATATAGATGAGAGCTTAAAATTTGTTGAAAAACCTTTGTCAATCGAGGATCGACAGGTTAAGAAACTTCAAAAGAAGCACGTACCGATTGTGAAGGTTAAATGGGATGCCCGTAGAGGTCCCGAATACACGTGGGAGGTTGAATCCACAATGAAACAGAAGTACCCTCATTTATTTCAGTAAATCTCGAGGTCGAGATTTCTTTTAAGGGGGTGAGGATGTAACACCTCGTAAAATCACGACCAATATTATGAAGACACGTGTCATGGACATTAAACGTGTAAGGAATTATATATAAAGGACTAAAATTGTCAAACAATGTAAATATGTAAGTGATAAGGATCCAAAGTGTCAACATGCCATTCTTATGCCTCTGATTGACTTCACACGACGTTCGTATTCTTCAACGAATAATTCATCAAACTTGAAAAGTCGTTTGTGCTCAAAATAAGGATCTTATGAAACAAAGGGGTTAAAAGTGTCAACATGTTGAAAGTAACCTCTGAGTGACCTTTTAACGATCCCAAAAACATTGTAACGATTATATTTTGATCTCAAGAATGTTGGATATTAAATTTGTGGAGTTTCGAAGAAAACAAGACTTTTCGGGTGATCGTACGACTAACCGGAAGCCTAACGGAGTTAGTTTATGACCCAAGGTCCTTAAAAGTTAACTATCGGGGTCCTAAATGAAATAAATGGAAGTTAAATAAAGTTAAAATGGACCAGGGACTGAAAGTGCAAAGTTTAAAAACTTTTTCCCGGTTTTGACGGTTGTCGCGGGCCGCGTAAGACTTCACTATGTCTTACGCGGGCCGCGAGAGGATGCCAGTAATAGCCAAACCTGCACAGCTGCAGGTTAGTCAGGTTACACCGCCTTTGCATGCCATTTTTCGAATCCAGGAGCTGAGCCAACAGTATTTCATGCATAGGGGACACCTGGAATCATCAGAAAACATTTGTAGGCTTGTGTGGAATGATCTTGTGATGTTTAAAGTCCTATATAAGAGCTCCTTGTTTGCTAGTTCACATGCTCATTCACAAAAATCATTCTAAACTCATCTCTGGAACTTCCTGGAGCTCAAGCAAGCTTTCTTAAGTTCGTATTTCATGCTAAGAGCCTTTGTAAGCATTCTTAGTTTCTCTAGTTCAAGATTTATTAGTCTAATGAACAAAAGTCAAAGTCGTCGTAATTAAGCTTTGACTTAGTGATTAATCACTAATGGTCCAGCCATTATTCGAATTGAAAGTGGCTATGAGTTGGTAATTATGTGGGTAATAAGTCCTTAAAAGGGCACCCCCTGATTATCATTCTAACTTGGTCAATTGTCGGGTCAAACTTAATATTAAAAAGTCAACAGAAGCTATTTTTGCAGATAAATTCATAACTAGTAATGTAGAAGTTATGGAACCTGTTTTAACACTAAAATAACTTGGTAAATAATGTAAGAACTTGTCTAAGCATGTTCAACCCGACAATTCTGAGTTAGGGCTTGGTTCGGAACCGAAAGTCGCAAAAGTAGACTTTTGCTTTGACTTTCAGTTCTGACCCGATTTAGCTTGTTTTAGAAATTCCGTAGGGTTCCATTAGGACCATTTTTCATGTTAGTATAACCCTCTGAGTTTATACAATGTGGTTCCTTTGTAATCCTAGTTCATTGCATGTTTCCGTTAATTGCTTAAAAGTTGACCATTATGCCATTTTGATATTAAAACGAGATTTTTGAAAATGTGAGAGGACAAAAACCTTTATTACTGATTTATAAACATGTCATAAAAATTGGACATCAGTTTGAGGTCTAAATTAGGAGTTATGCTCGATATCGTAATTTGAAAGCTTTTTATTAATTAATCGGCATTTTAGCATCAAGCCTATTTAAACCCAAATTTCGACACCAAACTTTTTACCCACTAATGTAATATAATATTTTGGGATTTTTGAAGATTTTTATTAATTTTTAAACTGATCATAACGTAGGGTTCTTGCTTTGATTCGGTAATTGATGTTATACCCTTTTTGCTAATAAAATGAGTTTTACATGACATTTTGATACCAAAGCTTTTGCTACTAATTTTATATGTTAAATAAAATATTTTAAGCCTTCTGGACTGATAAAAATCTCAGCTTTCCTTATATAACCTGAAAATCGCCTTAAACCGACTTTTTACGCGTTTTAAACGCATGGTATGGGTTAAAACTATTTTTGACACATAATACTTAATACCTACTGATGTCCTAAGTAAATTTTTATACTTTGACCTTTAAAGCTTATGTGAAATGACCAAAATGCCCCTACGGCGCATAGTTTGGTTATAAATGATAAATTTCACATATATGCAGTACCCTACTGATATGACTTGCAAAAATAATTATTTTTACTGATCATTTTAGACCAGAACCTCAGATTAATATTTAACCTCTTTTATAACCTTTAAAATGACCAAAATACCTCTACGGGGCTTAAATTGGTTTTAAATTCTTTTTGGGCATAATGGAAGGTATCCTACTGATACCACAACATATTTAAGGCATATTAACTTGTGAAAGCTGTACATGGCTCTTTTGGTTACCAGTTATGCATTATTCACGTTCGGTACGGTTTATGTAACTAGTTTGCATAAATTGACCGAAACAGGTCAAACCTTATCATTTTTGCTTCAAAATCCAGAATGTGTTTAGTTTACCCATAATTTACAAGTCTTCATACTTATCGGGTCTAAATCACATTCTAATCCAGTCTTCGCTTAATCTTGCGTTTTGAACCGTAAACCTTTCATTAAAACTAACCGGTCTAAGTTTAAACTTAAGTAAGACCCGTTAAGAATCTAATAGGTTATTAAAACCTTCGTTCCAGATTTAGGAGCCCAGTAAAAGATATTTGCAGTTACTGATTGTATACGGCTGGGATAAATTTGTATAATTTGCTCAGGTAAATACTTTTAACTTATTTTCCGTTAAACGGGCTCGGGATACGGTATTATAATAATACCGCTTGGTCGGGTGTGTAGTTATTTAAATCGGATTGTGATTAATATATTTACATAACCCGTTTTAATCTGTTTTGTTTGGTATATGGCGTTTGTGGGGTTAATGACCATGTCCTGGATATCCTCGGCTCATTCATTGAAATGGCCACGACTTAAGCACGGGGTGTAGGCATACACCTGACAGTTGCGTATGTATAAAAAGTATCCCACAATAAGGTATTCCTTGTGGGCATTATACTTGTGGTGTGTCAGTAAATCTTGTCCGGCTCTTCTAACCGGCCCTGACGGACGACAAACATGTAAAAACTGTATACAAGATTATTTTTATAATAATTGTCCCAAGTTATAAAAGATTATTTGTGCCTTGTGCATTTAAATAAATTTTCTTAAAACATTTTCAAAAGAGTCGGTTAATTGTATTTACCAGTGTAAACTGACGTATTTTCCAAAAGGTTAAGTGCAGGTACTACGCGAAATAGGCTGGCTACTCCTGAGTGAATAAATAAAGAGTCTTGCAAGCTTTGTCACTTAAAAATCTGTTGAACAATATTTCCTTTGTTTTGATCCTCCCGTGGATCCTTTTACATTCCGTTTGTAATACTTATGTTACTTTCATTCGGTTTGTAATATTATTACTTTAAGACTTTCGCTGTGCATTGAACTAGGATAAATTGTCTATGATGATATCAACTACGTCACGATACTCCCCACTGGGCCCACCGGTAATACGTGGAAATATCGGGGTGTGACAATCGTTGTTGTATAGGAGGTGTTGGCTATTTTGGTGGTGAAGGTGGATGTGGTGGTGTAACATGATGAATTCATGGTGATGGTTGTTGTTGTTGTGGTGGTGATGGTGGTTATTGTTGTGATGGTGATGGTGGTTGTTGTTGTGGTGGTGATGGTGGTTGTACTTCTGTTGGTCCCTCGTAAAGGATCTGTTCGTCAGGAACTTAGATGAATCGACTTTGACTAATGTGCGGAATCCATTTGATCAAATCACAGACGTACGACAAAGTATTCAACGCTTAAACACCGGCTGATCTTTCTATTCAACTGTTATGAAAGTACAAAAGCACCTATAGAAGTCAGAATTGACAGAGTTCTCTCTAGAGTCAAAAGTCCTAAATGACATACCCTGACCGGGTATTTATAGGCAACTCAGGAGCATGGTTAGAGCTGACTGTACGGACGACACTGCTGTCCGAACGGATGAGTGCTGTCCGATCGGATGGCCCATCCGATCAGGTAACACTGGTCAACTAAGGTCAACACTTTTACAGTCTAGATCCATTTCCTGAGTTGTCGTTCTATCTAGTATACATACATAACATAATTGTTCACAAAGGACACAAACATACAAAACATGACTAAATGCTGACGGAAGCTACAGACGTATGAACTTACAGACTCCCCCTCGGATGTAGCTGTAGTTCCTTCCAGCATAGTCTTCAATTCTTCATGTTGCGCCTTCATTCTCGCGCTCTCTGTCTTCTCAATTCAGCCTTTTCTTCTAACATTCTTCTCCTTATATGCCTTCCATCGTCAATCCACCATTTTCTATAAACTGGATCACCATCACGCTTCTGATCCCATTTGGGAATCTTTTTCTCCTCTTTCTCGATTGGCGTTTGATCCGTTGGTATCGACTTTCCCAACTTGCGCTTGCCCAGCTCAGCTGCTCTATCAGCAATCTCTTTAAACTTCTGGCTGTGCTTATATCTTTTCAGGAATTCATCAATCTTAAGATCTCTCCATTTCGTCTTCCAATATCTTCCTGAGTTGATGTCTTGGGCAAAACACACATCCACGATCGTTTGATACTGCAACACTTGTTCTTTGTCACTCTTCTCATATACAATCTTGTTGTAGAACAAGCAGTCGATATCCTTTTTCGAGCAGTTAACAAGCCACATCGGATCCAGAATACTGATTCTTCGCGACTTTCCTGTGGACTTGTCGTACAGAGAGATTTCTGCCTCAGCCGTCGTTTCATTGTACAGCCATCCTTCGAATAGATCATGAAAATCTTGCTCAATAGCTCTGAGAGGCATATTCTTCAAACATCTCGGAGGCTTGATATCTAACGTTATATCTTTCTCTCCGTTCTCCAACATTGTGACAATTTGCTTTGGCCTTTGAGGCTCCCAGTCAGGATATCCAACCTTGGCCTGCTGCTTTATGTAATCCCACAAATGTTGATCATGTACTTTCACCTCCAGTCCATAATAGAACTGCTTAATGTTCTTTGTCTTCACCAACTCATCTACATCCCACCACGGAAGGGTTTTTATGTCTGACAAAAACTCAAAATACTGTACCCCCTGTTCCCGTCTGATGGCGTAGACCTGTAGATCTTCCAGATAACCCCACGATAAGATGTCACCCCATGAGATGTCTTTGTTGTGAGTGAAGAACTGAAGTGCCCTAAGAGTCTTCCTCTATTTCGGCATCACTTTAAACCACTTTTTCCTTTCTTCAGCTAATCTTTTTCTTGGGATAGTTTCTGGAATACCTTCACTTGAAACTTTTTCCACAATCTTTCTCCTGATTTCATCTTCATTTCGCTCCTTGAACATTTCCGCAAAAGAAGGAAATGTCTCATCAACTCCAGAATAGTGAAAGTCAGTTTCTTCATCGGATGAATCTGAAGCATCTTCAATAATAACATCATTGTAGTGATCAGCTTCATGAGCATACCTAGGCTCAAATAAATCTTCAGATGACTGAGGTATCTCATCTTCAATATCGAACTTAAATTTTCCATCATTCAAACCCAGTTCTTCCAACATTTCTGCTCTTGACTTCCTAACCTCGAGCTCCCCCTCATGTTGTGCATGTAAGTAAATAACAGTTGGATTTGTGAGGAGTACCTGGTCAACGTGCTGTTTTCCAGATGTGGAGGCTTCTTGCTGATCATCATCCTCTTGTTCGTTGATCTGATCATTCAGAAATTCTTCAATTTTCTGTTCAACATTAGGATTCTCAACAAGCAATCCCGATGCACCTTGATCATCATCATCATTCTTCTTGTCATCGATATCATCTTTATCATCTTTCTTATCTTCCTTATCAGGCTTATCGGATTCTTCTTTTCCTTCATCTTCATCACTAATAATTTCTAAATCAGAATCACAATCAACAATTTCTCCACGAGCCCTCTTAGCCTCTTTTCGTCTTTCATCAATCTTTACTCTGCGAACAATCTCCTGAAGGCTATAATGTACTGTGGATGGTTTACCAATAAGAACAAAGTTTGGAGTCTCTTCCTCTACTTCCTCGTCTTTCCATTTCAGCATTAACACTTCTTTCACCTTCCTTTTCTTTTGAATAACACCAACTTGGCGAATAACTTCATAAAGGTCAAATGATTCAGAAGACTCACCAACTAGCACGAATCCTAGAGGATCTGCTTCAGCTTCAGTCATTTCCACATCCATTTGGCTAGAAGAACCACCAGCTTCTTGAGTTTCCTCAATAACACTTTTCCTTCTCAGTGTAGCTTCTTCAGCCAGTCGCCTTTCTCTTTCGATTCTCCTTTCCTCAGCTCTCTTAACCTCAATCCCATTAAAAGCAGCATGAATATCAATCTTTAGATGGCTTTCCATGACAGCATAGAGCATGTTTAGCTGATTGTCTTTCACCACTTTATCGGCTTTCATTGCTTCCATTTCTAACTTCATTACCTTCATTTCGTTTGATGAAGCTTCACTTATTTCACTAAGAAGCTGTTTCAGAGTTTGATTCACATCTTGCAGATTCTTTATCTTCACATTCAATGTAGCAATCTCTGCTGTCAGAAGTTCGAACATTTAAGAGGTATCATGAACATCATCTTTCATTTTCTTTATCGTTTCTTCTTGATCTATCAAAACCATTCTAGCTTCATCATGAGCTTTCATCAACTGCTCAACCTGCTTCTTTAAAATATCACGCTCTTCTTTAGCTTTAGCTTTAGCTTTTTCAAGATCAGCAACTTTCTTTAACAATTCTTTCACAGCTTCATTGTTGAACATGCCATAATCATCATCTGGAATATCTTCGCTATATGCTCCTGTTGCAGGTGGAAGCCCTCCAAATATATTTTCAAAAGCTGTATTCTTAGGTTGAGAGGATTCAGGTTTATCTTGTGGTGGTGGTGGAGGTGTAGCAGCTTTATAACCTGTGATTTCTACATAATCATCATCACCTGTCTTCTTTTGAACCACAACCTTAGGTACTTCAACACCCTGCACCTCTGGTTCCTTTGGAATCTCAACACTCTGAGCTTTCTCTGCTTCTTGAACCTTTGACGTTACAACATACTTTTCTTTCTTTCCATCTTTGTCTTTTGACAATTCAGCACCAGATTTCTTTGCCCGTACTCTTCTCGGAATTACTCCGGCTTGAACAGCTTTATGCTTCACCCTTTGTTTCTTTGGCTCATCAGGTATATAGGTAGAGTCTTCTTCATCAGATGCTTTCTGCTTCTTTGTAGGCTTTTTCTTCAGTTGTGCTTTACCTCTACCAAGTGTTGTTGGGTCGAGCTCTGACTCTGACTCAGTAGCCTCAGAATCATCTTCACCTGAATCATCCTAAACTACACCTTCAGGCTTAGTAGCTTTTGCACTTTCAACTTGAGCACTAGAACTTTGATCTTTCTGAGCAGCACCTGCAGCTTCATTGAGCTGAATGAATTGTTCCAATGTAACCTTTGTCAGATCAATTGCATCCTGTGGAATGCTTGAAGGATCTATCACTGTTTCATCCACCAATCTCCTGCAGATTCATGTATTCAAAAATTACTTGTGAAACATTGTAAGGCATGTTCAGCACCAAGCTAGTGACTATGTTCATGATGTAATCGGATGTCTCATCATATGCTCCTTTTCTGAGAGATAAAGAGTGTACCACACTGTGCATCATGAACCTGTAAGCACTGGAAAAATTTGTTTTTAACATCCTTCCATTGATATTGCCAGTAAATCCCATTCTGCACCACATTCCTTTGGCTAGACGTTCAGGAATGATGGTTGGATCATTATCACTGTCACCTAGGTCTAGGACTCTTCTCAGATCTCCAACATTAAACTTCATCTCCAAATCTATATCTTTTCCTTTCTCATCCTTCTTTCGTACAGCAGAATAGATTGACTTACCAGATTCTTCGTACCTTGCTGAGTTCCAGAAAGTTCTTACATGGGATTCATACACGACGGTTTTGTCAGTTAAAGCTTTCCCAATTCTGCTTTCTCTTAGAAATTTAGCTATCTCTTCAACCACAGTATTCTCTGTATTTGTTGTGTCTAGCAAGCAATAGACATTATGACCCTTGTCCCAGTCTTTTCCTTTTCCCTGCCAAAATATTCATTTTAAATCATTATGCACAAGGTTCGAGACATAAAGAGAGATGATGAAAATTTTTGAAGAATTCAAAAATTTTTCTAACACTTGGGATACTCTCTCTGTGACAGTACTGACGGATCGGATGGTTGTCCGATCGGATAACATTGCTGTCCGATCGGATGGCCTATCTTGTGTAATGGATAAAGTCAATTTGGTCAACAACAATTGAAAAGGATGGCCGCTCGATCGGATTGCTATCCATCCGAGATGTCACTCGATTCATGAGACATGCAAAAGAATTCCCTTTGACCAGTTGACTAGATGAAATTGTGTTTTTAATCGGATGTCTACCCGATCGGATTGCTGTCCGAACGGGTTGCCACAAGACTTTTGTCATACATGAAACAGTTTAAAAATTTTGTCTTTTAGTGGCTGTCCGTTCAGATTGTACAGGTTGTCCGAACGGATTGTCATTTTGCACAGATGATAAGAAGGCTGTCCAACGGATGACAATGCAGTCCACACGGATTGCCAATTTGTCAAGGAGGCATAATTTTCAACATAGTGTTGTGGATAAGATGGCTGTCCGAACGGATTGCAGGGCTGTCCGAACGGATTGCAATGCTGTCCGAACGGTTAGCAATGCTGTCCGAACAGTTTGCCACCCTATTCTTGACATGTGATGAATAGTGACAAAATGAAATGAAACAAATTGTCAAAGAATCAAACAATTTAAACTCTTATGGCACGGATTCCTAGGCACTAACTCTTAAAAAATTTTCAACAATAACATGTATAGAATCTGGTGGTTGTCCGTTCGGACTGCTGTCTGTTCGGTCAGCACCTCGTTCAAAGAACATTCAAGAACAAACATGAACATGAAAATTTTCTTAGTCAACTCATCAAATTGAACATAGATCTATGTAGAGAATCTTATCGAGATCAAAACGCTATGTTCTTTGTGTTCTAACTCGTCCTATACAGGGATTAATTTGACATTTAAAGTACCGACTGCCGGCATGTTCTAAACATTAGATCTACACAATTAAACATGTTATTTTACAAATTAAACCGGTAAATCTGTAGATCTAACCCTCGTGAACTAAACCTAGTGTTCAGATATCATCAAAACATCATGAATCTTCCTAGATCTAGTCATATAAGGCTCCGAACAGTGACGTCACACACGAACAGTCAATAATCATCAAGATTTTAACAGATTTGAGCATGAAAAACATACCTTTGCCATTATGAACGATGAGCAAACCAACGATCTAATGTATTTGTGCAAAGAGAAAGAGAAGAAATCAAAGATTAAAGAGAAAGTGTTTGAAAAAATAGAGTGGCCGATCGTACGAGTGAAAGTTTTGACTGAAACAGTTGACCCTCTATTTATAGTTGTGTCTTGTATCGGATTGCTGTCCGATCGAACAGCTGTTCATACAGATTGCCGCACGAGCCCAGTTCACCTCTTTGATTCTCATTTGTTTGACCTTTTGACTTTGATCTTTTGTTGTTTTTTATCAGTTTTTAATAATCCACTTAAGTATCCAGGTCCAAGTTAATGACCCTGGGTACTTAATTTGCCTACCAAGTCCAACTTAATGACCTTGGTTGACCCGAAGCAAAGCACACTGACGTTTTGTTCAAACTTTTTCAAACATTTTTCTGAAATTTACAAGTTTCAACTTAATGAACTTGCTTTGACTTTTCATTTTATCAGGTTTAACATGATAAGCTCCCAACTCATCTGTCCATCTCAGAAACTTCCTGCATCTGCCTCAAACTGCGAGTCTGAAGATCAGCTTTCCGCTTTGGATTGTCAATAAAACAAAACAGAAAAGTAAAATCTTTTTGGATTTAAGAGAGTTTCTAGACTAGAAAGCTAAGAAATCTTTTTGAGTTTTGAATGTTAAACAGAAATGAAATGCAGTAATTGTAAACTATTTACAAACATATTTTTGGTGAGCGTGTTAGGGAATCATATCAGCTACCGACAAGCTAAAAGTACCGTTAAGCTTTGATTTCATACTCAGAATTAAACAATTCGCTTAGATTGCCGATATACTGATCCACTTAAGTTCTCACACAAATTTCAATCTGTTCAGGATACGAATTTAGTGTTTTAAGAACTTAACTTATACGCATGTACCACCTCAGAATATACTCCCGTATCCAGACTACTATATTCAGTCTTACAGGTGAGTGCACACTAATGATATCTGTAAGGGGTTAAATGCGAGGCCATGAGAGCTCAGGCTATTGCTTCCGCAAAATCAGAGAGATGATGGCTCGACTTTAGGTAGGTCCCCCTTGGGGATCTTCTTTTCAACAGCACATGATTAGCATTTTTCAATGTTTCATCATTTTTTATGCTGAGGGTGGGCTTGAAGAATAAAGCAGTGCAGAGTATTATACGAGGACTAGGCTATTGCTCCCGCAAAATCAGAAGTCCTGGTATAATACCCCAGATATCATCACGTACAAAGACCTAGTATGTCAGAAATAGAGCCTTTCAAACAGGATTTCAGGGGTTACCTATATATCCGAGAGATGTTCCCCACGTACAAGCAAGTTGTGATTTAGGTTTATATCCTGAACAAACTTACTAAATGTGTAAAAACCTACCGGCATATCATCAGCGAGACAGCTTAAAACTTTTTAAACTTTACATTTCATTAGCATACTGCAACTGTCTAGCTGATGTACTATCATTTTCACTTTTTACACTGTTGGTACACAATGTCTATCGCCTATGTCATCAGTCTAGGTCGTGTCGGTAGCTTGTAATAGGGTATTAAAGTGTAATATGTAAAGTTATTTTGTGTTGTAAGCCATTTCGCACGAAATGGATTGTCATGTCATTTCGTACGAAATGGAGTTTGCCATTTCGTGCGAAATGGATCATGTCATTTCGTGCGGAATGGATCCCATATATATAGGGGTGTTGGGTTTTCTATTTGTAACAGTTCGGTGAAATTTGTCACAAAGTGCTGTCAAATTTTCTGCGTGTATTAACGTCTAATATCAATGGAAAACCAGATTAAAGTGTATTTATCTTCTTCTACTCACATTCTAACACCGATTCTCAGTTACTACATTGTTTCAGCCTCTCTAGTGACTTAGATTTGACTCAAGTTCTTACCGAATTCAGCTTGTTTTCTTCAAAATTCTGACTTCTACACCTTCTTTTATAACATTTTTCAAAATTAAACAAGATTTTACGGTTAAAATGGATTGAATTTCACATATAACGTATGAAACACTGTTCTAATCAATCCTTGAAAGAATTAGGCCTAAAATCGACCTAAAACCTGATCAATTTGACAAAAATCTAACCGTTTGAGGTGACATCAGCATCATTCCGTACGAAATGGTCCATTTCGTTTGATTCAGACTTTCATTTCGCACGGATTGGGTTATGTTTCATTCATTTCGCACGAATTGGAGCATAGAAACATCATTTCGCACGAAATGGATCTTCACTTCGCTTGAAAGTTGCCATTTCGCTTGACTTTGTTCCATTTCGCACCTAAGATTCATTTCGCGCCCAGGTCATTTCGCATCAAAGATCCAATTCATTTGAAAAGAGCGATTTCGCACCAAAGTCATTTCGTTTGAAACTCCATTTCGGTTGAACTTTGTAAACTTGTGGAACTTATTAACGAAACATGGAAGAAGAGTTTTATAATGCGTTTGCTACCACTCCAGCTGCTCCAATCACAGTTGCCGAAACTCTTGAAATCAAAAATGAAACGGGAACGTCTCAAAAGCCGCCAAAGCTTATGTACATCGAGGATTTTAAAGGATGGCAGAACCGTTTTGAAACATGGGTGCAAGCTTATAAGTTTGATGCATGGGTTTCGTTGGACAAAGATTACGTTAAACCGACAGATGACCGTGGAAATGAAAAATCTTTAAGTGATTATTCAGCGGCTGAGAAGTTAAAATACACCAGTGAAAAAATGATGATTAGCATTCTCCAACAAGCGGTAAAAGAAGATATCTTTGTTTTGCTTCAACATGAGGACACTGCTAGATCAATTTGGTTGGCGTTGATTCAAAAGTTTAAGGGAAGTGCTGATATGATAAAAAATAAATGTGCATTACTAAAGAAATCTTTTGATATGTTTACAGCTTGTAAGGGTGAAACGACTAAGAGGACTATCGATAGATATTGTCATCTTGTCCAGGAAATGAAAAGATTAGAGATCAAAAAGGAAGATGATGAATGGGTTGATAAGCAATCTGATGCGTTACCACAAGACAATTGGGGAACTAGTCTGTTGATTTTAAAACATATGAGAAAATCTGAAAGCATGAATTTGTGTAAGTTCATACAGAAGATCGAAGAATATGAATTAGATGTTCAGAAAACAGCTATCATGAATAATCCAAATGCTCAACAAGATGATAGTTTATACTATAGAGGAAGCAGAGTTAAGATTACTCCGAGTTCGAAAATTCAGACTGCATTCAGTGCTGATGGTACTTCTGGAAC
This sequence comes from Helianthus tuberosus, assembly GCA_030545235.1. Classification (NCBI taxonomy): domain Eukaryota; kingdom Viridiplantae; phylum Streptophyta; class Magnoliopsida; order Asterales; family Asteraceae; genus Helianthus; species Helianthus tuberosus. The sequence continues at coordinate 66,936,334 of CM060434.1, read as the reverse complement.
AAATGTTAGCACTACAACTTAGAGTGGTGGATATTCGTCATCGTATTCAAGTTTTGATATGAATTTCTCAACACCAAGTTCTCAACGACAGAGTTCAACAAATCTGCAATGTAATGTGACATTAAACATACAAAATGGTCAAAATCTCTCTCCAGATGTGGCTAAGCAACACATGGCATAACTTGTTACTATGTTAGAGTCTTATGAAAGCTTAGTTTCTGGAAGAATTGGAAATCCAATGCTCACCAAAGAGGATTATGACCAGATTGATACTGAGGAACTTGAGTTAATGGATCTCAAGTGGTGTTTAGCTAGTGCTGTAAGAAGAGCAGAAAAATTCAAACAAATCACCAGTAGAGATGATCTTCATGATGCTGCAACATCTCCGTTAGGGTTTGATAAATCAAAGGTTACTTGTTTTCGTTGCAGAGAAAAGGGGCATTTTAAACGAGAGTATACAAACAAAGAAGCAACAGGAAGACAAGATCCGTTTGGAAACAACGATTATCATCGAAAAACGATTTATCATCAGATTTCTCAACAATCGTCATCATCTCGTACTATTGAAGATGGAAAGAAGAAAGCTTATCTAGTAAATCAAGATGATGAAAGATTGGCAGATGGATTTAGCTGGGACAAATACGTTCCTGCTGATTCAGCATTTGTTGCTCGAATCTTGGAAGAAGAGTCAATCAAATCTAAGCCAAAAAGAGAGAAGATTTTCAGATCATCAGAAAGTGATGAAGATACTGATGATGAAGAAGAGTATATTAATACAGCTAGACAAAATCTGGACTCATTTAGTTTTAATTTGTTTTTTGCAGATAAGATCAAGATGTTGAATAAGAAAAAGGCTGCTAGACTGGAGAAAGAATTGGAAGCAAAAAGGATTGCTGAAGAACAGATTCAAGTTCAGATGGAAGCTGAAAAGGCAAAAGTTGAAGAAAATTCAACAGAAAAAGCCGGAGTTGAAGAAAGTGAAGTAAAAAAATAGAATTTGATGAAGAACCGATGAGTGAAAAGATGATTGAGAAAATAGTTGAGAAAATTGTTGAAGTTGAAAAAATCGTCGAAGTTGAAAAAATAGTCGAAGTTGAAAAGATTATCGGAGTTGAAAAGATCGTTGAGATTACGAAACCCTGTCTGAAATGTTTGAAACCATGCAAAGATTGTGAGGAGAAAGACAAGAAGTATCGTGAACTAGAAGAGTTGAAAGAAAAATTGTTGTTTGATGTGAAGTATGTAAAAGAATCATATGATGTGCTGAACAGAACGGTTGATAGTTTGAACAAAACAAACCTAGAAATGGGAGCTGCTGAAACGATGATGAGTTCAACATTAATGACTAAGCAGAAGGTCATCAATAAATATATTGAAGATTGTGCAAAGTTGAAACAGGAGTTGGAGACTGAAAGGATTGAGAATGAAAGAATCAGACGTTTGCTGATGAGTTATACATCTTTTGATTATTTGATTGATAGAGTTTATGCTACTATTGCAGGTCTTAAAGCTTTTCAAGATAAAAAGATGGAAGAGGATACTGGTAATAAACAAAGTGTCAAGTATAACAAGTGTCCGCCTCCGATCTGGGAAAGTTATTCTCCCAGAAAACCAAATGAGGAGTAATTAAAAAAGGCAGTCAACATAAAGCTAAAGTCTGAAACCATTGATGAGTTACCAGACAACATTGACGTCACATTCACAGCGTCTGACACTGATCATGAGTCTAAGTTATTAAAGAAAGTGGTCGACCAGGTGTTGGATATGGATGAAGAGTCAAAGTCAGAGTCTAAATATGAAAGTTCGAGTTCATCAGACAAGAGTCCGAGTTCACCGGTCAAACGAGTTTACAATAAAGAATTTCTGATGTCGAAAAATAATTTGAAGGACGAAACATTCAAAGTAGCATATACTTTGAATGATTCTGACAAATTATATTCTGATGAAGAATTTCCAATAAGAAGTGTTAAAACTGAACAGATTAAACAGGTTTTCAAATTAACAGAAATTAATATTTCAGAAATAAAAGATAAATCTTACTGAAAAACCTAAAAAGTACACTTCAAGAGTTCAACAAAGATTGAACAAGAAAATGGGTTACAGTTCTGGTTCTGATTTTCAAAAGAAACCAAACCATAACAGTAATTTCAAAAAGAAGGGATTAGGTTTTATTCCACCTGAAAATTATAAAAATGAGAAAACTTATAAAACAAAAACTAAATTTGTTTCAGGAGGAAGTTCTGAAGAAGCGCAAGAGAAACCATTCTGGAGACAGTCAAACAAAGAGTTTCTTGCTAAGAAGAAAAATAATATGATGGTGAAATCTGAACAAAGAGTTGAAAAAAAGAACCTGTTTTAAATGTCGAGAAGTTGGACACATTGCTTGGAATTGCACCAAGTCCACTTATACAAAACAGGGAGTTACTTCTAACTCAGATTTGAAAAGGAAATGTGTTGATAAAACAGAAAAACCAAAAGAAAAATTCAAAGTGTTCAAAAATTCGACTTTCGAAGTTGGTGAAAGTTCGAAACGTTTTTACAAAAGAAAAGTCGATATGAATAAACAAAAATGGGTTGTTAAATCTGAAACTAGTTCTGACAATGAATCTGACTCGTCAAAGTCAGAGGAGTCATTTGTTGTGAAAAATGTTGAGAATTCCGTTCCAGAAATGAACGATGAAAACTTTCCGCCATTTTCAAAAGAAAACTTGAAGTTAAAAGTTGGAAAGATTGAGATTTCAGATCAATTCTTCTCTGGTAAAGAAGAATTTGAAGCTGAAAAGGCTTTTAATGGAAATGTGAAATATATTTTTGGAAAAATGGTTAACAGGAAGGTAAAGGGTGCAAAAGAATTTTATGAATCAAAGAGATGGAGTTGCTCACCGAGTGAAAAGAACTCGGAAACACCCAAGACTGGTCAGGCTTGGGTGACAGCATTTTCTACTTAAAATTCTGATTTACCGGAGCTCCCAAGTTGGTAATCGTGGAGCATGAATCGGCATCTTTCTTAAAATTGAAAAAAATTGTCATATTTCGATTTACAAATGGTTTTTGGTGAAATGAACCTACAAGTGATTGAAGAAAGAGTTTTCACCTACAAGTGGTTAATCAAGGTCATTAAGTTGAACTTGATTTAACTTTCATACAAATGGTTGAGAAAACAATGTGATGAAACCCCTCAAACTAATTTTCCGGAAAAACCATTTGATTAAAACAAACTTAAGTGTTTTGAAATCACAATGGGAAAATAGTTTGTTGTTAGGGGGAGTTCTGATTGTTTATGCCAAGAGGATGGCGATTTGAAGCAATTCATATCAGTTTGTCAAATTTTTCTTTAAATGGTTTTGAATTTTAGGGGGAGTAAGAATTTCAGAAAATCCAAAAACATTTGAAAATTTGAAAAAGTCAAAAACATGAGAAAATTCAAAATTGAGTTTTGTTGTGAAAAAGAGGAAATGATAGTACATCAGTGGACTGTCACTGTACGCTAAAGATTTGGAAAGTTAAAATGTGATAAACGGTCTCACTAAAGATGTGACGATAGGCTCAGCTAGACTAGTAGATTTGCGATAATAATACAAACTTAAATGAAAAAGCCTAGTTCTAAGTGGGAAACGCGGTTGAAAGCATAGTACTTAGTTTTATCCTTCGTGACTGTGTACCTACTCAGTAATCGCTGAATGCTAAAAGAGCATAAAAAACCGGTCAGTTTGTGAACTTTCACAACTTGCTGAAAAAGTCACTGTGATTGTGCATTTCATTTTGAAAAAATTTAAACTTGTTTGATTTTTTTTATTTTTGTTTAAGCATTGGACATCCTCTGCGTATACGTGAGTATCGAACTGGATGTTAGTGCCTAAACATTCTGCTTTATTTTTCTTGGTGTTTCGTTTAAATCTTGGATCACCTCTGCGTATATGTGGATATCAAACTGGTGGTTAAGATCTAAACATATTCAACTTGTTTTTATTTCTTATTTTGTTTAAACATTGGACTTTCTCTGCGTATCGAAAGATCGACCTGATTGTTAATGTTAAAACATTCTGCGTTGTTTTCGCACATATCACAGTTGATGAAAGTTTAAAGGCATTACTTGAGTCAGTGTATGAGGGGATATGCTAAGATCATGGGGTCCATAAGAATTTAGTGCAAAATCAATATACTTTAACGTATCGGTAAGCATTTCGAAAGTTTTTAGATTGAGTTTAAGAGGACAACAATATCGTCAATCTATGTGAATCGTTTAGAACTTAAAATGTTTAAAGCTTAACGGTGCTAGTGATTTGTCTCAAAAACTGATATGATCCTCTTACACAAACTCACAAAAAATATTGTCTGTACATATTTCTTTACTGTTTTTCATTAAAGACAAAAACCCAAAAATAATGTGTTTTAGCTTAAAATTTTGAAAAATCCAAAAAGATTTTATTTCATTTTAGTTTCGACAACTGATGTTGAAAAGCTGATTTTCAAAATTCCAAGTGCTAAACATGATGAACAACAGGGTTGGGAGAGTTTGTTTGAGATGTGGAATAATTTTGAAATGTTTAAATGGTTCATTAATTTGAATCAAAATTTTGAATGTTTTTCTTACAAGTGTTTAAGCAGAGATTCTAAATTTGTTAAATTTTATTGTTGGGTAGAGTTTTTGTGCAGGTTGCCAGGTTTCAGATCCTTTTGCTATGAAGAGCCAGGAAATGTGAAGATCCCCGAGCATAAAGCCTGAGCAGAGTTTAAGTCAGGTTTCGATTCTAGAACAAAAGCTATGTCAGATTGCGATCCCGGAACAACTTAAGGGGGAGTCTGCTAGCAAAGGGGAGTTTGAAAATGCAAGAGCCAGTTTCTGATCCTGAAAGTTTGTTAAAAATAGAGCCAGGATTAAGATTCTGGGAGTGAACGAGAGATAGAGGAGTTTGAAGACTAGATCAACATCCAAGGGAGAGATTAGATGTTGATGCTGAAAAGGAAAAGAAGAGTTTGATGGAAGAAGATAGAAGATAAGATGCTTACACTGTCAGATACTTTGGAAGAGAGCACGACTAATCAAGACTGAAGACATATCATTGAGAAGACTCGACACCGAAGACTTTGTCAACATCCAAGGGGGAGTCTGTTGGTGCATATGTCTGTCGACTTCATCTTGTATCGAGTCTTGTGTCTAGAATATATAGAATGGAGCTCGGTAGGCTACATAATAGGGTTCTAGTGTTGATGGTCCATTCCGCACGAAATGGCAAGAGCCATTTCGCACGAAAGATCTATTTCGTGCGAAATGCCACCCCTATAAATACCTGAGCTTTCAAATCATTTGTAACAGTTCCTGATTCCAGAGCCGAAGTGCTGCTGACGTGTCATTTGATCTGTAATCGTGTCAAATCAATATACAAGGCAATTAGAGTGTATATCAAGCTGATTCAAAGTCGATACGTTTGTTTCCGCCTCTCGTATTGATTAGAACTCTTCTGAACGACTCGTTTTGGTCATGCAAATGATCCTACATGTGGTATCAGAGCTCAGGATTTGCTTAGATTTGACTTAGATTTGCTTCTACTCACATTCCAAACTGTGTGGAAGTCATTTCGCTTGAAAGTGATTTTTTTCAAAAACTTGGAAAATTTTTCGAAACTGTTTTCATAGTTTAAAATGGATAACCAGGAATTTTATAACATGTTTTCCGGAGGGGGAATGACAGCAGTTCAAACTCCAGTGAGTATTGTGCAAAAGTAAACATGGAAAACGAACTTGGTACAATGCAAAAGCCACCAAAGTTAATGAACATTGACGAGTATTCAGGGTGGTCAGAGAGGTTTAAAACCTGGGTACAGGCAAATCATTTTGAGTGTTGGATGAAAATTGAGTCAAAGTATGTACCTCCGATAAATGGAGCGGGTATTGAGAAAATAGTTAATCAGTTAACTCCACTTAAACAGGATTGCTTTAAAGCTGAAAAGAAAATGATGAGTATCTTGCAGCAAGCAATCAAAGAGAATATTTTAGTTCTTCTACAACATCAGGATAACTCGCAGTCTGTCTGGAATGCACTAAAAGTGAAGTTTCTTGGAAGTGTTTCGATGATAAAGAGCAAAACGGCATTGTTGAAAAAAGAATTTGATATTTTTACGGGTATCAAGGGTGAGTCAACAAAAGAGTTGATCGAGAGATATTGTCATTTGGTTGTAGAAATGAAGCGTTTGAGTATTAACAAAACTGATGAAGAATGGGTTGACAAGTTGGCAGATGCTTTACCGTATGATGAGTGGGGCACATATTTGTTGGTTTTGAAAAATAACTGGGAATATGTTGGTTTCAATCTAAGCACGTTCATCGAGAAAATTGAATCGCATGAGCTTGAACTTAAAAAGATTAGAAAAATGAAATCTTCTAATGTGCAACAAGATGTTAAATTGTACTACAAAGGAAGCTCATCAGCAACATCTACCCCAAGTCCAAAAATTCAGACAGCATTTAGTGCTGAGCCTACATCTGGAGTTTCTCAAAGCACACCGAACAACAACTATTCACCATTCACAAGTTATGAACCAAATCCTAAGGTTCAAGAACAAGTGTCTGCTCACTACTAGAAAACATGGTTTTTGTCATGTAATTTTTTGTTACAAAATGGTAGCAATTTCCTTGTTGTCACCAGTTTACCACCAAAAATACGGTGACAAAAACACCCGTGTCAATTGCCCTAATGCCACCAAATAGCCACCATTTTTATATTTCGCTACCTTATTTTTACCACCACAAAATTGGTCAAAATTATTTGCCACCGCTACATGTTTGCTACGCTCCGCCTTGTTTGCCACCAAGTTGTGACACGTTTTCATACCATTTAGCCACTGATATTGCCACCATTTACCGATATTGCTACCATTTAGCCATAGATATTGCCACCATTTAGCCATCATTTTTTACACAATTTGCAAGTTTTGATACCATTTAGCCACCGATATTGCCACCAATTAGCCACCATTTTTTACACAATTTGCGACCAAGTTGTGACCGCCTTGGTATAGTTATTTGCAACCATTTGCTACCATTTACTATTTTTTGGAATATTGGTTTTTAATTCAGATTTTTTTTCCTCCCCTATTTTCATCAAAATTACATATCAATAAAACTACAAATAATATAAAAAAAGTCTAATAAAATCCCAAAATTATATAAAACATCTCGTTTTCAAAAGCATATAAAAAATATGAACTCGTCAAATGAGTTTACAACATGTATAATATGCCTAAAATAAAAATGAAAGGTTGGATACAATTTCAATCACTTAGATTGCGCGAAGTCTTTAAGTGAATTGTTGATAATTAAAACATAAAAAACACAGATCGTCGGCTCAAATAAGACACCAAGTAACAATGCACGCTAAACAAAAGCGATTATGTGTGGAATGTTTCAAGAACACGCATGCTCTCTACGCATCATATCGTTGTGGCTTCCATCTTTACACCTAAACAAAAAATACAAAACATCTCTACGAAGAATTTCTCCCAGGTACATCCCCGAAATCATTTTTTCATACATCTGTCAATATTATGAGTTAATAACAATATATATGGTGTATCAGCAAAAGCATATGCAGAAACAATCACCTGTTGACCTGGGTTTAAGCTTTCTATATCCAATGAAGTATCATACTCCGTCAACGGAAGATGTGACGAGCTGAAGTTACCCCACTCCATGTTTATGACCTACACAACAAATGAAGTTTGATATAGATATATCCACCAAACTTATTAATAGAAAGGCTGTATTGTGGTCAACACGAAAAGTGGCTCACCATCTCTCCTGATTTAGGGGGCGGGTCGTGCCATTTTGGTATACCCTGGGCTTGTTCAACATAAGCTGCATTTGTACCAGTACCCATAATTACAGCAATGGCAACGTCGTTGTTGTCGTATCGACCTCTTGCTAATGTTCCGACTGTATCATTCACCTGGATCCAACATATGAGAGAAAATGAAAATTATAGTGTGTTACTGTGGTGAACATTAGGAGACTAAATTACAATGCAAGTAAATGAGGATTTTAAAATTAAATTGCTGGGCATGGAAAGTGGAAGTAATATAGAAAAAGAACGGGTGAAAACAGAAATTCATAAAAGTGAAAAAAAAATAATTGTTGGGCAAGAGGGAGATGTTTTACTGCTCACAATAAACAAGCCAACAGAAGCGAACTTGTCCAAAGTCAACAGCTTATCACGGTCAGAAGCCAGATACGGAACAGAAGCCAGATGGATCATTGGATTTGATGTTGTCATCATGTGTTGATAACTCGCTTGTGATGGCATCTTGATGAGATACGGTTTTACCTGAAGAGGATGCATGCTTGCTAGTACACTTTTTAGGGGATTGAGTCATTGTTTTGCTTTGAATTAACTTGTCGCACAAGTCTTTATTTTGAAATGCGCAATCATTATGGGGTGTTGAGGAGCTTAAATCCTCTTCCATGGCGTCTTGAATGTTAAGAAACTTGGTCATATCACTACCGAGTTCGTCCGCAGAAAGAGGTTCTAGGACTCCATGATGATCATTTATACTATTAGTAGCTGCCAAACGGGGTGTCGAATTGAGTTTCAGACCGAGACAGGTTTTGGTACGTGGTGGGTTTTGGATCGAAACGGGTCGGTTCAGATCGAAAATTAACCGAAACAATCCGAACTCAACCGAAATCAGATTCGATTACACCGAAACTCGTCCGATTCTAACACGATTACTCGCTGAGCTATTGAAAATATTGACAATCCGAATTTTTTTACACCACACTGGAACTCCGGTTGCATTGTCATAATATAGATTTATTCCAAAGTTCAACCAGCACTAGAACTAGAGCAGTAAAATCAGTGACTATGTATAAAAGATGCAGAAATATTAAAAAAACCATATACCGTGCTATCCATATCTTTTCTCAAATTATTATAGCAGTATAGTCTATAGATAATAAACTAACAGATTGCTTGGCGGCCATCATAATTTTACCATTTTTTTTCCAAACTTGAAACACTTATACTAAACAATAATAGAAAACAAAAGAAGCCTTGCAAAAACTAGAGAAGGGACTGGGACTACAGAAGCTAATCAAAAGAAGGCTAAAAATGCAGTAGTTATGGTGTCAGGCAGTCACGATGAAACCATTGCTTCATGTGTACCCCCCATTACCTTTTCGATTACTATTGAACCCAAGTAAGCTCTCAACTAATACATACCAATAGACTATATTTGCATTTATATATGTATCGCTGTATAACAGCTCGATAAAGAGCTGAGTTATGCCACTTTCCCCTTTGATACACAGAGGTTGGCTTATAATCCTTAATTGAGAAACAAAACGACATTATGATAGAAGCATCTAATACAAAGCCAACAGATTATACGTGAATTTATATATGTAATTATGTATCATCGTATTACAGCTCAGTAAAGAAGTGAGTTATGCGACAGATGTTTGCTTATATACCTTAAATGCAAACAAAATAACATGATGCGCATCAAAGAATCTAATACATAGCCAACAGGCTATATTTGTATTTATACATGTATTAGTAAAGAGCTGAGTTATGCCACTTTCCCCCTTCGATGCGCAAATGTTTACTTACAAGTTACAATCCTTAAATGCAAAACAAAATAACATTATCCACATCAAAGCATCTAATATAAACACAACAAAAATAATCGACAATAAGGTTTGTTTATCAAAACCAAAATACATCCTTCTCCAAACAGCATCCAATATATGCATATATCTATCAAGTAAGGCAACATCAACAAGATCCTCCTAATCAATATACAAAAACAAAACTATATTCATATCAAATATCTTTCTAGCAAGATCAGATCTAATTCCAGTCATAGTGTATACACCGAACTGAAACCCTAGCTTGCACAGAGAGCTATATACCTAAATCAGTCAATCAATCATAAAACATAAACGAAATCTGAAATCTATTATTCATAATGATGATTTCCGTTAAATTAACAAGTATGATTACGCTATACAAGTTTTGAGATGCGAGATTGAACTAGTAAACAACAAAATTTCTTGTAAAACACGATTTAAGTTTTACATTTTGAATATTTTTAGAGAATTTTTGAAATTAAAACTAACCGGATGAAAGCGTTGAATAACACAGAAAGAAGAAGAAGAAGATCTCCGGTTGATTTACTCGGCGTCACGGCGGCGAGTGATGCACACGACGGTGAGAATAGGCGCAGCTGGTTGTAGCATTTTCTGGGTTTGTTGTTTGGGATTGTGACTGTTTAAAACAAATTGAAAGTTATAATCAAAAAATTGAATGTTTAAACGAACCTGAAGGCGGAAGAAAGTGAATGACTGAGGGAAGGCTGAAGAACAGAAGGTGTTGCTTCCTGCTCCGGCGAGGGGCTGTGACGGTTGACGGTGGGCTTGTGGTTGAAGAGTGAAGTGGGTGGATGAGTTATTGGTAAACACGCTTGCCCGGCCCTGGTTTTCAATCAAAACCCTAAATAATGAGCGGGATATCATCCCGTCTAGTTAAAATTTCATTTTGTCACCGCCAACATGGTAGCAATTAAAAAAATACACGTATATTTGGGATAATGTAGGGAAGTTATTCTTATTTTTTCACGAATCTGTCACCAAAAATAGATGGTGGCAAAATTTTCCACCGCTTTGCTACCAAAAGATGCTGACTACGCTTAATTTAAATATCCGTGAGAAATAGGTGGCTAAATTTGCCACCGATTTTTTTGGTAGCAAATTTTGGTGACAATTGCCAAATTTTCTAGTAGTGGCTCAAGGTTCATCAAGTTCAAATAATCAGAGTTACGTTTCTGGGATACAGTGCAATATTGCTGTAAACATAAAAAATGGTCAAGATTTTACAGAAGCAGCTGCAAAGCAACATATCGCACTATTAGCTTCTGTTCTTGAATCGTATGAGAGTCTAGTTGCTGGAAGGATCGGTAATCCAGATATGACAAAGGAGGATTACGATCAAATTGATCCGGAAGAATTAGAGCTTATTGATATCAAATGGGGAATGGCGAGCTTAGTGAGGAGAGCACAAAGGTTCGTGGAGATAACCGGATGAAACAGTCTCTCAGGACCTGATTGTAAGCTTGGATTTGATAAAGCGAAAGTTACGTGCTTCAAATGCAAAAAAAAAGGGCATTTCAAACGCGAGTGTCCAAACAGGGAAGTAAACAATCATCAGAATCCGTTCACAAATGATTATTACCGACAAGCAATCTATCACAAAAATAGTCAGCAACCATTCAATCCAAGACCTCAAATTGAAAACAAACCAGAAAAGGCTCTTTTGGTTAATCAGGATGATGAGAAGATTGCAGAAGGGTTTAGTTGGGATAAATATATTCCTGGTGAGGGTCTGGCTATGATGGCAGAGATTATTGAAGAGCCAGAATGTGTTGTTGAAACTGAGGAAGTCGTTGAAGTGATGAGTGAAGAGAGTTTGTGTAGGATCGAGAATCGATTAATACGAGTCAATCTGAGCTAAATCTCGATCACTAGAGAGGTGGAATCAATCTAGCAACCTTCAATCAGTGTTAGAATGTGTGTAGAAGTAGAAAGATGTACTTTAAACTTGGTTTTCATTCATATATCAACGTTTTACACGCAGAGAATTCGGCAGCACTTCGTGACAAATTTCTCTGAACTGTTACAAATGAAAACATCAACACCCCTATTTATAGGGTTTCCAGTTCGCACGGACTAACACAACCCACTTCGCACGAACTGGACACTTCCCAGTTCGTGCGAACTGACATTACACTCTCACTTCGTGCGAACTGGACAAAAACATAATTTTAACAATTTCAAACTATTCTAATACATACACGACACGACACGACTGACGACGTAGGCTATAGACATTATGCACTAACAAACTCCCCCTTGGATATTGCCGGAGTCTTCAGTCCGCCTGTCTTCAAACACTTCCTTCACAGAGACTTGAATTTCTCTTCCCTCTGCTTTGGCTTTTTCTTCAGCAAACTCTTCAGCTTCTCATTGTCTTTAGCAGCTTTCTCTCTCTCTTCAGCTTGCATCCTCATATACTTTCCTCTAATCAAACGGTCTTTTTCTTCCCGTTCCTTTCTCTTCTGTTCAGCTTTCAAAGCTTCTTCCTTCTCAATCTTTCTCCTTTTCGTCGACCATGCATTCTCAGAATTGATTCCTTTCTGAAAGCATATAGTAACAACTTTCTGGAATTGCATCGCCTGATCTTTGTCTTCTTTCTTGTAACCAATCTTATTCACAAATAAACATTCAATATCCTTCTCTGTGCAGTTCACAATCCACATCGGATCATAAAGATGAATGAATCTGACTTCATTCTCAACTTTGTAAGTAATCACTGCCTCAGTCGACAAACAACTATAAACCCAACACATAAACCCTTTGTGGAAATCCTGTTCCATTTTCGGCAACGGGATATTCTTCAACACTCTGGGCTTCTTTATTTGTAAGATCGTCTCTTCAACACCTGTGACTGGATCCACTCTTTTCAATTTCTTCGGTTGATGTGGCTTCCAGTGTTTAAAATCTTTAAACGCTTCAAACTTCATTAATCCCCAGATTGGCACATCACATTTTCTTACTGGATAATTCAGCGTTCGAACTTTAGGAAGTTCTTCCACATCCCACCATGGTAATGACATGATATCTCGAATAGACTCAAAGTATTGAACGCCATATTCTCTTCTGATTGCGTAGGCGTTTACTTGTGGTAAGAATCCCCAGCTGATAATATCTCCAAGAGAAACACCTCTATCTCTTTGATAATACTTTAGTGGCCTCTTGAACTTTCGATATGCATTCATCTTAAACCACTTCTTACGCTCTTCTCGCTGTTCATCTTTTGACGTACCATTCAAATTTTTATTCTTTAAAACTTCTTCAACTTTCCTCCTCAACTCATCAATGTTCTCTTGACTGAAAAATTCAACAAGAGTTGGAAAATTTGAAGTATCAACATTCTCAGATGTTTCTTCATCACTGCAATCCTCAACTTCAACCCTGTCATAATTATCAGCTTCATCAACGTACTTATACTGATAATCGGGCTGCTGATTGATATCAAAATCATTCAACTCTTCTTCGAAATCAAAGTTAAAATTAATATCTTCAACATGCGTCAACTTGATGATATCATCCAGAGTATAAGTGTGTCTGATTTCACCTTCTTCAACATCAGGTTCAAGGCGAAGAATCAATCTTTCACTCTCATCAACATTCTTATCATCCACATGCTCCCCCTTACCTTCAGCATTTTCTGGTTCTTCATTAGCATCATCACGAAGATAGTCATCAACATTTTCTTTAGAAGACGCTTCTATAATTTTAATGCCTGAAGTACCTTGATCATCACCATCATTGCCATCATCATCATCATCATGACTACTAGCAGAAAATACATCATCTTCCTCATCATCTTCCACATCATCATCTTCATCATCTTCAACATCAACATCAAATATGCCAGAAACAGAAGATATTGGTAGAACATTCAGAATAGAAGATTCTGGAACTTCTTTTTGTATAGATACAACTATTGCCCTTTCAGCATTTTCACCTTCAATACCTTTACCCTTATCTTTCATCTGAGCATCTATTTCAGCTTTACGTTGGGCTCTAACTTCTTCAAGCTTAATTTCTTCAAATCTCTGCTCTACCGGCATTCCAATCAAACTTTCTAACACTTTATTCAGCATATAATTCTCATGTTCTTTGCGTGCGTTTATTGCTTCCAACTCTTTGTGTTTTAGCTTGAAGTATTCATTTTGTTCATCTCTTCTAGCTTTCTCGTCTTCCAACTCAGCTACACGAACCTTTAAAATGTCAATCTCAACTTGATCATTTTCGACTTTCTTTAACAACACTGCATTCTCAGCTTCAATAGTTTTAACCCGCTTCTCTAACTTCTTTACAACATCGTCAGTGACAAAGTTAAAATCTCCAATATCCGTAAGAGGAATGTTCTCTGGAATATGTGGAAAATTTGTAAATACAGAAGATCCAGGAGTTGTTTGTACTGGTGGTTGTGAAGATGGTGGTGTTTGCAAAATATGTGGTGAAGAAATTGGAGGTTGTTGTTGTGGTGATTGTGGGGGTAGTTGTTGTGGTGATTGTGGTGGTGGTGGTTGTTGTGGTGATTGTGGTGGTGGTTGCTGTGGTGATTGTGGTGGTTGTTGTTGTTGTGGTTCAGTTGGTTTTTGTTTCATTTTGATCTTCAGCTTTCTAACCAATTTAGGAGATCTGCCGCGTTTTCTAACATTTGGTTTCTTTCGACTTCCAGAAGATGGTGTTTGAACATCTTGAACGTGCTCTGGTGATGGAACATACACATCATCATCGTCTTTATCGCTCCTTTTTCTCTTCTTTGGTTTTTCCTTTTTAGAAATTACTTTCTTCCATCATTCTGTTTCATCAACCTCTGATTTAAATGAACTTTGTTCTTCAATAACACCTTCTTGTTCACCAGCAGCTTTCTCAGGATCAAGATTTTCAGTAAGAGATTTCAATAACTGTGCAGATTCAGGAGATAAACGAACTTGATCTCTTTCAGCATCACTAGCTACAGTAGTATCCTCAACTTCTTTCATAAGTTGCTCAGTTGCTGGAGAATCATGTTTTTCTGTTTCATCGATTTCTGGTTCATCCTCTTCTGGTTCATTGACCAATAAAGTTTTTCTCTTTTTCTGCCTTTTCTGAGGTTGTGAAGATGAACCTTCACCAGTTTCAGATTTAGGTGTCTTCTTACCACCTGTTTTCTTTTTCTCTTCCTTTGTAAACCATTTATTTCGTTTTGGTTTGAATTTTTTCAACTCTTCTAACTCCGAAGCAGCACTCTTTTCCTTCATTTCTATATCATTCATCCATTTAAGGTGATTCAAAGGATCTGGATCTACGTAATTTTCATTGCTGATAAAACCAAAAAACTCTGTACGCTTCGGTTCTTTCCAGCTTTCTGTATACTTTGCCAACCTGATCAGTGTCTCATTATTCATGTGATTCAGCTCCATCCGATCATTCACTTCATCCTTTTCCAAATTCGGATATGCATGATCCAGAATCATCTGCACAAATCGTGGATATAACCATCTTCGACTTTTAGACGTAATATTTTCTTTCATGTAATGAAAGATAATACGAGAAAAGTTGTATTTCTTGTTCAGCACCAATGCAGTAACCATGCACATTTGATAATCTTTCATTACGTCATATCCTCCCATTCTGTGACTAAGAGCATGGATTATCGAGTGAATAAAAAACTTGTAAGGTTTCATGAAACACGCCTTCAGATAATTTGCATTGTTTAAAGGTCCACTGTATCCCATTCTTAACATACAGCCTTTCACCATCTTTTCCGGAAATCCAGTTGGTGAATTCTCATCATCGAGAAACCTCAACACCTCACGAAGAAGTGCTTCAGATACAATAATCTCTTTATCTTCATTTTCAACCTTAACCAATGATGTAATCACATTGTTCTCTTTATCAACATTCGTCTTTTTCCAGAAATAATCCACATGAGATTTATAAGCTTGATGTTGAACCGTGAGCGCTTTCTGAATTGGTAATCGTCTCATAAATGACAATATATCTTTGAAAGCATCCATCTTTGCCAACTCTTCGTCATAAACACAACAGATGTTGTGTGACAGATCAAACGTAACATTAGAACCCTGAAATACACATAAGATCAACATGTTAAACACTTAGAAATTTTTTTAGAAATTTCAAAAACAACATTAGCTTTCAAACGAACTGCAACTCAAACGAGATGAAATGTTCAAACGAAGTGAGTTTCAAACGGGGTGGTTAGTTCATGCGGTGTGGACATTCAAACAAGGTGAACATTCAAACGAGGTGATCACTTCGTGCGAAGTGATGAAATTTAAACGATTTGAATATTAGTCACTTCGTACGAAGTGCATTATCACTTCGTTTCAATCCACTATAGTGAACAGTAAACTTGCAGGTTTTAACAACATGATTTTCAGATAAAATTTAACCTCTAATCCTGTTCTACATCACATTCCGACTGACCTGTTATGTTTATTATTCAATTTAGACCACAACTAAACCCTAGATCTACAATCAAACTTCTGGTTCATACGATTTGGTCAGAAACCATTCAATTGATCATCAAATCATGTTCTACACAAGATTCCGAAAACCCTAAAGTGTTTTTCGTTCAATTTTAGTCACTTACAAATCCTAGATCTACACAATAAAGTCTAGAATCGCCGACAATCATCAAAAATGTCAGATCTGGTTCGAAATAACTAAAATCTATACCTTAACCATCGTCTAAGTTGAACCGGCCAACTTAAATAAGGATATCAGACCCTTAGATCAACTGATTTTTGATCGAAAACAACAAATCTCTTCAGATCGTTTGAGAGAACAACTGGTTTGGTGCGGAGTGGAAGTGAAACAATGACTCATGCGATCTGGGTTAACCCTTATATAGGGGGCCCAGTTCGTGCGAGTTGAACAATGAAGCATATTGAGACGATGTGGCCACTTCGTGCGAAGTGGTCACTTCGTTTGAAATTTTTATTTTTCAAAATTTTATTTTAAACATTTTTGATATTTACAAACACACGCATTTGACCAAGTCCAAACTAATGACCCTGGTCAAGTGATTAGCCCACCAAGTCCAAATTAATGACCTTGGCTGACCAATTTCAGATCTTGCTGTTATTTTGAAACTATTTAAGTTCAAATTAATGAACTTTTCAACTTTTCGAGCAATTTCCAACACATTTTCACAAAATTTTGCTTATCCAACCCTCATGCTCCAACTTGTTTAGCACTTTAAGACTTTGATCCTCAGATCCCCAACGTCTGTTGTCGAAAATAAGATGAAAAATAAAATCTTTTTGGATTTAAAGGAATTGGAAAAACTGAAATGCAGTAAATGAACACTATATACAAACATATTCACATACAACTTTTTGGTGAGCGTGTTAGGGGATCATATCAGCTCCCGACAAGCTACAAGTACCGTTAAGCTTTGATTTCATACTAAGCATTAAACAATTCACAGTGATTGCCGATATACTGATCCAATTTAAATTCTCACACAAATTTCAATCTGTTCAGGATACGAATTAATTGTTTTAAGGCTTAACTTATACGCGTGTACCACCTCAGAATATACTCCCGTATCCAGACCACTATATTCAGTCTTACAGGTGAGTGTACACTAGTGATATCTGTAAAAGGGTAGATGCAAAACCTTGAGAGCTCATATTTTTGTTAGAGATGAAGGCTCGACTTTTGGTGGGTCCCCCTTGGGGATCTTCTTTACAACGGCACATGATTTACATTTTTCAATGTTTTTATCATTTTTTATGCTGAGGGGGGTGCTTTTATTTCAAGCATGCATAAAGTATTATACGGGGACTAGGCTATTGCTCCCGCAAAATCAGAAGTCCTGGGATAATACCCCAGATATCAGGACGTACAAAGACCTAGTATGTCAGAAATAGAGCCTTTCAAACAGGATTTCAGGGGTTACCTATATATCCAAGAGATGTTCCCCACGTAAAAGCAAGTAATATTTAGGTTTATATCCCGAACAAACTTACTAAATGTGTAAAAACCTATCGGCATATCATCTGCAAGATTGCTTAACACATTTAAACTTTACATTTCTTTAGCGTACTGCAACTGTCTCACTGATGTACTATCATTTCCCCTTAATACACAAACTCATTTTGACTTTTTCACTGTTTTTGTACTTTTGAACTTTTATCATGTTTTTGTATTTTCTACAAACTTTCTCCCCCTAAAATCAAAAACATATTTTTTGTGTTTTTGGTTTTATCAAATGCAGAAAATAAACTGTACAAAAACTTGACAACAAGACGTAGATCACTTCAGATCGCCGTCCTCCTCGGCTTCACACTCAATCACCCTCCCAGAAAACAAATTTTTCAACCCGTTTAATTTCAAAAGATAGTTAAATCTCTTTTTATCAAAAGGTTTTCTGTAAAAATCAGCTCTCTGATCATCGGTGTGCAAATATTCAATTCGAAACAATTTTTTCTCAAAACAATCTCGAATGAAATGATGTCGAATTTCGATGTGTTTTGTTTTAGAGTGGTGAACCGGATTTTTAGTAATGTTTATTGCTGCCTCATTGTCCACAAAGATTGGAGTATCCAAGAACTGCAAACCATAGTCCCTCTTCTGCTGCTGGATCCAGAGGATCTGAGAGCAACAGCTGGAAGCCGAAACATATTCAGCCACACATGTCGAGAGAGCGACTGTGGTTTGTTTCTTGCACTGCCAGGTAACAAGCCGAGTTCTGAAGAACTGGCACCCAGCAGTGGTGGACTTCGCATTCTGCTTACACCTACCAAAATCAGAATCAGCATAACCAGTCAGAGAGAAGTCACCAGATCGAGGATACCACAAGCCGGTGCTTGGGCAACCTTTCAAATACCGTAATATTCTCTTCACGATCATCAGATGTGACTGTCGCGGACTAGACTGATATCTGGCGCATAAGTAAGTTGGATACATGATGTCCGGTCTTGACGCTGTCAGATACATTAATGAACCAATGATCGACCGATAGTGCGTCTCATCCACTTTTTCTCCACCTTCATCCGGACAAATACCATGATTTTATGCCAAGGGGGTTGAAATTGGAGATGATTCGGACATGTTGAACTTGTCCAGCACATCATTCACGTATTTGGTTTGATGATTGAAGATTCCTTCGGGCATTTGCTCAACCTGTAGCCCTAGGAAGAACTTCATCTCCCCCATTGAACTCATCTCAAACTTTTTCTTCATAACCTTTTCGAATTCTTTGCACAAATCGTCATTTGTCGAACCAAACATTATGTCATCAACGTAGATCTGCACGATTAATAGATGCCCTGCAACCTCTTTTGTAAACAAAGTGCTATCAACTGTCCCTCTAGTGAACCCGTTGGCCAGTAGATGTTGGGAAAGCGTCTCGTACCAGGCTCTCGGGGCCTGGTGTAATCCGTAAAGCGCTTTGTCGAGAAGATCGACCTTGTTTTTGTGCATTGGATCTGTAAACCCCGGTGGTTGTCCAACGTACACTTCTTCTTTGATTTTCTGGTAAAGAAATGCAGATTTCACATCTAATTGGTAGACTTTGAATCCTTTCCAAGATGCGAATGCTAGGAAGATTCTAATTGCCTCGAGCCGAGCAACAGGCGCATACACTTCTGTAAAATCGATGCCTTCTTGCTGACTAAAACCTTGTACTACCAAACGTGCTTTGTTTCGAACAATTACCCCTCGATCATCCCGCTTACACTTAAAAACCCACTTGGTTTTTATCAGCTTTTGACCTTCCGGGAGATCCACCAATCTCCACACACCAAGTTTCTCGAACTGTAGTAGCTCTTCCTGCATAGCATTTACCCAGCTTTCCTCTGTCAATGCTTCTTTATAAATTCTTGGCTCAACCTGCGAGATGAAACATTTCAGTGAGAATTCTTCCTGTAACGGAGCTACAGAAGAATAAAACATGTAAGGGTTTTGTTGATTTGATCTCGCGTTTTCACTCCGCTGTGCAAGTCACCAATAATTTGTTCTAAAGGATGATATGACAAAGTTCTAGGCATGACAGTGTCAGGCACGCTCACTTCCGATTGCAGATTGGTTATGTCCTGATCACCGGTCTGATCAACAACTTCTGAAGATGTAACATTTGGTTCTTCGTAAAAAATCGGACCGTCTTCCGATTCTGAGTCGTCAGAATTATCAAATGTTGGAGCTGGTTCCTCTGGAGGTTCGTGAGCAGTTCCACTTGGACCAGCCTCGTGATTGTTTGAACCCTTGGTGGGTGGAGAAACTACTAGCGGTCTTGGCACTTGTTCTTGTGACATAGATTGTTGATACTGGTACAATAGTGCTAGTTCCTCTTCACTTGGCTCAGTCGGCAGTTGGAAAGACTCCCAGAGTTTGTCGTAGTCGAAAAGCAATCTTTTTCCGGGAAGTTGAGGTGGAGCAGTATGCTTCTGACAAATAACATGCTGAACTTGAATAATCTTCCTTAGGCATGGAACGAATACCCTCTTCAATGGACTCGCATAACCTACAAAGAAACCTTCGTTAGCCTTAGCACCAAATTTGCCATCCGGATCTATAAATGTACAAGGAGATCCAAACGGTTCTAAAAATTTCAAATTTGGTTTATATCGATGTAGCAATTCAAAGCAGGTTTTCTTGTATTTCTTCACTGTGAGAACACAGTTTAACGTATAACATGCTGTTGCAACTGCTTCACTCCAGAAGTATGTTGGAAACTTGGAATCGGCAAGCATAGTTCGAGCAGTTTCAATCAGTGTGCGATTCTTTCTTTCAGCTACACCATTTTGCTGTGGAGTATATGGTGCACTGAATTCATGAAGAATTCCTTTCTCATTGCAATACTCGAGCATGCGATTGTTCTTAAATTCCGTTCTGTTGTCGCTTCGAATTCTTCTGATCGGCAGTTTGTACAGCTTCTCCATCTTTTTGAATAAAATCATCAACGAATCAAACGTTTGGTCTTTGCTTTCGAGACACATCACCCATGAAAATCTTGTAAAGTCGTCAGTTACCACTAGATAATACCGATCTCCACTAACACTCTTTACATTTACCGGACTGAAAAGATCCATGTGGAGCCTTTCGAGCGGTACCCTGATGGAGTTCAATAGCTTCTTTGGGTGTGTCTTCTTCATTTGCTTACCCTTTTTGCATTCTACACAGTAATCATTCATATGAAAATTTTTCAGATAAACACCTTCAATGAGATCATTGTGTACTAAGAAATTCATTTTTCTCACATGAATGTGACCCATTTTACGATGCCACATTTTTTATTCCTTTTCAGTAGCTTTTGTTTTAGTTACAAAACATTTTGGTTTCTTGTCTGATGTTGTTGCGACGCTCATGTCTAGGACATATAAATCGTGTTCACGAGGAGCTCGCATCAATACCATATCTTCTGTAATTTTAAAACCAGGTTTAATGATCAAACATTCATTTTTTGTAAAATGGACTGTAAACGACTTGTCACAAATCTGTGATATGCTCAACAGATTGTTTTCAAGTTCAACGATATAGTTCACTTTGTCAAACGTTACAACTCCATTAGTTAAAATTCCTTCACCAACGATTCTTCCTCCATGATTTCCCGCAAATCCAACATATCCTCCGTTGATTGATTTGACATCATAGAGTAATGCTAACATTCCAGTCATATGCCTCGAGGCGCCGCTATCCATGATCCATTTGGAGATGATAGAACGTGGAAGCCCCTGCACACATTAAAGACATTCACTCAAACAACGATACCCAAGATTTCTTCACATTTGGAACACTACCAAATACAAGATCACAAGCTACTTGGTCAACTTTTGGAATGCTGAAAATAACGTTTGGACCATCAGGTTTTGGTTTTGATTTTAGATCTCCCTCCTTAATAGGTGGGAATTCTTCAATCAGTTTGTCTAATTCAAACTCAATTTTTCCTTCATTTGTTACAAACATTTTTTATTCAGATTTTAAGACATTTTCCATTTTCTTTACTTCAACCGATTGTTTAGGTTTCTCCACCCATGATTGATTTTGAAAAATCTTTGTTTTCGGATAAATCTTTGAAGTCTTTGGAGATTTTGAGGATTCACCAATCTCAAAGGTTGATTTTGGTTTTTCCTCGGACTTCAAAGATTCTCCGCGCTTTAGAATACGCACGGGGGAAATCATCGGTGTTTTACCCTTAACATCATTTGAAGTTTTACCCTTACCAACATTTGAAGTTTTAGGTTTGGGTTGTTGGAAAACAGGTTTTTCAATCTTTTTAACGCATTGTTTGGCCATGTGACCAATTTCATTGCAGCGATAACAGATTCTTTTGTCATATTCGACAAAAGTGGATATGTTGGTCTCATCTTTCAACTTTTTGGCTGCATTAAAATCATCAACAGCTTTCTGACTAAAGATATAATCTTTTTCAGCATCAACACTAGGACCAGCAACAAACACATCAACTAAGTTTTCTTTTGGCTTGACATCCTTCTTAGCCATTTTCTTTTCAAAACCAACACCTTTCTTTTTTAGATTGTTTCCATTTCTTTTGTTGTTACCATCATTACCCACCCATTCTTTCTTTCCCGGGTTGTTTGGTTGTTTCTTAACAAAAGGCTTTTTTGGTTTTGAAAGAAATGCATTGTTGTTAAATTCCGAAATGCCAATTTCCACAAGTTTAAACACTTTTTCAACATTCTCTAATCTTGCATTCTAAATTGGATACTCAAAATCAGAATAAAGTTTGTCAGTTCCAGTCATTGTGTAAACTACAATGATAGAATCATCATTCACAACTTTATCTAATTTTGGTATGAATTTGTCCAGAAAATTTCCATCATCTTCAGAATCAGAATGTGAATTCTCTAAATGAGTTTTCGCTGTACCGAAATCTGAGTTATCACTTTCTTCATCTAACAATTGGTCAACAACAGTCTTAATCACTTGAGACTCGTTGTCAGTGTCTGATGGAGAGAATGTAACATCAATAGTTTCTGGCAACTCATTCTCAACAGTTCTAAACTTCAGATTCAAAGCTGCTTCCACCCCATCTGGATACTTTTGAGTGTAAT
Source organism: Helianthus tuberosus (assembly GCA_030545235.1). NCBI lineage: Eukaryota > Viridiplantae > Streptophyta > Magnoliopsida > Asterales > Asteraceae > Helianthus > Helianthus tuberosus. The sequence continues at coordinate 66,913,682 of CM060434.1, read as the reverse complement.
GATTCCACATTGGGGGTGGAACATTCTTGAAACAGGTTTCTCATCAGGTTGTTTAGGAACAATTTGATCAATCACATAAGATGAAGCAACATAACTGATCAATTTTTATCAACTCTTTTAGTTTCGATTCGCATTAATTCCAGTTCTTTTTTCAACGATGCGATTTTGTCCAAAAGAATGTTAATCTCCATCTGCTTATCCATGACAGTTGCTTTTAGCAAATTTGTAGCTTTATCATTTTCAAAACTCTCTTTTTGAATCATTTTCACTGAACGTGCTAAAGTATCATATGCTTCTTTTGCATCATTAAGATCAAATTTTACCTCATCGGTATAATTTTTCAAATCCTGAAGCTGTTTGTCCTTTTCAAGACAATCCATGCAGGATTTTAAACAGTTGTTGCATGGTGTTTCAAAAATTGAATCAACTTTTTCAAAAACCTTTTCTTCGTTATCAGTTTTAATATCCGGTTTACCAAACCCGTTAGACTCAGACTCTGAATTTTCTCCTGATTTGATATCCAGATTTTCTGATTCGAACTCCATTTCGACAGACTCCGTTTTGACAGACTCCTTTTTGACAGACTCCATTTCGACAAACTCCGTTTCGACAGACTCCATTTCGACAGACTTTGACTCTTCGGTTTTGTCTACCTCTTTCAGCTTGCCCATCAACGCCTTGTCAGCAATTTCTTTTAGAGTCTCTTCATTCATTTCTTTGGAAACGTCTATTATCTCTTCAACTGGAGCTTCTCAACGTCGTATTGTGGGCAGAATCCTGTGGTTGGCTCACTAAAAAATCCTGCAAAAGAGTCAAACATGTTAGGAGGCATTATTGATTTGAAAGAACTAGCAATAATCTGTTGTTCAGATTGATAGTAGTAAACTTCTGCAGCTGCTTCTTCAAGATCAGCCAAACTTTCTTCAGACATGACTTCACTGACTTCTTCTGTTTCAACAACACATTCCGGTTCTTCCACAATCTCTGCCATCATGGCTATACCCTCACTACCAGGGATATAATTATCCCAACTAAAACCTTCAGCAACCTTCTCGTCATCCTGATTTACTAAAAGAGCTTTTTCAGGCTTGTTTTTGATCTGAGGTCTTTGGGTGAATGGTTGTTGACTTGTCTTATGATAGATTGCTTGTCTGTAGTAGTCATTTGTGAACGGGTTTTGGTGATTGTTGACTTCTCGGTTTGGACATTCATGTTTGAAATGTCCCTTCTCTTTACATTTGAAACATGTGACTTTTGATTTATCAAACCCAAGCTTGCTATCTGGTCCTGAAAGACTGTTCCGACCAGTTATTTCCATAAATCTTTGAGCTCTCCTCACCAAGCTTGCCATTCCCCATTTGATATCGATCAACTCCAGCTCCACTGGATCAATCTGATCATAATCTTCCTTTGTCATATCAGGGTTCCCAATTCTACCTGCCACCAAACTTTCATAAGATTCAAGCACCGAAGCAAGTAGTGTTATGTGCTGTTTTACTGATGATTCAGTAAAGTCTTGAGCATTCTTTATGTTCACTGCTATGTTGCACATAATTCATGGACCTTGACTTTGACTGTTTGATCCTGATGAACTTTGGGTATAAGATTGATCTGGTGAGTTTTGAACCTTTGGATTTGGTTCATAACTTGCAAATGGTGAATTATTGTTACTTGATGTGCCCGGTGAAACACCGAATGTCGAATCAGCACTAAAAGCTGTCTGGATCTTTGGGCTTAGATTCGATGTTGCTGACGAGCTTCCTTTGTAGTATAATGAAACATCTTGTTGTACACTTGAAGATTTCATTTTTCTGATCTTTTTCAGTTCAAGTTCATGTGCTTCAATCTTCTCAATAAATGTGCTAAGGTTGAATACGACATACTCCAAATTATTTTTCAACACCAACAGATAAGTCGCCCATTCATCGTATGGTAACGCATCCGCTAGCTTATCAACCCATTCTTCATCCGTTTTGTTTATGCTCAACCTCTTCATCTCAACAACTAGATGGCAGTATCTCTCGATCAATTCCTTAGTTGTTTCACCTTTGATACCCGTGAAGATGTCAAACTCTTTCTTCAGGAAAGCAGTTTTGCTTTTTATCATAGACACACTTCCAAGAAACTTTACTTTCAAAGCATTCCAGATGGACTGTGAATTTCCCTGATGTTGCAGCAGTACTAAGATATCCTCTTTGATGGCTTGCTGTAGGATACTCATCATTTTCTTTTCTACTTTGAAACCTTCTTGTTCAAGTGGAGTTAAACTTCTGATAGTTTTCTCTATTCCCGAACCATTCGTTGGAGGAACATACTTAGACTTGATTTTCATCCAACATTCGAAATGGTTGGCTTGCACCCAAGTCTTAAACCTTTCTGACCACCCAGCATACTCATCAATGTTCATCAACTTTGGCAGTTTCTGCATAGTACCGAGTTCATTTTCCATGTTCACATTTTGCACGATATTGGCTGGAGATTGAACTGCCGTCATTCCCCCACCGGCAAACAAGTTGTAAAACTCTTGATTATCCATTTTAAAATTCTGAAAACTTTTAAGTTTTTGAAAAAATTGAATTTTTTTAAGCGAAGTGACTTTTGAAACGATCTGATTCAAATGAACTGGGACCTTCAAACGATCTGCACTTTCAAACGGACTTAACTTTTCAAACGACCTGAGTTTCAAACAAAGTGAAATATTCACTTCGTGCGAAGTGAACAAAATATTTTCAGTTCGTGCGAACTGAATTAAATTTTGAAAGAAATCAACCAATCAGGTCACTTCGTGCGAAGTGACAGAAATACTTTCAGTTCGTGTGAGGTGTAATCAACAAATCCGGACCAGTTCGTGCGAACTGAGTACAAATTTCACATGAATTGAACAGTGTTTCATACGAACTGACATTTTTGATGATTTTTGTAAGTTTTAGGTCGATTTTAGGTCTGAAACTTTGAAGGATTGCTTAAAACAGTGTTTTACACAATATATTCAAAAAATCAGTCCATTTTGTCCGTGAAATCATTCAAAAGTCCAAGAGAGAGTAGAAGAATCAGATTTACACACATTCAAACCACTGATTTCAGAGATTTAACTCATCCTGAGCTCTGATACCACTTGTAGGATCGAGAATCGATCAATACGAGTCAATCTGAGCTAAATCTCGATCACTAGAGAGGCGGAATCAATCTAGCAACCTTTAATCGGTGTTAGAATGTGTGTAGAAGTAGAAAGATGTACTTTAAACTTGGTTTTCATTCATATATCAACGTTTTACACGCAGAGAATTTGGCAGCACTTCGTGACAAATTTCTCTGAACTGTTACAAATCAAAACATCAACACCCCTATTTATAGGGTTTCCAGTTCGCACGGACTAACACAACCCACTTCACACGAACTGGACACTTCCCAGTTCGTGCAAACTGACATTACACTCTCACTTCGTGCGAACTGGACAAAAACATAATTTTAACAATTTCAAACTATTCTAATACATACACGACACGACACGACACGACTAACGACGTAGGCTATAGACATTATGCACTAACAGTTTGGCAGAACTTGAAGAGGCAGCAGCAGAAGTTTATTATTATCAACCAGAACAGGAGATTATTGCTAATTCTTTTAAATCCATAATGCCTCCTAACATGTTTGATTCTTTTGCAGGATTCTTCAGCGAGCCAACTACAGGTTTTTGTCCACGATATGACGTCGAAAAAGCTCCGGTTGAAGAAATCATAGATGTTTCTAAAGAAATGAATGAAGAAACTCTGAAGGAGATAGCTGATAAGGCGCTGATGGTCAAGCTGAAAGAGGTAGACAAAACTCAAGAGTCAGTGTCTGTCGAAACGGAGTCTGTCAAAACGGAGTATGTCGAAACAGAGTCAATCGAAAAGGAGTCAGTCGAAAAGGAGTCCGAGTTCAAATCAGAAAATCTGGATATCAAATCAGGAGAAAAATCAGAGTCTGAGTCTGACGGGTTTGGTAAACCAGAAATTAAAACTGATAAAGAAGAAAAGGTTTTTGAAAAAGTTGATCAAATTTCTGAAACACCATGCGAAAATCTTTTAAAACCCTGCATAGATTGTCTTGAAAAAGACAAAAGGTTTCAAGAATTGAAAAAATATGCCGACGAAGTAAAATATGATCTTAATGATGTGAAAGAAGCTTATGACACTTTATCACGTTCAATCAAAATGATTCAAAAGGAAAGTATAGAAAATGGTAAAGCTACTAAGTTGTTCAAAGAAACTGTTATGGAAAAGCAGATGGAGATTAACATTCATCTGGACACAATCGCATCTTTGAAAAAGGAACTTGAATTGATACGCATTGAAAAAGAAAGAGTTGATAAGAAATTAATCAGTTATATTGCTTCATCCTATGTGATTGATCAAATTGTTCCTCAATTACCTGATGCTAAACCTGCTTTCAACAATGTTCCACCCCCAATGTGGAATCATTATACACAGAAATATCCAGATGGGGTGGAAGCAGCTTTGAATCTCAAGTTGAGAACTGTAAAGAATGAGTTACCGGAAAACATTGATTTTACATTCTCTCCATCTGACACTGACAACGAGTCACAAGTGATTAAAACTGTTGTTGACCAAGTGTTGGATGAAGAAAGTGATAACTCAGATTTCGGTACGGTTAAAACTCATTTGGAGAATTCCAATTCTGATTCTGAAGATGATGGAAACTTTTTGGATAAGTTCATACCAAAATCAGATAAAGTTGTGAATGATGATTCGATCATTGTAGCTTACACAATGACCGAAACTGACAAACTATATACTGATTTTGAATTTCCGATTCAGAATGCAAAACTGGAAAATGTTGAAAAGGTTTACAAGCTTGTGGAAATTGACATTTCAGAGGTTAACAACAACGCGTTTCTATCAAAACCGAAAAAATATTTTGTGAAACAACAACCAAACAACCTGGGAAAGAAAGAATGGGTGGGTAATAATGGTCAGAATAAAAGACATGGTAACAATTTCAAAAGGAAAGGTGTCGGTTTTGAGAAGAAAATGGCTAAGAAATAGGTTAAGCCAAAAGAAAATTTGTGTGATGTGTTTGTGGCGGGTAAGAATACAGTAGATGAAAAAGATTATATCTTTAGTCAAAAAGCAATTGACGATTTCAATGCAGCTCAAAAATTGAAAGATGAGACCAACAGATCTACTTTTGTTGAGTACGACAAAAGAGTCTGTTATCGTTGCAATGAAATTGGTCACATGGCCAAACAGTGTGTTAAAAGGATTGAAAAACCAGTTTTCCAGAAACCCAAACCTAAAAATTCAAATGATGTTAAAGGAAAAACACCGATGGTTTCCCCCATGCGTATTTTGAAACGCGGTGAATCTTTGAAGTCCGAGGACAAGCCAAAATCAACCTTTGAGATTGGTGAATCTTCAAAATCTCCAAACACTTCAAAGGTTTATCCTAAAACGAAGATTTTTCCAAATCAATCATGGGTGGAGAAACCTAAACAATCGTTTGAGGAAAAGAAAATGGAAAAGGTCTTAAAATCTGAACCGAAGGTCGTTGTAACTAACAATGAAAAACTTGAATTTGAATTGGACAAGTTGATTGAAGAATTCCCACCAATCAAGGAGGGAGATCTAAAATCAAAGTCAAAATCTGTTGTTCCAAACGTTGTCTTCAACATTCCAAAAGTTGACGTAGCTTATGATCTGGTATTTGGTAGTGTTCCAAATGTGAAGAAATCTTGGGTATCCTTGTTTGAGTGAATTGTCACACCCCGACCACGTGAGACAACGAAACGTGGCGGAAAACGTCGGGGAGTGTTGTAACAGAATCATTGTTTCATAACACATGGAAATTTAAATATTGTTTTATTGAATAAAAGAGTTACAATGTCTTGACAATCAAAGAAACATAACATAAATAACTAGTCTTGCAACTTTTATTGTCACTAAGGCCCATGTCCGCCTAAGTGTATCTTGATCAATCCTATGCTTCATTTCCTGAAACACATGTGAAAATAGGTACGTCAGCATAAAAATGCCGGCGAGTACATAGTTTTTGTGAAAATAAGATTCATGACTTCTGTTTAAGAAAATGTTTAGTCATCAACCTTGTAATTTGCTTTGTCTTTGTAAATCATTTGAAAAACAATAAGTTCAGATGATACGTATAAATAAGAGAATAATGCATGGTTAAATGAATAACCATGTAAAATGAGTTTGTATTAGTTAAGTTGTTTGTAAAACAATGTATTGTGAAAAGTATGTTATTTGTATAAAATGTTATATGTCATAAACTGAAATGATTCAACTAACGCTACGATATGTAATACCATACAAACACTTATATATAGGAAGTACCAGCGGCGTTTCCACCATGCTTGTATAATATTACACACGCCTCGTTACTTAATCACTTACTCAAACCAAACCAACAATGTAAGATGTCTATGTTTAAACCAACTTCCAAATGTATTGAAATAATATGTTAAAATGTTTATGTCAAGATGTAAATCATGTAATGTATAACCAATGTCAAAAGTGTTTATGTGTCAAATGTAAACCATGTAATGTGTAACCAATATGATATGTATGGCTAGTGAAAATGCATCAACTAAACCATAGATGAAATGCACAAGAACATAGTATTGAAGTAAAACTTGGTTTAAATCAAAGCTATGTTTTGTGGAAATGCATGATCAATGTAAATCATGTAATATGTAACCAAAATGATATGTATGGCTAGTGAAATGTATCAACTAAACCATATGCACAAGAACATAGTATTGAAGTAAAACTTGGTTTAAATCAAAACTATGTTTTGTGGAAATGCATGCTATACTAATACGAACATCTATGCGGTGTTGTGAAAATGCAAACATCCAAGCCTTGAGACTGCGGCGATAAACCCTTAAACAACTTAAAGGTTTATCTAAATTATGTATATCGAATTCGGTCATTCCTTCCAATCCACACCAACCCAGGATTTCAGGAACGGGAGTTGTCAATTCCTATGGTACCACTACCTACTAACGAACGGCGTAGCTAATGTTAATGAATGTATAGTATCGTTTAAACAAACCAAATGTCATACCAAAATGTAAGCATGTGATGAAAACAAATGTACTAAGTATGCAACAATGAACATACATAGCATTAAATGTAAATGTAAAACAATGTACTAAGTAGGCACACAATGGGCATACATAGCATAAAATGTAATGAAATCATGTACTATAATGTACTAACGAACATAGCAGGTATATGATGTGAAAACATGGAAAGCATGAAAGTAACAAGTAGGCACATGTGCTCCACCCCAAAACGTTTGGAAAACAGTAAAAGAGGGGTCTATGTACTCACATGAGATTGCTCAGAAGTCCTTGAGTAACAACCAAACAATGCTAGAGATCGCGGATATCAAACGGCACCTAATATAGGTAACTATGTTAATAAACCGGACCTATAATCGGAAGATCGGATAGAATGAGGGTTCGTAAGCCAAACGAGTATGGGAACTCGTGTAATATGGTTTAACAAAGCCTACATACTAAATGAACCCTAACATAAGTGCTTACGACCCATTACGACCCGTTTAGGTAGCTTATGCTACTTTAACGCGTCGCTCGCGTGAAACGCGTTCGGACCACCTAACTAGCCCTATGACAAGTGTGATATGCCTAAACATGTTACATAATCAATTATGTGACAAAAGTTTAGGTTACATATGCTTAATTACCAATTATACATGAAAAGGGTATTCTGGTAATTTACCTAAGGCATATAAACTACCTATCATACAACTACTCAAACGATGTGACCATAGGGTATAACCTCGGAAGGTTATTCCCTATTCTATGGTCACCTAATGTGTTTGGTCGGATCCTAATGATCGACCAAATGGGTCGGGTTCGAAAGTATAAGCGATTGTTTAGATCGCTTACCTTACGACCCTAGACAACGTGGTAATCAGTAGGCATAGTCCCAAGGGACTATAACCATCGTGATTACAATCACGTTGCGAAGTTCAAACGAACTTCGCATTGACCATAAACTGGTCAACACAGAAAGTCAAACAAAGTTTGACTTTCAGACTCGAAAAGCAGTAAAAGAACGAAGGAATACTTACGAAGGGTCCCCGAATGCTAATCGTGATCCAAGTAGCTCAGGTATGAAACAATGGTTCCAACTTAGAGCCTCTAGGATCAGATTCTTGTGGGTTTTGCAATGGGGGTGGATGGGTATTTATAGTTTTCAGGTAACCGTTAAGATCGTTTCTTGGAAAACGTGATTCAATCTTGTGCGTACACTTGTCGGAAAGTTATGGTGGCTCATTTTGCTCTCACCACAAGAATTTGACACTTGGAATTGCCCTTTGGGGTGTTTGAAGGGCTGGAACAGCTGTTAAAAACACTGAATCTGGTCTGGAAGGCTGACGCGGCCCGCTTCAGGATCAGGCAAACCTCAGGCGGGCCGCCTGGGGCTTCTGATCAAAAAATAAGTTTCAAAAGTGGCAGTTTTGGTCCCTGTTGTGTTTTAAGCCCATTTCCGGCACTTCTAAGGCCCGTCAAGCCAACTTTAAGGCCCTAAAATGATGCCTAAACATTGTGGACATGAAACATGCTCAAAAATATCTCAGATGTCGGTTCGTTTGGCCGTACGATCGCGATGTTTGCTTAATTACGACGGAATGCGCATAAGCGCGAAAAACGATCCAAATTGCGCGACGAATGGATTTTTCTCATGCCAAACACTAAAATAAAATATTTTGGTGCTTACATAAATTCTTGGATGTCCGGATGTATTCAGAACGTAAGTTATGCGCGAAAATGCAAACTTGTGCACTTTTTTACGCTTTTAGTCCCTGAATGACCCAAAAGTTTATTTTAGCACACCGAACCCCTCAAAGCCTATTTCTAAGCTATGTAAAGGATATTTATGGTATGTTTAACTTATGGCCATGTTCCGGAATGTTTGTTACAGTTCAAATTGGCATACTTTCGCAGTTTGTCAATTTTAGTCCCTGTAAGCGATTTAACTTGATTTTGCCATACCAGAGCCTTCGAAACTTATTTCTAAGTTATGTAAAGGTTATTTAAGCTATGTTAAGCCTATTTCACTATTCCGGAGTGTTCGTTGCATTAAACTGGTTATATTTACGCATCGGTGCGCGTATAACCTTCCAGAAAGCGATTTAGAGTTTGGAATCGAACAAGAATTTATATGTGCAAATGATACACATACTCATACAAATCCCAAGTATGAAATAAAATATTTCATTGGTTTGGTATTTTTTTGATGACCGTGGAGGCACAGGTGTTATAGTCTCCCCTCCTTTAGGAAATTTCGTCCCGAAATTTTATCTAGAGGAAACTTGTGTGAGTTTGAAAACATGAAGTTGAAAAGATCGAAAAAAAAACATTGGTTAGGATTCTGAACTTCTAGTAACCTTAATAACATTATGCTTGCAATGTAAGAGGGACACTTATATACAAGTATATGAAGCGTCATTGGTGCGTCCACCGTACCTCCATTACATCGTTCTCACTTTGTTATTGTTGTCACTATCGGTTCTTACACATAATAAACCTTACTGGGTTTCTGTGCACTAAATTTCCTAATTATGTACGCGTCCATAATCAGACAATTCCTTGCACAGTTCACACAGTCTATTTTATAATGTGTAGGGGAAAACCAAATGAACAATCCTGTGATGAGTGTGACTAGACCGCCATAGAGTCCTTTTAATTAAATCAATAAACGATCTAAATAGACTTTCAAGGAGTCTGTTCAGCTACATCACTAGATGTCGTTCTTTCACCAAATTGTGAATCAATCCTTTTGACTAGACCACTAAAAGGGTCTCTTATGAATCATGGAGTGGTACTATATAATCCAAGGGTCTTAACTCTTACATAGAAGCCCATTAAGGATTTAAGGTAGCACCTTTTGACCACCCTGCTACGAATCCCTCATATGGAGATATGAAAGATCCTGCGAGGATTTGGATAACGAATATCCAGAGTATAAAAACACAAAATGCATAAAAGAAAACATAAGATGAATAAACACATAGTCACATAACCACAAAATTGTTTATTAATTTGTCTTGTTAATTGCGTACATGCATTTAAAGCACACTAGGAAATCCATTCCGTGGATTTCATTTGGTACTTTAAACGTTATCAAGAATCTAACTATAAAGATATAAAGATTCAAAAAGAAAATTCGATTTCGATTATTAGGAACCGAAATGTTCGAATTAAGGTACATAAGGAATCCAATTAAGGACTCTGATTTGAATGATAATCATCCACAAGGATCTAATTGCGAAGATAAAAAGTTCCCATATGGATTTTAGAAGTTGAAGATGTTTTGAAACCTCGCACAGGACGTGCTTAAGTCAAAACATGAAGTAAAAATGCTTATGAGGTTGAGATGCTAGGTATGCCAAGGCGACATATGAAGCAGAATTTGAAGGTTAAGTCAATGTATGAGGAAAATATTTTTGAAAACTATGCATGGGGTTCTTTTAAGAAAATGTGTTTAACGTTTTTGAAACCTTATATATATAATACTTTTGAAATCATAAAGTAGGTGTATTAGGTAGATATATTTATAAAAATGTTTTAAAATCATGCGAGATGAATTTTTGAAATTATGTATAAGGTTTTTGAAAAATATGAATGATGCTTTTCGAAATCATGCACTTGATAAGAAAATGTACTGTGTTAATATTGCCTTCAGACTATATGAAATATTTTGAAATTAGGAAGGTTGGTTTTGATAACATGGCCAATGTTTTTGAAATAACATAGGCAATGCATTTAGAAAAATTGTTTTCAAACTATATGAAATGTTTTGAGATCATGAAGATTGTTTTTGGAATACTTGTACTGTATATGTTGAAAAATCAAAACGTAATGGGTATGAGATTTGAAAATACCCTTAGTTATCCAACCAAGGATTCAAGGATACAGATGTGTAAAAAGCCCGATTGCTCATAATTTCACTTTATTTCATGTACTTCGTTTCTTAGAATGAAACGAGTACTTAAAATTTTTGAGGGAATCATGAGCGATCATTTGAAAGAGAGAAATCACAAGAGTAGTTTGTAAGGTACATAGTTTCTTGATGTAGGTATCATAGGAAAAGTCATACACACATGTAATTACACTTGTATATCAGAATTTGTGATCAACGATTTATTTATAAACAAAACAGATTGTTTCACATTACAAGAAAACAAAAGAAACAAAGGCATAAGACAGCAACATCCTTTGTTCAGCCAATTGCTCATCCAAGGGTTGGATTTGCACTGACAATCTTCGGGCAGTTATTCCTGTAATGGCTTGTCTCGCTACAGTTGTAGCAAGTACCAGGCGGAAAACGAGCTTGAGTAGGGTTGACTTGGGGCTGATTTGGACCACCTTGGTTCGGGTTATATCGACAAGCGCTTGCCAGGTGACCAACTCGTCCACATGATACACACAGATGACACTGTAAGTGAGCTAGGTGATGCCCCTTACATTTGTTGCATAATGGTGTTGTTCCCTTGTATTGCTTCTTAGCAGGTGGTGTTGCCACCCGGATGGGTCCTGTTTGATTTGGTACTGCTGCAACACAAACTTTTGCTGTATGACCTTTACGTCCACAAATTTGGCATTCACGGCACTTCACATTAGCATGATGATGAAGGTTACATTGGTTGCACAGGGGTGAAGTTCCATTGTATGGCTTCCTAGCTGCTGGCCTTGCCACATGGCTGGGTCCCGCTTGATTAGGTGTAACTGCTGCGGGTTTCTTTGAAGCCTTACGCTTCCTTGATCTTGGTGCTGGCTTGACTTCTGCTTCCTTTGGTGACTCTTGAGTGGCTTCATTGTCGAGACGAGAGGCTTCATTGTTGAGACGAGCCATGGCAATGCCTAGATCCACAGTCTTCTGAATCACTTCGCCTATTTGCTGGACAAATTTGGCTGTTCGCTCGGACATTTGACCAGTGCTGAGATGAATAGACATTCTAGAAGAAAATGAAAGACATAGGAAGAAACGAGTGAAAGGTTATTGGATAATCAATACAGAATGGTAACAAATGAAAATTGTGATCATTTGTTTGTTACCTAAGGCAAACAAATGAGATGGTGACAAATCAAAGTAAATGGGTCAAAAATAATGTATCGCGAAGACATGCTCGCCTATAAGTGAACACTCATCCCAAGAATTCCCAGGTAAGCACAACTGGTCTCGCGTCTGATGAGATGTATACGAAGTGCTTGCCTAGACAGAAAACCCAGAATACAGGCATTCACCCTTCCAGTTTGCACGTGTTCACATTATTTAAAACCCAAAACCTTGACGAGATTTTGAAAATTCAAAGGGGTTCAAAACCATATAACAGAGGGTTCAAAACCTTCCAATAGAGGGTTCAAAACCTAGTAATCAATCATCCTAGAACAGATGATTAGTTTTCAAAGCGGTTTGGAAATTTATGTTCTTGCTGAGGTCGTCGCCTAAGGATAGGTGACGGTATTGTTTTATGACTAAACGCAAGTAAACTCGCGTTAGGGTCCTAGAAAGGTTATAGACTAGGTCAAAGTATTACTAATAACCTAATTCCCTATAACCATGGGCTCTGATACCAACTTTTCTGTCACACCCCGACCACGTGAGACAACGAAACGTGGCGGAAAACGTCGGGGAGTGTTGTAACAGAATCATTGTTTCATAACACATGGAAATTTAAATATTGTTTTATTGAATAAAAGAGTTACAATGTCTTGACAATCAAAGAAATATAACATAAATAACTAGTCTTGCATCTTTTATTGTCACTAAGGCCCATGTCCGCCTAAGTGTATCTTGATCAATCCTATGCTTCATTTCCTGAAACACATGTGAAAATAGGTACGTCAGCATAAAAATGCCGGCGAGTACATAGTTTTTGTGAAAATAAGATTCATGACTTCTGTTTAAGAAAATGTTTAGTCATCAACCTTGTAATTTGCTTTGTCTTTGTAAATCATTTGAAAAACAATAAGTTCAGATGATACGTATAAATAAGAGAATAATGCATGGTTAAATGAATAACCATGTAAAATGAGTTTGTATTAGTTAAGTTGTTTGTAAAACAATGTATTGTGAAAAGTATGTTATTTGTATAAAATGTTATATGTCATAAACTGAAATGATTCAACTAACGCTACGATATGTAATACCATACAAACACTTATATATAGGAAGTACCAGCGGCGTATCCACCATGCTTGTATAATATTACACACGCCTCGTTACTTAATCACTTACTCAAACCAAACCAACAATGTAAGATGTCTATGTTTAAACCAACTTCCAAATGTATTGAAATAATATGTTAAAATGTTTATGTCAAGATGTAAATCATGTAATGTATAACCAATGTCAAAAGTGTTTATGTGTCAAATGTAAACCATGTAATGTGTAACCAATATGATATGTATGGCTAGTGAAAATGCATCAACTAAACAATAGATGAAATGCACAAGAACATAGTATTGAAGTAAAACTTGGTTTAAATCAAAGCTATGTTTTGTGGAAATGCATGATCAATGTAAATCATGTAATATGTAACCAAAATGACATGTATGGCTAGTGAAATGTATCAACTAAAGCATATGCACAAGAACATAGTATTGAAGTAAAACTTGGTTTAAATCAAAACTATGTTTTATGGAAATGCATGCTATACTGATACGAACATCTATGCTGTGTTGTGAAAATGCATACATCCAAGCCTTGAGACTGCGGCGATAAACCCTTAAACAACTTAAAGGTTTATCTAAATTATGTATATCGAATTCGGTCATTCCTTCCAATCCACACCAACCCAGGATTTCAGGAACGGGAGTTGTCAATTCCTATGGTACCACTACCTACTAACGAACGGCGTAGCTAATGTTAATGAATGTATAGTATCTTTTAAACAAACCAAATGTCATACCAAAATGTAAGCATGTGATGAAAACAAATGTACTAAGTATGCAACAATGAACATACATAGCATTAAATGTAAATGTAAAACAATGTACTAAGTAGGCACACAATGGGCATACATAGCATAAAATGTAATGAAATCATGTACTATAATGTACTAACGAACATAGCAGGTATATGATGTGAAAACATGGAAAGCATGAAAGTAACAAGTAGGCACATGTGTTCCACCCCAAAACGTTTGGAAAACAGTAAAAGAGGGGTCTATGTACTCACATGAGATTGCTCAGAAGTCCTTGAGTAACAACCAAACAATGCTAGAGATCGCGGATATCAAACGGCATCTAATATAGGTAACTATGTTAATAAACCGGACCTATAATCGGAAGATCGGATAGAATGAGGGTTCGTAAGCCAAACGAGTATGGGAACTCGTGTAATATGGTTTAACAAAGCCTACATACTAAATGAACCCTAACATAAGTGCTTACGACCCATTACGACCCGTTTAGGTAGCTTATGCTACTTTAACGCGTCGCTCGCGTGAAACGCGTTCGGACCACCTAACTAGCCCTATGACAAGTGTTATATGCCTAAACATGTTACATAATCAATTATGTGACAAAAGTTTAGGTTACATATGCTTAATTACCAATTATACATGAAAAGGGTATTCTGGTAATTTACCTAAGGCATATAAACTACCTATCATACAACTACTCAAACGATGTGACCATAGGGTATAACCTCGGAAGGTTATTCCCTATTCTATGGTCACCTAATGTGTTTGGTCGGATCCTAATGATCGACCAAATGGGTCGGGTTCGAAAGTATAAGCGATTGTTTAGATCGCTTACCTTACGACCCTAGACAACGTGGTAATCAGTAGGCATTGTCCCAAGGGACTATAACCATCGTGATTACAATCACGTTGCGAAGTTCAAACGAACTTCGCATTGACCATAAACTGGTCAACACAGAAAGTCAAACAAAGTTTGACTTTCAGACTCGAAAAGCAGTAAAAGAACGAAGGAATACTTACGAAGGGTCCCCGAATGCTAATCGTGATCCAAGTAGCTCAGGTATGAAACAATGGTTCCAACTTAGAGCCTCTAGGATCAGATTCTTGTGGGTTTTGCAATGGGGGTGGATGGGTATTTATAGTTTTCAGGTAACCGTTAAGATCGTTTCTTGGAAAACGTGATTCAATCTTGTGCGTACACTTGTCGGAAAGTTATGGTGGCTCATTTTGCTCTCACCACAAGAATTTGACACTTGGAATTGCCCTTTGGGGTGTTTGAAGGGCTGGAACAGCTGTTAAAAACACTGAATCTGGTCTGGAAGGCTGACGCGGCCCGCTTCAGGATCAGGCAAACCTCAGGCGGGCCGCCTGGGGCTTCTGATCAGAAAATAAGTTTCAAAAGTGGCAGTTTTGGTCCCTGTTGTGTTTTAAGCCCATTTCCGGCACTTCTAAGGCCCGTCAAGCCAACTTTAAGGCCCTAAAATGATGCCTAAACATTGTGGACATGAAACATGCTCAAATATATCTCAGATGTCGGTTCGTTTGGCCGTACGATCGCGATGTTTGCTTAATTACGACGGAATGCGCATAAGCGCGAAAAACGATCCAAATTGCGCGACGAATGGATTTTTCTCATGCCAAACACTAAAATAAAATATTTTGGTGCTTACATAAATTTTTGGATGTCCGGATGTATTCAGAACGTAAGTTATGCGCGAAAATGCAAACTTGTGCACTTTTTGACGCTTTTAGTCCCTGAATGACCCAAAAGTTTATTTTAGCACACCGAACCCCTCAAAGCCTATTTATAAGCTATGTAAAGGATATTTATGGTATGTTTAACTTATGGCCATGTTCCAGAATGTTTGTTACAGTTCAAATTGGCATACTTTCGCAGTTTGTCAATTTTAGTCCCTGTAAGCGATTTAACTTGATTTTGCCATACCAGAGCCTTCGAAACTTATTTCTAAGTTATGTAAAGGTTATTTAAGGTATGTTAATCCTATTTCACTATTCCGGAGTGTTCGTTGCATTAGAGTTTGGAATCGAACAAGAATTGATATGTGCAAATGATACACATACTCATACAAATCCCAAGTATGAAATAAAATATTTCATTGGTTTGGTATTTGTTTGATGGCCGTGGAGGCACAGGTGTTACATGAATGTCTTTTGTAGGATCGATTTCGGACCTAGACGAGTCTATCAGAAGAGCTTTTCTCAGTTTGAGCGGCGGAAACAAACAAACTGAGTTCAATTCAGCGATTATACACTTTAAATTGTTGTTTCTATTGATTGAATGACGTTTACAATTGATTCAACACTTCGGCAGCACTTCGTTTACAATTGAAAACCGGAAGAACTATCTAATGAATTCGCTTGAACAGGTATTTATAGACCTGTGTGTTCGCTTGAAATGACAACATGTCAGTTCGAGCGAAATGACTTCTGTTGTTTTCGCTTGAAACTGCATAAGGTCATTTCAAGCGAAATCCCTTCCATTTAAGCGAACTACCTTTAAATCTCGAAGTACGTGCACTATTCTAACATTCTACGCACAAGACTCGATACATGAGGAAGTCGACAGACGCATGCACCAACATCTTTCATGTGTGCAGGGGCTTTCGAGGTTGATCATCTCCAAGTGGATCATGGATAGCGGTGCCTCAAGGCATATGACGGGAATGTTAGCATTGCTCTATAATGTCAAATCAATCAACGGAGGATATGTTGGATTTGCAGGAACACATGGAGGAAGAATCGTTGGTGAAGGAATTCTTACCAATGGAGTTGTAACGTTTGATAAAGTGAACTACATCATTGAACTTGAAAACAATCTGTTGAGCATATCGCAGATTTGTGACAAGTCGTTCACAGTTCATTTTACAAAAAATGAGTGTTTGATCATTAAAACAGGTTTTAAAATTCCAGAAGATATGGTGTTGATGCGTGCTCCTCGTGAAAACGATTTGTATGTCCTAGACATGAGCGTCGCAACAACATCAGACAAGAAACCAAAATGTTTTGTAACTAAAACAAAAGCAACTGAAAAAGAATCAAGAATGTGGCATCGTAAGATGGGTCACATTCATGTGAGAAAAATGAATTTCTTAGTTCACAATGATCTTGTTGAAGGAGTTAATTTGAAAAATTTCCATTTGATTGATGTTTGTGTAGAATGCAAAAAGGGGAAGCAAACGAAGAAGTCACATCCAAAGAAGCTCTTGAACTCCATCAGACTACCGCTCGAAAGACTCCACATGGATCTTTTTGGACCGGTAAATGTGAAGAGCGTAAGTGGAGATCTGTATTGTCTTGTGGTCACTGATGACTTTACAAGATTTTCATGGGTGATGTGTATAGAAAGAAAAGATGAAACGTTTAAGTCGTTGATGATTTTATTCAAAAAGATGGAAACACTGTACAAACTGCTGATCAGAAGAATTCGAAGCGACAACGGAACAGAGTTTAAGAACAACCGTATGCTTGAATTTTGCAATGACAAAGGCATTCTTCATGAATTCAGCGCACCGTATACTCCACAACAAAACGGTGTCGCAGAACGAAAGAATCGCACACTGATCGAAACAGCTCGAACTATGTTAGCCGATTCCAAATTGCCGATATTCTTTTGGAGTGAAGTAGTTGCTACAGCATGTTACACACTAAATCGCGTTCTCACGGTAAAGAAGTACAAGAAAACCTGCTTTGAATTACTTCATCGCTATAAACCAAATCTAAAATTCTTAGAACCTTTTGGATTACCTTGCACGTTTATTGATCCAGATGCTAAATTTGGTGCAAAAGTTAACGAAGGTTTTTTTGTAGGTTATGCGAGCCCACTGAAGAGAGTATTTGTTCCATGCTTGGGGAAGATTATACAGGTTCAGCATGTTGACTGTCAGAAGTTTACTGCTCCGGAACAACTTCCCGGAAACAGATTGCTATTTGACTATGACAAGCTCTGGGAGTCATTCTAATTGCCGACTGAGCCAAGTGAGGAGGAACTAGCATTATTATACCAATATCAGCAATCTATGTCACAAGAACAAGTGCCAAGACCGTTGGTAGTTTCTCAGCCCACCATGGGTACAAATGATCACGAGGCCGGTCCAAGTGGAACTGCACATGAACCCCCAGAAGAACCAGCTCCAGTATTTGATCAATCCGACGACTCAGAATCGGAAGCCGATCCTATTTTTTACGAGGAACCAAATATTGCAACGTCAGAAGCTGTTGATCACACGGGTGATCAGGACATTACAAATTTGCAATCGGAAGTGAGCGTATCTGACATAGTCATGCCGAGAACTTTGTCTTATCATCCTTCAGAACAAATTATTGGTGATCTTCACAGTGGAGTGAAAACGCGGGATCAAATCAACAAAGCTCTTACATGTTTTTATTCTTCTGTAGCTCCTTTACAGGAAGAATTCTCATTGAAATGCTTTATTTCGCAGGTAGAGCCAAAGACATATAAAGAAGCATTAACTGAAGATAGCTGGGTGAATGTAATGCAGGAAGAGCTATTACAGTTTGAGAAGATCGGAGTATGGAGATTGGTTGATTTACCTGAAAATCAAAAGCTGATAAAGACCAAATGGGTTTTTAAGTGTAAGCGGGATGGTAGAGGGGTTATTGTGAGAAACAAAACACGTTTGGTAGTTTAAGGTTTTGGTCAGCAAGAAGGGATCGACTTTACCGAAGTGTATGCTCCCGTTGCTAGACTCGAGGCGATTAGAATCTTCCTGGCATTCGCGTCTTGGAAAGGATTCAAGGTCTACCAATTAATGTCAAATCTGCATTCCTTTACGGAAAGATCAAAGAAGAAGTGTACGTCGGACAACCACCGGGTTTCACCGATCCAGTGCACAAAGACAAGGTCTATCTACTCGACAAAGCGCTTTATGGATTACACCAGGCCCCGAGAGCCTGGTACGAGACGCTTTCCCAACATCTGATGTCCAACGGGTTCACTAGAGGGACGGTCGATAGTACTTTGTTTACAAAAGAGGTTGCATGGCATCTACTCATCGTACAGATTTACGTTGATGACATAATCTTTGGATCGACGAATGATGAATTGTGCAAAGAGTTCGAGAAGGTTATGAAGAAAAAGTTTGAAATGAGTTCGATGGGGGAGATGAAGTTCTTCCTAGGGCTTCAGGTTGAGCAAATGCCTGAAGGAATCTTCATACACCAGACAAAATACGTGAATGATGTGCTTGACAAGTTCAATATGTCTGAATCATCTCCAATCTCAACCCCCTGGCTCAAAATCATGGTATATGTCCGGATGAAAGCGGTGAAAAGGTGGATGAGACGCACTATCAGTCGATCATTGGTTCATTAATGTATCTGACAGCATCAAGACCGGACATCATGTATCCAACTTGCCTTTGTGCCCGGTATCAGTCAAGCCCGAGACAGTCACACATGTCGATTGTGAAAAGAATCTTACGGTATCTTAAAGGTTGCCCAAGCACCGGCTTGTGGTATCCTAAATCTGGTGACTTTTCTCTTACTGGTTATGCTGATTCTGACTTCGGGAGCTGTAACCTTAATGTAAAGTCCACAACTGCTGGGTGCCAGTTCTTCGGAACTCGGCTTGTCACTTGGCAGTGCAAGAAACAAACCACAGTCGCTCTCTCAACCTGTGAGGCTGAAAACGTTTCGGCTTCCAGCTGTTGCTCTCAGATCCTCTGGATCCAGCAGCAGATGAGGGACTATGGTTTGCAGTTCTTGGATACTCCAATCTTTGTGGACAATGAGGCAGCCATAAATATAACTAAAAATCCGGTTCATCATTCTAAAACGAAACATATTGAGATTCGACGTCATTTCATCCGTAATTGCTACGAGAAGAAATTGATTCGAATTGATCATATACACACCGATGATCAGAGAGCTGATTTTTACACAAAACCTTTTGATAAAAAGAGATTTAACTATCTTTTGAAATTAAACGGGTTGAAATATTTGTTTTCTGGGAGGGTTGTTGAGTGTGAAGCCGAGGAGGACGGCGATGAGAAGTGATCTGCGTTTTGTTGTCAAGTTTCTGTATAGTTTTATTTTCTGCTTTTGATAAAACCAAAAACACAAAAATATGTTTTTGATTTTAGGGGGAGAAAGTTTTCAGAAAATACAAAAACAAGATAAAATTTCAAAATCCAAAAACAGTGAAAAAGTAAAAAAGAGTTATGTGTATATAGAGGAAATGATAGTACATCAGTGGACTATCAGTGCACGCTAGAGAAATGTGAAGTTTTATAAAGTTTTAAACAGTCTCACTAGGGATGTGTCGATAGGCTCAGCTAAGACTAGTAGTTTTGCGAAAACGATACAAACTTAAAGCAAAATGCCTAAGTCTGGTGGGAAACACGGTCGAACGCATAGTACTTAGTTTTGTCCTTCTTGACTGTGTGCCTGCTCGGTAATTGCTGATTGTCTTAGAACATAAAACTGGTAAGTTTGTGAGCTTTCACAACTTTGCTGAAAACTCACTATGATTTTGTGTTTTTTCTTTTTGTAAAAATTTAAACGTGTTTGATTTCTTTATTTTGATTAAGCATTGGACGTCCTCTGCGTATACGGGAGTATCGACCTGGATGTTAATGCCTAATCATTCTGCTTTAGTTTCTTTGGTGTTTCGTTTAAGCTTTGGATCACCTCTGTGTATACGGGAGTATCGAACTGGTGGTTAAGGCCTAAACACTTTCAACTTGTTTTATTTTTTCTTATTTTACTTAAACATTGGACGACCTCTGCGTATACGGGAGTATCGACCTGATCGTTAATGTTTAAGTGTTCTGAGTTATTTTTGCACAAATCACAGTTGATGAAAGTTTAAAAGCGTTATTCGGGTCAGTGCATTACATGATGAGGGGATATGCTTAGATTGTGGGGCCCATAGGATTTTAGTGATTTCTAATATACCTTAAATGTATCGGTAAGCATTACGAATATCCTAGAGGAGTTTAAGTGGACCACAATATCGATGATCTAGGGTGAATTGTTTAAAAGATTTAAGTGGTAAAATTTAGATCAACGGTGCAGCTGATGTGTCTCAATAAACTGATATGATCCTCTAACGCATACTCACAAAAAGTTGTCTGTAAATATGTTTGTACAAATTACAGTTTCATGTTTCTAGTTGTTTAGCTAATATGTTGAAAAATCCAAAAAGATTTATCTTTTCATCTTGTTTTCGACAACGGATGTTGGGGATCTGACGGTCAAAGTCTTACAATGCTATACAAGTTGGATCATGAGGGTTGAATAAGAAAAGTTTGTGAAAAGAGTTGGTAATTGATCAAAAAGTTTAAAAGTTCATTAATTTGAACTTAAATCTGTTTCAAAAAATCAGCAAGTTCATAAATTGGTCAGCCAAGGTCATTAACTTGGACTTGGCAGGCTAAACAGTTGACCAGGGTCATTAACTTGGACTTGGTTAACTGGGTGTGATGGTAAAAAGTCAAAAATAATCAAAAAGATAAAAATTTGAAAAATTTTGAAAAACTGAAATTTCAAACGAAATGACCATTTCGCACGAAATGGCCATATCGTTTCAAATGTTCATTTCGCTTGAAATTGTCACACTGTCTCAATGTCCATTTCGTACGAAATGGACATGTCTATATAAAGGGGTCCCATTTCGCTTGAAACCATCAGTTCACTATTCCGTACCAAACACACTCTCAAAAGGCGATTTCAAGCGAAATCACTGATTTCATCGATTTCAAGCCGAATTCTTGAGTGTTTGTTGTTCGTAATCTGTGTATAAGTTGGTTGGTACAACTTATAACATGGGAAAGGTGAGGATTGCTATTGATTTGATTGAAATTGTATAATCTTCGATGAACAGTACTTTGATTTTAGATCTAGGCTGTTTTTGTGAACCACATTGGATAAAAATCATATCAGTATGTTCGGACTTTGATGTAGATCATATCTAGGGTTTCAAATTACACGTTTATGTTGCTGATTGTTGTTGATTTGAACTGAATCAGTTGAACTCGGAAGAACAGTTCTTGGATCTTAGATCTAGGATGTTTTTGTGGGTCAAAATGAAAATAAAACACATCCATGTACTCGGAATCTGTTATAGAACATGTCTTGGGTTTCAATTTCATCATAAAAACAAGATTTGAAAACTGTAATTTCACTGTTCACAAACTTGATTTTAAACGAAATCACAAGTCATTTCGTACGAAATGGCACATTGGTTAATGTTACCAAATCATGCGAAATGGCCATATCGCTTGAAACACCATTTTGCTTGAAATAGCCATTTCGTTTGAGAGTCATTCCATTTGAAACCCATTTCGCTTGAAATTCATTTAGTGTGAAGCATGTTTTGTGTTGAAAAATTGTTCAAAGTGTCTAACTTGTGTTTCTGTTGATTGTGTTTATATTTCAGGCTTCGAATGTGTAGTTTGATCCATTACATAACATCTGTTGTGTTTACGATGAAAAGCTTCCAAAGATGGCTGTATTCAAAGAGATTCTGGAATTCATGAAGCGTTTACCTATCCAAAAGGCATTGTCGAATCAACATAATGTTTTCAAATCTCATATTGAACGTTTCTGGAAGAATGCTAAGTATGATGAAGAAAGTAAAGTAATAACTTCAATTGTTAGCTTAAATGGTGAAGATAAAGAGATTGTCATCACAGAACAACTCGTCCGTGAAGTGTTAGATTTTCCGGATGATGAAAATTCACCAATGAAGTTTCCAGAGAGAATGGTTAAGGGATGTATGTTGAGGATGGGGTATAATGGTCCGTTGAACAGTGCAAACTATTTGAAATCATGTTTGTCAAAGCCTTACAAATTTTTCATCCATTCAGTGATTCGCGCTCTCAGTCATAGAAAGGGTGGTTATGATGTGATGAGAGATTACCGGATGAATATGGTGACTGCATTAGTGTTGAACAAAAAGTACAATTTTTCAAAAATCATTTTCCATTACATGAAAGAAAACATTACATCATGCAGTAAAACCTAGATATATCCGAGATTTGTACAAATGATGATTGATCATGCTTATCCGGATCTAGTGAAAGATGAAGATAATGATTTATAGGCGTTGTATCACATGGATAATGAGACGTTGACCGTATTATCCAGGTATCACAAAAATCATCCAGAATAAAAAACAAAGGAAGAATTCTTTGGATTCATAAAGAGTGCAAATTAAAAAGATCCAGATCCAGTTAATCATCTGAAATGGAGAAATGATGAAGAGATGAAAGAGAAAAGTGCAGCTGAGGAATTGAAAAAGTTTGCAGAATTCAAGGAAACACGAAATGAGTGGTTTTTGAAAGAAGAAAAGGAGTAGAAAGACAACTCCGAAAGTACAAACAGAAGAAGGTTCATCTTCACAACCGAAAAAGAAACATCAAAAGAAAGTTGTCGAGACAATGCTGGTCGATGAACCAGAGGAAGATGAAACTGAAGCTGATGCTGAAAGAGATCAAGGTCGTTTATCTCCTGAATCTGCACAGTTATTGAAGTCTCTTACTGAAAATCTTGAAGCTGAGAAAGCAGCTGGTGATGAAGGTGACGATGAAGGAAAGAGCTCTTCTGATTCAGAAGTTGATGAAACTGAGCGTTGGAGAAAAGTAATTTCTGATCCAAAAGAAAAGGAGAAACAAAAGAAAAGAAAGAGGAGTACAGATGATGATGACGAAACGTATTTTCCAACAGAAGATGTTCCGGTTGTAACACCACCCTCTGGAGGAAGAAAGAAATCTACTTCAAGAAAACGTGTCGTATCTCCAGTTGTCCGAAAGTTGAAAATCAAACTGAAACAAAAACCTATTCAAGAACCACCACCATCTCCACCAAAACAAACATCACCACCACAAAAATCATCACCACAACATCGTATCTCTACACCAATCCATGAACAACCTGTTATAACTTCACCACACATCCTACAAACACCACCAACCACACAACCACCTGTACAAACAACTCTCGGATCTGCTGGATTTAAATATTTTCCACATATTCCTGAGAATATTCCTCTTAAAGACATTGGAGATTTTAACTTTGTAACTGATGATGTTGTAAAGAAGTTAGAAAAGCGTGCAAAGACTGTTGAAGCTGAAAATTCATCGTTGTTGAAAAAAGTTGAAGCTGATCAAGCTGAGATTGATATTGTGAAAGTTCGTATAGCAGAGCTAGAAGAAGAAAAAGCTCGGAGAGATGAACAGAACAAGTACTTTGAGTTGAAAAACAAAGAGTTGGAGGCAAATAATGCGAGAAGAGAACATGAAGATTATATGTTGAGGAAAGTGATTGAAGATTTGATTGGCAAGCCAATTGAGCAAAGATTCGAGGAGATTGAGCTTGAAGAAGTTAGAGCGAAACCAAAAGCTGATCTAGAAGCTCAAATGAAAGATAAGGGTAAAGGTGTTAAAGGTGAAAAAGTTGTTGAAGTGTTGGAAAGGGCAATGGTTGTGTCGGAGCCAACAGAAGCTCCAGTATCATCTGTTCTACCAATATCTTGAGTATCTGGTGATAATGATGAAGATGTTGAAGATGAAGAAGATGATGATGATGCTTTGATAGATGATGCAGATGATGTATATTCTGCAAATAGTTCTGATGATGATGATGGAAATGATGATAATGATCAGGGTACTTCAGGCATAAAAGTCACTGAAGCGTCTAATGAAGAGAAGATTGATGAATATCTTCATAATGATGCAAATGAAGAGCCTGAGAATGCTGAAAGTGAGGGGGAGCATAATGATACAAAGAATGTTGATTAAAGTGATGATCATGTCTCAAGATTGATTCTTCGTCTTGGGCACAACGTAGAGGAAGGAGAAATCATGCATACTTATACTCTTGATGAAATCATAAAGATGACGCATGTTGAAGATATTAATTTCAAGTTTGATTTTGAAGAAGAGCTAAATCAGTTTGATATTAATCAACAGCCCGAGTATCAGTATAAATACGTTGAAGATGCTGATAACTATGACAGAGTTTAAGTGTAAGACTGTAGTGACGAAGAACAGTCTGAGAATGTGAATGTTGATACTTCTAACTTTCCAACGCTTGCAGAATTCTTCAGTCAAGCAAATGAAGATGTGTTAAGAAGGAAAGTTGAAGAATGTGTTAAGAATAAAAGTTTTGATGAAATGTCGAAGGATGAACGTCGCGAAGAAAGGAAGAAATGGTTCAGAAAAGATTCCGAAAGAAAGTTCAAGAGACCGCTGAAATACTACAAGAGAGACAGAGAAATTTCTTTGGGAGACATAATCAGTTGGGGGTTTCTTCCGCAAGTGAACGCGTATGCAATCCGAAGAGAATTTGGAGTTCAATATTTTGCGTACATTCAAGACATAATGTCTCTGCCCTGGTGGGAAGTAGAAGAACTTCCTAAAGTCAGAACTTTGTCTTATCTGATCAGAGAGCATGATATGCCTACTTGGGGTTTAATGAAGTTCGAAGCGTTTAAAGATGTTAAGCATTGGAAGCCACATCAACCAAAGAAAGTAAGAAGGGTGGATCCAGTCACAGGTCTTGAAGAAACAATCTTGCAGATTAAGAAGCCCAGGGTGATAAAGAATATTCCGTTGCCAAAAATGGAGCAAGATTTTCACAATGGGTTCTTATGTTGGGTCTACAGTTGTATGTCAACTGAAGCAGTGATCACATACAAAGTGGAGAATGAAGTCAGATACATTCACTTGTATGATCCTATGTGGATAGTGAACTGTTCTGCGAAAGACATCGAGTGCTTGTTCGTGAATAAGATTGGTTACAAAAAAGAAGACAAAGATCAAGCTCTTCAATTTCAGAAAGTTGCAACAATATGTTTTCAGAAAGGAATCAATTCTGAGAATGTATGGTCATCTAAGTGGAGGAAGATTGAGAAAGAGGAGGCTCTGAAAGCTGAAAAAGAGAGAAAGGAACGTGAAGAGCTTCGAGGTAAATGGATGAGAGAGCAAGCTGAAGAAAAAATGAAAGCTGCCAAAGAGAATGAAAAGCTGAAGAGTTTGTTGAAGAGAAAGCCGAAGCAGAGAGAGGAAAAGTTCAAGTCTCTGTGAAAGGAAGTTTTGAAGACAGCCTGACTAAAGACTCCGGCAATATCCAAGGGGGAGTTTGTTGGTACACAATGTCTATCGCCTATGTCATCAGTCTAGGTCGTGTCGGTAGCTTGTAATAGGGTATTAAAGTGTAATATGTAAAGTTATTTTGTGTTGTAAGCCATTTCGCACGAAATGCATTGTCATGTCATTTCGTACGAAATGGAGTTTGCCATTTCGTGCGAAATGGATCATGTCATTTCGTGTGGAATGGATCCCCTATATATAGGGGTGTTGGGTTTTCCATTTGTAACAGTTCGGTGAAATTTGTCACGAAGTGCTGTCAAATTTTCTGCGTGTATTAACGTCTAATATCAATGGAAAACCAGTTTAAAGTGTATTTCTCTGCTTCTACTCACATTCTAACACCGATTCTCAGTTACTAGATTGTTTTCGCCTATCTAGTGACTTAGATTTGACTCAGACCGACTCATTCAGGTCGAATATCGATCCTACATACACAAGCTCTTCTTCGGTTTTCTATTGTTTTTTGGATTTTATGAATTTTTTATTGTTTTTGTATTTTCTGAAAATATAACCTATCTCCCCCTAAATACCAAAACAAGTAAAAAATCGACAAACCATTGCAGATTGCTTTTCAACATCATCTACGGTGGTTCCTTCATCTACGCCAAGAATCCCCTCCGCAACTGATAGAACCTTCATACCATTAAGTTTCAAAAGATATTGAAAACGAGTTTTGTCAAATGCTTTGGTATGTAAGTCAGCTTTTTGTTCATCGTTGTGGATTTTTTCTATTCGTATCAACTTCTTCTCGAAACAGTCTCGGATGAAGTGATGACGAATTTCAATGTGTTTTGTTTTAGCGTGATGAACAGGATTTTTTGTTATGTTTATAGCTGGCTCATTATCAACAAAGATAGGGGAGTTAAGAAATTGCAAACGTAGTCTCGCATCTGTTGCTGGATCCACAGGATCTGAGAGCAGCAGCTGCTAGCAGATACATATTCGGCTTCACATGTGGATAAAGCGACAGAGGTCTGCTTCTTACATTGCCAGGTCACTAATCGTGGTCTGAAAAACTTGCATCCCGCTGTTGTTGACTTAGCGTTCACTTTGCAGCATCCGAAATCGGAATCAGAATATCCCTCGAGCGTGAAATCGCCTTCTTTTGGATACCACAACCCCAGTGATGGAGTTCCTTTCAGGTAGCGTAATATCCTTTTCACAATTACCATATGTGAGGCTCTGGGGCTTGACTGAAACCGTGCTGCGAGGCAGGTTGGATACATGATATCGGGTCTTGAAGCTGTCAAATACATCAGCGATCCGATCATGGAGCGATACAACGTTTCATCCACTTTATCTCCAGTGAGATCAGGGTTTATCCCATGGTTCGTCGCTAACGGGGTGGACATTGGTGACATTCCTAACATCCCGAATTTCTCCAGAACATCATGAACATACTTCGTCTAATGTATGAACGTTCCCTCGGGTAGTTGATCAACCTGAAGCCCCAAGAAGAACTTCATCTATTGAAGACATTTCAAACTTTTGCTTCATGACTTTTTCAAAATCTTTGCAGAGTTGTTCATTTGTTGACCCGAAAATTATGTCATCCACATAAATTTGGACTATCAGAAGATGGTCGTCGACTTCTTTTGTGAACATAGTGGTGTCTATCTTTCCTCGGATGAAGTTGTTGGCTAACAGATGTTGAGACAGGGTCTCGTACCAGGCTCTCGGGGCCTGATGTAAGCCATATAATGCCTTATCTAAGAGATAAACTATATCTTTATGGATTGGGTCGGTGAAGCCCGGTGGCTGTCCGACATAAACCTCCTCTTTCACCTTGCCATAGAGAAATGCCGACTTCACATCTAGCTGAAACACTTTAAATCCTTTCCAAGATGCAAATGCTAGGAAGATTCTGATCACTTCAAGTCTAGCAATCGGAGCATACACTTCAGTGAAATCTATACCCTCCAGCTGACTGAATCCCTGGACAACGAGACGAGCTTTATTGCGAATAATAACCCCTCGATCATCCCTCTTACACTTAAACACCCACTTGGTGTTAATCTTCCTATGACCATCAGGCAGGTCCACCAATTTCCATACACCCAACTTCTCAAACTGACTTAGCTCCTCCTGCATAGCGTTAACCCAGGAATCTTCAATTAGTGCTTCCTTGTACATTCGCGGCTCAATCTGCGAAATGAAACAACTAAGTGAAAACTCTGTTTTTAAAGGAGCAACTGTAGAATAAAAACAAGTAAGGCCTTGGTCAATTTGTCGTCTGGTGCGGACGCCTGATTGCAACGCTCCAATGATTAAATCTTCTGGATGGTATGAAAGAGTTCTTGGCATCACCTCGCCTGGAACATTTACTTCACTTTCCAAATTCGTAATGTTCTGGTTTGCGACTTGTTCACTGACTGGAAACGTCTGATCTTGAGACTGGATTTGCTCCCCCTCAGACTCTGAATCACCACGATCGAATGTTGGCCTTTCATCAGATTCTGAATTATCATTGATTCCCGTCTGATTGAAATGATCTTGTTCACGTTCTGAAGATGTCGGAGTTTGCATAACATTATCATTCTCTCCAGTATTGCTTGGACCTGCTTCATCATCGTTCGAAGCTTGTCGTTGACGATTATAAGGTTCTGCTGGGAATCTTTCTTGTGATGCTTCATATTCTCTTAGAATATCCAACTCGTCATAGAACTCTGGTTCTTCCTCTATGTCGAATGAATCCCACAGAGTATCGTAATTGAAGCGCCATGAGTCAGCGGGTTTCTAAGGTGGCATCGTATAACCTTGACACTCAACATTATGTGCTTCGATGATCCGCTTCAAGCTTGGAACAAAGACTCTTTTTAATGGGCTTGCATATCCCACAAATATACCTTCAATGCACTTTGGACCAAATTTACCAAAAGGTTCTAGAACTGTGTGGGAGACCCAAACGGTTCCAAATACTTCAGATTAGGTTTGCGGAGGTTAATGAGCTCGAAACACGTCTTGTTGAACTTCTTCACCGTAAGAACCCGATTGAGCGTATAGCAAGCGGCTAACACTGCTTCTGCCCAGAAATTGACAGGTGTATTTGAATCAGCAAGCATCGTCCTGGCCGTTTCAATCAGCGTCCTATTCTTTCTTTCTGCTACTCCATTTTGCTGTGGAGTGTATGGCGCGCTGAATTCTTGCAGTATACCTCTTTCATCACAATATACTTCCATTTTGTTGTTCTTAAACTCTGTACCGTTGTCACTTCTTATTCTTCTAATACGAGTTTGGTACAAGTTTTCAATCTTTCTGAACATTGTTATCAAACTCCCAAATGTTTCATCTTTTGTCTTCAGAAACGTTACCCACAAAAATCTCGAATAGTCGTCTGTGACAACTAAGCAGTAGAGATCACCAGTTATGCTTTTAACATTCACTGGACCAAAGAGATCCATGTGAAGTCTCTCTAACGGCCTCGAGACTGAATTCATCTTCTTTCCAGGGTGAGATTTCTTTCGCTGTTTACCTTTGATGCAACTAATACACTCCCCCTCAAGATGAAATCCTTTCAGATGAACTCCATTTACTAAGTCGTTGTGTACCAGGTAGTTCATTTTTCGCAGATGAATGTGGCCCATTTTTCGATGCCATAATTATGACTCCTTTTCCGTGGCTCTTGACATGAAGCAGTGAGCCTGACCTATGGTAGTAGTTGCTACACTCATGTCCAACACGTACAGATCGTCGACTCTTGGTGCTCTCATGATGACCCACTCTTCGGGGATAACAAACCCCGGCTTCAATATCAAACATTCTTTGTCTGTGAAGTGCGTCGAATACATACGATCACAAATCTGAGAGATGCTCAGAAGATTGTTTTCCAGTTCGGCGATATAATTCACTCTTTCAAACGTGACAATACCATTTGATAAAGTTCCCTCACCAACTATACGACCACCTTGATTGCCTGCAAATCCATCATATCCTCCATTAAACCCTCGAACATCATACAGTAGGGTTTTCTTCCCTGTCATGTGCCGAGAAGCTCCACTATCCGTTATCCAACGTGAGATGGATCTCGGAAGCTCCTGCACATTTCAAAAATATTTAGTGAGATTTTGAAGCAACCCAAGCCTCTTTCGACTCAGGTAGCTTGACGTTTAGAATTGTGGTTTTGGTGTACAATGGCAGGAAATTTTTGTCATTCAATTTTAAAATTTCTTCAGTCCCAACCTCAACCTCTTTGTATAAGAAAGATTCGTCTTTTTGAGGTTGACCAGATGGTTGGTCTTTCTTCGGAACATACTTCTTCCCTGGTGGGGTAGAAGTTTGTTTCTCAAGTTTCTCATAGTAATCCAAAGGAACATTCATCTATACTGGTGTGGTAGAAGATGATTGTTTTGCAGACTCTGAAACCTTTGGTTTTGGAGAACTTGCTTTCTTTTCAACAGATTTTGGCTTCCATGCTTGTTAAGATGACGCAACCCGCTTGTAAAATTTGTCATTTTTAGTTACCATCTTCTTTACGGGTTCGGTTTTCTTAACTGACTCTTTTACAGATTCAGTTTTAACTTTGCCATTTTCCATCTTTAAAAACTTTTTCTCAACAAACATTGGAGCTTTTCCCTTTACATCGTCTTTTCTTTTTGGATTCTCGACAACCACAGACTTAGGCTTCGAGTTGGTGCACTTTCACGCAATGTGTCCAACTTGATTGCATTTGAAGCATGTTCGGGTGTCAACTACCCAACTTGTGCCTTCATTCTGAGACTGCGAGGCTTTCTTCTCAAAGAATTCTTCATTGGTTTTCGAAAAAATCTCAGATTCTTGCTCGGAGTGTGAACTCGAGCTTTTCACAAACACCTTTTTCTCAACAAATATCTTGTTTTGAAAGTTCTTTCTTTGACTTTTCTTACCACCCTGATAACCACCCGACCATTTGTTTTGGTTGTCATTAGAAAAACGTGGCGGTACAACAGGTTTTTTGTAGTAAGATTTATCTTTTTCAAAGTTCAATTGTCTTTCAGAACGTTTCAAACCTTCGATTTCACAAACATCAATCTCAACCAGTTTAAACACATTATTCAATTTGTCAACATTCACATTCTCTAATGGGAACTCAAGATCCGAATACAACTTATACGAAACCGACATCTTGTACATCACAAGAGTAGGTTTTTCACTTAAGTTGTTTTTGGATATTGATTTCGGAATGTAATTATTAAAAAAATATTCTTCGTCCTCAGTTGAATCACTGTCAGATTTCAAAACATTTTCAACTACATTTTTAACAACTTCAGACTGAACGCTGTCTTCATCAGATGATGAAGTGAATGTGATGTCAATTGTTTCTGGAAGTTTAATTTCATTTGTTTCATCATTGTTAACCAACCCAGATTTTTTCTTTGAAAAAATATTCAACACTGGCGGTGGAACTTGATGATACCCAACCCCAGTTCCATCAGAATATACATATTCGCCAGCTTTGTTCTTCCCAATGGGTTTGGGAACTATGTGTTGAAGAACAAAACTTGCGGAGTTGTAACTGTTGAGTTTCAGATTTATGCGTTCATTTTCAATCTTAGCTTCCTGAAACTTAAGCTTCAGATTAGCAATCTCATCCAATTGTTGGTTGATTTGCTTTTCTTTCGACTGAAGGACTCCTGATAATTGAAAATTTTCTTTGCTTGTTTTACTGTTTCTCTCATCAGAATCTTTAATCGTTCTTTTTAACTTCTCATGATTTTCAAAAAGTTGTCGATTTTCATGAATTAACTTTTCATTTTCTTTCCTAACTTGTTCTACTTCAATTTTATCTTTTTCAAGTTTATCAGTTAATTCTTTGATTCGATCATTTGAAGCTTTTACCAATTTATCACGACTCAAGATTTGATTTTCAACTTCTCTAATTCTATCAGTCAGTTCTTCAGTCTTCTTACCACTGAGATATGCATGTGTACTACAAACCTTGCAGTTTTTCATGAAATTTTTGCAGTCGCTTTCAATTTTGGCTTTATCAGTCTTACCTGACCCATTTGTTGAATCATTAGAACTGACCTTGCTCTTTGACTCAGTTCCAGATTTAAAATCTACCTCTAACTCTTTTGCTGCGAGCACCTTGTCTGCCATTTTCTTTAGATTTTCTGCAGTCATCTCTTTGGTCGTGTCAATTATCCCATCATCGACCTTTTTCGACTGTAACTCCTTTCTCTTTTTCTTCAGCTTCTCTTGCCCACATTCTCTGTCTTTCTTCTTCTTCTGTTATTTGTTCTATGAGGGTTTCAACACTGATTGATGACGGTTCAACAACTATGTTCCCTTTAGGATCCAAATAACATTCCCGAGTAGCATCCTATCTTTTTGCACTCTTTGCCTCTTTCCATGTTAGATAAATTTTATCTTTCATGTTTTGGGCTAACATCTTCCTAGAACGATATTTCTCTCCTTCAGTTCGGTTATCTTTGAAAGGAACAATTTTTGCCATGAAGGCAAAACCCACAGCATCTTCTTCTGGTAGCACATCACTCCAGTCATAGCCCACATCATGGATAACGGCTAATGCTCTTGACTTTTCTTTGGGAGCAGCTTCTAACTGCTTCATTCTGGTAGATTCTGCTTTGTTTTGACGATAGATGGCCCTTTTATAATAGTCCTCACGGAATGGATTGGCTGTTTCATCAGCAGTTGCATTTCGACATTCTCGTTTAAAGTGCCCTTTTATTTGCACTTAAAACATGTAACCTTCGATTTATCAAATCCTAATTTCGTTGAAGGTCCACCAATGGAGTGTCTGCCTGTTATCTCCATGAACCTCTGAGCCCTTCTAACCGCACTCGCCATACACCATCTAATGTCAATCAACTCCATTTCTTCGGGGTCAATTTGCTCATAGTCTTCCTTGGTGAGGTTAGTGTTTCCGATTTTTCCTGCTACAAGACTTTCGTAAGACTCCAAGATGGATGCCAGAAATACCATCTGCTGTTTGGCTGCTTCTTCGCTGAAATTTTGTGCGTTGTTGAGATTTACAGCAATGTTGCACTGGAAAATGTTTTTCGGAACAGATTGTTGTTGTTGACTTGGAGTCGATGAAGACGATCCTCCATGATATCCGCTGCTTGGAGCAGGACTGCTGTTTTGATTCTCTTGATTTGGCACACTTGAATTTTCTGCTGAAAACCCAGTCTTTGGTGATACCGTGTTTGGAATCATACTTCCTCGATAATACAAATCAACGTTCTGCTGATACTGAGTACTGTTGAGTTTATTCGTTTTCCTGATCTCCACGTCGTGGCTTTCAAGTCTCTCTATCAGGAAATCAACTGTCAGACTCTTCTTCTCCACAGTATTTTTCAACAATAGAGCAAAGTACATCCAATCCTTTTCATTAGGCAGTGAATCCATCAGCTTATCAACTAATTCTTCCTCTGTAAACGTAAACCCGTGTCTAGTCAGCTCGATCTTCAAATGACAAAATCTTTCTATCATCTTTGAAACCGATTCATTTTTCATACATCCAAACAAATCAAATTCCTTTTTCAATAATTTTTTCTTGTTTCTAACAATTTCTTCTCCACCCACACACTTTTTCTCTAATTTTGCCCATAAATCTTTGGAATTTTTGTAATCGATTAGAGATATGATATCATCCCTTACTGATTGATGTAGCAATGCGATACATTTTTGCTCAGCGATGAAACTTTCTTGTTCATTTTCGATTAAGTTCTCATAGTCACTTCTTCCAATGTCAAACCCGTTCTTCAAGCATTTCCTACTCTGGTAGGCGAACGCCTTTAGCCAGTCCTTGAACCTAGTTGCCCACCTACTGTATTCCTCGATAGCCATTAGCTAGGGCGGTTTGTTGTATGTGCCATACACGTTATCCACGCTCAATGAGTCGGCAATGGCTTTCTTTGGGTTCGGGTTAGGGGCAGTGTTGTTTGTGTTGCTTGAAGTGGCATCTCCCGTGTTGCTAGTGTAAGCAAATATGTCACTGAAAGGATTGAGAAAATCGTCCCCCATTTTTAGAGTACCTGAAACAATTTACAAACACTTAGACAAATTTTTGAGATTTTCAATGTAACACCTGTGCCTCCACGGCCATCAAACAAATACCAAACCAATGAAATACTGTATTCATACTTGGAATTTGTATAAATATGTGTATCGTTTGCACATATCAATTCTTGTTCGATTTTGAGCTTTAAATCGCTTTCTTGAAGATTATACGTGATCTGATGCATAAATATAATCAGTTTAATGCAACAAACACTCCGGAACAGTGACATAGGCTTAACATACCTTAAATAACCTTTACATAACTTAGAAATAAGTTTTGGATGGTTTGGTGTGTCGAAATCAAGTTTATTCGCTTACAGGGACTAATTTTGACAAACTGCGAAAGTATGCCGATTCGTACTGTAACGAACATTCCGGAACTTGATCATAAGTTAAACATACTCTAAATATCCTTTACATAGCTTAGAAATAGGCTTTGAGGGGTTCGGTATGCTAAAATAAACTTATTTGATCAATAGAGACTAAAAGCGTCAAAAGTGCATAAGTTTGCATTTTCGCCCATATCTTACGTCCTGAATATATCCGGACATCCAAAAATTTATGTAATCATTAAAATATTTTATTTTAGTGATTGGCATGATAAAATTCCATTTGTCGCGTAATTTGGATCGTTTTTGCGTTCATTACGATTTCCGTCGTAATTAACCGAACAACGCAACCGTACGACCAAACGAACCGACATCCGAGATGTTTTTGAGCATATTTTAAGTTCCCTATACTTTAAATTTATTTTAGAGCCTTGAAATGGGGTTAACGGGGCTTAAAAGTGCAAAAAAAAATCAAGTTTTACAAGTGCAGGGACCATTTTTGAAATTTCTGGCAGATACATTGAACTTGGTCCACTTTTGAGATTTTGATGGTTTTAACCCATGGTTTTGCAACCTATGGGCTGGTATTTAATGGTTTTTATGATACTATGGACTCATATTAGGGGCTCCCATGGTTTTAGAAAACCATGGGTGCAAGTGTACGACCTAGATCAAAGCTCGGGTTTCAAGAAACGATCTTAACGGTTCTATGAAATCTATAAATACCCCCACCCACTTCACTCTCAAACTCACACATTTGATCTGAATTTGTTCTCTAAGTTGATGTGTTATCACTTCATACCTGAGAATATTCGGATCAAAGTTTCATTCTTGGACCCGTTGTAAGTCCTCTTTCGTTCTTTTACGCGTTTTTGCGTAAAAGTCAAACTATGTTTGACTTTTTGCATTGACCAGTTTATGGTCAACATGAAGTTCATTTGAACTTCATAACGTGAGCATAATCACGATGGTTTTAGTCTCTTGTGACTATACCTACTGATTACCACGTTATCTCGGCTTAGTGACGAGTCGTAGTTTCGGCCAAAATGCGTGTTCTTGCGTATTTTGTAACCAAACTACTTTTTGGTATCAAAACCGTTTGTTTTGATACCAAACCTGTTTTCAAACTTCGTTAAACATGTTTTAACATGTTTAGCTCATCACTTTAGGTTTAGTGCTTATATAGGGTCGTAAAGGTAAGCGGTCTAAACAACCGCTTAGACTTTCGAACCGGACCCGTTTGGTCGATCATTAGGATCCGACCAAACACATTAGGTGACCATAGTTGTATAGGGAATAACCTTCCGAGGTTATACCTTATGGTCACTTCGTTTAGTTAGTTGTATGATAGGTAATTTATATGCCTTAGGAAAATGACCAAAATGCCCTTTTTGCGTATAAATTCATTTTAAGCATATGTAACCTAAATTTTGATATCTAAACTGATTAGGCAACATTATTAAACATGTTAAGGCATATATTACTTATCATAGGACTAGTTAGGCGGTTCGAACGCGTTTTACGCGAACGACGCGTTAAAGTAGCGTAAGCTACCTAAACGGGTCGTAATGGGTCATAAGCACTTAGGATAGGTTTCCTTTTAGAATGTAGGCTTTGTTAAACCATATTACATGAGTTTCTATACTCATTTGGTTTACGAAACCTCATTCTATCCGATCTCCCAATTTAGGTCCGGTTATTTACATAGTTACCAATATTAGGTGCCGTTTGATTCCGTGATCCCTCTAGCTTTGCTTGGTTGTTGTTCAAGACATCTAAGCACCCTCAAGTGAGTACATAGTCCCCTCTTTTACTATTTTTCAAACATTTTGGGGTGAAATACATGTGCCTACTTGTTACTTTCATGCTTTCCATGTTTCCATATCATATACTTGCTATGTTCATTAGTACATTATTAGTACATGATTTCATTATGTTTTTGCTATGTATGTCCATTTAGTGCATACTTAGTACATTATTTTACATTTCATTTCATGCTATGTATGTCCATTTGTTGCATACTTAGTACATTATTTTCATAAAACATGCTTACATTTTGGTATGACATTTGGTTTGTTTAAATGGCTCAAAAATACATTCATTAACATTAGCTACGCCGTTCGTTAGTAGGTAGTGGTACCATAGGAATTGACAACTCCCGTTCCTGACATCCTAGGTATGTTTGGATGAAAGGAATGACCAAATTCGATATACATAACTCAGATAAACCTTTAATTCGTTTAAGGGTTTATCGCCACAGTCTCAAGGCTTGAATGTATTCATTTTCACAACACCGCATAGATGTTTGTATCAGTAAAGCATGCATTATTTTACAAAACATAAATTTTGATTATAATTTATCAATTGCATTGTTTTGTACATTTCTTTCTTATAGGGTCGAGTAAATGCTTTTAATCAATAAAGGCTTTTTATTCACTCTACATTACATTTGTTTACACAATAACATTTCAACATTTGTTTAAAACAATACATTTAGTTATACATGAACATTTTTACATTGGTGGTTTGTTTGGGTAAGTGAATTAAGTAACGAGACGTGTGTAATATGATAAAAGCATGGTGGATACGCCGCTGGTACGTCCTATATATAAGTGCTTTTATGATATTACATAACGTAGCGTTATTTAAATCATTTCAATTTTAACATATTACATTTTACACAAATTAACATATCTTTACAAAACATTGTTTTACAAACAACACATTTTATACAAATTCATTTTACTTGGTTATTTAATTAACTATACATATTTCTTTTATATCATCTGTTTCCTTATCGATTTCTACATGATTTATAAAACAAAAACATTTTACAAGGATCATGACTGACTTTTGTTAAACAACTTTTTCTAAACTTATAAGTCATGAATCCTAAATCAATAAAACCTATGTATCTCACAGGCATTTTTATGCTGACGTACCTATTTTCATATGTGTTTCAGGAAATGATGCATAGGATTGATCAAGTTACACATAGGCAGACTCGGGCCTTAGTGACAATAAAAGATGCAAGACTAGTTAATTATGTGATGCTTCCTTGTTGTTAAGACATTGTAATTTCTTCCAATCAATAAAACAACATTTAAATTTCCATGTGTTATGAAACAATGATTCTGTTACAACACTCCCCGACGATTCCGCCATGAATTGTTGTTTTACGTGGTCGGGGTGTGACAGAAAAGTTGGTATCAGAGCTCATGGTTATAGGGAATTAGGTTATTAGTAATGCTTTGACCTAGTCTATAACCTTCCTAGGACCCTAACGCGAGTTTACTTGCGTTTAGTCATAAAACAATACCGTCGCCTATCCTTAGGCGATAACCACAACAAGAACACAAATTTCAAAACCGCTTTGAAAACCAATCATCTGTTCTAGGACGATTGATTACTAGGTTTTGAACCCTCTAAGTTTCCAAAATGATTTTGAAAATAATCACCCACCCTTCCGGATGATTTGATTTTGGCATAGTGCCTTATGAAATTTCAAAATCTCGTCAAAGTTTGGGTCTTATAATGTGAACACATGTACTCTGAGTTTTCTTTCTAAGGCTAGAGTGTTCGTACAAATCCACATAATCGGACCCGTCACTCTTACTTGGGAACTCTTGGGGTGAGTGTCCACTTATAGGCTAAAGCATGTCTTCGCGATGCATTAATATGACCCACTTACTTTGATTTGTCACCGTCTCATTTGTTTGCCTTAAGTAACAAACAAATGATCGCAATTTTATGCGTTGCCATTCTGTTTTGATTATCCGGTAACATTTCACTTGTTTCTTCCCATGCCTTTCATTTCTTCCAGAATGTATCTTCATCGCAGCAACAC
The DNA here is from genome assembly GCA_030545235.1 of Helianthus tuberosus. Lineage (NCBI taxonomy): Eukaryota > Viridiplantae > Streptophyta > Magnoliopsida > Asterales > Asteraceae > Helianthus > Helianthus tuberosus. The sequence continues at coordinate 66,875,385 of CM060434.1, read as the reverse complement.
TCAAATGTCCAAGCAAACTGCCAAATTTGCCCAGCAAATAGGCGAAGTAATCCTGAAGTCTGTGGATTTAGGTATCGCCATGTCTCGTCTCAATAATGGAGCCACTCAAGAAGCATCAAAAGAAGCAGAAGCCAAGCCTTCGAAAAAGTCAAGGAAGCGTAAAGCCTCAAAGAATCCTCCAATCGTTGCACCAAATCAGGCAGGACCTAGCCAAGTGACAGCACCGCCAGCTAAGAAGCAATACAAAGGAACGGCACCGTTATGCAACAAATGTAATGGGCATCACCAAGCTCACCTACAGTGTCGTGTGTGTGTATCATGTGGGCGAATTGGTCACCTGGCAAGTGCTTGTCGAACTAACCCAACCCAAGGTGGTCCAAATCAACCACAAGCCAACCCTATCCAAGCTCGTTTTCCACCTGGATCGTGCTACAACTGTGGCGAGACGAGCCATTTCAGGAACAAATGCCCAGAGATTGTCAATGCAAATCTAACCCACAAATGAGCATTTGGCCAATCAGAAGAAGCTGCTTTAAATAATCTGAACTTTCATGCTTTGTATATTTTGTTGAACCCTGAAACAATCTATTTTAAATAAATGATTGTTCACAATTCTGATGTACAAGTGTCGTTACATATGTGTATGGCATTTCCCTATGATACCTACATCAAGGAACTATGTTCTTTAAACAAACTACTCTTATGATTCCCCCTTTCATGTGATCACTCATGATTTCCTCAAAAATTTTAAGTACTCGTTTCATTCTAAGAAACGAAGTACAGAAAATAAGTGACATTATGAGTAATCATGCATTTTGCACATCTGTGCCTTTAAATCCTTGGTTAGATAACTAAGGGTAATTTTTCGATCTCAAGCCCATTGCATTCTGATTTTCATAACAACATGCATAGCATAAGTTTTCAAAACAACCTTCATGATTTCAAAATATTTCACATAGTCTGAAAACAAATTTTATGTAATATATCAAATGCATAATTTCAAAAGCATTGTCTATGTTTCAAAAACAACCTTCATGATTTCAAAATGTTTCATATAGTCTGAAAACAATATTAACACAGAATATTTTCTTAATATATCAAGTGCATGATTTCAAAAAGCATTATTCATATTTTCAAAAACCTTATACATAATTTCAAAATCTCATCTTGCATGATTTTAAAACATTTTATAAATATACTTACTTAATACACCTACTTTATGATTTCAAAAGTATTATATATAAGGTTTCAAAAACATTAAACACATTTCAAAAAGAAACCCCATGCATAGTTTTCAAAAACATTTTCTCATGCATTGACTTAACCTTCAAATTCTGCTTCGTATGTCGCCTTGGCATATCTAGCACCTCAACTTCATAAGCATTTCAACTCATGTTTTAACTTAAGCACGTCTAGTGCAAGGATTTGAAACACCTCCCGCCTTTTAAATCCCAAAATCCATATGGGATCTTTTTATCTTCACAATTAGATCCTTGTGGATGATTATCTTTCAAACCGGAGTCCTTAATTGGATTCCTTGAGTACCTAAATTCGAATATTACGATTCCTTGTAATCGAAATTGAATTTTCTTTTTAAATATCTCCCTAGCTTTATAGTTAGATTCTTGGAAAATATTTAAAGTGCCAATCAAAATCCATGGATTGGATACCTGGTGTGCTTTAAATACATGTGCACAATTAACAAAACAAATTAACAAAATGATAACAAAAAAAATCAAGATAGACAATTATGTGATTTCTTTTATGCATTTTGTGTTTTTGTTTTCATTATCCAAATCTTCGTAGAATCTTCCGTATCTTGATGTGAAAGATTCACAGTAGGATATCCAAAGGTACTACCCTAAATCCTTAATGGGCTTCTACGTAATCGTTAAGACCCTTGGATTATATGGTACCATTCCATCTTTCAAAGAGACCCCTTTGAGTGGTCTAAGTCAAGAAATTGATTCAGAATCTGGTTAAGAATGACATGTGGTGATATAGCTGAACAGACTCCTTGGTAGTCTATTTAAATCATTTATTGATTTAATTAAAAGAACCCTATGGTGGTGTAGTCACAATCATCACAAGTTCGTTCATTATTTTCTTCCCCTACACATTATAAGATGCACTGCGTGACTATGCAAGGAATTACGTAATTATGGATGCATACATAATTGCGAAGTTCAGTGCACAGGAGACCAGTAAGATTTATCATGTGTAAGAACCTATGGTGGCAACAATAACGAAACGTGAACAATGTAATGAAGGGTACGGTGGACGTGTGACAACTGTGTTCTATTATCATTGTACAATGTAAAACAATGTTTATTATTAATAAAACAATATGCTTTGGTGTTATTATATGTGTAATTGTGTTTGGTGATTTTACAATTAGATTCAACTCCGATTTCAAGCTTTAAATCGCTTTCTGGAAGGTTATACGCGCACTGATGCGTAAAAATAACTAGTTTAATGCAACAAACACTCTGGAATAGTGACATAGGCTTAACATACCTTAAATAACCTCCACATGACTTAGAAATAAGCTTTGGATGGTTTGGTGTGTTGAAATCAAGTTTGTTCGATCGCAGGGACTATTTGTGTCAAACTGCGAAACTATACCGATTTGTATAGTAACGAACATTCTGGAACTTGATCATAAGTTAAACATACCCTAAATAACCTTTACATAGCTTAGAAATAGGCTTTGATGGGTTTGGTATGCTAAAACAAACTTTATTGATCAATAGGGACTAAAAGCGTCAAAAACTGCATAAGTTTGCATTTTCGCGCATATCTTACGTTCTGAATATATCCGAACATCCAAAAATTTATGTAAGCACTAAAATATTCTATTTTAGTGTTTGGCATAAGAAAATTCCATTCGTCTCTTGATTTGGATCGTTTTTGCGTTCGTTACGACTTCCGTCGTAATTAACCGAACAACACGACCGTACGACCAAACGAACCGACATCCGAGATATTTTTGAGTATGTTTTGAGTTGCCTATACTTTAACTTCATTTTAGAGCCTTGAAATGAGGTTAACGGGGCTTAAACGTGTCAAAAATGAGCCGAAATGCAAGATTCTGAAGTGAAGGGACCAAATTGCAATTTCTGGAAACTCTACCCACACGGGCCGCGTAAGACTAAGCCTGTATCTTACGCGGGCCGCCTGAGACTCTCAGATCAGCAAAACTATTTTTCCAGCTATTAACAGCTGTTGCACCTGATTATTCCACTTGCAAATGGTTTTAGCAATTCCATGGGCTCATTCTAGGGGCTCTAATGGTATTGGAAAACATGGGGCACACATGTACAGCCTAGATCGAAGCTCGTTTCCCAATAAACGATCCTAACGGTTCTAGATTTCCTATAAATACCCACCCCCTTTCACTTGCAAAACCCACATTGATCTGATTTTGGCTCTCTAAGTTGAAGTTTATGCTTCATACCTGAGAGTAAATCGAATCAAAGCTTGCGGGGACCTTTTGTAAGTATTCTTTCGTTCTTTTATCGCTTTTCGAGTCTGAAAGTCAAACTGCGTTTGAATTTCTGCATTGACCAGTTTATGGTCAACGCGAAGTTTGTTTGAACTTCATAACGTGAGCGTAATCATGATGGTTATAGTCCCTAGTGACTATACCTACTGATTACCATGTTATCTAGGTGTAGTGACGAGTCGTAGTTTCGGCCAGAATTCGCATTCTCGCGTATTTTGTAGCCAAACTACTTTTAGGTAGGGCTGGCATATCGGGTCAAACCGATCTGTTAAGACACGAACACGATAAGACACGAACACGAAACCTGTAAACACGAACACGACACGAAATCTTATCGTGTCAGATTTTCCAAACACGAACACGAACCTGTTAATAAACAGGTTACACGAAATGACTTGTTAAGACACGAAAATGTTGCCAACATATCATATGACCTGTTTAAGACACAAACACGACCACGACCTGTTAAGACCCGAACACGACCTGTTAAGACACAAACATGACCTACTATTCCATATTTGAAATTAGCAATTATAGATCCTGTTTAATGAAAATTTAGTGAAGCTTGATGTCAGATCACACCAGCAACTAACATCATAGCACTCTTGGTATGAACAATAACTTAGAAAAAAAAAAGTACAACCTCAATTAACCAATAATTGCAATCAAAACTCCTTTAACCTGGACTTACAAATAATACCTTATATAACAAATTTGTAAAAAGCCTTCACTCAGCAGTGTTACTTGCTCCTTATTAGTTATAAAACTAGCAATCCTCATTGTTTCAAATGCATTGAAAAGAACATCCCCCAGATTAAATTTTAGAGAGAATGCAAAGGGGATATAGCGTTAAGATTTTAAATCCTATGATCTGGAAGGTTTCACCACCTAAAGGGATGCACCGGTGGCCCTAAGCTTTACCAATCCATATACATTCTTGACAACATAATCATAGAAAGACGAAGATAAAAGTAGATAAAGAGAAGTCGAGCGATGAAGTTGAGCGGCGCTGAAGTTGAGCGGCACCGGCGACTGAAGTGACTATGAAGGGTTGAGCGGAGGCGACTGAAGTGAACTGTGAAGGTGAAGGGTTGAGCCGCGGCGACTGAAGTGAACTGTGAAGGTGAAGGGTTGAGCGGCGGCCGGACATGAAGGAAACTTAGGGTTTATGTGAGCGTGAAGTCTAAAGACTAAAACTGTGAAAATTGATTTCAAAATTTAGGGTATACCGCCTGACTCTCCACATGTCCGGGTCCACACGGACCACACCCCATATATTTCATATATTTTTTAATTTAAAATTATTAACAGGTCTTTAACGGGTCCTAACAGGTTAACGGGTTTTGACCTGTTTAGACACGAAATTTAAACAGGTCTTATCGTGTCGACCTGTTTAGACACGAAACCTGTTAAGGTCAAACACGAAACCTGTTAACTTCGTGTAGGTTCGTGTCGTGTTATCGTGTTCGTGTCAAAATTGCCAGCCCTACTTTTAGGTATCAAAACCATTTGTTTTGATGCCAAACCTGTTTTCTAACTTAACTAAACATGTTTTAGCATGTTTAGCTCGTCACTTTTTAGATTAGTGCTTGTGTAGAGTCGTAAGTCAAGCGGACTAAACACCCGCTTAGACTTTCGAACACGACCCGTTTGGTCGATCATTAGGATCCGACCAAACATGTTTAGTGACCATAGTTGTATAGGGAATAACCTTCCGAGGTTATACCTTATGGTCACTTAGGTTAATTAGTTGTATGATAGGTAATTTATATGCCTTAGGTAAAATGACCAAAATACCCTTTTCATGCATAATTGAACTTTAAGCATATGTAACCTAAACTTTTGTCACGTAACTGATTATGCAACATATTTAAACATGTTAGGGCATATAATACTTGTCATAGGACTGGTTAGACGTCTCGAACGCGCTTTGCGCGAACGATGCGTTAAAGTAGCGTAAGCTACCTTAATGGGTCGCAATGGGTCGAAAGCACTTAGGCTAGGTTTCATTTTAGGATGTAGGCCTTGTTAAACCATATCACATGAGTTCCAACACTCATTTGGTTTACAAGACTTCATTCTATCCGATCTCCCGATTTAGGCGTCTATTGTTTGACTAGTGATTCGATTACTAGGTGCTGCTTGATTTCTCTGGTTTGCTTGAGTTTGTTGAAGTTCTATTGGTTGAGGATACTTTACACTTCATGTGAGTACATAGATCCCCTCTTTTACATGTTTTGTGGTAACTATGTGAGTACATAGTTCCCCTATTTTACTGTTTTCAATTGTTTTGGGGTGATTCATATGTACAAAATGATTTCAAGGTTTAAACGATGGTTTTTCAAAAACAATTAAGATGGTTTATACTAAATTAATAACGATTTCAATAAAGTGAACAAACTTATTGTTTGTAGTTACATAACAAATGACATTCATTAGCATTGATCAAGCCGACCAGTATTAGGTTATGGTACCATACGATCTGACAAATCCCGCTATCTTACTGCACCCATGGTTATGTGTGGGGGTTGTGGGTAGCGACTGAATCTGATGATAGTTAACTTACCCCTTGGTGGTTTGTTAAAGCGAGAAGCGAGATAGTCGAGTCACGAAGGTTTGAATGTTATTAGCGAGACGACCAAGAATAGTTTTCACAATTAAAACACGGATGATTTAAACGATTTAAACGAGTTAACGTGATGAAAACGATTTTTAAACGATTTGGGTAAACGAATGGTTTTTGGTTAGTGATTAGATAACGGGACGGGTGTAATGTGATGAAAACATGGTACTGGTACTTCTTATATATAAGTGTTTTCAACATATTACATACCGTGCCATTATTTAGTTCACTTGGGTAAACGATTTTGAAATGATGTCACACAACGATGTTTTCTAAAAGATATAAACCATACGAGTTTTATTAACGAGTTAATACAAGATGTTTTTACAAATTGGTTTTCTAAAACAAATGTTTTTGGGTTAAGAATCCTGGCTACGAGATTTTACAAATTATAACCAACTTGATTTGAGTTGGTTAATTATGTTGCAATACACTTTTCAAAACGAGGTTTGTATTTTGACTCTTGTAGTCTAATAAAGTACTGCAACATGAAAACCAGCCATGAATCCGGCACTCTTATAAAACCTATGTACTCGCCAGCATTTCTTTGCTGACTTTGTTTTTACATATGTTTCAGGTGTTGTTGCTTGATGTGATTTCTAGGATGCATGCGTCACATAGGATCTGGACAAGGCCTTAGTGACATAATAATAGTGATAGTCGATATGTAATTTGGTTGTTATGTGTTAAGACAATGTTAATGTTTAATATTATCAATAAAACGAAACTCTTTTTGTATCCATGGTTTGTGAAACAATAATTCTGTTACAACACTCCCTAACGTTTCCGCCACAATTTGTTGTTTTACGTGGTCGGGGTGTGACAGAAGAAGTTGGTATCAGAGCCAATTGTTATAGGGAATTAGGTTATTAGTAATGCTTTGACCTAGACTATAACTTTTAGGACCCTAACACAAGTTTACTTGTATTTAGATTTTAAAACAAAACCGTCACCTGTCCTTAGGTGATAACCACAATGAGAACACTAAGTTCGAATCCGCTTTGAAAACTAATCATCTGTTCTAGGATGATTGATTACTAGGTTTTGAACCCTTTAAGTTTTCAAATCTCGTCAAAGTTTGGGTCTAAATAGTGTGAACACGTGCAAACTGGAAGAGTGAGTGCCTGTACCCTGAGTTTTCTGTCTAAGGCTAGAGTGTTCGTACAAATCCACATAATCGGACCAGTCACTCTTACCTAGGAACTCTTGGGGTGAGTGTTCACTTATAGGCGAGCATGTCTTCGGCGATACACTATATTGACCCATTTACTTTGATTAGTCACTCCGTGTCGTTTGTTTGTTCGAGGTAACGAACAAATGATCGCCTTTCTGGTGTTTTGACGGTATTTTCAATACCTCTTTTGATTCTTTTCAATCTCACTCGATTCTCCTGTTTCCTTGTTAGACAATGCCTCCTCGACGTGAAGCTCAATCTTTCACTATTGAAGAGATCGCAGCCTTGGTCTCTCAGCAAGTGGCTGCTGTGCTTCCAGGCGTTGTGACCCAAGTCCACGAGATATACAACAACAATAATAACAACAATAATGCACCGTGTAACTTCAAGAATTTTAATTTTGCTAAGCCTCTAAAGTTTTCTGGGTCTCAAGGAGCGACTGCACTCCTGCAGTGGTTCGAGAGTATCGAGAGCACATTCAGACATGTGTAGTGTCCGAATGCACGTAAGGTTGAATTTGCTTCAAGCGTGTTTGAGAAGCGAGCGCTTACCTGGTGGAATGGTATTATGCATGATAGGGGTGCCGAAGTGGCATTGGCACAAACATGGGAAGAGCTCTGGGCTCTCATGATGAAAGAGTTTTGTCCCTGTCACGAAATTCGGGCTTTGGAGCGAGAGTTTGACGATCTAAAACAAGAAGGGGGTGAACACCGTGCGTATACGGATCATTTTGAAGAACTCAGTCTGTTGTGTCCCACCATGGTTACCCCTCTGGAGAAAGCAATCGAAAGGTATATCGATGGTTTACCCGATTCCATTCAGGATATTGTGACCGGCGTTAATCCTACTACCGTCCGTCACGCGATCGAGTTGTCTGCTACCCTGACTGAGTCTCAAGTCAGGAAGGGTAAACTCACCCGCAAGGGTGATAAAAAGAAGTCAACCGATTCTGACAAGGAAAAGGGTAAGGGTAAGAAAGGCGAGTCGTCGAAGAAGTCGAGGAAGCGAAAGGGTGCTCAGAATTTTGCTGTTACAGCTCAGAACCAGCAGAACCCACCGGCTCAGCCGCCTGCAAAAAAGGTATATGCTGGTACCGCACCTCTTTGTGCACGCTGCAACGGTCATCATGTTGCACAGCAAGCTTGCAAGCAATGCACTACGTGTGGTAAACTTGGGCATTTGGCCAATATTTGTCATTTAGGATAAAATCAGGTTGCCCAGGTTCAAGCTCCGGTTCAGGGGAATGCTGCGAGATTCCCACCGGGTTCATGTTTCAACTGTGGAGAGTTTGGACACTTCCGCAACAATTGTCCGAGGCTGGTGAATGCAAACGTGAATGCTAATGCGAACCCGAATGCGAATGTCAACGCGAATGTGAATCCCGCTCGTGGGCGAGCGTACAATCTGAATGCTAACGAAGCAAGGGCCGACAACGAGGTTGTCAATGGTACGTTTCTTGTTAACAATCGATCTGCATCTATTCTTTTTTACTCTGGTGCCGATAGAAGTTTTGTTTCATTGTCATTTGAGCCTTTGCTTGCGATACCTAGAACTAAACTAAGGAAACCCTTATCTGTCGAAGTTGCTACTGGTAAACCTCTTGTTCTCGATTCTGTTATTCGTGATTGTCAGCTGAACCTTGATGACCATCTTTTTCCTATTGACCTCATGCCGATGCAACTTGGGAGTTTCGATATTATCGTGGGGATGGATTGGCTAACCAAACATCATGCTGAGGTGGTTTATTTTGATAAGATTGTTCGTATTCCTTTGTATTTTGGCGATGTTCTGGAAGTTCGTGGCAAGAAGACTTAAGGTGGATTGAAGCTTATGTCGTGTACAAAAGCCCAAGGTTATTTGAGGAAAGGATATGTTGCTTTTCTAGCACATGTCACCGAGGAGAAAGACAAGAGCAAGAGTATTCGGGATATTCCGATTGTTCGGGATTATACAGAAGTGTTTCCTGATGAACTGTCTGGTTTGCCTCCAGTTCGTCAAGTCGAGTTTCATATTGACCTTTTACCCAATGCCAACCCGATTGCAAAAGCACCTTATCGTCTTGCACCGTCGGAGATGCAAGAATTATTGAAACAGCTTCAAGAGTTATCTGATAAAGGATTCATCCGTCCGAGCTTTTCACCATGGGGTGCTCCTGTCCTCTTCGTGAAAAAGAAAGATGGGTCTTTTCGAATGTGTATCGATTATCATGAGCTTAACAAGCTTACCATCAAGAATCGATATCCCCTACCTCGAATTGATGATCTCTTCGACCAGCTGCAAGGTGCTTCATGCTTTTCCAAGATCGATCTGCGTTCTGGGTATCATCAACTTCGTGTTCTAGAAGAAGATATTCCCAAAACTGCTTTCCGCACAAGATATGGGCATTATGAGTTCACTGTCATGCCCTTTTGGTTTGACGAATGCTCCAGCTATCTTTAGGGACTTAATGAATAGGGTCTGTAAACCTTATTTAGACATGTTCATCATTGTCTTCATTGACGATATTCTCATTTATTCAAAGTCTCGTGCCGATCACGAGCAACACCTTCGCTTAATATTGGAACTCCTGAAGAAGGAACAACTTTTTGCTAAATTCTCCAAGTGTGAATTCTGGCTTAAAGAAGTTCAATTCTTGGGTCATATAGTCAATGAGCAGGGTATTCATGTGGATCCCTCTAAAATTGCTGCTATTAAGGATTGGAGTACACCGACGACACCTACAGAGGTTTGATCTTTTCTTGGTCTTACTGGTTATTATCGTCGATTCATTTCAAACTTCTCAAAGATCGCGGTTCCACTCACTGCTTTGACTCAGAAGAATAAGCGTTTTGAGTGGGGACCCAAGCAAGAAGAAGCGTTCCGAACGCTGAAACAGAAGTTGTGTGATGCTCCTGTTCTATCTTTGCCCGAAGGAAATGATGATTTTGTTGTCTATTGTGACGCATCGAATCTAGGACTTGGTTGCGTTCTTATGCAACGAGGTAAAGTGATAGCTTATGCGTCAAAACAGCTGAAAATTCATGAGAAGAACTACACGACTCATGATCTTGAGTTTGGAGCTGTGGTTTTCGCGCTTAAAATCTGGAGACACTACCTCTACGGAATGAAGTGTGTGGTTTTCACAGACCACAAAAGTCTCCAGCATATTCTTAATCAGAAAGAGCTCAACATGAGGCAACGTCGTTGGGTTGAACTCTTAAGTGATTTTGATTGCGAGATTCGCTACCATCCTGGTAAGGCGAATGTGGTAGCCGATGCGCTTAGTCGAAAAGAGCGAGTCAAGCTTCATTCTGTTCAAACGCTATCTGATCTTCAAACTCGTGTTCTTTAAGCTCAGCAATTTTGTGTTTCACAAAATTTGATGGGTACGGAATTACCACATCAACTTGAGCTTAAACTCGAAACGAAGAACGATGGGTTGCTCTATTTCAAGGATCGTTTGTGGATTCCAAAACAAGACGATATTCGCACCTTGGTAATGGACGAATCTCACAAGTCTCGATATTCTATCCATCCTGGTGCTGATAAAATGTACAAGGACCTTCGTACTAAGTTTTGGTGGCCAGGTATGAAAAAGGATGTTACCTTGTATGTATCAAAATGCCTAACTTGTCTCAAAGTCAAGGCTGAACATCAACGACCTTCTGGTTTGCTTGTACAACCAGAGATACCGGTTTGGAAGTGGGAGAACATTACGATGGATCTCATCACTAAGTTACCGCATACATCTAAAGGTCATGATGCTATCTGGGTTGTTATCGATCGATTAACGAAATCAGCTCATTTTATTCCAATTCGCGAGGATCTATCTGCTGATAAACTTGCAAAGATTTATGTTGATGATATTGTATCACGACATGGTGTTCCTTTGGATATCATTTCTGATCGGGATGCTCGATTTACATCTCATTTCTGGAAGACCATGCAATCTGCTTTGGGAACCCAACTGAATCTAAGCACTGCTTATCATCCCCAAACAGATGGACAATCTGAGCGGACGATTCAAACATTGGAGGATATGCTTAGAGCATGCGTGATAGACTTTGGTGGTAATTGGGATTCTCATCTGCCACTGATCGAGTTTTCTTACAACAATAGTTATCATGCTAGTATTAATATGGCACCGTTGGAAGCTCTCTATGGTCGAAAATGTCATTCACCTGTCTGTTGGAATGAGATCGGTGAAGCTCAGCTTACTGGACCTGAGCTCATTCTGGAAACAACAGACAAGATCAAGAAAATCCGCAATAATCTTGTGACAGCTCGAAGCCGTCAAAAGAGTTATGCGGATTTGCGACGCAAGCCCTTAGAATTTCAAGTCGGAGACCGTGTCCTACTCAAGGTGTCACCTTGGACGGGAGTGGTGAGATTTGGAAAGAAAGGAAAACTTGCACCTCGATATGTGGGGCCATTCAAGATTGTGGAAAGAGTTGGGAAGGTTGCCTATCGATTAGAGCTACCTCCAGAGCTTGGGAATATTCACCCAAATTTTCAAATGTCCAATTTGCGAAAGTGTATAGCTGACGCTGATCTTCACATTCCTCTCGACGAGATCCGAATCGATGAAACGATGCACTTTGTCGAGAAACCAGTGGAGATAACGGACCGTGCTTTCAAACAGTTGAAGAACAAACAGATTCGATTGGTCAAAGTTCGTTGGGAATCCAAACGTGGCCTAGTGTTTACTTGGGAACGTGAGGACCAGATGAAGGCAAAATATCGGCATTTGTTTTCACAAGCTTCCTCTAGTTAAAATTTCGGGACGAAATTTCCTGAAGTAGGGGAGACTGTGACAACTGTGTTCTATTATCATTGTATAATGTAAAACAATGTTGATTATTATTAAAACAATATGCTTTGGTGTTATTATATGTGTAATTATGTTTGGTGATTTTACAATTAGATTCAACTCCGATTTCAAGCTTTAAATCGATTTCTTAAAGGTTATACGCGCACTGATGCGTAAATATAACCATTTTAACGCAACAAACACTCCGAAATAGTGAAATAGGCTTAACATACCTTAAATAACCTCCACATGACTTAGAAATAAGCTTTGGATGGTTTGGTGTGTTGAAATCAAGTTTGTTCGATCGCGGGGACTATTTGTGTCAAACTGCGAAACTATACCGATTTGTATAGTAACGAACATTCCGGAACTTGATCATAAGTTAAACATACCCTAAATAACCTTTACATAGCTTAGAAATAGGCTTTGAGGGGTTCGGTATGCTAAAACAAACTTTATTGATCAATAGGGACTAAAAGCGTCAAAAACTGCATAAGTTTGCATTTTCACGCATATCTTACGTTCTGAATATATCCGGACATCCAAAAATTTATGTAAGCACTAAAATATTCTATTTTAGTGTTTGGCATAAGAAAATTCCATTCGTCGCTTGATTTGGATCGTTTTTGCGTTCGTTACGACTTCCGTCGTAACTAACCGAACAACGCGACCGTACGACCAAACGAACCGACATCCGAGATATTTTTGAGCATTTTTTGAGTTCCCTATACTTTAGCTTCATTTTAGAGCCTTGAAATGAGGTTAACGGGGCTTAAACGTGTCAAAAATGAGACGAAATGCAAGATTCTGAAGTGCAGGGACCAAATTGCAATTTCTGGAAACTCAGCCCACACGGGCCGTGTAAGACTAAGCCTGTATCTTACGCGGGCTGCCTGAGACTCCCAGATCAGCAAAACTGTTTTTCCAGCTGTTAACAGCTGTTGCACCTGATTATTCCACTTGCAAATGGTTTTTGCAATACCATGGGCTCATTCTAGGGGCTCTAATGGTATTGGAAAACATTGGGCACACATGTACGGCCTAGATCGAAGCTCGTTTCCCGATAAACGATCCTAACGGTTCTTGATTTCCTATAAATACCCACCCCTTTCACTTGCAAAACCCACATTGATCTGATTTTGGCTCTCTAAGTTGAAGTTTATGCTTCATACCGGAGAGTAAATCGGATCAAAGCTTGCGGGGACCTTTTGTAAGTATTCTTTCGTTCTTTTATCGCTTTTTGAGTCTGAAAGTCAAACTGCGTTTGACTTTCTACATTGACCAGTTTATGGTCAACGCGAAGTTCGTTTGAACTTCATAACGTGAGCGTAATCACGATGGTTATAGTCCCTAGTGACTATACCTACTGATTACCACGTTATCTAGGTGTAGTGACGAGTCGTAGTTTTGGCCAAAATGCGCATTCTCGCGTATTTTGTAACCAAACTACTTTTTGATACCAAACCTGTTTTCTAACTTAACTAAACATGTTTTAGCATGTTTAGCTTGTCACTTTTTAGATTAGTGCTTGTGTAGAGTCGTAAGTCAAGCGGACGAAACACCCGCTTAGACTTTCGAACACGACCCGTTTGGTCGATCATTAGGATCCGACCAAACATGTTTAGTGACCATAGTTGTATAGGGAATAACCTTTCGAGGTTATACCTTATGGTCACTTAGGTTAATTAGTTGTATGATAGGTAATTTATATGCCTTAGGTAAAATGACCAAAATACCCTTTTCATGCATAATTGAACTTTAAGCATATGTAACCTAAACTTTTGTCACGTAACTGATTATGCAACATATTTAAACATGTTAGGGCATATAATACTTGTCATATGACTGGTTAGACGTCTCGAACGAGCTTTACGCGCACGACGCGTTAAAGTAGCGTAAGCTATCTTAATGGGTCGCAATGGGTCGAAAGCACTTAGGCTAGGTTTCATTTTAGGATGTAGGCCTTGTTAAACCATATCACATGAGTTCCAACACTCATTTGTTTTACAAGACTTCATTCTATCTGATCTCCCGATTTAGGCGTCTATTGTTTGACTAGTGATTCGATTACTAGGTGCTACTTGATTTCTCTAGTTTGCTTGAGTTTGTTGAAGTTCTATTGGTTGAGGATACTTTGCACTTCATGTGAGTACATAGATCCCCTCTTTTACATGTTTTGTGGAAACTATGTGAGTACATAGTTCCCCTATTTTACTGTTTTCAATTGTTTTGGGGTGATTCATATGTACAAAATGATTTCAAGGTTTAAACGATGGTTTTTCAAAAACAATTAAGATGGTTTATACTAAATTAATAACGATTTCAATAAAGTGAACAAACTTATTGGTTGTAGTTACATAACAAATGACATTCATTAGCATTGATCAAGCCGACCAGTATTAGGTTATGGTACCATAGGATCTGACAAATCCCGCTATCTTACTGCACCCATGGTTATGTGTGGGGGTGTCACACCCCGACCGCGTTAAAACAACAAAACCGCGGCGGAAACGTCGGGGAGTGATGCGACAGAATTATTGTTTCAACAACCATGGTAATTAAAGTTTTGTATTATTGATTAAAGTTTACATTGTCTTGGAATTCAAATAAAATGTAACATAAATAACTGTCTTTTAAGTCACTAAGGCCCAAGTCCGCCTTAGTGAAGCACAAACATCATCATGCATTAGCACCTGAAACACATGTAAAAATAGGTACCTTAGCATAAAAATGCCTGTGAGATACATAGGTTTTGTTTATGGAGATTCATGACTTGTATTTAAAAGAAGTGTTTGACAAAAATGTAGTAATGAACCTGGTAAAATGTTTTCCTTTATGAAATCATGTGAAAATTTATATGAAAATCAAATGATAATAAAAGGATAATGCATGGTTAAACAATTAACCAAGTAATGGTGAATTTGCGTAACATATAAAATTTGTAAAACAATGTCATGTTCTTGTAAAAATGTTTCATGTTTCTGTCCAAGTGGTTTAGATAACGCAACAATGTGTAACACAATAAAAGCACTTATATATAGGAAGTACCAGCTGCATATCCACCATGCTTTTATCATATAACACATAGCCCCGTTACATAAGTCGCTTATGAATAACCAACCAAAATGTCTTGTTCAATGTCAAAATGTTTATGTGTAAACCATGTTCAATGTCATGTGAGAAATGTATCATGTATAACCAAATGTAATGCATAGCAAGTAGTATGTATCTACTCAAACTATGTGATAATGTCAATGTGAAACAAATGTCATGTACGGTGAATAAAGAATTTACTCAACCCCGTAGGAAAGTGTACAAAACATTGTTTTTGATTAAACCTAAGTTTGAATCAAATGTTATGTTTTGCAGAAAACAATGCTTTATGATTACAAACATTTATGCAGTAATGATAATCGCATACATTCAAGCCTTGCGATTGTGGCGACAAACCTTTAAACAAATTAAAGGTTTATCTAAGTTATGTATATCGGATTCTGTCATTCCCAACTTCCAAACAAACCTAGGAAGTCGGAAACGGGATTTGTCAAGTCCTATGGTACCATTACATACTACCGAGCGGCATGATCAATGTTAATGAATGTATTATTGTCCCAATTAAACACACCAAATGTCATAACCGATGTAAGCATGCTATGAAAACCATGTACTAGGTATTCTAAGTAAACATGCCTTGTAGAAATGATCATGTAAAACAATGTGCTAGCTTGCTCAGTAAACATACATAGCAGAAATGTCACGTAAAACAATGCGTCCATATGCTGAGTAAACATATGCAACAAATGTGAAATAAATCAATGTGCTAGCATGCTTAACATACATAGCAAATCATCGTGAAAGCATGTACTAGATATGTACTAAGTGAAACTAGCATGTTTATGACATAAAAGCATGAAATGCACGAAAGTAACACGTATGTACATGTGTATCACCCCAAAGTATTTGAAAGCGGTAAAAGAGGGGAACTATGTACTCACTTGGGATTGCCTAGTAGTCTTGAGAATAAGACCAAATAAGGCTTCAAGGAGCACGAATTAACCGGCACCTAATATAGGTAACTATGTTAATAATCGGATCCTAAATCGGGAGATAGGATAGAATGAGGTTCTATAAATCAAATGAGTATTGGAACACATATGGTATGATTTAATAGAGCTAACATTCTGATTTGGAAGTCTACCTAAGTGCTTTTGACCCGTTTCGACCCGTTATGGTAGTTTAAGCCACTATAACGTGTCGTTTGCGTAAAATTATGTTCGGATGGTTAACTATGTGCTATGTCAAGTCTTACATGCTCAATTATGCCTAATCATGTTACTAAATCAGATTATATGTCAAAAACATGTTCATATATGCGAAATATGGATTTATGCATCAAAAGGGCGTTTTGGTCATTTCCTATTGGCATACAAGCTACTGAACAAATAACTAACCAATCCTATGTGATCATAAGGTATAACCTCAGAGGTTATTCCCTATGCAACTATGATCACTAAGCATGCTTGGTCGGATCCTAATGATCGACCAAATGGGTCGGGTTCGAAAGTCTAAGCGGTTGTCTAGACCGCTTAACTTACGACCCTAAACAAGCACTAAACTAATAGTGACGAGTTAAACATGTTAAAACATGTTTAACTAACTTAGAAAACTGATTTGGTATCAAAACAAAGTGTTTTGATACCTAAAAGTAGTTCCATTGCAAGATGCGTGCTAAAACGCATTTTGACCGAAACTTTGACTCGTCACTACACCTAGTTAACGTGGTAATCAGTAGGTATAATCGCTAAGGATTATAACCATCGTGATTACAATCACGTTACAAAGTTCAAACGAACTTTGTGTTGACCATAGACTGGTCAAACTGAAAGTCAAACACTGTTTGACTTTTTTTTAAGCTAGAAAGCTATAAAAGAATGAAAGAAGGCTTACAAAAGGTCCTTGCTTGAACTTGATCTTATAAACTCTCAGGTGTGAAGTTATAAAAACTCCAACTTAGAGAATTTTAGACCAAGTGTGAGTTGCAACAATGAAATGGTAGGCTATTTATAGTTGTTGCAAACCCACAAGATCAAGACACATGTTTGTGTAACCTCCAAGAAAGAATCATGGCCATACAATTGTCACAAGCAGGTACAAAGCCTTGGGGAGGTGTTAACTTGCTCATCACACCAAGAAATTTGCATTTTTGGCCCCTGAATTTTCAAACAGTTGTTGATTTCAAGTTTCTGGTCGCTGGGTATCTCACACGGCCCGTGTAAGAATAGGGGGGAGGCTACGCGGCCCGCCTGGCCTTCCCAGATCAGCAACAGTTTCATATAATTACAGTTCAGGTCCCTGCACATGGTTTAAGCTCATTTCAGGCCCTTTTGACCCATGTTAAGCCATTTTCAAGGCTCTACAAGGTCAATAACGTTTAGAGGACTCAAAATGTGCTCGGAAAACTCTCAGATGTCGGCTCGTTTGGTCGTACGGTCACGTTATTCGTTAAATTACGACGAAACTCGAACGGACGCGAAAACGATCCAAATTAAGCGACGAATGGAATTTTTTTGCATGCCGATCACTAAAATAAAAATATTTTAGTGTGTACAAAAATTTTGGATGTCCAGATATGGTCAGAAGGTAAGATATGCGCGAAAATGCAAACTTACGTCGTTTTTGACACTTTTAGTCCCTGTATGATCGAGTAAGCATGTTTTCGCACACCGAACCCATCAAAGCTTATTTATAAGCTATGTTTAGGTTATATATGGTATGTTTAGCTTATGTATAATTTTCCGGACTGTGCGTTGCCTTACAAAACGGCAGACTTTTGCAGTTTGACGCAAATAGTCCCTGTGAGCGAATAAACTTGTTTTTGCCATACCAAACCCTTTAAAACTCATTTCTAAGTTATGTAAAGGTTATTTAAGGTATGTTAAGCTTATGTTGCTATTCTGGAGTGTTTGTCGCATTAAACTGATTACGTTTACGCATCAGTTTGTGTATAACTTTCCAGAAAGCGATATGGAGTTTAAAATTGATCAAAAACCCAAAACGTGCATAATGTCAAACATAAATAACAAACATTGGGATCAAAATACATTGTTTTATTGATATTGAATTGTTCAGAGTCTGTAAAATGATTACACAAGCACAGATGTCACAGTCTCCCCTACTTTAGGAAATTTCGTCCCGAAATTTATTTAGAGGAAACTTGTGAGAATAGATGCGGATATTTCGCTTTCATCTGATCTTCACATTCCCAAGTAAATTCTGGGCCACGTTTAGATTCCCAGTGAAATTTGACAATAGGTATGCGCTTGCGTTTGAGCTTTTTGACTTCACGTTCCATGATTTCCACAGGTTTCTAAACGAAGTGCATCGTTTTATCAACACGAATTTCATCAAGTGGTATGTGGAGGTTCTCATCAGCTAAACACTTTTTGAGATTGGACACGTGGAATGTTGGATGAACATCTCCAAGTTCAGGAGGTAGCTCTAGTCTGTAGGCTACTTTTCCGATTCTTTCAACGATCTTGAATGGTCCAACATAGCGCGGTGCAAGTTTTCCTTTCTTTCCAAATCTAATCACACCTTTCTAAGGGGATACCTTGAGTAGGACGTGATCACCGACTTGAAATTCTAATGGCTTACGTCGTCGATCCGCATAACTCTTTTGACGGCTTCTAGCTGTCTGTAGGTTATCACGAATCTTCTTGACCTTATATGTAGTCTCTAGAATGAGATCAGGTCCAGTAAGCTGAGCTTCACCTATCTCATTCCAGCAGACCAGTGAACGACATTTTCGACCGTATAAAGCTTCGAAAGGAGCCATATTGATGCTAGAGTGATAACTATTGTTGTAGGAGAATTTGATCAACGGTAGATGCAAATCCCAACTACCACCAAAATCGATCACACAAGCTCTAAGCATATCCTCCAGTGTCTGGATTGTTCTCTCAGATTGACCATCCGTTTGAGGATGATACGCTGTGCTCAAATTAAGCTGGGTACCCATGGCAGACTGCATGGTTCTCCAAAAGTGAGACGAGAATCGAGCATCTCTGTCAGATATAATGTTCAAAGGAACACCATGTCGAGATACAATCTCATCAACATATAACTTGGTAAGCTTGTCAGCAGATAGATCCTCACGGATCGGCAAGAAATGTGCTGACTTTGTTAGACGATCAACGATAACCCAAATGGCATCATGACCTCTTTTAGTGCGCGGCAGCTTGGTAATGAGATCCATAGAAATGTTTTCCCATTTCCAAACCGGAATCTCTGGTTGCTCCAATAATCCAGAGGGATGTTGGTGTTCTGCCTTAACCTTAAGACAAGTAAGGCATTTAGAAACATATAAGGCAGTGTCTTTCTTCATGCCCGGCCACCAATACTGGGTTCGAAGATCCTTATACATCTTGTCTGCACCAGGATGAGTAGAATAACGAGACTTATGAGCTTCATCCATAAGCAAGGTGCGAAGATCGTCTATACTTGGGACCCACAAATGGCCCATGAAATAGAATATCCCAAAGTCTTTCAGTTCAAGCTCAGGTTTAAGATGATATGGTAATTCCTTACCCATCAAACCTTGTATAACACAAGTATGTTGACCCTGAGAAATACGGGTTTGAATGTCAGATCGAACTTGAACACAGTGAAGCTTGACACGTTCCTTACGACTCAATGCTTCAGCCACGACATTCGCCTTACCAGGATGGTAGCGAATTTCGCAATCGTAGTCGTTTAGGAGTTCAACCCAACGTTGTTGCCTCATGTTAAGTTCTTTCTGATTGAAAATGTGCAGGAGACTCTTGTGGTCAGTAAACACTACACACTTTGTACCATATAGGTAGTGTCTCCAGATTTTGAGAGAAAAAACTACAGCGCCTAACTCAAGATCATGAGTCATGTAATTTTTCTCGTGTATCTTCAGCTATCTTGATGCATAGGCTATGACCTTGTTTCTTTGCATAAGAACGCAGCCAAGGCCTAAATTGGATGCATCACAGTACACAACAAAATCGTCATTGCCCTCAGGCAAAGATAGAATAGGTGCATCACAGAGCTTCTGTTTCAAGGTCTGAAATGCTTCTTCCTGTTTGGATCCCCACTCAAAAGGTTTATTCTTCTGAGTTAAAGCAGTGAGAGGAACCGCAATCTTGGAGAAGTTTTCAATGAAACGGCGGTAGTAATCCGCGAAACCAAGAAATGAATGAACCTTGGTAGGAGTAGTAGGTGTATCCCGATCCTTAATCGCACTGATTTTTGCCTTGTTCGTTGACGATGTACCCTAAAAATTGAACTTCCTTAAGCCAGAATTCCCACTTGGAGAATTTGGCGAAAAGCTGTTCTTTCTTTAGGAGCTCCATTGTAAGACGAAGATGTTGTTCATGATCAGCTCGAGTCTTAGAATAGATTAGAATATCATCAATGAAAATGATGATGAACTTGTCCAAATAAGGTTTACAAACCCTATTCATTAAGTCCATGAAAACAGCAGGAGCATTAGTTAGACCGAAAGACATAACAGTAAACTCATAATGACCATATCTGGTACGAAAAGCTGTCTTGGGGATATCTTCTTCGAGAACTCGAAGTTGATGATACCCAGAATGAAGATCAATCTTTGAAAAGCAAGTAGCAACCTGTAGCTGATCAAAGAGATCATCAATGCGAGGTAGGGGATATCGATTCTTGATGGTAAGCTTGTTAAGCTCACGGTAATCGATACACATCCTAAAAGATCCATCTTTCTTTTTCACAAATAGGACAGGAGCACCCCAAGGTGAAAAGCTCGGACGAATGAATCCTTTGTCAGAAAGCTCCTGAAGCTGCTTAGATAACTCTTGCATCTCAGACGGTGCAAGACGATAAGGTGATTTAGCAATAGGATTTGCGCCAGGTACAAGGTCGATATGGAACTCAACTTGGCGTGCTGGGGGTAAACCAGGTAATTCTTCAGGAAACACCTCAGGATAATCCCGAACAACAGGGATATCTTGAATAGTCTTACCTTTGCCTTTATCCTCTACGATATGTGCCAAGAAGGCGACATAGTTCTTTCGTAGGTATTTTTGGGCTTTGGTACAAGACATGAGTTTAAGACCACTAACAGGTTTCTCCCCACGAACTTCTAAGATCTCACCAGTCGAAAGTGGTATACGAACAATCTTCTCAAAACAAACCACCTCAGCATGGTACTTGGCTAACCAATCCATTCCCACTATAACATCGAAGCTCCCGAGTTACATCGGTGTGACGTCAATAGGAAAAAGATGGTTGTTAAGGTTCAACTGGCAATTTCGAAGAACGGAATCGAGTACAACGGGTTCACCACTAGCTACTTCTACTGTCAAGGGCTTTCCTTGTTTTGTTCTAGTCATCGAAAGCAAAGGCTCAAAAGCTAAGGACACAAAACTCTTATCGGCACCCGAATCAAATAGAACAGAAGCAGGTTGGTTGTTAACAAGGAACGTACCGTTCACCACTTCGTTATCCGCACGCGCCTCATTTGCATTAAGATTGAAAGCTCTACCACGAGCCGGTGCCTGATTTGCGTTTGCCAACCTTGGGCAGTTGTTCCTGTAGTGGGTCAGATCCCCACAGTTGAAACATGAACCAGGAGGATAATGAGGTCGTGCAAGCTGTTGAGGGGGGTTTTGTGCATGGTTTTGTACAGCTTGGTTTTGGTTAGGAGCGAAGCGGCAGGTATTAGCAAGATGACCAGACTTGCCACAATTTATGCAGATGCGGCATTGCACTTGTGGTTGATGATGACTGTTACATCTATTACACAGAGGTGCATGTCCAGCATATTGCCTCTTGGCAGCAGGTTGTGCAGCCTGATTCTGTGCTGTCTGATTAGTCTGAGTAGTGACAGTGAAATTCTTGGAAGCCTTACGCTTCCTAGATTTCTTAGAGGACTCAGCAGTCTTCTTGCCCTTTTTCTCACTGGTGCTATTAGACTGTTTCTGCTTCTTATCCCCCTTTTTGTGGAGTTTACCCTTCTTGACTTGTGATTCAGTAAGGGTTGCAGCTAGCTCAATGGCCTGCCGGACGGTAGTAGGGTTACTGCCAGTGACAATATCCTGAACGGGATCTGGCAAACCATCTATGTATTTCTCAATAGCCTTATCCAAAGGCCTGACCATTGTCGGACAGAGCAAGCTTAACTCCTCATATCTGTCTGTGTAAGCCCGGTGTTCACCGCTGTCTTGTTTCAGGTCATGGAACTCGTTTTCAAGTGCCCTCTGCTCGTGACGAGGACAAAACTCCCTCACCATGAGAGCTCTAAGTTCCTCCCATGTCTAACCCAAAGCAACATCAGCACCTATATCTCTCATTACCCCATTCCACCAGGTAAGAGCCCTCTTTTGGAATACACTCGAAGCAAACTCGACCTTACGATTGTTCGGACACTGAACATGGCGAAATGTACTCTCAAGACTCTCAAACCACTGTAGGAGCCCAGTTGCTCCTTCAGAACTACTAAACTTGAGTGGTTTAGCCGAGTTAAAACTTTTAAAGTTGCACGGAGCAGGTGCATTAACATTGTTATTGTTGGCTTGGTTTATTTGAGTGATGAGATTAGGTAGTACAGCAGCCATCTGTTGTACTATAATAGCTGCCAGTTCGGCATCGGGTTGTTGAACGTTTCGTCAAGGAGGCATTCTAAAAGAGGAAACATGAGAGAAAACGAGTGAGATGATGTGATGAAAGAAATGAGATATTATAAATATCAACAAAATGAAAGGATGGTGGTCATTTGTTCATTACTTCGTAATAAACAATCGACACACAGTGACAAATCAAAGTAAGTGGTTCATAATAATGTATCACTGAAGATATGCTCGCCTATAAGTGAACACTCACCCCAAGAGTTCCCAGGTAAGAGTGACTGGTCCGATACTGCAGATTTATACGAACACTCTAGCCTTAGACAGAAAACTCAGGGTACAGGCATTCACTCTTCCAGTTTGCATGTGTTCACATTATTTAGACCCAAACTTTGATGAGATTTTGAAAATTTGGAAGGCATTAAGCCAAAAGAAATCATCTAAGGATAGATGATTGATTTCAAAATCATTTTGGAAAATTGTGTTCATGTTTTGGTAATCACCTAAGGATAGGTGACGTGTATTGTTTTAAGATCTAAACACAAGATAACTTGTGTTAGGGTCCTAGAAAGTTATAGTCTAGGTCAAAGCATTACTAATAACCTAATTCCCTATAACCATTGGCTCTGATACCAACTCTTCTGTCACACCCCGACCGCGTTAAAACAACAAAACCGCTGCGGAAACGTCGGGGAGTGATGCGACAGAATTATTGTTTCAACAACCATGGTAATTAAAGTTTTGTATTATTGATTAAAGTTTACATTGTCTTAGAATTCAAATAAAACGTAACATAAATAACTGTCTTTTAAGTCACTAAGGCCCAAGTCCGCCTAAGTGAAGCACAAACATCATCATGCATTAGCACCTGAAACACATGTAAAAATAGGTACGTCAGCATAAAAATGCCTGTGAGATACATAGGTTTTGTTTATGCAGATTCATGACTTGTAGTTAAAAGAAGTGTTTGACAAAAATGTAGTCATGAACCTTATAAAATGTTTTCCTTTATGAAATCATGTGAAAATTTATATGAAAATCAAATAATAATAAAAGGATAATGCATGGTTAAACAATTAACCAAGTAATGGTGAATTTGCGTAACATATAAAATTTGTAAAACAATGTCATGTTCTTGTAAAAATGTTTCATGTTTCTGTCCAAGTGGTTTAGATAACGCAACAATGTGTAATACAATAAAAGCACTTATATATAGGAAGTACCAGCGGTGTATCCACCATGCTTTTATCATATAACACATAGCCCCGTTACATAAGTCACTTATCAATAACCAACCAAAATGTCTTGTTCAATGTCAAAATGTTTATGTGTAAACCATGTTCAATGTCATGTGAGAAATGTATCATGTATAACCAAATGTAATGCATAGCAAGTAGTAAGTATCTACTCAAACTATGTGATAATGTCAATGTGAAACAAATGTCATGTACGGTGAATAAAGAATTTACTCAACCCCGTAGGAAAGTGTACAAAACATTGTTTTTGATTAAACCTAAGTTTGAATCAAATGTTATGTTTTGCAGAAAACAATGCTTTATGATTATAAACATTTATGCAGTAATGTTAATCGCATACATTCAAGCCTTGTGATTGTGGCGACAAACCTTTAAACAAATTAAAGGTTTATCTAAGTTATGTATATCGGATTCTGTCATTCCCAACTTCCAAACAAACCTAGGAAGTCGGAAACGGGATTTGTCAAGTCCTATGGTACCATTACATACTACCGAGCGGCGTGATCAATGTTAGTGAATGTATTATTGTCCCGATTAAACACATCAAATGTCATAACCGATGTAAGCATGCTATGAAAACCATGTACTAGGTATGCTAAGTAAACATGCCTAGTAGAAATGATCATGTAAAACAATGTGCTAGCATGCTCAGTAAACATACAAAGCAGAAATGTCACGTAAAACAATGCATCCATATGCTGAGTAACCATATGCAACAAATGTGAAATAAATCAATGTGCTAGCATGCTTAACATACATAGCAAAACATAATGAAAGCATGTACTAGATATGTACTGAGTGAAACTAGCATATTTATGACATAAAAGCATGAAATGCATGAAAGTAACACGTATGTACATGTGTATCACCCCAAAGTATTTGAAAGCGCTAAAAGAGGAGAACTATGTACTCACTTGGGATTGCCTAATAGTCTTGAGAATAAGACCAAATAAGGCTTCAAGGATCACGAATCAACCGGCACCTAATATAGGTAACTATGTTAATAATCGGATCCTAAATCGGGAGATAGGATAGAATAAGGTTCTATAAATCAAATGAGTATTGGAACTCATATGGTATGATTTAATAGAGCTAACATTTTGATTTGGAAGTCTACCTAAGTGCTTTTGACCCGTTTCGACCCGTTATGGTATTTTAAGCCACTATAACGCGTCGTTTGCGTAAAATTATGTTCGGATGGTTAACTATGTGCTATGTCAAGTCTTACATGCCCAATTATGCCTAATCATGTTACTAAATCAGATTATATGTCAAAAACATGTTCATATATGCAAAATATGGATTTATGCATCAAAAGGGCGTTTTTGTCATTTCCTATGGGCATACAAGCTACTTAACAAATAACTATCCAATCCTATGTGATCATAAGGTATAACCTCAGAGGTTATTCCCTATGCAACTATGATTACTAAGCATGCTTGGTCGGATCCTAATGATCGACCAAACGGGTCGGGTTCGAAAGTCTAAGCGGTTGTCTAGACCGCTTAACTTACGACCCTAAACAAGCACTAAACTAATAGTGACGATTTAAACATGTTAAAACATGTTTAACTAACTTAGAAAACTGATTTGGTATCAAAACAAAGTGTTTTGATACCTAAAAGTAGTTCCGTTGCAAGATGCGTGCTAAAGCGCATTTTGACCGAAACTTTGACTCGTCACTACACCTAGTTAACGTGGTAATCAGTAGGTATAATCGCTAAGGATTATAACCATCGTGATTACAATCACGTTACAAAGTTCAAACGAACTTTGCGTTGACCATAGACTGGTCAAACTGAAAGTCAAACACTGTTTGACTTTTTTTTAAGCTAGAAAGCAATAAAAGAATGAAAGAAGGCTTTCAAAAGGTCCTTGCTTGAACTTGATCTTATAAACTCTCAGTTATGAAGTTATAAAAACTCCAACTTAGAGAATTTTAGACCAAGTGTGAGTTGCAACAATGAAATGGTAGGCTATTTATAGTTGTTGCAAACCCACAAGATCAAGACACATGTTTGTGTAACCTCCAAGCAAGAATCATGGCCATACAATTGTCACAAGCAGGTACAAAGCCTTGGGGAGGTGTTAACTTGCTCATCACACCAAGAAATTTGCATTTTTGGCCCTTGAATTATCAAACAGTTGCTGATTTCAAGTTTCTGGTCGCTGGGCATCTCACACGGCCCGCGTAAGAATAGGGGGGAGGCTACGCGGCCCGCCTGGCCTTCCCAGATCAGCAACAGTTTCATATAATTACAGTTCAGGTCCCTGCACATGGTTTAAGCTCATTTCAGGCCCTTTTGACCCCCGTTAAGCCATATTCAAGGCTCTACAAGGTCAATAAAGTTTAGAGAACTCAAAATGTGCTTGGAAAACTCTCGGATGTCGGCTCGTTTGGTCGTACGGTGACGTTATTCGTTAAATTACGACGAAACTCAAACGGACGCGAAAACGATCCAAATTAAGCGACGAATGGAATTATTTGCATGCCGATCACTAAAATAAAAGTATTTTAGTGTGTACAAAAATTTTAGATGTCCAGATGTGGTCAGAACGTAAGATATGCGCAAAAATGCAAACTTACGTCATTTTTGACACTTTTAGTCCCTGTAAGATCGAGTAAGCATGTTTTCGCACACCGAACCTATCAAAGCTTATTTCTAAGCTATGTTTAGGTTATATATGGTATGTTTAGCTTATGATCATTTTCCGGACTGTGCGTTGCCTTACGAAACGGCAGACTTTTGCAGTTTGACGCAAATAATCCCTGTGAGCGAATAAACTTGTTTTTGCCATACCAAACCCTTTAAAACTCATTTCTAAGTTATGTAAAGGTTATTTAAGGTATGTTAAGCTTATGTTTCTTTTCCGGAGTGTTTGTCGCGTTAAACTGATTACATTTACGCATCAGTTTGCGTATAACTTTCTAGAAAGCGATATAGAGTTTAAAATTGATCAAAAACCCAAAACGTGCATAATGTCAAACATAAATAACAAACATTGGGATCAAAATACATTGTTTTATTGATATTGAATTGTTCAGAGTCTGTAAAATGATTACACAAGCACAGATGTCACAGGGGGTTGTGGGTAGCGACTGAATCTGATGATAGTTAACTTACCCCTTGGTGGTTTGTTAAAGCGAGAAGCGAGATAGTCGAGTCACGAAGGTTTGAATGTTATCAGCGAGACGACCAAGAATAGTTTTCACAATTAAAACAAGGATGATTTAAACGATTTAAATGAGTTAACGATTTGAAAACGATTTGAACAAGTTAAACGATTTGGGTAAACGATTGGTTTTTGGTTAGTGATTAGATGACGGGACGGGTGTAATGTGATGAAAACTTGGTAGATACGCCGCTGGTACTTCTTATATATAAGTGTTTTCAACATATTACATACCGTGGCGTTATTTAGTTCACTTGGGTAAACGATTTTGAAACGATGTCACACAACGATGTTTTCTAAAAGATATAAACCATACGAGTTTTATTAACGAGTTAATACAAGATGTTTTTACAAATTGGTTTTCTAAAACAAATGTTTTTGGGTTAAGAATCATGGCTATGAGATTTTAAAAATTATAACCAACTTGATTTGAGTTGGTTAATTATGTTGCAATACACTTTTCAAAATGAGGTTTGTATTTTGACTCTTGTAGTCTAATAAAGTACTGCAACATGAAAACTAGCCATGAATCCGACACTCTTATAAAACCTATGTACTCGCCAGCATTTCTTTGCTGACTTTGTTTTTACATATGTTTCAGGTGTTGTTGCTTGATGTGATTTCTAGGATGCATGCGTCACATAGGATCTGGACAAGGCCTTAGTGACATAACAATAGTGATAGTCGATATGTAATTTGGTTGTTATATGTTAAGACAATGTTAATGTTTAATATTATCAATAAAATGAAACTCTTTTTGTATCCATGGTTTATGAAACAATAATTCTATTACAACACTCCCCGATGTTTCCGCCACGATTTGTTGTTTTACGTGGTCGGGGTGTGACAGGACGCACCAATAACGCTTTATATACTTATATATAAGTGTCCCTCTTACATTGCAAGCATGATGTTATGAAAGTTACTAGAAGTTCAAAACCTTAACCAGTGTTGTTTCATCTTTTCAACTTCATGTTTCAAAATCTCACAAGTTTCCTCTAAATAAATTTCGGGACGAAATTTCCTGAAGTAGGGGAGACTGTGGCACCTGTGCCTCCACGGCCATCAACCAAATACCAAACCAATGAAATATTGTATTTCATACTTGGAATTTGTATAAATATGTGTATCGTTTGCACATATCAATTCTTGTTCGATTTCGAGCTTTAAATCGCTTTCTGGAAGATTATACGCGATCTGATGCGTAAATATAATCAGTTTAATGCAACAAACACTCCGTAACAGTGACATAGGCTTAAAATACCTTAAATAACCTTTACATAACTTAGAAATAAGTTTTGGATGGTTTGGTGTGTCGAAATGAAGTTTATTCGCTTACAGGGACTAATTTTGACAAACTGCGAAAGTATGCCGATTCGTACTGTAACGAACATTCTAGAACTTGATCATAAGTTAAACATACCCTAAATATCCTTTACATAGCTTATAAATAGGCTTTGAGGGGTTCGGTATGCTAAAATAAACTTATTTGATCAATAGAGACTAAAAGCGTCAAAAGTGCATAAGTTTGCATTTTCGCGCATATCTTACATCCTGAATATATCCGGACATCCAAAAATTTATGTAATCATTAAAATATTTTATTTTAGTGATTTTCATGATAAAATTCCATTCGTCGCGTAATTTGGATCGTTTTTGCATTCATTACGATTTTCGTCGTAATTAACCGAACAACGCAACCGTACGACCAAACGAATCGGCATCCGAGATGTTTTTGAGCATATTTTAGGTTCCCTATACTTTAACTTTATTTTAGAGCCTTGAAATGGGGTTAACGGGGCTTAAAAGTGCAAAAAAAATCAAGTTTTACAAGTGCAGGGACCATTTTTGAAATTTCTGGCAGATACATTGAACTTGGTCCATTTTTGAGATTTTGATGGTTTTAACCCATGGTTTTGCAACCTATGGGCTGGTATTTAATGGTTTTTATGATACTATGGACTCATATTAGGGGCTCCCATGGTTTTAGAAACAATGGGTGCAAGTGTACGGCCTAGATCAAAGCTCCGGTTTCAAGAAACGATCTTAACGGTTCTATGAAATCTATAAATACCCCCACCCACTTCACTCTCAAACTCACACCTTTGATCTGAATTTGTTCTCTAAGTTGATGTGTTATCACTTCATACCTGAGAATATTCGGATCAAAGCTTCCATTCTTGGACCCGTTGTAAGTCCTCTTTCGTTCTTTTACGCGTTTTAGCGTGAACGTCAAACAATGTTTAACTTTCTGCATTGACCAGTTTATGGTCAACATGAAGTTCGTTTGAACTTCATAACATGAGCGTAATCACGATGGTTTTAGTCTCTTGTGACTATACCTACTGATTACCACGTTATCTAGGCTTAGTGACGAGTCGTAGTTTCGACCAAAATGCGTGTTCTTGCGTATTTTGTAACCAAACTACTTTTAGGTATCAAAACCGTTTGTTTTGATACCAAACCTGTTTTCAAACTTCATTAAACATGTTTTAACATGTTTAGCTCATCACTTTAGGTTTAGTGCTTATATAGGGTCGTAAAGGTAAGCGGTCTAAACAACCGCTTAGACTTTCGAACCGGACCCGTTTGGTCGTTCATTAGGATCCGACCAAACACATTAGGTGACCATAGTTGTATAGGGAATAACCTTCCGAGGTTATACCTTATGGTCACTTCGTTTAGTTAGTTGTGTGATAGGGAATTTATATGCCTTAGGAAAATGACCAAAATGCCCTTTTTGCGCATAAATTCATTTTAAGCATATGTAACCTAAATTTTGACATCTAAACTGATTAGGAAACATTATTAAACATGTTAAGGCATATATTACTTATCATAGGACTAGTTAGGCGGTCCGAACGCGTTTTACGCGAACGACGCGTTAAAGTAGCGTAAGCTACCTAAACGGGTCGTAATGGGTCATAAGCACTTAGGATAGGTTTCCATTTAGAATGTAGGCTTTGTTAAACCATATTACATGAGTTTCTATACTCATTTGGTTTACGAAACCTCATTCTATCCGATCTCCCGATTTAGGTCCGGTTATTTACATAGTTACCTATATTAGGTGTCGTTTGATTCCGTGATCTCTCTAGCTTTGCTTGGTTGTTGTTCAAGACATCTAAGCACCCTCAAGTGAGTACATAGTCCCCTCTTTTACTGTTTTTCAAACATCTTGGGGTGAAACACATGTGTCTACTTATTACTTTCATGCTTTCCATGTTTCCATATCATATACTTGCTATGTTCATTAGTACATTATTAGTACATGATTTCATTATGTTTTTGCTATGTATGTCCATTTAGTGCATACTTAGTACATTATTTTACATTTCATTTCATGCTATGTATGTCCATTTGTTGCATACTTAGTACATTATTTTCATAAAACATGCTTACATTTTGGTATGACATTTGGTTTGTTTAAATGGCTCAAAAATACATTCATTAACATTAGCTACGCCGTTCGTTAGTAGGTAGTGGTACCATAGGAATTGACAACTCCCGTTCCTAACATCCTAGGTATGTTTGGATGAAAGGAATGACCGAATTCGATGTACATAACTCAGATAAACCTTTAATTCGTTTAAGGGTTTATCGCCACAGTCTCAAGGCTTGAATGTATGCATTTTCACAACACCGCATAGATGTTTGTATCAGTAAAGCATGCATTATTTTACAAAACATAAATTTTGATTATAATTTATCAATTGCATTGTTTTGTACATTTCTTTCTTATAGGGTCGAGTAAATGCTTTTAATCAATAAAGGCTTTTTATTCACTCTACATTACATTTGTTTACACAATAACATTTCAACATTTGTTTAAAACATTACATTTAGTTATACATGAACATTTTTACATTGGTGGTTTGTTTGGGTAAGTGAATTAAGTAACGAGACATGTGTAATATGATAAAAGCATGGTGGATACGCCGCTGGTACTTCCTATATATAAGTGCTTTTATAATATTACATAACGTAGCGTTATTTAAATCATTTCAATTTTGACATATTACATTTTACACAAATTAACATATCTTTACAAAACATTGTTTTACAAACAACACATTTTATACAAATTCATTTTACTTAGTTATTTAATTAACTATACATATTTCTTTTATATCATCTGTTTCCTTATCGATTTCTATATGATTTATAAAACAAAAACATTTTACAAGGATCATGACTGACATTTGTTAAACAACTTTTTCTAAACTTATAAGTCATGAATCCTAAATCAATAAGACCTATGTATCTCACAGGCATTTTTATGCTGATGTACCTATTTTCACATGTGTTTCAGGAAATGATGCATAGGATTGATCAAGTTACACATAGGCAGACTCGGGCCTTAGTGACAATAAAAGATGCAAGACTAGTTAATTATGTTATGCTTCCTTGTTGTTAAGACATTGTAATTTATTTTAATCAATAAAACAACATTTAAATTTCCATGTGTTATGAAAAAATGATTCTGTTACAACACTCCCCGATGATTCCGCCACGAATTGTTGTTTTACGTGGTCGGGGTGTGACATTCAAAAGTTTTCACACTTGTGCACTTGAATCGGATGGCTGTCCGAACGAGTGTCACAATCAGGTATCAAGTGGTTGCAACTCGAATGAATGGTTGTCCGAACGAGTGACTGTTCGAACGAGTGGTTGTTCGAACGAATAGCAAACAAACTTTTAACCTTTCAACCTTACACCGATCGGATGACTGTCCGATCGAGTGGTAGGATGACTGATGTGTGTAAAATGCAACATATAAATTACATCAAATGAGGCATAAAACTAACCCTTTTTAAGTACTAATATTGGAAAAAGAGTGTTTTTGTCTTCCTTTTGTATTTTCAGGATTAAATGAGCTCAAAAACGCAAAAGAAGCAAAAAGACAGCTAAAACCAACATAAATACAAGAAAAGGAATATTAGTGGACTGCCCGACCCCTCAACGGCACCTTCCAAAGCAAAATAGAGAAATCAGAAGACTGAACACGCCCCGTGCTCAGCCAGCACGGGGCCGTGCCCAAGAAGCAGCAGAAAAGACAAACCTATAGAAGCTTCTATTGCCCACCACGGGCCGTGCTCAGCGGACACGGGGGCGTGTCGAAAGTACAGCAGGCGCATTTATTGTAATTGCGAATTACAATTAATGAGGAGAGAGATTGTCAGACGGACACGGGGCCGTGCCCTGCGGACACAGGGCCGTGTCCAGCTCTCTGTTCAGCCTATAAATAGGAGTGCTTGGATTCATTTCATCTCATCCCTTGGCACACCACCTCTCTCACACTTCATCCACCATCCACCACCATCACAACACCATCATCCACCACCATCATCCATTGTCCATCGTAGAGTGTGTGAGTCGTCTCGGGATCCAAGATTGATCGTAAGAGTTCTTGACAATCAAGGCCATGTTTGCCTAAGTCTCTTACATCACTTGGTGAAGACAAAGTGTCTAGTATAATACTTTTTATTTCTAATCTTTTGCACTTTTTATTTGGTTTTGTATTAATGACTTTAATAACTAGTTACTTATGTTGAAGGTGATCTTTCCTTATCGTTTGTCCGTGGTGTCTTGGCATTATTTTACTGTCTATATAAAATAAAGGATTTTCACCATTCATATCTCCACGGTCTATATGGAGGTATGTTGGCTACCTGGTAGGGGGTTAAGGGAACGGTTTGGTAAAGGTCTTGCCATTGTTCAGCGTTTAGAGGTCCTGCAATGGACCTGGGTCAAATTTAGTAGGACCTCCTTCAATACTTCACGGTATTGGATGGCGGGGGTCCAAACTCTTTGACCCCCTCATAAGTTAACTACTATTAATACTATAACCCGGCTACTTAGGACTGTATCCCTGCTGACTCAGACTACTTAGCCGAGGGTAACGTCACCGCCAAAAGCGGGGCCTACCACAATATTGCATTAATAACTTAATTCATTATCTTCCAATAATCCACCCTTTTAGGATTGTATCCCTGCTGACTCAAACTACTGGGGTGAGGGTAACGTCACCTTCAAAAGAGGGGCCTACTACAATAACTAAGATAATCTCTTAATTATGTGCAAAAGTGCGGAAATAATCAAAGGTTACACTATTCACGAGTCGGATCCAAGTGATTCATCTTGTCTATCTGTTTTTATTTTTTTTTATTTTTTTTTTCAGCATTTTAGTTAGTTTTATTTTTTTTGTTTAAAAACCTTTTTCTAACTTTTTGATTTGATTAGACGTTGAGGATAAACCGGTACTAAAAGCTCTTGTGTCCTTGGACGACCTCGGTATCTTACCAACGCTATACTACACTCAACGATGGGTGCACTTGCCCATATGTGTGTTTAGTGTTAGTGAAATATCGTGTTTTATAAATTTAAAACTTGGCTAAAATAAGTGTTAAAAATGGCTTAAAATATACACCTAAAATAAGTAACACTTCGCACGCATCAATGACGTAAGCACCAATACAATAACAACAATGCTGTCCGATCGACCTGCTATTCGATCGGGTAGCACTGATGATGTCAGCAACACGGTTTCACAGAACAATCTTATTCAAATCGTTTGTACAGCTGTTCAAACGAGTTGATGATGTCAGCAAATCTAAGAACAACTAAGCTAAGTCGTCCGTACAGCTGTTCGAATGGATAGATGACATCAGCATGCAAGAACAGTTCTTCATAGATTTTGATGATTTTGATCTAGTTTTTGAAGGAATTTTGTTATGAAATCTTAAAGGATTATGCTTTGATTGATTGCGAATCGATTTATATCAGTTTTATCAAATTTTAACCGTAGATTCACGTCCAATTTTATGTTTTTCTGACTTTTGTGTATAAAGAAGAAAAATTCAGTAATAATAGAGTAGAAAGTAAGAGAATATGTCAAATTTCCGGTGAAATTTGACTCTGATCGGCAAGAAAAAGCTTGAATTCTGGTGAATTCGTTGTCGTAGATCTCGATTCAGCTCCCTGGAAGCTCTGATACCACTTGTTGGTCCCTCGTAAAGGATCTGTTTGTCAGGAACTTAGATGAATCGACTTTGACTAATGTGCGGAATCCATTTGATCAAATCACAGATGTACGACAAAGTATTCAACGCTTAAACACCGTCTGATCTTTCTATTCAACTGTTATGAAAGTACAAAAGCGCCTATAGAAGTCAGACTTAACAGAGTTCTCTCTAGAGTCAAAAGTCCTAAATGACATACCCTGACCGGGTATTTATAGGCAACTCAGGAGCATGGTTAGAGCTGACCGTACGGACGACACTGCTGTCCGAACGGATGAGTGCTGTCCGATCGGATGGCCCATCCGATCGGGTGAGACTGGTCAACTAAGGTCAACACTTTTACAGTCTAGACCTGTTTCCTGAGTTGTCATTCTATCTAGTATACATACATAACATAATTGTTCACAAAGGACACAAACATATAAAACATGACTAAATGCTGACGGAAGCTACAGACGTATGAACTAACAACTTCAACTCTTAGGGTAAGCACTACCTCATACTCAATCTCAGGTGTCTTCCTTTTTCGATACTTTCATCTTGCTTTCTTTACAGATGGAGACCCTGTTGCCTTTTTTGTAACATCTGTAGGCTTGCTCTTCACCCTCTTTGCTTTCTTAGCTGGCCTTTTAATTATCTCTTCCAGGTCAGAAGGCACATAAGATTCATCATCATCACCCATTGCCTTTCTTTTTCGTAGCTCTGCTTTCTCTGCTGCTCCTCTTGCTTCAGGATCAATACTTTCATCATAACTTTCTTCATTGTCACCTTCAAACGCTTGTTTCTCGATCTCTGCAGCGGTGCTAGCAATATTTTCATCACCTTGTTCTTCATCGAAGGTTGTAGAAAATACTTAATCATGAACATTCGTGTCTGCTTCAACATTTTGCTCAATTTCAACCTCTTCGTCTATTACCTCAGTCTCGTACTAGACACCCCTTTTTGGCATAAAATCAGCCATTCTATCATCTTCATTATCAGAAATACTGCCATCGTTTCTCCATTTATCTTTGGGCGGTGCCTTGTAATTCTTACTTTTGAAAGCTCCAAAAAAATTCTCTTGCCACAGGCTCTGTCTTCTGCTTCAAGTATTGATTGGGACGAACAAGAGACAGATCTGACATATGATCTAGCGATAACAAATCTTTCTTGTCTTTTACCAGGTTCGAAAACTGATCGTCTAGCATAATCTGAGCGAACCTCAGATACTGTAAAAACTTTTCCCTCTCAATGTTCATGTTGGATCTGAGTTTGGTAATGATTGTGTTTTTACGTTTGAATTATATGAAGATGGATGAGTTGTGCAGCGGAATTAAGATGAAAACAAACTTTGAACACAATCAAACGAGAGAATTGCTTTAATCAAACATTTTCCACAAAGAACCGAAAGATTGAATTTATTTCAATTACGATTACAATGCAATGTTGAATACAAACTCCCCCTCAGCCAGAGCTCAGTGTTTGTTCGTGCAGAGAAGACGATTGTTGCAAAGAGCTAATAGAACAGTACAGAGCACTGTTCTATTTATAGGCACTAGCAAACCACTGAGCATCTTTGCTGACATCACCATGAAAGTGACATCTAACCTCCTAACAAACTCTAACCTCTGATCAATACGAACACTGCTATGTTAACTACTGCTATTACATTTCATTACATAAAAG
Organism: Helianthus tuberosus; assembly: GCA_030545235.1. Taxonomy (NCBI): domain Eukaryota; kingdom Viridiplantae; phylum Streptophyta; class Magnoliopsida; order Asterales; family Asteraceae; genus Helianthus; species Helianthus tuberosus. Next base: position 66,839,552 of record CM060434.1, on the reverse strand, counting down.
ACATCTTAATAACTGCTGCATCCTTCCACTGCTGTGAACCCAGCAGTACTTGTCCTAATCAGCAGTGCTTGACTCAAGGCAGTAGATTAAACAGCAGGGCTTTAGTCTTTCATCAGGTCTTTACTTAATCAGCAGTTTGTAGGTCAGCAGTTTGCACAATCAGTAGATAGGAGATCAGCAGATGTTGAAATCACTTTCAAGGGGAGAGACGTGTATGTAACATCTGCTTATTCTGGATCCACTGTTCTGATCTAGTTTTGGCTTTAATTATCTGTTCCTTTGATAGGGTTCAATCCCAACAATCTCCTCCTGGAACAGATAATGCCAAAACTCTTCATTATTGTGGAATTTTATTGCCTCATCAACAGTTCCCTTATCTGACCTTTAAATTGTAGCTCAAAGTCTAGGGCATCTGTATCATCATCATCCCTGCTAAGTGGAAGATCAAGGAGATCCTGCAAATCTTCAAGACTCAGGCCAAGAGCTTGTTCCCTTGATATTTTCTTCACTTCTCCACCAGACCTGAACAAAGTCAATACGTAGGTCTGTTTGTCAGTTTCCCACTTTAGTATTTTTGAGCCTGGTGGGTTTCTTGGGAGATGTTTATTTGAAGAGGTGTTTGGTGAGGCTGGCCTATTCATGACTGACTGAGCAGCACTTGCAGTTTGATCCAAACCAAGAGTTTCTGTGATCATTTTCTTTATGCCTTCTTTTACAAGGTCATCTCCTTTTATCAACTCTTGGATGGTTTCACCACCCAACTGTTTGTGTGCCCTTCTTTTATAGATGGCTGCACCAGCTGGAGCAGTGGCTCTTTTGACTTGCAGCTTTGGTGGTCTTTTTGAGACCTCTGCTTTGGAATAGTCAGGCCTTTTAGGAACTGAGGGATCTTTCTTTCTTAGTTCCTCCAATCTTTTGTAAGTGGCCCTGACTACATCTTCTTTCCATCTTGACACTTGATGCTTAGACCCATAATCAGCAGCAACTAACTCCTCTTTCATTCTCTTCAGCTCAAGTGATTTGTCAGGCACATTCTTTTTCTACTTTGACCAATCTGGAGGAGTGTGTTTGACCTTATTCTTTATCATTTCTTGAATCCTGGCTGCTTCTTGCTCAAGTTCAGGAATGGTCCACTCCTTGTACATGTGCTTATCTCCCTTGTATTTCTTTGTTGCCATGATGCTTTCAATGTAGTCATTTCTTAGAGTTTCATCTGCTCTCTCTGAGATTTGTTGACATACATTCTTTGCAAATTGCTCCAAGGATCTGACCTGTGTGAGCAAGAATTGATAGTTCTGCTGGATTTCTCTATCAGATTTTCCTTGTGCATTTCTTTTTGAGATATCCTCTGCCTGTTTAGCTTTGACTTTTAAGTATTCTTCAATGTTGTTTGGCCTTGGATATCCTTTAACTGATGGCAACTTCCTTTTAGCAGGGTCATCCTCATAGTAGAAGGACTTGATCTCTTCTCTAACTGCTTCAAGTTCAAGAGGACACCGAAAACCTGCAGGAGTAATGATTAGGATTGGTTGTTGTACTGGAACTGATGAGAGAGGAACAGGGTTTGGAATAAGTGCAAGTGTTTGTGAAGATGTTGGTGGTGGTGAAGGTGAATCATCATCTGGTATGAGAATCCTTCTCCTTTTTAATGAAGGAGAGGCAGATGATGTTTTGGGTGGATCAGTGGTTTGAGCGGCAGTGATTGTGGTGTGTGTTGATGTGGTGTGTGTTGAAGTGATAACAGTTGTTGAAACCTCTGAAGTACCAGCAGTAGTTGACACAGCAGGAGTTACAACAGCTGTTTGGACGGTGGTTTGATGTTGGAGGCTTTTGGATGGTGGTTTTGGAGGCTTTGGGAAACTAGATGGTGTGGACTTGGGTTTCCTCACTTTTCTAGTGAGATTTCTTTTTAGCTCAGGATTTTGAACATCCTTTTGCCCAGAACAACCCTGCGCATTCAGCTCCATGTAAGGTTCCTTCTCCTCATTCCACCTTGACATATCCTTTGCCTCTCTGTCCCTTTTTACACTTGCTATAGCTTCATCAAGTGCATTTTGTGTAACATCAACCTTTTTGCTACCATCTGGCAAATGGATATTTCTGGTCATAGCATCTCTTTCTGGTTCAATGTAAAGACCATCATCAATTCCCTTCTTCTTCCACTCCTGAATTTTCTCCCCCTTTTTGGCATTATCTGGGGGCAATTTATCAATGAAGAGAACAGTTGGAGGAGCAGTGCCAGTGGTTTCCAATAAATGGGCCTTGAGAGCCTTGATATCTGCTTGTGTGTTGTTGAACCTAGACTCCATGATGTTTCTCAGCTTTTGTACATGTATTTCATGTTGCTGATCAGCCATTTCTTTTTGTTGTTTGAGAAAAGGTTGGAAGAGGTTCCAGAGCTCATTTGTAGCAGGTGCTTGTGGTGGAGCAGAAGCTTGAGGTGGAACAACAGTGGATTGCATCTTTTGTACTTTCAACACCTGTTGCAGCATTTCTTTGATTTCTGCAACAGAAGTATCCAGTTTGTTAACACGTTTCGTCAATTCCTGGTACTTTAAATCATCACCCAACTTAATGGGATCATCTGATTTCCCACTAGCAGTGGTTTTATCAGTGGTTGAGGTAGGGAGTGTACTCCAAACACTAACCACTGATGCCCCTTTTTCTTGGTACTGGGGTCTTCTTCCTTCAACACTTGACAACCTTTTGATGTTGCCAGTGGTGAAAACAAATCCACTGGTGGTTGGCAGAGGTGCTATGGAAGGAATTGCCTCCAAGGAAGTCTTATTAATGTAACCACTGTCCAAGTGCAAACCAGTGGGTTCAGCACTTGTAGTGGCTGCTTCACTTGGATTACCACCAAGTGTTACTTGTAACTCAAGGGGTGTAACCTCCTCAGGTTATGTTGGTGGGTTAGCAAAGATTGATACATCAGACCCAGTCATTTGTTGAGGCATGTTCTCATTGATAGGTGATTGAGAAGGACTGGTTTGTGTCAGGTTCAAATCAATTGCATCCAACAGCAGTTTAGTTGGTAGGGGAATTGTGGATGTGATGGTTGGTGTAGAAAGAGGATTTGCCCCGGGAATTGGGCGGTGGATGATGGAATCAAGTGATTCCAGAGCATCATGATGTGGTGTCCCTATGTGTACAACCTGTTCTTTTTGTGAAGAGACAGGAGGAGTTTCGGTTATGGGTTGAGATATTTGTACCAACTGCTGTGAGGAAGTAGCAGCAGTGGTTTCTTGTGACTTTTGTGCTGTCACTGGCAGTAGCTCTGGTATCTCATCCTCCAGAGTTGCCTTTTTGGAAGGTTTGGGGGGTTTTTGAGTTTTTCTTTTTGTTGGTTTTTTGGTGATTTTAGGTGTGGGTTTCAAAGTAGTTGTTTTGCTACTTTGATCACCTTGAGCAGTGGGCTCAGCAGCAGATACCTGAGGAGCAGTGGTAGCTGCTAAAGTCTGCTCAGGCATCTCTGCTTGTGTTTTGCAAGGTGTTGACATTCTTGTAAAAGTTTCAGCAGTTAAACTTTTTATTTGCAAAGGTGCACCTTGTTTTATTGCAGAGGCATCTTTTTCACCCAGTTTCTTTTCAAAATAATAACTTAAAAATCTTGGGAATAGTAAGAATGCCTTGGTTTCAACATTGTTCACCAGATCATTAAAAATTACTTGAGAATAATTAAAATTTTCTTCTTGAAGGATTGCAAAACCCAGGTTTTGAATTTTTAATGGTATTTCATTGAAAGCAGTAGTTTTATTTGAAACACACATTAGGAGGGTATGAAATAAAAACCTTGTTGCAGAAGGGAAGAAACCTTTTTCTAAGGTGTCCTTTTTGACTTCTGTATTATACCCTCTTTCTAGAAAATCATTTTTTAACTCGTTTTTAGGAAAGAAAGTTTTACCTTGCTGATCCTCGAGTTGAAAGACTTCCGAGATGGATTGTGGTGTAATTATGACAGCTTTACCCTTTAGAGAGGATTTAATGGCTATAACAGTGTCACCTTGTTTGTCAAGGGTTGCATTCTTCCAGAACTCTCTTTGGGTTGCCAAATAAATTGGTGCATCTGCTGTTAGCAAAGTTTTATACTTTGAGGCAGACATTATGTCAATGATGGAGTTGAAGGTATCAGTGTTGCCGGGTTTTATGAGAAGACCCAGAAGATTGTGAGACGGTTTGTGTGGAATTTCAGTGGGTTTTGCCTTTTGAGAGGCATCTTTTGAGGATGATTTGGAGGTGGGTTTTGCAGATGACTTCGATTTTGTCATTTTGAAGATGATGATCGAAGAAGATGTTGAAGGAATTTGAAGAAAAACTGCTTTGAGAAGAGAATTTTTGAGAATTCAATTCGACAGTAAAACCCTGTTTTGGTGTGAAGTGGGGGTTTTATGGAGAAAAAGTGAATGCTGACGTGGCAGTAGTTACAAAAGGACTGACTACAATGTACTGCCCATATGCCAGCCCCTGATGAGATGAAGCACAGTACTTTTATGAAAGTTACTGATAACATCAGTGGTTACAACGGTAAAATGGAATCAGTGGATGATTTTCACTATCAGTGGATAGCATATCAGTGGATAAGACATTGATTTTGAACAATAGTGTTTATCAAGGAGATGAGCACAGGGGATGACTTTCAGCAGTGGGCAGACTTTTGGAGTAGAGCAGACTTTTGAACAAGCAGTGGTTATGGCAGACTTTAAAGGATTTTAATGAAAACTTCATTTTTAGCTATTTTTAAGGATGGATTTTTGATTTTCTGAAAACATTTTAATGCTTTTATGCATAGAAAAACAAGATGTTGCTTGTTATTCCATGTTTAGCATGCCAATCCTAGAGACCAAGCTTTCAAAGGTGGCAGTATCTAATGCTTTTGTGAGCACATCTGCCAGCTGGTCTTTAGTTGGAACATGATGCAGAGAAATCAAACCTTTTTCATAGCAATCCCTCACAAAGTGATGTCTGATGTCGATGTGTTTGGTGGTTGAGTGGGAAACTGGATTTTTGATGATATTTTCTGCTGCCTGGCTATCCAACATGAGTGGTGTCTTTAAGGCAGTGATACCAAAATCCAGCAACTGATTTTGAAGCCACAGGAGTTGGGCTGTACAGCTTGCAGCAGCAATATATTCAACTTCAGCAGTGGATGTTGAAACAGCTGCTTGCTTTTTGCTTTGCCATGAAACCAAGCAATTGCCTAGGAACTGGCACCCTCCTGAAGTGGACTTCCTTGTGGTGTTACATCCGGCAAAGTCACTGTCTGAAAAGCCTGAAAGCTGGATATTCCCATTAGCTGGATACCAGATACCAAGTGTGGGAGCACCTTTTATGTATCTGAAGATCCTTTTTACAGCAATGAGATTTGATTTTCTGGGAGCTGATTGACTTCTTGCACAAACACATGTTGCAAACATGATGTCTGGCCTAGATGCAGTTAGGTATAAAAGAGACCCAATCATGCTTCTATATAGAGTTTGGTCAATCAACTCATCCTTTTCATCAGACATGACCAGCTTATTTGTTGCCATGGGTATGCTGCATGGTTTACAATCATTCATATCAAATTTATTTAAAAGTTCTTTAGCATACTTGCTTTGATGAATGAAAGTTCCATTTTGCATCTGCTGAACTTGGAGACCAAGAAAGCATTGCAGCTCACCCATTGCACTCATTTCAAACTCAGCTGTCATGAGTTCCCTAAACTCTTCACACATTTTATTACATGTGCTTCCAAAAATAATGTCATCCACATAAATTTGGACAATCATTAAATCCTTTCCTCTCCATTTTCAAAACAGTGTTTTGTCAATGGTACCTCTTTTGAAACCATTTGAGAGTAGAAAGGTGGAAAGAGTTTCATACCAGGCCCTTGGTGCTTATTTCAGGCCATACAAGGCTTTGTTTAACCTGTAGACATGATCTGGATAAAAAGGATCCTCAAAACCTGGAGGTTGACAAACATACACCTCTTTTTGAATTGTACCATAGAGGAAAGCTCTTTTGATATCCATTTAAAACACCTTCATGTTGTGGTTGACAGCAAAGGCCAGGAACAGTCTTATAGCTTCCAATCTTGCTACAGGGGCGAATGTTTCATCATAATCAATCCCCTCTTCCTGTCTGTAACCTTGAACCACGAGCCTGGCTTTATTCTTGATAACAATGCCCCTTTCATCAGTTTTATTTTTGAAGACCCACTTTGTGCCAATAGGACTTACATCCTCTGGCAGTGGTACAAGCTCCCATACTTGTTGTCTTTTGAACTGTTGGAGCTCCACTTGCATGGCTTCTACCCAGCTGTTGTCTTTCAGTGCCTCTTGGTACTTGACTGGCTGATGAAGTGATAGAAAACCAGCAAAGAGACAAATGTTTTGGGTTTGGCTTCTTGTGAGCACCCCTTCATTTATGTTGCCAATTATTTGGTCAGGTGGATGAGATCGCAAGAAGATTAAATCTCCCTGGTATGGTATGATGGCATTGGTTGGTGATGGCTGCAGATGTGTATCATGTGAGCTAACCACTGCTGGTGACTTTGATGACCCAGCAGTGGCTTCAAAAGGTGGTGGAATAGGAGGTAATGGTGAGGACACATGCTGACTTTTATCCACTGTTTGGGGACTTTTGTCAGCAGTGTTTGAGGATGTGGAAGCACTGGTTGATGGGCTACTTTGGTCAACAACTGTTGAGGTCGCAGTGGTTGAGCTTTGACAGCTGTTTTGAACAACTGATGCTTTTCCCATTGTGGCAGACTTTTGTAGAGGAATGATGATCTCATACCCATAGTCTGGTGATGTAACCTCTGATGGACCTGCACTGTTAGTCTTGACAGCAGTATTTTCAAAAGTGAATTTTTCAAGATCAAACAAGTCTGCAGGATTTGCTGGAATTTTCATTGATGAAAGTTCATTGAACTTTACATTCAAAGTCTCTTCCACTGCTTTGGTCCGTGTATTAAACACCTTGTAGGCCTTAGCAGTGGTTGAGTATCCCAGATGATAACCACAATCTATTTTGGCTGCAAATTTTGAGATGGAATCTTTTAAGTTCAAAATAAAGCATGGGCAGCCAAATACCTTGAAGTATGAGATCAGTGGTTTGATTTTATACAGAATTTCATAAGCAGTCTTTTTGTGCCTGGGGTTTATTAAAACTCTGTTTTGGACATAGCAAGCAGTGTTTACTGCCTCTGCCCAAAAAGTTAATGGCAAACCTGAATCAGCAAGCATGGTTCTGGCAGCCTCAATCAAAGTTCTGTTCTTTCTTTCAACTACCCCATTTTGCTCTGGTGTTCTAGGGATGCTGTACTGCCTTACAATCCCTTTCTTTACACAGAAGGCATCCAACTCCTTATTTTTGGATTCTGTGCCATTGTCACTCCTGAAGACTTTTACTGGAAGGTCAAATTGCTTTTCAACCTGTGTCACAAAGTCTTGCAAAATACCTACAGTCTCATCTTTTGAGTGTAAAAAGAAAGTCCATATAAACCTAGAAAAGTCATCAATAATAACCAAACAAATATCTCTTTTTCTTGAGACTCATGACTTGAACTGGGCCAAACAAATCCATGTGCAGCATTTGCAAGCACTGGGTTGTTTTGGACTCTTCAATGGACTTAAAAGAGCTTTTATGTTGTTTTCCTTTTAAACAAGAAATGCAATGCTCAGGACATGAAAACAATTTTTGTGGTAGGCCTCTTACCAAACCATTTTTTGAAATTTCAGTGATTGTCTTAAGATTTGTGTGCCCTAGTCTTCTGTGCCAAAGTTCTGTCTCTTTGTTAGAGGCAGCTGAGAACAGACAGGCATCAGCTCTGGGACACTCTTTTGACATATCAACAACATAAACATTGCCACTTCTTTGAGCAACAAGTTTTGTTTGACCAGTTTTTATTATTGCTTCAATCTTTTTGACCATTTCTGGTCCAACAATCCTACAACAATCCTTTGTGAAGAATGACCCATACCCCTTGTCACTCATTTGTGAAACACTCAGGAGGTTGAATTTCAGATTGTCTATTAGATTGACATTTTCAAATTTTACATTTCCAGACTGCACAGTACCAGACCCCAGAACTTTCCCTTTACTATTATTCCCAAAGGATATATCACCCCCTCCATGGATTTTGAAGTCTTTGAGGAGGGCTTTACATCCTGTCATGTGCCTGGAGCCTCCACTATCTACATACCAAAGGCTATCAAAGCATGCAGAAGCTCCCTTGGCAGCAGCCATCATGGCACAATCACATTTGAAATCACCTTCTTCATCAGCTCTCTCTTCTTTCACACCTGCATTCTTTTCTTCCTTGTCTTCTTCGGACCAAGGATCAGTCAGTGGTTCAATTAGGGTTTCTGAATTTTCTCCCAGCAGTAGTTCACCAGCCACAGTAGTAACCACTGCTTCAGTCACCTTGTCCACTGTTTCATCACTTAGCTGTTCACCTTCAGTTTCTACCCCCTCTGATATTGACTCTAATGCCATCAAACAAAATTCATCATTAGAAGGTTCATTAAAAGCATTGAGTGCAAAATTTTCATCACCAAGCTCATCAGGCAAGCTGCTCCAGTCAACAAAGCCTTGAGTGCAGAAGCTTTGCTGATCTGGTTGTACCACTGCTGGAGCAGTGGTTTGAGGTGCAACAGGTTGCACTTGTGCCTGGGGGACAGGGGTTTATACGTACTGAATTTGTGGAACAGTGGTTTGGACATAATGCACAGGCACAGGGGTTGCAGCATAGTGAGCAGTGTTAACATGAGCTGCAGGGGTATATTGGTTATAGTGAACAGTGCTTTGAGTTTGTGGTCTAGGGTTTGAGCTGGGATGAGTGATTATGGGACCAGTGGTTTGACTCCTGCATTCCCTAGCAAAATGACCTAGCCTATTGCACTTGTAACACTTGATTTTCGATTTATCCAACCCCACCCTTAAATTCCCATGTAATCCAGGGAATTTTCTTCCTGTTCTTTTGTAGAATTTGCTTGTTCTTACACTAAGCAAAGCCAATTGATGCAAAATGTCCATCTCTTCTAAGTCAGTGGGATCAAAGTGTTGCAAATCATTGAGTTCAAAGCACAAATTATCTGACATCTGGTTTTCACAATTTGCAGTAAAAGCATAATTTGCAGAGTGAGGATCAGGGTTGTTAAAATTTCCACCAGCAGTTATATCAATAAAGTGATCATAACCCTAATCCTTACCACTGCTACCAGATTCTTCCTGACCAAGAAGAGCTGTGCTACCGAATGAGTAATCATCAGTAACTTTACCAGACTCTTGCAACTTCTTTTTCTGGTTCAACTCCCTTTCATAGGTCAGGAGTCTACCATGAAGTTGGGTCAGGGTCAGATCTTTGAACTCAGCAGAGTTTCTAGTAACAAAAGCTATGGTGTCCCATTTTTCTGGTAGTGACCTAAGGAACCTGCTATTTTGAGTTGAATTTGGAAAAGTTACTTTAACAAGCCTTAGTTCACTAATGAGACAACTGAATCGCTCAAATTGCTGAGTCAATGATTCACCCCTGATGTTACAAAATGTTTCATACTGCTGATTCAGAATTTTCCTATTGTTTTCAATGACTTCTTCTGTCCCTCCAAACTGTTCCTTCAATGCATCCCATAGCTCTTTGGCACTGTTACAGTGTAACAGTCCAGCATAGATCTCATTGGGTAATGCGGATGCTATGATGCTAAATGCTTTGGCATCCAGTTCGAACTTTTGAAAATCAGTTTCAGTATAATTTTCATAAGGTTTTGGTACGGACTTCTTTGGATCCTTAGCACTTGGCACCATAGGAACATGGGGACCAAAAACAACAGACCTCCAACATCCAGTGTTCTATTGAGCAAGGATGTGACCCATCCTTCTCTCCCAGATGTTGTATTCATTACGTTTAAGCATGGGTGGTTTAAAAAGTGAGCCAATGTTATTCTTATCATCTTGTGATTGTGACGTCATCCTGGTTGTTTTACAGGCACTGATTAATCAACTTTGATGGTGATTAAACCTTGCTCTGTTTTTCAACAAAACGAACAAACGATCAGTATCAACGATTATGAGCTGAACTATTTATGTCAAAGTGATTGTTAAATCAAATTTGACTGTCCAAGCTCTGATACCAATTGTTGGATCTGAGTTTGGTAATGATTGTGTTTTTACGTTTGAATTATATGAAGATGGATGAGTTGTGCAGCGGAATTAAGATGAAAACAAACTTTGAACACAATCAAACGAGAGAATTGCTTTAATCAAACATTTTCCACAAAGAACAGAAAGATTGAATTTATTTCAATTACGATTACAATGCAATGTTGAATACAAACTCCCCCTCAGCCAGAGCTCAGTGTTTGTTTGTGCAGAGAAGACGATTGTTGCAAAGAGCTAATAGAACAGTACAGAGCACTGTTCTATTTATAGGCACTAGCAAACCACTGAGCATCTTTGCTGACGTCACCATGAAAGTGACATCTAACCTCCTAACAAACTCTAACCTCTGATCAATACGAACACTGCTATGTTAACTACTGCTATTACATTTCATTACATAAAAGACATCTTAATAACTGCTGCATCCTTCCACTGCTGTGAACCCAGCAGTACTTGTCCTGATCAGCAGTGCTTGACTCAAGGCAGTAGATTGAACAGCAGGGCTTTAGTCTTTCATCAGGTCTTTACTTAATCAGCAGTTTGTAGGTCAGCAGTTTGCACAATCAGTAGATAGGAGGTCAGCAGATGTTGAAATCACTTTCAAGGGGAGAGACGTGTATGTAACATCTGCTTATTCTGGATCCATTGTTCTGATCCAGTTTTGGCTTTAATTATCTGTTCCTTTGATAGGGTTCAATCCCAACAGTTCATCTTCGTATGCTCAAAAATCACTCGTGTGAAGTTGTATGGTCGATTCAATGCAAGAGAAGCTATCAAACACATCTGATAGTCAACTAACGCATCATCCCCTCCTTTCCTGTGACTTAGGGCAGAGACCAAAGATTGAACAAAGAACTTGTATGGCCTTCCCATAAATGCTTTGTTAAAATTCGGCGCGTTCACTACTCCTTTATAACCCATTCTATAAAAACATCCTTTGCACATCCTCTCGGAATACATCGTCGGGTCATCATCGTTGTCTTTGAAGTCTAACACCCTTCGAATCAAAGCTTCTGTAATTAAAACCTCCTTGTCTTCATTTCCGATTCTTACAAATGATCGGATGGCTTTCAGCTCTGGCACAAACTCTGCATGATCCCAGAACCTCTGTACATGAGATTTGTATGCCTTGTGTTGATCTGATAAGGATTTCTTTATCGGCAAACGATTCATAAACATTAGAATATCTTTAAACAGTGCAATCTCTGGGATCAACTCATCTAGCACGTAGCAAATGTTGTGCTTAGGTTCGAAGTTTGACTTTTTATACTGCAGAAACACAAACACGACAGTTATTTAGATGAAAATCACAAAAATACCAAACATCCTTGTGCGAAGGTAATTCTGTACGAAGTTGACTTTTTACTTCATGCGAAGTAACTTTGACATTTGAATATTTGCAATTTTTCACTTCGTGCGAAGTTGAGTTTCACTTCGTACGAAATGGGTTTTTACTTCGTGCGAAGTAAACTGTTATAAACACATTTTTTATTTTGTAAAACCGGTATATTTAGTATAAATCATTCGTAAACCATTTGAGTTCTTTGTAATCTATTCGTAACATGGTTTAAAAATATGAGTTTTCGTTTATCGATAAATTGTTTATAAAAATGTAAAACCGTGAAAAGGTGGGGTTATGAACTCACCTAGACATTCCTGTGCAAAACTAGCTTAGCGTGTTTTTCCATAGTGCCGTTCCAAGAACGTGAATTAGCTAGCGTGTAACTATGACATTCCTACGAAGGAATACTTATAAGTTTATAATTAAAACAACGTAGCTAAACTACGTGTCCGAGCTCTACCGAATCATTAACCAACGATTCTAGGGAAGTGTTATCGTTTTGATTTTTAAATAACCAATCTAAGGTTATTTGATCCCATTTAATCGGGATAGAAACTAAGTCTCGAAATCGACTCAGTTTTCGAGTGTTTAGGATATATATATATTTATATATATAAATATAATTACGAAGTCGTATATGATTCGGTAAAATACCGTTGTAGTTTTCGAAGGATGGAAGTAAATAAATATATATTCATTTATATATATTCGAAAACATGACATTTGAAACAAATATAAAAAAATATACTCCTTTTATAAGACTATTCGGATTCTAGACGATTGAAAGAAATATAAATAATTGTATTTATATTAATATGATTTCCGAATATTAAATGTTTGAAATTTGAATCCCGAATTTGCGACCTTCAAAATAAACATAGACGATTATATTTATTTTGCAAAATAACACGAAGTAAAGACGTTGAATTAAATATAAATAATTATATTTATTTGATAAAAATACAATTATATTCATTTTATAAAAATTATACGAATAACGACATTTGAATGAAATATAACTAATTATAGTTATGTTGTGAAAGTCTGTTAGTTTTGGGCGTTTGTAATAAATATAAATGATTATATTTATATTAATTAAATATCGGTATTTCGTTAACTTGTAATGTCGTAAAAATAAATACGTCTTTTTATTTATTCTATAAGAAAATTCGGATTTCAACAAGTATTGATTAACTAATAAAGTTATACTAACCAAACCCTAGGCTCCGCCGCTACTTAGGCGTCGCAGCCGCACCATCACCGGCGAACCACACCACACGTAGAATGGCTGGGAGAGGAGAGGGAGAAGGACAAGAGGGTGTGGACAGACGAAGACATGGGCAAGGAGGAGACAAGGGCTATGGAGGAGTGGATGGGAATGTCACAAAGTTCTATGCATCCAACCTCCCTGAACGTATCAGTTCTAAGGAGATAGGAGAGTTCTTTCAGCAAATTCGGTAAGGTGGTCTGGGTTTATGTGGCCAGGAAAAAAGATAAGGGAGGAAACACCTTCGGCTTCATCAGCTTCTCTGGGGTAAAGGATGGGATGGAGCTCGAGAAGGAGATGAAAGGTGTGAAGATGGGTAATAACAAACTGAAGATCAACATTGCAAGGTTTGCGATGGAAAATGGAGACAGGTTCGTGGGGGAGAATACCAACAGGCAGGCGAACACTTATGCTGACAAAGGAAAAGGGCAGTTGAACAATATACAAGGATACCGGCAAGATACGTTTGTGGGGGGAGAGACGAAGTTCAGGGATGCGGTGGCAGGGTATCATTTGGAGGACAGGAAGCTTAAGGTCTTGATGGTGTCCCAATATGTTAACGCCTTCAAGGACCTGTATGATGTAGCATTGGTAGGAAGAATGAAAGATGTTTGGTCGCTAAGGAAGATCGACGTTCTGGCTCATCAAGCTGGGATGGGGGGTATGGAGATTAAGTACCTGGGAGGAATGTATGTGTTACTCTCCTTCCAGTCCAAAGAAGAGGCTATGGAGTTCAAAGACAATACGGTCGCAGGGGAAAATTGGTTCTCGACGTTGGAGTTCTGGAGTGGACAATCCCTCCCTTTCGAGAGATTAGCTTGGTTAAAGATTTTTGGGGTACCTCTTCATCTTGCAGATAAGGAAGTATTTGATTCTATCGGGAGGCTTTACGGTAAAATTATCCATGCATCTCAGTTTCAGCCGGAGGACAATGACCTTTCTCAAGATTGTGTGGGAGTCATTGTGGGTAATGGGAAAAGGATTGAAGAAGAAATTATCCTACAGAAGGATAACAAAAAGTTTCGGGTATGGATATCGGAGGAGAAAGGAGATTGGCCACCGGATTGCTTGAATAATGGTCATGAAAAAGACAAGGGTAACGATGGGGTGCCGGAAGTCAACCTCTCCGACGGGTTGGTATCTGGTCGGAGTAAGGAACTTGAAAAGGGTAATGAAGGAAAAAAGGCGGGTCAGCCCTCGGGAGGTGACCAGACTGTTGAAGTTCCTGAGGGGAATACCAACGAAATTGCAGATATCGAGACAGTTTGTGCCAGTAACGTGGGGGATGGGTTTAAGGATGGGTCTAACGTGCAGGAAGTTAGGCCAGTAAATGATGAAGTTTCTTCAGGGGCCCACATTTATTTTTTCAAAGGTAAAGAAAAGTCAAATAGGTTCAAGAGGGTTAAAGGCAGTGGAAGTAGGCCCAAAAAAGATAAGGCCCAAAAAAACAATAAAGAGGAAGAGGGCCTAATAAGAGAAAAAAAAAGGCCAAGGACTGATGACCCATTTGATCTCAATGAGATCCTGGATCTTAACACTCAAGAAGTTGAGAGACCTGCTACGGTCGTTATTAGTGTAGAGGAGATACAGTCTATGGATCTGAACAGGAAAGCGACCGTTGATACGTTGGCTGAGGATCAAGTAAGGAATATCCTGAGTGAAGCTTCAGGCAGTCAGGAGGTGGATCAGGATATTGCTATTGGCATGGAAGAGGAAATTGGATGTACGGTTAAGGTTGGGGAGATGGTTGGTGCGAGGTTGCAAAATCATAGAGAACTAGTGGAAGAAGTGATTGGAAGTGAAGGAATTCAATCCGGTAAACAATGAATTTTCTCTCTATAAACATAAGGGGTTTGGGTTCGGTTGATAAAGCAAAATGGGTCAGGGATATAAAATCAAAGCAGAAGGTGTCCTTCCTTGCTTTTCAGGAAACACAGTTTAAGGATTTGGCAGAGTTTAATCTTGATAATTATTGGGGCAGAGGGGGTTATAATATTGAGTTCGTGGGGTCGAGCGGTAGATCTGGAGGCCTTCTCTGTATGTGGGATCCAGAATCTTTTATCGTACATGATGCGATTAAACATCAAAACTTCCTGTTGCTTATGGGTAGGGTAAAAGGGTCAAATAAAGAGATAAATATTATGAATGTTTACGCTCCACAAAAAACGGTGAAAAAAAGACTGTTATGGGCTCAGATTGAGTCAGTTCGCACAGGTGTTACGGGGCTTTGGGTGGTATTGGGGGATTTCAATGCAGTCCGGTTTCAGGAAGAAAGAAAAAATTCGGTATTCAATCCGAACTGCGCCAGGGATTTTAACCAGTTCATTGTGAACGGGGGATTGAAAGAATATAGTATGAAAGGTCGTAAATTTACTTTTCTATCTGGGAAAGGTAAAGATGTGAAGCTGAGCAAAATTGATAGGGTTTTTGTATGTCAAAATTTCATGAACTCGTGGCCGGAAGCTTGTCTTAGAGCGCTCCTGCGGGAGCATTCAGACCACTGCCCTTTACTATTGACTACGGATAAGTTAAGGTATGGTGCAAAACCGTTTAGATTCCTAAATTCTTGGTTAGAAAGGGGTGGTTTTGAGGAAACTGTGTCTAAGGCTATGGTTTCGTTTCGGTTTTGTGGTCACCCGGACGTGGTACTTAAGGAAAAATTTAGACATCTTAGAACGGCAATTGTTAATTGGAGGAATGAGATGACTCTAAAAGAAAATAATGATGAGCTTCATTTAAAAAAGGAAGTGGACAAGTTGGAAAAAGTCATGGAAGGAAGGGAGCTTTTGGAGGAAGAGGAGTGGGTTCTATGTGAATGTAAAAAAGAGCTGGGTACTATCAACAGTCTTCGTGCCAAAGATTTAAAGCAAAAGTCGAGAATAAAATGGGCTTTAGAGGGGGATGATAATTCAGCTTTCTTCCACAGTTTCATAAATAATAGAAAGGTTAAGAACTCAATTCAAGGTCTGATGGTAGAGGGGGATTGGGTTTGCAACCCGAACTTGGTAAAAAAGGAAGTATATAACTTCTACAAGAATCACTTCGAGGAACAGGTTGGGTGTAGACCAGAACTCACAGTGCCGGAGGTGAAAAAACTGTCTGTGTCGGATTCGATTTTTTTATCGGAACAGTTTTCGGATAAAGAGATTAAGGAAGCGGTGTTTGAGTGTGGCGGGGATAAGGCGCCGGGTCCGGACGGTTTTAACTTTCGGTTTATCAAACACTTTTGGAGTTACTTTGAGGAAGACTTCCGGGCGATCATGACGTCTTTTTATGAGACTGGTACGTTTAATAGAGGTTGTAGTTCTTCCTTCATAACCTTGATCCCTAAAGTTAAGGACCCGAAGGGGTTGAAGGATTATAGGCCGATCAACCTTATTGGGGTCCTTAGTAAGGTTGTATCGAAAATATTGGCCAATAGAATGAAGAAAGTCATTGGTACGGTGATTTCGGACACACAAACGGCTTTTTTAAAGGATAGGCTCATTCTTGACAGCCCGTTTATGCTTAATGAATTGTTGGCCTGGATGAAAAAAAGTAAAAGGAGAGGCTTTATGCTAAAAATAGATTTTGAAAAGGCTTACGATAACGTGCATTGGCCTTTCCTACTGTCGGTTTTAATACAAATGGGTTTCCCGAGAAGGTGGTGTACTTGGGTGGATGGTATTTTGAGGTCGGCTAGGTCCTCGGTTCTTGTAAACGGTGCACCTACCTTTGAATTCCAATGTAAAAAAGGGATTAGGCAAGGGGACCCTCTTTCCCCGTTCCTCTTTCTTATAGTTATGGAAGCCTTCTCTAAGATGGTTTCCAAGGCTTGTGTGACCGGGGTTATGGATGGTATAATAACCCCAAATGGGGGGCCTGTCATATCTCACTTCTTGTATGCCGACGACGCGATGATTCTTGGGATTTGGTCTAAAAGTAATGTCCTGAACGTCGCAAGACTCCTTAGGGTATTTCACATGTGTTCCGGGTTGAAAATCAACCTTCGGAAGTCTAATTTGTATGGGGTTGGGGTGAATGCGGTGGATATAGAAGCTATGGCTTTGATGGTGGGTTGTAGGATGGGAGAGATTCCTTTTTCATATCTTGGTATAACGGTGGGTGCCAATATGAACAGGGCTGGTAACTGGAGGCCTATTTATGAGGTGTTTGAATCTAGGCTAGCGTCTTGGAAAGCTCACACTCTATCTATAGGGGGGAGGGTTACTCTCATAAATTCGGTTTTAGAAAGCTTACCTATTTATTACTTCTCGTTGTTTAAGACCCCGGTGAAAGTCTTAAATGATTTGGAAGCGATAATAAGGAGGTTTTTGTGGTCGGGCTCGAGTAACAACAAGAAGGTACATTGGGTGGCTTGGGATAGGGTCTCCGCGCCTAAAAAGTCGGGAGGTCTGGGGATAAATAAACTATACCATATCAATATTAGTCTGTTATCAAAGTGGTTATGGAGATACAAAACAGAACCCAACGGTCTTTGGAGGAGAGTAGTCGATGCTTGCCATGGGGAGAAAAAGGAGTGGGCTTCATTCCCTTCTAACAAAGCAATTGCGGGATGTTGGAATGCATTGGTTAGGATGGAGGAAAAGGTTGACATTGCTGGAAAAAAAATTCACAGTTTCTTCAAAGGTAAAGTGGGTAATGGAGAGAGCATCCGCTTTTGGACGGATCCGTGGCTTAATAACGAACCTTTAAAGGAGGTCTGGCCGAACTTATATGCACTGGAATCAAACAAATGGTGCCGTATTGCAGATAGAGGTGTTCAGGGTCTGCAGCCGATTGAATGGGAGTGGGATTGGAAAAGAAATTTAACATCGGATTTAGAAAAAAAAGAGTGGGAAGACTGCCTAAACAGACTAGGTTCGATTAAAGTGAACGATCAGAAAGACACGTGGGTATGGACCGGTGACAACAGTGGGATATTCTCGGTAGGTGCCTGTAAAAAACTTCTAACCGGGCTGGAAGATTATTCTCAAAATTATGTCGTCGAATGGTGTAAATGGGTGCCGAAAAAGGTAAACATTTTTATTTGGCAGGCTAGTCTTAATCGGCTTCCTACGCGTGACGCTCTCCTGAGAAGAAACATCCAGGTGGGATCCGACACATGTGTTTTTTGCGAAGAAGTTCAAGAAGGAGTTGACCACATGTTTACAGCTTGTCCTGTGGTTATGAGAATATGGTCGAAATTCTGGAAGTGGTGTGGGCTGCAGTTTGTGTACGCCTTCGAACTAAAGGATCTGCTGGAGCATTTCAGTGGGGCAGGTATGGAAAAAAAGAAGAGGACGTTGGTTCATGGTTTAGTTTGGGTGGCTTGTTTGTGCATCTGGCGAGCAAGGAATGAAAAAGTATTTCGAGGGAGTAATTGCGACCCGGGGGAGGTAATGGGAAATATAAAGTCGTTGGGTTTTCTTTGGTTAAAAAATAGGGGTAAATTCAAAGCTCTTAACTGGGCCGAATGGTGTAATTTAGCTGTTTATATGTTGGATTTGTAAGGTGGTTTCCTCTGTCAGGTTGGTTTGGCCCCGCTGCTGTTTTGTGCAGGGGGTGTGTTTTGTTTATAAAGTGCTAATTTTCAAAAAAAAACTAATAAAGTTATGTTTGTATTTCGGATTTTTAAGAAATTCGGACAGTTGTTTTTGGAATAACCCGACAATAAAAAGTCGTCGTATTTTGTCAAAGCTCAACAATAATTCAATCAATTCAACAATATATACTAAAATTTTATCAAATACGACAAAATAAAACGTAACTAATCAATAACGGTATCGGTCGAGCTCGGTTTCGCGTTTAACTATATAAAATCTAACTAACGTATAATAACTAGCGTCGACTAAATGTTACCGGGTCCTGAGTTGACCGGGTTTTGACTGTGTTGACCGGGTCTGACTTGTGTTGATTAGTGACCGTGTGTTGACCGAGTCGACCGGGTTTGACTTGTTGACTGAACCGGAACCGAGGCTGACCAGTTGACTGACTTTGACCAGTGTTGACCGCGACCCGACCCGACCCGAACCAAACAACCAGAACTGAACCGAAAGCATTCTGATGTTGACGACCGTTTACCGAACCCGGATGTTTAACCGAACTAAAACCGAGTCAAACAGACTTGAAACTAAACCAAAACATGAGTTATATAACCCGAACTAGCCACAAGTAACCACCACCACAACTGCCGCCGTCCAGCCGGCCGGAGCCGCCGCCGAGGGCTGCTGCAGCTACCTTCTCGTCACTCTAACCACCGCCGGCCACCTCTCCACCTCCACATCCACCGAAAAACCTCCTATTATAACCCGTACTCACCGTTAAACAAATCGAAACGCTCAAAAAGTTATAGAAAAGGGGTGGAGAGCTTATTGGAATGTCGTCGGAGAGTAACTTCCCTTGAAAATGAGCAGATGTGCTCCTAATGGGCAGATCTAAGTATCCCTGAAGAAAAAAGTTCTAAACCTGTTTGCCGGAAAACTCGTTGGAGCTTCACCGGAGTATCTCCACAGCTCAAATGACTCCGATTCTTCGAAAAAAAACATCGCCATCGAGTCGGGAAGGTTTGTTTTAGTGGGGGTAGAGTGTCGGGTTGAAGAAAAGTCGCCGGATAACTTACCACCGCCGCCGCATTCGGCGGCGCCACTTTCGGCCGACACCGGTAACTCACCGGCAGTCGCCGGTGCTCGCCGGCTCTCGCTGGAATTGTTGCCGGAACTAGCAGGCCGGAATGCGAGTTTTAGAGAGAGAGAGGTGAGAATTGGAGAGTATGGGTGTTTGTGAATGAGAGAATGAGGAAAGGGATTAGGTGCTTTATGCTTGCATAGAACATATATGGGTATGGCCTGATATGGGAATGGTCTTTTGTCATGTCTTTCTTCTTCTTTGTACTACTACTGATGTAGAATGAAGAAAGTGGCAAGAGATTTGTTAACCAAGTATTACAGAGCTTGACAACATCTAATATAATAATGCTACACCTATTTTATATGTTAACAAATGTTGAAGCTCTTAAGAAAAGTGTTCGTTTCCAAGTTTTATTTGACCGCCATCTACTGGTCTTCCCCTCTCAAAACTCAATCAAATCCATTACAATTGTTATCATATTTTAATTATTGTTATGCTCTGTAAGTTGGCTTTATTAATTATTGTTACTATTATATTATTATGTGTAATATAATATAATATCTATTTTTTTTATCGATAAAAAAATATCATAATACTCAATTGTATTTATTTATATTTTTTTATGAAATATATTAGGAATTACAATCTAAATAAATGGTTTTGAAGGCCATACACGAGTTCGATGCTTCTGTTCGTAGTCTGTCCGTTCCTACAGTCGCGTTCTTTTTTTTTTTTGTTCACGTTTGTGTTTTGTGATGTTCGAAGGCACGATAAATTCGCAAAACCAAATTCATATGTATAAAATATATGTATAAAATTCGTATTTGTCAGCGTTGACAGTATTTCGTATGGTGTCAGTTTATTACCGTTTATTGTGCCACAGATCTTCCGAAAATCGTCATACGCACATTGTAGCGTCAGATAAGCATTCCTAGGCATACCAAGAGCCTAATTATGTTAATTCGTGCCTTTGACACTACTTATTGTCGCCTAAACATTTGTTAATCGCGTAATTAAAAGCCGTTAATTACCGGTTGTCACATTCTCCCCCTGTTGCAGAAATTTCGTCCTCGAAATTTAGACTATGTTATCTCCTCAGAGTTGTGTCGTTCGTAGGTAAGTCCGAATAATACCAAAGTGAATGACCGTGTAATCGAATCAAGACTTATTCGGATTACGTGAGTGTAAATACATCTTGCATCAACAAGAACCCAACGGTTCAGCTGAGTTTGTTCCAGAAATCGATGTCAAGTGAACAAAGCGTAGTGATACTACCCCTAATGCGACCAAGTTTACGGGGTTCAAAAAAAGAGGAATTTCGACCAATAGAATTCCAAAAGAACGTTTACAATATACAAATCAATTTTTGAAACAATAGAATTCACTACCAACGGAAGCTTGCGTTGGTTGTCATATAATTGAAATTCGAATTTAGCAAGCTTGAATAAATAGAATCATAAAAATGATTTGTCAACTATCGAACCAATAAATGAGTAAAATCAATGTGTTGTCATTGTCGAGTTGTGAGGATACACCGAAATGAAATACAACCGAACCTGGTGTATCATCGTCTTAATACATAGTTGCCTTAAGACTTCTTAAATTATGTGTCAAATGAAAAGCATATATAGTTTCGCATGAGACGGCTGATCGTGATTAGCACAAGCTACAAGTTTATACCGACGCCACAAGGTGTCGTAGTGAATGTGACAATTCAATAATAGCGGTAATCAAACAAGTATCACCAGTGTTTTGCATGAAATGCTCGATCATGATTAGCCCAAGCTACAAGTTTATACCGACACCGCAAGGTGTCGTAATGATCGAAATAATTCATTAATAGCGGTGATCAAACAAGTTCACCGTGTTTGAATTCAATTGAAGGTTCAACGAAGTGAATCTGAATGTTTGTTTCAAACAAATCTCATAGGATTTTCGATTGAAAATGAAACAAATCTCATAGGATTTTCGATCGAAAATGAAAGAGCAATAAATATCACAAAATGTTCGATCGATGCTGAAAGAATCGTTAAGAGGTACACCGAAATATGACATGAATTTGTGTACCATTATCTTAACACACGATTGTGTTAAGATTGCTTTAACATGACAAACCAACGAAGCGGATTTAATATCAATAAACAAGTAAATAATTAATTAAATCCGTGCATGATGTGAGAAACGAGATTAGCGCAAGCTTCAAACTTGTGAAAAACGCCACCACAAGGTGATCGTGATTAAATAAACGATTCAATGAAGTCGAAGACCAAACAAGCCTGTTATGGTTCAAAGCAAATGAAGTGCTTGTTGGGATTATTTCAAATATGATGGCCTCAATCCATCATATGGAATCTTGAATCGAATATATATTACGAGCAAGTTCAAACAATTAAACTTGGTTGAAACATAATCCAACAATGAATTCATGTGTCCATAAGAAAGTTTCGACGTGGTTACAACGAAAAAAAACCATGTATACCACTCAAAAGAGAATGAGTTTTCCATAAGATCCGTTGACTCGATACCAATGAGTCAGCACTAAACAATAACGTAGGTCGTTTAGATCACAATGCAATAATTGGACATAGCGAATTGGTATTTGTACTTTGATAAGGCAACAATTTCGAGTGAAGCCACATGCGTAACAAACAACACATGTGTAACATATGAATTTGTCAAGAATGAAGCAAATGAGTATTCGCTATTGTGAGAGAAATCCTAGTGAGATAGTGACCATTAGGGGGAGTAGAAGTGGGAAAATCTACTCACTATATACAAAAGTCAGAATTTCAATAAAAGAAGTTTAAGGACTTTACCTGGAATTGCGTGTGATGATCGGTTTTAGATGACATTACCATGGAATGTCGAACATAGTGTATTCGGCATAAATGAAATAGGGGGAATGCGGAGATGTGTGACTTCTTTTGCAGCGCCAATAGTTGTGAGTCTTATTAGGCCAAGTATCAATCGTTATGAAATCTTGTTTCAACGTACCTCAGCATGATTCGCATTGCTTGCAGGATCACTTGGCAAATTGCCACATTTCGATCCGTAGTTCTCCCGCTGACGGGATTAGCATCGTTGTTGTCATGCCCAATCATGTTTTCCAAAGGCCTTGCATCGAAAGTCGTGTGTCATGTAATCCGACGTCCGCTGACGTATAGTTTAGGTTTCATGTATACTTGTGCACTAGCGTTTCGTTCCGCATAGAATGTGATGTGCTCCGACATCCGTTGACGTATAATTTGAGTTTCATGTATTCTTGTGCACTACCATTTCGTTCCGCGTAGGTTACCTGCTCGGGTAAGTAAGATAGAATAGACGACATAATATAATGGTGTTTGCCCGAGTTAATAGTCACAGTTCCTACGTAATGACCTTTAATGGATTTTGACATAAATTCTCCAAAGGTCCTAGATGCATGTTATCAAAAACTCTCAAAGTTTTGATTTTTGTGTGTAATTGTTTCGTGTAACGTGTATCAACACAACACTTGTGTATGTTTAAAACCAAAATTGTTGACTCATTGTTTTTGGTAATGGTTGGAACCCATATTCGAGTCCTAGGCGTTTTGTATGTGTTCGACTTTTAATAATCTAAGTCCCCAGAGGAAAGTGAGGTTAGAGCCTAGGTATCTCTACAGAAACCTAATTCGCTGAAACCTATAGCTCTGATACCAATCTGTCACACCCCGAAATATCAGAGCTGGCGTGACTGGACCGGTATCTTCATTGCACAGCGGAAGCAAATAAGCTAAGACTTCTAGAAAATGGACGCCGCTAAGTACTCGAATTCCCATGGGTTCTCCTATTCCAACCGTTCCATAGTTTTGAAAATGCAACCTAAGAAAGAACATGCGAAAAAGTCAACATAAAGTTGAGCGAGTTCATAGCTTGTTTTGGTTTAAAAGTAGTTGAGAAAATATAGTAAAATCATTTTCTCGGCATGATATATGAAAACTGTGAGTCTAGCCCACGAGAGTCTTTGTGCATTGCACGAGAGAGAATGGGTCGAGCCCAAAAGAGCTTTGTAAGCAGGACCAACCCGTCCTCTTACTTGTACATAAGTTGAAAAACGTTACCCAAGTTCGTAAATCATGTATTTGTGAGTTTATATCAAATGAATCTTAAAAACATTTGAAAATCCGAGTATCAAAAACTGGTATGTAAGCGTCTATGAACAGATCATTAATGTTTTGCAAGGACATTAATATATGCGGCGACATAGGAAGCACTAAACCCTAGCGAATTTCCCCCGGTTCACCCGGTTAGAACAACAAAAGCACTACATGGGCCACACAAGGACCCAAGAGTGGGGCTCGCTACACCCGATAGATCTACCACTTTTACCCTCGGTCTTATACAAGATTAATGGCACTTAAGAGATATTACTATTCGCTCACATGATCTAACAGTCCATTCCCTAGCTAACCATAACATTGAGACATGTATTTTACCCCTGAGAGTTATAAATCCGAAAACATTTAAGAGAGAAGGGGGACATGAACTCACTGGGTGTCCTGTTCTTTAAACGCAGACCAACGCAGCCTTGTTGTTATAACTAGGACGATCCCGTCCCTACTCATGAAAATCATGCACGTTTTGAAAGTACGCATTTGTTTTGTAAAACCGGTATATTTAGTATAAATCGTTTGTAAACCATTTGAGTTCTTTGTAATCCATTCGTAACATGGTTTAAAAATATGAGTTTTCGTTTATCGATAAATTGTTTATTTTTGCAAAACTTGCATGTCTTTTCACCCCGAAAACATTTATAAAAATGTAAAACCGTGAAAAGGTGGGGTTATGAACTCACCTTGACATTCCTGTGCAAAGCTAGCTTAGCGTGTTGTAACATCTGTGCTTGTAATCATTGTAAACAGTAAAATTATCAATAGAACAATGTTATTTGATTCCAATGTTTGTTTGGTTGTGTTTTACATTTTTCATGTTTTGACTTTTATGTAATTTCAAACTCTATATCACTTTCTGGAGAGTTATACGCAAACTGGTGCGTAAACGTAACCAGTTTAATGCGAAAAATACTCCGGAACATCAACATATACTTAACATACCTTAAATAACCTTTACATAACTTAGAAATAAGTTTTAAAGGCTTTGGTATGGCAAAAACAAGTTAATTCGCTTACAGGGACTAAACTTGACAAACTGCGAAAGTATGCCAATTTGAACTGTAACGAACATTCCGGAACATGACCATAAGTTAAACACACCTTAAATATCCTTTACATAGCTTAGAAATAGGCTTTGAGAGGTTTGGTGTGCTAAAATAAACTTTTTGGTCATTCAGGGACTAAAAGTGTCAAAAAGTGCACAAGTTTGCATTTTCGCGCATAACTTACGTTCTGAATACATCCGGACATCTAAAACTTTATGTAAGCCTGACTATATTATGCTTTAGTGTTTGGCTTGCCAAAAATCCATTCGTCGCGTAATTTGGATCGTTTTTCGCGCTTGTACGCATTCCGTCGTAATTAAGCGAACATCGCGACCGTACGGCCAAACGAACTAACATCCGACATATTTTTGAACATGTTTCATGTCCACAATGTTAAGGCATCATTTTAGGGCCTTAAAGTTGGCTTTACGGGCCTTGGAAGTGTCGGGAATGGCCTTAAACACGTGCAGGGGCTGAAACTGTAATTTCTGAAACATGTTGCTGATCAGACAAGGCCAGGCGGCCCGCCTGAGCCCTCTGACAGCAGAAAACATGCAGAAACATCGAATCTGGTCCAAATTCAATTTTGCATATGTTTTTTATCAATACTATGGGCTGGTTTTGATGGCACATGGTATTACAATACCATGTGTGCAAAGTGTATGGCCAAGATCGCATCATGTTTTCCTAGAAACGATCCTAACGGTTACCCGAAAACTATAAATACCCCACCCCACAACTTCAAAACCCACTAGAATTTTGATCTTAGAAACTCTAAGTTGAAACCATTGTTTCATACCTGAGATTCTTGGATCGAGATTAGCATTCGGGGACCCTTCGTAAGTATTCTTTCGTTCTTTTATTGCTTTTCGAGTCTTTTCGAGTCTGAAAGTCAAACTTTGTTTGACTTTCTGCGTTGACCAGTTTATGGTCAATGCGAAGTTCGTTTGAACTTCGCAACGTGATTGTAATCACGATGGTTATAGTCCCTTGGGACTATGCCTACTGATTACCATGTTGTCTAGGGTCGTAAGGTAAGCGATCTAAACAATCGCTTATACTTTCGAACCCGACCCATTTGGTCGATCATTAGGATCTGACCAAATACATTAGGTGACCATAGTAGGTAGGGAATAACCTTCCGAGGTTATACCTTATGGTCACGACGTTTAAGTAGTTGTATGATAGGTAGTTTATATGCCTTAGGTAAATTACCAGAATACCCTTTTCATGTATAATTGGTAATTAAGCATATGTAACCTAAACTTTTGTCACATAACTGATTATATAACATGTTTAGGCATATAACACTTGTCATAGGGCTAGTTAGGCGGTCCGAACGCGTTTCACGCGAACGACGCGTTAAAGTAGCATAAGCTACCTAAACGGGTCGTAATGGGTCGTAAACACTTATGTTAGGTTTCAATTAGTATGTAGGCTTTGTTAAACCATATTACACGAGTTCCCATACTCGTTTGGTTTACGAACCCTCATGCTACCCGATCTTCCGATTTAGGTCCGGTTTATTAACATAGTTACCTATATTAGGTGCCGTTTGATTCCGAGAGCTCTATCATTTTTTGGTTGTCACTACAGGACTACTGAGTAAACTCAAGTGAGTACATAGACCCCTCTTTTACTGTTTTCCAAACTGTTTTGGGGTGGAACACATGTGCCTACTTGTTACTTTCATGCTTTCCATGTTTTCACATCATATACCTGCTATGTTCGTTAGTACATTATAGCACATGATTTCATTACATTTCATGCTATGTATGTCCATTGTGTGCATACTTAGTACATTGTTTTACATTACATTTCTGCTATGTATGTTGACTGATAGCATGCTAGCACATTGATTTACATGACTTTTCTGCTTTGTATGTTAACTTAGCATACTTAGTACATTGTTTTCATATGACATGTATACAACTGCTATAACATTTGGTTTGCACAAACGGGTCTTTATTACGTTCATTAACATTTGCTACGCCGCTCGGGAGTAAGTAGTGGTACCATAGGACTTGACAAATCCCATTCCTGACATCCCGGGTTTGTTTGGATGTAAGGAATGACTGAATCCGAAAACATTTCTTTTGATAACCTTGACTAAAAGGGTTATCCGACTGTCTCAAGGCTTGAATGTATGCGTTAACTTACCACATAAATGTTTGTATCAATGTAACATGCATTACTTTGCAAAACATAACTTTTTGATATATTCAAAATACTCTGTTTTGTACATTTCTACATTTGGACTATGTGACAATACTTTACTTACAATACATAACATTTGATACACATTACTTGACTACTTTGGACTTATAAACATTTGATATGGTTTATACAAGGACTTTTGACTATTGGTTTAAACATAGACTTTATACATTGGTGGTTTGTTTAAGTGACTTAAATGACGATATGTGAGTAATATGATACAAGCATGGTGGATACGCCGCTGGTACTTCCTATATATAAATGTTTGTATTATATTACATATCATAGTGTTATTTAAATCATTCATGTTGGACTTATACATTTTTAATACAAGTAACATACTTTTCACAAGACTTTGGTTTACAAAACAACTTATCTTATACAAACTCATTGTACATGGTTATTCATTTAACCATACATTATTCTCTTATTTGTACATATCAACTGAACTTATTTTTTTTCAAGCGATTCACAAAACAAATCAAATTACAAGGTTCATGACTAAACATTTTCTCAAACATAAGTCATGAATCTTATTTTCACAAACCTATGTATCTCACAGGCATTTTTATGCTGACGTACCTATTTTCACATGTGTTTTCAGGAGCTTTTCCATAGGACGTTGATCAGGACACTAGGGCGGACCTGTGCCTTAGAGACTAAAAACAATGATAGACTTGTTTAATTATGTTATAAACTCTGTATTTCCTGTGTTAAGACAATGTAACTCTTGTTTAATAAATAAAATATAACTTTGTTTGCCATGGATTTGAAACAATTAATTCTGTTACAACACTCCCCGACGTTTTCCGCCACGTCTTGTATGTTATACGTGGTCGGGGTGTGACAGAAGAGTTGGTATCAGAGCCAATGGTTATAGGGAATTAGGTTATTAGTAACGCTTTGACCTAGACTATAACCTTTCTAGGACCCTAACACAAGTTATCTTGTGTTTAGATCTTAAAACATGTACATCACCTATCCTTAGGTGTTTATCAAAACAATAAACCAAATTTTTCCGAAACGATTTTTGAAAAACAATCATCTGTTTTTGAATAAATTATTACAAGGTTTTGAACCCTCTGTTATATGGTTTTGAACCCCTTTGAGTTTTCAAAATCTCGTCAAGGCTTTGGGTTTTAAATAATGTGAACACGTGCAAACTGGAAGAGTGAATGCCTGTACCCTGGGTTTTCTGTCTAAGGCTAGAGTGTTCGTACAAATCCACATAATCGGACCAGTCACTCTTACCTGGGAACTCTTGGGGTGAGTGTTCACTTATAGGCGAGCATGTCTTCGCAATACATTATTTTTCACCCATTTACTTTGATTAGTCACTGTGTGTCGTTTGTTTGCTTGGTAATGCGGACAAATGACCACCATCTTTTCTTTTGTTAATTTTGTTTCATCTCATTCTCTTCATCCAATCATCTCACGCGTTCCCTTTCATGTTTTCCTCTTTTAGAATGCCTCCTCGGCGCGAGAACCAGATAGCGACTGCCGAACTGGCAGAAATTATTGCGCAGCAGATGGCTGCTCAATTTCCAAATCTCTTTGCTCAATGGCACCAAGCCAACAACAACAACAATGCTCCATGCAAATTCAAGGATTTTAACTCGGCTAAACCACTCAAGTTTAGTGGTTCTGAAGGAGCGACTGGGCTTCTTCAGTGGTTCGAGAGCATTGAGAATACTTTCCGCCACGTGCAGTGTCTTGACAATCGCAAAGTCGAGTTTGCTTCGAGCGTATTTCAGAAGAGGGCTTTGACATGGTGGAACGGGGTTATGAGAGATAGGGGTGCTGAGATTGCCTTAGCACAGACATGGGCTGAACTGAGAGCTCTTATGATGAGGGAATTCTGCCCTCGTCATGAACAGCGAGCGTTGGAGAAGGAGTTTGATAATTTGAAACAAGATAGTGGTGAGCACAGGGCGTATACTGATAGGTTTGAGGAGTTAAGTCTTCTTTGCCCGACTATGGTTACACCACTCGACAAGGCTATCGAAAGGTACATCGACGGCCTACCTGACTCGGTACAAGACATCATTACTGGTAGTAACCCTGCCACACTCCGTCAGGCGATCGAGTTATCAGCGACATTGACTGAGTCGCAGATTCGGAAGAATAAATTACACAGGAAGGGTGACAAGGGTAAGAAGCAGGCTTCTGACAAGGAGGATAGCAAGAAAGGTCAAAACAAGAAGGGAAAGAATTCTGGAGGGTCTAGGAAGCGGAAGGCTTCCCAAAACTATGCCGTTACTGCACAGGCCCAAGCTGCACCAAATCAGCCTGCGCAACCACCCGCCAAGAAGCCTTATTTTGGCAATGCACCTTTGTGCAACAGATGTAACGGTCATCATCAACCGCATCTCCAGTGCCGTCAGTGCACCAACTGTGGAAGATCTGGTCATCTTGCTGACACCTGCCGCATCCCTGCCAATCAGAATCGAGCAGTTCATAACCAAGCTCAACAAGTTGCTCAGCCTCTTGCTCAGCAACAAGGTCAAGCTGCACGACCTCATTTTCCCCCCGGTTCATGCTACAATTATGGGGATCTGACCCACTACAGGAACCAGTGCCCAAGGCTAGCCAACCAGAACCAGAATGCAAACCAGAATCAGGCTCCGGCTCGAGGCCGAGCCTTTAACATGAATGCCCAAGAGGCGCAGGCAGACGATAATGTGGTGAACGGTACGTTCTTTATTAATAATCAGCCTGCATCTGTTCTTTTCGATTCTGGCGCCGATAAGAGTTTTGTGTCATTATCTTTTGAGCCAATGCTTCGCGTGTCTAGAACGAAACTAAGTAAATCTTTGACAGTAGAGGTTGCTAGTGGTGAACCCATTGTTCTTGATTCTGTTCTTCGCAACTGCCAGTTGAACCTTAACGACCATCTTTTTCCTATTGACCTCACGCCTATGCAACTTGGAAGCTTCGACGTTATAGTGGGTATGGATTGGTTATCTAAGCATCGCGCAGAGATAGTTTGTTTTGAGAAGATTGTTCGTGTGCCGCTGTCGACAGGCGAGATCCTGCAGGTTCGTGGTGAGAAGCCTGCCGGTGGTCTCAAACTCATGTCTTGTTTTAAAGCTCGGAAATATCTGCGGAAGAACTATGTGGCTTTCTTAGCACATGTTACAGCAGATAAAGCCAAGGGTAAGTCTATTTCAGATATTCCTGTCGTTCGGGATTATTCTGAAGTATTCCCTGAAGATTTACCTGGTCTACCTCCAGCACGCCAAGTCGAGTTCCGTATTGATCTCGTACCTGGTGCAAATCCCATTGCCAGAGCTCCATATCGTCTTGCACCGTCTGAGATGCAAGAGTTATCTAAGCAGCTTTAGGAGCTCTCTGAGAAAGGTTTTATCCGTCCTAGCTTTTCACCTTGGGGTGCTCCCGTTCTCTTTGTCAAGAAGAAGGATGGATCTTTTAGGATGTGTATCGATTATCGTGAGCTTAACAAGCTTACCATCAAGAATCGATATCCCCTACCTCGCATCGATGATCTCTTTGATCAGTTACAAGGCGCTTCTTATTTTTCGAAGATTGATCTACGTTCTGGATATCATCAACTTCGTGTGCATGAAGAAGATATTCCCAAGACAGCATTCCGCACTCGTTATGGGCATTATGAATTCACAGTCATGCCATTCGGTTTGACTAATGCTCCTGCTGTTTTCATGGACTTAATGAATAGGGTCTGCAAACCTTATTTGGATCAGTTCGTCATTGTTTTTATTGACGACATCTTGATTTACTCTAAGACGCGAGCTGATCACGAGCAACATCTTCGTCTTACTTTGGAACTCCTAAAGAAAGAGCAACTTTTCGCCAAATTCTCCAAGTGTGAATTTTGGCTTAAAGAAGTTCAATTTTTAGGACATATTGTCAACGAACAAGGTATTCATGTAGATCCCTCCAAGATCAGTGCGATTAAGGATTGGGATACGCCTACTACTCCTACTATGGTTCGTTCTTTTCTTGGTCTGGCGGGTTATTACCGCCGCTTCATTGAAAATTTCTCGAAGATTGCAGTTCCTCTAACTGCTCTAACTCAGAAGAACAAGCCCTTTGATTGGGGATTCAAGCAAGAGGAAGCGTTTCTGACTTTGAAACAAAAACTTTGCGACGCGCCTGTTCTAACTTTACCTGAGGGCAATGATGATTTCGTCGTTTATTGCGACGCATCTAAATTGGGTCTTGGCTGTGTTCTGATGCAGAGGAACAAAGTCATAGCATATGCATCGAGGCAGTTGAAGATACATGAGAAAAACTACACCACTCATGATCTTGAGTTGGGTGCAGTTGTTTTCGCTCTAAAGATCTGGAGACATTATTTTTATGGTACAAAATGTGTGGTTTTCACAGACCACAAAAGTCTTCAGCATATCTTCAATCAGAAAGAACTCAACATGAGACAACGACGTTGGGTTGAGCTTTTAAACGACTATGACTGCGAAATTCGCTACCATCCTGGTAAGGCGAATGTCGTAGCTGATGCATTGAGTCGTAAGGAACGTACTAAGCTTCATTGTGTACGTGTTCAATATGTTATTCAAGCACGATCCGATATCCAAGCCCGCATTTCTCAGGCTCAACAATCTTGTGTATCACAAGGTTTGATGGATACGGAATTTCCCTATCACATAACACCTGCTCTGGAACTGAAGGACAATGGATCGTATTACTTCATGGACCGTTTATGGGTCCCAAGCCAGGATGATCTTCGTACCTTGCTTATGGATGAACCCCATAAGTCTCGTTATTCTATTCATCCGGGCTCAGATAAGATGTATAAGGATCTTCGTATTCACTATTGGTGGCCTGGTATGAAGAAAGACATTGCCTTATACGTATCAAAATGCCTTACTTGTCTTAAGGTTAAGGCTGAACATCAGTGTCCTTCTGGTTTATTGGTGCAACCAGAGATCCCAGTTTGGAAATGGGAAAACATTACTATGGATCTTGTTACCAAACTTCCACGCACAAAGAAAGGTCATGATGCCATCTGGGTAGTCGTTGATCGTCTTACTAAGTCAGCACATTTCTTGCCAATCCGTGAGGATTTTCCTGCTGACAGACTTGCTCAAATCTATGTGGATGAAATTGTAGATAGACATGGTGTTCCTTTGAACATCATTTCTGACAGAGATGCTCGTTTCACTTCTCATTTTTGGAGAACCATGCAATCTGCTATGGGGACCCAACTTAATCTGAGCACAGCTTATCATCCGCAAACGGATGGTCAATCTGAGAGAACAATCCAGACTCTGGAGGATATGCTTAGAGCTTGTGTGATCGATTTTGGTGGTAGTTGGGATTCACATCTTAAATTGATTGAATTCTCCTACAACAACAGTTATCACACTAGCATCAAAATGGCTCCTTTCGAGGCTCTCTATGGTCGAAAATGTCGTTCACCAGTCTGCTGGAATGAGATCGGCGAGGCTCAACTTACTGGACCTGCCCTCATTTTAGAGACAACTGACAAGGTCAAGAAAGTTCGCGATAACCTTCAGACAGCTATGAGCCGTCAAAAGAGTTACGCGGATCCAAAACGCAAACCCTTGGAATTTCAAGTCGGTGATCGAGTATTACTTAAGGTCTCACCTTGGAAAGGTGTGATCAGATTTGGAAAGAAAGGAAAACTTGCACCTAGATACGTTGGACCATTCAAGATCGTCGAAAGAATCGGAAAGGTAGCCTACAGACTTGAGTTACCTCCTGAACTTGGAAATGTTCATCCAACTTTTCACGTGTCCAATCTAAAGAGGTGTTTAGCTGATGAGAACCTCCACATACCGCTTGACGAAATTCGTGTTGGCAAAACACTGAAATTTGTTGAGAAACCTGTGGAAATCATGGAACGTGAAGTCAAGTGGCTTAAATGCAAGCGCATTCCTTTGGTCAAAGTTCGCTGGGAAGCTAAACGTGGACCCGAGTTTACTTGGGAACGCGAAGATCAAATGAAGGCGAAATATCCACATCTTTTTCCACGAGTTTCCTCTAAATAAATTTCGGGACGAAATTTCCACAAGTAGGGGATACTGTAACATCTGTGCTTGTAATCATTGTAAACAGTACAATTATCAATAGAACAATGTTATTTGATTCCAATGTTTGTTTGGTTGTGTTTTACATTTTTCATGTTTTGACTTTTATGTAATTTCAAACTCTATATCACTTTCTGGAGAGTTATACGCAAACTGGTGCGTAAACGTTGTTAGGATCGACAACACCCGTTGAACACGAATTGCGGAATACACACGAACAACTGAACTCTCGGACCACACACTCTCGCTCTCTGCCACTCAAGAACACAAGGATTTACGTGGTTCGGTCTAAACTGACCTACGTCCACGGGTAACCAGGAGTTTACATTACTTGATGAGGTACATGTTACAAATACAGAGATATCTCTTATATAGAGATTGGATACAAAGAGAAAGCTTGTGTACGCATTTAAGTCTGAACTTGCAATGCTCTCATTTTAGCTTTAAATGCTTGTTGCATTAAATGCTCTCAGTGGGTTCACACTTAACAATCTCCCACTTGAAGCCATGGAACAATCTTCACCTGTGCTTCAACTGTGCATCTGTATTTCTGTAATTCCTTCTTAGCTCCTTCCTAGTTACCCCAGCCTTTTCTTCAGTTAACCTGAAGGCCCGTTGAAGCTCCCACTGAGCCTCAACTCATCAGTCACAACCTGTGACTCGTTCTCTATCCCTTCCGGCTCCCACTGACACGAACTGCCGTACTCTGAGAAAACCTGAGAACTAACACTCTCCATCATAAGCAGGTATTTCACTGGAGAGACTTTTACAGCTAGAATACTGGTTCTCTTAACCCACTGTCTTCTGGTAATTCTGACTGAAGCACCACCTGTGCTCCCACTGTCACGAATACCCCTGACTGGTTTCCCTGAACCTTTCCTAGCACGTTCAACCTGAATCTGACCTGTGACTCTGGGTTTATCTCCTGCAAAACAAACCTTCTTCTGTCACGAGATTCTGTGAACCGGACTTTGTTTCTCTTCTGAACTGGGACGGTCACTCCCTCAGACGGTAATCTGACCACATACACCGAACATTCCTCATTCGCAAGTCTTACCTTTCCAAAGTCTCCAACTTTCAGATTCTGCAGTGCTTCACTGCTGTGGGTAGCGTAAAGTGAAGCACCAGAATTCTTGACCCAAGAGTCTTCACTGCCTTCCACTGAGTCCCAATGCATCAAACCCAGACGCATTCTCAGAAGCAGAATTCAAATATTCATGACATCGACTCCAAAAGATGTCTGAACCTCCATGCAACTTACAAGTCAACTATGCCAGCTCCCACTGTCACTGTTATTCTTCCTTCATCTGCCAACATTCAGTAATTCACTCGATGATTCACTCGAACTTTTCCTTCTGACGTCCTCGCTCAGAATAAGATCATGAATCCCTTCAAAAGTAAATCCGCTGGTACCTGCTGAACTGGAAATCGCTGTAACAGTTCCGGACCAACTGTTTGGCAAAGAAGATAACTACAATAGAGCTTTCAAGGAAATCAAGCGGCGCCAAGGATTCTATGACCGTGCACACGATCAGTTAACTCAAACCCTAACCGAAAGATCTTTTCCACAACAAGCAATAGTTCCATGACTTGCCATTGACTTTCTTTTCACTTGTGTCGACATCAACAACCCTGTTGATTCCATTTTCTCCATGTTCTCACCCATCGACCAGTACCACATCCAAGCTCCCATGACAACCCAATCAACCGAAACCCGAAACCGTCACAAACCTCGGTTCCACAAATTTTCGGTTCATAATAAATGTCAAAACATGAACTTGAAACACAAACCATATTTAGCCCGCAACCCAAACTCGACCAACGGCTGAATATCCCAGCGGCTCCAATCGAATTAAAACGGCTAAATAACATTTTAATTTGGTACAAACCTCGATCACCTCGCCCAAAAAAAAAATAATCTGATGATCTTCAAGAGTTTACCCGGCTCCAGTCGACTAAAAAATTAATCGACAACCACAAACTTTAAATCACCACTCGATCATCTTGTCCCACAACAAAAAAAAAATACCCTCCTTATTTTATTTGTTTGGACCCACAAGAAAAAAAGAATTATTTTTTTTTTGTTTCTCTCCTCCTTTTTGAACGTGGACTCCTTCTTTTTCTTTTGTCTTCCACACAAAAGGAATCTTGACACTAGCATCACAAAAAAAAAACTCCTATCTTCTTCTTCTTGATTTGAACGACAGCAGCAAAGAACAAGAAAATCATTCCTTTTTTTTTTCTTTTTCAAACACAAGACAGCCACAGCACCAGCGATTCACAGGTCTCCGGTGATTCCAGTCGGCTTCAAACTACCGACACACCAACCTAATCGCGATCTCAGGTATTCTGTCTTTCTTTCAACCGTGTTCTTCGTGTGTAACCGAGCCGAAGCTCTGATACCAGTTGTTGGGGTATATGCACGCGGAAGCAACACACACTCACGAACAATCAACCGCAGAACTAGAAAAATGAACGACACAAGAATTTACGTGGTTCGGTTGCCAACTGCAACCTACGTCCACGGGGCAACTAAGGTATTTCTTTCATTTCATGTTGCACACCAATTACAATACAGATGGTTCTCTAATATATAGATTAGATGGAAGGAGAAAGTTAAGAACAAGTTTTCGTGTTCACATTTCAATCTTCTTATTGCTTGAAGTGGATTCACACTTAACCAATCTTCTTATTGCTTGAAGTGGATTCACACTATTGGCTTCACATTAAATGCTCCCGTGGATTCACACTTAACACTTAACAAACGTAACCAGTTTAATGCGACAAATACTCCGGAACATCAACATATACTTAACATACCTTAAATAACCTTTACATAACTTAGAAATAAGTTTTAAAGGCTTTGGTATGGCAAAAACAAGTTAATTCGCTTACAGGGACTAAACTTGACAAACTGCGA
Organism: Helianthus tuberosus; assembly: GCA_030545235.1. Classification (NCBI taxonomy): domain Eukaryota; kingdom Viridiplantae; phylum Streptophyta; class Magnoliopsida; order Asterales; family Asteraceae; genus Helianthus; species Helianthus tuberosus. The sequence goes on along the minus strand of CM060434.1, from coordinate 66,803,826 downwards.
AAGTATGCCAATTTGAACTGTAACGAACATTCCGGAACATGACCATAAGTTAAACACACCTTAAATATCCTTTACATAGCTTAGAAATAGGCTTTGAGAGGTTCGGTGTGCTAAAATAAACTTTTGGGTCATTCAGGGACTAAAAGTGTCAAAAAGTGCACAAGTTTGCATTTTCGCGCATAACTTACGTTCTGAATACATCCGGACATCCAAAAATTTATGTAAGCATGACTATGTTATGCTTTAGTGTTTGGCTTGCCAAAAATCCATTCGTCGCGTCATTTGGATCGTTTTTCGCGCTTGTGCGCATTCCGTCGTAATTAAGCGAACATCGCGACCGTACGGCCAAACGAACTGACATCCGACATATTTTTGAACATGTTTCATGTCCACAATGTTAAGGCATCATTTTAGGGCCTTAAATTTGGCTTTACGGGCCTTGTAAGTGTCGGGAATGGCCTTAAACACGTGCAGGGGCTGAAACAGTAATTTCTGAAACATGTTGCTGATCAGACAAGGCCAGGCGGCCCGCCTGAGCTTGTGTGTATCCTGAAGCGGGCTGCATGAGCCCTCTGACAGCAGAAAACATGCAGAAACATCGAATCTGGTCCAAATTCAATTTTGCATATGTTTTTTATCAATACTATGGGCTGGTTTTGATGGCACATGGTATTACAATACCATGTGTGCAAAGTGTATGGCCAAGATCGCATCATGTTTTCCTAGAAACGATCCTAACGGTTACCCGAAAACTATAAATACCCCACCCCACAACTTCAAAACCCACTAGAATTTTGATCTTAGAAACTCTAAGTTGAAACCATTGTTTCATACCTGAGATTCTTGGATCGAGATTAGCATTCGGGGACCCTTCGTAAGTATTCTTTCGTTCTTTTATTGCTTTTCGAGTCTTTTCGAGTCTGAAAGTCAAACTTTGTTTGACTTTCTGCGTTGACCAGTTTATGGTCAATGCGAAGTTCGTTTGAACTTCGCAACGTGATTGTAATCACGATGGTTATAGTCCCTTGGGACTATGCCTACTGATTACCATGTTGTCTAGGGTCGTAAGGTAAGCGATCTAAACAATCGCTTATACTTTCGAACCCGACCCATTTGGTCGATCATTAGGATCCGACCAAATACATTAGGTGACCATAGTAGGTAGGGAATAACCTTCCGAGGTTATACCTTATGGTCACGACGTTTAAGTAGTTGTATGATAGGTAGTTTATATGCCTTAGGTAAATTACCAGAATACCCTTTTCATGTATAATTGGTAATTAAGCATATGTAACCTAAACTTTTGTCACATAACTGATTATATAACATGTTTAGGCATATAACACTTGTCATAGGGCTAGTTAGGCGGTCCGAACGCGTTTCACGCGAACGACGCGTTAAAGTAGCATAAGCTACCTAAACGGGTCGTAATGGGTCGTAAACACTTATGTTAGGTTTCAATTAGTATGTAGGCTTTGTTAAACCATATTACACGAGTTCCCATACTCGTTTGGTTTACGAACCCTCATGCTACCCGATCTTCCGATTTAGGTCCGGTTTATTAACATAGTTACCTATATTAGGTGCCGTTTGATTCCGAGAGCTCTATCATTTTTTGGTTGTCACTACAGGACTACTGAGTAAACTCAAGTGAGTACATAGACCCCTCTTTTACTGTTTTCCAAACTGTTTTGGGGTGGAACACATGTGCCTACTTGTTACTTTCATGCTTTCCATGTTTTCACATCATATACCTGCTATGTTCGTTAGTACATTATAGCACATGATTTCATTACATTTCATGCTATGTATGTCCATTGTGTGCATACTTAGTACATTGTTTTACATTACATTTCTGCTATGTATGTTGACTGATAGCATGCTAGCACATTGATTTACATGACTTTTCTGCTTTGTATGTTAACTTAGCATACTTAGTACATTGTTTTCATATGACATGTATACAACTGCTATAACATTTGGTTTGCACAAACGGGTCTTTATTACGTTCATTAACATTTGCTACGCCGCTCGGGAGTAAGTAGTGGTACCATAGGACTTGACAAATCCCATTCCTGACATCCCGGGTTTGTTTGGATGTAAGGAATGACTGAATCCGAAAACATTTCTTTTGATAACCTTGACTAAAAGGGTTATCCGACTGTCTCAAGGCTTGAATGTATGCGTTAACTTACCACATAAATGTTTGTATCAATGTAACATGCATTACTTTGCAAAACATAACTTTTTGATATATTCAAAATACTCTGTTTTGTACATTTCTACATTTGGACTATGTGACAATACTTTACTTACAATACATAACATTTGATACACATTACTTGACTACTTTGGACTTATAAACATTTGATATGGTTTATACAAGGACTTTTGACTATTGGTTTAAACATAGACTTTATACATTGGTGGTTTGTTTAAGTGACTTAAATGACGATATGTGAGTAATATGATACAAGCATGGTGGATACGCCGCTGGTACTTCCTTTATATAAATGTTTGTATTATATTACATATCATAGCGTTATTTAAATCATTCATGTTGGACTTATACATTTTTAATACAAGTAACATACTTTTCACAAGACTTTGGTTTACAAAACAACTTATCTTATACAAACTCATTGTACATGGTTATTCATTTAACCATACATTATTCTCTTATTTATACATATCAACTGAACTTATTGTTTTTCAAGCGATTCACAAAACAAATCAAATTACAAGGTTCATGACTAAACATTTTCTCAAACATAAGTCATGAATCTTATTTTCACAAACCTATGTATCTCACAGGCATTTTTATGCTGACGTACCTATTTTCACATGTGTTTTCAGGAGCTTTTCCATAGGATGTTGATCAGGACACTAGGGCGGACCTGTGCCTTAGAGACTAAAAACGATGATAGACTTGTTTAATTATGTTATAAACTCTGTATTTCCTGTGTTAAGACAATGTAACTCTTGTTTAATAAATAAAATATAACTTTGTTTGCCATGGATTTGAAACAATTAATTCTGTTACAACACTCCCCGACGTTTTCCGCCACGTCTTGTATGTTATACATGGTCGGGGTGTGACACGTGTCTTTCTGTAGTGTCGTTCCGAGAACGTGAATTCGCTAGCGTGTAACTATGACATTCCTACGAAGGAATACTTATAAGTTTATAATTAAAACAACGTAACTAAACTACGTGTCCGAGCTCTACCAAATCGTTAACCAACGATTCTAGGGAAGTGTTATCGTTTTGATTTTTAAATAACCAATCTAAGGTTATTTGATCCCATTTAATCGGGATAGAAACTAAGTCTCAAAATCGACTCAGTTTTCGAGTGTTTAGGATATATATATTTATATATATAAATATAATTACGAAGTCGTATATGATTCGGTAATATACCGTTGTAGTTTTTGTAGGATGGAAGTAAATAAATAAATATATATTCATTTATATATATTCGAAAACATGACATTTGAAACAAATATAAACAAATATACTCCTTTCATAAGACTATTCGGATTCTAGACGATTGAAAGAAATATAAATAATTGTATTTATATTAATATGATTTCCGAATATTAAATGTTTGAAATATGAATCCCGAATTTGCGACCTTCAAAATAAACATAGACGATTATATTTATTTTGCAAAATAACACGAAGTAACGACGTTGAAGAAAATATAAATAATTATATTTATTTTATAAAAATAAACAATTATATTCATTTTATAAAAATTATTCGAATAACGACATTTGAACGAAATATAACTAATTATAGTTATGTTGTGAAAGTCTGCGAGTTTTGGGCGTTTGTAATAAATATAAATGATTATATTTATATTAATTAAATAATTGGTATTTCGTTAACTTGTAACGTTGTAAAAATAAATACATCTTTTTATTTATTCAATAAGAAAACTCGGATTTCAACAAGTATTGATTAACTAATAAAGTTATGTTTGTATTTCGGATTTTTACGAAATTTGGACAGAGTTTCCTCTATTTTTGGAATAACCCCACAATAAAAAGTCGTCGTATTTTGTCAAAGCTCAACAATAATTCAATCAATTCAACAATATATACTAAAATTTAATCAAATACGAAAAAATAAAACGTAACTAATCAATAACGGTATCGGTCGAGCTCGGTTTCGCATTTAACTATATAAAATCTAACTAACGTATAATAACTAGCTTCGACTAAACGTTACCGGGTCCTGAGTTGACCGGGCCTGACTCGTGTTGACTAGTGACCGTGTGTTGACCGAGTCGACCCAGTTTGACCGAGTCGACCGGGTTTGACTTGTTGACTGAACCGGAACCGAGGCTGACCAGTTGACTGACTTTGACCAGTGTTGACCGCGACCCGAACCAAACAACCAGAACTGAACCGAAAGCATTCTGATGTTGACGACCGTTTACCGAACCCGGATGTTTGACCAAACTAAAACCGAGTCAAACAGACTTGAAACTGAACCAAAACATGAGTTATAATAACCCGAACTAGCCACAAGTAACCACCACCACAACTGCCGATGTCCAGCCGGCCGGAGCCACCGCCGAGGGCTGCCGCGACTACCTTCTCGTCACTCTAACCACTGCCGGCCACCTCTCCACCTCCACATCCACCGAAAGACCTCCTATTATAACCCGTACTCACCGTTAAACAAACCGAAACGCTCAAAAAGTTATAGAAAAGGGGTGGAGAGCTTACTGGAAAGTCGTCGGAGAGTAACTTCTCTTGAAAATGAGCAGATGTGCTCCTAATGGGCCGATCTAAGTATCCCTAAAGAAAAAAGTTCGAAACCTGTTTGCCGGAAAACTCGTCGGAGCTTCACCGGAGTAGTTCCACAGCTCAAATGACTCCGATTCTTCGAAAACGAACACCGCCATCGAGTCGGGAAGGTTTGTTTTAGTGGGGGTAGAGTGTCGGGTTGAAGAAAAGTCGCCGGATAACTTACCACCGCCACCGCATTCGGCGGCTCCACTGTCGGCCGACGCCGGTAACTCACCGGCAGTCACCAGTGCTCGCCGCTCTCGCCGGAATTGTTGCCAGAACTAGCAGGCCGGAATGCGAGTTCTAGAAAGAGAGAGAGGTGAGAGTTGGAGAGTATGGGTGTTTTTGAATGAGAGAATGAGGAAAGGGATTAGGTGCTTTATGCTTGCATAGAACATATATGGGTATGGCCTGATATGGGTATGGTCTTTTGTCATGTCTTTCTTCTTCTTTGTACTACTACTGATGTAGAATGAAGAAAGTGGCAAGAGATTTGTTGACCAAGTATTACAGAGCTTGACAACATCTAATATAATAATGCTATACCTATTTTATATATTAACAAACGTTGAAGCCCTAAAGAAAAGTGTTCATTTCCAAGTGCACCAAGGAGAAGGCCAAACCTACACTACAAAAACCGGAAGGATTGCTGAAAAAGAAGATGGCGACGCCTCAGAAACCTATTCCAGTGCAACAAGAACGTTCCCAACAGCCGTCAAGATCAGCTTGGGGTGCTTGGAATAGCAACACCAAGGTAGGAGACATTGAAACAATAGCGGGAAAAGGTACTGGGTCAGAGGAAAACAGGAAAACCGTGGTGGTACATGGGATAGAGACGGAGGCGGAGAAGACCTGGGGAGGTAGAACTGTCGTGGCGGAAGCAAAAAATTTGGAAACACTTTGCAATGTAAAAACTTTACTAGCGGAAATTTACCTGCAAAGGATGGAAGTCAGATACTTGGGAGGATTAAAAGTTCTAATTTCTTTCGGATCACAAATGGAGGCGGAGGACTTCAGAATTACTTACAAGAATGGATGGGAGAAGTGGTTGTTGAGTGTAGTTGAATGGGAAAAAGACTTTTCAGAATTCAGCAGGATAGCATGGATTAAGATCCAAGGTTTGCCATGCAGGATTTGGGATTCTAAAGTGGCAAATCAGATTGGAAGTTCGTTCGGGAAAGTGGTTCAGGAAGCTATGGTTCCATTGTATGAGAGTAACTTATCTTCTATACACGTTGGAATTCTTTTGAACTCTGGGAAGAGGCTGAATGAAGAAATTTGTGTGAGCTATAAAAATCATAACTTTCGGTGTTGGATCTCGGAAAGTGCAGGTGATTGGATCCCGAATTTCGTCGACGACAAGTCAATCTTCATCAACGAGGTTATGGTCACAACCCCATCGGATGTTGCTGACAAAGTGGATGCAGATATGGCGGATAAAGGTGAAGAATCTGATGAAGATGATGGTGAAACCCTTGTTCCAAACACGCCGACGTCCGGTGACCCACCGATGACAGAGGAAAACATGCCGACGTCCGGTGAGCCTCCTAGGGTTTCTAAGTTTGGTGGGGAATGGGAAAAGGTTTTTGGAATCAACAATTATGTCGCAGAGGTCCAAGAACCAAGGTTACTTTTAAATTCTTTAACGGCTAGTCAGGAGGTAGGACCCATTGGGACTGAATTTTGCTCGGTTCAAAAAGATAAGTCTTTTAATCCTAGGCGTTCTAACGGGCCGAATAAAATTGTTAAGCAAGGTCAAGGGGGGCCTCATAAGAGATATAAGCATAAAGCCCAAGGCACTAGAGATAGGCCCAACTGGAAGTCCACTGATCTTAATTTGGACCCAGATGACCCTTTTGATCTAAACAACATTATCTGGTTTGGAGATAAGGATTCACATCAGAGTAAAAGAAAGTTTGTCGATTCCCCTGACCTTCAGCAACCACAACATCATAGGAATTCAAAAAAGCAAAAAACGAAGGAGGCAGATGATCAGCTTATTGATATCGGATCGAAGTCTCATGGAACCACAACAGAAGTTGCAGTTTTGGAGGTGGAACCTCCAATTGCAGAAGCAAATTTTCAAGAAAAATTTTTATTGGAAACTATAGAGACAGTAGCGGTCGGCATCTCCTCAGGTATGAGAGTTAAAGGTTTTGAAAACCAGTTGAGGAACATGGTTGAAGGGGATTTGGGGGCAGTGAAGGAAACATGAATATGTTAAGTATCAATATCCGTGGGGCAGGGGGGGATGCCAAAGCAAATTGGGTAAGGAGGTTGGGGGTCGAAAATAAAATCAATTTCTTATGTATGCAAGAATCACAAATGTCGGATTTAGATGGGGATTTTTTAAACAGATTTTGGGGGGCTCATGATATGGGGTTCGATACTGTTAATGCGCAAGGCAGGTCAGGAGGTATAATATCCATTTGGGACTCGAAGTTTTTGGAGGTAGTCACGGTAACAAAACATGATTTTTTCATTGTGGTTACGGGGACAATAATCGGCACAGACACAAAGTTAAATGTGGCAAATGTTTATGTGCCAAATGACATGAACATAAAGCGAATCTTGTGGGAGCAGTTAATTCAGACCAGAAGCAGTCTAGAGGGGCTTTGGGTAATGGCAGGCGATTTTAACGAAGTCAGAATAGAGTCAGATAGACTGTGGTCGCGGTTCGATGCTAATAGAGCTATGGCTTTCAACGAGTTCATCGCCAAAGTAGGTCTATTGGAGTACAAAATGGGTGGATTCAAATTTACGTTTATGCCGGAAGACGGGTCGAGCTTGAGTAAAATTGACCGTATTTTTGTTTGTGACTCTTTCATAAATACATGGCCAAGTGCCAAGTTTGTGGCTTTATCTCGGCACCTTTCAGACCATAACCCGCTGCTTTTAGCGTGTTCAGAGATAGATTTCGGGCCAAAACCCTTTAGATTCTACAATAGTTGGCTCCAAAACAAGGATCTGGGGGAAGTGGTAAAAGAGGTTTGGGCGAATTTTAGTAGAAGTGATGACAGTTTTAGAGATGTGGCAGATTTATTGAAGGCTTTGAAAGGTAAAGTTAAGGCCTGGAGGTCTGTTTCGAGACATATAGAGAATCAAGAGCTGGAGATAGCGCAAAACACAGTTGATTATTTGGAAAAGGTGGCTGTTTCGAGAAGATTAAGTAGCGTGGAGAAACAAAAGAGAATCGAGGGGCGCTGGAATATAAAGAAATTTGAGAAGAGAAAATTAGAAGACTTAAAACAAAGGGCGAAGCTAAGGTGGGCGAAACTAGGCGATGAAAATTCGAGCTTCTTCCATAAATATGTTAACTTTCGCAAATCTCAAAACAGAATCAATAGTATCTTGATTGATGGGGTATCGGTGTCAAATGTAGGGGATATAAAGCAAGAATTTTTCAACAGTTTCAACAATCGTTTCAGCGAACCTATGGGCAAGAGGCCGGTGGTAGATAGTAGAGGTTTTAAAATCTTAAATGAGGTTCAAGTAATTAGCTTGGTGAAGGAATTCTCTAGAGAGGAAATAAAAAATGCTGTTTGGGCTTGTGGCGGAGATCGGGCACCTGGCCCTGATGGGTTTACGTTTAAATTCATAAAGAAATTTTGGGTGGAGCTAGAACCATACTTCATCACCATGCTAAATCATTTTCACGCTAATCCAAAAATTAGTAGAGGATGTAACTCATCTTTTATTGCTCTTATCCCCAAGGTACGCGACCCAAACACGACAAGTGATTTTAGACCTATTTCTCTGATTGGAGCCCTTTACAAAGTCATTGCAAAAATCCTAGCGAACCGTGTAAAAGTAGTCATCCCTCATGTCGTTGCTCCGGTGCAATCGGCTTTTGTGGAAGGGAGGTCGATCCTGAATGGCCCACTCATTGTTAGTGAAGTAGTATCCTGGGCGAAATCATATAAGAAACAGATTTTTCTTTTCAAGGTGGATTTTGAGAAGGCATATGACTCGGTGAATTGGAAATTTATACTGTCAAACCTCAAAGCGATGAAATTTCCTTTATTATGGAGGAAGTGGATGGGGGCGTGTCTAAAGTCGAGTAGGGCGTCGGTACTGGTGAATGGGTCACCGACCTCGGAGTTCCAACCGTCAAGGGGTCTCAGACAAGGGGACCCTCTTTCACCGTTCTTATTTGTTCTCGCACTAGAGGCCCTTGATGTCATTATGCATAAAGCCATAAAATCGGGTACGTTCACGGGAGTTACCCTCCCAAAAAACGGACCAATGGTTTCTCACCTATGCTACGCGGACGATGTAATTTTCATGGGTATGTGGTCCGAGCGGAACATAAAGAACATGAACCGCATCCTTCGTTGCTTCCATTTGTGTTCCGGTTTAAAAGTTAATTTGGCTAAGTCGAATCTATTCGGTATTGGAGTGGATGAGGGAGATGTGGAAATAATGGCCGAGAATATAAATTGCAAAGTGGGCAGCCTCCCCTTCTCATTCCTAGGAATGCCGGTGGGCGCAAACATGAACAGAATAAAGAATTGGAAGCCTGTTATTGATCGATTTAACGCAAAACTTTCGTCTTGGAAGGCAAAATGTCTTTCTTTTGCGGGGAGGATGGTTCTTGCAAAAGCGGTACTCGGAGCTCTCCCCAACTATTTTTTGTCTCTGTTTGTGGCACCAAAACAAGTTATTCACAAGCTTGAGGCAATAAGGAGGGATTTCGTATGGGGAAGTAAAGGTGGGAAATGCAAGATGCGGTGGATAGCTTGGAAGAAAATGGTCACACCCATGAACCTTGGAGGCTTTGGAGTAGGAGACATTAGAAATACAAATTTGGCACTTGTGGCGAAATGGTGGTGGCTGTTTAAAGAGAATCCATCGACGCTTTGGGTTAAAGTAATCAAATCCATACACTCGACAAACAGGTCTGATCGCTTCATTCCTGTTAAATACAATTGCACGGGTATATGGAAAAATATAGCGGCTATCGATAAGGATTTTTCAGCCTTGCATGTGCCTTTGAAATTACACATCGTCTCTGAAGTGGGAGATGGTTGCGAAACGCGATTCTGGACAGACACTTGGATAGGGAATGGTCCGGTAAAAGATAGATATCCGGATCTGTACGCGTTAGCTAAAAACAAGCAGCAACAGATTAGTGAGTGTGCTTTGAGGATGCAAGGTTTTAATCAATGGGTATGGGCCTGGATACGTGGGCCGAGAACTACCTTGGAGTGGATGCAATTTTCAGATTTAAACAAAGAACTCAACGATTTCAGATTCAAAGGTGGAAAGGATAACTTTAGCTGGAAGAGTAACTCATATAAAGGATTCAAAGTTTCAGTTGTCAAGGATTGCCTATCAAAAGCTTCAGTTGAAGGTGACACGGACGCATGGGGTGGATGGAATAAATGGGTGCCTCCAAAGATTAATTATTTTTGTTGGCGTGCGTCGCTAAGCAAAATTTCGGCAAAGGCTGAGCTCATGAAAAGAGGTGTAAATTGTGAGAGCATAACGTGTTCTAGATGTGGTTCAGAGGCAGAGACAGTGGATCATATCCTATTTATCTGCAGGTTCTCTAAACCAATCTGGTGGGCTGTAATGCTATGGTTAAAACTCCCGCTGGGCCTGAATGTGAAGACATGCAAAGACGCTCTCGAGATAATCAACACGCTCAATGGTTCACAGGCATGGAAGCAAGTAATAAGTGTCGTTGTGATGACCACGATGTGGCTAATCTGGAAGGCGAGAAACGGAACGGAATTCAAAGAAGGCAACATCCCGCTCAATAAAACAGTAGAAGAAATAAAGGCAAACTCGTTCCTTTGGTTAAAAGGCAGATCTAATATAAAGAATTTGGTTTGGGGTAGATGGTGTGATTTCAATGTTCGAGACGTCATAACATAGTATTGGTGGCTCATTGTTGTTTTTATGTTTTTTTGTTTCTTTTGTCCTCTTGTACTTCGTTTGCGGGTTTTACAGCATTGCTGGCCCTGTTCTATAATCGTAGAATCTTCTGCCGTTTCAAAAAAAAAAATTTGACCGCGATCTGCTGGTCTTCCCCTCTCAAAACTCAATCAAATCCATTACAATTGTTATCATATTTTAATTATTGTTATGCTCGGTAAGTTGGCTTTATTAATTATTGTTACTATTATATTATTATGTGTAATATAATATAATATCTATTTTTTTTTATCGATAAAAAAAATATATCATAATACTCAATTGTATTTATTTATATTTTTTTTATGAAATATATTAGGAATTACAATCTAAATAAATGGTTTTGAAGGCCATACACGAGTTCGATGCTTCCGTTCTTAATCTGTCCGTTCCTACAGTCGCGTTCTTTTTTTTTTGTTCACGTTTGTGTTTTGTGACGTTCGAAGGCACGATAAATTCGCAAAACCAAATTCATATGTATAAAATATATGTATAAAATTCGTATTTGTCGGCGTTGACAGTATTTCGTACGGTGTGAGTTTATTACCGTTTATTGTGCCACAGATCTTCCGAAAATCGTCATACGCACATTTTAGCGTCAGATAAGCGTTCCTAGGCATACCAAGAGCCTAATTTTGTTAATTCGTGCCTTTAACACTACTTATTGTCACCTAAACGTTTGTTAATCGCGTAATTAAAAGCCGTTAATTACCGGTTGTCACAGAAGTAAGAAACTGCTTAATGTCACACCCAGACCGCGTAAAACAACAAACCGCGGCGGAAACGTCAGGGAGTGGAGCAACAGAATTATTGTTTCACAACACATGGATTAAAAAGTTTCATTTTATTAAATTAGTTATTACATTGTCTCGAAAAAATTAAAAGCAAAATATAAACATATTGTCTATCACAGTTATTAAGTCACTAAGGCCTCGTCCGATCCTATGTGAGCATGCATCCTAGTAATCAACATCATCAAACACAACCTGAAACATATGTGAAATTAAAGTCAGCAAAGAAATGCCGGCGAGCACATAGGTTTTGTGAGTGTGTCAAATTCATGGCTTGTATACATGTTGCAAATACTCGTACGACTACAAGAATCGATAATTGAAAACCTTGTTTTGAAAAGTGTTTAGTATTGCAATATGATTAACCAACTCAAAACAAGTTGGTTATAGTTTATAAAACCTCGTTGCCATGAATCTAAACTAAAACATTTTCTTTTGTGAACCAAATTGTAAATCGTTCTTGAAATAGGACTCGTATGGTTTATATCATATAGTAAACATCGTTGCGTGACATCGTTTAAAATCGTTCATCCAAGTGAACTAAATAATGCCACAGTATGTAATATGATAAAAGCACTTATATATAAGAAGTACCAGCGGCGTATCTACCATGCTTTTATCACATTACCCCCATCCCGTTATCTAATCACATACCAAAAACCCATCGTTCAAAAATCATTCTATTCGTTCGTGTTGTCAATCGTTAGTTCAAATCGTTCAAATCATTCATGTTTTAGTTGTGAAAACTAACTTTTGGTCGTCTCGTTGAATACATTCAAACCTTCATGACTCGTCCATCGTTCAACTCGTATTAACAAACCACCAAACGGTAAGTTAACAATCATCAGGTTTTGTCGTTATCCACATTATCCCCATACATAACCATGGTGATAGTTCGATAACGGGATTTTCAGATCCTATGGTACCATAACATACTACTGGTCGGCTTGATCATTGTTAATGAATGTCATTCGTTATGTAATTACGTCACAACAAGTTCGTTCACATTACAAAATCGTTGTGTTTAATATAAACCATAGTATTCGTTTTTGAAAACATCGTAATCGTTTAACACATATGAATCACCCCAAAACAATTGAAAACAGTAAAATAGGGGAACTATGTACTCACTTGAGATTGCAAAGTATCCTCGATTAAATGAACTTAACAAAGCTCGGGTAAACCAAGGAAATCAAGTGACACCTAGTAATCGGATCACTATGTTAATAAATCGACACCTAAATCGGGAAATCGGGTAGAATGAGGTCTCGTAAACCAAATGAGTATCGAAACTCATGTGATATGGTTTAACAAATCCAACATTCTAATTCGGAACCTATCCTAAGTGCTTATGACCCATTATGACCCGTTAAGGTAGTCTTCGCTACTTTAACGCGTCATTTGCGCAAAAGTGCAAACGAATAGCCTAACTATCCCTATGACAAGTATTATATGCCCTAACATGATTAAATATGTTGTATAATCAGTTTAAGTGTCAAAAATTAAGTTACATATGCTTAAATTCAAATTATGCATGAAAAGGGCATTTTGGTCATTTTTCTAAGGCATATAAACTACCTATCATATAACTAATTAAATTAAGTGACTATAAGGTATAACCTCGGAAGGTTATTCCCTATACAACTATGGTAACAAAATATGTTTGGTCGGATCCTAATGATCGACCAAATGGGTCAGGTTCAAAAGTCTAAGCGGTTGTCAAGACCGCTTGACTTACGACCCTATACAAGCACTATACTAAAAGTGACGAGTTAAACAAGTTAAAACATGTTTAACTAAGTTAGACAACTAATTTGATATCAAAACAAAGTGTTTTGATATCCGAAAATAGTTTCGTCGCAAAATGCACATAATAGTGCATTTTGACCTAAACTTTGACTCATCACTTCGACTAATCAACATGGTAATCAGTAGGTGTAGTCACAAGGGACTATAACCATCGTGATTACGCTCACGTTGCAAAGTTCAAACGAACTTTGTCTTGACCAAATCATGGTCAAAGCTGAAAGTCAAACACTGTTTGACTTTCTTGCTTGAAATACATAACCAAGCATGAAAGAATACTTACAAAGGGTCCAAGCTTGGAAATAGAACAAAGAAAACTGAAGAATGAAGCCTTCAACAAGTGTGAGAGCTTCCAATAAGCAGATTTGAGAGGAAAATTTGGAATGAACAAGGAAAAGTGTTGAAAACCCAAGACTATTTATAGAAAATCATGATCTATTAAGATCATTCCATGTGTTTTTGAGTGAATCAAAGTTGATCTTAACCATACACATGTTGCCCATAGATTTAAATACTTGGGGAGCACATAAACAAGCCCAAGGTATGCTAAAACTAGGATTAAAACCAATGGGAACAGGCTATTTGGCCAAATACAATGTTTCTGCCAGCTCCATTAGTCGCACCCCGCGTAAGATTCAACTTGGGCTTACGCGACCCACGAGGTACTTTCACGAATTGTCAGTTTTGGTCCCTGCATGCCTAAAACTTAGTTTTTGATGCATTTTACCCCCGTTAACCCCATTTTAAGGCTCTACAATGAAGTTAAAGCATAGGGAACATGAAATATGCTTGAAAACATCTCGGATGTCGGTTCGTTTGGCCGTATTATCGCGTTATTCGATTAATTACGACGAAACTCGAACGGACGCGAAAAACGATCAAAATTACGCGACGAATGGTATTTTTGCATTCCAATCACTAAAATAAAATATTTTAATGATTATAAAAATTTTTGGATGTCCGGATGTGTTTAGAACGTAAGATATGTGCGTAAATGCAAACTTATGCACTTTTTGACGCTTTTAGTCCCTATTGATCAAATAAGAGCATTTTCACATACCGAACCCCTCAAAGCCTATTTCTAATCTATGTAAAGGATATTTAGGGTATGTTTAGCTTATGATCTTGTTCCAGAATGTTCGTTACCATACGAATTGGCATATTTTCGCAGTTTGTCACAAATAGTCCATGTGATCGAATAAACTTGTTTTTGGCACACCAAACCCTTCAAAACTTATTTCTAAGTTATGTAAAGGTTATTTAAGGTATGTTAAGCCTATCTCACTATTCCAGAGTATTTGTCACGTTAAACAGATTACGTTTATGCATCAGTTTGCGTATAACTTTCCAGAAAGCGATTTAAAGCTTGAAATCGAACTAGAATCAAAACGTAAAATCATCAAACACAAATACACAAATATTGAGACCAAAACACATCGTTTCATTGATAATTGATATTGTTTTACATCGTTCATTGTTTACAGAACACAAATGTCACAGTCTCCCCTACTTTAGGAAATTTCGTCCCGAAATTTTAACTAGAGGAAACTTGTGAAAACAAATGTGGATATTTTGCTTTCATTTGGTCCTCACGTTCTCAAGTAAACTCGGGGCCATGTTTGGACTCCCAGCGAATTTTTACTAATCGTATTCGCTTGTTCTTCAGTCGCTTGACTTCACTGTCCATTATCTCCACAGGTTTCTCGACAAAGTGCATTGTATCATCAACTTGAATTTCGTCGAGTGGAATGTGAAGATCAGTATCGGCTAAAAACTTTCGTAAATTGGACACGTGGAATGTTGGGTGAATATTCCCAAGTTTAGGAGGTAGCTCTAGTCGGTAGGCAACCTTTCCGATTCATTCAACAATCTTAAATGGTCTAACGTATCGTGGTGCAAGTTTTCCTTTCTTTCTAAATCTCACCACTCCCTTCCAAGGGGATACCTTGAGTAGGACATGGTCTCCGACTTGAAATTCCAAAGGCTTGCGTCGCATATCCGCATAACTCTTTTGACGGCTTCTAGCTGTCAGAAGATTATCGCGAATTTTCTTGACTTTATATGTCGTTTCCAGAATGAGCTCAGGTCCAGTAAGCTGAGCTTCACCGATCTCATTCCAACAGACAGGTGAACGACATTTTCGACCGTATAAAGCTTCGAACGATGCCATATTAATGCTAGCATGATAACTGTTGTTGTAAGAGAACTCGATCAACAGTAGATGAGTATCCCAATTACCACAAAATTCTATCACACATGCTCTAAGCATATCCTCCAATGTTTGTATCGTCCTCTCGGATTGTCCATCCATTTGGGGATGATAAGCAGTGCTCAGATTTAGTTGGGTTCCCATAGCAGATTGCTTGGTCTTCCAAAAGTGAGATGAAAATCGAGCATCACGATCAGATATGATATCCAAAGGAACACCATGTCGAGATACAATCTCATCAACATAAATCTTGGCAAGTTTATCAGCAGATAGATCCTCGCGAATCGGTAAAAAGTGAGCTGACTTCGTAAGACGATCAATGACTACCCAAATGGCATCATGACCTCTAGATGTGCGCGGTAACTTAGTGATGAGATCCATCGCAACGTTCTCCCACTTCCATACCGGTATTTCTAGTTGTACAAGCAAACTAGATAGTCATTGGTGTTCAGCTTTGACTTTGAGACAAGTTAGGCATTTTGATACATACAAGGCAACATCCTTTTTCATACCAGGCCACCAGTACTGAGTACGAAGATCCTTGTACATTTTGTCAGCACTAGGATGGATAGAATAATGAGACTTATGAGATTCGTCCATCACTAAAGTGCGAAGATCGTCTTGTTTCGGAATCCATAAACGATTCTTGAAATAGGATAACCCATTGTCTTTCGTTTCGAGTTTAATCTCTAGTTGATGTGGTAATTCCTTACCCATCAAGTCTTGTGTAACACTAGTACGTTGAGCTTGAGAGATGCGAGTTTGAATATCAGATTGAGTTCGAACACAGTGTAACTTGACTCATTCCTTTCGACTTAGTGCATTGGCTACGACATTCGCCTTACCAGGATGGTAGCGAATCTCGCAATCGTAATCGTTCAAGAGTTCAACCCAGCGTCGTTGTCTCATGTTTAGCTCCTTCTGATTGAAAATGTGTTGGAGACTTTTGTGGTCTATGAAAACCACACATTTCGTGCCATAAAGATAGTGTCTCCAGATTTTGAGTGCAAAAACCACAGCTCCTAACTCAAGATCATGAGTCGTGTAGTTCTTCTCGTGAATTTTCAGCTGTCTCGATGCATAGGCTATGACTTTGTTTCTTTGCATGAGAACACAACCAAGACCCAAGTTAGACGCATCATAGTATACGACAAAATCGTCGTTACCCTCAGGTAAAGATAAGACTGGAGCATCACAAAGTTTATGTTTCAGTGTTTGGAAAGCTTCCTCTTGTTTAGGTCTCCACTCAAAAGGCTTATTCTTCTGAGTCAAAGCAGTGAGTGGAACCACGATCGTTGAGAAGTTCGCGATGAATCGACGGTAGTATCCAGCAAGGCCAAGAAAAGAGCGAACTTCTATGGGTGTCGTAGGTGTGTTCCAATCCATAATAGCTACGATTTTGGAAGGATCCACATGAATACCCTGCTCGTTGACAATATGACCCAAAAATTGAACTTCTTTAAGCCAGAATTCACACTTGGAGAATTTGGCGAAAAGTTGTTCCTTCTTTAGGAGTTCCATCGTCAGACGAAGGTGTTGTTCGTGATCGGCTCGAGACTTCGAATAAATAAGAATGTCGTCAATGAATACAATGATGAACTTATCTAAATAATGTTTACAAACCCTATTCATTAAGTCCATGAAAACAGCCGGGGCATTCGTCAAACCAAAAGGCATAACAGTGAACTCGTAGTGACCATATCTCGTACGAAAAGCAGTTTCGGGAATATCTTCTTCAAGTAAACAAAGCTGATGATACCCAGAGCGTAGACCGATCTTGGAAAAACATGTAGCACCTTGCAGCTGTCAAAGAGATCATCAATTCATGGTAGGGGATATCGATTCTTGATGGTGAGCTTGTTGAGCTCACGATAATAGATACACATACGGAAAGATCCATCTTTCTTTTTCACAAACAGGACTGGAGCGCCCCAAGGTGAATAACTCAGACGGGTGAATCCTTTGTCAGATAACTCTTGAAGCTGTTTAGATAACTCTTGCATCTTAGACGGTGCAAGACGATAAGGTGCTTTAGCAATCGGGTTGGCATTGGGTACAAGATCAATATGAAACTCGACTTGACGAACTGGAGGCAAACCAGGCAGTTCATCAGGAAACACCTCTGGATAATCTCGAACAATCAGGATATCTTGAATACTTTTGCTCTTGCATTTCTCCTCTACGACATGTGCCAAAAAGGCCACATATCCTTTTCATAAATATCTTTGGGCTGTAGTACACGACATGAGTTTCAAACCATTCGAAGGTTTCTCGCCACGATCTTCACCAGATGAAAGAGGAATATGAACAATCTTATCGAAACAAACCACCTCAGCATGATGTTTAGTTAAACAATCCATCCCTACGATAATATCGAAACTTCCAAGTTGCATCGGTGTTAGGTCAATAGGAAAAAGATGGTTATCGAGGTTCAATTGACAATTACGAATGATAGAATCGAGTACAAGAGGTTCACCAGTAGCAACTTCAATAGATAAGGGTTTCCTTAGTTTAGTTCTAGGTATCACAAGTAAAGGCTCAAATGCTAATGATACAAAACTTCTATCGGCACCAGAATTGAAAAGAACAGATGCAGGTTGATGGTTAACAAGGAACGTACCGTTAACAACTTCGTTATTAGCACGAGCCTCGTTAGCATTCAGATTGTATGCTCGTCCAGGAGCGGGATTTGCATTTGCATTGACATTCGCGTTCGCAAGCCTCAGACAGTTGTTCCGGAAGTGACCCATCTCTCCGCAGTTATAACATGAACCAGGTGGGAATGGAGGTCTAGCAGCGTTTCCCTGAACTGGAGCTTTTGCTGGATTCTGTGCAGCTTGGTTCGGAACTGATCGACAAATGTTGGCCGTGTGACCAAGTTTCCCACAAGAGGTACATTGTTTACACATTTGCTAAGCCGCATGATGACCGTTGCACCGATTGCAGTAAGGTGCAGTACCAGCATAAGGCTTCTTTGCAGGAGGCTGTGCTGGTGGGTTCTGAGCGTTCTGATTGGGTTGTGCGGTAACAACAAAATTCTGAGAAGCCTTGCGCTTCCTCGACCTCCTCGATGACTCGCCCTTCTTCTTACCCTTTCCTTTGTCTTGAGTGGCATCAGCTGACTGTTTCTTATCACCCTTTCGGGTCAGTTTTCCCTTCCTGACCTGAGACTCAGTCAGGGTTGCAGCCAATTCGATAGCCTTACGAACAGTGGTAGGGCTACTACTAGTAACTATGTCTTGCACAGAGTCAGGCAAACCATCAATATACCTCTCGATCGCTTTCTCCAACGGGGTAAACATAGTAGGACACAGCAAACTCAACTCCTCATAACGATCCATGTAAGCACGGTGTTCTCCCCCATCTTGTTTCAAATCATCGAACTCTCGTTCCAACGCCCTTATTTCGTGTCGGGGGCAGAACTCCCTCATCATAAGAGCCCGAAGCTCTTCCCAAGTTTGTGCCAAAGCCATATCGGCACCCCTATCCCTCATCACACCATTCCCCCATGTTAGAGCACGTTTCTCGAAAACACTATATGCGAACTCGACCTTTCGCTCATTCAGACATTGAACATGTCTAAATGTGCTTTCCAGACTCTCGAACCATTGTAGGAGCGCAGTTGCTCCTTCAGACCCAGAAAACTTCAGTGGTTTAGCCGAATTGAAAGTCTTAAAACTGCACTTAACATTGTTATTGTTGTTGTTATTATTGTTCGCTTTATTAATCTGAGTTATGAGGTTCGGAATCACAGCAGCGATCTGCTGAGCGACAAGGGCTGCGAGTGCAGCGTCCTGTGTTTGATCACGTCTAGGTGGCATATTCTAAAAAGAACAAGGAAACATGAGAAACGAGTGAGATTGACAATTGGATAAACAAAAGAGGTATTGAAAACATCGACAAAACATAAGGAAGGTGATCATTCGTTCGTTACCTCAAACAGACAAATGACACACATTGACTAATCAAAGTAAATGGGTCAATATAATGTATCGCGAAGACATGTTTAGCCTATAAGTGGAGACTCACCCCAAGAGTTCCCAGGTAAGAGTGACTGGTCCGATTATGTGGATTTGTACGAACACTCTAGCCTTAGACAGAAAACTCGAGGTACAAGCACCCACCCTTCCAGATTGCACGTGTTCACATTATAAGATCCAAACTTTGACGAGATTTTGAAAACTTTGAAGGTTCAAAACCTTATAACAAATCATCTAAGAATAGATGATTGATTTTCAAAACGGATTTGTAATTCGTGTTCTTGTTGTGGTTGTCACCTAAAGATAGGTGACGGTATTGTTTTAAAATCTAAACGCAGATTTACCTGCGTTAGGGTCCTAGAAAGGTTATAGTGTAGGTCAATGCATTACTAATAACCTAATTCCCTATAACCATGAGCTTTGATACCAACTCTTCTGTCACACCCCGACCGCGTAAAACAACAAACCGCGGCGGAAACGTCAGGGAGTGGAGCGATAGAATTATTGTTTCACAACACATGGATTAAAAAATTTCGTTTTATTGAATTAGTTATTACATTGTCTTGGAAAATTTAAAAGCAAAACATAAACATATTGTCTATCACAGTTATTAAGTCACTAAGGTTTTGTGAATGTGTCAGATTCATGGCTTGTATACATGTTACAAATACTCGTACGACTACAAGAATCGATAATTAAAAACCTTGTTTTGAAAAGTGTTTAGTATTGCAATATGATTAACCAACTCAAAACAAGTTGGTTATAGTTTATAAAACCTCGTTGCCATGAATCTAAACTAAAACATTTGCTTTTGCGAACCAAATTGTAAATCGTTCTTGAAATAGGACTCGTATGGTTTATATCATATAGTAAACATCGTTGCATGACATCGTTTAAAATCGTTCATCTAAGTGAACTAAATAACGCCACGGTATGTAATATGATAAAAGAACTTATATATAAGAAGTACCAGCGGCGTATCTACCATGCTTTTATCACATTACCCCTGTCCCGTTATCTAATCACATACCAAAAACCCATCGTTTAAAAATCGTTCTATTCGTTCGTGTTGTCAATCGTTCGTTCAATTCGTTTACCTTGTTTAAATCGTTCAAATTGTTCAATCATATCAATCGTTCAATCGTTCAAATTGTTCAATCGTTCAAATCGTTCTTGTTTTAATTGTCAAAACTAACTTTTGGTCGTCTCGTTGAATATATTCAAACGTTCGTGACTCGTCCATCGTTCAAATCGTTTTAACAAACCACCAAAGGGTAAGTTAACAATCTTTAGGTTTTATCGTTACCCACATTATCCCCATACATAACCATGGCGATAGTCCAATAACGGGATTTGTCAGATCCTATGGTACCATAACATACTACTGGTCGGCTTGATCATCGTTAATGAATGTCATTCGTTATGTAATTACGTCCCAACAAGTTCGTTCACATTAACAAAATCGTTGTGTTTAATATAAACCATAGTATTCGTTTTTGAAAACATCGTAATCGTTTAACACATATGAATCACCCCAAAACAATTGAAAACAGTAAAATAGGGGAACTATGTACTCACTTGAGATTGCAAAGTATCCTCGATTAAATGAACTTAACAAAGCTCGGGTAAACCAAGGAAATCAAGTGACACCTAGTAATCGGATCACTATGTTAATAAATCGACACCTAAATCGGGAGATCGGGTAGAATGAGGTCTCGTAAACCAAATAAGTATTGAAACTCATGTGATATGGTTTAATAAAGCCTACATTCTGATTCGGAACCTATCCTAAGTGCTTATGACCCGTTATGATCTGTTAAGGTAGTCTGCACTACTTTAACGCGTCATTTGCGCAAAAGCACAAACGAATAGCCTAACTAGTCCTATGACAAGTATTATATGCCTTAACATGATTAAACATGTTGCATAATCAGTTTAAGTGTCAAAAATTAAGTTACTTATGCTTAAATTCAAATTATGCATGAAAAGGGCATTTTGGTCATTTTTCTAAGGCATATAAACTATCTATCATACAACTAATTAAACTAAGTGACCATAAGGTATAACCTCGGAAGGTTATTCCCTATACAACTATGGTCACAAAATATGTTTGGTCGGATCCTAACGATCGACCAAACGGGTCAGGTTCGAAAGTCTAAGCGGTTGTCAAGACCGCTTGACTTACGACCCTATACAAGCACTATACTAAAAGTGACGAGCTAAACATGTTAAACATGTTTAACTAAGTTAGAAAACTAATTTGATATCAAAACAAAGTGTTTTGAAACCCCGAAAATAGTTTTGTCGCAAAATGCACATAATCGTGCATTTTGACCGAAACTTTGACTCATCACTTTGACTAATCAACGTGGTAATCAGTAGGTATAGTCACAAGGGACTATAACGATCGTGATTACGCTCACATTGCAAAGTTCAAACGAACTTTGTCTTGACCAAATCATGGTCAAAGCTGAAAGTCAAACACTGTTTGACTTTCTTGCTTGAAATAGATAACCAAGCATGAAAGAATACTTACAAAGGGTCCAAGCTTGGAAATAGAACAAAGAAAACTAAAGAATGAAGCCTTCAAGAAGTGTGAGAGCTTCCAATAAGCAGATTTGAGAGGAAAATTTGGAATGAGCAAGGAAAAGTGTTGAAAACCCAAGACTATTTATAGAAAATCATGATCCATTAAGATCATTCCATGTGTTTTTGAGTGAATCAAAGCTTGATCTTAACCATTCACATGTTGCCCATAGATTTAAATACTTGGGGAGCACATAAACAAGCCTAAGGTATGCTAAAACTAGGATTAAAACTAATGGGAACAGGTTATTTGGCCAAATACAATGTGCACACACAAAATTCTTCAAAAAACATAAAAACGCAATCGTATGGAAACTCATAGATATCAAAGGCATCAATCCTTCCATGTGCACACACAAAATTTTAATGGAAGATGACTATAAACTGGTAATACAACCACAAAGAACAGTAAATCCAAACGTACAAGAAGTGGTTAAAAATGAAGTCATCAAGCTACTAGAGGCCAGACTTATCTACCCTATCTCCGATAGCCCATAGGTAAGTCCCATCCAAGTAGTGCCAAAGAAAGGATGTATGACGGTAATAACTTATGATAAAAACGAACTTATACCAACGAGAACCGTCACCAGATGGAGAGTTTGTATCGACTATCGCAAATTAAACGAAGTAACAAGGAAAGACCACTTCCCTTTACCATTCATCGACCAAATGTTAGAAAGACTATCTGGTAAACAAGAACTGAAACTCATGTGGCTTGGGATATTATCCCCACTCAGAATGTTCAAGGATCTGTTGCCTTAGGGAGAACTCCTATTTTGGCTTCTAATGATGAAATTCTAACTTTGTTTGGTAGTATATAGGATCAGATGAAGCAACAGCAGGAGACCAACCAAATGCTGATAAGAGAGATACAACTCTTAAAATCCAGCTCAAGCAGACCTGCTGAGGATACCGTCACTCCCTTGCAGCCCGGGGCTTTGAACTTCAGTTCGACAGTATATACTGAGGACAACAGGGGCAATATTGTGCCCAGTCATTCCCAGAGTCATACTCCTGAGATACCCTCTTCGGTTAGGGTGTCAACTGTGAGAGGTTCAGGATATGCTCCAGGATATGGCCACAATTCTCAGGCTGGTAATGTGTCTAATAATACTAATACTCTTGCTACTAATGGTCTTGGATCTTTGCAGGATGCAGGTATGACATCAACATTCTCTAGGGAGCTTCAGAAGTTGAAGGATATGATATCCAGTGTACCTGGGGTGGTCCAGCCAATTCAAGAAGTGTCCCAGGATAGCCACATGATATCCCGGTTTGCATATCCTATTTGCGATGCTGAAATCCTAAAAAGATTTCAAACCCCCAACATGAAGCTCTATGATGGAACCACGGATCCTAAAGAGCATATTGCTCAATATCGGGAAAGGATGGAAATTAACCCTATCCCCCCGGATCTTAAGGAAGCATGCCTCTGCAAGGGTTTTGGCTCTACTCTGACAGGATCAGCCTTAAAATGGCTTCTAAATGTTCCACCTCATTCAATTACATCATTTGCTCACTTAGTCAATTTATTTAACAGTCAATTTTCTTGCAGTCGAAGTTTTGAAAAACTAACCAGTGATCTCTACAGGATAACTCAAGGGCCTCAGGAATCCTTAAGGGGTTATGTGAACAAGTTTAGCAGGGAATCTCTGGATATCCCACATCTTGATGTTGCAACAGCTGTGCAAGCATTCAAAATGGGGTTGCAAAAGGATTCCCAATTTTATCAGGATCTTGTAATGAATCCTTGCAGGAACCTGGATGAGGCTCGAAACAGGGCCTTGAGATACATTCGACTGGAAGATGATAAAAAGATGCAAGAGAGGATGAATTCATCCTCAACTTATGTGTAACACCACGTAAAAACGTGTCCAATTATGTAAAGACACGTGTCCCAAACTCTAAATATGTAAAAGTTTGAGTTTATAGGACTAAAGTTGACAAATGATGAAAATATGAAACCAAAGGGACTAAATGTGTCATCATGCCAAATTTGTGCCTCTGAATGACCATACCCGAAGAAAATATTCTTAAACGAGTAATAATTCGAATATAAGAAGCCGTTTGTGAAAACAATCGAAAGATTATACACTACAGGGGTTAAACGTGTCAACATGTTAATTCTTACCTCTGAGTAACCTTTTAACGAAACCGGGGCTTCGTAATATTCAAATATACTCTCAAGAATAAGTGATATAAATTTCACGAGGTTTCGAGATCGTTATGTGTTGTTTACGCGAATTCCCAAGAATTAAGGTTTAAAGCGTCAACGAGGCAAAACTTATGTTTCCGGAGATCGTTTAACGAAACAAGGCCTAACAGAGTTTGGTTATACTCCCTAGATCATCCACAAACTAACTACAAGGGCCAGATGTGCCTAAAATGAAAGATTTTGAGCTTAAAAGGTGCAGGGACTGAACTTGTCAAGATTTAAACTTGTTTAGCTGGTAAAGGGGGGTGTCGCGCTGCGCCACCATGGTTACCATATGCCGTCGCGCGACGAGACGGCACCAATTTGACAGAATTGTTGGCCAGGTGCAGGTTTCTTCCGTTCCTTGAGCTCCAAACAAGTTTAATCGAATCTAGGGCCTTGTTGCTGGTTTTAAAAACCACCATGGACACCTGGAGACATCAGATTACCTCTCTAAACACCTGGGATGATCTGGAACAACCTCAATTCGTTATAAATAGGGCCCTTAGTTCAGCTTTTCATTTGCACTTTCACTCTAATTCACTCTCAACTCTCCAAGCTTGTGTTCTGAGCATCTCTGGAGGTTCCTGAATCAAAGGGAAGCTTATTCTTGTAGAAAAGATACCTAGGACCTTTGTAAGTGTCTTGGCCCCCTTCCTTAGTTCAGTTTTTAGTTTAAAAACCGAAAAGTCAAAGTTATCGTAATCTGACTTTGACTTTCGGTTTAAACTCAAATGGCCTAGCCACTGTCCGAATTGAATGTGGTTATGTGACCATAATTAGGTAGGTGATTAACCCTTAAAAGGGCAGCTCCTAATTATTTTGTTTGCCTAGTTAATTGTCGGGTCAAACTATTAAGTTAATCAGTGAAACTGACCAGAATTTAAAATAATGACTATAATTAACAATGCAGAGGTTATAAATTATATTTGAACACTCTAATAACTTGGTAATTAGTATTAGAACATGTTTAAGCATGTTCAACCCGACAATTATCAGTTTAGGGTCGGTTCACAACCGAAAGTCGCAAAAGCTTGACTTTTGCTTTGACTTTCAGTTCTGACCCAATTGAGCTTAATTCTTCCATGTTTTAGGTTTCCATTAGGACCACATTATGTTGTAGTATAACCCCCTGGAGTTATATTGCCTGGTCCTTAGTATTCTGAATTATATGCTAATCTCCGTTAATATGCTTATAAATGCCCATTTTGCTCTTTTGACATATAAACGAGATTTTTGAGTATGTGAGAGAACAAAAACCTTTGTTACTGATTTATAAGTATGTCTCGAAAATTTGACATCAGTTCTTGGTCTCAAACAGAAGTTATGCTCGATATCGTAAATTGAAGCTTTTTATTAATTAAATTGCGTTATCTTGCATAAGTCATGTTTAAACGTAGGTTTTGACCCAAAACTCATTACCTACTGTTAAGATAATATTTTTTAGGATTTTTGGAATTTTTTTATCAGATTATAATCTGATCATATCATGGAGTTCTTGTGTAATTCGGTAAATGACGATAATACCCTTTTCATCCATAAAATGAGATTAACGACTGATTTGAATGCCAAACCTTTTCCTACTGATCTTATATATTAAATAAATTATTTTGAGCATTTAAGACTGATAAAAATCTTAGATTTCCATAAACATCTTAATTATCGTCAATAAGCGAGTTTTACACTAATTAGGTGCATAGTATGGTTTAAAACCAAATTTAACACCTAAGACTTGTTACCTACTGAATTTTTAAATAAATATTAATATTATTACAGTAAGTATAAGTTATGAACTCAGACTTCCAAAAATGTCCTTAAAAGCATAAGTGAAATGACCAAAATACCCTTTCGGGACATAGTTTGGCCATAATTGGTAAACCTCACATATGTATAATATCTTACTGATGTAATGTGATAAAATAAATATTTTTACTAAATGTTTTAGACCAGAACCTCAGTTTATTATAAAATCTCTTTTATAATCATTAAAATGACCAAAATGCCCCTACGGGACTTAATTTGGTATTAAATACTTTTTGGGCATATATGTTAACATCCTACTGATGTATTAACATATTTTAAGCATAATAACATATGGGACTTGTATATGATTCATTTGGTTGCCCGTTAGGCATTTACGCGTTCGGATCGGTTTATGTAACTAGTTTACGTAAGTTTACCGAAACGGGTTTAACCTTATCGTTTTTATCTCAAAATCCAAAATGTGTTTAGTTTACCCATATTATACAAGTATCCAAACTTGTCGGGTCTAAATCACATTCTATTCTGGTCACCGCTTAATCTAGCGTATCGTACCATTTCTAAAACTTTAAGTTAGCCGGTCTAGGTCCATGACCTAAATAACACCCGTTAGCATTCTGAATTGGTTATATATTACCATCATTCCAGACTAGAGCCACCCGGTAAAAGCTACCTGCATTTAGATAGATTGGATACAACTGAGTTATTTTGCTGTGAATCAAGTATTAGCTCAGGTAAATACTTTTAACTTATTTTCCCTTATACGGGCTTGGGATATGGTATTATAATAATACTGCTTGGTCGGGTATGAAATCATTTAATCGGATTGTGATTAATAAATTTGCATAACCCGTTTTAATCTGTTTTGTTTGATAACATAAATATTGGGGGTTAATACGGCCGTGTCCTGGATATCCTCGGCTCATTTCCTTTGAAAATGGCCACGACCTATGCACGGGGTGTAGGCATACACCTGACAGATGCAAATGCTAAATAACCCACATGTTGGGGATAACTCCTTTGTGGGTTTTATAAGTGGTGAGTCGGTTAATCATGATCGGCTTCTGATGCATGTGTGGTGTGATATATATTTAAGTATATTTTAAGCCCTTTTTACACGTTAGTCAAGTTTTAAATTTATAAAACACGATATTTTACTAACACCAAACACACATATGGGCAAGTGCACCTATTGTGAGCGTTGTATAGTGTTGGCAAGATACCGAGGTCGTCCAAGGACATAAGAGCTTTTAGTACCGATTTATCCTCAACGTCTAATCAAATCAAAAAGTTAGAAAAAGGTTTTTAAACAAAAAAAATAAAACTAACTAAAATGCTGAAAAATAAAATAAAAAAAAATAAAAACAGATAGACAAGATGAATCACTTGGATCCGACTCGTGAATAGTGTAACCTTTGATTATTTCCGCACTTTTGCACTTTTTAAGAGATTATCTTAGTTATTGTAGTAGGCCCCTCTTTTGAAGGTGACGTTACCCTCAACCCAGTAGTTTGAGTCAGCAAGGATACAATCCTAAAGGGTCGGATTATTGAAAGATAATTAATTAAGTTATTAATGCATATTATGGTAGGCCCCTCTTTTGAAGGTGACGTTACCCTCGGCTAAGTAGTCTGAGTCAGCAGGGATACAGTCCTAAGTAGGCAGGTTAAAGTATTAATAGTAACTTACATATGAGGGGATCAAAGAGTTTGGACCCCCGCCATCCAATACCGGTGGGTATTGAAGGAGGTCCTACTAAATTTGACCCAGGTCCTTGCAGGATCTATACACTGAACAAGGCAAGACTCTTACCAAACCGTTCCCTTAACCCCCGACCTGGTAGCCAACATATCTCCATATAGACCGTGGAAATATGAATGGTGAAAATATTTTATTTTATATAGACAGTAAAATAATGCCAAGACACCACGGACAAACGATAAGGAAGAATCACCTTCAACATAAGAAACTAGTTATTAAAGTCATTAATACATAACCAAATAAAAAGTGAGAAAAGATTAAAAATAAAAAAGTATTACACTAGACACTTGTCTTCACCAAGTGATGTAAGAGACTTAAGCAAACATGGCCTTTGATTGTCAAGAACTCTTACGATCAATCTTGGATCCCGAGACGACTCACACACTCTACGATGGACGATGGATGATGGTGGTAGATGATGGTGTTGTAATGGTGGTGGGTGGTGGGTGAAGTGTGAGAGAGGTGGTGTGCCAAGGGATGGTTTGCAAATGAGCCAAGCACCCCTATTTATAGGCTGAACAGAGGCTCGGGCACGGCCCTGTGTCCATTGGGCACGGCCCCGTGTCCACCTTCCTTCTCTTTCTTTATTAATTGCAGTTTGTCTGCATTAGTTGACCACGCCCCCGTGTCCGCTGGGCACGCCCCCGTGTGCAGAAGCGTATCTGTACTATCAAGATTTCCCCAGATTCTGCGAATCTTAGAGTTGACCACGGCCCCGTGTCCGCTGGGCACGCCCCCGTGGTGGGTGATAGAAGCTTCTACAGCTTTGTCTTTTTTGCTGACACTTGGGCACGCCCCCATGCTCATTGAGCACGGGGCGTGTTCAGCCTTCTGTTCTCTTGTTTTGCTTGGGAAGATGCTGTTGGGAAGGCCGGGCATGCCATGCTTGTTCATTTTCTTGTATTTTTGTTAGATTTAGCTGCCTTTTTGCTTCTTTTGTTCATTTGAGCTCATTTAATCCTGAAAATACAAAAGGAAGACAAAAACACACTATTTCCAACATTAGTACTAAAAAAGGGTTAGTTTTATGCCACAATTGATGTAATTTATATGTTGCATTTTGTGCACATCAAATACCCCACACTTGAATCTTTGCTTGTCCTCAAGAAAAACTCTTTATAATGTGGCTTTACACTCCCAAATGGAATGGGTAGAAGAGAAGGTTTTTGGGCTTGTCATAGAGTGTTGGGATTTCCAAGATTCTTTATTAAGTTTTATTTTTATTTATTTACAATCCTATTCGTCATGATTTATTTAAAACATTACATAAGATAAATTACTTATTAGGGCATAACATGCCTTTTTAAAATTCCACTTATATACAAGTTCACATACCTCACGGGGATCACTCAACACTCGGCCAAAGATGTATTTTAGTGGATCACTCGAGAGCGGCATGGAACTTACTCCTACCATAGGCTTGCCAAGCAATCAATCCTCCTCCTTCTTAACTATACACCTTTGCAAATATCAAGAGGACTTTTGGGGTGAAGGGTAAGGCTTGGGTTAAAGGTAGGTGGTTGGGTTAGTGGTTAGTAAAAGGGCGAAAGGCGTAAAAAGCGTCAGTTTTCGTAAGACTTTTTATTTTTGAAATTTTTATTTTGATGAAGCCATTATTCAAACAAAGTTATTTTTGATAAACATGTTTGTTTATTTCTCTTTTGCTTCATCATTATCATCATTTTTTTTTGAAAAGTCATAACAAAAACCGAGCTAGTTACTAAAACAAAGGGTTAAAAATAAAAAAAGGTTTTGGTGGGTGAAAGGGTGTTTGTTTTGGGTTATGAAATGAAAAGGTTTAGGCTCAAAGGGGTTAACTAGGGGGATTTTGGGTAGGTGGTAAAAAAAAAAGAAAAATAATGGTGTAGAAATAAAAAAGGGTTAGTCCTAATGCCTCCATCATTTACTTACTCGGGTTTAAGTTGGTAAGGACCGGGAATGTATTGTCGTGGCAAGTTCTAGAGTCGTAAGAACCAAGCGGCTATTCACACAAGAAACAAAAAATGAACAATTAGTTTAAAGATATGTATTTGTATGCTCAATAAAGGCTCAAAACTCACTTTTTGTGGGAATTGGTTTTTATGTGATCAAGTATATATAATCAAATTTTAACTAAACTTGTCATGCCATTTCATAATTTTCTTATGTTGGTTCTTTTTTATCACGACGCTATCGGTTGTAAATTTGTAAAAATATAACCTTTTTAGAACTTGAAATTCCCAAATTAAACCTAGACAAGTAAAAAAAATGAAAAATTTTTGAAAAAAATTGCGGTGATTAGCGGTTCCAATAGAGTATTGTGTAAGGCTTGTATTTAGGACTTGCAAGATTCAAGGTTTTAGCATCCCCCCCCACACTTAAATTACACATTGTCCTCAATGTGTCCCAAAAATAAGTTTTTAGGTTGATTGAATGTGTAAAAAGGTGTGAAAAAGCAAAAATTTGTGTTACTGGGCGTCTGGACACGGCCTCGTGGTGTCCGGGCACGGCCCCGTGTTCAGATCGCCAGTAACAGAAATTGTCAAAAAGAAACAGAAGCCTGGGCACGGGGGCGTGTTCAGTGAGCACGCCCTGTGTCCAGTTACCTGAACTGGGCATTTTCTGCAGATGGTTGGGCACGGGCCGTGTTGGGCGAGCACGACCCCGTGCTGAACTTGCTGTAATGAAGAAAAATTTGTCGGGTGGCCCTGTTTTTATGCATGGGGTGCTGGTTCACGTTCCCTTGGTATCCTTCACCATCCCGAGTGTGTTTTATTCCTGCAAATTAAAACTAAACTAGAAAACATAAAAATTAATCTAAACTAAGCTAAGGATAGTTCCGCGGAATGCCTCCGTGGTGCGCCACGTTTATAAGGGTTCTTGGCTAGACCCAAAGCCTGGTCATATGTCACCCAAGTGGGATGTTTTGCATTCCATGCTACACCGTCGGAGAGCGTCATCCAAACTTGAGTCTATGACCTTCATGTAGTTGACCGGGTCGGCGTCTTCTACTCTTTTTCCAACTCCAAACTTCATTTCCTCGTCCCTAATCCTCAATGTTAGTGTTCCATCATTCATATCTACCACCGCTTGAGCCGTAGCTAGGAATGGCCTCCCTAAGATGAGTGGTACTTCGGTATCTTCCTCTATATCTAGTATGACAAAGTCGGTCGGGAAGACAAATTCGCCGACTTTGACCAATAGATTTTTAGCGATACCTTGTGGATATTTGACGGATCTATCGGCGAGTTGTATGCTTATTTTTGTAGGGCTTGTTTTCCCTAGGCCGAGTTGGTTGAACATTGATGAGGGCATGAGGTTGATGCTTGCCCCGAAATCGGCTAGTGCATTACGAATGGGGGATTCCCCAATCGAGCAAGGAATTGTGAAGCTTTCGGGGTCAAGCTTCTTTTGCGGGAGTTTGTTGAGTAGCAAGGCGGTGCATTCTTCGCCTAAGTTAACTAATTGCAATGATTCAATTTTCCTTTTATGAGTGAGGAAGTCCCTCATAAATTTTGAATATTTAGGCATTTGAGTTAGGACTTCGATAAATGGAATATTAACATGCAATTGTTTTAGTAAATTTTCGAACTTTGCAAATTGCTCATCGGTCTTTTGATGAATTAACCGACCGGGGTATGGAACCGGAGGAGTCTTAGTAGGCTCTTGGATTGGTGGAGAAGCCTTCTCTGGTTGGGATGTGGGTGGAGTTATGGTACGGCTGGATTGGCTTCTTTCAGCTGGCGGTAATGGAGCCTCCTCGGGACCCACGGTACGGTTTCTCAACGTGATGAGATGCACTTGTGCCTTTGGGTTGGTTTCGGTATTGCTTGGTAACGCGCCTTGTGGTCTCTCGGAGAAATTTTGAGCTATTTGATTTAATTATTTTTCGATGTTATGAATGCTAGCTTGTTGATTTCTAAAATTCGATTCCAATTGTTGAAATCGATCCGAGTTTTTCTTTTCGGTATAGAAGACGAGGCGAGATACAGTATCTTCAAGCCTTTCTCGTCCGCCTTGTTGTTGAGAGAAATTTTGTGACTGGATTCTTGGTTGTTGAAAGTTTGTTCGTTGGTTTAGATTTTGTTGGTTACTACTACTTCCGGGTTCTCTCCAACCAAGGTTGGGGTGGTTACGCCATCCTTGGTTGTAGGTACCCGTTGGAGGACCCGACGGCCTAGGCCTATTATCAATGTAGTTTACCGTTTCCGTTTGATCATCTAATTCTTTCATACAACTCCAATTTTCATGTGGCCCACCACACCCCTCACAAGCCTTAACCGAGACCGTTTTTGCCATTTCTAACTTTTTGATTTTTGAAGAAAGGGCCTCGATTTGAGCTTGTAAAGAAGTGCTTTTATCAACCTTATGGGCGCCCGGGGCAATTTATTTATTACCTCGGGGAGTGTGCCACTGAAAATTGGTTTGAGAAATTTCCTCAATTTGATTATATATTTCATTTGGGCGACGATTACCTAAAAGTCCCCCGGAGCTAGAATCAAGTGTTTGTCTTGTGTGTGGCAACAACCCATTGTAGAAAGTGGATACTTGCTGCCATACTGCAAGACCGTGATGAGGGCACTTTCTTAGTAGCTCCTTGAACCTTTCCCAAGTTTCATATAAGGATTCCCCATCCTCTTGTGAATATGTATTAATTTCAGTCATTAGTTTAGCCGTTTTAGCAGGAGGGAAATACTTATATAGAAACTTTTGGGCTAGTTCATCCCAGGTGTTTACCGAACCAACTAGGAGGGTGTTAAGCCAAGCCTTAGGTCGGTCTTTTAGTGAAAATGGAAACATTCGAAGGCGGATGGCGTCGTTTGATGCTCCATTGATCCGAAAGGTATCACATATTTCTAAGAAATTAGTAATATGTAGATGGGGATCCTCGTCCACAAGCCCATGAAAGGTTGCAGAGTTTTGAAGCATTTGTATCAAATGCGGTCGAAGTTCGAAGTTGTTGGCTTCGAATTCGATGCATTGATAGCGGCGCCGAGATTACCTACAGTGGGTCGTAGGTAATCCATGAGGGTACGTTGGTTCACCATTGGAAGTGGGTCCCCCGAATCTTTCTCTTGGTTTTTAGCTTTAAGTCTTTTTCTGAGAAAGCGTTCGGGTTCTTCAAGAGGTTCTTTTATGTCTCTACTGGAACTGGAGCTCATACACTACGTAGAAAGTTCAGATGTGGCGCCTGGGTTCCAAGTCCTGCAATAAAAACAGAAAAGAGCGTTGGTCAGAAGCTTCACCATGGCCCCGTGCTCATATGAACACGGCCCGTGGTCGGAGGTACAGTGATTGTTTTCCGGATCCCTGTTACTGGGGAGTTCGACACTTGTCTTCACCAAGTGATGTAAGAGACTTAGGCAAACATGGCCTTTGATTGTCAAGAACTCTTACGATCAATCTTGGATCCCGAGACGACTCACACACTCTACGATGGACAATGGATGATGGTGGTGGATGATGGTGTTGTGATGGTGGTGGGTGGTGGGTGAAGTGTGAGAGAGGTGGTGTGCCAAGGGATGATTTGCAAATGAGCCAAGCACCCCTATTTATAGGCTGAACAGAGGCTCGGGCACGATCCCGTGTCCATTGGGCATGGCCCCGTGTCCACCTTCCTTCTCTTTCTTCATTAATTGCAGTTTGTCTGCATTAGTTGACCACGCCCCCGTGTGCAGAAGCGTATCTGTACTATCAAGATTTCCCCAGATTCTGCGAATCTTAGAGTTGATCACGGCCCCGTGTCCGCTGGGCACGCCCCCGTGGTGGGTGATAGAAGCTTCTACAGCTTTGTCTTTTCTACTGACACTTGGGCACGCCCCCGTGTTCATTGAGCACGGGGCGTGTTCAGCCTTCTGTTCTCTTGTTTTGCTTGGGAAGATGCTATTGGGAAGGCCGGGCATGCCACGTTTGTTCCTTTTCTTGTATTTATGTTAGATTTAGCTGCCTTTTTGCTTCTTTTGTTCATTTGAGCTCATTTAATCCTGAAAATACAAAAGGAAGACAAAAACACACTTTTTCCAACATTAGTACTAAAAAAGGGTTAGTTTTATGCCACAATTGATGTAATTTATATGTTGCATTTTGTGCACATCAGCTTCCAAACCGGACCCATATGTATGACAAACATGTAAAACTGTATACAAGATTTTATTAAAAATTGTCCCAAGTTATAAATGGTTTCGTGTCTTGCGCGCCTAAATCAATTTTCATAAACTCTTTTCAAAAGAGTCAGTTAATTGTATTTACTAGTGAAAACTGACGTATTTTCCAAAGACTAAGTGGCAGGTACTACTCGTAATTGGCTGGGAGATTGCTCGGTGTCGAAATAGAGGATCTTGCAAATCCTTAAAGATGCCTTAAAGTCTGTTAAACTTCATTTTATACATTCTGTAAAGATCCACCTGTGGATTTGATATTACAGGCTCGTCTATAATAAATACTTTGATATTTTCAGACATTAGGGATTGTAATAATATTTTATATTCCAAGAGTTCCGCTGTGCTATTCTGTGTATGTTTGACCATGATGATATCAACTACGTCGCGATACTCCCCACCGGGCCCACCGGTAATATGTGGAAATATCGGGGTGTGACAGGTTGGTATCAGAGCCAACATTGAGTGAATTAAACACTAACATTTTGTGTTTAATCTCAATGACACAGTAGCATATTCCTTAGACCTCCTGAGTCTAGACTTAACATAGGAATGCTTTCATCCCTATTAAGTAAACATTGTTTTCGATTTTATGTATTTTGAATATGTCGCCAAGCAAGGAAGCCGTTGATGGAGATTCTCCTCATCCGAAGACAAGGAATGTCAAGCTTCGTAATACGGCTAGAATAAGCGTGCGACCGGTTTGGAGGAAAGACCTTCATGGACTCATTCCTAAAACCAAATCTATTGAATTGTATTTAGACTTCGAAGTCCATACCAGAGGTCCCTGAGGCTCAAAGTTTTGAAGTCTGTATCAGTGGAGTCCATACCAGGTGGTCCCTGAGGCTCCCGTATTGAAAATAATACCAGTGGATCCTAATGATTCTTATTTCTTACCTTCAAATTTTGAAATCCCAGACATGGATTATATCAGTCAAAGCCCAATCCGTGATCCATATCATGTGACAACTGGCACAAAACCGGTAATTTTCGTACAATTTAATTAATACTTAATAACTGTAATTATGTGCTTAAATGTCAACATTGTCTGATTACATGCTATACATGTGAATTCATGCACGTTTTATACTACAAATATTGCTTTATGCATTAATGATAGCGTTGCGTCAGAAATACTAGTAAACTCACCGGGAAGACACATGGTGTCAACAATTCTGCAGAAAGCAGTCAGACAATAGAATTGGGGCCTAGGTGTAGGTCCAAAGTCTAAAATGCATTAAAACCCAAGAGTATATACAAGGGTTAACATATAGACTTTCCGGAAGCTAGAATATGCACTAAAAAGCACCCGAAACGCACTTTAAATGCAGAATTCTGCACAAATCAGCTATAATCAGCTTTTTAACACATAAATATAATGTAGAATTCATGTTTTATTATCCAGAATACCGTCCTAGGTGTTGGGAATTAAAAGTGTCACAAAAGGGTATATAAAGGACACTAAACAGTGCAATTTAGCACTTTAACAAACCGGTATCTAACCAAACAACCGGACATTACCTGAAACATCAAAATATTACTAGAAGCATTGTTTTAATGTTTCTGAGCTAGTTATGATCCCCGAACACCATAACACCCCTTATAACATAATAACACATTAAATCACTAAACTTTATACTTGAAAACTAACTTATTTATGAAATTAGTGCTTGAAATTTACACTTTACCCCCCCTATATTGTGGATGGTTATCAGAGGCCCCACCACCAAGATTTTCCAAAATCCTACAAGATATCTTTTGATCTTGCTTAGATTCATTTGGATTTCATTTAGATCTTATAAGATCTCAAAAGATATAGTGGAAGATCTTGCAAGTACTATAAGAGAACATCATCACCTACATCCTTCACACACTACACCACACAACACATTCTCCCTCTCCTTCCCTCATCTCGGCCATGAGCCACCACCCATATCACCACCACCTTCATTCCTCTTTCATGCAATCTCAAGTCCTCACAAGGTGTTAGAAGCTAGATTGAGAAGTGTGAAGCTTGTGGATTTTGAAGAACCTTCTTCATTTGCTATTAACCAACCCATTTGTCATCTTCAATCACTTGTGTTCTTCCCTAGCCCTTGTGCTAGTTGTAAGCTTCTTATCACTTGTTGTTACTTCATATTTTGATGGTTAAAAGATGATGAATATTGTTAATCACAAGAACACAAAAGAACATGATCATGATACTTTAACATAAGCTTAAATACATAAGAATACATGTAAATGATGATGATTTGGTTCTTGATGAATGATGATTTGTGTTAGTGATGTTAGACATCATAAGAAACCTACTAGATTGTGATTAAACACATGATCTAGTAAGTTAAAGTGGTGACCTTGTGAAAGACCAAGATCATCATGCTTTATGTCTTCATGAACTTAAATGATGAAATTGATTTTCATATGTAAAAATGATTTAAACAAAATACAAATCTTGTAAATAGAGATTACAAAAATAATTTTCCCAAGAAAACAAGTTTATTTACAAGATTTACAAAGTCATGGTTTCTAAGTAAACTAATAATATTTTTAGTGTTTAAACAAGACTAGGAATATGATTGTAACAAGAAAAATACAAAAGAAATATTTTTAGAAAAACCATCTTACAAGTAGTAAATGACTAAACCTTTCAAGAATGTGATTTACAAACAGATAACCATGTTTTTAAGGGTAACTAAACCTACTAAATAACATGGTAAGTTACTACAAGTTTTTACAAAACTTCAAGTTCATGATGTAGTGTAATTTATTTGATTTTGACACTCGGTAAGTGTTAAATGAGTTGATGATTGTTGTGATGATTTTAAAAGAAAATAAACACATGTTTTGAAAACATGGGAAACCTCCATTTTTAGGGGAAACCATGTCAAAATTTCTATAAATTTTGACACTTAGAAAAATATAAGTTTTGGTGAAACTTATTCCCTAAAAATTCACCTAAAAATATTTACCAAGGTTTCCCTAATTTTTATGTAAACTTCAAGTTAAGAAATGATGATTTCTTCAAGATAAAAATTGATATTAAGTATGTATATTTTTGAGGAAAATATATATATTTATTGATGACCAAATTTTGTGCTAAGTGTATGTAGTATGTATTATATGTAATAGTGTATTAAGACTTGAAAATACACTAAATACTCCTAAGGAGTAAAAATACAAAATACACATACAACATGCTTAGACAAATACAAGAGAATATATTTATGAAAATATATTTCTTAATAGATTATGTAACTTAGACGAGTTACGAACTAAAATGAAGTTTTGGACGAAAATACATAACTCGGGTGAAAAATACACGATACTTATATTTATTTGTGAGAAAATAACATAAGTAAGATACATAGTTAAAAATATAAATTATTTTTAACACACAAAGAATACATACATAAAAGATGGTGACTTGTACTTGTGCGATACAAGTCTAGTGACTAACGTTAATAAAACACGTACATGTCACGACGCTATATAAGCAAACCTGGTGAAGTTTACGGCGCAAGAAATGCAAAGTTGTGAGTTCATGCTCCCCCTTTTCTTTTAACTGTTTTCAGTTTTATAACTTCGGGGTTAAATACATGTTACTAAATGTTTACAGAAAAGTGAGTTCATGTCCCCACTTTTAAACTTTTACATACTTTTTGAACTTGGGCAAAATACATATGTTATGGTATGATGGATACAAGAACTAGGGAATGATACGTGAAATCGTGTCACGAATAGGGTACCAGAAGCACCATTAATCGTGTACATACTAAGACCGCATAACAAAAGGTTAGATCTAATGGGTTTTCGGGCAGCCACACTCTTGGTGATAACTAGTACCAAGTAGTGCTTTTGTGTCTCAGTCGTGAATCGACAACTAGAAAAATGCCTATGGTTTGGATGCT
Organism: Helianthus tuberosus; assembly: GCA_030545235.1. Lineage (NCBI taxonomy): Eukaryota > Viridiplantae > Streptophyta > Magnoliopsida > Asterales > Asteraceae > Helianthus > Helianthus tuberosus. The sequence continues at coordinate 66,765,975 of CM060434.1, read as the reverse complement.
TCCTATGTCGTGTCACATGTTAATGACCTTGCAACCCATTAACACTCTCGATACATACAGGAATACTTGATTTATACAAATTACATACCATGTTTTCATACAAAGTATACAAACGTTCAATACAAAAACTGCATGAATTCACACCAACATTATGTTGACGATTTTCCAAAAACTCACATGTATTTCAGGTAACTAAAGTGGATGTGCGTGTGGTCTTACTCTTGCTCTCGGATGTTGTTCATGTTTATCTTTGAATAAAGTTGTAACCTTATCAAACAAAATGTTGTCTTGTGATGTAAACACTTAACCTATGTTTTCAGTTATGTAATGTTATTGGCATTTGAAGTTATTTTTACGAGCATGTAGTATGTTTACCATTCGTATGCAATGAGAACCTTTCATGATCACACCTCGTGCTTCCGCCTTAGAAAGGGGTGTGACATATTAGTATCAGAGCTGCGATTGTAGTGAACCAGGATTCCTTCTCGAATCTAGACTACAATCTTTAGGATCCATTCACGAAAACAATTTTTCAAAGAGTTTTCATTGCATAAAACTTTCCGCAACATCCACTACCTGAAACTATTTTCAAAGAGTCAAGAAAAGGCACTACGAGACTTAGGGTGCACTGGAGTAGCACTTGTCTTTGACTAAGAATTACTTGCGACTATGTGTTATAATTGATATATACATATACTAGAAATAGAATATCTCAGGTACTCGTGACTTTACCTGAAAACAGTGGCCTATCTGAAGGAAGTGATCCGACGATAAAATGAACTGTGCGGACTGTGCAAGGACTTACGTAATTATGGATGCATACATAATTATGGAATTCTGTGCACAGAAACCACAACAAGTCTTGTCACGTATCATAAGAGATTCCTTCAAATACAAGAGAAGGTCAAACGTGAACACCCTTCCCCCAGCCTATTAAATACTCTTTTGGGAGTAATGATTTAGGGTATAAAGACAAGAACCGCCAATGTGAAGTAAGATATTTTGTCCTTTACATGTATTAAACTTGTACTTTGGGGAGATGTAACCCTTATGCATTCTGTTTACCTCGCAAACAATAACGTAACAAGTTGCCCTGATATGTGTAAAGATTTGGTAAATATCTTATGACACATCAGTATTTATCTATTTATGCATGCTTGTTGATGTATGAATTGATTTATACGTTTGGCGGATTGTTTGATGTCACTTATGTGGTATATGCCTGTGTGTATATACTACTACTGTCTCGTAGGACGATATCAGACAAATGTCTAACCCTGTGCGTTGTGTTCCGACAGAACATGGCACCTAGGAGAGCTGTGACCAATCAAGGTTCTGATCAACCCCCCTCCTCCTCTTCTGCCAAGGACCGCTGAAGAACTGAATGCCCTACTAGAAGAAAAGATCTCCGCAGCTATCGCCCAATACGAGGCAAACCGTACTGAACAAAGTGGAGGACCAAGCAATGCTAGACGTAATGGGCAGGGAGATACATCTGGAGGAAACACAGCTCAAGGCTGCACTTTCAAGCAGTTTCTCGACTGCAAGCTGCTGAACTACGACGGTACTGGAGGTGCAGTGGCTTTTGTACGCTGGACGGAGAAGACTGATGCCACTATCCGTATAAGCAAGTGTTCCGCGGATCAGCAAGTCACTTTTGCTACGGGGTTGTTTGTTGATGAAGCTTTGACTTGGTGGAATTTGCAAGTCCAGACTCTGGGTGATGACGCTGCGTACGGCATGACATGGGATGAGCTAAAGGAATGTATGAGAGAAAAGTATTGCTCACGTGCTGAACTCCAAAGGTTGGAGACTGAGTTCTGGCACTTGACCATGGAAGGTGCTGACATTACTTGTTATACCCGAAGGTTCCACGATTTATCTAGAGTGATCCCCTACATGGTGACTCCTGAATTTAAGCGCGTTGAACGCTACATTTAGGGATTGGCCTTAGAATTTCGCAGCATGGTAACTTTGGCCAAACCTGCAATAATCACAGAAGCTGTAACTCTGGCTGTCAGCCTTACTGAAGATGCTATTCGCATGAAGAAGTTGTCATTGAACCCAACTGAAAAGACCGAGTTGCATGCTGAGTCGTCTGGTGACAAGAAAAGGAAGCATGCAAACCTGAATCAAGCAACACGTAACAACAAGGGTTCTAACAATAAGAAGCGAGACCCCAACCCGCCTCAGGAGGCGAAAACTCTTGCAACCAAGAATAACGCTCTTGCCAAAAGATACCTGGGCACTCTGCCCACTTGCAACCAGTGCAAGCGTCATCATGAAGGAGTTTGTCGCATTCCAAAATGCGACAAGTGTGGAAAACTAGGTCACCATACTGAGGACTGTTGGGGAAAAGGAAATAGGAACGGGAATGGAAACCGCAACGGTGCTGGTAATAGGAAACAATGGTGGAAATGGCAATGGCCACGGTAATCAGAATGGTAATGGAGCTGGGCAGAACCAAGGATGCTTTGGTTGTGGAAGCAAGGATCATTTCATAAAAGATTGCCCAAGGGGGAACAATGCTCAGGCTCGGGCATTTGTAATTGGAGCAAAGAACGCACGCGAGGACCCTAATGTGGTCACCGGTACGTTTCTCGTTAACAATCACTTTGCATCCATACTATTTGACACTGGTGCCGATTATAGTTTCATGTCTGTGGAATTTAAACATATGCTTGGAATAGAATCTAGTAGATTAGATATTCCTTATTCCATAGAACTAGCCAATGGTAAACTCTTTGAATCGAGTGAAGTCGTTAGAAGTTGCACATTAGAACTTGGTTGGCGAAGATTTAGCATCGACCTCTTACCTATTTGACGGGTGGTCCGTAGGACAACCCTTAAGGCGTTTAAATAGATTAAAATACCATACTTTATCCGGTTAATAGCTTGAATTTGGTAATCACGAGAGGTTTGATGTTACAGGTACTAAATAGCATAAGAAATGGTTTTTATGGAGCTTGGATGAACACTAAAAGATGGCGGTGTTAGAAGCAAAGAAATGGAGGTTACAAAGAAGAAACAAGACAAAAAGTTCACTTACCACCGTAACCTACGCCAAGGGTGCCGTAGGTTACGGCGCACATCAAAAGCTCAAGTGTCCCGCCGTAAAACAGAAGCCCAGCGCCGTAAGACACATGATCGCCGTAACCTACGGCAGGCGAGCCGTAGGTTACGGCACCCAGTTGACCAAGAAGAAATGTTGACTGCCGTAACCTACGGCAGTGAGCCGTAGGTTACGGCTCTGTCTGACTTTCTTGCACGTTTCTCCTTAAATGCTGCTGTGGGAACACTAATGCTAGGCCTATCTTTGTCTACTAATCACATCTGCATGAGGGGCCGAATTTTGGGACATTTATGGAGACTTGGGGCCTGAAGAACATCTATATAAACACTAGTTATTAAGTTGTAATCTTATCTTTTATCTTTTGAATCTTCTCTTTCTTTGAACAATATTACTTTCAAGAACAAGCATGGTAGTGCAGGAAATGAGTAGCTAAAACTCTTGGTGATCATCTTAGATGTAAGGTTTGTCTTGAAACATTATGTTATGTTTGAATTTCTAGAATAATAACTTTAAATGTTTGTAAGTTATTATGGTGGGTGAATGTTTGTTTGTCAAGTATTGATTCTTGTTTAATGTTAATCTAAACCATACGTTCTGGGTTCCGTTGGTAATCAAGATATTGTGGGCGGATTAAGGGTTAGATAATTATCATTTGATCATCGAGTAACAACCTCGTGTTTTGCAATCCGAGTACTTAGTTCTCTTTCATCACAAACAAATACTCAAACACGAACCATGTCTATGTGGTTCTTTCTAGTTAAGCATAAATGTTAATGTGGATGACAACCTGAAATCTAAGATGGTCACTTCTTCTTAATCTGTTTACAACACCAATCTTTAATTTGCAATTTAATTAAATTAATGTTATTCTTAAAAATCAAAACAATCAACTCTTGGACTTTAAAATTCTGCAATCTCTAGTTTATTTTTAGTTAAGTACAAAGCTACATAATCGACACACTTTCCACATACTCTCCGAGTTCGATACCCATTTACCACTATCTATTAGTTGTTATTTGGATTAAATTTACGTGTACCACGACAAGCACGTCAAATTTTGGCGCCGTTGCCGGGGAGTAGTGCGCAACGTGTGTTAGTTTATTAGTTTTGTTTTGTTTTTTTTTTTTCGGGTTTACGTTGGTTGTGTTTAGTGTGCAGGAATTACAAGTGCATGCATACTAGAGGCTCTCACAAGGCGTCACCACTATCGTTTGATCCGGAGATTGAAAGAACTTTAAAGCAAAACCGTGTTTTATTACGAGAAAACAGAATTATTGCTTCACCTACATTACCCATTACATCACAAAACACCATGCAAGACTCGAACACACCACCTACTACGGGTGAACTTATTCATCCATTTATGCCTACTTCCACACAACCATCACCAAACACCACGATACCAAACACCAATACAAGTCCGATCACACCAACCAACATCACACAACCGGTGACTACTCAAGTTACACCCAATCTTACCTTTAGCCCGACTACCACCATTCCACCATTATCACACTTCTTTCCCCCAACTACGGGTCAATCATCATCTAACTACTCGATACCACCAAATTCAACCATTGTCCATGCTACTTCTACATTTAGACCATTGAACCAATTGGGTTTCCAATATTCATCCCTCCCATTTGGGCAATCTTCGGGTATTCATGGGGATGGATATGATGACGGTTATGAAGAGGAATTTAGGGGGTACGAGGAAGAAGGTTTTTATTATGGCGGTGATAGAGAATACGTGGGACTTCAAAGAGGAGCGGGTCAACAAAATCTACCAATTCAGCAAATTCAAGATAGTAGTAGATTACCGATTGGAGTGCAACACATTAGACCACAAGGGCCACAATTGCAACGCCCTACACCGCTACAACAAGTGCGTCCACTAAATACACAACCGCAATATCAAAGACCAATTCAACAACCGCCAATGCCACAATACCAAATTCCACCAAATGTTGCACCTCAAGTGCCGATACAAGGGCAAATGGGTCAACCAAGAGCACCATTGGGTGTTCCTCAAAGACATCATCGGGAAGTGGTACGTGGAATTGAAGCTCATTTCCGGCCGATTATCACTAACAATCCTTCGCCGGTAGTGATCCCTCATCATACGGATGGAAGAACTTTTGAAGTTAGAACAACCGCACTCCAAAGTCTTCCAAAGTTTAAAGGGTTAGCAACGGAAGAACCCTATTTTCATTTGGAGACATACGACTCCATTTGCAACACCATTGGGGGTCAAGGTTTTTCATCGGATGATGTCAAATTGGTTCTCTTCCAATTTTCTTTGGAAGACAAGGCAAAAAGATGGTTTCATACTCTACCTTCTGCATCAATTTTTACATGGGCAGACATGCAGCAAATGTTTTTAGATGAATACTATACTTCTCAAAAGACTAATGATGCAAGAAGAGGTTTGAGAAGCTTTCAACAACAACCGGGAGAGATGTTTCATGAAGCCTTCGAAAGGTTTAATATGATGTTACGGAATTGCCCTCATCATGGGATTCAACTATGGGAATTGTTGAACGCATTTCATGAAGGGTTGAGCTCGGAGGATGCACGTGATTTGATGTCGATCACTAATGGTACATTCGGTACTAATTATGAACATGTTGATTGGGCATATTTAGAGCAAATGGCGGTGAATTCTAAAAGGAAGGCTCAATCTTCAAGAAGAGCACGACACGTGATTCAAAGGCCACAAGTGCATGGAGTAGAGAGTGGTAACATACAACCCACAAACCAAGTGTACAACGTGTGCACTAATTGTAATGAAATAGGCCACGTGGCAGAAGTGTGTGTAGTGAGAGAGGTTGAAGAGCAAGTGGAGGAGGTGAATGCTATTCAAGGGGGTGGTCGAAATTTTGACATAAACTCGAACACATACCATCCCGGGTTACGAAACCATCCAAACTTCCGTTACGGAAACGCAGCGAACCAATCCAACCCAAACTTTCAAGGAGCTCAAAGTAACTTTGTACCTCGTCAACAATACAATCAAGGCAATTATCGGGGTGGAAACAATTACGGTTACCAAGGGCGATTTCAACAAACGGGTCAAAATGGTTCGGACCAACCTTCGTCAAGCGGGAATGAAGTCATGGATATGCTTCGGGCTATGCAACAAGATATGCAGAAACGGAATCAATTCGACGAAGTTCGGATGCAAAAGGATGAGGTTCGTGACAAAAGCATCCAATCACTAACAACCCAAATGGGTCAATTGGCAACCGATGTGGCGGAATTGAAGAAAAGCAAAGGTCAACTTCCTAGCGACACTACGGTAAATCCTTCACATGGTTCGTCACGAGGTAATATTAATGTTCATCAGGTTAGTGTTTTAAGAAGTGGCAAAGAATTTAAAGCTAATTTGTCACCGGGTTTGGTTGAGGGGGTAGTTGAGGACATCACGGGTAATGATAGTGATGAAGAAGTTACACCGGTTAAAACTAAAGAATCAAATGGGAACAAACCGGGTTTGGGTGAAGATACAAATAAAACGAATGAAAAAGATAACGGTGAACCAAGTCAAATCCCGTTTCCGTCGGCTTTACTTGACCCGGGAAAGAAAAATTTTATTGCATCAAGAGGTCCTCAAAAAGAAGAATTATGGGACATGTTTAAACAAGTAAAAATTAATCTTCCACTCCTTGATGCAATAAAACAAGTACCCGCGTATGCTAAATTTCTTAAGGAATTATGTACACAAAAAAGGCAACAAAAGAAAAAAGTGCCTAAGCGGGTAGACTTGACTGGGCAAGTGAGTGCAGTTTTGAATGGGGAGCTTCCTCCTAAGCTCCAAGATCCGGGCACGCCATTAATTAACATTCAAGTTGGAAATTTCCAAATGGCAAAAGCGTTACTAGATCTTGGAGCCGGGGTGAGCATTTTACCGGGGGGCTTATATGACCAATACGACTTTGGTCCGCTAGCAAGGGTAGAGACAACGGTTGTTTTAGCCGACTTATCTCATAAGTTACCTCGGGGGATGGTTCAAAATGTGATTGTAAAAATTGATGAGTTTTATTACCCGGTTGACTTTTTAGTCTTGGACTACTCATCCGCGGACCCAAGGCAACAACAAAATGTTATCTTGGGTCGACCATTTTTGAGCACCGCGCATGCCGTAATCGATTGTAGATTTGGTACGGTCGATATGACTTTTGGAAATCGGAAAATGCGCTTGAATGTTTTCACTAACAATTCTAATGCTAATGATGTTGATGAGTGTTTCATGGCAGATTTAGTTGACGGATGCAACCCGCATGAATATGAGGATGGTATGGATGTTTGCTTGTGTGATTTTTCTGAACAGGTACATGCTTATGCATTACGGGTTGAAGAAGAAGAACAAGATGCCATGGCCTTGAGAGAAAGTCGACCGCCATGGACTCATCAATTCGAAGGCTTACCGGTGGAAATTAGTTCGGGTACAAAACCATCATTAGAAGAACCACCAAAGCTGGAACTCAAAGACTTGCCACACCACTTGAAGTATGCTTTCTTAGGAGATAATGACACTCTACCGGTCATTATTGCTTCTAATTTAGAAACAGCCCTAGAGCAAGCTTTATTGGAAGTTTTAAAGGAAAACAAAGAAGCTATTGGATGGACGATGGCCGATCTCAAAGGAATTAGTCCATCGATTGTCATGCACAAGATTATTACCACCGAAGATGCAAAACCAACACGTGAAGCTCAAAGACGATTAAATCCGAATCTAAGGGAAGTAGTAAAAAAGGAGGTAATTAAATGGTTGGATGCGGGAATTATCTATCCGATTTCGGATAGTGCTTGGGTAAGTCCTACCCAAGTCGTGCCTAAAAAGGCCGGTATTCAAATTGTTAAGGAAGAAAATGGTGAACAAATTGCCACCCGACCGGTCACCGGTTGGCGGGTATGCATTGACTACCGAAAATTGAATACCGCCACTTCTAAGGACCATTTCCCGTTACCTTTTATTGACCAAATTATTGAAAAACTGTCGGGTCAAAAATACTATTGTTTTTTAGACGGGTATTCGGGTTACAATCAAATAGCAATACATCCCGATGACCAACACAAAACCACCTTCACTTGTCCATATGGCACCTTTGCTTTTCGGCGAATGCCATTTGGCTTGTGCAATGCACCGGCAACTTTTCAACGATGTATGATGAGTATTTTCTCGGACATGGTTGGAGAGTCGCTTGAAGTGTTCATGGATGACTTTTCGATTTTTGGCACTAGTTTTGACTCATGTCTCAATGAATTACAAAAAGTTTTAAAACGATGTGTTGAGAAAAACTTAGTGCTTAGTTGGGAGAAAAGTCATTTCATGGTGCAAGAGGGTATTGTGTTAGGCCATGTAATATCTGAAAGAGGGATGGAAGTGGACAAGGCAAAAATACGGGTAATAGCATCTTTACCACCACCGAAAAATGTCAAGGGTGTACGGTCATTTTTGGGACATGCGGGATTTTATAGGCGATTCATAAAAGGTTTTAGTGCTATCACCAAACCTTTATGTAACTTGTTACTAAAAGATGTCCCATTTGATTTTACTAATGAGTGTATGCAAGCATTTAATATTTTGAAGGAACACTTGGTACAAGCGCCCATCTTACAATCATCGGATTGGTCAAAGCCGTTCGAGATCATGTGTGATGCAAGTGACACTACCGTTGGGGCAGTTTTGGGTCAACGGGTTGATAAAAAGCCGGTGGTGATTTATTATGCAAGCAAGACTTTATCCGAAGCGCAACTGAATTACACCACAACCGAAAAGGAGTTGTTAGCTGTGGTGTATGCTTTGGACAAGTTTCGTTCGTATATTTTGGGCAGCAAAGTGGTGGTGTATTCGGATCATAGCGCAGTCCGATATTTGATGGAGAAAAAGGATGCGAAGCCTCGTTTAATTCGGTGGGTATTATTGTTACAGGAGTTTGACTTAGAGATTCGAGACAAAAAGGGAAGTGAGAATGTAGTGGCAGATCACTTGTCTCGAATTCCGGTAGAAGGGATTGATGATGTTGGTGAAATAAATGAAAGATTTCCTGATGAGCAACTTTTGGCAGTATCCACTTTCGTTGCACCGTGGTATGCTCATTATGTCAACTACTTAGCCATGGGTGTCATTCCGAATCATTGGACCAAGAAGCGACGACAACAATTTATGGTCCAAGTGAAGCAATACATTTGGGATGAACCAGATCTTTTCAAGATCGGGCCGGATCAAGTTATTCGGAGATGTGTGCCCGAAACGGAGGTATTGGAAATTTTGACTCATGCCCACTCATCCGCATGTGGAGGGCATTTCAGCGGGCATAAGACGGGGTACCGAGTTCTCACATGTGGGTTTTATTGGCCCACAATCTTCAAAGACGCATGTGAATTTGCAAGAAATTGTACTAACTGTCAAAAGATGGGAAGTATATCAAAAAGAGATGAAATGCCATTACAGCCCATAATGGTTGTAGAAATATTTGATGTCTGGGGAATTGACTTTATGGGTCCTTTCCCAAATTCAAATGGTTTTCTATATATTTTGGTGGCAGTGGATTACGTTTCAAAATGGATCGAAGCTATTGCAACAAGAACAAACGATCATTCGGTTGTTTGTAAATTCGTTCAATCCAACATTTTCTCCCGTTTTGGAATTCCAAGAGTTATCATAAGTGACGGTGGCTCGCATTTCAAGAACTTTAATTTCGGGAAACTATTAAAAAGGTACAACGTGAATCACCGGATTGCTACACCTTACCACCCGCAAACAAGTGGACAAGTTGAGGTGTCCAACCGTCAAATCAAAGAAATTCTTATGAAGACGGTGAGAGCGGATAGGAAGGATTGGTCAAACAAGTTGGACGATGCGTTGTGGGCATACCGAACGGCCTACAAGACCCCGATTGGCACAACACCTTACCGGATGGTGTATGGGAAGGGTTGTCACTTACCAATGGAATTAGCGCATCGGGCATATTGGGCAATCACAACGGTAAATGCGGATTATGAAGAAGCGGGAAAGACGAGGAAGTTGCAATTAAATGAAATTGAAGAAATCAGAGACGAAGCGTATGAATGTGCATCAGCTTACAAAGACAAACTCAAGAAGGTGCATGATGCAAAGTTAAGAAAGAAAAACTTTGAAGTGGGTCAAAAAGTTTGGTTGTACAATTCAAGGCTCAAGATGTTTGCGGGAAAGCTCAAGAGTAAATGGATGGGGCCGTATGTCATTCAGCGAGTTGGAAGGTTTGGTGATGTTGAAATACTGGATGAACAAACGAATAATCAATTTACGGTGAATGGACATCGGTTAAAACCATACTTGGAAGGAAACGACATCAACAACTTGGAAGTTGATAAATCGGGCTACATTCTACGCCCGGTCGATGAGGAACAACCATGAGAGGCCCAGGTTTGGTAGTGTAAATATTTAGTTTAATTTATTTGGTTTGAATAAGTTCCGTTTTAAAACGGTGTTCGAAACAAGTGTGGGGAAGTTTTTACGGAATTTCCGAACATAGTGTTGAGGACAACACGGGATTTTAACGGGGGGTAGGAAAATAATAATTTTCATGTTTTATAATTTTCATGTTTTTAAGAAAACACATAAAAATTAAAAAAGTAGAAAAACAAAACAAACAAAAACAAATAAAATTTTTTTTTTTAGAACAAGACTTTGACACCCATATGTGCCCAGTACCTGCCGTAAGCTACGGTGGGAGGGCCGTAGCTTACGGCACACATCAACATGATCAAGTCTTACGGTGTCAAGCCCCTGTTGTACGGTGAAACATTTTTTCCCAGTAATCACCGTAACCTACGGCGGAGGGCCGTAGGTTACGGCGCCGAGCTGAAGGATGGAGGCTGCCTTGTTGACGGTTTTATATAAAAAAAAAAAAATTATTAAATCCGAAAATTAATAATAATAACAATAAAACATTCACAATAATACACCCCAACCACTTCTTCTTCTCCATCAAACTCTTTCAAGAACCCTAGCCACCATAACCTTCCAACACTCATATCTTCATCAAATCTTGTCCAAATCCTGTGATTTTTGGGTCCATTTTGGCTAAAATTTCACAAGCATTCTGATTTTGGGTAAAAATTTGGAAGAAAACCTCAATTCCTTGCTCGAATTTTAGACCTAAGGGCCGAAATTTTTGGGGCTTTTTGGGGTTTTTGGTGTCAAACTTCAAGTTTTGTGATTCTCATCTTCAACAACACCAAGGTATGCAGTTCTTTTGTCATTCTTTGAAGTACATTGAGGTTTGAAGTTTTTCACTTTTGTTGTTACTTACACACTTGCTAATACATGATAAATATAGGAATTTGTGAATCATTGTATGTTAGGGTATGAATTTGCTTGATGTCTAGTAAAAATGTTTTGGAAAAAAATCTGATTTATAGGGGATATCATGCTGAAATTTTGTTTGAAAGAATGAAATTTTATATTCATATTCATACCCTTAACATAAAGCAAGTGTGGGGAAAATTGAGGAATTGATTAACTTAAAATTGTTTATGTGGTTTGTAGATATGGCAACGAAAAAAGGGAAAGGAATTGCAAGTTCATCTAATGTGCCTCAAAGGGATGATGCACAACAAAAGAGAAGGAGACTGACCCGGGTTGGTGACCCGGATTCGGAGGAAGATGCACCTCCAAGGGGTCCGAAGCCAGATTGGACTGCCGGCTCATTGTTGGAACAACCCGCGGAATGGCGAGAAGACTTATTTCATGACCAAATGAACGAATTAAGACAACGGACTGAAGCATTTCTTTGTGAAAAGGAAATTCGGGAGGCAGATTTCGGACCATTTGGTATTACAGCAAAGTTCAAAGCGTTGGGATGGGGTGCGGCTATGAAGTGTTATGACGGCGAGACAAAGAAGATGTATGATCAACAAATTCAAGAGTGGGTGGCTTCACTTGAATGCCCCCCATTTAAGGCCCCAAGCAAGATGAAGCTTGTTGGAAAATGTAATGGGGTAAGAGTTGAAATGTCTTATGATTCTTTGCGCAGGATTGCAAAGTTTGATGATGAACCAGCCAATGAATACATATACCCAAGTCTCAATGATATGTATCATGAACCAGATCAGCATCCTCAATGGCAGAATATGCTCGACTACCTATTTCTTCCAGGTACGACACATGGGAAGCTGTATAGACGCAATTTGAGAATAGAAGCAAAATTGTTGTTAGTATTGTGCACATCTAATGTTATTCCAAGACGAGGTGACAAAATGGAGGTTCGTTTTCAAGAGGTGCCACTCCTTTATATGATGATGCATGGTTCTCCTAAGGTCCCGTTTCGATTTTTTGTGCTAAATAACATTTGGCTAAGCAAAATTAGTCATGAAAGAAAGATTATACCTCATTGCCGGCTAATCACGGCGCTGTTAAAAAAATATGGGGCAATTAAAGGTGATGAAAAAGGTTCGTACAAGAGGTTCAAACCGTTTAGCCTTAGCAATCTCGGGCCAGGTTGGAAATACACAGAAACGGAATGGTATCATAGGCTGAAAACAGATGGGAGAAGGTGGAGAGCTTTAAAGGTGGATGCAAGACCACTACGGCCGGGTGAAGCTGACGAACCCGAAATATCGGATGGAGAGGTGAGTGGAGATGATGATTACCGTGAAGATACTTTCATGGTCGATGCTCAAGTTCAGGAACCCAATGTACGAGCTGGTTATGTGGGGGGTCCATTTGATTATGCACAACAACCTTACGATCCTTACTGGGCCCACTCGGGAGATATGGGCCAAATTATTGAGCAAAGGCGGCCACCCACTTTTGGTGAATGGAGTGAACCAAACCAAATATTTTTTGATCAGCAAACTTTCATGGGGGCAAGCATGGAAAGGGCTTTGAAGCGGACTTATGATAGGAATGAGCTATGGAACCGTGCTCATATGTATGCTCATGAAGAAGAGGTGAACAATCAATATTTGGACGATCGCCAAAGACGCATGCATGATCAGTGGCATGCGGGCCAGCCAATTGAAGCGGATCCGCCTATTGTGGATTATACCACATTGCCACCAAATGATGGTAGTGTGTCATACCCCACCCCACCATTGCATCACTCTCAATGGGTGGATCCACATGCGATGAGTTACCAACAGGCGAATCCAAGTACTGATCAAGGGAGTAGCAGTAGCGGCGGAGCATTCGGTTTTGGCGAGTGGAATGAGACGATGACATCTATCTTCGGGCCTCCACAGCCGAAGTATTACTAGCCAGGTCGTATCTTGCTCCTTTGTGCATTTGTGTATATTTTTATTTGGTATGTTATGTTTATGGTTGGGAGGTCGGGAGGTGTTTTTGATGTTATCTTGTTGATTTGGGTTGTGAAAGATGCTGGTGTTTTAAAAAAAAAAAAAAAAAAAAAAAAAAAAAATTGGGATTTGAGAATATTAGCAGAAGCTAATGTTTTGGTTTAGAAGTGATCCTTTCCTCAAAACCATACATTGGGACAATGTATCCCAAGTGTGGGGATGAGGAGGAAATTTCAAGAAATTTAAAAAAAAAAAAAAAAAAAAATTGTTAAGCCAAGCAAAAATGGTTGAAATTTGAAAACTTGACATTACCCACATGATACACCAACACCCTTTCCAGTCTTTTCTTGGTGAGTTTTGGGCCACACACCTGATTAATAGAGATTATTTCTTTGGATTGAGTGGCGGTGTGTTTATGGTGTTAATAGAACTTGTGTACGAATTCTTGTTGAATCCTAGAATTACCATGCTTTTGAAAATGATAGGGGATTTTTAGGGAGCCTCGTCTAGATGTGTGAGAATGCGGGATTGGTGGGTTGGACCTCATTTATTACATATATGAGCTTGGTATTGTGAGGGGTGGGGGTTTGGTCCTTAGAAAGCTATGTTGATCCTTAAACCATTCGGTTGTGACCCAAACCTACTTCTTACAAAAATTCTACCTATTGAGATGACCCGGTTTAGGAATTCAGTTCGTAGTGTTGATATTCTTGTTCATATTGTTGAGCTTTATGTTATATATATTTGAGTAAAAAAAAAAAAAAAAAAAAAAAAAAGAGAAAAATATGAAAAATACAAAAAGAAGTGTTTAGTTGCAATAGTAGTTAAAAATGTTGATGAAATTGTGTATATAGTTGATGTTGCGTTGTTTAGTAGTATAAGTAAAAACCGGGTCGAATCAATGAGCTACTTTCACATTACCAATTTTCTCACCTTTACACCTAGCCCCATTACAACCCATAAGGCCCTTTGATTCTAAAAGCATGTTAGATGTTGTTGGGAGGAAACTTGATTTGTATTCAAGCTTATTGTCGCACGCATATACACACACGTATTGAGTGGTTTAGCAATTAACATCATGCTAATGATTCTTGTTACCGAGAGATTTTTGTGAGAGGTGTGTCTTATGGTATGATTAAAGTTAGTAAAAGGACAACACATTTAGCTTGGTTTGCATGTTTGATCACTTGTGTTTTGAAATGGTTTTTGAATGGGTTGCTTGGGACAAGCAACGGGTAAGTGTGGGGATGTGACGGGTGGTCCGTAGGACAACCCTTAAGGCATTTAAATAGATTAAAATACCATACTTTATCCGGTTAATAGCTTGAATTTGGTAATCACGAGAGGTTTGATGTTACAGGTACTAAATAGCATAAGAAATGGTTTTTATGGAGCTTGGATGAACACTAAAAGATGGCGGTGTTAGAAGCAAAGAAATGGAGGTTACAAAGAAGAAACAAGACAAAAAGTTCACTTACCACCGTAACCTACGCCAAGGGTGCCGTAGGTTACGGCGCACATCAAAAGCTCAAGTGTCCCGCCGTAAAACAGAAGCCCAGCGCCGTAAGACACATGATCGCCGTAACCTACGGCAGGCGAGCCGTAGGTTACGGCACCCAGTTGACCAAGAAGAAATGTTGACTGCCGTAACCTACGGCAGTGAGCCGTAGGTTACGGCTCTGTCTGACTTTCTTGCACGTTTCTCCTTAAATGCTGCTGTGGTGTGACAACTCGAGTTTCCGACATTCTTTATTCGCATTTATTGCACGTTGACTTTGACGGTCTAGTTGTTTGACTCGTCTGATTTGTAACGATACACTTTGTGTGATAATAAAAGTATTATGTTTGCTTGGTTATGTGTTGATATTATAGCATGAGACTTAGTGTATTTGAAATAACATAAACTACTGAACATATGAAACATCTCGACGAAACAGAGTTGTGATTCGCCATGAACACACTCGACGAAACAAGGCTGTTTCGCCAAACTCATCTCGACGAAACAGACTGTTTCGCCGGCCCAGTATTACGCCGAAGCCCAGTTCGGGCCCAGTACTGTTAGACTTGTTATATTGCGTAGAATGATCCCATTTGACACATTTTAGCAAACCAGAAACCCTAGAGAACTCTCTGCTGTGTGACGGCGAACTAGAACCCACCGGAAACCTTGGTGCGATCAAACTTTCATCTCGGTTAGTACGGGTTCGTTAACTCGGTTCCGTTAATGTTTCTGATTTCTTGTTATGTGTATATGTACCTGCTGATTTACGAAACGGATTATGAATATATGTGCACGATGATATAGATGTCGATATACATGGTTAATCGGATGTGTAATTATAAGCGAAACTTAATACGATCAGATACTCGGTTCTGTATGTTGTTAATATGATCTGATTTTGGTAACACGTTAGTAGCTTGATAGGGTTCGATGATATGTTTGTGGTTTGATTAATCGATACGTTGTTCACATAAACTAGGGTTATGCTAAGACGATTATACTTTGATGATTGAGTTATGATGATTTTGGGTGCACATTGATCTCCATACGATTTCTGATATTTGTGATGGCTGTTAGGTTGATTAGGGTTTCTGTATGTGACGTAACTGACTTGTGACGAATCAGATCGCTATCGACGAAATGCAGGTAACGACGAAACAGGAATCTGTTTCGTCGAGACCTCTGCGACGAATCTGAGCAATGACGAAACTGGTGTTTCGTCGAAGGGTAAGAACGACGAAACAGGGGTGTTTCGTCGTATACACAATCTGCACAGTAACATGTTTATATTCTGTTAAGTGTTAACTGGGTTAGTTAACTGCTGTTAAGTGTAACCATATTGTACATGACTGTGATTACGTGTTGCATGCTTATACGTGAACGACTTGAACTCAAACTGATTTCACATACGTGCCTACTTTAGGACGCGATTGATTACTTGTGAGCATACACTTAGCATACCGAGCAAAACAAGGTGAGTTCACACCCTTACTAAGGCATGGGATTCCCAGGGTTTGGGGAATGGGATGGAAGGAATAAGGTTGAATAGATTCGTACATACACTGATACTAGACTACCATAATACTATCCTCGGTTGTGAAGGATACTCACGTAAAACCTACGTGAACTTATACTCAATACTATCCTCGGTTGTGAAGGATACTCACGTAAAACCTACGTGAACTTATACTCAATACTATCCTCGGTTGTGAAGGATACTCACGTAAAACCTACGTGAACTTATACTCAATACTATCCTCGGTTGTGAAGGATACTCACGTAAAACCTACGTGAACTTATACTCAATACTATCCTCGGTTGTGAAGGATACTCACGTAAAACCTACGTGAACTTATACTCAATACTATCCTCGGTTGTGAAGGATACTCACGTAAAACCTACGTAAACTTATACTCAATACTGTCCTCGGTTGTGAAGGACACTTACGTAAAGCCTACGTAAACTATGTACGTACTACTGTTCTCGGTTGTGAAGAACACTTATGGTTACAAATAGTCTAGTGTATATGCAACATGGGAAGCCCCCACTAATAGAACATACGATCGGCCTAGTAGCGCCACATGTTACGAAACAAACTTACAATTACGAACTTATTTACTGTGAACTCGCTCAACTAGTTGTTGATTCTCTGTTACATGCCTTGCAGGACCTTAGGTACATATGGAGCTTGCACAGGAAGGAGCAGGTCGTTGTGGGATACGGATCGTAGACGATATTTGAACTTATAACTTATTTTGGGTTTTCATTATTATGCTTCCGCTACTTAAACAATGTTTGGTTATGAACATCGGTCATGTCAAGATGAATTACCTTTTCCTACTTTTACACTTAAATACTATGTTTGATATGATTGATGGCTTGATCCTGGTCATGTCACGCCTCCAAGCGGTGGTACTCCGCGGGTGGATTTTGGGGGTGTGACAGATTGGTATCAGAGCCATTGGTTATAGAGAACTCGGTTTTAATAAGGGGAAAACATTTTTATTAAAACCAGACTATAACCAGAACAGTGCTCTCAACGATCCACAACGACGCTTCGCTCCACGTGCAAGGCTCAACATCATAGGTACTACTATTCATGTTACCTTACTACTTGCTAGAACTACATAGAACTTTGCTCGTGGTATGCTTAGATTACATTGCTCACTATTTGTTATTGCATGAGGATACTTGTGTGCTCACTCTCTTCGCACTATTCGCGAACCTCTCACCCACATGTTCTCCTTGATGTCAAGATCATGTGTGGACGCGTTAACCTAACTCAAGCCCAGTTGGCGGCTTCGATCACTGAACAAGTTACTGCAGCACTCGCAGCTGCCCAAGCAGGAGGTGTAACCTGCCATCACCACTTACCCTAGGATCCTTAGATCCTACTCTCGTAACTCAACACTTGTGCTTAATTTTGATTACTCTTACGCACACGACAAGTCAACACGCTCAGCCACCTGTGTGCACATACACGATTTTTATGGACTGTCGTCCTACTACTTTCAGCGACACTCGAATCGGCCTTCAAATGTGCGAATGACCTGAGGCTCGTAAGGTGAAATATGCCACTGATATTCTCGAAGGTACTGCGCAAACTTGGTGGAGCGCGCAAGTTACGATACTGGGGCTGGCGGCTGCTAATGCCACCCCATGGAATGATTTTAAGGAACTGATCAAACGTGAATACAGTAGTTATGATGCCATCCACAAGTTGGAAGTGGAGTTCTTTAACATGAAGATGACGGGATCAGAGATAGAAGCATTGAAACCAGACAACGTCAGGGCTGAAGCCCTATGCGGCTCAAGGCAACGCTTAGAACAGAAGGAAGATGGTGCTTACTACGTCACAGGACGCATTTGGGTCCCACTGTACGGCAACCTACGCGAGCTAGTAATGGATGAAGCTCATAAGTCTCGCTACTCAGTACATCCTGGTTCGGATAAGATGTACCACGACCTCAGAACTACATATTGGTGGCCTAGCATGAAGGCCCACATAGCCACATACGTTAGCAAATGCTTGACTTGTGCGAGAGTCAAGGCAGAATATCAGAAACCGTCAGGACCACTCCAACAACCTGAGATACCACAATGGAAATGGGAGCAAATTTCCATGGATTTTGTTACTGGCCTACCTAGATCTCAGCGCGGAAATGATACTATTTGGGTGATCGTGGATCGACTCACAAAGTCTGCTCACTTCTTAGCAATCAAAGAAACAGACAAGTTCTCTACCTTGGCAGACATTTACTTAAAAGAAGTGGTCTCGAGGCACGGAGTGCCCACCTCCATCATCTCTGATCGTGACCCACGTTTTACTTCAGAACTGTGGCAAGCAATGCACAAATCTTTTGGCTCTCGTTTAGACATGAGCACAGCTTATCACCCTCAGACAGATGGGCAGTCTGAGCGCACTATTCAAACTCTAGAAGACATGCTTCGGGCGTGCGTAATTGACTTTGGCAATGGTTGGGAGAAACATCTGCCACTCGTGGAATTTTCGTATAACAACAACTACCACACCAGCATTAAAGCTGCACCATTCGAGGCATTGTACGGGCGTAGGTGCCGGTCACCTCTCTGTTGGGCAGAGGTGGGGGAAAGTTAAATCACAGGTCCAGAAATGGTAGTTGATACTACTGAAAAGATTGCTCAAATACGACAACGCATGGCGGCAGCTCGTGACCGTCAGAAAGTATACGCTGATAAAGACAGGAAACTACTCGAATTCCAGGTTGGGGATCGAGCGCTACTTAAAGTTTCACCCTGGAAGGGTGTGGTTCGTTTTGGCAAACGCGGCAAACTCAATCCACGATACGTTGGACCTTTCGAAGTTATTGAGAAAATAGGCAAAGTGGCCTACAGACTGAACTTACCTGCTGAACTCAGTGCAGTTCACAACGTCTTTCACGTGTCGAATCTGAAGAAGTTTCTGTCAGATGAGACCCACGTAGTTCCTTTGAAGGAGCTCACTATCGACGAGCGATTGCATTTCGTCGAGGAACCAGTTGAAATCACGGACCGGGATGTTAAGGTCCTCAAGAACACCAGAATACCTCTTGTACGAGTTCGTTGGAACTCCCGTCGCGGCCCAGAGTTCACCTGGGAGCGCGAAGATCAAATGGAACTCAAATATCCCCAGTTGTTCGAAAATAATGCAACTACTACTGAGGCTGAAGCTACTACGGAATTTCGGGATGAAATTCCAACTCAACGGGGGAATGATGTGACACCCCAAGAAAACCAGTAATCTTCGCAAACCTGCTCGGGGAGCCGCGATACGATACAGGTAAACAACGTCACACTACTAGCTTCCTCAGTAACTGCATGCTAAATTTCGGGACGAAATTTCTTTTAAGTTGGGGATAATGTGACAACTCGAGTTTCCGACATTCTTTATTCGCATTTATTGCACGTTGACTTTGACGGTCTAGTTGTTTGACTCGTCTGATTTGTAACGATACACTTTGTGTGATAATAAAAGTATTATGTTTGCTTGGTTATGTGTTGATATTATAGCATGAGACTTAGTGTATTTGAAATAACATAAACTACTGAACATATGAAACATCTCGACGAAACAGAGTTGTGATTCGCCATGAACACACTCGACGAAACAAGGCTGTTTCGCCAAACTCATCTCGACGAAACAGACTGTTTCGCCGGCCCAGTATTACGCCGAAGCCCAGTTCGGGCCCAGTACTGTTAGACTTGTTATATTGCGTAGAATGATCCCATTTGACACATTTTAGCAAACCAGAAACCCTAGAGAACTCTCTGCTGTGTGACGGCGAACTAGAACCCACCGGAAACCTTGGTGCGATCAAACTTTCATCTCGGTTAGTACGGGTTCGTTAACTCGGTTCCGTTAATGTTTCTGATTTCTTGTTATGTGTATATGTACCTGCTGATTTACGAAACGGATTATGAATATATGTGCACGATGATATAGATGTCGATATACATGGTTAATCGGATGTGTAATTATAAGCGAAACTTAATACGATCAGATACTCGGTTCTGTATGTTGTTAATATGATCTGATTTTGGTAACACGTTAGTAGCTTGATAGGGTTCGATGATATGTTTGTGGTTTGATTAATCGATACGTTGTTCACATAAACTAGGGTTATGCTAAGACGATTATACTTTGATGATTGAGTTATGATGATTTTGGGTGCACATTGATCTCCATACGATTTCTGATATTTGTGATGGCTGTTAGGTTGATTAGGGTTTCTGTATGTGACGTAACTGACTTGTGACGAATCAGATCGCTATCGACGAAACGCAGGTAACGACGAAACAGGAATCTGTTTCGTCGAGACCTCTGCGACGAATCTGAGCAATGACGAAACTGGTGTTTCGTCGAAGGGTAAGAACGACGAAACAGGGGTGTTTCGTCGTATACACAATCTGCACAGTAACATGTTTATATTCTGTTAAGTGTTAACTGGGTTAGTTAACTGCTGTTAAGTGTAACCATATTGTACATGACTGTGATTACGTGTTGCATGCTTATACGTGAACGACTTGAACTCAAACTGATTTCACATACGTGCCTACTTTAGGACGCGATTGATTACTTGTGAGCATACACTTAGCATACCGAGCAAAACAAGGTGAGTTCACACCCTTACTAAGGCATGGGATTCCCAGGGTTTGGGGAATGGGATGGAAGGAATAAGGTTGAATAGATTCGTACATACACTGATACTAGACTACCATAATACTATCCTCGGTTGTGAAGGATACTCACGTAAAACCTACGTGAACTTATACTCAATACTATCCTCGGTTGTGAAGGATACTCACGTAAAACCTACGTGAACTTATACTCAATACTATCCTCGGTTGTGAAGGATACTCACGTAAAACCTACGTGAACTTATACTCAATACTATCCTCGGTTGTGAAGGATACTCACGTAAAACCTACGTGAACTTATACTCAATACTATCCTCGGTTGTGAAGGATACTCACGTAAAACCTACGTGAACTTATACTCAATACTATCCTCGGTTGTGAAGGATACTCACGTAAAACCTACGTAAACTTATACTCAATACTGTCCTCGGTTGTGAAGGACACTTACGTAAAGCCTACGTAAACTATGTACGTACTACTGTTCTCGGTTGTGAAGAACACTTATGGTTACAAATAGTCTAGTGTATATGCAACATGGGAAGCCCCCACTAATAGAACATACGATCGGCCTAGTAGCGCCACATGTTACGAAACAAACTTACAATTACGAACTTATTTACTGTGAACTCGCTCAACTAGTTGTTGATTCTCTGTTACATGCCTTGCAGGACCTTAGGTACATATGGAGCTTGCACAGGAAGGAGCAGGTCGTTGTGGGATACGGATCGTAGACGATATTTGAACTTATAACTTATTTTGGGTTTTCATTATTATGCTTCCGCTACTTAAACAATGTTTGGTTATGAACATCGGTCATGTCAAGATGAATTACCTTTTCCTACTTTTACACTTAAATACTATGTTTGATATGATTGATGGCTTGATCCTGGTCATGTCACGCCTCCAAGCGGTGGTACTCCGCGGGTGGATTTTGGGGGTGTGACATGTGGGAACACTAATGCTAGGCCTATCTTTGTCTACTAATCACATCTGCATGAGGGGCCGAATTTTGGGACATTTATGGAGACTTGGGGCCTGAAGAACATCTATATAAACACTAGTTATTAAGTTGTAATCTTATCTTTTATCTTTTGAATCTTCTCTTTCTTTGAACAATATTACTTTCAAGAACAAGCATGGTAGTGCAGGAAATGAGTAGCTAAAACTCTTGGTGATCATCTTAGATGTAAGGTTTGTCTTGAAACATTATGTTATGTTTGAATTTCTAGAATAATAACTTTAAATGTTTGTAAGTTATTATGGTGGGTGAATGTTTGTTTGTCAAGTATTGATTCTTGTTTAATGTTAATCTAAACCATACGTTCTGGGTTCCGTTGGTAATCAAGATATTGTGGGCGGATTAAGGGTTAGATAATTATCATTTGATCATCGAGTAACAACCTCGTGTTTTGCAATCCGAGTACTTAGTTCTCTTTCATCACAAACAAATACTCAAACACGAACCATGTCTATGTGGTTCTTTCTAGTTAAGCATAAATGTTAATGTGGATGACAACCTGAAATCTAAGATGGTCACTTCTTCTTAATCTGTTTACAACACCAATCTTTAATTTGCAATTTAATTAAATTAATGTTATTCTTAAAAATCAAAACAATCAACTCTTGGACTTTAAAATTCTGCAATTTGTAGTTTATTTTTAGTTAAGTACAAAGCTACATAATCGACACACTTTCCACATACTCTCCGAGTTCGATACCCATTTACCACTATCTATTAGTTGTTATTTGGATTAAATTTACGTGTACCACGACAAGCACGTCACTATTCAATTGGGTAGTTTCGACGTAGTGGTCGGAATGGACTGGTTGTCCAAGAACAAAGCTGAAGTTATTTGTCACGAGGAAATCATTCGCATCCCTCTGGCGAATGATGAAACTCTCATCGTGCATGGAGAAAAACAAGACGCGCCTCTGCGGATCATCAGTTGTATGAAGGCACAAAAGTGCTTAAGGAAAGGATGTGTTGCTTTCCTAGCACACGTTGTAGATAAGAAGGCTGAGGAGCCGAAACTCGAAGACATTCCTGTAGTGAAGGAATTCCCTGATGTTTTTCCCGAAGATCTGCCAGGACTACCTCCGCAACGACAAGTCGAATTCCATATAGACTTGGTTCCAGGAGCCGCTCCTGGCCAAGGCACCCTATCGGCTTGCACCATCCGAAATGCAAGAATTATCTACACAACTTCAGGAGTTGTTGGATAAAGGATTCATAAGGCCAAGCTTCTCGCCTTGGGGAGCTCCAGTATTGTTCGTGAAGAAGAAGGATGGAACACTGCGGATGTGTATCGATTATAAAAAACTGAACAAGCTCACTATCAAGAATCGGTACCCACTACCGAGGATTGATGACTTATTTGATCAATTGCAAGGATCGAGCTATTATTCTAAGATCGACCTTCGATCTGGATACCATCAATTGAGAATTCAAGAGGAAAGCGTACCAAAGACTGCATTCCGAACACGTTATGGGCATTACGAATTCCTTGTGATGCCATTCGGACTGACAAACGCGCCAGCGGTATTTATGGACCTGATGAACCGCGTATGCAAACCGTATCTCGATGAATTCATGATTGAATTTATTGATGATATCCTGATTTACTCACGAACGAGAGAAGAGCACGAGCAACATCTCAGAACCATTTTGGAACTACTGAAGAAAGAGAAACTTTATGCAAAGTTTTCAAAGTGCGATCTGGATTCGCGAAGTACAGTTTCTTGGTCACGTTGTGAACGAGAAGGGCATTCATGTAGACCCATCCAAGATTGAAGCAATAAAGAATTGGGAAGCCCCCAAAACCCCAACTGAAGTTCGACAATTTTTGGGCTTAGCGGGCTATTACCGACGGTTTATTGAGAATTTCTCCAAAATAGCTCAACCGCTGACAACCCTTACGCAGAAAGACAAGAAGTACGACTGGGGTGATAAGCAGGAAGAAGCCTTTCAACTGCTCAAAAATAAGCTATGCGATGCACCGATACTATCCTTACCCGAAGGCACAGAAGACTTCGTGGTATACTGTGACGCTTCGCGTCAAGGTTTGGGTTGCGTGCTCATGCAACACCAAAAAGTCATCGCTTACGCTTCAAGATAGTTAAAGGTGCATGAAAGGAATTATACCACGCATGACTTGGAGCTAGGCGCGGTGGTATTCGCCTTGAAGATCTGGCGACACTATTTATATGGTACTCGATGTACAATCTTCACAGATCACAAAAGCCTACAACACATATTTGATCAGAAGGAATTAAATATGCGTCAACGACGTTGGGTCGAGCTGCTGAACGATTATGACTGTGAGATTAAGTACCATCCTGGAAAGGCAAACGTTGTAGCAGACGCGTTAAGTTGAAAGGAAAGGGTTAAGACCCAAAGAGTTCGAGCATTGGAAATGACTATTCGGACGAACCTCACTACACGCATTCATGACGCACAAAAAGAAGCCCTTAAGATGGAAAATCGTAGAGATGAATACCTCTGAGGTATGCTGATGAATATGGTGCAAAACAAAGAGGGAACCTTGTACTTTATGGGGCGTATTTGGGTTCCGCTCTATGGCGGTATTCGAGAAGTCATCCTTAATGAAGCTCACAAGTCAAGATACTCGATCCATCCAGGATCGGACAAAATGTATCAAGACTTGAAGGATTACTATTGGTGGCCGAGGCTTAAAAGCGATGCTGCTATCTATGTTGGAAAGTGCCTAACCTGTGCTAAGGTTAAGGCTGAATATCAGAAACCGTCTGGCCTACTGCAACAACCCGAGATACCCATGTGGAAGTGGGAGCAAATCTCGATGGACTTCATAACAAAATTACCCAAGACCCCTAGGGGGCATGATATGATATGGGTGATAGTTGATCGATTGAGGAAATCTGCGCATTTCCTACCGATCCGAGAGAAGGATAGCACTGGAAAACTTGATGAGTTGTACTTGAAAGAAATCGTGGCACGTCATGGAGTGCCTATCTCAATTATTTCAGACAGAGATGGACGTTTTGTCTCAAGGATCTGGCAATCCTTTCAGGAAGCCTTTGGATCTCAACTAGATCTAAGCACGGCCTTCCATCCACAAACAGATGGCCAGAGTGAACGAACCATACAAACACTGGAAGATATGCTTCGCCCATGTGTTATGGACCTAGGCGGCAGCTGGGATACTCACCTACCTTTAGTTGAGTATTCCTACAATAACAGTTATCATACGAGCATAAAAGCCGCACCATTCAAAGCTCTATATGGCCGCAAGTGCTGCTCGCCATTATGTTGGGCAGACGCTGGAGACAAACGTAAGGTTGGTCCTGAACTTGTCCAAGAGACAACCGACAAAATCATGCAGATCCGAGAGATCTTTAAGGCGGCTCGAGATCGACAAAAGAGCTACGCTGATCGAAGACGAAAACCTTTAGAATTCGAGGTAGGAGACAAAGTTTTGTTAAAGGTCTCACCTTGGAAGGGCATAGTAAGATTCGGAAAACGTGGAAAGCTGAATCCATGATACATCGGACCATTCAAGATATTGGAAAGAATTGGTTCCGTGGCATACAAGTTGGAATTACCGAAAGAACTTAACGGAGTACATGATACGTTTCACGTATCCAACCTCAAGAAGAGTCCAACCCAAGAAACAGTGATCATCCCTGGGGATGAAGTGCATATTGATGACACCCTCCGATTTACAGAACAACCAGTTAATGTTACAGACTATAAAGTCAACAAGACCCGAAGGAGCAGTGTCAAACTTATCAAAGTACGTTGGAACTCTAAGCACGAACCCGAGTACACGTGGGAACGTGAAGACCAGTTTAAAGAAAAGTACCCCCACCTGTTCAAGAAAACTCCTGCGAGAGATAGATCGGCCTGAATTTTGAGACGAAATTCTTTTAACAGGGGGAGACTGTGACAACTGGCACAAAACCGGTAATTTCCGTACAATTCAATTAATACTTAATAACTGCAATTATGTGCTTAAACGTCAACATTGTCTGATTACATGCTATACATGTGAATTCATGCACGTTTTATACTACAAATATTGCTTTATGCATTAATGATAGCGTTGCGTCAGAAATACTAGTAAACTCACCGGCAAGACACATGGTGTCAACAATTCTGAAGAAAGCAGTCAGACAATAGAATTAGGGCCTAGGTGTAGGTCCAAAGTCTAAAATGCATTAAAACCCAAGACTATATACAAGGGTTAACATATAGACTTTCCGGAAGCTAGAATATGCACTAAAAAGCACCCGAAATGCACTTAAAATGCAGAATTCTGCACAAATCAGCTATAATCAGCTTTTTAACACATAAATATCATGCAGAATTCATGTTTTATTATCCAGAATACCCTCCTAGGTGTTGGGAATTAAAAGTGTCACAAAAGGGTACATAAAGGACACTAAACAGTGCAATTTAGCACTTTAATGAACCGGTATCTAACCGAACAACCGGACATTACCCGAAACATCAAAATATTACTAGAAGCATTGTTTTAATGTTTCTGAGCTAGTTATGATCCCCGAACACCATAACACCCCTTATAACATAATAACACATTAAATCCCTAAACTTTATACTTGAAAACTAACTTATTTATGAAATTAGTGCTTGAAATTTACACTTTACCCCCCCCCCCCCCTATATTGTGGACGGTTATGAGAGGCCCCACCACCAAGATTTCCCAAAATCCTACAAGATATCTCTTGATCTTGCTTAGATTCATTTGGATTTCATTTAGATCTTATAAGATCTCAAAAGATATAGTGGAAGATCTTGCAAGTACTATAAGAGAACATCATCACCTACATCCTTCACACACTACACCATACAACACACTCTCCCTCTCCTTCCCTCATCTCGGCCGTGAGCCACCGTCCACATCACCACCACATTCATTCCACTTTCATGCAATCTCAAGTCCTCACAAGGTGTTAGAAGCTAGATTGAGAAGTGTGAAGCTTGTGGATCTTGAAGAACCTTCTTCATTTGCTATTAACCAACCCATTTGTCATCTTCAACCACTTGTGTTCTTCCCTAGCCCTTGTGCTAGTTGTAAGCTTCTTATCACTTGTTGTTACTTCATATTTTGATGGTTAAAAGATGATGAATATTGTTAATCACAAGAACACAAAAGAACATGATCATGATACTTTAACATAAGCTTAAATACATAAGAATACATGTAAATGATGATGATTTGCTTCTTGATGAATGATGATTTGTGTTAGTGATGTTAGACATCATAAGAAACCTACTAGATTGTGATTAAACACATGATCTAGTAAGTTAAAGTGGTGACCTTGTGAAAGACCAAGATCATCATGCTTTATGTCTTCATGAACTTGAATGATGAAATTGATTTTCATATGTAAAAATGATTTAAACAAAATACAAATCTTGTAAATAGATGATTATAAAAATAATTTTCCCAAGAAACCAAGTTTATTTACAAGATTTACAAAGTCATGGTTTCTAAGTAAACTAATAATATTTTTAGTGTTTAAACAAGACTAGGAACATGATTGTAACAAGAAAAATACAAAAGAAATATTTTTAGAAAAACCATCTTACAAGTTGTAAATGACTAAATCTTTCAAGAATGTGATTTACAAACAGATAACCATGTTTTTAAGGATAACTAGACCTACTAAATAACATGGTAAGTTACTACAAGTTTTTACAAAACTTCAAGTTCATGATGTAGTGTAATTTACTTGATTTTGACACTCAGTAAGTGTTAAATGAGTTGATGATTGTTGTGATGATTTTAAAAGAAAATAAACACATGTTTTGAAAACATGGGAAACCTCCATTTTTAGGGGAAACCATGTCAAAATTTCTAGAAATTTTGACACTTAGAAAAATAAAAGTTTTGGTGAAACTTATTCCCTAAAAATTCACCTAAAAATATTTACCAAGGTTTCCCTAATTTTTATGTAAACTTCAAGTTAAGAAATGATGATTTCTTCAAGATAAAAAATTGATATTAAGTATGTATATTTTTGAGGAAAATATATATATTTATTGATCACCAAATTTTGTGCTAAGTGTATGTAGTATGTATTATATGTAATAGTGTATTAAGACTTGAAAATACACTAAATACCCCTAAGGAGTAAAAATACAAAATACACATACAACATGCTTAGACAAATACAAGAGAATATATTTATGAAAATATATTTCTTAATAGATTATGTAACTTAGACGAGTTACGAACTAAAATGAAGTTTTGGACGAAAATACATAACTCGGGTGAAAAATACAAGATACTTATATTTATTTGTGAGAAAATAATATAAGATACATAGTTAAAAATATAAATTATTTTTAACACACAAAGAATACATACATAAAAGATGGTGACTTGTACTTGTGCGATACAAGTCTAGTGACTAACGTTAATAAAACACGTATAGGTCACGACGCTATATAAGCAAACCCGGTGAAGTTTACGGCGCAAGAAACGCAAAGTTGTGAGTTCATGCTCCCCCTTTTTCTTTTAACTGTTTTCAGTTTTATAACTTCGGGGTGAAGTACATGTTACTAAATGTTTACAGAAAAGTGAGTTCATGTCCCCACTTTTAAACTTTTACATAGTTCATGAACTTGGGGAAAATACATATGTTATGGTATGATGGATACAAGAACTAAGGAATGATACGTGAAATCGTGTCACGAATAGTACCAGAAGCACCATTAATCGTGTACATACTAAGACCGCAGAACAAAAGGTTAGATCTAATGGGTTTTCGGGCAGCCACACTCTTGGGGATAACTAGTACCAAGTAGTGCTTTTGTGTCTCAGTCGTGAATCGACAACTAGAAAAATGCCTATGGTTTGGATGCTTCCTATGTCGTGTCACATGTTAATGGCCTTGCAACCCATTAACAATCTCGATACATACAGGAATACTTGATTTATACAAATTACATACCATGTTTTCATACAAAGTATACAAACGTTCAATACAAAAACTGCATGAATTCACACCAACATTATGTTGACGATTTTCCAAAAACTCACATGTATTTCAGGTAACTAAAGTGGATGTGCGCGCGGTCTTACTCTTGCTCTCGGATGTTGTTTATGTTTATCTTTGAATAAAGTTGTAACCTTATCAAACAAAATGCTGTCTTGTGATGTAAACACTTAACCTATGTTTTCAGTTATGTAATGTTATTGGCATTTGAAATTATTTTTACGAGCATGTAGTATGTTTACCATTCGTATGCAATGAGAACCTTTCATGATCACACCTCGTGCTTCCGCCTTAGAAAGGGGTGTGACATATCATTCTTTAACCATGGAATTCTTGAATTCTACTTCTATAACGGATCTTGATTGGAATACTTACTTTATTCACTAAGGTCTTCAGTGTCTCTACCGAATATGGTAAACAAAAACAAGAGAAACAATCAAAATGGAACAAGGAAGGAGTTAGAGAATCCTTCTTTCATAATATCCATTATCCTTTAAGTCCCTATAAGGACATATCTCTTCTATATAGTCCCTGTGTGGACATACCTTTCGACTTAAGACCCTGTATGGGCAATTGCTATTTAGTTCCTTCGTGGACATTACATTTCAATAAAGTCCCTCAGTGGGCATGCTATATCAATATAGTCCTTTCATGGACGTATCATTTTATTAAAAATCCCTTTTGTGGATATGCTACTTCAAAATAGTTCCTTTATGGACATGTTATTTCATTATAAGTCCCTCTGTGGACGTGATATTTCTTGATAACCCCTTCGAGGACATATTTTATAGTCCCTATACGGACTTATATTTTCCTTTTAGTCCCTGTTGGATCGTTTGGTGACCCTAAACAGTCAATCTGAGTCGTTCATCATCATTTGCAAAGGCGGAATCAATGTAAATGACGTCAAACAGCTTGTTTCCTTTTAATCTTTATCTATTGAAGATTTCCTGAGCTTTTTACACATTCAAATGATACACGGACAGCACCTCGGCTCAGAGACAATGACCTGATTCCCTATCAAATGACACAAGCACACACCTATTTATACTTGAACTGATTTTGCTTGAACATGTCAATGTTCATTTCAAGCGAAATCACATGTGTTGATTTCGCTTGAACTGCACAATGACACTTTCAAGCGGAATCACCCACTTTAACATGTAAAACCCCAATTTCAATCCTGTAGTGTGCTCGTTTATCTATTCTAGACATAAGACTTGATTAAGACGAAGTTAACAGACACTAAATGCACCAACAGACTCCCCCTTGGATGTTGACGAAGTCTTCGACGACGAGTCTTTAGTCTTTGTCTCTCTTATCCAAAATGTCTTGATATTGTAAAAATCTCCTTCAATCTTTATCTTCAAACTTTAATCTTCAATCTCCCCTTTGAGTGTTAATCCAGTAATCTGACTCCCCCTTTCGCAGACTCCCCCTCTCGATAAGCTAAGGCTTTAATTCTGGTTCAAACTTTAACATTTTTATTGCCATGGGGATTCTTGTTACCTGCATATACTCTACCCAAATATAAGATATATGACAATAACAGTTTCAATACAAACTTACCATTTAAACTCATTTGATAAAATTTGTCAGAATTATAAATTCACTTAAGTATTCAGGTCCAAATTAATGACCCTTATTACTCAATTAATCTACCAAGTCCAACTTAATGACCTTGGTTGATCTAAGACAATTCACACTGACATTTGATTGACTTTTTCAAAAATTTTTCTGAAAATTTACAAGTTTCAAATTAATGAACTTGCTTTAACTTATCAACTTTCACAAATTTATCATGTTTAAGCTCACAACTCATCCTCCAGTCCAGAAAACTTCCTGCATCTGCTTCAATTAGAATATGAAGATCAGCTTTCCACTTTGGTTTGTTAAAAATAAAACAGAAATGTAAAATCTTTTTGGATTTTGAATGAAGTTTCTAA
Organism: Helianthus tuberosus; assembly: GCA_030545235.1. NCBI lineage: Eukaryota > Viridiplantae > Streptophyta > Magnoliopsida > Asterales > Asteraceae > Helianthus > Helianthus tuberosus. Next base: position 66,735,011 of record CM060434.1, on the reverse strand, counting down.
ACTAGAAATGAAATACAAAAGTAAAATGCAGTAAAAGTAAACTATTTACAAACATATTTTTGGTGAGCGTGTTAGGGAATCATATCAGCTATTCGATAAGTCACAAGTACCGTTAAGCTTTGATTACATACTAGAATTAAACAATTCACTTAGATTGTCGATATACTGATCCACTTAAATTCTCATACACATTTCAATCTGTCCAGGATACGGATTTAGTGTTTTAGAGACTTAAACTTATATGTGTGTCCCACCTCTTGAATATACTCCCGTATCCAAATCCCAATATTCAGTCTTACAGGTGAGTATACCACAGATGATATCTGTAAGAGGTTAGATGCGAAACGGTGAGAGCTCAGGTCAGAACTTCCGTTCAGCAGAGAGATGACGGTTCGACTTTTGGTGTGTCCCCATTGGGGATCTTCTTTACAACAGCACATGATTTAATCTTTTCGATTTTTATCATTTTTTTATGTTTAGGGTGGTGCTATATTTCAAGCAAGTAGAAAGTATTCTCCGGGGACTAGACCATTGCTTCAGCATTATCAGAAGTCCCGGGATAATACCCAGATATCACTGAGTATAAAGACCTAGTATCTCAGAAAAAGGAATCTTTCAAACAAGATTTCAGGGGTTACCTATATATCCAAGTAGTGTTCCCCATGAAATAAGCAAGTAAAGATTTAGGTTTATATCCCGAACAAACCTACTAAATGTGCAAAAACCTATCGTCACATCATCAGCGAGACTGTTTAACCCATTCTAAACATTACATTTCTTTAGCATACTGTAACTGTCAAGCCGATGTACTATCATTTTCCCTTTTTACACAAGCTCTTTTAATCCAGTTTTCTATTGTTTTTGGAATTTAAAAATATCTCATGTTTTTGTATTTTTGTCATTTTTTATTGTTTTTGTATTTTCAGAAAATATTACCCTACTCTCCCCCTAAATACCAAAACAAGTAAAAAATCGACAAACCATTGCAGATTGCTTCTCAACATCATCATCTACAATGTCTCCTTCATCAACGCCAAGAATTTCCTCCAACACCGATAAAAGCTTCATACCGTTCAGTTTTAACAAGTATTGAAAACGAGTTTTATCAAACGCTTTGGTGTGTAAATCAGCTTTTTGTTCATCAGTGTGGATTTTCTCAATTCGTATCAACTTCTTCTCGAAACAATCACGAATGAAGTGATAACGAATTTCAATGTGTTTCGTTTTAGCGTGATGAACAGGATTTTTAGTAATGTTAATCGCTGCCTCATTATCAACAAAGATAGGGGTGTTTAGAAATTGCAAACCGTAGTCGCGCATCTGTTGCTGGATCCACAAGATCTGAGAGCAGCAGCTGCTAGCAGATACATACTCCGCTTCACATGTGGATAAAGCCACAGAGGTTTGCTTTTTGCATTGCCAGGTGACCAATCGTGATCCAAAGAACTGGCACCCCGCTGTTGTTGATTTAGCGTTGACTTTGCAGCATCCGAAATCAGAATCGGAATATCCTTCGAGCATGAAATCGCCTTCTCTTGGATACCACAACCCCAATGATGGAGTTCCTTTCAGGTAGCGTAATATCCTTTTCACAATTACCATATGCGACGCTCTCGGGTTAGATTGAAATCTTGCTGCGAGACAGGTTGGATACATAATATCGGGTCTTGAAGCTGTCAAATACATCAGCGATCCGATCATGGAACGATACAACGTTTCGTCTACCTTCTCTCCGGTGAGATCAGGGTTTATCCCATGGTTCGTCGCTAACGGGGTGGAAGCTGGAGTAGAACTTGACATCCCAAATTTCTCTAAGATATCATGAACATACTTCGTCTGATGTATGAAAATTCCTTTGGGTAGTTGATCCACCTGAAGCCCCAAAAAGAATTTCATCTCACCCATCGATGACATTTCAAATTTTTGCTTCATAATTTTTTCGAAATCTTTGCACAAATTTTCATTTGTTGACCCAAATATGATGTCATCCACGTATATCTGAACAATCAGAAGATGTCCGTCGACCTCTTTGGTGAAGAGAGTGGCATCCACTTTTCCACGGATGAAGCTGTTGGCTAGCAGATGTTGAGACAATGTCTCGTACCAAGCTCTCGGGGCCTGGTGTAAACCATACAGCGCTTTGTCTAGCAAGTAGACCTTGTCTTTGTGGATTGGATCGGCAAAGCCCGGTGGCTGTCTGACATATACCTCCTCTTTTACCTTCCCGTAGAGAAACGCCGATTTAACATCTAGCTGATAAACTTTGAAATTTTTCCAAGATGCAAATGCTAGGAAGATTCTGATTGCTTCAAGTCTAGCAACCGGAGCATACACTTCAGTGAAATCTATACCCTCCTGCTGACTGAAACCCTGGACTACGAGTCTAGCTTTATTATGAATAATAACCCCTTGATCATCCCTCTTGCACTTAAACACCCACTTGGTGTTGATCTTCCTCTGACCATCAGGCAAGTCTACTAATTTCCACACTCCTAACTTCTCAAACTGACTCAACTCCTCTTGCATAGCATTGACCCAAGAATCTTCAGTAAGCGCCTCCTTATAAGTTCTCGGTTCAATCTGCGAAATAAAATAACTAAGTGAAAACTCAGTTTGTAAAGAAGCTACTGTAGAATAAAAACAAGTAAGGCCGTGGTCAATTTGACGTCTAGTGCGAACGCCTGATTGTAATTCTCCAATGATCAGCTCTTCTGGATGGTATGAAAGAGTTCGCGGCATCACCTCGCCTGGAACATCTACTTCGCCTTCCAAACTTGTGATATTTTGATTTGCACCTTGTTCATTGACTGGAATTGTTTGACTTGAAATCTGGATTTGCTCCCCCTCACTATCTGAATCACCATGATCAAATACAGGCATGTTATCAGATTCTTGATTATCATTGACTGTCGTCTGATTATCAGGAGCAACTTCATTTTGTTGAATATCATCATGTTCTCCAGCATTGCTCGGACCTGCTTCATCAAGCTTGTCGTTGTCGACTAAAAGTTTCTGCTGGGAATCTTTCCTGTGATTCTTCATACTCTCTTAAAATATCCAACTCGTCAAAGAAATCTTCTTCTTCTTCCTTTTCTTCTTCCATGTCAAACGAATCCCACAAAATATCATAATGAAAACGCCATGAGTCACCGGGATTCTGAGGCGGCATAGTATACCCCTGACACTCAACATTGTGTGCTTCAATAATCCGCTTTAAGCTTGGAACAAAGACTCGTTTCAATGGACTTGAGTAACCCACGAAAACTCCTTCAATGCTCTTTGGACCAAATTTACCAAAAGGCTCTAGAACAGTGCAGGGAGACCCAAACGGTTCTAAATACTTCAGGTTCGGTTTGCGATTATTGATCAACTCAAAACACGTCTTGTTGAATTTCTTCACTGTTAGAACCCGGTTGAGTGTATAGCATGCGGCTGACACTGCTTCTGCCCAAAAATTTACTGGTAGCTTTGAATCAGCAAGCATCGTCCTAGCCGTTTCAATTAGCGTCCTGTTCTTTCTTTCAGCTACTCCATTCTGCTGCGGAGTATAAGGAGCACTAAATTCATGCAATATACCTCTCTCATCACAATACTCTTCCATCTTGTTGTTCTTGAACTCTGTACCGTTGTCGCTTCTGATTCTTCTGATTCGAGTTTGGTACAAATTTTCAATCTTTCTGAACAACGCCATCAAACTATCAAATGTCTCATCCTTTGTCTTCAGAAAAGAAACCCATGAAAATCTCGAATAATCATCAGTTACTACTAGACAGTAGAGATCACCAGTTATACTTTTGACATTCACTGGACCAAAAAGATCCATATGAAGTCTCTCTAACGGTCTTGAGACTGAATTGACTTTCTTTTGAGGATGTGATTTCTTTTTCTGCTTGCCTTTGATGCAGCTAATGCACTCCCCTTCCAGATGAAAACCTTTCACATGAACACCAGTTACTAAGTCATTATGCACCAAGTGATTCATTTTCCTCAAGTGAATATGGCCCATCTTTCGATGCCATAACTTTGATTCTTTCTCTGTTGCTCTTGACATAAAACAGTGTGCTTGACCCGTGGTTGTAGTTGCTACACTCATGTCTAATACATACAAATCATTCACTCTAGGTGCCCTCATGATCACCCATTCTTCTGGAATAACAAATCCTGGTTTCAAGATCAAACATTCTTTGTCTGTAAAGTGCGTTGTATACATATGATCACAGATCTGAGATATGCTCAGAAGATTGTTTTCAAGCCCGGTGATATAGTTTACTCTCTCAAACGTGACAATACCATTCGATAGAGTTCCTTCACCAATTATTTGACCACCTTGATTGCCTGCATAACCCACATAGCCTCCATTAAACCCACGAACATCGTACAATAGGGTCTTCTTCCCAGTCATGTGCCGAGAAGCTCCACTATCCATAATCCAACGTGAAATGGATCTTGGAAGCTCCTGCACAAATCACAAACATTTAGTGAGATTTTGATGCCACCCAAGCCTCTTTTGACTCGGGTAACTTGACTTTGATGTGTGTTTTTGCAGTGTAAAGTGGCGGAAAATTCTTGCCATTCATCTTTAAGCTTTCTGCAGATTCAACCTCAACCTCTTTATACAAGAAAAATTCGTCTTTTGAGGTTGATCAGATGATTTGTCTTTCTTTTGAACATCTTTCTTCTCAGAAGTAACAGACTCCTGTTTTTCAAATTTCTCATAGTAATCCAAAGGTACATGCATCTTTTCAGTTGAAGATGATGATTTTGCTGTCTCAGACACCTTTGGTTTTGGAGAACTTTCTTTCTTTTCAACAGATTTTGGTTTCCATGTTTCTTGAGACGAAGCAACCCGTTTATAAAATTTGTCAGTTTTAGTTACCACATTCTTTACAGGTTCAGTTTTGATTTTAGTGTTGTCATTTTTCAAAACTTTCTTCTCAACAACCAATGGAGCTTTTCCCTTCACATCATCTTTCTTTCTTGAATTCATCACAACTTCAGTCTTAGGCTTCAAGTTGGTACACTTTCGTGCAATATGTCCAACTTGATTGCATTTGAAGCATGTTCGGGTGTCAACTACCCGGCTTATGCCTTCAGACTGAGGCTGTGAGGCCTTCTTCTCAAAGAACTCTTTGTTGGTTTTTGAAAAAATTTTAGACTCTTCTTCAGAAAGTGAACTTGAACTGTTCACAAACACCTTTTTCTCAACAAACTTCTTGTTTTAAACATTCCTTCTTTGAAAATTTTTACCACCCCTATAACCACCCGACCATCTGTTTTGATAGTTGTTAGAAAACGGAGGCGATATAACAGGTTTCTTGTAGTAAGCTTTATCTTTTTCGAAATTCATTTGTCTTTTCGCATTTTTCAAACCTTCAATTTCTGACACGTCAATCTCAACCAATTTAAACACATTTCTCAATTTGTTCACATTCACATTTTCCAAAGGAAAATCACAATCCGAATACAACTTATCAGATCCAGCCATCTTGTACATCACAAGACTCGGTTCATCACTTAAGTTGTTTTTGGATTTTGATTTTGGAATATAATTGTCCAAAAAGCATTCATCATCCTCAGTAGTGTCACTATCAGATTTCAAAACACTTTCAACAACACTTTTAACAACTTTAGATTGGACACTTCCTTCATCGGATGACGAAGTGAATGTAACATCAATTGTGTCTGGAAGTTTCACATCATTTTCATCTTCATCATTAACCAACCCGGATGTTTTCTTTGAATAATTGTTTAGAACAGGTGGTGGAACCTGATGATATCCCACCCCGGTTCCATCAGCATATACATCTTCGCCTGCTTTGTTTTTCCCGATGGGTTTAGGAACAATGTGTTGCAAAACAAAGCTTGCGGAGTTGTAACTTTTTAGTTTCAACTGGATTCGTTCATTTTCAATTTCAGCTTCTTGAAATTTAAGCTTCAACTTTGCAATTTCATCCAGTTGCTGGTTGATTAACTCTTCTTTTACCCGAAGAACTCCCGACAGATGATTATTTTCTTTAATTGTCTTACTATTTCTGTCATCAGCATCTTTAACCGTTCTTTTAAGCTTCTCAATTTTTTCTGAAATCTGACGATTTTCAAGAACTAACTGCTCATTTTCTTTCCTAACTTTTTCTTTATCAATTTTATCATTATCAATTTTGTCAGTTAATTCTTTTAGTCTGTCATTCGAAGCTTTCAACATTTTATCATGATTAAGGATCTGATCCTCAACACTTCTAACTCTATCAGTCAGATCAATAACTTTCTTACCATTTAGATAAGTGATTGTACTACAAACTTTGCACTCTTTCATGCAATTTTTGCAGTCAATGTCACCATTAACTTTCTTACCTGACGCACTCGTTGACGCATTGGAACTAACCTGGCTTTTAGACTCAGATACGGACTTAGAATCTACCTCAAGTTCCTTAGCAGCCAGCACTTTGTCAGCCATCTTTCCCAAGTTTTCAGATGTCAACTCCTGTGAAGTATCAATGATCCCATCATCAATCTTCTTTGACTTTTCTTCTTTTTCTTTATCTTCTCTACTTCCCCACCATTTTCTTTGCCAACCCTCTTCTTCTTCAGCAATTTGTTGAATTATGGTTTCAAGATCGAGGGTCTTATAGTCAATAGCAATGTTTCCCATGGGGTCAAGATAACATTCTCTATCTGGATCCCATCTCTTTGCCCTTTTTGCTTCAGTAAATATATCAGATATTCAGATCCTTCTGTTTTGAGCTATCATCTTTCTGTTGACATACTTTTCTTCTTCATTTCTGTTATCTTTAAAAGGAACAGGCTCAACAATCTTTGCCATAAAAGCATATCCAACAGCATCCTCCTCTGGTAACAACTCACTCCAGTCAAAACCTTCATCGTCATGAATCACAGCAAGAGCTCTGGATTTTTCTTTATTATCCTCAAGTTGTTTCATTCTGGTCGGTTCTGATTTATTCTGATGATAAATCACTCTCTTTTAGTAATCTTCTTTGAACGGATTTTCAGAATCATCAACATAAGCATTCCGGCACTCTCTTTTAAAATGACCTTTCTGTTTACACTTGAAACAGGTCACTTTTGACTTATCAAAGCCTAACTTGGTCGATGGTCCACCAATAGACTTTCTTCCTGTAATCTGCATAAAACGCTGTGTCCTTCTCACTGCACTGGCCATACACCACCTTATGTCGATCAATTCCATCTCCTCAGGATCTATTTGATCGTAGTCTTCCTTTGTTAGGTTGGTGTTGCCTATCTTCCCTGCCACAAGGCTCTCATACGACTCTAGCACAGAAGCTAAGAAAACCATCTGTTGCTTTGCAGACTCCTCGCTGAAGTTTTGAGCGTTCTTTAAATCCACAGCTATGTTGCATTTAAATAAATTCTTTACAGCTGATTGATTTGAAGTTGACGAAGAGCCATTGTGAAATCCACTGCTTGCACTCTCTTTGCTAGATGTGTTGGAATTTTAAGCAGAAAAAGCTGTCTTGGGAGACGCATTCTTGGGAATCATGCTTTTTGGATAATACAGCTCCAAATTCTGCTGATATGATGAATGATTGACTTTGTGTGTTTTCTTTATCTCCAGCTCGTGACTCTCTAATCTTTCAATCAACAAATCAACTGTAAGATCCTCAGACTTGATCGTATTCTTCAACATCAAGGCATAGTATTGCCAATCCATGTCATCTGGCAACGAGTCAAACAATTTGTCGACTAGCTCTTCTTGAGAATAGATAATTCCATGTCTTGCCAGCTCCAACTTCAAGTGCCCAAACCTCTCAATCATCTTACAAACTGATTCATTTTTTAAACAACCAAATAAATCAAACTCTTTTCTTAGCAGTTTCTTTTTGTTTTTCACTATTTCTTCACTACCCAAGCATTTCACTTCTAACTTTTTCCACAGATCTTTAGCATTGTTATACTCGATCAAAGATATTATATCTTCTCGGACAGACTGAAACAACAACGCGATGCACTTTTGCTCGGCAACAAAAACTTCTATTTCTTCAGTTGATGTCAAGTTTTCACCATTTTTCCCTCCATCACTGTATCCATTTTTAGACTTTTCCAGCTTGTATACGCAAATGCCTTTAACCATTCTTCAAATTTCTTGGCCCACCGACTGTACTCTTCGATCGCCATCAACTTTGGAGGTTTGTTATATGTTCCGTATGCACTTTCCACACCTAAAGCATCCGACAAAGTTTTCTTTGCATTCGTCGTGTTCTCATTGGTGTTGCTGGAAGTATCATCTCCAGAGTTTCCAGCGAAGGCATACATATTACTGAAAGGATTCATGAATTCGTCCATCTTTCACTTACCTGAAATAGTCAACAAACACTTAGAAAATTTTGAAAAACAGCAAATCCAAGCGGAATCAGTTTGAAGCGAAATAGCTTCAAGCGGAATTAGCAAAAATTTTCAAGCGGAAACAGATATTCAAGCGAAATACTGCTCAAGCGGAATCAAGTCCTTTCAAGCGAAATCTGATTTCGTTTGAAATCAATGACAAGATCAAGCGGAATCAAACTTTGAAGCGAAATCACCTAATTTCGTTTGAATTTTCAAGCGGAATCAACCAGACAAACTGATATCGCTTGAACTCACTCGTACTATTTCAAGCGGAATTAGTATGACATCAGCATGTTCGAACAAATTTTCAAGCGGAATTATAGGTTTTTATCAGATTTTGTTCGAATTAAGGTCCAAAACTTTCAAGGATTAGTTAGAACTATGTTTGGCTTGATATGTTTGAGTTTTAAGCCATTTCAACCGTGAAATTTCATTCAAATCAGAAAAGAATGAGTAGAAGTAAGAGAATCCGGTAAAATCAAGCTGAATTGGTATGAACTCCTCGTCCTGAGCTCTGATACCACTTGTTGGATCGTTTGGTGACCCTAAACAGTCAATCTGAGTCGTTCATCATCATTTGCAAAGGCGGAATCAATGTAAATGACGTCAAACAACTTGTTTCCTTTTAATCTTTATCTATTGAAGATTTCCTAAGGTTTTTACACATTCAAATGATACACGGACAGCACCTCGGCTCAGAGACAATGACCTGATTCCCTATCAAATGACACAAGCACATACCTATTTATACTTGAACTGATTTCGCTTGAACATGTCAATGTTCATTTCAAGCAAAATCACATGTGTTGATTTCGCTTGAACTGCACAATGACACTTTCAAGCGGAATCACCCACTTTAACATGTAAAACCCTAATTTCAATCCTGTAGTGTGCTCGTTTATCTATTCTAGACATATGACTTGATTAAGACGAAGTTAACAGACACTAAATGCACCAACAGTCCCTGCGTGGACTAAATTTGCTCTAAAGTCCCTGTGTGGACAAATGAATTATTAAAGTCATGTTTGAGGCATTATTGTAAATTTCCTGGTGATTTATGGAAAGTTTTTCTTATATAAGTATTCATATCGTCCTTTATCAAACGATCGTTTCAATTTTACTCGAACTTTATCGATCAGCAGAAAAATTTCAAAAGATCCTCTTAATGGTATAACCTAGCCTATATGTCTATGAACATGGCTATGATGGTAAAACCCTCTTAAGACAATTAATCCTTGTTAGCGTCTAAAAACATGTTAGCATTCCTGGCTATGTGACTTGAGAGACCACATTAGCCTTCAAAGTACTTGGATCTTTCTAAGCCATCTACATGGCCTAAATGATCAATATGAATCATGGTTAATAACGTCGAACATGATGTATACATCAAAACATCCATTTGAGATGTATGCCTACGGGCAAAGATGTATTCATGACAAATATAGTTTTATTTCATAACTTCTTGTCAAAAGGCAATGAACTATGAAATTTTTCCAATCCAAAGGATCATTGATTATGTTTTAATTGTCCTTGTGGCAAGGCCTTTTGTGCCATCTAAAAGTCCTTTGAGATAAGCCTTTGCGCTATATAAAATGTTTGTATGACATTGACAGTTGTGACTTATGTCCCCTGTCTAATAAATATGAAGGATTAGATTCCGTTTAAACGCCAAAAATGGTTTATTTAAAAACCTAGGCAAAACATAATCAAATAAATTTCATACTATCTTATTGGCATGTATGGTTTATTTACACCATGGCTATTTAATCATCAAATTCGATTATTCGCTATATAATTAAACAAATTTTTATTACTCGGTTTGTAGCCTTCAAAGCTTCACCATGGCTGACTCATATGTAGCTCACAATCATCCAGTTGATCAGAATAATAACGCAAGACTGATCTTAACGGGCACCGAGTTACAGGCTATGTTAGATACAGCCGTAAACAATGCCGTGGACCGAGTATTAAAGGATCACAAGCGAACGTGCGATAATACCTCAAATAAGGGTTACAAAAAGGGTAAGACCGGTTCGAACTATAACCAGTCCAAGCCGAATGAGGCGAGACTCAAATGTAAAACTTGCGGTAAACAGCACTTCGAAAAATGTTTCCGTGAACAGACCAGGGGATGTGGCATCTGTAAGGAGATGGATCACAAGACTCATGAATGCAAGGACTTGAAAGAAGCCACATGCTATGGTTGTGGCGAGAAATGGCATATATAGACTCCCTGCCCAAAGAAGGCGACTAAAGGGAAATGCACTTTAGATTCACAAGCCAAGCCTTGTGGAATCTGTAATAAGAAAGGGCACAAAACTTTGGAGTGCCAAAACATAAAGGACGCAACCTGCTATGGTTGCAATGAAATAGGGCACATCAAAACTAATTGCCCAAATAAAACCAAGAAGCCTGGAGAGGCTAAGAAGGAAATGCCTGAACTACCTGATGAATGCCAGAGGCGGTACATATTAATAATATCATCAGGTACATTCCTTATCATTTATCAATGATAATTTCTGCTAAGTGTCCTGTTTTTAATACAGGCAATAATAAGTCTTTCATAGACTATAAGCTTAGCAAACTTTTGTTGATACTTAAGAACTCCAGACATTGAGTATAAGGTAGAACCTACCAATGAAATTATAGAGACCGTCTCTTCTATTCTCGACGAAGATCCTTCTGAAAAATCTAAGAGTACTCTTTCTTCAAATAGAATACGACAATATATGTTATTTTAATTATTTTCTCATTGATTTCTATCAACTGCGAGTGCCAACTATGTTTGATAAAAGCGCCATATGAGGATTGGCGTAACCTAGTGTGTCCCATAGATTGCTTCCATGCCTAATCAGTAAGGAGGTTTAATGCATGGAACCACTAAGATATTCCAATGGTCATATAGTACTTGTAACACCCCAATCACGTAATACAACAACACGCGGCGGAAATATCGGGGAGTCACGTTACAAATTGCTCACGACTACTGGTACTAAATCTGGTTTCAATATTATTAACATCGTTTTGCAGACAAAGAATACATGTAATTGTTCTTTTGATTTAGAAGTCTAAGGCCCGAATGCAGTCCTATGCGTTGCATGCTTGAATAGTCGAAAACATGAAACATATGTGAAAAACAGTCAGCATAAAAATGCCGACGAATACATAGGTTTTGTTAGCCAAATAAATGGCAAAACATTTGATATTGCAATACTTTGACAACTACGAGAGCTGTCAATTGAAAATAGATCTTGAAGCCAAAGAATGACAAAAATTTAGTATTACAATACATAATCTTGATTGTGAAAACTCGTGACAAATAGTTTTGTATATGGCAATATGATTATTACTAAGTTATTTTCATGCCATTTGAAATTATACATCGTAATCTCGTTTAAACCATCGTAAAACTCGTTAATGTGTTATTAGAAATTCAATTAAGGATTTATAATAACTATTTTGAAGTAATCAAAACTTGTGTGAGTATTATATAAATCAAATCAATGATTCATGATAATACTTTAGATATCCTTCTAAGAATCTAACATATAAAGATATGGGAGATTCTACAAAGATTTCGATAATCGAATATTGAAACAATAGTACACAAAACCCTAAAGTGATTCGGATAACGCTACAAGAATAATAAAATAAGAACACTTATATATAGGAAGTACCAGCGGCGTATCCACCATGTTCTTATTTTATTACACCCGTTTCGTTATCTAAATCACAATTACCACATAAACACATAAATTGTTAACTCGTTCCAACTCGTAAACATGCATTAAAGCACACAATGAATGCAAACAGGGACTCCAATATTAGTACTCTAAACATCCCATATATGTCTAGCTATGAAGCTAGATAGATACTACAGGGATCAGGTTCTCGTCACATCATCTCGTTACATACGCATTAAAGTACATAATGAATCCAAACAAAGACTCTATTATTAGTACTCTAAACATCCTAGAAGAATCAATCTATGAAGATAGGTTGATCTTAAAAGGATTTCGTTTCTGTCGTATTGAATCATCGTATCACAACATCCAAAATCCTAATAGTGATTCAGGATAACGACACGAAGGGTAATATAATAAGCACACTTATATATAGGAAGTACCAGCGGCGTATCCACCATGTGCTTATTGTATTATCTAGTTTCGTTATCTAAATCATCAACAATCTACACATAAACCAACCATCGAGTCGTAAAGTACTTCTTAAAAACCTCACTATGAAGATAGGAAGATCTAAGACTGTACTTTAAATATCCTATAAGAATCTAACTATGAAGATAGGTAGATCTTTTAAGGATAAACATCGCATTTGCATAATCGGAATGATACACATAAAAGCACTTAGTAAACACATATATGCCATACAGTTAGAAAACAAATCGATTACACATATGAATCACCCCAAAACATTTAAAAACGGTAAAAGAGGGGAACTATGTACTCGCCTTGGATTGCGTATAGTTCTTGTTCAAATGATATAACAAAGCTCAAAAGATCAAGTGTTCAAGTGTTGAAGCGGTTCCTAGTGTAACGGATACTGTGTTAGTGAATCGACACCTAAATCGGAAGATCGGGTAGAATGAGGTCTTGTAAACCAAATGAGTATTGGAACTCATGTGATGTGGTTCAACAAAGCCTACATTCTAAATCAGAACCTATCCTAAGTGCTTATGACTCGTTACGACCCATTAAGGTAGCTTATGCTACTTTAACGCCTCGTTCGCACAAAAGCGCGTTCGAGACGCCTAACTAGTCCTATGACAAGTATTATATGCCTTAACATTTCTAATTATGTTATATAATCAGTTTAGATGTCAAAACATGTGTTACATATGCTTAAAATGAAATTATGCGCAAAAGGGCATTTTGGTCATTTTCCTAAGGCATATAAACTACCTATCATACAAGTAACTAAACGAAGTGACCATAAGGTATAACCTCAAAAGCTTATTCCCTATACACCTATGGTCACCTAAAGTGTTTGGTCGGATCCTAATGATCGACCAAACGGGTCAGGTTCGAAAGTCCAAGCGGTTGTTTAGACCGCTTGACTTACGACCTTATACAAGCACTAAACTAAAAGTGACGAGTTAAACATGTTAAAACATGTTTAACTAAGTTAGAAAACATGTTTTGATATCAAAACAAAGTGTTTTGATATCCGAAGATAGTTTCATTGCAAAATACGTATAAACACGTACTTAGACCGAAACTATGACTCGTCACTACGCCTAATCAACGTGGTAATCAGTAGGTATAGTCACAAGGGACTATAACCATCGTGATTACGTTCACGTTGCAAAGTTCAAACGAACTTTGTGTTGACCAAAGACTAGTCAAAGTAGAAACTCAAACACTGTTTGACTTTCATGCTTAAAATGCATAAAAGCATGAAGGAAACTTACAAAGGGTCCAAGCAATGAAGATTTTTGATCCAAATTACTCAGGTATGAAGTTTTGAACTTCAACTTAGAGCAATTCAGACCAAAAGTGTGAGAAATGAGTGAAATCAAGTTGGGTATTTATTGGATTTTAAGAACTGTTAGGATCGTTTCTCGTAATTCGTGCTTTAATCTAGACCTTACATGTGTGCCCACTGATTTACAATACTAGGGGACTTAAAAACCATCAAATGGTATTGAAAACAAGGATCAAAACCATCAAATTCAGCCAAAATGACCAGATTCATAGTTTCTGTCTGACAGTAGGTAGCGCCCCGCATAAGAATGCACCTTAGTCTACACGGCCCGTGTGGGCATCTTTGACAGATTGTCAAAAATAGTCCCTGCAAGTCCAAAACTTGGTTTTTGGTGCATTTTCGACATGTTTAAGCCCCCTTAACCCCATATCAAAGCTATAAAATGAAGTTAAAGTATAGGGAACATGAAATATGCTCAAAAAAATCTCGGATGTTGGTTCGTTTGGTCATACGGTTGCGTTGTTCGGTTAATTATGACTGAAGTCGTAACGGACGCGAAATCGATCCAAATTATGCGACGAATGAAATTTTTGCATTCCAATCACTAAAATAAAATATTTTAATGATTGCCAAAATTTTTGGATGTCCGGATATGTTCAGAACGTAAGATATGCGCGAAAATGCAAACTTATGCACTTTTTGACGCTTTTAGTCCCTATTGATCAAATAAGCATATTTTCGCATTACGAACCCCTCAAAGCCTATTTCTAAGCTATGTAAAGGATATTTAGGGTATGTTTAGCTTATGATCAAGTTCCTCAATGTTAGTTATAATAGGAATCAGTAGACTTTCGCAGTTTGACGCAAATAGTCCCTGAGAGTGAATAAACTTGTTTTTGACACACCAAAGCCTTTGAAACTTATTTCTAAGTTATATAAAAGTTATTTAAGGTATGTTAAGCCTATGTCACTGTTCCAGAGAGTTTGCCGCATTAAACTGATTACGTTTATGCATCAGTTAGCGTATAACTTTCTAGAGAGCGATTTAAAGCTTGAAATTGAACTTAAAATCAAAACGTGAATTTGTTAAGCAAACATTGAGACCAAAAACACATTGTTTCTTTGATAAAAGATATTGTCCTACATCGTGTGGTGTTTACAGAGCACAAGTGTCACAGTCTCCCCTACTTCAGGAAATTTCGTCCCGAAATTTTATTCGAAGGAGACCGTAGAGTGAAATGAAACAACTGATGGATAAGCAAATTGCTGGATCCCAAAGATGCGGAGCATCATTTGGTGTTGGAAATTTTTTAGGGGATTTAAAATGGGATTTAGGATATTCAAAGTATCTCAAGGTATTTAACCCTTTGAAACTTGTGAATTTAGAGAAAAAGTCAGCCAGTGTTCAAAAATCATTTTGGTATGGCACTATGTTATACTAAGCCCTTAGTGTAATTCCTAGCAAATAAGGGGGTGTACATTCAAGCCCTACACGTACACGGTTTCTAACGTCCCATGAGGTACATCCCATGTACCATGAGCATCTCATGCATAGGAGACGGGTCAACATACCTATGGTATCAAGATCGTCATCTTTAACACCATAATATACTCCCGGTCGGCTCGATTTGATTTAATGAATGTACTTGTTTTTGTTTATTGTAAATAACCACACAAATAACAAATAAGCACATAAACACATAATGGTCCAAGATAACATAAAATCACCAAGTGATTTCAGCAACGTTCTGAAGAATAACACAATAAGAACACTTATATATAGGAAGTACCATCGGCGTATCCACCATGTTCTTATCGCATCATACTCCTCCCGTTACCTTAATCACTCTAGATATTATGCCACCATACTTAACAAGACTTACTATTATTCTCATGCGTCGAATCTCATAATTAATTGTGCACCCATAATTACTCGTTTCGTCACATGGTCCACATAGCTCCTCTTGTTAAGCGAGGGTAAACAAATAATAAGGTCGGACTGTCATCTAAATCAAAAAATCATTGTCACAACATAACATCTGTTAAATCAAATCGTATTTCATACTAGCAATTGATAGCACTACTTATTTTGCATTTAACAAATTTAGTAGTAGGTATTCTATTTTAGTACGAATGTTTATATATATGTTTCATATTAACCAAACAGGTAGAATGCAACATATACTAATCGTGCATTGGCATCATAAGGTAAGTATATCAGGAAAATGTTTTCAAATCATGTGCTAGGTACGCTAAGTAAACATACTAAGCAAAATCCATTTGAAAATTAGTGTACTAAGTACGTTAAATCAACATACGAAGTAAATCGTATTTATAATTATGTACTATACATATTAGATAAACAAATCATGTATGTAATGCTATGATCATAAAATAGTATTAACTTGTTCATAGTATTCGTATCGATCGTGTTACCAAGTTCGTATGAATGCATTAGAATGCAATCACAGTATGCTTATTTATAAGATTTAGTTCCTAGAGAACGGAATCCTCAAAGTCAGCATGTAGTTGTAATCACACATAGTGTAATCACATTAGAGTTTGAAACTGGAAAAATGAATAACAAGGATAAAGATAGACTTCTTGAAATTAACATTGTCATTACAAACATAGTTGAAATATGTACATTGTTTTCGAAAATAAACAGAAAATAAAGAGGTTAAAATGATCATAAGTGCTTGATTATTAGCTTGAGCCTCATTGATGTTGAACACTCGTCCATTAGCATTGGCAAGCTTGGGGCAGTTTCGTTTGAAATGATTTAAATCACCATAATTGAAACATGCTCTAGGGCGAGTCTGAGTAGGGGCTGCTCGGTTCTGGATACGACAGGTTGCAGCTAGATGTCCAAATAGACCACAGATTGTACACTGGCGACAAGGAGAATTTGATGCATGATGATAGTTGCATTGATTGCACTGAGGTTGCTTTCCATGATAAAATCCCTTAATGTCACACCCCGAAACTATCAGAGCTGGCGTAACTGGACTGCTATCTTCATTGCACAGCGAAAGCAAATAAGCTAAGACTTCTAGAAAATGAATGCCCACTAAGTACTCGAATCTCCAATGGTTCTTCTATTCCAACCGTGCCATAATTTTGAAAAAGTAACCTGAGAAAGAACATGTGAGAAAAATCAACATAAAGTTGAGCGAGTTCATAGTTTGTTTGTAAAGATTTGAAATAAATCTTTTTGAATAACCGGTTTTTTGAACTATTATTGAGAAAACGAATTTAAAAATCATTTTCTTGTCAAGTTATATGGAAACTTTGTACTTGTAACGCATTATGTTCGTAAAACCATGTATTTGTAAACCCTTGTTTTTGTAAAGTTTGTATAACTGTCAATGCCCACCCTGACTTTGACTTTATGCCCGCATAATTCTATGCTTTGAATTTGTATAAAACATGGTATGTAATTTGTAAAATCCCGGTATGAAAGCAACAAGGAAAAACAGATCACCAATAGTTTGCAAGGCCAATGGTATGTGTGAAGTGATGCAGGAAAACTCAAACCAAGCAAATTTGTCTCTGGGATGAAGACATAGTCACCCATGGGCCACCCTGGTCCGCATGGGTGTGGGCTCGCTACACCCAAATAGATCTATCACTCATGTCCCTCGGTCCTACAATGAGGATTAATGGCCTTAAATGTTGTACCCACCACTCACATGATCTAAGTGTACCCTTCCTTAGCTAACCATACCAATTGTAATTGTATCTAATCATTTTGTAACATGTACCCACTGGGAGTCCCGTTTCTCAAACGCAGACCAACCCAGTCCCATTATTATAACTAGACGATCCCATCCCTAGTCATGAAAATCATTCACATTTCGATAATACGCTTTTGTTTTGTAAAAACCGGTATATTTAGTATGATCCATTCGTAAACCATTTGAGTTCCTCGAAATCCATTCGTAATATGATTTAGAAATATGAGTTTTCGTTCGTTCAAAAACTTTGTATGTTCTTGCAATACGTGCTTTGTCTAAAATATGCAGTCTTTGTTAGTCGAAAACTTGTGTGTTTCTGCAAAACGTGCATGTCTTTCCACCCCGAAAACATTTATAAAAATGTAAAACCGTAAAAAGGTGGGGTTATGAACTCACCTGAATTGCCTTGCGCAAAGCTAGCTAAATACGACTTCGTGATGTCGTTTCCAAGACGAGACTTGCTAGCGTGCATTCTACAATATTCCTAACACGGAATATCTTATAAGTTTCTAAATAAACGCAGTAATTAAACTACGTGTCACCGAGCTCTACCGAATCGTTGACCGAACGATTCGACGGTTTGTTGTTATGTTAATGGACACGATTAGGTCATACTTGATAAGTATCGTTTATCGTCGATAATAACTAATAAGTCTTGAAAAGACTTGATTCTCGAGATATTTGAAAGTAATTAAATATTTATATCAAAATATATAAATAGATCGTTAAGATCGCTTGTCGTCCCGAGAAGTCGTACGTGTATAAAAGAATATTTACATGAAAATAATATATAACAAACTCGTATTATATATCGCGTTTCGTATGATCTTTGTCAAAATATTCGTATATGTTGTTCCGGCGTATAAAATAAATATGAAAAGTTATATTTATTTTATAAAAGAATCGTCGAGTTGTCGTGTTTGAAAATAAATATAACTATATTTATGTTATAAAAGAATTCGACTTGTTTGTGTCGGAAATAAATATATAGCTATATTTATTTATAAAAGGATTCATTTCGTTAGTTATCGAAAATAAATATATATCTTTATTTATTTTTATAAAACGAATTCGTGTTTGATATTTGAAATGAATATATAAATTATATTTATTTTTATAAAAGAGTTGTCGAATCTTCAATGTTTAAACTAAACATAAATAGTTATAGTTCTTTTATAAAAGATATTCGAATTGTTTTTGTTTGGAAATAAATATCACTAAATATATTTATTTTATAAAACTATCAAGTTTAGTTATCTCGTAAAACGGTTTTGTCGAAATGTTATAACCATACTTTGTAAGTTATGTAATGTCGTCGAAACAAAATATATGTATTTATTGATCGTCATAAAAGTCGCTTGATGTCGTTAGTTGCCATTTTTCAATAAAACACATTTGTTTCGTAATTTAATTTGAATCCGTAATGTTCGCTTTATTATAAAATACTTTCTGTTTACGGTTTTTCTCGTAAAATGGGCAGAATTTCCTCTGTTTTTGGACGCCCCACAACACAAGTTGTCGTTATTTTATCAAGGTTCAACAAGATTCAATCATTTTAATCAATATATAAGATTTCGTCAATTACGTAAAGTTGTAAAGCATACTTTCGTCGATTATTTCGAGCTCGTTTCACACGTAAATAAATAAAACTATAAGAATAACGAAATGTATTGTGCCGTAAAATCTTTACCATCTTCTCGTGTCGAAAAGCTGAGCTGACCGAGTTGACTGAGTCAACTGAGTTGACCGGCTGACCTTGACCGAGTCGACCCGAACCGCTTCAAAATCTGACCCGAACACTGAGTCGAACCGAGACTTCAACATTTGAACCGAACTCCCGAATCAGACCTGAAGTTGCTGACTTTTGGACTGGATTTGACCGAATCCGCTGCACCTGAATCAACCGAAGCTGACCCACACATTAACCAACCCAAGTCTTGAAATGAGTGAGCCGATTGAACCAAGGAACTGCCGTTAACTCCGGCAGCCCTATGCCACCGTCGACCGCCACTGTCGTCAACATCATTACTGCCAATAACACTCATCTCTCTAAAAGAAAGAAATCCAAAAGAATAGAAAGGCGAGCGAGGTGTTTACCGGAAAAGAAACTCGTCGGATGTCGTTAGAACCACCACCACGCTGCCACTGCCGCCCCCGTGAGCGGCGGCGTCGCTCCTCATCTCCGTCGCTCTCTCTCTCTGTCGTGGCTGCCACCGTGTTCCGCCGCTACAGTGGTGGCCGGCTGTAAACCCGATTAACAGGGGGGTGTTGGGGTGTCGCCTGTGGTGAGAGGGGGCTGCCGGAATCAGATGAGAGCAGGGTGTTGTTGTGGGACTTGGTTTGGAGAAGATGTTCTCCATATGTTTGTGTTGTTTATAAGTGCAATCGGGAGAGAGGGAGCAGATGAGTTCCTGTGGTTGTGTGAGTGTATTTGTTGTTGCACAATTGAAGAACAAGGGATATGGGTCTCTTATACAGATGTGGAGATCTTGTGGTTTCATTTTTAGAGACAAAAATCTTTTAGAGATTTTGATAGGATTTTGTAGAGATTGTTGTAAATCTTGTAGAGATCTTTAGAGATCTTTAGAGATCTTATAAGATCTAATATATTATGTGTAGGTTTAGGTTTGTGGGTTTTTGGGCTTGGGCCCAGGGCCCACAAGCCCATCTCATGTATAAGTGGCCCGTAATTCCTACGAGACACGTTTTTTAAAACCGAACTCACCGTAGCCTAGTAAAATAATATTTCAGAGTTAAAAATGTGTAAAAAAATAATGTTGGCATCTGTCGTAGTCGCGTTAATCATCTGTTAATCACGTAATTAGGAGTCGTAAATCACCGGTTGTCACATTCTCCCCCTGTTAATGAAATTTCGTCCTCGAAATTTAGTTTACGTTAACTCCTTAGAGTTACGTTATGTGTAGGTAAATATGAATAATGTCAAAGGAAACGAGACATACTGATACCGTCACCAATGTGACCAAGTTAACAGGGGTCCAATAAAAGAGGAATTTCGACCAAAAGAATTCCAAATGGACGTTTACAATATGCAAATGAATGTTAGGAACAATAATATTCGCTAGGAGAAGCTTAGAATCAACAAGCCCAAACGAAATAGTTTTGCATGAAACGCTCGATCGTGATTAGCCCAAGCTAAAAGTTATACCGACGCCACAAGGTGTCGTAGTGATTTAAGTAATTCAATAATAGTGGTGACCGAACAAGTTCACCATGTTTGAAATCAAGTGAAAGCGCAATGAAGCAAGCTTGATTTAAACGACATCATAAGATTTTCAATTGAAAATGGAACATCAAGAAATAATGTTTTCGATCGAAGATGAAGAAGTAATGAATATCGCGAAACATTCGATCGATAATGAAAGAACCGTTAGTGGGTACACCGGAATATAGAATGAATTTGTGTACCATTGTCTTGACACACGATTGTGTTAAGACTGCTGTGATATGATAAATCAAAGCGAATTTAAAGCAAGTTAATAAATAAATAATTAAATCCGTGCATGAGATGCGTAAACGAGATTAGCGCAAGCTTCAAATCAGTGAGAACACCACCGCAAGGTGTCGAAATCAACAAACGACCTAATGGAGTCTAGACCAAACAAGTCTACTACGACTCGGAACAAATGAAACGCTTGTTAAAACGAATCTGAGTAGGATGTGTTCAATACATCATATGGTGTCTTGAATTGAATATGTGTAATGAAGAAGTTCAAACAATCGAACTTGGTTTCGGCGCAAGCCGACAATAAATACATGTATCGACAAGAATCTTTCGGCATGGTCACAACGAAAAAACCATGTATGTAACTTGAAAAGAAGAGGAATTTCAAGAAAATGTGTTGACTTGATAACAAAGGAGCCAACAATTACAATAATGCGGGTTATTCGAATCACAAATCAATAATTATATTTAGCTAAATAATATTTGAACTTTGATGATACGCTTATTCGAAACGAAACCACATGCGTAACAAACGATGCATGCGTAACATATAAATTTTCAAGAAATGAAGCAATGAGTGTTCGCTATAATGCAAGAAATGATCGTGATACAATGACCATTAAGAGGAGCAGAGATACGAAAATCTACTCAGTAAATGTGAAAGTCGAAATTTCAATTAAAGAAATTTAAGGACTTTACCTGGGATTTCATGTGATGACCGGTTGTTAGGTGACATTACCATGGAATGTCGAACATAGCATAATTGTCGTTAATGAGAAATGGGGATACGAAGACATACGTCTTTTCCCTAACGTGACTCGTGTCATTTGCAGGGCCGCGTGCCAAACCGCCGCTTCCTGATCGATAGTTTTCGTGCTAACAGGATTTGTGTCGTCGCTGAAATGCTTCATCTTGTCTTCTCAAAGACCTTGCCTCGATATTCGTATATGACATACTTCAACCTCCGTTGATGTATAGGTTGAGTTTCGTGTAATTTGCGCGTCCGTACTTCGTTTTGCGTAGGTTACCTGCTCGGTTACTTAAAATAGCATGGAGGACATAATAATGGCGTTTGTCCGAGTTAATAAACGTGGTTCCTACGTGATGACATTTAATGAACTTCAACATAAGTTTCCAAAGGTTTCATATGCATGTTTCCTAAGCTCTCAAAGTTTTGTGTACTGTATGTAATCGTTTCGTGTACCGTGTGTAAAACACCACTATAGCGTATGTTTGAAAACAAAGTTTTGACTGTTCGTTTTTCGGCAACGGTTGGAGACCATATTCGAGTCGTAGGCGTTATATATGTATTCAGGTTTTAATATCCTAAGTTCCCAGAGGAAAGTGAGGTTAGAGCCTAGGTATCTCTACAGAAACCTAATTCGTTGTAACCTATAGCTCTGATACCAATCTGTCACACCCTGAAATTATCAGAGCTGGCGTTACTAGACTGGTATCTTCATTGCACAGCGGAAGCAAATAAGCTAAGACTTCAAGAAAATGAACGCCCACTAAGTACTCGAATCTCCAATGGTTCTCCTATTCCAATCGTGCCATAATTTTGAAAAAGTAACCTGAGAAAGAACATGCGAGAAAAATCAACATAAAGTTGAGCGAGTTCATAGTTTGTTTGTAAAGATTTGAAATAAATCTTTTTGAAAAACCGGTTTTTGAACTATTATTGAGAAAACGAATTTAAAAATCATTTTCTTGTCAAGTTATATGGAAACTTTGTACTTGTAACGCATTATGTTTGTAAAACCATGTATTTGTAAACCCTTGTATTTGTAAAGTTTGTATAACCGTCAATGCCCACCCGTACTTTAACTTCATGCCCGCATAATCCTATGCTTTGAATTTGTATAAAACATGGTATGTAATTTGTAAAACCCCGGTATGAAAGCAACAAGGAAAAACAGATCACTAATGGTTTGCAAGGCCAATGGTATGTGTGAAGTGATGCAGGAAAACTCAAACCTAGCAAATTTGTCTCCGGGATGAAGACATAGTCACCACATGGGCCACCCTGGTCCGCATGGGTGTGGGCTCGCTACACCCAAATAGATCTATCACTCATGTCCCTCGGTCCTACAATGAGGATTAATGGCCTTAAGTGTTGTACCCACCACTCACATGATCTAAGTGTACCCTTCCTTAGCAAACCATACCAATTGTAATTGTATGTAATCATTTTGTAACATGTACCCAGTGGGAGTCCCGTTTCTCAAACGCAGACCAACCCAGTCCCATTATTATAACTAGACGATCCCATCCCTAGTCATGAAAATCATTCACATTTCAATAATGCGCTTTTGTTTTGTAAAAACCGGTATATTTAGTATGATCCATTCGTAAACCATTTGAGTTCCTTGAAATCCATTCGTAATATGATTTAGAAATATGAGTTTTCGTTCGTTCAAAAACTTTGTGTGTTCTTGCAATACGTGCTTTGTCTAAAATATGCAGTCTTTGTTAATCGAAAACTTGTGTGTTTCTGCAGAACGTGCATGTCTTTCCACCCCGAAAACATTTATAAAAATGTAAAACCGTAAAAAGGTGGGGTTATGAACTCACCTGAATTGCCTTGTGCAAAGCTAGCTAAATACGACTTCGTGATGTCGTTTCCAAGACGAGACTTGCTAGCGTGCAATCTACAATATTCCTAACACGGAATATCTTATAAGTTTCTAAATAAATGCAGTAATTAAACTACGTGTCACCGAGCTCTACCGAATCATTGACCGAACGATTCGACGGTTTGTTGTTAAGTTAATGGAAACGATTAGGTCATACTTGATAAGTATCGTTTATCGTCGATAATAACTAATAAGTCTTGAAAAGACTTGATTCTCGAGATATTTGAAAGTAATTAAATATTTATATCAAAATATATAAATATATCGTTAAGATCGCTTGTCGTCCCGAGAAGTCGTACGTGTATAAAAGAATATTTACATGAAAATAATATATAACAAACTCGTATTATATATCGCGTTTCGTATGATCTTTGTCAAAATATTCGTATATGCCGTTCCGGCGTATAAAATAAATATGAAAAGTTATATTTATTTTATAAAAGAATCGTCAAGTTGTCGTGTTTGAAAATAAATATAACTATATTTATTTTATAAAAGAATTCGACTTGTTTGTGTCTGAAATAAATATATAGCTATATTTATTTATAAAAGGATTCGTTTCGTTAGTTATCGAAAATAAATATATATCTATATTTATTTTTATAAAACGAATTCGTGTTTGATATTTGAAATGAATATATAAATTATATTTATTTTTATAAAAGAGTTGTCGAATCTTCAATGTTTAAACTAAACATAAATAGTTATAGTTCTTTTATAAAAGATATTCGAATTGTTGTTGTTTGGAAATAAATATCACTAAATATATTTATTTTATAAAACTATCAAGTTTAGTTATCTCGTAAAACGGTTTTGTCGAAATGTTATAACCATACTTTGTAAGTTATGTAATGTCGTCGAAAGAAAATATATGTATTTATTGACCGTCATAAAAGTCGCTTGATGTCGTTAGTTGCCATTTTTCAATAAAACACATTTGTTTCGTAATTTAATTTGAATCCGTAATGTTCGCTTTATTATAAAATACTTTCCGTTTACGGTTTTTCTCGAAAAACGGGCAGAGTTTCCTTTGTTTTTGGATGCCCCCGACAACATAAGTTGTCGTTATTTTATCAAGGTTCAACAAGATTCAATCATTTTAATCAATATATAAGATTTCGTCAATTACGTTAAGTTGTTAAGCCTACTTTCGTCGATTATTTCGAGCTCGTTTCACACGTAAATAAATAAAACTATAAGAATAACGAAATGTATTGCGCCGTAAAATCTTTACCATCTTCTCGTGTCGAAAAGCTGAGCTGACCGAGTCAACTCGCTGAGTTGACTGAGTTAACTGAGTTGACCGGCTGACCTTGACCGAGTCGACCCGAACCGCTTCAAAATCTGACCCGAACACTGACTCGAACCGAGGCTTCAACATTTGAACCGAACTCCCGAATCAGACCTGAAGTTGCTGACTTTTGGACTAGGTTTGGTCGAATCCGCTGCACCCGAATCAACCGAAGCTGACCCACACATTAACCAACCCAAGTCTTGAAATGAGTGAGCCGATTGAACCAAGGAGCTACTGTTAACTCCAGCGGCCCTATGCCACCGTCGACCGCCAGTGTCGTCAACATCATCGCTGCCAATAACACTCATCTCTCTAAAAGAAAGAAATCCAAAAGAATAGAAAGGCGAGCGAGGTGTTTACCGGAAAAGAAACTCGTCGGATGTCGTTAGAACCACCACCACGCTGCCACTGCCGCCGCTGTGAGCGGCGGCGCCGCTCCTCATCTCCGTCTCTCTCTCTCTCTGTCGTGGCTGCCACCGTGTGCCACCGCTACAGTGGTAGCCGGCTGTAAGCCCGATTAACAGGGGGGTGTTGGGGTGTCGCCTGTGGTGAGAGGGGGCTGCCGGAATCGGATGAGAGCAGGGTGTTGTTGTGGGACTTGGTTTGGAGAAGATGGTCTCCATATGTTTGTGTTGTTTGTAAGTGCAATCGGGAGAGAGGGAGCAGATGAGTTCATGTGGTTGTGTGAGTGTATTTGTTGTTGCATAATTGAAGAACAAGGGATATGGGTCTCTTATAGAGATGTGGAGATCTTGTGGTTTCATTTTTAGAGAAAAAAATCTTTTAGAGATTTTGATAGGATTTTGTAGAGATTGTTGTAAATCTTGTAGAGATCTTTAGAGATCTTATAAGATCTAATATATTATGTGTAGGTTTAGGCTTGTGGGTTTTTGGGCTTGGGCCCAGGGCCCACAAGCCCATCTCATGTATAAGTGGCCCGTAACTCCTACGAGACACGTTTTTAAAACCGAACTCACCGTAGCCTAGTAAAATAATATTTCAGAGTTAAAAACGTGTAAAAAAATAATGCCGGTATCGGTCGTAGTCGCGTTAATCGTCTGTTAATCACGTAATTTGGAGTCGTAAATCACCGGTTGTCACACTTAAAGGGTACTGAGTTTAGTGGAACAGGTGCGGGGATTGCAAAATTCTTTGAAGTTTTGCGCTTCCTAAAATTCTTAGAAGATTCGGCCTTTGTTCTTTTCGAATTCTCATTAACAGATTCAGTGTTTTGTTTCTTGTCTCCTTTTCGAAATAGTTTACCTTTTCTAACCTGGGAGTCAGTTAAGATAGCGGCTAATTCTTTAGCCTCCCTAAGCGTTGCAGGTCGGCTGCTAGTGACAATGTCTTGGACAGGATCAGGTAGGCCATCAATGTACTTCTCAATGGCCCGATCCAAAGGTGTGACCATAGTTGGGCAAAGTAGGCTTAACTGTTCAAATCGGTCTGTGTAGGCACGGTTTTCCCCACTATCTTGTTTTAGATGATAGAACTCATTTTCAAGTGCCCTTATTTTGCTTCGTGGGCAGAATTCTTTCTTCATAAGATCTTTAAATTCTTCCCATGTTAGTTCCATTGCTACATCGGCACTTCGGTCTCTCATAATAACATTCCACCAAGTGAGTGCTCTCCTTCGAAAGACACTCGAGGCGAAATCTACATTGCGCTCATTGGGACACTGAACATGGCGGAAGGTGCTTTCTATACTCTCAAACCATTGTAGGAGCGCAGTTGCTCCTTCAGACCCATTAAACCTAAGTGGTTTAGCCGAGTTGAATTGTTTATAGTTACATGGCGATAAAACATTGTTGTTGTTGTTGTTATTGTTTTAGATTTGGTTGACTTGGGTCACAATGCCTGGGAGTAAAGTATTTAGCTGCTGAGAAATCATTTCTGCCAGTTCAGCGTTCCAAGTGGCGTCGCGGCGAGGAGGCATCTTGAAGATACAGCTATAGAGAAAACCAAATAAGTTAGATTTATCAAATTTTTATGAATTTGTAATCATCATTGTATTGTGAAGACTTTGATTCTAGTAAACTCTTGTTCGTGTACTTAGAATATATAGTGTTGTGGATCTTGTTTTGAGATAAGTGTTGTTTGAAAAGTAACTTTTTGTAATTTTTTTTTGGATGAGAGAATACAAATCAAGTTAATGGTTTGTGTTATAAGTTCCTTTACTATTTAAAAATTCATTGTTTTTAAGATAAAATGTTTTAAGTTAAATTTTTAAAAGAAAGAAACTTTGTGTTGAAATTTTGAAAATTCTCATCCAAATGATAAAAATTTGAAATTTTAAAAGACTAAGGTAGTGTTTTGAAAATGAAAATAGGATCTTATAGTGTCGTGAAATGAAATGAAATTCATTTCAATCGTCTCGAATCAAACATATCACCGAAAGTAATATGATGAAATAGTATCGGGAAAGGAAAGTTGTTTCGACTGTCGTGAATAGCAAACATATTACCGAGGGTAATATGAATGAGTAGTGATACAAAGGTCGTTTAGAAATCGTTCGACACGGTCAGGATGGATAGGTTTTTTTTATAATGCTTCACGAAGACATGCTTTAGCCTATAAGTGGACACTCACCCTAAGAGTTCCCAGGTAAGAGTGACTGGTCCGAATATGCGGATTTGTACGAACACTCTAGCCTTAGACAGAAAACTCGGGGTACAGGCATCCACCCTTCCAGATTGCATGTGTTCACATTATTAAAACCCAGGATTTCGATGAGAAACGTTTGAGGAAAACATTTAAGAAATCTTTTGATACAAATCGTTTGAAATAAAACATGTTGTGAAATATTTTGACAAAAACATTTAAGAAAACATTTTGAAAAATATTTCAATGAAAATGTTTTGAGAAAACATTTTGAGGAATACCCTAAGGCATGAAGCCTAAGGTTCAGGATAAATCATCTAGGGCTAGATGATTTGTAATTCATAGAGTAGTTATGGCACGAATAAGGATGAGGATTTAGGAAGGAGTTCCTAAGTCTACTCATGTTTGGGTCCTAGGAAGCTTATAGGCTAGGTTCAAGGCATGCTAATAACCTAATTCCCTATAACCTGTGCTCTGATACCAATCTATAACACCCCAATCGCGTAATATAACAACACGCGGCGGAAATATCGGGGAGTCACGTTACAAATTGCTCACAACTACTGGTACTAAATCTGGTTTCAATATTATTAACATCGTTTTACAGACAAAGAATACATGTAATTGTCCTTTTGATTTAGAAGTCTAAGGCCCGAATGCAGTCCTATGCGTTGCATGCTTGAATAGTCGAAAACCTGAAACATATGTGAACAACAGTCAGCATAAAAATGCCGGCGAATACATAGGTTTTGTTAGCCAAATAAATGGCAAAACATTTGATATTGCAATACTTTGACAACTACGAGAGCTGTCAATTGAAAATAGATCTTGAAGCCAAAGAATGGAAAAAATTTAGTATTGCAATACATAATCTTGATTGTGAAAACTCGTGACAAATAGTTTTGTATATGGCAATATGATTATTACTAAGTCATTTTTATGCCATTTGAAATTATATATCGTAATCTCGTTTAAACCATCGTAAAACTCGTTAATGTGTTATTAGAAATTCAATTAAGGATTTATAATAACTATTTTGAAATAAATCAAAACTTATTCAATCAAAAGGATCTCAATATGAGACAAGCGCCGCTGGATGGAGACTCTAAATGACTACGATTGTGAAATTCGCTACCATCCTGGTAAAGCGAATGTAGTCGCTGATGCTCTAAGCCGAAAGGAAAAAGTTAAACCTATAAGGATTAATGCCAAAAGCATCAATGTCGCACCCGAGGAAAATCTACAGCAATCTTGATTTATCACTTCACTTCTCTGTGTTTACTTGTCAAATTTCGGGATGAAATTTCGTTCAAGTTGGGGATGATGTGACGACCCGTATTCCTAAGGTGTGTCTTTTGTTCCAAATCACTTTCTTTTACGATTGGGTTGCATTGTAGCTGTGTGTGCTTGTGCGTTTATTTGTCGAACTTAGTCAGGTTTTAGCTATTTCAATTTAGCGGGTTGTTTCAATTGGGCTGCACTCTAATGTCTTTCAATTAAATGGTTTTGTTTCAATTGGGCCACACCCTTTGAAGCCCAAAGTAAGCCCAACCGACTCCTGGCCCATTTCCTTCGTATTTGTATACGTGAAGTGCATGAGATGGGACACACAACTCTTTGCAAATATTACAAACCATAACCCCCCCTCTTGCGAATGACGACAGTCCCAAATCATCATCACTCGAAGCCCTCTCCTTCTTTCTTAGCCTAGCAATCGGTTGGTATGCTATTATCTTTGATTGTTTCCGATTATACGTTTATGTGTTGAATGTATGTGCATGTGTAGAGTAAAAGCATATGTTAGGGTATTAGTTGCAAATTGAATTGAGCATGATTGATCCATTTAAAAGGTTGTAAATGGCTGTTAGGGGAAATTAATATAGAGATTTCCAATCTTTGTTTGGGATGTTACAAGACTAGGGTGAATTAGTATTAACAAATTAAGGATAAAGAATTATTAGATCCGTCGACGTATACCAACGACGATGATGATCAACCGACAAAAACACTTTTGTTACCTCTTTGATTGTGTTGACTTGATTTGATTAATTGTCATACGCTAACGATTCGGTAACGATTAGGGGTATTAGCGAACCACAAATACTGTGTAATCATAATTGTTACTCAATGATATGATTGGTACTTGATCTAAATATCAATATGATTGCTAAATGGTAACTTGATATTGCTTGAATAAATGAGGGCGTGATGAATGTGGTGATTATGATTTCAATCAGATTTGTTAGTAATAGGTTAATATTATTCAATAAACTTATGGATGGTTTGTAGAAATCTATCGGGTTACTTACCTAGACTCAAGCATTGTTGGTTAATGTACGAGATGTGTTAGTCTGATTAATTGGAACCTTTGTATATGCATATTCACATCTCAATAAATGTTACATGATGCTTATTAAGGAACAAATAGGATTGATATAATGTGTAGTTAGCGGGTATAATAGTTGGGTTATGCCGGGTGGGCTGCACACTGGTCCGCGGGCCATTTACGTTGGGCCGCACACACTATAACTCGTGCTGGGCCGCGCAGATGGATACAACGCCGGATGGGCCTCGGGTCAATGGGTCACACAACATTATCGGCCAACAAGTTTTTGGTATGCACTCCTTGATTAAAGCACACCACTAAATTGCATGTTTTCTTGGGTTGGGGAGTGATGTTGGGCCGGGTGATCAAGGGGGTTGCACGAGATCAGGTGTGACGGCCCAGTTAAGCATTTAGGTGAGAAAAGTTGTGAACCATAAAGCCGAATGCATACAGTGAGAGTATGTGATATGATTTCCCCTGTGGCCTAAGTGTCTATTACATGTTATGGTTATGGTGTACGTTATGGATAAGTGTATTGCATGATCAACTGTTACTCATTGCATGATATTATGTGTGTGCTATGTGAGAAACATGAAAAAGTGATTTGTGTTTAAGTATCACGAAACCGATTGTTAATGGTAACCATGTTAGGATTGAGTTGAGCAACTTGAACACGTAACTAGTCTTACCGAGCAAAACCAAGGTGAGTTAATTCCTCTTGAGCATGCGTCCCGGTGGTTGGGACAGTCATTGGGTATCCCTGAGAGGGATAGTTTTTTGGGTAAATCAAATGGGTATTCCTGAGAGGAATACGTCTTGTGGGTAAAATCTAGAATGTTGGATAATACACTTGTCCTATCACCTTTAAGTCCCATCTGGTTTGTTACCTGAGAGGTAACAGATTATTAGTTGGTAGCGCTATCTAGGTTTGGCACCCTCACCCCGTACCTGAGAGGACGGGTGTGAACTAATGACTCAGTCATGCCCAATGCTTTGATAGGAGCATTGGGGAACGGGCAAAATAAATCTGGAGCCGTCTTGTATCCGAGGTATTATCAACATTGTAATCAATGAACGGAATTAAACACTTGGTAACTAATGTTTTCGTAAAACTATGAACTCACCAGCGTTGTCTGATACACGTGTGTGCATGCTCGCAAGTTATAGGTATGTCTGGATGTGGAACTTACTGTCTGGGATGCTGGAGTGGTCATGGGTCGAGATACATAGAATCACGAGTCGCGTCTACTGGTTATCATACATATGGTTTATGAACCACTTAATTAATGATTTATGCTTCCGCTGAACACGATGATTTGTATTTACTGTTTTGTAACACTTTATGTTAATGAATGAAAGTTTTATTTAAAATCTCGTATGAGTTCAATGTGATTGGTGGCTAGATCCTGGTACGTCACACGCCTCGCGGGGGTTCCCGCTTGGGGTATTTTTGGGGGTGTGACAGTTTGGTATCAGAGCCACTGGTTATAGTGAACTTGGTTTTAAAAATGTTTTTATAAAACCAGACTATAACCGAACAGTTATGAATACGTGAATACGACCATGACACTCAGCTCCAGATTGCAAGGTTCGTCTTTCTCACTCGTTGCGTACATTACATGAATAGTACACATTGGTTTAGGACGTAACATACGAACACACACTCATCACTATAGCATGATGGCATGGATTGTTTGCTTACCTTATGATGCGTTGATAGTATGCCATAGTCCTTGGATTTTGTGATCATATTACTTTGACAACCTCCGTTGATATCTGAGTTTGAAAAGCCATTTGACATGAGTTAGGCGGAACTGAGATGAGCATGTAAATCACAATTTTATTGTGGGTGCACACATAATAATAATGTGGGGTGCATGCGAGTCCCAGTGAGGCTTAACAAGTGAAAAAGGGGTTATGTTCCGTTATTCGAGCAGTGAGAAACGTAACAAATCTATAGGAGTCCTAGCCGTGATTGCCTCCTACTTGAACGTGATCTTTTCACTTCTTTCTGAATCCTTATGAATCTCGATGCTATCGAGTATTACCTGAACACCCATCTGAACGCCTAGCAAACTGGGTAGAATGTTAGGTGCTTATACGAACGTCCCTGAGTTGGATGTCGCGACGTCGAATGATTGGTTTATACCTTCCTCACTTATCTTCGTTTGCTGTAACTCAACGTATTGACGCCTTAGATCCCGAAGTGCGATCACTTCTGCAACACTCTAACAACATATCGTGGATTACTCAATCAACTAGCAAGATCGATGGACAAGAGGATGAGCGTAGTACCTTACCGATCACAGTATCAGGACGACCCCGATTACCGGCAACGAACACCAGCAAATTGACTTCAATCGAATTCTTAACCCTAGTCAGCGACTCATGGGAGTCAACTCTTACAAATCAATCGGGACATAAGCGATGACAACAGATTATAGTGTGGAATGTGTGACTACCAGCACAGTGAGTAGCGCATTAGGATGTGGCACAGAATGTGAAAAGATGGACTTGGTTGTTGGAAGATCGTAGGGCTCCGTTTCAAGCAAACGACATTAGAGGCAACAGTCATGGCAACATCAAGGAACTCGTAATCATAGCCTTCAGTATGGAAATGAAGGTGCCTACGACATGGATTGGCCGTTGTTAAATCAAGACGACAACAACCAAGGAAATGACGTCAGTACTGGAAATCCTCATAACGATAACAACAACACTGGAAATGATACTCAAGGAAGGGCATTTAGGATTGGTGTAAGCGACGCCAGACAAAATTGCACCATGGTAGCTTGTATGGGTAGCTAATTGCTTCGTCTCTGTTCTGTTTAACCCTGATGCTTCTTGAAACCGAACCTGTTGTGGAATCGGCTGATGGACAGTCAATTGAAACCTCATATGTTCGCTGGGATGCAAACTCGACCTTGTGGGACAAGTGTTTGACATCCACCTTCCTTCTGCTATTCCTGATAGTTTCGATGCGGTAGCTAGTGTGGATTGGTTATCCAGATATCACATAGATATACCCTGTGAGGGAAAATTTTGTGTATCCCCCCCCTTAGTGGAGGATCGTTATCTGTTCTAAAGCATCAGAGTGGCGCAAAGGTTAGAGTCAATTCAGCAAGGAAAGCCAGGAGCATCTACGGAGGGACTACCCCGCTATGTTAGCAACCGTTATTGATGTTAAGGTTAAGGAAAAGAGGATCTAGAATTCATCAATTGTTTGTGATTTCTTCCGATGAGCTACTCGAAGAACTTTCAGGATTACTTCCACAACTGTTAGACAGAATCTCAGTTTGATCTCGCGCCAGAGGCAACCCTGATTACTTGTACTCCTTATCGTCTTGCACCAGGAGGGTTGCAAGAACGGTCTAATCTACTACAGGAATTGTTGGACAGAAGTTTTGTCAGACCTAGCTCTTTTCACGTTGGGGAGCCCCAGTTTTATCAGTGAAGATAAGCCTTTTCATATGTGTACTGATTATCGAGAACTCAGGAAGGTGGCAGTCAAGAACCGTCCGCCTCGACCATGTATTGACAACCTGTTGACCAGTTGCGAGGGTCAAGCTCCCAACCGAGGGTTGAATAACGAACGAACTATTATCAGATGGAAGTCCAAGGGGAGAAAGTTCTTAAAAACGGCATGTCGAACGCAATGCGGCCATTGCGACACTGTACTCCATGACCTTTGGGTTAATCAACACACCAGCAGCTTTATGGATCACATGAATCGACCGTCTTCATTGATGACGTTTTGAATCATTTCCAGGAAAAAGGAACACCATGGGTGGCACATGTATCTTATTGTAGAGCTCCTAAGGGAGGAGCAATTCCATGCGAAATCTACCTAAGTGTGACTTCAGGATTCGAGAAGTACACTTTCTTGGTCGCGTAGTCAATGAAGTGGGGATACACATGGATCTCGCTAAGATCCATTTTAGTGGAATTGGTCGGCACTAAGGAGTCCTTCGGGGTTACAGCAATTCCTTGGTTTCGCTAGATACTATCGCAGATTCATCGCGGGATTTTCGAGGATTGCACAGCTTTAACCTCTTTAGCACAGCGGGGTGATGTAAATTCATGGGACATAAAATGGGAGGACGCCTTTTCAGCTTTTAAAATCCAACTCTACAATGCATTAAACATCGTCTTTACCCGAGGGTATGGGTGATATAGTGGTATACCATGATGGGTTGAATCAGAGTCCCAGTTACACGCCGATGCAACACGAGAAGGTGATGGCTTATGTGGTGGATTAACAAGAAGAATTGCGCGACTCATAACCTGGGGGTGGAAACCATGGCCTTGGATTTAAGTTGGAGGCATTACTTAGACGGTACCAAATGCACTACTTAGACCCATCACAAGGGCCTCCCGTATACCGTTGTTACGAAAGAGCTAAAACATGCAATGACATCGCTGGATGGAACTTTCGAATGATTGCGACTGTGAAACTTGAGTGTGCACGAGCTTTGCAGCTCACTATCGACTCTAACTTACCTGATCAGACTCGCTCCGTTCAGACTAAAGAACTGAAGGAAGAGAATTTTAAAGATTGAACCCATGCGGGGCATGAAGGAGCAACTTTTGGCTAGATTGGACGATGTTCGCTACTTCATGGAACGAATATGGATTCCACTATACGGCAACTGGAGGAAACTTGTGTTGAGCAAAGTACACCGGCCTCGATGTTCTAGTAGTCTGGGTTTGATAGGAGATATTAGGATTTTAAGCCTTGTATTGATGACCGGGCAGGAAGGCCCCCCATAGCATTGTATGTGAACGATGTTTGACTTGTGCTAAAGTCAAAGTGGAGTACCGGAAACCCTCAGGCCTACTTCAGCAACCAGAGATACCCACGTGGAAATGGGAGCAGATTGCTATGGATTTCGTCACAGGTTTGCCAAGAACTCAAAGCGGAAACGATACTATTTGGGTGATCGTTGACCGTCTCACGAAGCCAGCACATTTTCTAGCAATCAAGGAAACGGATAAGTTCTCTCAGCTTGCATCCGTTTATCTTAGAGAAGTGGTTTCTAGGCACAGGGTGCCAACCTCCATCATCTCAGATCGAGATCCGCGTTCCATTTCCGATTTATGGCAGTCGATGCATAAGTCATTCGGTTCACGCCTCGATATGAGTACTGCTTATCACCCGCAGACGGATGGTCAGAGCGAGCGAACCATCCAGACACTTGAAGACATGCTGCGTGCATGTGTGATCAATTTTGGCAAAGGCTGGGAGAAACATTTGCCGTTGATAGAGTTTTCTTACAACAACAGCTACCATACCAGCATTCAGGCAGCTCCATTCAAAGCATTGTATGGGCGGAAATGTCGCTCTCCTCTCTGTTGGGCTGAGGTGGGTGACAGTCAGATCACTGGCCCTGAACTTGTACTTGAAACTTCAGAAAAGATTCTCCAGATCAGAAACTGTATTGCGGCAGCGCGCAACCGTCAGAAAAGCTACGCTGACAAGCATAGGAAACCGTTGGAGTTCGCTGTAGGCGATCGCGTTATGTTGAAAGTTTTGCCGTGGAAGGGTGTTGTACGCTTTGGGAAGCGCGACAAGCTTAATCCGCGTTATGTTGGACCATTCAAAATTTTGGAACGAATCGGTAAAGTAGCTTACAAGCTCGAGTTACCTGCTGAGTTGGGTAATGTTCACGATGTCTTCCATGTTTCGCAACCAAAGAAGTGTTTGTCTGAGGAAACTCTGGTAGTGCCGTTTCAAGAGCTAAAGATTGACGATAAGTTGCAGTTTATCGAAGAACCTATCGAAATCATGGATCGGGAAGTCAAGGTTCGTAAGCATAGATGAATCCCGATTGTAAGGGTACGTTGGAACTCAAGACGCGGACCAGAGTTCACGTGGGAGCGCGAGGATCAGATGAAGCTCAAATATCCTCAACTATTTCCGGATGACCAATCTAATTCGGGTATCACTGGTGAATTTCAGGACAAAATTCCACTTCAAGTTGGGGATGATGTGGCACCTGAGGAAAATCTACAGCAATCTTGATTTATCACTTCACTTCTCTGTGTTTACTTGTCAAATTTCGGGACGAAATTTCTTTTAAGTTGGGGATGATGTGACGACCCGTATTCCTAAGGTGTGTTTTTTGTTCCAAATCACTTTCTGTTACGAATGGGTTGCATTGTAGCTGTGTGTGCTTGTGCGTTTATTTGTCGAACTTAGTCAGGTTTTAGCTATTTCAATTTAACGGGTTGTTTCAATTGGGCCGCACTCTAATGTCTTTCAATTAAATGGTTTTGTTTCAGTTGGGCCACACCCTTTGAAGCCCAAAGTAAGCCCAACTGACTCCTGGCCCATTTCCTTCTTATTTGTATACGTGAAGTGCATGAGATGGGACACACAACTCTTTGCAAATATTACAAACCCTAACCCCCCCCTCTTGCGAACGACGACAGTCCCAAATCATCATCACTCGAAGCCCTCTCCTTCTTTCTTAGCCTAGCAATCGGTTGGTACGCTATTATCTTTGATTGTTTCCGATTATACGTTTATGTGTTAAATGTATGTGCATGTGTAGAGTAAAAGCATGTGTTAGGGTATTAGTTGCAAATTGAATTGAGCATGATTGATCCATTTAAAAGGTTGTAAACGGCTGTTAGGGGCAATTAATATAGAGATTTCCAATCTTTGTTTGGGATGTTACAAGACTAGGGTGAATTAGTATTAACAAATTAAGGATAAAAAATTATTTGATCCGTTGACGTATACCAACGACGATGATGATCAACCTATAAAAACAGTTTTGTTACCTCTTAGATTGTGTTGACTTGATTTGATTTGATTAATTATCATACGCTAACGATTCGGTAACGATTAGGGGTATTAGTGAACCACAAATACTGTGTAATCATAATTGTTACTCAATGATATGGTTGGTACTTGATCTAAATATCAATATGATTGCTAAATGGTAACTTGATATTGCTTGAATAAATGAGGGCATGATGAATGTGGTGATTATGATTTCAATCAGATTTGTTAGTAATAGGTTAATATTATTCAATAAACTGATGGATGGTTTGTAGAAATCTATCGGGTTACTTACCTAGACTCAAGCATTGTTGGGTAATGTACGAGATGTGTTAGTCTGATTAATTGGAACCTTTGTATATGCATATTCACATCTCAATAAATGTTACATGATGCTTATTAAGGAACAAATAGGATTGATATAATGTGTAGTTAGCGGGTATAATAGTTGGGTCATGCCGGCTGGGCTGCACACTTGTCTTCGGGCCATTTAAGTTGGGCCGCACACACTATAACTCGTGTTGGGCCGCGCAGATGGATACAACGCCGGATGGGCCTCGGGTCAATGGGTCACACAACATTATCGGCCTACAAGTTTTGGGTTGCACTCCTTGATTAAAGCACACCACTAAATTGCATGTTTTCTTGGGTTGGGGAGTGATGTTGGGCCGGGTGATCAAGGGGGTTGCACGAGATCAGGTGTGACGGCCCAGTTAAGCATTTAGGTGAGAAAAGTTGTGAAGCATAAAGCCGAATGCATACAGTGAGAGTATGTGATATGATTTCCCCTGTGGCCCAAGTGTCTATTACATGTTATGGTTATGGTGTACGTTATGGATAAGTGTATTGCATGATCAACTGTTACTCATTGCATGATATTATGTGTGTGCTATGTGAGAAACATGAAAAAGGGATTTGTGTTTAAGTATCACGAAATTGATTGTTAATGGTAACCATGTTAGGATTGAGTTGAGCAACTTGAACACGTAACTAGTCTTACCGAGCAAAACCAAGGTGAGTTCATTCCTCTTGAGCATGCGTCCCGGTGGTTGGGATAGTCATTGGGTATCCCTGAGAGGGATAGGTTTTTGGGTAAATCAAATGGGTATTCCTGAGAGGAATACGTCTTGTGGGTAAAATCTAGAATGTTGGATAATACACTCGTCCTATCACCTTTAAGTCCCATCTGGTTTGTTACCTGAGAGGTAACTGTCACACCCCGACCGCGTATAACATGTAACCGAGGCGGAAACGTCGAGGAGTGTTGTAACAGAATTAATTGTTTCACAACCATGGCAATTAAAGTTATATTTTATTCAAAAACAAAAGGATTACATTGTCTTAAAACAACTGAAACAAAGAGTACATAACATGTTTTTAAACTAATCTTGCTTCTTTTATGTCACTAAGGCCCGTGTCCACCCTAGTGTATCCTGAATCAAGCCTATGCACCATTTCCTGAAACACATGTGAAAATAGGTACGTCAGCATAAAAATGCCTGTGAGATACATAGGTTTTGTGAAAATAGGATTCATGACTTAAGTTTAAAGAAATGTTTAATAAAATGCAGTCATGAACCTTGTTAATTGTTTTGTTTTGTAAATCATTTGAAAAGCGATAAAATTAGATGATATGTATAAATAAAAGAATAATGTATGGTTAAAAGAATAACCAAGTAAGGGGCTGTTTGGTAGCCTCTTAGTCCATTCAGAGGCTGTCTCTTAATGAAATCATTTGTGGCCCTTATGTCTGAATGAATAAGAGGTAACCTTATGTCTGACTGGATAAGAGGTAACATCTGAATGGTAAACCATCACATGTCACATTCTTCTACATTATCTTTGTTAAACTCTTAAATGATTTCATTAAGAGGTAGCCTCTTAATGTCATTCAGATGCTACCAAACAGCCCCTAAGAAGAGTTTGTACAAACCAAGTTATTTGTAAAACAATGTTTAAGTGAAAATGTGTTGAAAATGTAATATGTCTAAACTGAAGTGGTTTAAATAACACTACGATATGTAATATCATACAAGCACTTATATATAGGAAGTACCAGCGGCGTATCCACCATGCTTGTATCATATTACACACGCCTCGTTATTTAAGTCACTCAAACCAATCAACAATGTAAAATGTTCATGTTTAAACCAATAGTCAAATGTTATAGTATAACCCAAGTTAAATGTGAATCATGTAATGTGTAAACAAACGTTATCTATGGTAAGTAAAATGAGACCACTTAAACCACAAGTAAAAATGTACAAACAAGGTATTTTGAATAAATCAAAAGTTATGTTTTGTAAGATAAATGCATGTTTTACTGATACAAACACTTATGCAGTAAGTTAACGCATACATTCAAGCCTTGAGACAGCAGGATAACCTTAGAGTAAAGGTTATCAAAGAAAAATGTTTTCGGATTCAGTCATTCCTTACACCCAAACAAACCTAGGATGTCAGGAACGGGATTTGTCAAGTCCTATGGTACCATTACTTACTACCGAGCGGCGTAGCTAATGTTAATGAATGTAATTTAGACCCGTTGAACCAACCAAATGTCATACCAAATGTAAACATGTTATGTGAAAATAATGTACTAAGTATGCTAAGTTAACATACAAAGCAGAAAAGTCATGTAAAACAATGTGCTAGCATGCTCAGTTAACATACATAGCAAAAGAGGATGTAATGTAAATCAATGTGCTAGTATGCTCAAGTAAACATACATAGCAAAGCATAATGAAATCATGTACTAATAGTGTACTAATGAACATAGCAAGCATATGATATGAAAATATGAAAAGCACGAAAGTAACAAGTAGGCACATGTGTTTCACCACTAAATGTTTGAAAAACAGTAAAAGAGGGGTCTATGTACTCACTTGAGATTGCTCAATAGACTTTAGATATCCACCAAGCAAGGCTAGAAGATCACGGATTCAAACGGCACCTAATATAGGTAACTACGTTAATAAACGGACCTATTCGGAGGATCGGGTGGCATGAGGGTTCGTAAACCAAATGAGTGTGGGAACCCATGTAATATGGTTTAACCAAGCCTACATACTAAAATGAAACTTATCCTAAGTGCTTTTGACCCGTTACGACCCGTTTAGGTAGCTTATGCTACTTTAACGCGTCGTTTGCATAAAACGCGTTTGGATCGCCTAACTAGTCCTATGACAAGTAGAATATGCCTTAATATGTTTAATATTGTTGCTAAATCAGTTTAGATGTCAAAAAATGGGTTACATAGGCTTAAAATGAAATTTGGCGCAAAAAGGGCATTTTGGTAATTTACCTAAGGCATATATACTACCTATCATACAACTACTTAAACGACGTGACCATAAGGTATAACCTCGGAAGGTTATTCCCTATACAACTATGGTCACCTAATGTGTTTAGTCGGATCCTAATGATCGACCAAATGGGTCGGGTTTGAAAGCATAAGCGATTGTTTAGATCGCTTACCTTTACGACCCTAGACAAGCACTAAACCTAAAGTGACGAGCTAAACATGTTAGAACATGTTTAACGAGGTTAGAAAACAGGTTTGGTATCAAAACAAACGATTTTGATACCTAAAAGTAGTTTGGTTACAAAATACGCAAGAATACGCATTTTGGCCGAAACTACGACTCGTCACTGAGCCTAGATAACGTGGTAATCAGTAGGTATAGTCACTAGGGACTATAACCATCGTGATTACGCTCACGTTATGAAGTTCAAATGAACTTCGCATTGACCATAAACTGGTCAATGCAGAAAGTCAAACGCAGTTTGACTTTAACGCTAAAAACGAATGAAAAGAACGAAGGAATACTTACAGAAGGTCCCCGCAAGATTTGATCCGATTTACCATCAGGTATGAAGTATGAACTCCAACTTAGAGGGCCAAAATCAGATTCAAATGAGGATTTTTTCAAATGAGAGGAAGGGGTATTTATAGATATGGTACAACCGTTAAGATCGTTCGTCGAGAAACGTGCTTCGATCTTGGCCGTACACATGGGCACCCATAGTTTAAGCCCATGGTATGTTAAAAACCATTTGCAAGTGAAAATAGTGGCTGGAATGAGCTGGAAATAGCTGTTTTCAACATTCTGCACATCTGGCAGTCTCACACGGGCCGCGTAAGGTCCTGCATATGCATACGCGCCCCGCCTGGGGATTCTGATCAGCAAACAAGTTTCCAAAATGACAGTTTCAGTCCCTGTTGTGTTATAAGCTCCATTCCGACATGTTTAAGGCCCGTTAAGCAAACTTTAAGGCCCTAAAATGATTCCTAAACATTGTGGACATGAAACATGCTCAAAAATATGCCGGATGTCGGTTCGTTTGGTCGTATGATCGCGATATTCGCTTAATTACGACGAAATGCGCACAAGCGCGAAAAATGATCCAAATTGCGCGACGAACGGATTTTTCTTATGCCAAACACTAAAATAAAATATTTTAGTGCTTACATAAATTTTTGGATGCCCAGATGTATTTAGAACGTAAGTTATGCGCGAAAATGCAAACTTATGCACGTTTTGACACTTTTAGTCCCTGA
The DNA here is from genome assembly GCA_030545235.1 of Helianthus tuberosus. NCBI lineage: Eukaryota > Viridiplantae > Streptophyta > Magnoliopsida > Asterales > Asteraceae > Helianthus > Helianthus tuberosus. Next base: position 66,693,803 of record CM060434.1, on the reverse strand, counting down.
ATGAGCATAAAGTTTATTTTAGCACACCGAACCCCTCAAAGCCCATCTCTAAGATATGTAAAGGATATTTAGGGTGTGTTTAACTTATGGCCATGTTCCGGAATGTTCGTTACAGTTTAAATTGGCATACTTTCGTAGTTTGTCAAATTTAGTCCCTGTAAGCGAATTAACTTGATTTTGCCATACCGAAGCCTTCAAAACTTATTTCTAAGTTATGTAAAGGTTATTTAAGGTATGTTAAGCATAATTTGATGTTCCGAAGTGTTTTTTGGGTTAAACTGATTACGTTTACGCACCAGTTTGCGTATAACTCTCCAGAAGGCGATATAGAGTTTGAAATTGGATAAAAACCAAAACATGAAAAGTATCAAACATAAAAAAAAAATGTTGGGATCAAATAACTTTATTTCATTGATAATTAAACTATTTACAATGATCACAAGCACAAATGTCACAGTAACGGAGTATTAGTTGGTAGCGCTATCTAGGTTTGGCACCCTCACCCCATACCTGAGAGGACGGGTGTGAACTAATGACTCAGTCATGCCCAATACTTTGATAGGAGCATTGGGGAACTGGCAAACTAAATCTGGTGCCATCTTGTATCCGAGGTATTATCAACATTGTAATCAATAAACGGAATTAAACACTTGGTAACTAACGTTTTCGTAAAACTATGAACTCACCAGCGTTGTTTGATACACGTGTGTGCATGCTCGCAGGTTATAGGTATGTCTGGATGTGGAACTTGCTATCTGGGATGCTGGAGTGGTCATGGGCCGAGATACATGGAATCGCGAGTCGCGTCTACTGGTTATCATACATATGGTTTATGAACCACTTAATTAATGATTTATGCTTCCGCTGAACATGATGATTTGTATTTACTGTTTTGTAACACTTTACGTTAATGAATGAAAGTTTTATTTAAACTCTCGTATGAGTTCAATGTGATTGATGGCTAGATCCTGGTACGTCACACGCCTCGCGGGGGTTCCCGCTTGGGGTATTTTTGGGGGTGTGACAATCAAACTTAAGAATAGCCTGAATGAAAGGTTGTTATTCGCTCAGAAGGAAGCTGTTTTGGAAATTCACCTTCCAAATGAAAAGTTAGGTGTAACTGCTGAATAGTTAGCACCTGGCAAGGATGGAATCCTTAGAATGAATGGAAGAATCTGGGTTCCTATTCATGGAGGACTTCGAGATATAATCCTCCAGGAAGCTCACAATTCCAAGTACCCAGTTCACCCTGGAGGTGACAAAATGTATCAAGATTTGAGAGCTAATTATTGGTGGATAGGTTTGAAGAAATCTATTGCCACACATGTAGCTAAATGCCTGACTTGCGCTCAGATTAAAGCTGAACATCAAAAGCCCTCAGGTTTGCTACAACAGCCCGAACTTCCCACATGAAAGTGGGATATGGTAACCATGGATTTTATAACCAAGTTACCTAAAACAAGGCATGGAAATGATAATATATGGGTCATAGTTGATAGACTGACTAGGTCAGCACATTTCTTACCCATCAAGGAGACTCATAGCTCCGACAAGCTAGCTCAGTTGTACGTGGATAAGATTGTATCTCTCCATGGAGTGCCGGTGTCTATTATATCCGACAGAGATACTAGATACACCTCTCACTTTTGGAAAAGTTTCCAACAATCATTAGGCACTCGTTTGAATTTCAGTACTGCTTACCATCCTCAAACGGATGGACAAAGTGAGCGTACAATTCAAACTTTGGAAGACATGCTTTTTGCATGCGTTATTGATTTGGGTGGTAGCTGGGATGACCACCTACCTTTGATCGAATTCTCCTACAATAACAGTTATCATACTAGCATTCAGGCTGCGCCTTTTCAGGCGTTGTATGGAAGGAAATGTAGAACACCTGTTTGTTGGGCAGAAGTAGGAGAAGCTCAGTTATCAGGACCTGATATGGAGCTTAAAACAACGGACAAAGTTGTTTAAATTCGTGATCGCCTGAAAGCTGCCAGGGATAGGCAGAAAAGTTATGCTAATAAGAGGCGGAAACCTCTAAAGTTTGAAGTGGGCGATAAAGTCTTACTAAAAGTATCACCCTGGAAAGGAGTGATGCGTTTTGGTAAGAAGGGCAAGCTAAGCCCAAGGTATATTGGACCATTCAAGATCATCGAATGTGTCGGCAGTGTAGCTTATAAGCTAAACTTGCCTGAGGAGCTTAGTGGAATTCATAATGTGTTCCATATCTATAATTTAAAGAAATGTCTAGCTGATGAATCGCTAGCAATGTCTCATAAAGACGTACAGATTGATGAAAGCCTGAGGTTTATTGAAAGACCTATATCGATCGAAAATCGACAGGTTAAAAAGCTCCGAAGGAAGCACGTGCCTATAGTAAAGGTTAAATGGGATGCTCGTAGAGGCCCTGAATATACGTGGGAAGTTGAGTCCACTATGCGACAGAAGTACCCTCACTTGTTCCAGCAAATCTCGGGGTCGAGATTTCTTTTAAGGGGGTGAGGATGTAACACCACGTAAAAATGTGTCCAATTATGTAAAGACACGTGTCCCAAATTCTAAATATGTAAAAGTTTGAGTTTAAAGGACTAAAGTTGACAAACGATGAAAATATGAAACCAAAGGGACTAAATGTGTCATCATGCCAAACTTGTGCCTCTGAATAACCATACCCGAAGAAAATATTCTTAAACGAGTAATAATTCGAATATAAGAAGCCGTTTGTGAAAATAATCGAAAGATTATATACTACAGGGGTTAAATGTGTCAACATGTTAATTCTTACCTCTGAGTGACCTTTTAACGAACCCGGGGCTTCGTAATATTCAAATATACTCTCAAGAATAAGTGATATAAATTTCACGAGGTTTCGAGATCGTTATGTGTTGTTTACGCGATTTCCCAAGAATTAGGGTTTAAAGCGTCAACGAGGCAAAACTTATGTTTCCGGAGATCGTTTAACGAAACCAGGCCTAACAGCGTTTGGTTATACTCCCTAGATCATCCATAAACTAACTATAAGGGCCAGATGTGCCTAAAATGAAAGATTTTGAGCTTAAAAAGGTGCAGGGACTGAACTTGTCAAGATTTAAACTTGTTTAGCTGGTAAAGGGGGGTGTTGCGCTGCGCCACCATGGTTACCATATGCCGTCGCGCGACGCGACGGCACCAATTTGACAGAATTGTTGGCCAGGTGCAGGTTTCTTCCTTTCCTTGAGCTCCAAACAAGTTTAATCGAATCTAGGGCCTTGTTGCTGGTTTTAAAAACCACCATGGACACCTGGAGACATCAGATAACCTCTCTAAACACCTGGGATGATCTGGAACAACCTCAATTCACTATAAATAGGGCCCTTAGTTCAGCTTTTCATTTGCACTTTCACTCTAATTCACTCTCAACTCTCCAAGCTTGTGTTCTGAGCATCTCTGGAGGTTCCTGAATCAAAGGGAAACTTATTCTTGTAGAAAAGATAGCTAGGACCCTTTGTAAGTGTCTTAGCCCCCTTCCTTAGTTCAGTTTTTAGTTTAAAAACCGAAAAAGTCAAAGTTATCATAATTTGACTTTGACTTTCGGTTTAAACTCAAATGGTCCAGCCACTGTCCGAATTGAATGTGGTTATGTGACCATAATTAGGTAGGTGATTAACCCTTAAAAGGGCACCTCCTAATTATTTCGTTTGCCTAGTTAATTGTCGGGTCAAACTATTAAGTTAAAAAGTCAAACTGACCAGAATTTGAAATAATGATTATAATTAACAATGCAGAGGTTATAAATTATATTTTAATACTCTAATAACTTGGTAATTAGTATTAGAACATGTTTAAGCATGTTCAACCCGACAATTATCAGTTTAGGGTCGGTTCACAACCGAAAGTCGTAAAAGCTTGACTTTTGCTTTGACTTTCAGTTATGACCTGATTGAGCTTAATTCTTCTATGTTTTAAGCTTCCATTAGGACCACATTATGTATTATAACCCCCTAGAGTTATATTGCCTGGTCCTTAGTATTCTGAATTATATTAATATCCGTTAATATGCTTATAAATGCCTATTTTGCCCTTTTGACATATAAACGAGATTTTTGAAAATGTGAGAGGACAAAAACCTTTGTTACTAATTTATAAGTATGTCCCGAAAATTTGACATCAGTTCCTGGTCTCAAACAGAAGTTATGCTCGATATCGTAAATTGAAGCTTTTTATTAATTAAATTGTGTTATCTTGCATAAGTCATGTTTAAACATAAGTTTTGACCCAAAACTCATTGCCTACTGTTACGATAATATTTTTAAGGATTTTTGGAATTTTTTATCAGATTATAATCTGATCATATCATGGAGTTCTTGTGTAATTCGGTAAATGACGATAATACCCTTTTTCATGCATAAAATGAGATTAACGACTGATTTGAATGCCAAACCTTTTCCTACTGATCTTATATATTAAATAAATTATTTTGAGCATTTAAGACTGATAAAAATCTCAGATTTCCATAAACATCTTAATTATCGTCAATTAGCGAGTTTTACACTAATTAGGTGCATAGTATGGTTTAAAACCATATTTAACACCTAAGACTTGTTACCTACTGAATTTTTAAATAAATTTTAATATTATTACAGTAAGTATAAGTTATGAACTCAGACTTCTAAAAATGTCCTTAAAAGCATATGTGAAATGACCAAAATACACTTTCGGGACATAGTTTGGCCATAATTGGTAAACCTCACATATGTATAATATTTTACTGATGTAATGTGATAAAATAAATATTTTTACTGAATGTTTTAGACCAGAACCTCAGTTTATTATAAAATCTCTTTTATAATCATTAAAATGACCAAAATGCCCCTACGGGACTGAATTTGGTTTTAAATATTTTTTGGGCATATATGTTAACATCATACTGATGTATTAACATATTTTAAGCATAATAACATATGGTAGTTGTATATGATTCATTTGGTTGCCCGTTACGCAATTACGCGTTCGGATCGGTTTATGTAACTAGTTTACGTAAGTTTGCCGAAACGGGTTTAACCTTATCGTTTTTGTCTCAAAATCCAGAATGCGTTTAGTTTACCCATATTATACAAGTATCCAAACTTGTCGGGTCTAAATCACATTCTATTCCGGTCACCGCTTAATCTAGCGTATCGTACCATTTCTAAAACTTTAAGTTAGCCGGTCTAGGTCCATGACCTAAATAAGACCCGTTAGCATTCTGAATTGGTTATATATTACCATCATTCCAGACTAGAGCCACCCGGTAAAAGCTACCTGCATTTAGATAGATTGGATACAACTGAGTTATTTTGCTGTGAATCAAGTATTAGCTCAGGTAAATACTTTTAACTTATTTTCCCTTATACGGGCTTGGGATATGGTATTATAATAATACCGCTTGGTCGGGTATGAAATCATTTAATCGGATTGTGATTAATAAATTTGCATAACCATTTTTAATCTGTTTTGTTTGATAACATAAACATTGGGGGTTAATACGACCGTGTCCTGGATATCCTCGGCTCATTTCATTTGAAAATGGCCACGACCTATGCACGGGGTGTAGGCATACACCTGAAAGATGCAAATGCTAAATAACCCACATGTTGGGGATAACTCCTTTATGGGTTTTATAAGTGGTGAGTCGGTTAATCATGACCGGCTTCCAAACCGGCCCCATATGTATGACAAACATGTAAAACTGTATACAAGATTTTATTAAAAAATGTCCTAAGTTATAAATGGTTTCGTGTCTTGTGCGCCTAAATCAATTTTCATAAAATCTTTTCAAAAGAGTTAGTTAATTGTATTTACCAGTGAAAACTGATGTATTTTCCAAAGACTAAGTGGCAGGTACTACTCGTAATAGGCTGGGAGATTGCTCGGTGTCGAAATAGAGGATCTTGCAAATCCTTAAAGATGCCTTAAAGTCTGCTAAACTTCATTTTATACATTCTGTAAAGATCTATCTGTGGATTTGATATTACAGGCTCGTCTATAATAAATACTTTGATATTTTCAGACATTTGGGTTTGTAATAATATTTTATATTCCAAGACTTCCGCTGTGCTATTATGTGTATGTTTGACCATGATGATATCAACTACGTCGCGATACTCCCCACCGGGCCCACCGGTAATATGTGGAAATATCGGGGTGTGACAGGTTGGTATCAGAGCCAACATTGAGTGAATTAAACACTAACCTTTTGTGTTTAATCTCAATGACACAGTAGCATATTCCTTAGACCTCCTGAGTCTAGACTTAACATAGGAATGCTCTCATCCCTATTAAGTAAACATTGTTTTCGATTTTATGTATTTTGAATAAGTCGCCAAGCAAGGAAGCCATTGATGGAGATTCTCCTCATCCGAAGCCAAGGAATGTCAAGCTTTGTAATACGGCTAGAATAAGCGTGCGAACGGTTTGGAGGAAATACCTTCATGGACTCATTCCTAAAACCAAATCTATTGAATTGTACTCAGACTTCGAAGTCCATACCGGAGGTCCCTGAGGCTCAAAGTTTTGAAGTCTGTATCAGTGGAGTCCATACCAGGTGGTCCCTGAGGCTCCCGTATTGAAAATAATACCAGTGGATCCTAATGATTCTTATTTCTTACCTTCAAATTTTGAAATCCCAGACATGGATTATATCAGTCAAAGCCCAATCCGTGATCCATATCATTCTTTAACCATGGAATTCTTGAATTCTACTTCTATAACGGATCTTGATTGGAGTACTTACTATATTCACTGAGGACTTCAGTGTCTCTACCGAATATGGTAAACAAAAAAAAAAGAGAAACAATCAAAATGGAACAAGGAAGGACTTAGAGAATCCTTCTTTCATAATATCCATTATCCTTTAAGTCCCTATAAGGACATGTCTCTTCTATATAGTCCCTGTGTAGACATACCTTTCGACTTAAGACCCTGTATGGGCAATTGCTATTTAGTTCCTTCGTGGACATTACATTTCAATAAAGTCCCTCAGTGGGCATGCTATATCAATATAGTCCTTTCATGGACGTATCATTTTATTAAAAATCCCTTTTGTGGATATGCTACTTCAAAATAGTTCCTTTGTGGACATGTTATTTCATTATAAGTCCCTCTGTGGACGTGATATTTCTTGATAACCCCTTCAAGGACATATTTTATAGTCCCTGTATGGACTTACATTTTCCTTTTAGTCCCTGCGTGGACTAAAGTTGCTTTAAAGTCCCTGTGTGGACAAATGAATTATTAAAGTCCTATTTGAGGCACTATTGTAAATTTCCTGATGATTTATGGAAAGTTTTTATTATATAAGTATTCATATCGTCCTTTATATAAGTATTCAAGTGGTGTGCCTTCCATGAGGATTTTGGACATGTTACGGAAGAATGCATTGCCCTGAGGAAAGAAATAAGCTATCTGCGGAGCAAAGCATATCTGAAGGATCTTCTGGGAAGAAAGAAGAATAAGGGTCAGGATACTGAGAAGGATCCTGAAGGAGCAGCATCACCTCCTGCAGATGCCAAAATAATTAACTTTATTTCAGGAGGATCCGACATTTGTGGAACCACTTATTCTGCAGCAAAAAGACATGCAAAGGAGGCTAAGACAGAAAGGGGAGATAAGCCAACCAGGATGACAACCCTCACAACCGATAAAGTGATAACGTTTGACAGTGATAACGGGGATACTATCCAGGATCCCCATCACGATGGTTTGGTAATAACTTTATATGTTGCTAATCACTTTATGCGCATAATACTGGTGGATAATGGCAGCTCTGTCAACATTATTCAGCTAGAAACGCTGAAAAGGATGAATGTTTCCCCGATGGACATCACTTCAAAATCCACTGTACTTGTCGGGTTCAGTGGAGAGGCCAAGAATACTGTGGGAGAAATAAAGCTGCCAGTATATGTTGAAGGAGTCAACTCAATGCAACGCTTCTGTGTCATGGACTCCTTATCCTGCTACAATATTATATTGGGTAGGTATTTCCAAGGATATTATAACTCACAAGCTTGGAATTGACAGGACTTTCAAGCCGATCCAGCAAAAACGAAGGAAGTTTGCTCCTGAACGAAACGCAATTATCCAGGAAGAGGTGGAAAGATTATTGAAGTCCAAGATGATTAAGGAAGTCAAATTCCCCAAATGGTTAGCAAATGTAGTTGTGGTTCAAAAGAAAAATGGGAAATGGAGAGTTTGTGTAGATTACACAGACTTGAACAAAGCGTGTCCTAAACCCATTCCCTCTGCCTCACATCGACTCAATTGTCACACCCCGACCGCGTAAAACAACAAACCGCAGCGGAAACGTCGGGGAGTCGAGCAACAGAATTATTGTTCCACAACCATGGTAATTAAAGTTTTGTTTTATTTAAGAACAAAAGGGTTATATTGTCTTAAAACAGAAGAAACAAAGAGTACATAACAAAGTTAAACTATTCTAGCTTCATTTTATGTCACTAAGGCACAGGTCCGCCTAAGTGTATCTTGATCATTCCTATGCATCAGGTCCTGAAAACACATGTGAAAATAGGTACATCAGCATAAAAATGCCTGTGAGATACATAGGTTTTATTAAAATAGGATTCATGACTTATAAGTGAAATAATTGTTTTATAAAAGTTAGTCATGAATCTTTGGAAAATGATTTCTTTTATAAATCATATAAAAAAATGATAAGAAAATCTGATGATATATAAAAGAAAGATGTGTAGTTAAATATGTGACCAAGTAGAAATGAGTTTGTATAAAATAAGTTGTTTGTAAAACAATGTTTATGGGAAAATGTGTTATCTGTGTAAAATGTAATATGTCTAAACTGAAATGGTTTAAATAACGCCACAATGTGTAATATCATAAAATCACTTATATATAGGAAGTACCAGCGGCGTATCCACCATGCTTTTATCATATTACACACGCCTCGTTATTTAAATCACTTATCAAACAAACCACCATAATGTATCTTGTTTAAACCAAAGTCAAAATGTTTATGTGTAAACAATGTCTATTGTCAAATGAAATCATGTAATGTGTAATCAAATGTCATGTATGGCAAGTGAAATGTGTCAACTAAAACCATAGGTAAAATGCACAAAACAAAGTATTTAAATAAATCAAAGTTTAAATCAAATTAATGTTTTGTAAAATAAATGCATGCTTTACTGATACAAACATCTATGCAGTATTGTTAAAATGCATACATTCAAGCCTTGCAACTGTGGCGCAAACCCTTAAACAAATTAAAGGTTTATCTAAATTATGTATATTGGATTCAGTCATTCCTTCCACCCAAACAAACCTAGGATTTCAGGAACGGGAGTTGTCAATTCCTATGTTACCATTACTTACTACCAAGCTGCATGGCCAATGTTAATGAACGTATTTTTGTCCCATTTAAACAAACCAAATGTCATACCAAATGTAAGCATGTTATGTGAAAACAATGTACTAAGTATGCAATAAATGAACATACATAGCATGAATGTGATGTAAAACAATGTACTAGGTACGCAATAAATGAACATACAGAGCATGAATGTGATGTAAAACAATGTACTAAGTATGCAATAAATGAACATACAGAGCATGAATGTGATGTAAAACAATGTACTAAGTATGAAATAAATGAACATACATAGCATGAATGTGATGTAAAACAATGTACTAAGTATGCAATAAATGAACATACATAGCAAAAACATGGGTAAAATCATGTACTATATGTGTACTATATGAACATAGCAAGCATATGATAATAAAACATGAAAAGCACGAAAGTAACAAGTAGGCACATGTGTTTCACCCCAAAATGTTTGAAAAACAGTAAAAGAGGGGACTATGTACTCACTTGAGATTGCTTAGAAGTCTTGAGATAACAACCAAGCAATGCTAGAAGGATCACGAAATCAATCGGCACCTAATATAGGTAACTATGTTAATAAACCGGACCTAAATCGGAGGATCAGATAGGATGAGGTTTCGTAAACCAAATGAGTATTTGAACTCATATGATATGGTTTAACAAATCCTACGTACTAAATCGAAACTTAACCTAAGTGCTTATGACCCGTTACAACCCGTTTAGGTAGCTTACGCTACTTTAACGTGTCGTTCGCGTAAAACGCGTTTGGACCGTCTAACTAGTCCTATGACAATTATTATAAGCCTTAACAAGTATAATTATGTTACCTAATCAGTTTAGATGTCAAAATTTAAGTTACATATGCTCAAAATGAATTTATGCGCAAAACGGGTATTTTGGTCATTTACCTAAGGCATATAAACTAACTATCATACAACTAACTTAAACATAGTGACCATAAGGTATAACCTCGGAAGGTTATTCCCTATACAACTATGGTCACAAAATGTGTTTGGTCGGATCCTAATGATCGACCAAACGGGTTAGGTTCGAAAGTCTAAGCGGTTGTTTAGACCGCTTATCTTACGACCCTATATAAGCACTAAACTAAAAGTGACGAGTTAAACATGTTGAAACATGTTTAGCGAAGTTTGAAAACAAGTTTGATATCAAAACAAAGGGTTTTGATACCCAAAAATAGTTTGGTTGCAAAATACGCATAAACGCATATTCTGACCGAAACTATGACTCGTCACTACGCCTAAAAAATGTGGTAATCAGTAGGTATAGTCACAAAGGACTATGACCATCGTGATTTCGGTCACGTTGCGAAGTTCAAACGAACTTCGTGTTGACCATTGACTGGTCAAAGCAGAAAGTCAAACACTGTTTGACTGTCACGCTTAAAAATGCATAAAAGCACGAAAGAAACTTACAAGAGGTCCAAGCTATGAAGATTTGATCTAAAAATTCTCAGGTATGAAGTGTAGCAACTCAATCTTAGAGAAATAATCAGATCAAGGTGAGTTTGCAAATGAAAATCATGGGGGTATTTATAGATTTCAGGCCACCGTTAGGATCGTTCATCGATAAACGAGCTTCGATCTTGGCCTTACAAGTGCACCCACTGTTTTGGAATACCATGGGTGCCTCAAAACAAGCCCATAGACTCAAAGAAACCATTTGCAAACAAGGGAAACAGCTAGAAATAGCTGGAAATAGATTCTGGCTGATCTGATGGGCTCTCGCGCCCCGCGTACGAGATAACCCCATCTTACGCGGCCCGCGACCGCCAGGGACATCAGCAATAGTTTTAAAAATTGCAGTTTTAGTCCCTGCACATGTTAAATGCCATTTTCGATGTTTTTAAGCCCGTTAAGCCATTTTCAAGGCTCTACAATGATGCCTAAGCATAGGGGACATGAAACATGCTCAAGAATATGTCGAATGTCGGTTCGGTTGGTCGTACGATCACGTTATTCGGTTAATTACGACGAAACACGAACGGACGCGAAAAACGATCCAAATTACGCGACGAATGGAATTTTATAATGCCAATCACTAAAATAAAATATTTTAATGATTACATAAATTTTTGGATGTTCGGATATATTCAGAACGTAAGATATGCGCGAAAATGCAAACTTATGCACTTTTTGACGCTTTTAGTCCCTGATTGACCAAAAAGTTTATTTTAGCATACCGAACCCCTCAAAGCCTATTTCTAAGCTATATAAAGGATATTTATGGTATGTTTAACTTATGATCATGTTCCGGATGTCCGTGACTATACAAATCGGTACAGTTTCACAGTTTGTTGAAATTAGTCCCTATTAAGCGAATAAACTTGATTTTGCCATACCAAAGCCTTCAAAACTTATTTCTAAGTTATGTAAAGGTTATTTAAGGTATGTTAAGCATATGTTGATGTTCCGGAGTGTTTATAGCGTTAAACTAATTACGTTTATGCATCGGTTTGCGTATAACTCTCCAGAAAGCGATATAGAGTTTGAAATTGAACAAAAACCAAAACATGCAAAATGTCAAACATAAATAAACAAACATTGGGGTCAAATAACATTGTTTTATTGATAACTGAACTGATTAAGGTTTATACAATGATTACAAGCACAGTTGTCACAGTCTCCCTTACTTGTGGAAATTTCGTCCCGAAATTTATTTAGAGGAAACTTGTGAGAATAGATGTGGATATTTTTCCTTCATTTGATCTTCACGTTCCCAAGTAAATTCTGGACCACGTTTAGATTCCCAGCGAACTTTGACAGGTGGAATGCGCTTGCGTTTGAGCCATTTGACTTCACATTCCATGATTTCCACAGGTTTCTCAACAAAATGCATCGTGTCATCAACACGAATTTCATCAAGTGGTATGTGGAGGTTCTCATCAGCTAAACACTTCTTGAGATTGGACACGTGAAAGGTAGGATGAACATTTCCAAGTCCAGGAGGTAACTCAAGTCTGTAGGCTACCTTACTGATTCTTTCGACGATATTGAATGGTATAACATATCTAGGTGCAAGTTTTCTCGTCTTTCCAAATCTGATCACACCTTTCCAAGGTGAAACCTTGAGTAGAACGCGATCACCGACTTGAAATTCCAAGGGCTTGCGTCGTCGATCCGCGTAACTCTTTTGACGGCTTCTAGCTGTCTGAAGGTTATCGCGAACTTTCTTAACCTTATCTGTTGTCTCAAGAATGAGGTTAGATCCAGTAAGCTGAGCCTCACCGATCTCATTCCAGCAGACTGGTGAACGACATTTTCGACCATATAAATCTTCGAAAGGAGCCATGTTGATGCTGGAGTGATAACTGTTGTTGTAGGAGAATTCAATCAACGGAAGATACGAATCCCAACTACCACCAAAATCGATCACACTAGCTCTAAGCATATCCTCCAAAGTCTGGATTGTTCTTTCAGATTGACCATCTGATTGCGGATGGTAAGTTATGCTTAAATTAAGTTGGGTCCCCATAACAGATTGCACGGTTCTCCAAAAACGAGACGAAAATCGAGCATCTCTGTTAGAAATAATGTTCAAAGGAAAACCATGACGGGATACAATCTCATCCACATAGATTTTGGCAAGCTTGTCAGCAGATAGATCCTCACGGATCGGCAAGAAATGCGCTGATTTTGTAAGACGATCAACAACTACCCAGATAGCGTCATGACCTCTTTTAGTGCGTGGAAGTTTGGTAATAAGATCCATAGCAATGTTTTCCCATTTCCAAACTAGAATCTCTGGTTGCTCCAATAATCCAGAGGGATGTTGATGTTCAGCCTTAACCTTAAGACAAGTACGGCATTTGGATACGTATAAGGCAATGTATTTCTTCATACCAGGCCACCAATACTGAATATGAAGATCCTTATACATCTTGTCTGCACTGGGATGAATAGAATAACGAGACTTATGAGCTTCATCCATAAGCAAGGTGCGGAGATTGTCTTGACTTGGGACCCACAAACGGTCCATGAAGTAAAATAGCCCATAGTCTTTCAGTTCAAGATCAGGCTTAATATGAAATGGTAACTCCTTACCCATTAAACCTTGTGTAACACAAGTATGTTGAGCCTGAGAAATGCGGGTTTGAATATCAGATCAAACTTTGACACAGTGAAGCTTGACATGTTCCTTACGACTCAATGCATCAGCCACGACATTCGCCTTACCAGGATGGTAGCGAATTTCGCAGTCATAGTCGTTTAGAAGTTCAACCCAACGTCGTTGCCTCATGTTGAGTTCTTTCTGATTGAAGATGTGCTGAAGACTCTTGTGGTCAGTGAAAACCACACATTTTGTACCATACAAATAGTGTCTCCAGATCTTGAGAGCGAATACAACTGCACCTAACTCAAGATCATGAGTGGTGTAGTTCTTCTCATGTATTTTCAACTGCCTTGATGCATATGCTATGACCTTGTTCTTTTGCATGAGAACACAGCCAAGACCCAAGTTTGATGCATCACAATACACGACAAAATCATCATTGCCCTCAGGTAAAGATAGAATAGGCGCATCACAAAGTTTCTGTTTCAAAGTCTGAAATGCTTCTTCCTGTTTGGATCCCCATTCGAAGGGTTTATTCTTCTGAGTTAGAGCAGTTAGAGGAACTGCAATCTTTGAGAAGTTTTTGATGAAGTGGCGGTAATAACCCGCGAGACCAAAAAAGAACGAACTTCAGTAGGAGTAGTATGCGTATCCCAGTCCTTAATCACACTGATCTTGGAGGGATCTACATGAATACCTTGTTCGTTGACGATATGCCCCAAAAATTGAACTTCCTTAAGCCAAAATTCGCACTTGGAGAATTTGGCGAAAAGTTGTTCCTTCTTCAGGAGTTCCAAAGTAAGACGAAGATGTTGCTCATGATCAGCTCGTGTCTTAGAATAAATCAAAATGTCATTAATGAAAACGATGATGAACTTATCTAAATAAGGCTTACAAACCCTATTCATTAAGTCTATGAAAACAGCAGGAGCATTAGTTAAACCGAATGGCATAACTGTAAACTCGTAATGCCCATATCTAGTGCGGAAAGCTGTCTTGGGAATATCTTCTTCAAGCACACGAAGTTGATGATACCCAGAACGTAGATCAATCTTTGAGAAGCAAGTAGCACCCTGTAACTGATCAAAGAGATCATTAATTCGAGGTAGGGGATATCGATTCTTGATGGTAAGCTTGTTGAGCTCACGATAATCGATGCACATTCTAAAAGATCCATCCTTCTTCTTGACAAAAAGAACGGGAGCACCTCAAGGTGAAAAGCTAGGACGAATAAAGCCTTTATGAGAAAGCTCCTGAAGCTGTTTAGATAATTCCTGCATCTCAGACGGTGCAAGACGATATGGAGATCTGGCAATAGGATTTGCACCAGGTACAAGATCAATACGGAACTCGACTTGTCGTGCTGGGGGTAAACCAGGTAGTTCTTCAGGAAACACTTCAAGATAATCCCGAACAACAGGGATATCTTGAATAGACTTACCTTTGCCTTTATCTGCTACGTCATGTGCCAAGAAGGCCACATAATTCTTTCGCAGATACTTCTAAGCTTGAGTACAAGACATGAGTTTAAGGCTACTAGCAGGTTTCTCACCACGAACCTCTAGGATCTTACCAGTCGAAAGTGGTACACGGACAATCTTCTCAAAACAAACTACCTCTGCGTGGTACTTGGCTAACCAATCCATCCCTACTATAACATCAAAACTTCCAAGTCGCATTGGCGTGAGGTCGATCGGAAAAAGATGGTTGTTAAGGTTCAATTGACAATCTCGAAGAACGGAATCAAGAACAATGGGTTCACCACTAGCTACCTCTACCGTCAAAGGCTTTCCTAGTTTTGTTCTAGACATGCGAAGCAAAGGCTCGAAAGATAAAGACACAAAACTCTTATCGGCACCTGAATCAAAGAGAACAGAAGTAGACTGATTGTTAACAAAGAACGTACCGTTGACCACTTCATTGTCTGCACGCACCTCATTTGCATTCATGTTGAAGACTCGACCACGAGCCTGGGCCTAATTCGCGTTGGCCAGCCTTGGACACTAGTTTCGATAATGAGACAGGTCCCCACAATTGTAGCACGAACCAGGAGGGTAATGAGGTCGTGCAACTTGTGCTTGTTGTTGAGCAGGCGGTTGAGCAGCCTGCTGAGCTGGGTTCTGAGCTGCTTGATTCGGAGCAAACCGACAAACATCGGCAAGATGACCCGATTTTCCACAGTTAGCACAGAAACGACATTGAACTTGCGGTGGATGGTAACTATTGCATCTGTTGCACAACAGTGCATTCCCCGCATACCGTTTCTTTGCTGGCGGTTGTGCAGGTTGGTTGGGAGCTGCCTGATTGGCTTGGGCAGTGACAGCAAAATTCTGGGAAGCCTTGCGCTTCCTAGACCCTTTCGTAGAACCAGATTTCTTCCCCTTCTTGTTTTCACCCTTACCAGATGATTGTTTCTTATCCTTGTCACCCTTCCTATGAAGCTTACCCTTTCTGATCTGCGACTCAGTCAAAGTCGCAGCTAATTCGATTGCCTGACGAACTGTGGTAGGGTTGCTACCAGTGACGATGTCTTGCACGGAGTCAGGTAAACCATCAACATATCTCTCAATAGCTTTCTCGAGTGGGGTAACCATTGTAGTGCATAACAAACTCAACTCTTCGTATCTGTCGGTATAAGTCCGTTGTTCACCACTATCCTGCCTCAAATCATCAAACTCCCTTTCTAAAGCCCTTAGTTCATGACGAGGACATAATTCCCTCATCATAAGAGCCCTAAGCTCTGCCCAGGTCTGTGCTAAAGCAACCTCAGCACCACGGTCTCTCATAACCCCGTTCCACCAAGTAAGAGCCGTCTTTTGAAAAACGCTAGAGGCAAACTCGACTTTGCGATTATCAGGACACTGAACATGATGAAAGGTACTCTCAATGCTCTTGAACCACTGTAGGAGCCTAGTTGCTCCTTCAGAACCACTAAACTTGAGTGGTTTAGCCGAATTGAAACTTTTGAAGTTGCATGGAGCATTTTGGTTATTGTTGGCTTGGTTAACTTGAGCAATAATGTCTGGGAGTACAGCAGCCATTTGTTGCGAAATGATTGCTGCCAGTTCGGCATTAGGTATCGGATTTTCGCGTCGAGGAGGCATTCTAAAAGAGGAAACATTAGAGAAAACGGGTGAGATGATTAGATGATAATGAAATGATACAAATCGACAAAAGCAAAGATGGTGGTTATTTGTCCGTACCACAAAGCAAACAAACGACACAGAGTGACTAATCAAGGTAAATGGGTCAAAAATAATGTATCGCGAAGACATGCTTTAGCCTATAATTGGACACTCACCCCAAGAGTTCCCAGGTAAGAGTGACTGGTCCGATTATGTAGATTTGTACGAACACTCTAGCCTAGACAGAAAACTCGAGGTACAGGCACCCACCCTTCCAGATTGCACGTGTTCACATTATTTAGACCCAAAACTTTAACGAGCTTTTGAAAACTTGGAAGGCACAAGGTCAAAAGAATCATTCAAGAATGGATGATTAAATTTTCAAAATCATTTTGGAAAATTGGAGGGTTCAAAACCTTATAATAAATCATTTAAAAACAGATGATTGATTTTCAAAAATCATTTTGGAAAATTGTGTTCTTGTTTTGGGTAATCACCTAAGGATAGGTGAAGTGCATGTTTTAAGATCTAAACACAAGATAACTTGTGTTAGGGTCCTAGAAAAGTTATAGTCTAGGTCAAAGCATTACTAATAACCTAATTCCCTATAACCATTGGCTCTGATACCAGCTCTTCTGTCAGACCCTGACTGCGTAAAACAACAAACCGTGGCGGAAACGTCGGGGAGTCGAGCAACAGAATTATTGTTCCACAACCATGGTAATTAAAGTTTTGTTTTATTTAAGAACAAAAGGGTTATATTGTCTTAAAACAGAAGAAACAAAGAGTACATAACAAAGTTAAACTATTCTAGCTTCATTTTATGTCACTAAGGCACATGTCCGCCTAAGTGTATCTTGATCATTCCTATGCATCAGCTCCTGAAAACACATGTGAAAATAGGTACGTCAGCATAAAAATGCCTGTGAGATACATAGGTTGTATTAAAATAGGATTCATGACTTGTAATTGAAAGAATTGTTTTATAAAAGTTAGTCATGAATCTTAGGAAAATGTTTTCTTTTATAAATCATATAAAAAATGATAAGAAAATCTGATGATATATAAAAAAAAGATGTGTAGTTAAATATGTAACCAAGTAGAAAGGAGTTTGTATAAAATAAGTTGTTTGTAAAACAATGTTTATGGGAAAATGTGTTATCTGTGTAAAATGTAATATGTCTAAACTGAAATGGTTTAAATAACGCCACAATGTGTAATATCATAAAAACACTTATATATAGGAAGTACCAGCGGCGTATCCACCATGCTTTTATCATATTACACACGCCTCGTTATTTAAATCACTTATCAAACACACCACCATAATGTATCTTGTTTAAACCAATGTCAAAATGTTTATGCGTAAACAATGTCTATTGTCTAATGAAATCATGTAATGTGTAATCAAATGTCATGTATGGCAAGTGAAATGTGTCAACTAAAACCATAGGTAAAATGCACAAAACAAAGTATTGAAATAAATCATAGTTTAAATCAAAGTTTTGTTTTGTAAAATAAATGCATGCTTTACTGATAAAAACATCTATGCAGTATTGTTAAAATGCATACATTCAAGCCTTGCGACTGTAGTGACAAACCCTTAAACAAATTAAAGGTTTATCTAAATTATGTATACTGGATTAAGTCATTCCTTCCACCCAAACAAACCTAGGATTTTAGGAACGGGAGTTGTCAATTCCTATGGTACCATTACTTACTACCAAGCGGCATGGCCAATGTTAATGAACGTATTTTTGTCCCATTTAAACAAACCAAGTGTCATACCAAATGTAAGCATGTTATGTGAAAACAATGTACTAAGTATGCAATAAATGAACATACATAGCATGAACATGATGTAAAACAATGTACTAAGTACGAAATAAATGAACATACATACCATGAATGTGATGTAAAACAATGTACTACGTATGCAATAAATGAACATACATAACATGAATGTGATGTAAAACAACGTACTAAGTATGCAATAAATGAACATACATAGCATGAATGTGATGTAAAACAATGTACTAAGTATGCAATAAATGAACATACATAGCAAAAACATGGGTAAAATCATGTACTATATGTGTACTATATGAACATAGCAAGCATATGATAATAAAACATGAAAAGCACGAAAGTAACAAGTAGGCACATGTGTTTCACCCCAAAATGTTTGAAAAACAGTAAAAGAGGGGACTATGTACTCACTTAATATTGCTTAAAAGTCTTGAGATAACAACCAAGCAATGCTAGAAGGATCACGGAATCAATCGGCACCTAATATAGGTAACTATGTTAATAAACCGGACCTAAATCGGAGGATCGAATAGGATGAGGTTTCGTAAACCAAATGAGTATTTGAACTCATATGATATGGTTTAACAAAGCCTACGTACTAAATCGAAACTTAACCTAAGTGCTTATGACCCGTTACGACCCGTTTTGGTAGCTTACGCTACTTTAACGTGTCGTTCACGTAAAACGCGTTTGGACCGTCTAACTAGTCCTATGACAAGTATTATAAGCCTTAAAAAGTCTAATTATGTTACCTAATCAGATTAGATATCAAAATTTAAGTTACTTATGCTCAAAATGAATTTATGCGCAAAAAGGGTATTTTGGTCATTTACCTAAGGCATATAAACTACCTATCATACAACTAACTTAAACGTAGTGACCATAAGGTATAACCACGGAAGGTTATTCCCTATACAATTATGATCACAAAATGTGTTTGGTCGGATCCTAATGATCGACCAAACGGGTTGGGTTTGAAAGTCTAAGCGGTTGTTTAGACCGCTTATCTTACGACCCTATATAAGCACTAAACTAAAAGTGACGAGTTAAACATGTTAAAACATGTTTAGCGAAGTTTGAAAAAAAGTTTGATATCAAAACAAAGGGTTTTGATACCCAAAAATAGTTTGGTTGCAAAATACGCATAAACGCATATTCTGACCGAAACTATGACTCGTCACTACGCCTAAAAAACGTGGTAATCAGTAGGTATAGTCACAAAGGACTATGACCATCGTGATTTCGCTCACGTTGCGAAGTTCAAATGAACTTCGTGTTGACCATTGACTGGTCAAAGCAGAAAGTTAAACATTGTTTGACTTTCACGCTTAAAAATGCATAAAAGCACGAAAGAAACTTACAAGAGGTCCAAGCTATGAAGATTTGATCTAAAAATTCTCAGGTATGAAGTGTAGCAACTCCAACTTAGAGAAATAATCAGATCAAGGAGAGTTTGCAAATGAAAATCATGGGGGTATTTATAGATTTCGGGCCACCGTTAGGATCGTTCATCGATAAACGAGCTTCGATCTTGGCCTTACAAGTGCACCCACTGTTTTGGAATACCATGGGTGCCTCAAAACAAGCCCATAGACTCAAAGAAACCATTTGCAAACAAGGGAAACAGCTGGAAATAGCTGGAAACAGATTTTGACTGATCTGATGTGCTCTCGTACCCCGCGTACGAGATAACCCCATCTTACGCGGCCCACGACCGCCGGGGACATCAGCAACAGTTTTAAAAATTGCAGTTTTAGTCCCGCACATGTTAAATGCCATTTTCAATGTTTTTAAGGCCCGTTAAGCCATTTTCAAGGCTCTACAATGATGCCTAAGCATAGGGGAGATGAAACATGCTCAAAAATATGTCGAATGTCGGTTCGTTTGGTCGTACGATCACGTTATTCGGTTAATTACGACGAAACACGAACGGACGCGAAAAACGATCCAAATTACGCGACGAATGGAATTTTATCATGCCAATCACTAAAATAAAATATTTTAATGATTACATAAATTTTTGGATGTCCGGATATATTCAGAACGTAAGATATGCGCGAAAATGCAAACTTATGCACTTTTTGACGCTTTTAGTCCCTGATTGACCAAAAAGTTTATTTTAGCATACCGAACCCCTCAAAGCCTATTTCTAAGCTATATAAAGGATATTTATGGTATGTTTAACTTATGATCATGTTCCGGATGTCCGTCACTATACAAATCGGTATAGTTTCGCAGTTTGTCGAAATTAGTCCCTGTTAAGCGAATAAACTTGATTTTGCCATACCAAAGCCTTCAAAACTTATTTCTAAGTTATGTAAAGGTTATTTAAGGTATGTTAAGCATATGTTGATGTTCCGGAGTATTTTTCGTGTTAAAATGATTACGTTTACGCATCGGTTTGCGTATAACTCTCTAGAAAGCGATATAGAGTTTGAAATTGAACAAAAACCAAAACATGCAAAATGTCAAACATAAATAAACAAACATTGGGGTCAAATAACATTGTTTTATTGATAACTGAACTGATTAAGGTTTATACAATGATTACAAGCACAGTTGTCACATCAATGGTGGATGCTACTGCCGGTCATGAAATGTTAACCTTCATGGATGCATCCTCAGGATTCCAGCAAATACAAATGGAACCTTCGGACCAGGGGGATACTGCTTTTATGACACCAACATGTATTTATTGTTATACTGCTATGCCTTTTGTTCTGAAGAATGCAGGTGCAACATATCAAAGATTGGTGAACATGATGTTTAAAGATAAACTGGGGGACACCATGCAGGTGTACATTGATGATATGGTGGTAAAATCCAAGAAGGCTGAGGATCATCTTTGGGATATTGAAGGAGCATTTGATATCCTGGACCAGTACAACATGAAATTAAATCCCGCTAAATGCCATTTTGGAGTGGGGGCAGGAAAGTTTTTGGGATACATGGTGACTAAAAGGGGGATCGAAGGGAGCCCGGAACAGATCAAAGCTATCCTGGATATCAAGTCACCTTCAAACATGAAAGATGTACAAAGATTAACAGGGCGAGTAGCAGCATTAAACAGGTTTATATCGAGATCCTCGGAAAAATGCAAGGAATTCTACGATATCCTGAAGAAGAATAAGAAAGTCGAATGGGGAGAGAAGCATGAAGCAGCCTTGCAGGAATTGAAGCATTATCTTTCAACTGCACCTCTATTGATGAAGCCCGATGATGGCGAACCATTATCCATGTACCTTGCAGTATCAGGGATTGCAGTAAGTGCGGTTCTGGTAAAGGATCACGAAGGTCAGCAGTATCCTGTCTATTATGTTAGTAAAAGCCTCTTAGATGCTGAAACTAGATATTCACATTTGGAAAAATTGATATTGGCCCTAGTTATGGCATCGACAAAGCTTACACATTATTTTAAGACACATAGGATTCATGTTAAAACTAATTATCCTGTTAAAAATGTGCTTAGGAAACCCGAGATGTCAGGTTGGTGGCTAAGTGGTCAGTAAAATTAAGTGCCTATGATCTAGTATATGAACCTAGAAATGCCACAAAATCTCAGGCTCTAGCTGACTTTGTGGCTGATTTCAGTAGTGATATTCAAAATGAAGTAGACTTAGAAGTACAACAGCTAGGAGAAAACTTAGAATCCTGGACATTATATACTGATGGTGCATCTAATCTAAGAGGTGTCGGATTGGGTATACTACTAAAATTGCCACAGAGGGACATATTACCCCAGGCTATTAGGTGTGAATTTCCTGCCACTAATAATGAAGCAGAATATGAAGCTTTAGAGTTGGCCAGGAATATGAATATTAAAAGTTTGCAAGTATTTGTTGATTCCTTGTTAATTACTAATCATTTTAATGGATCCTATGCAGTCAAAGGCGAAAGATTAATCAAGTATCTTGAAATTCTCAAAAAATGAGCAGGATATTTCGATGTTTTTACACTTGAACAGGTACCGAGAGAGGATAATGCTGAAGCAGATGCCTTGGTGAACTTAGGATCATCAGTCAGAATACCAAAAGGAACTTAGATACCAATACTACATATCCTATATCCTGCAGTTGATCTTTTCAAATCTCAGGATAAGGAATTAGCAAATATTCAGGATCCTGATGATGAGTATCCTGAGGAGGATCCTAAGTCCTGGACGGCTCCAGTCGTGAGATATCTAAAGGAAGGACATATCCCAAAGGATGAGAATCCTAAGGCTTTTAGGATGAAGGTATCCCGATTCACTATTATAAATGATGTTTTATATAAGAAATCTATTGCAGGACCATACCTGAGGTGCTTGGAGAATCCCGAAACTAAAGAAGTGCTTCAGGATATACATGAAGGGGATTGTGGTAACCTTACTGGGGGCAGATCATTATTCTCAAAGGTGTTCAGAACAGGATACTATTGGCCGACGATGAGGAAAGATGCTGCAGAATATGCTCGAAGGTGTGATGCGTGTCAAAGGCACAACAATATACTACATCAACTTGCTGAACCACTGTATCCTATTGCTTCCCCTTGGCCATTCATGAAGTGGGGTATGGATATAGTAGGAAAGTTGCCAAAAGCTCCAGGAGGAAAAGTCTTTATGCTGGCAATGACGGATTATTTCTCTAAATGGGTTGAAGCTGTGGCATTTGTTCAAGTCAGAGACCAAGAAGTAGTATCCTTCATAAAAAGGAGTATCCTGACTAGGTTTGGGGTACCAGCTGAGATAATCTGTGACAATGGCTCTCTGTTTATCAGTAAGAGGACTACCGATTTTTGCAAGAGTTGGGGAATCAAAATGATCACATCGACACCGGTACATCCTCAAGCAAATGGACAAGCAGAATCCTCGAACAAGATAATTGTCAACAATTTAAAGAAAAGGCTAGGAGCTAAGAAAGGAAGATGGGCAGAAAAGTTACCCTTTGTTTTATGGGCCGATAGGACAACAGTAAAGAGTACAACTGGGCAAACCCCATTTTCCTTAGTATATGGAGCAGAAGCAGTGATCCCAACAGAGATGGTGATACCTACAGCAAGATCCAACCTCCGGGATCCTGAGAAGAATCCTGAAGCCCTATGCCAAGAGTTGGATACTATTGATGAGACAAGGGATGCGGCAAAGTTGAGAATGGCAGCATACCAACAGAGGATATCCAGAGCATACAACAAGAACCTAAGGACTAGAAGGTTTCAAGTTGGAGATTGGGTATTAAGGAAGGCTTTTCAGAATACTACTAATCCTGCTGATGGAAAATTAGCTCCAAAGTGGGAAGGACCTTATGAGATTGAATCGGAATCTGGGAAAGGAGCATACCGGCTTAAGAATATGGAGGGGGATATACTACCAAGATCCTGGAATGCTATACACCTCAAAGCCTACTTCAAGTGAGTTTAGAATTTAATTTCTAACTCAGGATGGTATGAGTTCTATCTCTTTTTAAATATAATTTTATTTTATTCCTATTGAACCCAATACTGACTTAGGCATTGGAGGGGTGTTAGCCAAGCTAACAACCCCCTTAGTTTAAGGTTGTTTTGCAGAATATGCTTTGGGATATAGCTCCAGGATATACACTCAGGATGAATCGAAAGATTAGAGGATTGGCCCCCTCTCTCACGATTAAGGGATTCTGATCCCTTCACAGGTTTAAAGGTATTCACCTTTCTCTCGAATTGGGTTTAAACACCCCGCCTGGAGCGCAAGTTATCCAGGGATAGTTCAAGATAGCGGGACCAGTCCATGTAAAAGTGGCTGACAATTTCGTTATTGTTGGCTATATCCTGGATCCTAAGGGTATATGAGGATTGATCACCCTCTCTCACGAAAGGGTATTTTCATACTCTCTAAGGTTTAAAGGTTTTCACCTTTCTAAGTTTTGGGGTTTATACACTCCCGCCTGTAGCGCACGAAAATTTGGGATTTTCCCCAGTATACTTAGGGTTTATCCCCAGAATATTGAGGATCTATCTCCAGGATATTTAGGGTTTATCCCCTGTAATACTAAAGTTATACATGAGTGTGAAATCAGTTGTGATTAAAGCACAAAGTTCCTAAGTATTTAACAATGACATATGCAGGGGACATTCCTCTCAAGGCACTATGAAAAGCTTAAAATATCAAGTTTAGACTTGGTTCACTAAGTTTCCCAGACCGGGGACATTTTCAATGGAAAGATTGCGAGAGGATTGAAGTTCAAGGATTGAGATGTCTTCTATTTTTGGTATGATCTTTCTTTGAAAACCTTACCTGAATTGTCTAAGTTTTAAAACTCTATTTGACAAAATTCTTGAAAGGATATTTGTGAGTATCTTGACCAGGATATATTCTGAGGATATTTGGTCAGAATGTTTGAAATATAATACTAAGGTTGAAAAATTGAAATTGCATTCAAATCAAACAACACATAACGAGACTTGCAAAAATGGACAACAATGGATAAGGCCATAAAAGGTTAGTTTATTAACATTGCAAAAGGTTGTGCTTTTGGTTTCATCTCAAACTGAGATCTGTCCACCAAAAGCACAATTAGTCTTAACCATATTTACTTAACAATTGAAGGCTTCATCTTGAAACCCAAGATACCTCCACCTTTAATTGTTAGAATGTTCAAAATAAAGCATACTAATTGATGACCAAGGGCTTCGTCCTGAAACTCAGGATCCCTCCACCTTTGGCCATCATATTGTCTAAATGCAGGAAAGTAAATTGTTTGACAGACAGGAAATTAAAATTGTTCAACAACCACAAACTACCAAATTTAAAAAGTGGGCTCCGGCCTCGGCATCAACATCCATCATCGCCCACTTCGCTGCCTCTAAACAGCACCGCCTTCTTCAATCACGGCTTCAACAGTGTTCTCACCAGCATCACCACCAGCATTACCACCAGCATCCTTTACAGCATCAGCATCGGCCGCCTTGGTTGGTTCCTCAACCACAGGCTTCACAGGAGGCTTCACAGGGTCGCCGCCGAGATCTCTCAATTTTGCCTCCCAAGCTTCCATATTCCATGAAGGGCATTCAAGGCCCGTAGCCCTGGCCTCATACGCCATTTTCAACCGGTCTTAGAGAAGAGAGATGACGACGGAACCCTTAAGGCCTTCTCGATAAGAAGCCATATCCTGTTCATGCTGAACCTGGGCTGCATCATATTTGGCCTGGGCTTCTTGAGCAACTTTTTGAAGAGCAGCCTGATGTTCCTGGACCATTGCCTTGTATTTTTCCTCATAATGCTGTGACTTGGCGGCGGCGATTGCTGCTTGGTCTGCTATAGTGGCCTCTGCCTTCTTCAGTTTGCTCTTTAGCATCTTGTTCAAACCACATGCATCCTCATAAAGGAACACTAGGTGCTCCAGACCCTGCAATCAAAGGAACAGGTATCGATATATGGGTATGTGTATTCAGTATATGTGTGCAGGATATAGAATGAGGATACTAACCTGATTGAGGAAGCCGGTCATAAATTTACTGGACTCTGTAAACCCGTGATTCTCGAATGGAAATACGTCGGATGTAGCAGGAGAATCTGCTTCCTTCCTTTTACGAGAGCTAGGACCTCGAGACTTGGATGCTGTAGAAGCTTTAGGAGCAGTAGCAGTTTTTGAACTGGTGGGCTTTGACGTGACTGCTGGCTTAGGATTAGTTTCTTGCTTGACTTGCATAAGGCCGGAGTAACTGTCCAACTCATCAAGCTGGAAGCCTTCAAGATTGATAACTGGCTTATATACTGTAATTAGTCTAATATCTATAAATATACTTACCAGACATTTCAGAACTTGATCTTTGACTCGAACTTATGAGGGACAGGGAAAAGGTTCTCTCACTCTCAGGAAGTCGATAGATATCCTTGATCCTTAGCTCTGATTCTGCACTTGGAGGGGCTAGTTCTTTGAAGTTTGTTGCACAAAAATGAAGATATCAGTTTAGGATATAGTTTCAAAATATATTTGGGGATATTCCTAAAACCCTAAATCCTACCGGAAGTCAACCATTTCATTGGTAGGTCAAAACCCTTAGCAATGGAAACCCTTTTTACAAAAAAGAACTTTCGTTGCCACTGATCTTCGTTCTTTGTGGCTTTGAGAATAAGGGGATTCTTGGAAGTGGAAAAAAGGAGAAAACGGTTGTTGCCGTGAGAACGAAGACGGTATGCAATAGGGAGATCCTCAATGTAAAGATCAGGAATATGGTCTAACACCACTAAGACTTGCCAAACCATAGGCATGGTCTGGGCGTAACTAAGGCCGGTGAGTTCGAAGAAACGAGATTTAAAGGCTGGAAAAGGATATCGGAGTCCCAAGGAAAAAGGGTAAGCTAGGAAACACACCCATTCATTTGAAGCTACGTTCGATCGGACCTCTCGGTCGAAAGGACGGATAATCTTCCTGGCAGGGAACGCACCGGAATCTTTTAAAGCAGCGATGTCAGCATTGTTAAAGGAGCAAACCTTTTTTTTTGGGTTCTTTGAGAAGATTTTGGCTTTCAAGGGACGGGGTTGATTTGGTTGTGCGTGATCTTGTTTGTGAGGCCACGGAGGATTTTAACTAAGAAATAGAAGAAAAACAGAGAGGAAAGGGAAGAGAATACCTGAAATGAGCCTGGAATGAGATGATCATGACACAAATATCTTGGGTAAATATAGGCTGAATATAGGGGGTATTGAGTAAATACCGCGTTGGAAGTTGCAGCTTGTCACTTCAACCGTCACTTCAACTTAATGGCCTCGATTCAAGAGATAAGATTTTAAAATATATCAGTTTGAATCTGGGATTCCAACAGATATATTTTGGGGACAATTGTTATGGGTGGTTTTCTGCTCATATATCCTGGATAATATTCTGACTGTGTTATTTTTTATTGTGATCAGGATACCGGGTCAGGATATTGGTAACATCCTGATATGGTATCCTGGTAATAACTAATTAGTTCACGTGCAGATTAACATGGCAGGCTTATAACGTTCGAGTGGACCTGTTCTCCCAAAGACTCGGACTAATCAGTTGAAATGGGGACGTTGAAGCCGGAAGAAGTGGTCTACGACGTTCACAAAGGGAATATTTGTTGTATCCCGGTTTTATAGGATAGTTTGGTGTTTTCATTTTACTATAAAAGGGAATGATCGGATCAGATAGAACACACAATTTTTGCACACTCTTGCTCTCTATTAGCTACAATCACTCATAAACACTTACACTTGTACTCGAATGTCATTGTAACACCTAGTTGATCCGTATCATATCCTGCACTGTATCCTGATATTTGAAGTAATAAGAAGAACAAGGCAGCTGCGATTGTCAGCTCCCAAGGTTTTGTGCCGGCGATCTAGATTGATCAAGGGCTTTCCTCGTACATCCCGTGTCACCCTTTACCTTTTTTTGCTCATTGTTTGATTGTAGATATAGCTCGATATCCTGAGCTATATCCTGAAAACTGTTTTTTGTTAACAGCTTAACCAGCATATTTTCCACGAATACTTCTAGCACACTACCTCACTTAACTAATTTGATCACTTAATTACTTAGGTAATTTTTGACCAAAACAGTGATATATACCTCATAGACAATTATTAAATGTTGTCTAACCTACCCCATACCTTTTTGCCAGAAGAAAATGCCGCCCGGACGTGACACAGACACTAATACGTTAACAAGGTGTAACATTCCCAAAATTTCTATTTATAAAATTTAAAATAAAGTATATAAAAACTTATGTTATTAAACGGGTAGATTACGGGTAAGTTTACTGTTAAAAATATGAGGCATTTTAGACGAACATAGGAACCGTTTAAAAACTATAATAATAAAAATAATAAAAATACATTGTAATTAACCTTACTCCGTTTTTAATGAAACTTAGGCCAAAATGTAGATAAAGATATGCACGTCCTAATGACATATTCATTGTTTTATAAAACGTCATATTTTAGAAGTTATAAGCGCCAAATAAGTGAAGCAGCTGAATTAATTATAATAATAAAATAATAACTAAAAACCTAACATAAGAAATAGAAAAAAAAATACGTGTGAACAAGACAATTGAAGTTTTATGCATGAGCACATGCATCACTACATGCATGAGTGAGTGGAATCAAATTATGACATTAGCAGGTGTATGTGTCTAAGTATGTCGTGAGCCCCAAGAATCTCTTTGTAGTATAAATAGACATTTCCATTTCACAATTCAATCTGCCCATACCTCTGATTCTCCATCTCACTCTCTCTATGCCTTCTATGATCTATTTATTTCACCCATAATAATAATAATAATAATAAAGCCCTACCCCGTTTTAAGTGTTTTAACCCCTTATCACTGATACCCTGTCCGATTGATTTAGGGCCCCGTAACGGATGTCAAGGCTCTGCCCGACTAAGTTCGTTGGGGTTCTGTCTCGTGACGTAGGGATAAAGTGAATTGGGTTATTATACGTAACACGAGTGCATTATATATTTTATTAAATAGTATAACCACCCTCCTAAAACGCCCCTGACACCCCTATATATCCTAAAATACACCCCGTATACGAAAAACGGCCCCGTAATACCTTTACTTCATAAAAAATCAAATAAAACAAATTCTGGTGGGCACTCGCGGGCCGCGACCATGTTGGTTGTGTGCTTCGCGGGGCGTGACAGATGGCCACCAGGCCGGACCACGTTGTGCCATGTGTCGGACTGCGTGTCAAAGCTAGTTCTTGAGTCAGCAAAGCTGGGGCCTACTCTATATGCCCTCGCGGACCGCGAAGCCTTGTGCTTAAGCTCTCGCGGGGCGCGAGCCGCCCCTGATCAGACCCTATAAATAGGGAGTTCGAGCCTCAGTTTCAAATCGTTCATGAATCGACTTTCTCTCTCAAAATTCTATATAATAGAAATTCTGCTCGGGTATTATACCCACTAAAAAGCGAAGCTCTGCCTCGATGTAAGTATCAAAACCCCCGGTTACGTATTAGATACGCTACCCAATTAATCTAGTGCTCCGTAACGGCTGTCGAGGCTCTGCCCGTCGTAGTCATTGGAGTTCTGTCTCGGGGAGGGTATAACTAATGTAAATTGGGTTATTATACTAACGCGTGTGCATTGTTTATTTTAAATAGATTATAACCAGGAAGTCACCAGGAATTATCTAAAATAGCAATGTGAGTAATCTCCTTTTTGTAAACCTTTTTGCAAACTGTTTTTACAAAACCTTAATTATTTTAAATTATAATTAGCAGTGATTGAGTCTTTGTAGTATGTTGGGGTTTTGTATACAAAATGTGGAACACGTTACCATTGGACAACGAGATAACCAATGAGTAATATGACCCACCAGTCAGGATTGACAGTACTGAATGAGTAATTGTGTAGATATAAACATTGTAATCGCCCTCAATACTGTGAAATGATAAAACTTGTTTTAATTAAACTGGGATTCACTCACCAGTATTTCTTGCTGATAAAACTTTTTAAAACGCGTTTCAGGTAACTTAATACGAAGCTAATAGAAGCCAGCTGGAGAACACTGAAGGCTTAGAAAAGTGGCTATAAAAGTTACCTAAATAAAAAGGAGATTTTATTTTCAATACTTAGGGTTTGCCCCTATAAATGTATTGTAAAGAAAACTTGGGTTTTATCTCATTTATCTATTTTAAACATTTTGGTGATTAACTCTGATAAAAATATTTCCTAACTACGGTCCTGATGAAAATTTCCGCTGCCAAATTAATAAACACCGATACCATCCGACTGGATCACGGCTCCCGCTCCCAGGATGGGGTCAGGGGCTGTGACACAAGGACAGAAGCCGAGCTTCAAGAACGCATCTCACAGGCAATTGTACAGCACGAGGCCAACCGCTTAGAACACAGCGGTGGCACTTCTGGAAATAACCCTCCAACTGGTAATGTTAAGTCACCTAAGACACATTACAAACCTTCTGGGTATTTCCAATTGTGCTCTGCCAAAGCTCACTCATGAATTACGTCACACGTGTTGTAGGCTGTTATAACAACCCTCAAAAATATTTTTGACGCCCCAAAATATATTAAAAGGCCCCAATATGTCCTAAAATACACCCCATATACTTAAACAGGCCCCGAATACCTTTATTTTTATAAAAATTAAATAAAAACAAGTTTTTATGGTCTCTCGCGGGGCGCGTAAGCCACCCCCTTGACCTACGCGGGCCGCGACAGCTCCAAGTCGGGGTGACACCCGGTGCTACCACGTGTCGTGCAGCGTATCGAAGCTAGGGCTGAGTTGGACAAGCTAGGGCCTACCCTAGCTGCCCTCACGGGCCGCGTAGCCCCTGGCTACATCTTACGCGGGGTGCGACAAAACCAAAATCATCTCCTATAAATTTGGAGCTCGGGCCTTCAAACGAATTCGCTCACAATCTTTTCTTTCTCTCACAATTTCACATAGTAGGCATAATTCTCGGGTATAATACCCCCCTAAATAACGAAGTTCTGCTCCGTTGTAAGTATCATAACCCCGGTTACATATTAGATATGCTGCCCGATTGATCTAGGGTTCCGTAACGGCTGTCGTGGTTCTGCCCGACGTAGTCGTTGGAATGTCGTCTTGGGGAGGGTATTACTAATGTAAATATAAAGGGTTATTATACTAACGCGTGTGCATTTGTGTAAATTATAGATAATCACCAGGAAACCCTTAAAGGAAACCTAAGACAGCAATGTGAGTAATCTCCTTTTTGTAAACTATTTTTACAAAACCTTAAATATTTTACAATATGATTAAGCAGTGAATGAGTCTTTGTAATCTTCAATTACTGCTGGTATGTTGGGGTTTTGTATACAAAATGTGGAACACGTTACCATTGGACAAAGAGTTAGCCAATGGGTAATATGACCCACCAGTCAGGATAGACAGTACTGAATGAGTAATTGTGTAGATGTAAACATTGTAATCGCTCTCAATACTGTGTTAATTGATAAAACTCTTCTTGATTAAACTGGGATTCACTCACCGGTATTTCCCACTTACAAAATGTTTTCAAACGCGTTTCAGGTAACAAAATGTGAAAGCCAACATAGAAGCCAGCTGGACAGCACTGAAGGCTTGGAAAAAGTGGCTATAAAAGTTACCTAAGTAAAAGAAGATGTTTTATTCAATAAATTAGGGATTTTCCCTATGAAAATGTTTGAAATGAAAATTATGGATTTTATCCCAATATGTTTAATATTATAAAAGTGTGGTATTTACTCTGTTAAAATATTTCCTAACTACGGTCCTGATGAAATTTTCGCTGCCAAATAATGATAATGACCGATACCACCAATACTGAGTTCGCGGCCGCCCGTTCCCGGGACAGATAGGGGGCGAGGGTTGCAACAGGAGGTGGTATAAGAGCTAAGCCACTGATTCAGCCACAGAAGTGTTCTGCTGACACCAAGATATTATTTAAAGTGTTAGGAAATAAATTACGAAAATACGTGCATATCTGTATTTTATTGTTATGTGTTATTTGACTATTTGTTAGTTTATAGTATGAGTGATCAAGGACCATCCGACGCGTATCGTCAGTTTTCCAGCTCACGTAGAAGCGAAGGCACCTCTTCACAGCCTGCCCTCTCAGGGTATTCTGCTGACAATGAAGACAGGATATTCGTGTTTAAGGCTCAGTCTGAAGAGCCATTCCCTCAGAAAAAGAGAGGATGGTTCAGTAAGGGAGCACATCAGCGTAGGAAGAGAATGAAAAAGTTACAAGAACAACGAGTGCTAGCAGCAGCTAAAAGAGAAACCGATGCCCACACCCAAGACATGCTTAATAGGAGTTTAGCAAACTTCCATATCCTAGCAACCACAGCTGCCGACCCAAACCTGGAACAACTGCTAGCACCCCAACCATTACCACTATTTCCCGCTCAGCCAATGGAAATAGAAAACAACCCAGAAAATCAAGTCGAAATGCATGATTTTAATCTAGAGGAGATACCTAGGGTACCAGCACCCAATCCCTTAGACCCAGACTACGATCCGTGGTTTGATGATCATGGGGATTATGTGCAACGCTACCACCTAACAGACCTACCCATGCCAAACCTAGCAGCTTACCCAGGTCTGGACCCTCTAGATCCCTACTACGATAATGATGAATACATTAGGGAAATCTTAGAGAATCCGTATGTCACACCCCGACCGCGTAAAACAACAAATCGCGGCGGAAACTTCGGGGAGTGGAGCAACAGAATTATTGTTTCACAACCATGGTATTTAAAGTGATGTTTTATTTATTAACAAAAGGGGGTTACATTGTCTTAAAACAAAAGAAACAAGAGTACATAACATTATTTAAACTAATCTTGCTTCTTTTATGTCACTAAGGCCCGAGTCCACCCTAGTGTATCCTAATCAAACCTATGCACCAGCTCCTGAAAACACATCTGAAAATAGGTACGTCAGCATAAAAATGCCTGTGAGATACATAGGTTTTGTTAAAATAGGATTCATGACTTATAGTTTAAAGAAATGTTTAATAAAAATTAGTCATGAATCTTGTTAAGTGTTTTCTTTTATAAATCATACGAAAACTTGATAAGAAATCAGATTATATAAAAGAAAGGTGTATGGTTAATTAAATAACCAAGTAAAATGAGTTGTATAAAATAAACTGTTTGTAAAACAATGTCTTGTGAAGATATGTTATTTTTGTAAAATGTAACATGCCTAAATTGAAATGGTTTAAATAACGCTACGATATGTAATATCATAAAAGCACTTATATATAGGAAGTACCAGCGGCGTATCCAACATGCTTTTATCATATTACACACGCCTCGTTACTTAAATCACTTACCCAAACAAACCAATCAAAATGTCTTGTTTAAACCAATGTCAAAATGTTTATGTGTAAACCATGTCTATTGTCAAGTGTAAATCATGTAACATGTAAACCAATGTCAAAATGTTTATGTGTAAACAATGTATACTGTCAAATGTAAATCATGTAATGTGTAACCAAATGTCATGTATGGCAAGTAAAAAGTGACCACTTAAACCATATGTAAAATGCACAAAACAAGGTATTGAAATAAATAATAGTTATGTTTTGCGAAATAACTGCATGCTCTACTGATACAAACATCTATGCGGTATTGTAAAAATGCATACACTCAAGCCTTGCGACTGTGGTGACAAACCCTTAAACAAATTAAAGGTTTATCTAAATTATGTATATTGGATTCAGTCATTCCTTCCACCCAAACAAACCTAGGATTTCAGGAACGGGAGTTGTCAATTCCTATGGCACCATTACTTACTACCAAGCGGCGTGATCAATGTTAATGAATGTATTTTTGTCCCATTTAAACAAACCAAATGTCATACCAAAATGTAAGCATGTTATGTAAAATAATGTACTAAGTATGCAATAAATGAACATACATAGCATGTGATGTAAAACAATGTACTAAGTATGCAATAAATGAACATACATAGCAAAACATGGATAAAATCATGTACTATACGTGTACTAATGAATATCGCAAGTATATGTTATGAAAGCATGAAAAGCACGAAAGTAACAAGTAGGCACATGTGTTTCACCCTAAAATGTTTGAAAAACTGTAAAAGAGGGGACTATATACTCACTTGAGATAGCTTAGAAGTCTTTGAATAACAACCAAGCAAAGGCTAGAAGATCACAGAATCAATCGGCACCTAATATGGGTGACTATGTTAATAAACCGGACCTAAATCGGAGAATCGGATAGAATGAGGTTTCGTAAGCCAAATGAGTATAGGAACTCATATGATATGGTTTAACAAAGCCTGCATACTAAATTGGAACCTAACCTAAGTGCTTACGACCCATTACGACCCGGTTAGGTAGCTTACGCTACTTTAACGCGTCGTTCGCGTAAAATGCGTTTGGACCGCCTAACTAGCCCTACGACAAGTATTATATGCCTTAAAATGTCTAATAATGTTGCTTAATCAGTTTAGATGTCAAAATTTAGGTTACATATGCTTAAAATGAATTTATTCTTAAAAAGGGTATTTTGGTAATTTTCCTAAGGCATATAAACTACCTATCATACAACTAACTAAACGTAGCGACCATAAGGTATAACCTCAGAAGGTTTTTCCCTATACAACTATGGTCACAAAATGTGTTTGGTCGGATCCTAATGATCGACCAAACGGGTCGGGTTCGAAAGTCTAAGCGGTTGTTTAGACCGCTTACCTTTACGACCCTATATAAGCACTAAACTAAAAGTGACGAGTTAAACATGTTAAAACTTGTTTAACGAAGTTTGAACACAGGTTTGATATCAAAACAAAGGGTCTTGATACCCAAAAATAGTTTGGTTGCAAAATACGTAAGAATGTGCATTTTGACCGAAACTATGACTCGTTACTACGCCTAAATAACATGGTAATCAGTAGGTATAGTCACAAGGGACTATAACCATCGTGATTACGCTCACGTTGCGAAGTTCAAACGAACTTCGTGTTGACCATAAACTGGTCAATGCCGATAGTCAAACACTGTTTGACTTTTACGCTTAAAACGCATAAAAGAACGAAAGAATACTTACAAAAGGTCCAAGAATGGAGATTTGATCTGAAAATTCTCAGGTATGAAGTATTTAAACTCCAACTTAGAGAATGAATTCAGATCAAGGTGAGTTGCAAGTGAAAAGCCAAGGGGTATATATAGTTTTCGGGCCACCATTAGGATCGTTCATTGAAAACCGAGCTTCGATCTGAGCTTTACAATTGTGCCCATAGTTTTTGAATACCATGGGTGCCCCAAAATAGCCCATAGGAAGCTTAAAAACCGTTTGCAACCATGGAGAACAGCTGGAACGAGCTGGAAAAAGATTTTTGCAGATCTGGTCTGCTCTCGCGCCCCGCGTAAGGGTGAGGGCATGTCTTACGCGGCCCGCCTGGGCTGTCTGATTAGCCCCCAAGTTTCAGTAATTGCAGAAATGGTCCCTACACATGTTTAAGCCCCATTTTGACACGTTTAAAGCCCGTTAAGCCATTTTCAAGGCTCTACAATGATGCCTAAACATAAGGTACATGAAACATGCTCAAAAATATGTCGAATGTTGGTTCGTTTGGCCGTTCAATAACGTTATTCGGTTAATTACGACGAAACATGAACGGACGCGAAAAACGATCCAAATTATGCGACGAATGGAATTTTACCATGCCAATCACTAAAAAAAATATTTTAATGATTACATAAATTTTTGGTTGTCCGGATATATTCAGAACGTAAGATATGCGCGAAAATGCAAACTTATGCACTTTTTGACGCTTTTAGTCCCTGAAAGACCAAAAAGTTTATTTTAGCACACCGAACCCCTCAAAGCCTATTTCTAAGCTATGCAAAGGATATTTAGGGTATTTTTAACTTATGATCAAGTTCCGGAATGTTCGTTACAGTAAGAATCGGCATAGTTTCGCAATTTATCGAAATTTGTCCCTATAAGCGAATAAACTTGATTTTGCCATACCAAAGCCTTCAAAACTTATTTCTAAGTTATGTAAAGGTTATTTAAGGTATGTTAAGCATATATTGATGTTCCGGAGTGTTTGTCGCATTAAACTGATTACGTTTACGCATCGGTTTGCGTATAACTCTCCAGAAAGCGATATAGAGTTTGAAATTGAACAAAAATCAAAACATGAAAAATGTCAAACATAAACAAACAAATATTGGGATCAAATAACGTTGTTTTATTGATAAATGAACAATTCAAATTTTGTACAATGATTACAAGCACAGTTGTCACAGTCTCCCCTACTTGTGGAAATTTCGTCCCGAAATTTATTTATAGTAAACTTGTGAGAAGAGATGTGGATATTTCGCCTTCATTTGATCTTCACATTCCCAAGTAAATTCTGGTCCATGTTTAGATTCCCAGCGAACTTTGACGAGTGGAATGCGCTTGCGTTTGAGCCATTTGACTTCACGTTCCATGATTTCCACAGGTTTCTCAACAAAATGCATCGTGTCATCAACACGAATTTCATCAAGCGGTATGTGGAGGTTCTCATCAGCTAAACACTTCTTGAGATTGGACACGTGAAAGGTTGGATGAACATTTCCAAGTTCAGGAGGTAACTCAAGTCTGTAGGCTACCTTACCGATTCTTTCGACGATCTTGAATGGTCCAACATATCTAGGTGCAAGTTTTCCTGTCTTTCCAAATCTGATCACACCTTTCCAAGGTGAAACCTTGAGTAGAACGCGATCACCGACTTGAAATTCCAAGGGCTTGCGTCATCGATCCACGTAACTCTTTTGACGGCTTCTAGCTATCTGAAGGTTATCGCGAACTTTCTTAACCTTATCTGTTGTCTCTAGAATGAGGTCAGGTCCAGTAAGCTGAGCCTCACTGATCTCATTCCAGCAGACTAGTGAACGACATTTTCGACCATATAAAGCTTCGAAAGGAGCCATATTGATGCTGGAGTGATAACTATTGTTATAGGAGAGTTCAATCAACGGAAGATACGAATCCTAACTACCACCAAAATCAATCACACAAGCTCTAAGCATATCCTCCAGAGTCTGGATTGTTCTTTCAGATTGACCATCTGATTGCGGAAGGTAAGCTGTGCTTAAATTAAGTTGGGTTTCCATAGCAGATTGCACGGTTCTCCAAAAACGAGACGAGAATCGAGAATCTCTGTCAGAAATAATGTTCAAAGGAACACCATGCCTAGATACAATTTCATCCACATATATTTTTGGAAGCTTGTCAGCAGATAGATCCTAACGGATCGGCAAGAAATGTGCTGACTTTGTAAGACGATCAACAACTACCCAGATGGCGTCATGACCTCTCTTAGTGCGCGGAAGTTTGGTAATAAGATCCATTGCAATGTTTTCCCATTTCCAAACTGGAATCTCTGGTTGCTCCAATAAACCAGAAGGATGTTGATGTTCAGCCTTAACCTTAAGACAAGTAAGGCATTTTGATACGTACAAGGCAATGTCTTTCTTCATACCAGGCCACCAATACTGAGTACGAAGATCCTTATACATTTTATCTGAGCTAGGATGAATAGAGTAACGAGACTTGTGAGCTTCATCCATTAGCAAAGTGCGAAGATTGTCTTGACTTGGGACCCACAAACGGCCCATGAAATAAAATAGCCCATAGTCTTTCAGTTCAAGATTAGGCTTAATATGAAATTTTAACTATTTGCCCATTAAACCTTGTGTAACACAAGCATGTTGAGCCTGAGAAATGCGGGTTTGAATATCAGATCGAACTTTGACACAGTGAAGCTTGACACGTTCCTTACGACTTAATGCATCAGCCACGACATTTGCCTTGCCAGGATGGTAGCGAATTTCGCAGTCATAGTCGTTTAGAAGTTCAACCCAACGTCGTTGCCTCATGTTGTGTTCTTTCTGATTGAAAATGTGCTGAAGACTTTTGTGGTTAGTGAAAACCACACATTTTGTACCACAAATAGTGTCTCCAGATTTTGAGAGCAAATACAACTGCACCTAACTCAAGATCATGAGTGGTGTAGTTCTGCTCGTGTATCTTCAACTGCCTCGATGCATATGCTATGAATTTGTTCCTTTGCATGAGAACACAGCCAAGACCCAAGTTTGATGCATCACAATACACGATAAAATAATCGTTGCCCTCAGGTAAAGATAGAATAGGCGCATCACAAAGCTTCTGTTTCAAGGTCTGAAATGCTTCTTCCTGTTTAGATCCCCAATCAAAGGGTTTATTCTTCTGAGTTAGAGCAGTTAGGGGTACCGCAATCTTTGAGACGTTTTCGATGAAGCAGTGGTAATAACCCGCAAGACCAAGAAATGAACGAATTTCGGTGAGTGTAGTAGGCGTATCCCAATCCTTAATCGCACTGATATTGGAGGGATCTACATGAATACCTTGTTCGTTGACGAAAAGTTGGTGAATTTGGCGAAAAGTTGCTCTTTCTTCAGGAGTTCCAGAGTAAGACGAAGATGTTGCTCATGATCAGCTTGCGTCTTAGAATAAATCAAGATGTCATCAATGAAAACGATGATGAACTTGTCCAAATAAGGCTTACAAACCCTATTCATCAAGTCCATGAAAACTGCAGGAGCATTAGTCGAACCAAATGGCATAACTGTGAACTCATAATGCCCATAACGAGTGCGGAAAGCTGTCTTGGGAATATCTTCTTCATGCACACGAAGTTGATGATACCCAGAACGTAGGTCAATCTTTGAAAAACAAGTAGCACCCGGTAACTGATCAAAGAGATCATCAATGCGAGGTAGGGGATATCGATTATTGATGGTAAGCTTGTTAAGCTCACGATAATCGATACACATTCTGAAAGATCCATCTTTCTTCTTGACAAAAAGAACAGGAGCACCCCAAGGTGAAAAGCTAGGACGGATAAAACCTTTATCAGAAAGCTCCTGAAGCTTCTTAGATAACTCTTGCATCTCAGACGGTGCAAGACGATATGGAGATCTGGCAATGGGATTTGCACCAGGTACGAGATCAATACGGAACTCGACTTGGCGTGCTGGGGGTAAACCAGGTAACTCTTCAGGAAACACTTCAGGATAATCCTGAACAACAGGGATATCTTGAATAGGCTTACCTTTGCCTTTATCTGCTACAACATGTGCCAAGAAGGCAACATAGTTCTTTCGCAGATACTTCTGAGCTTGAGTACAAGACATGAGCTTGAGACTACTAGCAGGTTTCTCACCACAAACCTCTAGAATCTTACCAGTCGAAAGAGGCACACGAACAATCTTCTCAAAACAAACTAGCTCTGCGTGATACTTGGCTAACCAATCCATTCCCACTATAATGTCGAAACTCCCAAGTTGCATCGGTGTGAGGTCAATAGGAAAGAGATGGTTGTTAAGGTTCAATTGACAATTTCGAAGAATGGAACCAAGAACAATGGGTTCACCACTAGCAATTTCTACTATCAAAGGCTTTCCTAGTTTGGTTCTAGGCATGCGAAGCAATGGTTCAAAAGACAATGACACAAAACTCTTATCAGGACCCGAATCAAAAAGAACAGATGCAGGCTGATTGCTAACAAAGAACGTACTGTTGACCACCTCGTTGTCTGCTCGTGCCTCTTGAGCATTCATGTTAAAGACTCGTCCTCGAGCCTGAGCTGGATTCGCATTGGCTAACCTCGGACACTGATTTCTGTAGTGGGTTAAATCCCCACAATTGTAGCACGAACCAGGAGGATAGTGAGGTCGTGCAGCTTAAGCCTGTTGAGCAGGCGGTTGAGCAGCTTGCTGAGCCGGGTTACGTGCGGCTTGGTTTGGAGCAAAACGACAAACATCGGTGAGATGACCAGATTTTCCACAATTACCACAGAAACGACACTGAACCTGTGGTTAATGGTGACTGTTACATCTGTTACACAACGGTGCATTCCCCGCATACTGTTTCTTTGCTGGTGGTTGTGCAGGTTGGTTGGGAGCTGCCTGATTTGGTTGCGTGGTAACAGCGAAATTCTGAGAAGCCTTACGCTTCTTAGACCTCCTTGCAGACCCAGCTTTCTTATCCTTCTTGTTCTCACCCTTCGCAGACGACTGTTTCTTATCCTTGTCACCCTTCCTATGAAGCTTACCCTTTCTGATCTGCGACTCAGTCAAAGTCGCAGCTAACTCAATTGTCTGCCGAACTGTGGTAGGGTTACTACCAGTGACGATGTCTTGTACGGAGTCAGGTAAGCCATCGACATACCTCTCGATAGCTTTCTCGAGTGGGGTAACCATTGTTGGGCATAGCAAACTCAACTCCTCAAACCTGTCGGTGTAAGCCCGATGCTCACCACTATCTTGCTTCAAATCATCAAACTCCCTTTCTAAAGCCCTTAGTTCATGACGAGGACGGAATTCCATCATCATAAGAGCCCTAAGCTCTGCCCAGGTTTGTGCTAAAGCAACCTCAGCACCACGGTCTCTCATAACCCCGTTCCACCAAGTGAGAGCTCTCTTTTGAAACACGCTGGAAGGAAACTCAACTTTGCGATTATCAGGACACTGAACATGACAAAACGTACTCTCAATGCTCTCAAACCACTGTAGGAGCCCAGTTGCTCCTTCAGAACCACTAAACTTGAGCGGTTTAGCCGAATTGAAACTTTTGAAGTTGCATGGAGCATTATTGTTATTGTTGGCTTGGTTAACTTGAGCAATAATGTCTGGGAGTACAGCAGCCATTTGCTACGCGATGATAGCTGCCATTTCCGCATTAGGTAACGGATTTTCGCGTCGAGGAGGCATTCTAAAAGAGGAAACATGAGAGAAAACGAGTGAGATGATTAGATGGAAAATGAAATGATACAAATTAACAAAAGCAAAGATGGTGGTCATTCGTCCATACCACAAAGCAAACAAATGACACACAGTGGCTAATCAAATTAAATAGGTCAAAAATAATGTATCGCGAAGACATGCTTTAGCCTATAAGTGGACACTCACCCCAAGAGTTGTCACACCCTGACCACGTAAGACAACAAAATG
Source organism: Helianthus tuberosus (assembly GCA_030545235.1). Taxonomy (NCBI): domain Eukaryota; kingdom Viridiplantae; phylum Streptophyta; class Magnoliopsida; order Asterales; family Asteraceae; genus Helianthus; species Helianthus tuberosus. The sequence goes on along the minus strand of CM060434.1, from coordinate 66,652,937 downwards.
TGGCGGAAACGTCGGGGAGTGTTGTAACAGAATTAATTGTTTCACAACCATGGAAATTAAAGTTACATTTTATTTATCAACAAGAGGGTAACATTGTCTTTAACACGAAACAAAGAGTACATAACATAATTAAACTAAGTCTATCTTCATTTTAAGTCTCTAAGGCACAGGTCCGCCCTAGTGTCACGATCATCATCCTATGCAAAAGCTCCTGAAAACACATGTGAAAATAGGTACGTCAGCATAAAAATGCCTGTGAGATACATAGGTTTTGTGAAAATAGGATTCGTGACTTATAAGTTTAGAAAAAGTTGTTTAGCAAAAGTCAGTCATGAACCTTGTGAATTGTTTTGTTTTGTAAATCATTTAAAAAGCGATAAGATCAAATGATATGTATAAATAATAGAATGATGTATGGTTAAAGGTATAAGCAAGTAAAATGAGTTGTATAAAGTAAATTGTTTGTAAACCAAAGTCTTGTGAGAATCGTGTTACTTGTGTAAAATGTATAAGTCCAAATTGAATGATTTAAATAACGTTATGATATACAATATAATACAAACACTTATATATAGGAAGTACCAGCGGTGTATCCACCATGCTTGTATCATACTACTCACATCTCGTTACTTAAATCACTTAAACAAACCACCAATGTATAAAGTCTATGTTTAAACCAATTGTCAAAGTCCTTGTATAAATCATATCAAATGTTAATAGTCCAAATGTAGTCGAGTAATGTGTAGCAAATGTTATGTCTGGTAAGTAATGTGTTGTTACATAAACCAATTGTAAAAATGTACAAAACAAAGTATTTTGAATATATCAAAAAGTGATGTTTTGCAAAGTAATGCATGTTACATTGATACAAACATTTATGTGGTAAGTTAATGCATACATTCAAGCCTTGAGACAGTCGGATAACCCTTTTAGTCAAGGTTATCAAAAGAAATGTTTTCGGATTCAGACATTCCTTACATCCAAACAAACCCGGGATGTCAGGAATGGGATTTGTCAAGTCCTATGGTACCAGCACTTACTACCGAGCGGCGTAGCTAATGTTAATGAACGTATATAAGTCCCGTTTATGCTAACCAAATGTCATAGCAAATGTGAACATGTTATATGAAAATAATGTACTAAGTATGCTAAGTTAACATACAAAGCAGAAAAGTCATGTAAATCAATGTGCTAGCATGCTCAGTCAACATACATAGCAGAAAAGTCATGTAAATCAATGTGCTAGCATGCTCAATCAACATACATAGCAGAAATGTAAAGTAAAACAATGTACTATATGTGTACTAGTGAACATAGCAAGTATATGATATGAAAACAGGAAAGCATGAAAGTAACAAGTAGGCACATGTGTTTCACCCCAAAACAGTTTGAAAACAGTAAAAGAGGGGTCTATGTACTCACTTGAGATTGCTTAGTAGTCCTTGAGTAACAACCAAACAATGCTAGAGATCACGGATATCAAGCGGCACCTAATATAGGTAACTATGTTAATATACCGGACCTAAATCGGAGGATTGGATAGAATGAGGGTTTGTAAACCAATCGAGCATGGAGACTTGTGTAATATGGTTTAACAAAGCCTTCATTCTAAAATGAAACCTAACCTAAGTGCTTACGACCCATTACGACCCGTTTAGGTAGCTTATACTACTTTAACGCGTCGTTTGCGTGAAACGCGTTCGGACCGCCTAACTAGCCCTATGATAAGTAAAATATGCCTTAACATGTCTAATATTGTTACCAAATCAGTTTAGATACCAAAAGTTATGTTACATATGCTTAAAATGAATTTTGGCGTTAAAAGGGCATCTTGGTAATTTACCTAAGGCATATATACTACCTATCATACAACTACTCAAACGATGTGACCATAAGGTATAACCTCGGAAGGTTATTCCCTATACAACTATGGTCACCTAATGTGTTTGGTCGGATCCTAATGATCGACCAAACGGGTCGGGCTCGAAAGTATAAGTGATTGTTTAGATCGTTTAATCTTACGACCCTAGACAAGCACAAAACTAAAAGTGACGAGCTAAGCATGTTAGAACATGCTTAACTAAGTTTAGAAAATAGGTTTGGTATCAAAACAAACGGTTTTGATACCTAAGAGTAGTTTGGTTACAAAATACGCAATAACACGCATTTTGGCCGAAACTACGACTCGTCACTGAGCCTAGATAACGTGGAAATCAGTAGGTATAGTCACTAAGGACTATAACCATCGTGATTATGCTCACGTTATGAAGTTCAAACGAACTTCGCATTGACCATAAACTGGTCAACGCAGAAAGTTAACCAAATTTTGACTTTAACGCTAAAAGAATAACAAGAACGAAGGAACACTTACAAAGGGTCCCCGAAAGCTAATCTTGATCCAAGTAGCCCAGGTATGAAGCAATGGCTTCAACTTAGAGCTTTTAGATCAGATTTTGTGGGTTTTGAAATGAATGGGGTTGGGTATTTATAGTAAATGGACAACCGTTAGGATCGTTTATCGAATAACGTGATCGAATCTCATCCGTACATGTGTTGGAATGTTATGGTAACTCGTTTTGCCCTACCACCAGAGATTGACATGTGGCATTGGCCTTTGGGGGGTTGAAAGGCTGTTAACAGCAGTTTAAAACATTGAATCTGGTCTAAGAGGGCCTCGTGGCCCGTGTAATATGTTGAGGAGACTTACGCGGCCCGCCTGGGCTGCACTGATCAGCCACAAGTTTGCTGAATTGTCAGTTTTGGTCCCTGTTGGTGTTTAAGGCTCATTTCGACACGTTTAAGGCCCGTTAAGCCAACCTTAAGGCCCTAAAATGATGCCTAAACATTGTGGTCATGAAACATGCTCAAAAATATGCCGGATGTTGGTTCGTTTGGTCGTACGATCGCGATGTTCGCTTAATTACGACGGAATGCGCATAAGCGCGAAAAACGATCAAAATTGCGTGACGAATGGATTTTTCTCATGCCAAACACTAAAATAAAATAATTTAGTGTTTACATAAATCTTTGGATGTCCAGATGTATTCAGAACGTAAGTTATGCGCGACAGTGCAAACTTGTGCACTTTTTGACGCTTTTAGTCCCTGAATGACCCAAAAGTTTATTTTAGCACAACGAACCCCTCAAAGCCTATTTCTAAGATATGTAAAGGATATTTATGGTATGTTTAACTTATGGTCATGTTCCGAAATGTCTGTTACTGTTCAAATTGGCATACTTTTGCAGTTTGTCAAATTTAGTCCCTGTAAGCAAATTAACTTGTTTTTGCCATACCAAAGCCTTCAAAACTTATTTCTAAGTTATGTAAGGGTTATTTAAGGTATGTTAAGTATATGTTGATGTTCTGGAGTATTTTTCGCGTTAAACTGAGTACGTTTATGCACCAGTTGACGTATAACTCTCCAGAAAGTGATATAGAGTTTGAAATCGAACAAAAGTCAAAACATGAAAAATGTCAAACATAAACAACCAAACATTGGGATCAAATAACTTTGTTTTATTGATAACTAAACTGTTCACAATGATTACAAGCACAGATGTTACAGTCTCCCCTACTTGTGGAAATTTCGTCCCGAAATTTATTTAGAGGAAACTCGTGGGAAAAGATGTGGATACTTCGCCTTCATTTGATCTTCACGTTCCCAAGTAAACTTAGGTCCACATTTAGATTCCCAGCGAACTTTGACTAATGGAATGCGCTTGCGTTTAAGCCACTTGACTTCACGTTCCATGATTTCCACTGGCTTCTCAACAAATTTCAGTGTTTTATCAACACGAATTTCGTCAAGTGGTAAGTGGAGGTTCTCATCAGCTAAACACTTCTTGAGATTGGACACGTGAAAGGTTGGATGAACATTTCCAAGTTCAGGAGGTAACTCAAGTCTGTAGGCTACCTTACCGATTCTTTCGACGATCTTGAATGGTCCAACGTATCTAGGTGCAAGTTTTCCTTTCTTTCCAAATCTGATCACACCTTTCCAAGGTGAGACCTTAAGTAATATTCGATCACCGACTTGAAATTCCATGGGCTTGCGTCCTTGGTCCGCGTAACTCTTTTGACGGCTTCTAGCTGTCTGAAGGTTATCACGAACTTTCTTAACCTTATCAGTTGTCTCTAAAATGAGGGCAGGTCCAGTAAGCTGAGCCTCGACGATATCATTCCAGCAGACTGGTGAACGACATTTTCGACCATAGAGAGCCTCGAAAGGAGCCATTTTGATGCTGGTGTGATAACTGTTGTTGTAGGAGAATTCAATTAAAGGAAGATGTGAATCCCAACTACCACCAAAATCGATCACACAGGCTCTGAGCATATCCTCCAGAGTCTGGATTGTTCTCTCAGATTGACCATCCGTTTGCAGATGATAAGCTGTGCTCAGATTAAGTTGGGTCCCCATAGCAGATTGCATGGTTCTCCAAAAATGAGAAGTGAAACGAGCATCTCTGTCAGAAATGATGTTCAAAGGAACACCATGTCGTGCTACGATTTCATCCACATAGATTTTAGCAAGTTTGTCAGCAGAAAAATCCTCACGGATTGGCAAGAAATGTGCTGACTTAGTAAGACGATCAACGACTACCCAGATGGCATCATGACCTTTCTTTGTGCGCAGAAGTTTAGTAATGAGATCCATAGTAATGTTTTCCCATTTCCAAACTGGGATCTCTGGTTGCACCAATAAACCAGAAGGACGCTGATGTTCAGCCTTAACCTTAAGACAAGTAAGGCATTTTGATACATATAAGGCAATGTCTTTCTTCATACCAGGCCACCAATACTGAATACGAAGATCCTTATACATCTTATCTGAGCCAGGATGAATAGAATAACGAGACTTATGGGCTTCATCCATAAGCAAGGTGCGAAGATTATCTTGGCTTGGGACCCACAAACGGTCCATGACGTAATACGATCCATTGTCCTTCAGTTCAAGATCAGATGTGATGTGATAGGGTAACTCCTTACCCATCAAACCTTGTGAAACACAAGTGTGTTGAGCCTGAGAGATGCGGGTTTGGATATCAGATCGAACTTGAATATCAGATTGAACACGAACACAATGAAGCTTAGTACGCTCCTTACGACTCAAAGCATCGGCTATGACATTCGCCTTACCAGGGTGGTAGCGAATTTCGCAGTCATAGTCGTTTAGAAGCTCCACCCAACGTCGTTGCCTCATGTTGAGTTCTTTCTGATTGAAGATATGCTGAAGACTTTTGTGGTCCGTGAAAACCACACATTTTGTACCGTACAAATAGTGTCTCCAGATCTTAAGAGCGAAGACAACTGCACCCAACTCAAGATCATGAGTGGTGTAGTTCTTCTCATGTATCTTCAACTGCCTCGATGCATATGCTATGACTTTTTTCCTTTGCATCAGAACACAGCCAAGACCCAATTTAGATGCATCACAATAAACGACGAAATCATCATTGCCCTCAGGCAAAGTCAGAACAGGCGCGTCACAAAGCTTCTGCTTCAGGTTTTGAAAAGCTTCCTCTTATTTGAATCCCCAATCAAAGGGCTTGTTCTTCTGAGTTAGAGTAGTTAGAGGAACTGCAATCTTTGAGAAGTTTTCAATGAAGCGGCGGTAATAACCCGCAAGTCCAAGAAAAGAACGAACCTCTGTAGGAGTAGTAGGCGTATCCCAATCCTTAATCGCACTGATCTTAGAGGGATCTACATGAATACCTTGTTCATTGAAAATATGTCCTAAGAATTGTACTTCTTTAAGCCAGAATTCACACTTGGAGAATTTGGCGAAAAGTTGCTCTTTCTTTAGGAGTTCCAGAGTAAGACGAAGATGTTACTCGTGATCAGCTCGCGTCTTTGAGTATATCAAGATGTCATCAATAAAAACAATGACGAACTGATCCAAATAAGGCTTGCAGACCCTATTCATTAAGTCCATAAAAACGGCAGGAGTATTAGTCAAACCGAATGGCATGACTGTGAACTCATAATGCCTATATCGAGTGCGGAACGCTGTCTTGGGAATATCTTCTTCATGCACACGAAGTTGATGATATCCCGATCGCAGATCAATCTTTGAAAAATAAGAAGCTGTCACACCCCGACCACGTGAGACAACGAAACGTGGCGGAAACGTCGGGGAGTGTTGTAACAGAATTAATTGTTTCACAACCATGGAAATTAAAGTTTCGTTTTATTAATCAAATAAGAGAGTTACATTGTTTTAAACAAGGAACAAAGAGTACATAACGAAAATTAACTAGTTCTTGTCTCGTTTTAAGTCACTAAGGCACAGGTCCGCCTAAGTATGTCTCGATAAGTCCTATGCATCAACTCTTGAAAACACATGTGAAAATAGGTACGTCAGCATAAAAATGCCTGTGAGATACATAGGTTTTGTGAAAATAGGATTCATGACTTGTAAGTTTAAGAAAATGTTTAATAAAGTTTTGTCATGAACCTTGTAAATTGATTTGTTTTGTAAATCGTTTGAAAAACAATAAGATCAAATGATATTTATAAATAAATGTAAGGTTAAATGAATAACCATGTAAGATGAGTTTGTTTGTAAAACAATGTCTTGTGAAAAGTATGTTATTTGTATAAAATGTTATATGTCTTAAATTGAAATGATTCAAATAACGCTACGATATGTAATACCATACAAGCACTTATATATAGGAAGTACCAGCGGCGTATCCACCATGCTTGTATCATAATACACACGCCTCGTTACCTAAGTCACTTACTCAAACCAAACCACCAAGATGTAATGTTTAACAATTGTAGAAATGTTTATGTATAGTCCAATGTCTATTGTCAAATGTAAATCATGTCAACATATACAAAGGTTCACACGGTTCAACAGTTACAAACAGTTCATATAATCAAAAGGTTACGACGGTTCACATAGTCAAATGGTTACAACGGTTCAAAATGTAATATAATGTGTTCATATGCTGGATGAGCATATGCAACAGAAATGCAATGTAAAACAATGTACTAAGTATGCTGATGTGTGCAAAACAGACTATTAAAATAAACTAAATTAGACTCTCTATTCTAGACACTATGAAGCTTTAATTCTAGACTCGACCTAAAAACCACACAATCGGCAAGTGTACCGATCAATGTAGTATAACCTAGGAAGTCCGGATATCGAACCACGAGACTCTAAAAATTACGTAAACTAGACTCTGACAGACACTGACGGACGCGACTTAAACTTGTTTAATTGTTTTGGGGGGGGGGGGGGGGGGTTACTGAAAAACTAGGAAATCTATATTAAACTACTAAATTAACTAAATTTAGACTAAGAAACGAACGAAAACTAAGATTTGATTCAGATGAGATTAACGACTACCCAGACTCGAATCCAGTTTGAATGGGAATGGACTTCTAATGGTATTATTGTTGTATGGAGCCGGGATCGTAATATACTAAACCTTAAGGTATTTCAATGCTAAGACTTCCCGACCCTTCTCAGGAAGAAACCTAGGAAACCCTACAAGGCTGTTGTGAATACCGACTGTTAGACTTCCTCTCAGTCCTCTAACGATTCTGAAAGTGCCCTAATATGACTATCTACCTCTCAGTGCGATAATCTAAGGCAATTCTAGGTTCTGACTTGGTTTACTAAACACGAATGCAATTAGGGAAATAAGATCGACTTCTCTCAAAACCTATTTTAGATATATACTGCACCGCGACCTAATAACTAACTCGAGCCTCTCAGCGACAAGTTAAGCAGAATATTTAATTCTAACTGTATTTTAATTACTGTTTCTAGGGCTATTGGCCAATTTACCCTAAGATCACCCGAACCCGTGGGGATGCAAATAATCAACACAAATCCCTTATACGAAAGACATTCATCAGAATCTATGTGAAACAGCAAGTAATCAACAATCAAAAGTAAATACGCACATGCACCAAATCAGAAATCCTAAAACACTTTACTTTTAGAAATCAATCCATAAACGAACAATAAATAACCATTAAAAATCCAAACTTTAATCAAACTATCATCTTGTCTAGGTAGTATCTAGGGTTTAGCCAAGAAACATGTTGTCTATAGCAAACAAATCACGTTCAAAACAAGAATTTATTGTAAAAGATCGAAAACACGAAATTAAAGAAAACCGGGAGATAAAACCCGAACAATCTTCACTTCCACGCTTCCTAGCTTCAACCTTATGATTCCCGACAGCCAAAACTCTCCGAAAAGCTCAAAATCTGCTCCAAACGTTGCCTTAGGGTTTGTTAATTCGTAACTCTTTCAATGATGATGATTCTTGGTTTTTATAGAAAAACCCTAGAAATCTAACAAACAATTCGCAATTCTCCTACCAGTCGCGTAGCGCGACTGGTCTTCCTCTTGTGCTAGCGCTACGCGACTGACATGATTTCCAGATTTTTGTTTATTGATGGTGGCGTAGCGCGACTGACTCCTCTTCTATCCGTAGCGCTACGCGATTGCCTGATTTCCACAGAATGTTGCTTAAATTTCCAGCTCTAACTTCCAAATTCTCTAAAATAATTCTAACACTTGTTTCAAATGATTCCGGGACTTGATGTTTCACACTTAAGCTCGTTTTTGCTCCTTTTTCAGCAATTTGTGTATCAAGACCTGGAAAACGCAAGATTTATCAATAGCACGCAATTCTAAACAAAACTAAACTAGAAATAACAATAAAATGTACAAACTATACACGATATAAGTATGTATTTTGCAATACATCAAACATCCCCACACTTACACTTTTTTCGTCCCCGAAAAAGAATTGTGCAACGGAATCATAGATAAATCATTACTTGGATCAAAAATTATTTATATCTTATTAAAACCAAAGCTTGAGTTAGCTGCGATTGCGAATATACTGATCCTCTTAAACCCGAATCTAATCCTAAGCCCTTATCATGTGAATTTAATTTAAGTGCGGTCAATCCACCTAGGGTCTCACACTAGAATTTATGGTCCATCTACTCCCACCTCAAGCTTATAGGACTAAAAGAACGATCACTGGATCAATTCCTAACCGTTTTATATCAAAACCAAGAGAGTAAACAATCAACTTTTTTTTTTCATTTTTCTAATCAAGAGGCAATCCGGCTGTAGAGTCGCTATCCCCAACCACAGATTACTTAGATTACTTATTTATTTATTTTTTATTTTTTTCATGAGTCTAGACGATGCTTTCCTAACCCAGAGGCATTCCGGCTGTAGAGTCGCTATCCCCAACTCGGATTACAATAGGCGTCGGTATTTTTCTTTCTTTTCTTTGCACGATCGATTTCAAACACCCTAGCGGTAATTCGGTTGTAGAGTCACTATCCCCAACCCAAACTACATAGGAATGCATTACTTTCATTTAGTTTCTAGCTCACTTTTATTATATTTTTGCATGATCACAAACTCTAACAGTTTTAACTTATAACGGTGCCCCTTATACTATTATCGGCAGTTTTGATTTCCCATATTTCCCAGGCGAAAACCCACTAGCAGACCGACAATTTAAGGTATATTAGATCAAAGGGAGTTAAAACCAAACCCGGACCTATCCACATATCCCTAACTAGACGCAAGCTCGATTTATTATAATCTCATATTATTATTATTCAACCCAAGCAACAATTCATCTCTTCTATCATTTTCCGTTTTATTTGCAAACTCCTTTTATCGAAAGACATTTTCTGATTTTTTCATTTTTTTTGAATTTTCAAATTTTTAATTTTTTTTTGTATTTTTCTATAAAGGACTCGATTATTTACATGTATCCCATCCCCACACTTGAAGATTGCATTGTCCATAATGCAAGAATGGAAATACGACTCAAATTACCTAAACACTAAAACCCTAAACTACTAACTAACTACTAAATAAATAACGAACTAACGACGAAATAAATAAATAAAATAAAACAACAAAAAGGAAAACGACTTAGCTGATATGTGAGACTGTCAAAGTGCCAGTCGTTTCCACATAAGCCCTCCAATTCGAAACGCGCTCAGTAAACAACTCTAACCTTGGACACGCGAACTAAAGCGGCTAACATAATTCACCTATCAAACATCGAACAAACTACCAAGCATATCATCACATATATATAAAAAATATCAGTAATGTATCAGTTCCAACATTCGCCAACCCCTCCATCCCTAACCAACCTGTTTAAAGTGTACGAATATCAAATACAGACCAACAATGAGGATCAAAACAGCATAAAAGAAAAATAAAATCAGTCAAAAGATATAAATGTCAGCTGCTGCTCTGCCTCCACATGCAATCCCCACACTACTCCTCACTATCCACTCTCTGTCTCATGACTGCTCGCCTCGAATACCTGAAAAGTAGGCTCTGGATCTGCCTGTGCACCAACTCCAGCCTGACCTGACTGACCCCTCTGCAATGCCTCAATCATCCGCTCCACCCTGTCAAATCTCTGCTCCACATAGCCAGAGAATGACTCCAACGTAAGAGGCTCGGGTAGCGGATATCTCCTGGGAGCCTGACTTACTGGCTGCTCAGGTATCTGTGTGGGCTCGGTCTGGGTCACAACAGCCTCAGCTGGCTGTCTCTGTAGTGGCTGAACATGTGGACCCTCTCTCATCGGCGCCCAGCCGTAAGGTTCTTGCCACGACACTATTCCCGCCTTCTGCAACTCCTCCATCCCGAAAGTCACTGTGTTGGGCCCCCGGTGTAGAAATTCTGGAAGATATCTGTCAAACACCCCCAAATTTGTCGCAATCCTGGTGATGTAGGGGCCCATATCCAACCCAGCTCTACTACCTCCACGCCGACCTCTACTGAATGAATCTGCCAAAATCGTGGCCAGATTAAACTCCTTTCCCTGCACTCTACACATCAAAATAAATAACTCGATCCAATTTGCCTTATTCTCTCCCGACTTCCTACCCACCAATGTAGTCGACAAGATCTTCAGCACGTATCTATACACCGGATTTCGAACCGACGTAATCAAATTTGTTAACCCAAATGGACGATCAGAAATCGTCCTCCAAAAATCTCTTAGCTCAGCCCTACCGACACTACACTTCCTGTTCTCCGTATATGCACCCCGTAACAATGTAGCAAACTCCGGTCTCCTAACCTCCTCTTCGGTATACAAACCCGAAACGACAACAAACCTAGGCACATTCATTTCATACCCTTGCCTTCCAAAACTAAATGACACCGCCGTGCCCTGCTCGAATTTACCCTCCTTATGCATCCATGTACTGTGGAACTCTAACACTAGCTCCTCATACTGAGGCTCGATGCAGTTCATCGCCTCAATCAATCTCTCACCCAGAAGGTCCCTCACTTCCTGCTCGGACCCTATCTCTCTTAACCAATTCCAATCAATAACCCGATGTTGGAGGAGCTCAGTATCTTTCAGTTTTTCGAACTTAACCCATTCAGGTGAATCTTCCTCAAACTTCAGAATCGGGTGATCATCTCTGTGCGTTAGCTGATTCGGAATAAAATTATAATCTGTTTGATATCTGATTTTCTTTAATTTCGGATCGTCGACCGCTATTTGAATTATCGGCGTTTCTTGAGGAACCGGATCCTGCTGCGGTGCTGACTGACCCGCTCCGGTTTTTCTCCCTTTCCCACGCCTAGAACTACTAGCCATGCCTGCAAAACAAATAATATTCAAGATAAAACAGGCAAACCATCAGTAATAACAACCTATTTTTTTTCATTTTTATAATTTTTTTTTCATTTTTATAATTTTTTTGTATTTTTAAAATTTTTCTATTTTTTTATTTTTTTATTTTTTTATTTTTATATATATTTTTTTATATTTTAATAATAAAATAATAATATAATAATGTACAGTCGAACGACGGCCGTATAGCATTTCGTTCGTGGCCGTTGTTCGATACAAGTGATTTTGACGCATATCAACTCAAAAACGAACCAAACTCCACCCGGATGGAGATTGAGTACGAGCGAAGCGGTTCGATAATCAAGCGATGCACATTGCGCAAAACGACACTAAACAAGACTCTACTAAGACTCGAAACACACAAAACGACCTTAAATGATTCAAAACGACACTTTTAACGCAAATTACAAAAATCGTACACTGTTACCCCCTCCCGGAACTTTGCTCGCCCTCGAGCAATCCCAAGTGCCGAGAAATCATCGAAAACAAAGCGTGGAAGAAACGGATACAGCTTTGCGCAATTTAATGAAAATTTAAAAGTTTATGTCAAAAATAACGCAACCGTATCCCCACACTTATTTTTAACAACGTCCAAAAATTATTTGTCGCAATATCTCAATTAAACCAAATCGATGCGCCCAAAAAGTTGTTATCCGTGCAAAACCTCCCACCGTATTTTAGCATAATCCCGTCCTTACATCTCTCAAATCAAATCAAGCAATCACAATAATATCGCCAACCCAAGCCACCCGCACCCTCGCAAGTACTCAAAAACAGATCTGCAGACAATATGGACTCGACCAAATCTAAACGAGCACTGATCTTAACCTGACTCGACTAAACAAACGCAATAATGACTCGACAAACACAGACTCGAAGAATACTTAACAAGCAAAACAGCTCTGCGGAAACACTTGACTCATATTGACTCGACATGCAGAACTAATCAAACCATCTCGGCCCACTCAAAACTGACTCGACAAGTAACTACAGACTTAACAATGACCAAACGACTTGCAGACTGACTCGAACAATTAATAGAAGCCAAACACAATCCCAACCAACCTGCAAAACCATACAGACTCATGACTCATATTGACCACTAAACGCAGACCTGACCCAAAACGGACTCGATACTTGACATTAGCCACAAACGACTTGACACTAATTGCACTTGACACTTGACAGACCTGCAAAACCTGACCCAAAACACGACACAATGGGAACATACGGACTCGACTACTAACAAACCAAACAACTATATTGCTGACCAATTCAGACGCGACCGATAAACAATTAACCGACTCGAAACAACCCTGAGACGAACATAAACGAAATGCAGGATACATACCTTGTTGACGACTCGAAATCGAAGAAAATGAACAGGAACAATGTGTGGCCGGCGCTTAGCGATGGTGGTCCACGGTGGAATAGCGGTGGGGGTTGTGTCGTTCGGAATGTGGTGACGGAGGTGGTAGTGGTCGGCGGGTGTGGCGGAGGTAAGTGATGATGGTGGGTGTAATCGACGATTAGTGGTGGGGGTTGGACGGTTGGAGGCGGAGGAGTAGGGCGGAGAATGGTGGATGACCGGTGGGGGCGGAGGTGTAGGTCACGGTGATGAAGATGAACAGGAATTTGATATTTTGGGGATAACTTGTTAGGGTAAGGTTTTAGTTTGAAATAGCAACATTCTCGCGTAGCGCGAGCATGTGTATGGTGGGCAGTGGCGCTACGCCAGTGATGGGGTCAGATGAAAGGGGTCATGAATGGAAGGGTTCAACACATTTGAAAGGGTTCAAATAAGTGTTAGTTGACCTGTATGGTGGCGTAGCGTGAGAATAAGGGTATTTGGCAGTAGCGCTACGCGACTAACGATTTTGAACAGAAAGGTACTTAAAAATTCAAGTTTTTGCCTTAGAAAATTTTTTGTAACTTTTACCCAACCATCCCCAAACCATTCCAACATTTTTCTAAGTACGGGACTTACCTGGAACGACTTTTTCTTTGCACTCTCAGCTCTCCAAGATACGTTTCCTGCAAATTTTCTCAAAGACATAAAACACAGACACGAAAAGCTACGAAAACACGAGAAATAAAGTAATTTACAAACGGTACATACTCTACAAACGAAGCCTTTCGCACTCACTGCTCGGTAAAGGTGGGTGGGTCCTCAAGAGGAATTTCTTCCTCCTCGGTAGTATCTATCGGACCTCCCAAGTAATGTTTCAGTCTATGGCCGTTCACCTTCCATACTCCTTTATCGGCTTCATCATATAGCTCAACCGTGCCGTATGGAAACACTTCTTTCACCACATACGGCCCACTCCATCTTGATTTCAATTTTCCTGCTATCAATTTCAACCTCGAGTTGAACAAAAGCACCCTATCACCTACTTTAAACTCTTTCAACCTTCGTAATCTCCTATCATGCAATGCCTTGGTTTTTTCTTTAATGCTCCAAGATCTTTCATATGCGGCATCCCTCAAAGCTTCCAACTCATGAATTTGGAAGAATCTCCTTCTTGCGGCTTCCGTAAGGTCAAGGTTCACGGCTTTCAAGGCCCACAACGCTCTATGCTCTAATTCTACCAGAAGATGGAAAGCTTTGCCATAAACAATCATAAAGGGCGTTGTTCCTAACGGTGTCTTGTAGGCGGTGCGGAATGCCCACAAAGCGTCATCAAGCTTTTCCGACCAATCCTTTCTACTTTTTCCTACCGTTTTCTCTAAGATTCTCTTCACCCCTCGATTAGCATTCTCAACTTAACCACTAGTTTGAGGGTGGTAAGCGGTCGAAAGGCGGTGAGTGACACCGTAGCGTGCAAGTGCCTTTTCCATGGCAGAATTGCAAAAGTGTGTACCACGGTCACTTATTATTGCTCTAGGAACTCCGAAACGCGTGAATAGATTTTTAAGGAATCTCACCACCACTCGGGCATCATTGGTGGGTAAATCTTGAGCTTCCACCCACTTTGAAACATAATCAATGGCCACGAGGATGTACCTATTCCCACTTGATGAGGGGAAAGGCCCCATGAAATCAATGCCCCATACATCGAATACTTCAAGAACTTGGATGGGATTTTGAGGCATTTCATCCTTGGATGAGATGTTGCCGGAGCGTTGGCAACGATCACAAGTCCTAACAAACTCTACGGCATCTTTTACTACTGTCGGCCAATAGAAGCCACTATCAAAAACCTTCTGTGCCGTCACATATGGGCCATGATGGCCTCCCGTCAACCCTTCATGCACATGACTAAGTATATTTAGACCATCCTCCTTCGAAGCACACCTTCGAAGCACTCTATCTCCTCCTATCCTAAACAAGAACGGGTCATCCCAAATATACTTCCTAGCATCCCTAAGAAGCTTCTTCCTTTGTTAGTACGACATACCCCTCACAAGATCTCCGGTCGCTAAATAATTTGCCAAATCCGAGAACCATGGCAAACCCTCTACCTCGGCACTAACAAAATCTTTAGTTTCGTGGGGAAAGGTATCTCCTATGGAGTCCTCACGAACCTCCTCTCTCTTCGGATCCTCTAAACGTGACAAATGATCGGCGGCCACGTTTTCCGCTCCCTTTTTATCTTTAATTTCTATATCGAACTCGGAGAGCAAAAGAATCCATCTAATAAGACGTGGCTTCGCGTCTTTCTTTTGAAACAGAAAGCGCAAAGCGGCATGATCGGTGAATACGGTGGTTTTGGAAAGGACGAGATATGAACGAAACTTGTCAAACGCAAACACTACGGCTAAGAGCTCCTTTTCAGTGGTGGTATAGTTCTCTTGAGCATCATTAAGAGTTTTGCTCGCGTAGTAGATTGGATGAAAGTGTTTATCAACTCTTTGGCCTAGGACCGCTCCTACAGCATAATCGCTTGCATCGCACATGAGCTCGAAAGGTAAGCTCCAGTCAGGTGAAACAAGTATCGGGGCACTAACGAGTTTTTCTTTCAAGAAATCGAACGCCTTGATGCACTCTTCGTCGAAGACGAAAGGCACATCCTTCTCCAAAAGTCGGGTCATGGGGCGTGTAATTTTGGAAAAATCTTTGATTAAACGCCTATAAAAGCCCGCATGACCTAGGAAGCTTCTAACGGACTTGACACTAGTAGGTGGTGGCAATCTACTTATGGTATCTATCTTTGCCCTATCGACTCTATACCCTCCTTGGACACCTTGTGTCCTAACACTATCCCCTCCGTCACCATGAAGTGACACTTCTCCCAATTCAACATGAGATTTGTTTCTATGCACCTCTTAAGCATCCTATCAAGATTGGAAAGACATTGGTCGAAATTGGTACCATAAACCGAGAAGTCATCCATGAAAACCTCCATAGAAGTCTCAAGCATGTCTTGGAATATAGCAACCATGCATCTTTGGAACGTGGCCGGAGCGTTGCATAACCCGAAAGGCATGCGGCGATACGCATAAGTGCCGTAAGGGCATGTGAACGTCGTTTTATCTTGATCCTCGGGAGCGATTGGGATCTGAAAATAACCCGAAAATCCATCGAGAAAACAATAGTATTGTTGACCCGCTAAACGCTCCAACATTTGGTCAATGAAAGGCAAGGGGAAGTGGTCTTTCCGGGTGGCTTCGTTTAGCTTTCGGTAATCTATGCATACATGCCAACCGGTAACGGTACGGGAAGGGATTAACTCATTCTTTTCGTTCATGATCACCGTCATCCCACCCTTCTTTGGGACAACTTGGGTAGGGCTCACCCATGGTGAATCGGAAATAGGGTATATCACCCCGGCATCTAGCAACTTAAGCACTTCTTTCTTAACAACCTCTTGCATGTTCGGATTCAATCGCCTTTGAGGTTGCACCACCGGCTTATATTCATCTTCCATAAGTATTCGGTGGGTACAATAGGCGGGGCTTATGCCCTTGATATCCGAAAGTCGCCATGCAATTGCTTCCTTATTCTCTTTCAACACATCTAACAACCTACCCTTCTCTCCCCCCTCTAACTCGGATGAAATAATAACCGGAAAATCGGACCCCTCACCCAAGAAAGCGTACTCTAAATGGGACGGGAGAACTTTAAGTTCTAATGGGGCGGGTTTCTCTACGGGAGTACTCTCACTCTCATCTTTCACTTCACTCAACTCTAGCACTTCGGGAACCCACTCATTCTCTTCTACTTCCTCACTCACAACTTTCTCTACCTTCTCAACTACCTCATCTATCCTACTCTCGACTAGATCGGCTCCACTAATATAGTCAAAACAATGGTCAACACACGATAGGAAGGACTCTATGAAATAGACCGAATGACAAGGACTACTAAGGTCATCGGAACCACTAGGGTGTTCCATGGAGCATGCAATCTCGAAAGTAACTTTTTCCTCACCGACTTGAAGTGTAATTTTTCCGTCGAAGACATCGATGATAGCCTTGGCGGTACACAAGAACGGGCATCCTAGAATGATAGGAACCTTCTCGTCGGCTTCCATATCAAGAACGACAAAGTCTACGGGAAAGACAAATTTATCCACTTTAACTAAGAGGTTTTCGATAATACCACGTGGATACTTCACTGATCTATCGGCTAAAGACAACGACATACGTGTAGGTGACAACTCTCCTAGACCTAGCCTCTCATACATGGAATATGGCATTAGGTTTATACTTGCTCCTAAATCGGCTAGGGCCCTACACTCGGTATCACTCCCAAACAAGCACGGGATGGTGAAAAGGCCCGGATCCGTCAACTTTTCTGGAACCTTGTTCAAGACTACGGCCGAACACCCCCCACTAAGGGGAATGTTAGAAACTTCTCCTAACCTATCCTTATGTTTTAGAAGGTCCTTTAAAAATTTAGCATATTTAGGCATTGATTGAAGAGCTTCTATGAAAGGAAGGTTTATCCTAAGCTGCTTAAAGATTTCTAAGAATTTCCCGTACTCTTTAGAATATGTTTGATTTTTAAGACGAGATGGGAAAGGAGCACGGGAAAGATCAACAGTGGGTGATGGAACGACTTGAGTGGGCTTCTTACCTAAACTCTTCTCATTTGGAAGCCCCCCGGTGTGTGCGGTACTTGCTGGGTTTAACCTATTTTGCACTTTACCAGGTGCTTCCATTTGGATCTCCTTATCTATAATATCTCCATCTTCATCAACTACCTTCTCATCGACTCTAGGATTTCCTATGGTCTTGCCACTACGAGTGGTAATGGCTTTTGCATGGGCGGGGTTCTTTAAGGTGTTACCCGCAAATTGACTGGGTAATCGCTCTTCTAACTTCCTAGACATATCTCCCACAACTCGCTGAAGGTCCTGAAACGAAGCTTGATGGTTTTTAAGCAAGAGGTCATGTTCACTCAAGGTCTTTTGGGTTGTTTGGTCCCTAACAATTAGTTGACTCATCATGGACTCCATTCTCTCTAAACTACCCCCTAGGTCATAACTTGAACCTTGACCTGTTTGACCCTGGTTATTTGACCCCCCATCTTTGACCTGCCTGTTGAACCCCTTGTTGAACTGCCCACCTGAACCCCCACCAAAGAGTGAATTTTGGCCCCTATTCGGGTTTTGAGCCATTTGAAAGCCAGGGGGTCCATTTGAGCGAAACGTGTTATTATTATTAAAATTACTATTATTATTATTTCTCCAACCCGACCCGAAAGTATTATTATTACCAAAGCCGCTTGACTGATGTGACACCCCAGGAAAATTTCGCAAACTTGCTCGGGGAGCCGCGATACGATACAGGTAAACGTCACACCACTAGCTTCCTCAGTAACCGCATGCTAAATTTCGGGACGAAATTTCTTTCAAGTTGGGGATAATGTGACAACTCGAATTTCCGACATTCTTTATTCGCATTTATTGCACGTTGACCGTCTAGATTATTGCTTACACGAATTATTTACCTGGTAATTGTGCACACTAAATTATAGTTAAGATGATAATCCTGTTTTTTTTGAGTGATAAGGTGTAAGTACTTGACTGCATGATTAACTGTAAACTGTTTGAGACCTGAACAACTCGACGAAACACAATATCTGTTTCGCCATAACCACTCTCGACGAAACAGATTGTTTCGCCAACAACCCTCTCGACGAAACAGGCTGTTTCGCCGAGCCCAGATCCACCGAAGCCCAGTTCGGGCCCAACACGTTATTTTGAGTCTTAAAACGTGAAACATCATCAGTTTCACACATTTATCATAACAACCGAAACCCTAGAACACTCTCCCTTTCTGTGCGACGGCAACAACCATCGTTCACCATCATCCCTAGCTCTCGAATCCTTGTTCCTTCATCTCGAATCGGTTAGTGTGTGTTTGTTAGTCGATTCTATGTTTCTGTATTGTATAGATTCTTGCTGGTGCATATGATTGATGTGTGTTACGGCTGTGATGAGTGTATGATGGTGATGATATAGATTTCGATGAGTATGATATGCGAAACTTGATACAATCGAATGCTCGGTTCTGAATGTTGTTAATATGGCCTGATTCTGATTACATTAGTATCTTGATAGGGATTGATGTGATGATGTTGTATGTTAATTGATATGCTATACACATAAACTAGGGTTTATGCTAGACAATGATTCTTGGATGGTTGATTTATGATGATTCGATATGCAATGATCTTCATATGATTTCTGTTATTGTTGACGGCTGCTAGAATGATTAGGGTTTATGCGTTATTCGCATCTGCTGTAACTGTTGTCTGCGAAGCTGAACTGTCCGACGAAACAGGACTCTCGGCGAAACAGAATGTGTTTCGCCAAGAGTCATCGACGAATTAGAATCCTGTTTCGCCAATTAAGACCACGACGAAACAGAACGTGTTTCGTCAACTGTGTGTTTCGCCAACTTATGTGTTTCGTCAATATCTGTGTTTCGCCAACATGTGTGTTTCGCCGAATAGCTGATCTGTGCAGGAACTTGAGTTAATTCTGTTAAGTGTTAACTGGAATATGTAACTGCTGTTAAATGTTAAACATGACTGGTATGATTGTGATTACGTGTTACCTGCTTACACATGAACAACTTAAACACAAACTGATTATGTATACGTGCGTACTTTAGGACGTGATTGATTAACTATGAGCATACTTAGCATACCGAGCAAACCAAGGTGAGTTCACACTCTTACCAAGGCATGGGATTCCCCGGTGGGTTGGGAATGGGATAGAATGATTACTTGTACTTACATCATTACTAGACTACTTACCACGGTCCTCGGATTGGGAAGGATGCCTATGCCAAACTCTACGTAAAGCCTACGTACTGTCCTCGGTTTGGGAAGGACACTAGTGTTTAAACCTACGTACTGTCCTCGGATTGGGAAGGACACCAGCACTAAACCTACGTAAAACCTACGTACTACCGTCCTCGGATTGGGAAGGACGCCAGCGCTAAACCTACGTACTCGCTACGTACTGTCCTCGGTTGGGAAGGGCACTTACGTAAAACCTACGTAAACTTATACTTACTACTATCCTCGGATTGGGAAGGATACTTATGGATAAAACTAGTCTAGTAACTTACAACATGGGAAGCCCCCACTAATTGAACTTACAACATGGGAAGCCCCCACTAATTGAACTTACAACATGGGAAGCCCCCACTAATTGAACTTACAACATGGGAAGCCCCCACTAATTGAACTTACAACATGGGAAGCCCCCACTAATTGAACTTACAACATGGGAAGCCCCCACTAATTGAACTTACAACATGGGAAGCCCCCACCAATAGAACGTACTATCGGCCCAGTAGAGCCACATGTTACATACGAACTTACTATTACGCATTTACTTTCTGTGAACTCGCTCAACTAGTTGTTGATCCTCTGTTACATGCCTTGCAGGTCGTTAGATACATGGAGCTTGCACAGGAAGGAGCAGGTCGTTGTGGGATACGGATCGTAGACGATATTTGAACTTATAACTTATTTTGGGTTTTCATTATTATGCTTCCGCTACTTAAACAATGTTTGGTTATGAACATCAGTCATGTCAAGATGAATTACCTTTTCCTATTTTTACACTTAAATACTATGTTTGATATGATTGATGGCTTGATCCTGGTCAGTCACGCCTCCAAGCGGTGATACTCCGCGGGTGGATTTTGGGGGTGTGACAGATTGGTATCAGAGCCATTGGTTATAGAGAACTCGGTTTTAATAAGGGGAAAACGATTTTTATTAAAACCAGACTATAACCAGTACAGTGCTCAACGATCCACAACGACGCTTCGCTCCACGTGCAAGGCTCAACATCATAGGTACTACTATTCATGTTACCTTACATACTTGATAGAATTACATAGAACTTTGCTCGTGGTATGCTCAGATTACAGAACCTACTAAATGTTATTGCTTGAGATTACTTGTGTGCTCACTCTCTTCGCACTATTCGCGACCCTCTCACCCACATGTTCTCTTTGATGTCGAGATCATGAGTGGACGCGTTAACCCAACTCAAGCCCAGTTGGCGGCTTCGATCACTGAACAAGTTACTGTAGCACTCGCAGCTGCCCAGGCAGGAGGTGTAACCTGCCATCACCACTTACTCTAGGATCTTTAGATCCTACTCTCGTAACTCAACACTTGTGCTTAATTTTGATTACTCTTACGCACACGACAAGTTAACACGCTCAGCCACCTGTATGCACATACAAGACTTTTATGGACTGTCGTCCTACTACTTTCAGCGACACTGAAGGAGCTGTTGGACTCCTCCATTAGTTCGAGGAACTCGAATCGGTCATCGAGTGTGAGAATGACCCGAGGCGTAAGGTGAAATATGCCACTGATATTCTCGAAGGCACTGCGTTAACTTGGTAGAACGCGCAAGTTCAGATGCTGGGGCTGGCGGCTGCTAATGTCACCCCATGGAATGATTTTAAGGAACTGATCAAACGTGAATACAGTAGTTATGATGCCATCCACAAGTTGGAAGTGGAGTCCTTTAACATGAAGATGACGGGGTCAGAGATAGAAGCGTGCACGATAACGATCCAACAAACTGACAATTTTGTGTCCAACTATGGTGGATCCTCCCATAAAGAGCTTTGAGCTGTACCTCAAGGGTTTAGTACCAGGAATTCAAAACCATGTGATGACGGCTAAACTTGCTACTATTCAAGATGTTACTCATCTTGCTCATCGTCTCACAGACCAGGCAGTGGAACAGAACAAGCTGCCTCAACGTATCAGCGATACTACTACCACTACTACTTCAACTACTTCTGCTACCCTCAGTAACAATGGATGAAAGTGGGATGGAACCTCTAGCAAGGGTTCGACTACAATTCCGTCCCAGGCACAGCAGTGAAAGGTCGATGACAACTAAAGTCCTGATCAGCAACATTTAGTATTCAAGGGCGGGGTGGATACAAGGGAAACCACCCTAAGCGCAAACGATGTAACCTGCACCACAGCGGGCAGGGCAAACGCAATCATTGTCAATAATGCAACAAACTTGGTCATGGAACCAAAGAGGGTAGAAACTCACGTCCTGCAAACCAGAACCAACAACAACAGCCACAAGATCTATAGAATCGGCGACAACAGCATGGTAGCAAGGGATGTTATCAGATGGTGCTGAAAGTCACTTCAAAAGACACTGCCCACGGTTGAACCAGAACCAGAATCAGAACCACAACCAAGGAAACGGGAACTAGCGAAGACAACAACGGGGATAATAACGACGGCAATGGTGCCAGGGGTCGAGTGTTCGTGATTGGTCAGGGTGATACTAGGAATGACCCCAGCGTTGCGATAGTTTCGACATCGTCATTAGTATGGACTGGTTATCCCAACAACAAGCAGAGATCCTATGCAAGGAGAAGATCATCCGCATTCCTCGTGATGGTTAAGAACCTTTGGTAACTCATAGTAACAAGCTCCTGGAGCAGCACCCATAGCTCGAGCACCTTATCGTTTAGCTCCAAATGAACTGGAAGAACTGTCTAAGCAATTGCAAGAACTTTTGGAAAAGGGTTTCATACGTCCTAGCTCTTCGCCCTGGGGAGCCCCAGTACTATTTGTAAAGAAGAAGGACGGTACCTTCCGCATGGGTATAGACTACCGCGAACTGAACAAGGTGACTGTGAAGAATCGCTATCCTCTTCCACGCATCGACGATTTATTCGACCAGTTGCAAGGGTCGAGCTATTACTCGAAGATTGATCTAAGGTCGGGATACCATCAACTGAGAGTCCGGGATAAGGACGTCTCCAAAACAGCATTCAGAACACGCTACGGCCACTACGAGTTTTTGGTCATGCCATTCGGGCTAACGAACGCGCCTACGGTTTTCATGGATCTAATGAACAGGGTGTGCAAACCTTATCTTGACAAGTTTGTTATTGTTTTCATCGACGACATCCTGATTTATTCGAAGAATCGGGAGGAACACGAGCATCACTTACGACTTATTTTGGAACTTCTTCGAACGGAACAGCTATACGCTAAGTTTTCAAAATGCGACTTCTGGCTTCGTGAAGTCCACTTCTTAGGCCACGTGGTAAACCAGGATGGGATTCATGTCGATCCATCCAAGGTGGATTCAATCAAGAACTGGCCTGCACCTCGCACACCAACTGAAATACGCCAATTCTTAGGTTTGGCGGGATACTACAGAAGGTTCATCAAAGACTTCTCAAAGATTGCACAGCCGCTTACACTATTGACACAGAAAGGTGTTGTTTATCGTTGGGGTAATACACAGGAAACAGCGTTTCAGCACTTAAAGGATAGACTTTGTAGCGCACCTATCCTCTCATTGCCTGAAGGCACCGATGATTTCGTAGTCTACTGCGACGCATCAATCCAAGGTCTTGGATGTGTGCTGATGCAACGGGATAAAGTTATTGCTTACGCGTCGCGCCAACTTAAGATTCACGAACGGAATTACACAACACATGACTTAGAGCTGGGAGCTGTTGTTTTTGCGCTCAAGATATGGCGACATTACATGTACGGTACTAAGTGCACTATATACACTGATCACAGAAGCCTCGAACATATCTTCAAACAGAAGGAAGATGGTGCTTACTACGTCACAGGACGCATTTGGGTCCCACACTATGGTAACTTACGCGAGCTTGTAAGGGATGAAGCTCATAAGTCTCGCTACTCGGTACATCCAGGTTCGGATAAGATGTACCATGACCTCAGAACTACATATTGGTGGCCTAGCATGAAGGCCCACATAGCAACTTACGTTAGCAAGTGTTTGACTTGTGCGAGAGTCAAAGCAGAATATCAGAAACCATCAGGTCCACTCCAGCAACCTGAGATACCACAATGGAAATGGGAGCAAATTTCCATGGATTTTGTTACTGGCCTGCCTAGATCTCAGCGCGGAAATGATACTATTTGGGTGATCGTGGATCGACTCACAAAGTCTGCTCACTTCTTGGCTATCAAGGAAACGGATAAGTTCTCCACTCTAGCAGACGTATACCTTAAAGAAGTTGTCTCGAGGCACGGGGTGCCCACATCTATCATCTCTGATCGTGACGCACGTTTTACTTCAGAACTGTGGCAAGCAATGCATAAATCTTTTGGCTCTCGTCTAGACATGAGCACAGCTTATCATCCTCAGACGGATGGGCAGTCTGAGCGCACTATTCAAACTCTAGAAGACATGCTTCGTGCATGTGTAATCGACTTTGGAAACGACTGGGAAAAGCATCTGCCACTTGTGGAATTCTAGTACAACAACAGTTATCACACCAGCATTAAAGCTGCTCCATTCGAGGCATTGTACGGACGTAAATGCCGGTCACCTCTCTGTTGGGCAGAGGAGGGAGATAGTCAAATCACAGGTCCAGAAATGGTAGTTGATACTACTGAAAAGATTGCTCAAATACGACAACGCATGGCGGCAGCTCGTGACCGTCAGAAAGTATACGCCGATAAAGATAGAAAACTACTCGAATTCCAAGTTGGGGATCGAGCGCTACTCAAAGTTTCACCCTGGAAGGGTGTTGTTCGTTTTGACAAACGCGGCAAACTTAATCCAAGATACGTCGGACCTTTCGAAGTTATTGAGAAGATAGGCAGGGTAGCCTACCGATTGAACTTACCAGCTGAACTCAGTGCAGTTCACAACGTCTTTCACGTGTCGAATCTGAAGAAGTGTCTGTCAGATGAGACCCACATAGTTCCTTTTAAGGAACTCACTATCGACGAGCGGTTGCAGTTCGTCGAGGAACCAGTTGAGATCACGGACCAGGATGTTAAGGTCCTCAAGAACACGAAAATCCCTCTTGTTCGAGTTCGTTGGAACTCCCGTCGCAGCCCAGAGTTCACCTGGGAGCGTGAAGATCAAATGGAACTCAAATATTCCCAGTTATTCGGAACCAATGCAACTACTACTGAGGCTGAAGCTACCACTACAGAATTTCGGGACGAAATTCCAAATCAACGGGGGGATAATGTGACACCCCAGGAAAATTTCGCAAACTTGCTCGGGGAGCCGCGATACGATACAGGTAAACGTCACACCACTAGCTTCCTCAGTAACCGCATGCTAAATTTCGGGACGAAATTTCTTTCAAGTTGGGGATAATGTGACAACTCGAATTTCCGACATTCTTTATTCGCATTTATTGCACGTTGACCGTCTAGATTATTGCTTACACGAATTATTTACCTGGTAATTGTGCACACTAAATTATAGTTAAGATGATAATCCTGTTTTTTTTGAGTGATAAGGTGTAAGTACTTGACTGCATGATTAACTGTAAACTGTTTGAGACCTGAACAACTCGACGAAACACAATATCTGTTTCGCCATAACCACTCTCGACGAAACAGATTGTTTCGCCAACAACCCTCTCGACGAAACAGGCTGTTTCGCCGAGCCCAGATCCACCGAAGCCCAGTTCGGGCCCAACACGTTATTTTGAGTCTTAAAACGTGAAACATCATCAGTTTCACACATTTATCATAACAACCGAAACCCTAGAACACTCTCCCTTTCTGTGCGACGGCAACAACCATCGTTCACCATCATCCCTAGCTCTCGAATCCTTGTTCCTTCATCTCGAATCGGTTAGTGTGTGTTTGTTAGTCGATTCTATGTTTCTGTATTGTATAGATTCTTGCTGGTGCATATGATTGATGTGTGTTACGGCTGTGATGAGTGTATGATGGTGATGATATAGATTTCGATGAGTATGATATGCGAAACTTGATACAATCGAATGCTCGGTTCTGAATGTTGTTAATATGGCCTGATTCTGATTACATTAGTATCTTGATAGGGATTGATGTGATGATGTTGTATGTTAATTGATATGCTATACACATAAACTAGGGTTTATGCTAGACAATGATTCTTGGATGGTTGATTTATGATGATTCGATATGCAATGATCTTCATATGATTTCTGTTATTGTTGACGGCTGCTAGAATGATTAGGGTTTATGCGTTATTCGCATCTGCTGTAACTGTTGTCTGCGAAGCTGAACTGTCCGACGAAACAGGACTCTCGGCGAAACAGAATGTGTTTCGCCAAGAGTCATCGACGAATTAGAATCCTGTTTCGCCAATTAAGACCACGACGAAACAGAACGTGTTTCGTCAACTGTGTGTTTCGCCAACTTATGTGTTTCGTCAATATCTGTGTTTCGCCAACATGTGTGTTTCGCCGAATAGCTGATCTGTGCAGGAACTTGAGTTAATTCTGTTAAGTGTTAACTGGAATATGTAACTGCTGTTAAATGTTAAACATGACTGGTATGATTGTGATTACGTGTTACCTGCTTACACATGAACAACTTAAACACAAACTGATTATGTATACGTGCGTACTTTAGGACGTGATTGATTAACTATGAGCATACTTAGCATACCGAGCAAACCAAGGTGAGTTCACACTCTTACCAAGGCATGGGATTCCCCGGTGGGTTGGGAATGGGATAGAATGATTACTTGTACTTACATCATTACTAGACTACTTACCACGGTCCTCGGATTGGGAAGGATGCCTATGCCAAACTCTACGTAAAGCCTACGTACTGTCCTCGGTTTGGGAAGGACACTAGTGTTTAAACCTACGTACTGTCCTCGGATTGGGAAGGACACCAGCACTAAACCTACGTAAAACCTACGTACTACCGTCCTCGGATTGGGAAGGACGCCAGCGCTAAACCTACGTACTCGCTACGTACTGTCCTCGGTTGGGAAGGGCACTTACGTAAAACCTACGTAAACTTATACTTACTACTATCCTCGGATTGGGAAGGATACTTATGGATAAAACTAGTCTAGTAACTTACAACATGGGAAGCCCCCACTAATTGAACTTACAACATGGGAAGCCCCCACTAATTGAACTTACAACATGGGAAGCCCCCACTAATTGAACTTACAACATGGGAAGCCCCCACTAAT
Organism: Helianthus tuberosus; assembly: GCA_030545235.1. Taxonomy (NCBI): domain Eukaryota; kingdom Viridiplantae; phylum Streptophyta; class Magnoliopsida; order Asterales; family Asteraceae; genus Helianthus; species Helianthus tuberosus. The sequence continues at coordinate 66,625,875 of CM060434.1, read as the reverse complement.
TGAACTTACAACATGGGAAGCCCCCACTAATTGAACTTACAACATGGGAAGCCCCCACTAATTGAACTTACAACATGGGAAGCCCCCACCAATAGAACGTACTATCGGCCCAGTAGAGCCACATGTTACATACGAACTTACTATTACGCATTTACTTTCTGTGAACTCGCTCAACTAGTTGTTGATCCTCTGTTACATGCCTTGCAGGTCGTTAGATACATGGAGCTTGCACAGGAAGGAGCAGGTCGTTGTGGGATACGGATCGTAGACGATATTTGAACTTATAACTTATTTTGGGTTTTCATTATTATGCTTCCGCTACTTAAACAATGTTTGGTTATGAACATCAGTCATGTCAAGATGAATTACCTTTTCCTATTTTTACACTTAAATACTATGTTTGATATGATTGATGGCTTGATCCTGGTCAGTCACGCCTCCAAGCGGTGATACTCCGCGGGTGGATTTTGGGGGTGTGACAACTGACCTCTACCAAACCCTCCTCCTAAGTAGTCACATTGCTCCTCCCCAACTAGCAAAGGACACGCACTTGTGTCATGACCCCCTCGGCAATACTCACACTTGTCTACCTTAGCCTTAATTTCCTTAAGTTCCCTAGACATATTTTCCAAAACAGCGGCTAAACTAGGGTCCATGGTGACATGGTTCACCCCTCGGGTGGGTGCACTAGTAGTGGTATTAGAATTACCACTTGGATACCGCTGATCGGAACGCGATTGAGATTGTGATTGAGCAAATGCCTCAAATCGCTCTAAACACTCAGCAACAGTAAGTATACCCATCATATGCCCCCCCCCCCCCCCCGCATTAGTATCGAACCTATCACGAGTCTCTTGGGTGAGACCGTTATAAAATTTCTCACATAAAGCCCAATCAGAAAGACCATGCTGGGAGCAACGAGCACAAAGGTTTTGGAAACGCTCCCAAGCAAGGTAGTAAGGCTCGTCGGGTTCCATGCGGAAAGAATGGATTTGGTCCCTAAGACGTGAGGCTTTAGCGGGCGGGAAGTACTTGTTCAAAAAGGCTTGACGAAGCCCCGCCCAAGTGGTGAAGGTACCAGTTGGTTGAGAGTCCAACCAAGTAGCCGCACGGCCGGCTAATGAGAATGGGAAAAGCTGTAGGTAGGTGGCATCCTTAGGAGCACCGTGAAGGCTAAAAGTGGCTATAATGCGGGAGAAACGGTTAATGTGGGCCGGGGCGTCCTCATCATCTCGGCCATGGAATTGAATGTTGTTGGTGATAGCCTGCATGGCATAAGATGGGATTTGCCATGAATTTTCATTAACTATGGGTGGTACGGTGATGGGTGAAGCAAGGCCGGTGAAATTCTGAGTAGCCTGCTGATGGACGGTTTTCCTAGCGTTTGCCATTTGATCTACGTTCTCTGGTTCACTAGAGGTACTAGAAGTAGGACTACTGGGTGGGGTATTCTTAGGTGTATGGTTTGGTGAAGGTGGTGGGACGGTAAGTGGATTGGTGTCGAAATCGGGAAAAACAGTAAAAGGTGAAGACGAAGAACTAACCTCTGGGCCTTCGCCCAGTTCAGATGATGACTGCTTGACTGGTGGCGGTGGTCCGTGCGAGCGTAGATGTGGCATCCACTACTAGCAAAAACCTGAACACAAGAAAAGCAAACACTAGATTACTACGACTCAAAATGACGAGAAAAGACAAAGACTCAACAAAACAAAGAAAATACGTAGCACGTATATATCAAGTAAATCTATCAAAGCTAATAAACGCAATTGCCAAGAATCCCCGGCAACGGCGCCAAAAACTTGATGTGTGCAAAACAGACTATTAAAATAAACTAAATTAGACTCTCTATTCTAGACACCATGAAGCTTTAATTCTAGACTCGACCTAAAAACCACACAGTCGGCAAGTGTACCGATCAATGTAGTATAACCTAGGAAGTCCGGATATCGAACCACGAGACTCTATAAATTACGTAAACTAGACTCTGACAGACACTGACGGACGCGACTTAAACTTGTTTAATTGTTTGGGGGGGGGGGGGGGGGGTTACTGAAAAACTAGGAAATCTATATTAAACTACTAAATTAACTAAATTTAGACTAAGAAACGAACGAAAACTAAGATTTGATTCAGATGAGATTAACGACTACCTAGACTCGAATCCAGTTTGAATGGGAATGGACTTCTAATGGTATTATTGTTGTATGGAGCCGGGATCGTAATATACTAAACCTTAAGATATTTCAATGCTAAGACTTCCCGACCCTTCTCAGGAAGAAACCTAGGAAACCCTAAAAGGCTGTTGTGAATACCGATTGTTAGACTTCCTCTCAGTCCTCTAACGATTCTGAAAGTGCCCTAATATGACTATCTACCTCTCAGCGCGATAATCTAAGGCAATTCTAGGTTCTGACTTGGTTTACTAAAAACGAATGCAATTAGGGAAATAAGATCGACTTCTCTCAAAACCTATCTTAGATATATACTGCACCGCGACCTAATAACTAACTCGAGCCTCTCAGCGACAAGTTAAGCAGAATATTTAATTCTAACTGTATTTTAATTACTGTTTCTAGGGCTATTGGCCAATTTACCCTAAGATCACCCGAACCCGTGGGGATGCAAATAATCAACACAAATCCCTTATACGAAAGACATTCATCAGAATCTATGTGAAACAGCAAGTAATCAACAATCAAAAGTAAATACGCACATGCACCAAATCAGAAATCCTAAAACACTTTACTTTCAGAAATCAATCCATAAACGAACAATAAATAACCATTAAAAATCCAAACTTTAATCAAACTATCATCTTGTCTAGGTAGTATCTAGGGTTTAGCCAAGAAACATGTTGTCTATAGCAAACAAATCACGTTCAAAACAAGAATTCATTGTAAAAAATCGAAAACACGAAATTAAAGAAAACCGGGAGATAAAACCCGAACAATCTTCACTTCCACGCTTCCTAGCTTCAACCTTATGATTCCCGACAGCCAAAACTCTCCGAAAAGCTCAAAATCTGCTCCAAACGTTGCCTTAGGGTTTGTTAATTCATAACTCTTTCAATGATGATGATTCTTGGTTTTTATAGAAAACCCTAGAAATCTAACAAACAATTCGCAATTCTCCTACCAGTCGCGTAGCACGACTGGTCTTCCTCTTGTGCTAGCGCTACGCGACTGACATGATTTCCAGATTTTTGTTTATTGATGGTGGCGTAGCGCGACTGACTCCTCTTCTATCCGTAGCGCTACGAGAGTGCCTGATTTCCACAGAATGTTGCTTGAATTTCCAGCTCTAACTTCCAAATTCTCTAAAATAATTCTAACACTTGTTTCAAATGATTCCGGGACTTGATGTTTCGCACTTAAGCTCGTTTTTGCTCCTTTTTCAGCAATTTGTGTATCAAGACCTGGAAAACGCAAGATTTATCAATAGCACGCAATTCTAAACAAAACTAAACTAGAAATAACGATAAAATGTACAAACTATACACGATATAAGTATGTATTTTGCAATACATCATATGCACACAATGGACATACATAGCATGAAATGTAATGTAAAACGATGTACTAAGTATGCACACAATGGACATACATAGCATGAAATGTAATGTAAATCATGTACTATAATTGTACTAATGAACATAGCAAGTATATGATGTGAAAACATGGAAAGCATGAAAGTAACAAGTAGGCACATGTGTTTCACCCCAAAACAGTTTGAAAACAGTAAAAGAGGGGTCTATGTACTCACTTGAGATTGCTCAATAGACTTTAGATATCCACCAAGCAAAGCTAGAAGATCACGAATATCAAACGGCACCTAATATAGGTATCTACATTAATAAACGGACCTATATCGGAAGATCGGATAGAATGAAGGTTTGTAAACCAAATGAGCATGGAAACTCATGTTATATGGTTTAATAAGCCTACATACTAAAATGAAACCTAACCTAAGTGCTTACGACCCATCACGACCCGTTTAGGTAGCTTATGCTACTTTAACGCGTCGTTTGCGTGAAACGCGTTCGGACCGCCTAACTAGTTCTATGACAAGTAAATATGCCTTAACATGTCTAATATTGTTGCTAAATCAGTTTAGATACCAAAAGTTATGTTACATATGCTTAAAATGAACTTTGGCGTAAAAAAGGCATTTTGGTAATTTACCTAAGGCATATAAACAACCTATCATACAACTACTAAACGTCGTGACCATAAGGTATAACCTCGGAGGGTTATTCCCTATATAACTATGGTCATCTAATGTGCTTGGTCGGATCCTAAAGATCGACCAAACGGGTCGGGTTCGAAAGTATAAGCGATTGATTAGATCGCTTACCTTACGACCCTATATAAGCACTAAACTAAAAGTGACGAGCTAAGCATGTTAAAACATGCTTAACTAAGTTAAAAACAAGTTTGGTATCAAAACAAACGGTTTTGATACCTAAGAGTAGTTTGGTTACGAAATACGCAAGAATACGCATTTTGGCCGAAACTACGACTCGTCACTGAGCCTAGATAACGTGGTAATCAGTAGGTATAGCCACTAGGGACTATAACCATCGTGATTACGCTCACGTTATGAAGTTCAAACGAACTTCACGTTAACCATAGACTGGTCAATGCAGAAAGTCAAACGCAGTTTGACTTTAACGCTAAAACGAATGAAAAGAACGAAAGAAGACTTACAACGGGTCCCCGAAAGCTTTGATTTCCCAAGTATTCTCAGGTATGAAGTGGTTACCACTTCAACTTAGAGAAATCTCAAGAAGATCAAGTGGGTTTTGATCAAGACATGAGGGGGTATTTATAGTTTTCAGAGAGCCGTTAAGATCGTTCCTCGAAAACCGTGCTTCAATCTCAACCATACACCTCAAGCCCCTAGTTTTGCAATACCATTGGAGCCCATAGTTTCAGAAATACCATGTGCAAGAGGATTTTGAGTGGTTAACAGCTGTAAACAGGCTGTTAAACTGGTTTTGCAGTTCTGGCAACCTATCGCGGGCCGCGTAAGGGTTAATGGGATCTTACGCGGGCCGCCTGAGCCTTCTGATCAGCAGCCAACTTTCAGATATGATAGTTTCAGTCCCTGTTGATGTTTAAAGCCATTTCCGACATGTTTAAGGCCCGTTAAGCAAATTTTAAGGCCCTAAAATGATTCCTAAACATTGTGGACATGAAACATGCTCAAAAATATGCCGGATGTCGGTTCGTTTGGTCGTACGGTAGCGATGTTCGCTTAATTACGACGGAATGCGCATAAGCGCGAAAAACGATCCAAATTGCGCGACGAATGGATTTTTCTTATGCCAAACACTAAAATAAAATATTTTAGTGCTTACATAAATTTTTGGATATCCGGATGTATTCAGAACGTAAGTTATGCGCGAAAGTGCAAACTTGTGCACTTTTTGACGCTTTTAGTCCCTGAATGACCCAAAAGTTTATTTTAGCACACCGAACCCCTCAAAGCCTATTTCTAAGCTATGTAAAGGATATTTATGGTATGTTTAACTTATGGCCATGTTCCGGAATGTCTGTTACAGTTCAAATTGGCATACTTTCGCAGTTTGTCAACTTTAGTCCCTGTAAGCGATTTAACTTGATTTTGCCATACCAAAGCCTTCAAAACTTATTTCTAAGTTATGTAAAGGTTATTTAAGGTATGTTAAGATTATTTCACTATTTCAGAGTGTTCATTGCATTAAACTGGTTATATTTACGCATTAGTGCGCGTATAACCTTCCAGAAAGCGATTTAGAGCTTGAAATTCGAACAAACATTGATACGTGCAAAAGATACACATATTTATACAGGTCCCAAGTATGAAATACAATATTTCATTGGCTTGGTATTTTTTTGATGGTCGCAGTGACCCAGGTGTCACAGAAGCGCCCTGCAACTGATCAAAGAGATCATTAATGCGAGGTAGGGGATATCGATTCTTGATGGTGAGCTTGTTAAACTCACGATAATCGATACACATCCTAAAATATCCATACTTCTTCTTGACAAAGAGAACGGGAGCACCCCAAGGTGAAAAGCTAGGACGGATAAAACCTTTGTCAGAGAGCTCCTGAAGCTGTTTAGACAACTCTTGCATCTCAGACGGTGCAAGACGATATGGAGATCTGGCAATGGGATTTGCACCAGGCACGAGATCAATACGGAACTCGACTTGGCGTGCTAGGGGTAGACCAGGTAACTCTTCAGGGAATACTTCAGAATAATCCCGAACCACAGGAATATCTCGAATAGATTTACCTTTGCCCTTATCTGCTACAACATGTGCCAAAAAGGCCACATAGTTCTTTCGCAGATACTTCCGAGCTTTAAAACAAGACATGAGTTTGAGACCACCGGCAGGTTTCTCACCACGAACCTGTAGGATCTCCCCTGTCGAAAGCGGCACACGAACAATCTTTTTGAAACAAACTACCTCTGCGTGATGCTTGGCTAACCAATCCATACCCACAATAACGTCGAAGCTTCCAAGTTGCATAGGCGTGAGGTCAATAGGAAAAAGATGGTTGTTAAGGTTCAACTGGCAGCTGCGAAGAACAGAATCAAGAACAATGGGTTCACCACTAGCAACTTCTACAGTCAAGGGTTTTCCTAGTTTCGTTCTAGACACGCGAAGTATTGGCTCAAAAGACAACGACACAAAACTCTTGTCGGCACCCGAATCAAAAAGAACAGATGCAGGCTGATTATTAATAAAGAACGTACCGTTCACCACTTCATTGTCCGCTTGTGCCTCTTGAGCATTCATGTTGAAGACTCGACCTCGAGCCTGAGCCTGATTCTGATTTGGATTGGCGTTAACTAGTCTTGGGCACCGGTTTCTGTAGTGGGTCAGATCCCCACAATTGTAGCACGAACCAGAAGGAAAATGAGGTCGTGCAGCTTGACCTTGTTGCTGAGCAAGAGGCTGAGCAACTTGTTGGGCTTGGTTCTGAACTGCCTGATTCTGGTTAACAGAAATGCGACAAGTAGCGGCAAGATGACCATTTCTTCCACAGTTGGTGCATTGACGACACTGGAGATGTGGTAGGTGATGGACGTTACACCTGTTGCACAAAGGTACATTGCCAAGATAAGGCTTCTTGGCTAGTGGTTACGCAGGCTGATTTGGTGCAGCTTGAGCCTGTGCAGTAACAGCATAGTTTTGGGAAGCCTTTCGCTTCCTAGACCCCCTTGAGGAACCAGAATCCTTTCCCTTCTTGTTTTGACCTTTCTTGCTATCTTCTTTGTCAGACGACTGCTTCTTACCTTTGTCACCCTTTTTATGCAGCTTTCCCTTTCGAACCTGCGACTCAGTCAATGTCGCTGCTAAGTCGATCGCCTGACGGAGTGTGGTAGGGTTACTACCAGTAATGATGTCTTGTACTGAGTCAGGTAGACCATCTATGTACCTTTCGATAGCCTTGTCGAGTGGGGTGACCATTGTTGGGCAAAGCAGACTCAGCTCCTAAAACCTATCAGTATACGCCCGATGTTCGCCACTATCTTGCTTCAAATCATCAAATTCCCTTTCCAAAGCTCGCAGTTCATGACGAGGACAGAACTCCTTCATCATAAGGGCCCTAAGTTCAGCCCAGGTTTGCGCTAAAGCAACTTCAGCACCACGATCTCTCATAACCCCGTTCCACCACGTAAGAGCCCACTTCTGAAACACACTTGAAGAAAACTCGACCTTGCGATTGTCAGGACACTGAACGTGACGGAAAGTATTCTCAATGCTCTCGAACCATTGAAGAAGCCCAGTCGCTCCCTCAGAACCACTAAACTTGAGTGGTTTAGCCAGGTTAAAATTCTTGAAATTGCATGGAGCATTGTTATTGTTGTTGGCTTGGTTCCATTGAGCAAAGAGGTTTGGGAATTGAGCAGCCATTTACTGTGCAATGATTTCTGCCAGTTCGGCAGTCGCTATCTGGTTTTTGCATCGAGGAGGCATTCTAAAAGAGGAAACATGAAAGGAAATGAGTGAGATGATTGGATGAAGAGAATGAGATGAAACAAAATCAACAAAAGCAAAGATGGTGGTCATTTATCCGCATCACAAAGCAAACAAACGACACACAGTGACTAATCAAAGTAAATGGGTCAAAAATAATGTATCGCGAAGACATGCTCGCCTATAAGTGAACACTCACCCTAAGAGTTCCCAGGTAAGAGTGGCTGGTCCGATTATGTGGATTTGTACGAACACTCTAGTCTTAGACAGAAAACCCAGGGTACAGGCATTCATTCTTCCAGTTTGCACGTGTTCACACTATTTAGAACCCAAAACTTTGATGAGATTTTGAAAACTCAAAGGGGTTCAAAACCTTGTAACAGAGGGTTCAAAACCTAGTAATCAATCATCCAAGAACAGATGATTAATTTCCAAAGCGGATTCGGAATTGATGTTCCCGTTGTGGTTATCACCTAAGGATAGGTGAAGTGCATGTTTTAAAATCTAAACACAAGATAACTTGTGTTGGGGTCCTAGAAAGGTTATAGTCTAGGTCAAAGCATTACTAATAACCTATTTCCCTATAACCATTGGCTCTGATACCAACTTTTCTGTCACACCCCGACCACGTAGGACAACAAAATGTGGTGGAAACGTCGGGAGTGTTGTAACAGAATTAATTGTTTCACAACCATGGAAATTAAAGTTACATTTTATTTATCAACAAGAGGGTAACATTGTCTTTAACACGAAACAAAGAGTACATAACATAATTAAACTAAGTCTATCTTCATTTTAAGTCTCTAAGGCACAGGTCCGCCCTAGTGTCACGATCATCATCCTATGCAAAAGCTCCTGAAAACACATGTGAAAATAGGTACGTCAGCATAAAAATGCCTGTGAGATACATAGGTTTTGTGAAAATAGGATTCGTGACTTATAAGTTTAGAAAAAGTTGTTTAGCAAAAGTCAGTCATGAACCTTGTGAATTGTTTTGTTTTGTAAATCATTTAAAAAGCGATAAGATCAAATGATATGTATAAATAATAGAATGATGTATGGTTAAAGGTATAAGCAAGTAAAATGAGTTGTATAAAGTAAATTGTTTGTAAACCAAAGTCTTGTGAGAATCGTGTTACTTGTGTAAAATGTATAAGTCCAAATTGAATGATTTAAATAACGTTATGATATGCAATATAATACAAAAACTTATATATTGGAAGTACCAGCGGTGTATCCACCATGCTTGTATCATACTACTCACATCTCGTTACTTAAATCACTTAAACAAACCACCAATGTATAAAGTCTATGTTTAAACCAATTGTCAAAGTCCTTGTATAAATCATATCAAATGTTAATAGTCCAAATGTACTCGAGTAATGTGTAGCAAATGTTATGTCTGGTAAGTAATGTGTTGTTACATAAACCAATTGTAAAAATGTACAAAACAAAGTATTTTGAATATATCAAAAAGTGATGTTTTGCAAAGTAATGCATGTTACATTGATACAAACATTTATGTGGTAAGTTAACGCATACATTCAAGCCTTGAGACAGTCGGATAACCCTTTTAGTCAAGGTTATCAAAAGAAATGTTTTCGGATTCAGTCATTCCTTACATCCAAACAAACCCGGGATGTCAGGAATGGGATTTGTCAAGTCCTATGGTACCAGTACTTACTACCGAGCGGCGTAGCTAATGTTAATGAACGTATATAAGTCCCGTTTGTGTAAACCGAATGTCATAGCAAATGTGCACATGTTATATGAAAATAATGTACTAAGTATGCTATGTCAACATACATAGCAGAAAAGTCATGTAAATCAATGTGCTAGCATGCTCAGTCAACATACATAGCAGAAAAGTCATGTAAATCAATGTGTTAGCATGCTCAGTCAACATACATAGCAGAAATGTAAAGTAAAACAATGTACTATATGCGTACTAGTGAACATAGCAAGTATATGATATGAAAACAGAAAAGCATGAAAGTAACAAGTAGGCACATGTGTTTCACCCCAAAACAGTTTGAAAACAGTAAAAGAGGGGTCTATGTACTCACTTGAGATTGCTTAGTAGTCCTTGAGTAACAACCAAACAATGCTAGAGATCACGGATATCAAGCGGCACCTAATATAGGTAACTATGTTAATATACCGGACCTAAATCGGAGGATTGGATAGAATGAGGGTTTGTAAACCAATCGAGCATGGAGACTTGTGTAATATGGTTTAACAAAGCCTTCATTCTAAAATGAAACCAAACCTAAGTGCTTACGACCTATTACGACCCGTTTAGGTAGCTTATGCTACTTTAACGCGTCGTTTGCGTGAAACGCGTTCGGACCGCCTAACTAGCCATATGATAAGTAAAATATGCCTTAACATGTCTAATATTGTTACCAAATCAGTTTAGATACCAAAAGTTATGTTGCATATGCTTAAAATGAATTTTGGCGTTAAAAGGGCATTTTGGTAATTTACCTAAGGCATATATACTACCTATGATACAACTACTCAAACGATGTGACCATAAGGTATAACCTCGGAAGGTTATTCCCTATACAACTATGGTCACCTAATGTGTTTGGTCGGATCCTAATGATCAACCAAACGGGTCGGGTTCGAAAGTATAAGTGATTGTTTAGATCGCTTACTCTTACGACCCTAGACAAGCACAAAACTAAAAGTGACGAGCTAAGCATGTTAGAACATGCTTAACTAAGTTTAGAAAACAGGTTTGGTATCAAAACAAACGGTTTTGATACCTAAGAGTAGTTTGGTTACAAAATACGCAATAACACGCATTTTGGCCGAAACTACGACTCGTCACTGAGCCTAGATAACGTGGAAATCAGTAGGTATAGTCACTAAGGACTATAACCATCGTGATTATGCTCACGTTATGAAGTTCAAACGAACTTCGCATTGACCATAAACTGGTCAACGCAGAAAGTCAACCAAAGTTTGACTTTAACGCTAAAAGAATAACAAGAACGAAGGAACACTTACAAAGGGTCCCCGAAAGCTAATCTTGATCCAAGTAGCCCAGGTATGAAGCAATGGCTTCAACTTAGAGCTTTTAGATCAGATTTTGTAGGTTTTGCAATGAATGGGGTTGGGTATTTATAGTAAATGGAAAACCGTTAGGATCTTTTATCGAATAACGTGATCGAATCTCATCCGTACATGTGTTGGAATGTTATGGTAACTCATTTTGCCCCCACCACCAGAGATTGACATGTGGCATTGGCCTTTGGGGGGTTGAAAGGCTGTTAACAGCAGTTTAAAACATTGAATCTGGTCTGAGAGGGCCTTGCGGCCCGCGTAATATGTTGAGGAGACTTACGCGGCCCGCCTGGGCTGCACTGATCAGCCACAAGTTTGCTGAATTGTCAGTTTTGGTCCCTGTTGGTGTTTAAGGCTCATTTCGACACGTTTAAGGCCCGTTAAGCCAACGTTAAGGCCCTAAAATGATGCCTAAACATTGTGGTCATGAAACATGCTCAAAAATATGCCGGATGTTGGTTCGTTTGGTCGTACGATCGCGATGTTCGCTTAATTACGGCGGAATGCGCATAAGCGCGAAAAACGATCCAAATTGCGTGACGAATGGATTTTTCTCATGCCAAACACTAAAATAAAATATTTTAGTGTTTACATAAATTTTTGGATGTCCGGATGTATTCAGAACGTAAGTTATGCACGAAAGTGCAAACTTGTGCACTTTTTGACGCTTTTAGTCCCTGAATGACCCAAAAGTTTATTTTAGCACACCGAACCCCTCAAAGCCTATTTCTAAGCTATGTAAGGGATATTTATGGTATGTTTAACTTATGTTCATGTTTCGAAATGTCTGTTACTGTTCAAATTGGCATACTTTCACAGTTTGTCAAATTTAGTCCCTGTAAGCGAATTAACTTGTTTTTGCCATACCAAAGCCTTCAAAACTTATTTCTAAGTTATGTAAGGGTTATTTAAGGTATGTTAAGTATATGTTGATGTTTCGGAGTATTTTTTGTGTTAAACTGAGTACGTTTATGCACCAGTTGACGTATAACTCTCCAGAAAGTGATATAGAGTTTGAAATCGAACAAAAGTCAAAACATGAAAAATGTCAAACATAAACAACCAAACATTGGGATCAAATAACTTTGTTTTATTGATAACTGAACTATTCACAATGATTACAAGCACAGATGTTACAAGAGTTCCCAGGTAAGAGTGACTGGTCTGATTATGTGGATTTGTACGAACACTCTAGCCTAGACAGAAAACTCGAGATACAAGCATCCACCCTTCCAGATTGCACGTGTTCACATTATTTTAGACCCAAAACTTTGACGAGATTTTGAAAACTTGGAAGGCATAAGGCCAAAAGAATCATTCAAAAACGGATGATTGAATTTTCAAAATCATTTTGAAAAATTGGAGGGTTCAAAACCTTATAATAAATCATTTAAAAACAGATGATTGATTTCCAAAAATTGTTTTGGAAAATTGTGTTCTTGTTTTGGTAATCACCTAAGGATAGGTGAAATGCATGTTTTAAGATCTAAACACAAGATAACTTGTGTTAGGGTCCTAGAAAAGTTATCGTCTAGGTCAAAGCGTTACTAATAACCTAATTCCCTATAACCATTGGCTCTGATACCAACTCTTCTATCACACCCCGACCGCGTAAAACAACAAATCACGGCGGAAACGTCGGGGAGTGGAGCAACAGAATTATTGTTTCACAACCATGGTATTTAAAGTTATGTTTTATTTATTAACAAAAGGGGGTTACATTGTCTTAAAACAAAAGAAACAAGAGTACATAACATTATTTAAACTAATCTTGCTTCTTTTATGTCACTAAGGCCCGAGTCCACCCTAGTGTATCCTGATCAAACCTATGCACCAGCTCCTGAAAACACATGTGAAAATAGGTACGTCAGCATAAAAATGCCTGTGAGATACATATGTTTTGTTAAAATAGGATTCATGACTTATAGTTTAAAGAATGTTTAATAAAAATTAGTCATGAATCTTGTTAAGTGTTTTCTTTTATAAATCATACGAAAACTTGATAAGAAATCAAATTATATAAAAGAAAGGTGTATGGTTAATTAAATAACCAAGTAAAATGAGTTGTATAAAATAAACTGTTTGTAAAACCATGTCTTGTGAAGATATGTTATTTATGTAAAATGTAACATGCCTAAATTGAAATGGTTTAAATAACGCTACGATATGTAATATCATAAAAGCACTTATATATAGGAAGTACCAGCGGCGTATCCAACATGCTTTTATCATATTACACACGCCTCGTTACTTAAATCACTTACCCAAACAAACCAATCAAAATATTTATGTGTAAACCATGTCTATTGTCAAGTGTAAATCATGTAACATGTAAACCAATGTCAAAATGTTTATGTGTAAACAATGTATACTGTCAAATGTAAATCATGTAATGTGTAACCAAATGTCATGTATGGCAAGTAAAAAGTGACTACTTAAACCATATGTAAAATGCACAAAACAAGGTATTGAAATAAATCATAGTTTAAATCAAAGTTATGTTTTGCGAAATAACTGCATGCTCTACTAATACAAACATCTATGCGGTATTGTAAAAATGCATACACTCAAGCCTTGGTACTGTGGCGACAAGCCCTTAAACAAATTAAAGGTTTATCTGAATTATGTATATTGGATAGAGTTATTCCTTCCACCCAAACAAACCTAGGATTTCAGGAACGGGAGTTGTCAATTCCTATGGTACCATTACTTACTACCAAGAGGCGTGATCAATGTTAATGAATGTATTTTTGTCCCATTTAAACAAACCAAATGTCATACCAAAATGTAAGCATGTTATGTAAAACAATGTACTAAGTATGCAATAAATGAACATACATAGCATGTGATGTAAAACAATGTACTAAGTATGCAATAAATGAACATACATAGCAAAACATGGATAAAATCATGTACTATACGTGTACTAATGAATATCGCAAGTATATGTTATGAAAGCATGAAAAGCACGAAAGTAACAAGTAGGCACATGTGTTTCACCCCAAAATGTTTGAAAAACTGTAAAAGAGGGGACTATGTACTCACTTGTGATAGCTTAGAAGTCTTTGAATAACAACCAAGCAAATGCTAGAAGATCACAGAATCAATCGGCACCTAATATGGGTGACTATGTTAATAAACCGGACCTAAATCGGAGGATCAGATAGAATGAGGTTTCGTAGGCCAAATGAGTATAGGAACTCATATGATATGGTTTAACAAAGCCTGCATACTAAATTGGAACCTAACCTAAGTGCTTACGACCCGTTTAGGTAGCTTACGCTACTTTAACGCGTCGTTAGCGTAAAATGCGTTTGGACCGCCTAACTAGCCCTATGACAAGTATTATATGCCTTAACATGTCTAATAATGTTGCTTAATCAAGTTTAGATGTCAAAATTTAGGTTACATATGCTTAAAATGAATTTATGCGTAAAAAGGGTATTTTGGTAATTTTCCTAAGGCATATAAACTACCTATCGTACAACTAACTAAACGTAGCGACCATAAGGTATAACCTCGGAAGGTTATTCCCTATACAACTTTGGTCACAAAATGTGTTTGGTCGGATCCTAATGATCGACCAAACGGGGGTTCGAAAGTCTAAGCGGTTGTTTAGACCGCTTACCTTTACGACCCTATATAAGCACTAAACTAAAAGTGACGAGTTAAACATGTTAAAACATGTTTAACGAAGTTTGAAAACAGGTTTGATATCAAAGCAAAGGGTCTTGATACCCAAAAATAGTTTGGTTGCAAAATACGCAAGAATGCGCATTTTGACCGAAACTATAACTCGTCACTACGCCTAAATAACGTTGTAATCAGTAGGTATAGTCACAAGGGACTATAACCATCGTGATTACGCTCATGTTGTGAAGTTCAAACGAACTTCGTGTTGACCATAAACTGGTCAATGCAGAAAGTCAAACACTGTTTGACTTTTACGCTTAAAACGCATAAAAGAACGAAAGAATACTTACAAAAGGTCCAAGAATGGAGATTTGATCTGAAAATTCTCATGTATGAAGTGTTTAAACTCCAACTTAGAGAATGAATTCAGATCAAAGTGAGTTGCAAGTGAAAAGCCAAGGGGTATATATAGTTTTTGGGCTACCGTTAGGATCGTTCATCGAAAACCGAGCTTCGATCTGAGCCTTACAAGTGTTCCCATGGTTTTAGAATACCATGGGTGCCCCAAAATAGCCCATAGGAAGCTTAAAAACCGTTTGCAACCATGGAGAACAGCTGGAACAAGCTGGAAAAAGATTTTCACAGATCTGGTCTGCTCTCGCGCCCCACGTAAGGGTGAGGGCATGTCTTACGCGGCCCGCCTGGGCTGTCTGATCAGCACCTAAGTTTCAGTAATTGCAGAAATGGTCCCTGCACATGTTTAAGCCCCATTTTGACACGTTTAAGGCCCGTTAAGACATTTTCAAGGCTCTACAATGATGCCTAAACATAAGGGACATGAAATATGCTCAAAAATATGTCGGATGTCGGTTCGTTTGGCCTTACGATCACGTTATTCGGTTAATTACGACGAAACACGAACGGACGTGAAAAACGATCCAAATTATGCGACGAATGGAATTTTACCATGCCAATCACTAAAACAAAATATTTTAATGATTATATAAATTTTTGGATGTCCGGATATATTCAAAACGTAAGATATGCGCGAAAATGAAAACTTATGCACTTTTTGACGCTTTTAGTCCCTAAATGACCAAAAAGTTTATTTTAGCACACCGAACTCCTCAAAGCCTATTTCTAAGCTATGTAAAGGATATTTAGGGTATGTTTAACTTATGATCAAGTTCCGAAATGTTCGTTACAGTACGAATCGGCATACTTTCGCAGTTTGTCGAAATTAGTCCCTGTAAGCGAATAAACTTGATTTTGCCATACCAAAGCCTTCAAAACTTATTTCTAAGTTATGTAAAGATTATTTAAGGTATGTTAAGCATATATTGATGTTTCGGAGTGTTTGTCGTGTTAAACTGATTACGTTTACGCATCGGTTTGTGTATAACTATCCAGAAAGCGATATTGAGTTTGAAATTGAACAAAAATCAAAACATGAAAAATGACAAACATAAACAAACAAATATTGGGATCAAATAACGTTTTTTTATTGATAAATGAACAATTAAAAGTTTGTACAATGATTACAAGCACAGTTGTCACACCGTATCCTTAGGAAGAACCCTTGCCACAGTACCCAAACCCAGTACCCACACATGCACCCCCAATGAGTGCAGAAAATGTGCAAGAGCTCCGAACTTTCGGAGAAGAGATTTTAGAAAGTAGTGAGAGAATGAGGCAGGTAGGAGAACGACTGGTATGGAAGTATGACGAGCGTAATATGGATTTCTGGATGAATCCATATCCGTGAAAGGTGATGGTGGAGGTAGTAATAATAATATAATAATATATAATATGTGTGTATGTGTGAAAAAAATCATAACTATAGATGCCTACTAGTAGTGTAATTTCAATTTCAGTCGTATTATAATTTTAAATTTCAGTATTGGTTTGTATTAGATGCATATTATATATAAGAAAGAGTAAGTCGCAATGCTCGACGTTTTTTATCAACATGCGTGTTGTGTGATTGGTTGTATTAATTATTATCTTGTGATATTAATACGTGGTAAATGTTTAAAATTCAGATGGACAACGAAGTGAACCAGGAAAACCAGAATGATAATAACCAGAACGACAATAACCCGAATAATGAGAATCCAAACAACGATAACAATGGAAACCCAGTGGATAACAGTGCCATCCAACACATAGTGGCCTAAGGAATAATAGATGCGATGTCATATATTATTCAAATAGTTAGGGAAGCTGATAATAAAAGTAATCGTGATAGTAAACGACCCTCTGAACCAGAAAATAGCGTGAACAATGGACCTATACTTCAAGTGCCTATTCCCAAAAGAAGAAGAACCATACCTTATGGTTGTTCTTATAAGGAATTCCGGTCTTGTAAACCAATGGAATTCTCAGGCAATGAAGGGTCCGTTGCAGTTCTACGCTGGATAGAAAAGACTGAGGCAGTTTTAAGAATAAGCAAATGTGCGGAAGAGGATAAGATAATGTTTGCTTCCAATCTGTTTAAGAACTCAGCCTTAGAATGGTGGAACACTATCCTCCAGTCTAGGGGAAGTGACAGGATTTACAACATGGAATGGGAAGAATTTAAAAACATGGTAGAAAGTAAATTCTGCCATCCCAAAGAAAAGGAACAGATAGTAAATAACTTTCTAAATCTTAGAATGACTGGGGTAGATAGTAAGCGTTATACTACATTATTCTTTGAATATGCCAGAATAGTACTAACCCTTGCATCACCTAAACCAGTATTAATCTCCCGTTACATCTGGGGATTAATTAGTGAGATAAGACATGTAGTCAAGGCAGCTAGACCTCAGACCATAGAAGAAGCTGTAGAACTAGCAAACACCTTGACAGATGAGTTAGTACGTACACGAGAAGAAGACCAGAGGAAGAACCTAGCTCAAAGGCTTACTCAAGAATTTTGGTCTGGAAATTCCAACCGTGGGAAAAAATGTAGGTTCTATCTCTGCACCCTATTGCAAGTATTGGAAAAGAAAGCACTCTGGAAGATGCTCCATATACTGTAACTTCTGCAAAATATCTGGACATAAGGAGGAAGACTGCAGGAAAAACATAACAACAGGATATGCTACAACTACGGAGAACAAGGCCACATCAAGCCAAACTATCTGAAACTAGCTCCAGCTACGAACAACAAGAATACTAAAAATGCTAGAGCATTTGTTCTAATTACAGAAGAAGCTAAGATGATTCCAGACGTGATAGCCGGTACGTTTTTAGTCAATGATGCTTTTGCTAAGGTATTATTTGACTCTGGTGCGAACCAAAGTTTTATTGATACTTCATTTTGCAAACTTCTTAATCAACCATTAACTAAACTCCCACAAGAATGTCTAGTAGAGACAGCAAATGGGGAAACCATTAAGATTTCTGAAATCTTGCAGGGAGCAAGAATAGAGTTTTTAAATCAAAAGTTTAGTGCAAACCTTTACCCAATGAACCTGGCCGGATTTGATGTTGTATTAGGAATGGATTGGTTAGTAGCCAATAAAGCCAGTATTTTATGTGATCAAAAGTCAATCCAAGTAAATTCACCAAATGGTGAAAAAATTACAATTAAAGGAGATAAGCCATCTAGATCCACAAAATTCATCTATGTGATGAAAACAACAAGTTATATAAGAAAAGGATCATTAGTGTATTTGATTTCTATAATCACTAACACTAAAGGAAAAGAACTAAAAGACATTCCAGTAGTGTCTCAGTTTTCAGATGTGTTTCTAGATGAATTACCAGGATTACCTCCAGATAGAGAAGTTGAATTCAGAATCCACCTACTACCAGGGACAGCACCGATTGCCAAAGCACCTTACCGCCTGGCACCCGCAGAAATGCAGGAACTGAAGAAACAGTTAGACGAATTATTAGAGAATTGATTCATACAGCCAAGTTCATCGCCATGGGGAGCGCCAATCTTATTCGTTAAGAAGAAAGACGGATTGATGCGTATGTGCATTGACTACTGTGAATTGAACAAGGTCACGATTAAGAATCGGTATCCATTACCAAGAATCGATGATCTGTTCGATCAGTTACAAGGAGCTCAATTTTTCTCTAAAATCGATTTACGATCAGGATATCATCAATTAAAGGTACAGGAAGAGGACATTCCTAAGACCGCTTTCAGAATAAGGTATGGCCATTATGAATTTACTGTCATGCCATTTGGTTTAACCAATGCCCCAGCCGCATTTATGGACATGATGAACCGAATATGTAAGCCATATTTGGATAAATTCATAATTGTTTTTATAGATGATATTCTCATTTACTCTAAGAGTAAAGAAGAACGTTCAAAGCATTTGCACGCACTTTTAAGTTTATTGAGAAAAGAAAAGCTATATGCTAAGTTTTTGAAATGTGAATTCTGGTTAGAACAGGTACAGTTTCTTGGACATTTAGTCGATCATGAAGAAATTCATGCGGATTCCACCAAGATCGAGGCAATTACTAAGTGGAAAAACCCTGAGTCACCAACCGAGGTTAGAAGTTTCTTAGGATTGGCCGGATATTATAGAAGATTTATTCGAGATTTTTC
This sequence comes from Helianthus tuberosus, assembly GCA_030545235.1. Lineage (NCBI taxonomy): Eukaryota > Viridiplantae > Streptophyta > Magnoliopsida > Asterales > Asteraceae > Helianthus > Helianthus tuberosus. The sequence continues at coordinate 66,606,641 of CM060434.1, read as the reverse complement.
TAGAATAGCCATTCCCTTAACTAAGCTAACCTGTAAATCTGTTAAGTTTGAATGGGGATCAAAACAGGAAGAAGCCTTTAGAATTCTTAAGCAAAGATTAACCCACGCACCCATACTAGCGTTACCAGAAGGAACTAAAGACTTTGTAGTCTATTGTGATGCTTCTAAGTTAGGTTATGGATGTGTATTGATGCAACGTCAAAAGGTTATAGCTTACGCCTCTAGACAACTTAAGAATCATGAAGAGAATTATTCCACCCATGATCTAGAACTAGGAGCCATAATTTTTGCCCTGAAAATTTGGAGACATTACCTATACGGTAGTAAGTTTACCATTTTCACAGACCATAAGAGTTTAAGGTATGTTTTCGGGCAAAAGGAATTGAATATGAGACAAAGACGCTGGATGGAGATGCTTAGTGATTATGATTGTGATATCCAGTATCATGCAGGGAAAGCAAACGTAGTTGCTGACGCTTTAAGTCGAAAGTATTATGAAAAACCAAAAAGAGTACATTTACTCAACTTAAATCTACAAGTAGATTTAAATGAACAGATTAGAAAAGCACAAGAATCAGTAATCAAGGATGATACTGAAAAACTAAAAGGAATGATTAAAGAATTAGAACAAGGAACAGATGGAATTTAGAGATTCCATAAGAAAAGAATGTGGAGACCTAAATTAGGAAACCTACGCCACCGTATATTAGAAGAAGCCCATAAATCTAAGTATACGATGCATCCTGGAAGTGATAAGATGTATCAGGACTTAAGAAAGAATTTTTGGTGGATAGGAATGAAAAAGGATATAGCAACATATGTTGCAAAGTGTTTAACCTGTTCACAAGTAAAAGCTGAACATCAGAAACCTTCAGGTTTGTTGCAGCCATTAGAAATGCCAGTTTGGAAATGGAAATTGATAACAATGGATTTTGTTACCAAATTACCCAAAACAAGAAAAGGTAATGATACAATCTGGGTGACTGTAGACAGGCTAACTAAGTCAGCTCATTTTCTAACAATGAAGGAAACTTTCAGTATGGAACAATTAGCTAAATTGTATGTAAATGAAATAGTTTCATTACATGGAATTCCTTTATCAATTGTGTCTGATAGGGATAGCCGTTTTACCTCTCATTTTTGGACAAGTTTCCAAAAAGCAATGGGAACCAAGTTGAATATAAGTACAACATATCATCCTCAAACGGACGGACAAAGCGAAAGGACAATTCAGACAATGGAAGACATGCTTAGAGCTTGTGTAATTGATTTCAGAGGTAATTGGGACGATCACTTACCATTGATAGAATTCTCTTATAATAACAGCTATCACACAAGTATCAATGCTGCACCATCCGAAGCACTTTATGGACGAAAGTGCTGAACACCAGTCTGTTGGGCAGAAATAGGGAAAAAGCAACTATCTGGACCCGAAATAGTACAGGAAACAACCGACAAGATCATTCAAGTCAAGGAACGACTGAAAGCAGCACGCGATCGACAGAAGAGTTATGCTGATAACAGACGAAAACCGTTGGAATTTCAGGTAGGAGACAAAGTATTATTGAAAGTCTCTCCTTGGAAAGGAGTAGTCAGATTCATCAAGAGGGGAAAGTTAAGTCCCATGTATGTTGGACCTTTTGAGATTATTAGAAGAATAGGACCTGTAGCCTATCAGCTACAACTGCCAGAGGAAATGGCAGGAATACATGATGTATTTCATGTATCTAATCTCAAGAAATGCTTAGCTGATGAATCACTAATAGTACCTCTTAAGGATATAGAGGTAAATGAGAAGTTAAAATTTGTAGAAAGGCCTCTACAGATTGAAGACAGGAAATTCAAGAACCTTAAGCACAAGAGATTAGTTCTAGTTAAAGTAAAATTGGACTCCAAAAGAGGACCATAATACACATGGGAACTTGAATCTGAAATGCAAAGAAAATACCCGCACCTATTCCAGTAGATCTCGTGGATGAGCTCTAAAATAAGGTGGGGAGGATATAACAACCCTCCAAAATATTTTCGACGCCCTAAAATATATTAAAAGGCCCCAATATGTCCTAAAATACACCCCGTATACTTAAACGGGCCCCGAATACCTTTATTTTTATAAAAATTAAATAAAAACAAGTTTTTATGGTCTCTCGCGGGGTGCGTAAGCCACCCCCTTGACCTACGAGGGCCGCGACAGCTCCAAGTCGGGGTGACACCGGGTGCTGCCATGTCGTGCAGCGTGTCGAAGCTAGGGCTGAGTTGGACAAGGTAAGGCCTACCCTAGCAGCCCTCGCGGGCCGTGTAGCCCCTGGCTACATCTTACGCGGGGCGCGACAAAACCAAAATCAGCTCCTATAAATTTGGATCTCAGGCCTTCAAACGAATTCGCTCACAATCTTTTCTTTCTCTCATAATTTCACATAGTAGGCATAATTCTCGGGTATAATACCCCCCTAAATAACGAAGTTCTGCTCCGTTGTAAGTATCATAACCCCGGTTTCGTATTAGATACGCTGCCCGATTGATCCAGGGTTCCGTAACGGCTGTCGTGGTTCTGCCCGACGTAGTCGTTGGAATGTCGTCTCGGGGAGGGTATTACTAATGTAAATATAAAGGGTTATTATACTAACATGTGTGCATTTGTGTAAATTATAGATAATCACCAGGAAACCCTTAAAGGAAACCTAAGACAGCAATGTGAGTAATCTCCTTTTTGTAAACTGTTTTTACAAAACCTTAAATATTTTACAATATGATTAAGCAGTGATTGAGTCTTTATAATCTTCAATTACTGCCGGTATGTTGGGGTTTTGTATACAAAATGTGGAACACGTTACCATTGGACAAAGAGTTAGCCAATGGGTAATATGACCCACCAGTCAGGATTGACAGTACTGAATGAGTAATTGTGTAGATGTAAACATTGTAATCGCTCTCAATACTGTGTTAATTGATAAAACTCTTCTTGATTAAACTGGGATTCACTCACCAGTATTTCCCACTGACAAAATATTTTCAAACGCGTTTCATGTAACAAAATGTGAAAGCCAACATAGAAGCCAGCTGGACAGCACTGAAGGCTTGGAAAAAGTGGCTATAAAAGTTACCTAAATAAAAGAAGATGTTTTATTCAATAAATTAGGGATTTTCCCTATGAAAATGTTTGAAATGAAAATTATGGATTTTATCCCAATATGTTTAATATTATAAAAGTGTGGTATTTAATCTGATAAAATATTTCCTAACTACGGTCCTGATGAAATTTCCGCTGCCAAATAATGATAATCACCGATACCACCAATACTGAGTTCGCGGCCGCCCGTTCCCGGGACAGATAGGGGCCGAGGGTTGCGACAGCTGTACTTACAAGCAGTTCCTGGACTACAAGCCCTTGAATTTTGATGGTACAAGAGGTGTCGTTGCTTTTGTTTGTTGGGCTGAAAAGACTGACTCTGTTCTGAGAATGAGTAAATGTTCGCCCGAGCAGAGAGTTACTATATCTCAGGATTGTTCATGGACGGTGCACTCTCTTGGGGGAACCTTCAGGTTCAAACCCTTGGTGAAACTGCTGCTTATGCGTTGAGCTGGGACGAGCTCAAAGAATTGATGCGAAAGAAATACTGTTCTAGGGCCGAAATCCAGAAGCTTAAGACTGAGTTCTGGAATTTGAAAATGGATGGGCCGAGGATTGCTGAGTACGTCCAACGCTTTCATGACTTGTCTAGGGTTGTTCCCTAGTTGGTCGAGCCTGAATTCAAGAGGATTGAGCGATTCATTTGGGGACTTGCACCTCAAATCCTGAGCATGGTTACTGCCACAAAGCCTCCAACCATCGCAGAGGCCATCGATTTGAGTGTTGCACTGACCGAAGAAGCTCTTCGAATGGGAAAGTTTTCGGAATCCGAGTCAAACAAGAAAGAGACTCATGTGGAGTCTTCGGGTGTCAACAAAAGGACGTTTCCGAACCTGAAGGTAGGTACCCAAGCCAGTTACGACAACTCTAATGCAAACAAAAGAAGTGAAGTGAACCCGCCTCGTGGCATGAAAGCTTATGGAGCCACTGTTGGTGCAGTTGTCTGTCGACTACATCTTTGTTCGAGTCTTAGATTAGAACTGATTGTTTAGTGCACGTAAAACGAGAAAGTGGATATTAGAGGTGATTCCGCTTGAAATGACATTAGGTCATGTTCAAGCGAAATCTAAATGTTCTAATTCCGCTTGAGTTATCATGCTGATTTCGCTTGAATCAATTATGATAATTCCGCTTGAAATGAACATGGTCATGTTCAAGTGGAATCTCAATGTCTATATATAGGTCAGTTCAAGTGATATCAGAGGAGGAAGTTCTGAGAAGTTCTTGTTTCTGACATCGAGGTGCTGTCGAGGTGTCTCCAAGTCTGTAATTGCTTCTAGATCAATACAAGAGACAGTTAATAGTATTTCCGGTGTTTTACAAGCTAAACAAAGACTGAATCAATGAATTCCGCCTCTGATTCAGTCTGAGCACTCTTCTGATCGACTCGTTAGGTCGTCACACGATCCTACATGTGGTATCAGAGCTCAGGAGGAAGAGTTCTTACCGTTTAGCTCGTTTTCGCTGGATAATTCTGATTTCTACACCTTCTTTTATCAATTGGACAATTTTTCACGGTTAATATGGCCTGAGTTTTTCACAACACAAGAGAAACAGTGTTTTAACAAACCCTTGAGATTATCAGCTTAAAATTCGAACTAAATCAGACAAAAATTGATCTAAAATCAGATTTCGCTTGAACGAACCATTAGGTTTCGCTTGAAAATTGATGTTATTTCAAGCGAAATCACAGTTTTCACTTGAAATAATAGGTTTCGCTTGAAATTCGTTTGGTTTCGCTTGAGTAGATTACTGATGTGCGGTAAAGTGTTATATATATTAGGTGTATATTTTAAGCCCCTTTAACACTTATTTTAGCCAAGTTTTAAATTTATAAAACATGATATTTTACGAACACTAAACACACATATGGGCAAGTGCACCCATCGTGAGCGTAGTATAGCGTTGGTAAGATACCGAGGTCGTCCAAGGACACAAGAGCTTTTAGTACCGGTTTATCCTCAACGTCTAATCAAAATAAAAAGTTTAGGAAAATGTTTTTAAACTAAGAAAAAATAAAAACTAACTAAAATGCTGAAAATAAAAATAAAAAGAAAAACAGATAGACAAGATGAATCACTTGGTTCCGACTCGTATCTAGTATAACCTTTGATTATTTCCGCACTTTTGCACATAATTAAGAGATTATCTTAGTTATTGTAGTAGGCCCCTCTTTTGAAGGTGACGTTACCCTCACCCCAGTAGTTTGAGTCAGCAAGGATACAATCCTAAAAGGGTGGATTATTGGAAGATAATGAATTAAGTTATTAATGCAATATTGTGGTAGGCCCCGCTTTTGGCGGTGACGTTACCCTCGGCTAAGTAGTCTGAGTCAGCAGGGATACAGTCCTAAATAGCCGGGTTATAGTATTAATAGTAGTTAACTTATGAGGGGATCAAAGAGTTTGGACCCCCGCCATCCAATACCGTGAAGTATTGAAGGAGGTCCTACTAAATTTGACCCAGGTCCATTGCAGGACCTCTAAACGCTGAACAATGGCAAGACCTTTACCAAACCGTTCCCTTAACCCCCGACCAGGTAGCCAACATACCTCCATATAGACCGTGGAGATATTAATGGTGAAAATCTTTTATTTTATATAGACAGTAAAATAATGCCAAGACACCACGGACAAACGATAAGGAAAGATCACCTTCAACATAAGTAACTAGTTATTAAAGTCATTATTACAAAACCAAATAAAAAGTGCAAAAGATTAGAAATAAAAAGTATTATACTAGACACTTTGTCTTCACCAAGTGATGTAAGAGACTTAGGCAAACATGGCCTTGATTGTCAAGAACTCTTACGATCAATCTTGGATCCCGAGACGACTCACACACTCTACGATGGACAATGGATGATGGTGGTGGATGATGGTGTTGTGATGGTGGTGGGTGGTGGATGAAGTGTGAGAGAGGTGGTGTGCCAAGGGATGAGTTGAAATGAAACCAAGCACTCCTATTTATAGGCTGAACAGAGGGCTGGGCACGGCCCCGTGTCCGCTGGGCACGGCCTCGTGCCTCTCTGACAATCTCTCTCTTCATTAATTGTAATTCGCAATTACAATTAATGCGCCTGCTGTACTTTCGACACGCCCCCGTGCTTGCTGGACACGGCCCGTGGTGGGCAATAGAAGCTTCTATAGGTTTGTCTTTTCTGCTGCTTCTTGGGCACGGCCCCGTGCTGGCTGAGCACGGGGCGTGTTCAGTCTTCTGCCTTCTCTATTTTGCTTGGGAAGATGCCGTTGAGGGGTCGGGCAGTCCACTTATGTTCCTTTCCTTGTATTTATGTTAGATTTAGCTGTCTTTTTGCTTCTTTTGTGAATTTGAGCTCATTTAATCCTGAAAATACAAAAGGAAGACAAAAACACTCTTTTTCCAACATTAGTACTTAAAAAGGGTTAGTTTTATGCCTTATTTGATGTAATTTATATGTTGCATTTTACACACATCAAATATCCCCACACTTGAACTTTTGCTTGTCCTCAAGCAAAACTCTTTAATGTGGCTTACACTCCCAAATGGAATGGGTAGAAGAGAAGGTTTTTGGGCTTGTCGTAGAGTGTCGGGATTTCCAAGATTCTTTAGAAAGTTTTATTTTTATTTATTTACAATCCTATTCGTCATGATTTATTTAAAACTTTTCATAAGAGAAATTATTTATTAGGGCATAGCATGCCTTTTTTTTTAAAATTCTATTTATATACAAGTTCACATACCTCACGGGAGAAATCACTCACACTCGGCCGAAGGTGTATTTTTAGTGAATCACTCGAGAGCGGCATGGGACTTATTCCTACCATAGGCTTGCCAAGCAATCAATCCTCCTCCTTTTTAACTTATATACCTTTGTAAATATCAAGAGGACTTTGTGGGTTAAGGGTTAGGTTTGGGCTAAAGGTAGGTGGTTGGGTTAGTGGTTAGTGGTTAGTAAAAAGGGTGAAAAAGCGTAACAAGTGTCGGTTTTCGTAGGACTTTCTATTTTTGTATCTTTTATTTTGATGAAGCTATTATTCAAACAAAGTTATTTTTGATGAACTTGTTTGTTTATTTTCTTTTTGCTTCATCAACAACACATTTTTTTTTTCATACGAAAAACCGAGCTTGTCACTAAAACAAAGGGTAAAAAAAAATGAAAAAGGTTTTGGTGGGTAAAAGGGTTTTTGTTTTGGGTTATGAAATGAAAAAGGTTTAGGCTCAAAAGGGCTAACTAGGGGGATTTTTTGGGTAGGTGGTAAAAGAAAAAGAAAAATAATGGTGTAGAAATAAAAAGGGTTAGTCCTAATGCCTCCATCATTTACTTACTCGGGTTTAAGTTGATAAGGACCGGGAATGTATCGTCATGGCAAGTTCTAGAGTCGTAAGAACCAAGCGGCTATTCACACAAGAAACGAAAAATGAGCATTTAGTTTAATGATATGTAATTGTATGCTCAATAAAGGCTCAAAACTCACTTTTGTGGGAATGGGTTTTTATGTGATCAAGTATATAATCAAATTTTAACTAAGTTTGTCATGCCTTTTCATAATTTTCTTATGTTGGTTCTTTTTATCATGACGCTATCGGTTGTAAATTCGTAAAAATATAACCTTTTTGAGAACTTGGATTTCCCGAGTTAAACCTAGACAAGTAAAAAAAAAATGAAATTTTTTTGAAAAAAAAATTTGGGGTGATTAGCGGTTCCAATAGAGTTTTGTGTAAGGCTTGTATTTAGGACTTGCAAAATTCAAGGTTTTAGCATCCCCCCCACACTTAAATTACACATTGTCCTCAATGTGTCCCAAAAATAAATTTTTAAGTTGATTAGATGTGTAAAATGGTGTTAAAAAGCAAAAATTTTGTGTTACTGGGCGCTGAACACGGCCCCGTGTTGTCCGGGCACGGCCCCGTGTTCAAGTGCCAGTAACAAAATTAGATCAAGAGAAACAGAAGCCTGGACACGGGGGCGTGTTGGGTGAACACGGCCCGTGTCCAGTTACCTGAACTGGGCATTTTTCTGCAGCGGATTCAACACGGGGGCGTGTTGGTTGGGCACGGCCCGTGTTGAACCTTCTGTAATGGAGAAAATTGTCGGGTTGCCTTGTTCTTGTGCATGAAGTCATTTTTCTCGTTCCCCTTTTCATCCTTTACCACCATGAGTGTGTTTTATTCCTTATGAACCATCCAAACTTTTAAAAACCATCATTTCATTGCATCGTAGAGATAACTTACATAGTCCTAATTTTAAACTAGATAAATTAACTAAATAGGTCAGGAAGTACACGAGGTTATCATAAATAGTTCTACTATTATAAGAAAATTTCGAGAATAGTTTCCCGATATAGTAGGACTTTTAGCCGAAGGATTTCTTCCCTAAATGTTGCTCAAAGCCATTCTTCGATCTCCCTAGGAAGGAAGAATGCGGCTTCATTTTCCTCCGCAGCTGGTGGCTGAGGGGGAACATTCACCGGGACTCCTTGCACCACTCTTCACGGAGGCTCTTGGTGCAGGGCGTACCATTCGGTCGGAATGACAACTTCGGGTACCACATTCCACGCCCTTTGGGTTATTATAGGTACCAAAGGCGGGGAGGCGAGAAGGTTCAACCTCTGGTGCAAGAGGTTTACTTCATGGAGACAGCCCTCCAGCCCCACTGTAAGATGGTTGATACGGTCGACCAATGCTTCCTCCACTCCCGTCATTTCGTCAATAGCCTCCCTTAGGGCGTAAACATAGTTTACAAGAGAGTCTTCTGCTGTTGAAGATCTCCTCCCTTGTCGGTTACTTCTTGAAGATGATCTGCTTGTTCTGCTTGCCATTTTCTGTGAAAGAAACCGAAGAAAGCTAAATTTTTACAAAAACAGTACCTCGGACACGGCCCGTGTTCGCTGAGCACGGCCCCGTGTCCATTTGTCTGCAGGATTTTTGGCTAACGAATCTTGGATTTTTAAATTATTTTCATGATTTTTATCTGGGTTTTAAGCTTAGATAATTTAAAATAAAGTTATACAACTAACTTTAAACAAGAATCCTTAGCAAATAATCTTACAAACTTCACATAGAGGGTTGGAATCATGGGATTTCCAAGCTTCCATGGAGGAAATGTTGAAAATTTTTGAAAGAAGAGGAAATGAATAAAAGTGGAAGGGACAAGATGGTCCTTGGGAACCTTCTTTTAGCACTTACCTAGGATGGTATGAGTGAAGATCCCAGGAATCTCTGTCTTTTGAAGTGGTAAAAAATGAGCAGGATTCAGGCTGCATTTAAAGAAAACGACAGTGCACTGGACACGGCCCCGTGTTGACTGGACACGGCCCCGTGTGCAGAGGAAATCCTGACACATTTTGTCCGTATTCTGACCAAATCAGCAGAGAATCTTTTTGGTGAGCACGGGGGCGTGTTGACCTGGACACGGCCCCGTGTCTGGAGGCTGTTTTATGGAGTTTTGCTACTTCTAAGGATCTCGTCGAAATCGGGTGGTTCCTGATTGGTTGGAACAACCCCAAAGTGCCTAAGATACCTTAATTGTCCTAGACTAAGGTGAGAACGCAAGAGGTTGTCGGTGAGGGTAATTCCTATTTTCAGTCTAGGTGGACAAGTCCAACCCTTTCCCGGGCTCTCGTTAAAGAAGGTGTATGCCGAATCGCTCAGGTCTATGTATGCACCGAACGAAGTCGATGGGGAGTCCTTCATGGCACAATCGGCACAGGGACGACTATCGTCCAAGTCTTTGCTAGGTATGAAGGTATTTTCGGAAGCAATGAGGTTGTCGGAATGCGGTTCCAACATTTCTTCATGGTTATCGTCTTGGGGTGGATCAATAAAGTCCTTCCCAAGCTCTTCTAACCAATTCAGAATTAGCTTTTCTAGTTGAAATAACTCATCAAGGAGCATTTCCCCTAGAATATCTGGCTGGGCGCATTCGAGGGAGAAATAGTGCTTATTTTTACTTTCGCCCCTCTTAAGGTTGTAAGAAATCGGTGGGTCCATGTAGTGGGGCCTATAATTTAGAAAGTAGCATTTTACTTCTTCATGTTTGCCACCACATAATTGACACCACGTACCATAAGAGTGCCGAAAGTAAAAACAATTACTATCACTCATGTTTATGTCAGAAATTACCAACCGTCGGGATCTAACGGTTCTGTTTTCAGTAACTGAAACTTGGGCACGGGGGCGTGTTGAGTGGGCACGGCCCCGTGTTCAGCTTACTGTCTGACTAAAAACAGGATTGCCAGTTCCAATGATTTAGCACGGGGGCGTGTTCAGCGGGCACGGCCCGTGCTGAGCTCTGCAGAAGCTGAAAAACTAAGAAAATCCTAAAAAAAAATTAAAAAGAAAAAGGAAAAATGATTAGGCCGTTGATTCCTAACTTTCTTAAAATCCTTGTGTCCCCGACAACGGCGCCAAAAACTTGATGTGCGGTAAAGTGTTATATATATTAGGTGTATATTTTAAGCCCCTTTAACACTTATTTTAGCCAAGTTTTAAATTTATAAAACACGATATTTTACTAACACTAAACACACATATGGGCAAGTGCACCCATCGTGAGCGTAGTATAGCGTTGGTAAGATACCGAGGTCGTCCAAGGACACAAGAGCTTTTAGTACCGGTTTATCCTCAACGTCTAATCAAAATAAAAAGTTTAGGAAAATGTTTTTAAACTAAGAAAAAATAAAAACTAACTAAAATGCTGAAAATAAAAATAAAAAGAAAAACAGATAGACAAGATGAATCACGTGGTTCTGACTCGTATCTAGTATAACCTTTGATTATTTCCGCACTTTTGCACATAATTAAGAGATTATCTTAGTTATTGTAGTAGGCCCCTCTGTTGAAGGTGACGTTACCCTCACCCCAGTAGTTTGAGTCAGCAAGGATACAATCCTAAAAGGGTGGATTATTGGAAGATAATGAATTAAGTTATTAATGCAATATTGTGGTAGGCCCCGCTTTTGGCGGTGACGTTACCCTCGGCTAAGTAGTCTGAGTCAGCAGGGATACAGTCCTAAATAGCCGGGTTATAGTATTAATAGTAGTTAACTTATGAGGGGATCAAAGAGTTTGGACCCCCGCCATCCAATACCGTGAAGTATTGAAGGAGGTCCTACTAAATTTGACCCAGGTCCATTGCAGGACCTCTAAACGTTGAACAATGGCAAGACCTTTACCAAACAGTTCCCTTAACCCCCGACCAGGTAGCCAACATACCTCCATATAGACCGTGGAGATATGAATGGTGAAAATCTTTTATTTTATATAGACAGTAAAATAATGCCAAGACACTACGGACAAACGTTAAGGAAAGATCACCTTCAACATAAGTAACTAGTTATTAAAGTCATTAATACAAAACCAAATAAAAAGTGCAAAAGATTAGAAATAAAAAGTATTATACTAGACACTTTGTCTTCACCAAGTGATGTAAGAGACTTAGGCAAACATGGCCTTGATTGTCAAGAACTCTTACGATCAATCTTGGATCCCGAGACGACTCACACACTCTACGATGGACAATGGATGATGGTGGTGGATGATGGTGTTGTGATGGTGGTGGGTGGTGGATGAAGTGTGAGAGAGGTGGTGTGCCAAGGGATGAGTTGAAATGAAACCAAGCACTCCTATTTATAGGCTGAACAGAGGGCTGGGCACGGCCCCGTGCCTGTCTGACAATCTCTCTCTTCATTAATTGTAATTCGCAATTACAATTAATGCGCCTGCTGTACTTTCGACACGCCCCCGTGCTTGCTGGACACGGCCCGTGGTGGGCAATAGAAGCTTCTATAGGTTTGTCTTTTCTGCTGCTTCTTGGGCACGGCCCCGTGCTGGCTGAGCACGGGGCGTGTTCAGTCTTCTGCCTTCTCTATTTTGCTTGGGAAGATGCCGTTGAGGGGTCGGGCAGTCCACTTATGTTCCTTTCCTTGTATTTATGTTAGATTTAGCTGTCTTTTTGCTTCTTTTGTGAATTTGAGCTCATTTAATCCTGAAAATACAAAAGGAAGACAAAAACACTCTTTTTCCAACATTAGTACTTAAAAAGGGTTAGTTTTATGCCTTATATGATGTAATTTATATGTTGCATTTTACACACATCAATTACTCATTTGATTTCGCTTGAAATCATAAATCTGATTTCGCTTCAATTGAATATTTCGCTTGAATTGATATTGTAGTTGATATCTTGATTTCGCTTGAAGGTTGTTTGCAGGATATTTCGCTTGAAGGGGTTTGAGTGCAGATTGTTTTTGAAATATGGCAAAGATGTTTGACGAGAAAGAAAATTATTATCTTGAAAGTTTAAATAGTTGGTATATGAGAAATGTGGATAGTAGATATAGAAATGTAGATGTGGATATTTGGGTTAAAAGTTTTGAACATTTCATGTGTCAAAAAGAAGAAACGTTGGATGAGTTGGAGAGACGTTTTGAAATTTTAAGAGACAATTTGAGAAAAAATGATATTAGAATTTCTAATGAAGAACTGATATCGAAATTGGAACATGCATTACCTGCAAAATGGGATGAATTCTTAATTGAACTAAAAAGTAAGGATTTTTTCCAAGAACTTTATCCAAAACAGTTTTTCAATGAGGTTAATGCAGAGTTTCGTAAGGAATATAAGAAAAAGAAGGAATTGATGAATGAATTGGAAAAGAATTTACAAAAAATGGAATTGGATGTAATTGCTGAAATAGATAGAAGAATTAGTGTGTGTCTTGCAACAAAGAGTATTTTGAAATATGATATTAAAAGGAAATATTATATCGATGAAAATATGAATCCTTTTGATTTCGTTAAACTCTTTTGTGCAGGAACATACAAGATGGAGACAGAACAAGTTCAAAAGAATGAAGAATCTGTGAAGATTGGATCCTCAAGTTCTGAATCAAGTTGCTCTAAATGTGACAACTTTAAGGCTGATAATGACAAACTCTTGAAAGATGCGGAAAGTTTGACATTGGAAGTCAAAAAGTGGAAGGATGAGAAACAAGCTGATGTTAAACAGATTCTTATGTTGCAGGAAATGTTTGAGAAGCTGAAGTTTGAAAATGTTAAACTGTTAAGTAATTTGGACAGTTTGACATTGGAAGACAAAATTTTGAAAGAAAAAGTAAAAGTTTTTGAAGCTGAAAAAGTAAAAACTGAGAAAGATTTTCAACGTCAAATAAAAATTTTAGAAGATGAGAAAGATATGTTTGGTAAAAACAATTTTGAAAAACAAATTGAAATCAATTCTCATCTTGAAAAGATTATTCGACTTGAAAAAGAGGCAGAATGTGCTCAAAAGAAAATCAATGAATGGGAAGGAAAGTTGAAAGTTTTTGTGAATACATCAACTATTCCATGCCCAAAACCTTTAATTTATGTACCATTAAGTGACAATGTCACAAACTATGATAAAGTCATAGTTGAAGATTGCGATGAAAAATCTGATGATGAAAAAGAAAAAATTGACAAAAAGAATTTATTTTTTAAGTTAAAAGAAAAATTTCAAGAAACTGTTCCACAATCAACCGAAAAGGGAGAATGCTCTAAGCAAAAACCTTTGAAGAAGAAAGTGGAACAGAAACAAAAAATTAAAAATTTGAAAAATGTTCAAAAAGAGAATAACAGCTCATCAGATCGATCATCCAATCACAATCAAAAACCACAAAAAGTAAAAAATGAAAACTCAAAAATTGTTGGTAAGTGGTGCAGGTTGGACCACAGTGCTAAAAAGACAAATCCAGTAAACAAGAGGAGAGGAGATGATCACCACAAAGCCAGACAATGCTATGATCTGAATGTTTGGTGTGATAGTGGTGATTGGTACGATAACAGAGTGTGTTTCAGATGCGGTTATCAAGGACACATTGCTGTTAACTGCCAAAGTGGATGGTTTGAAAAGAGGAGATGCTTTAATTGCAACATCAAAGGTCACATTGCCAGAGATTGCCTAAGGAGATCGAATGAAAGATCGAGGGCTAAATCTCAGAAAATGGCAAAGATACCAGTCTCTGTCAAGCCCAAAGAACAGAAAGTTCAAGAACGTAAGGTTCAAGAACCGAAAGTAAAGCTTTCACAGGGGCAGAAAGACAGACTGAGGAAAAAGAGGAAGAAGGCCAGAGAGTATCTGGAGAAGATTTTGTCCTCGGATACAACTGGTAAAACAGATAAAAGTTCTGATAATTCGTCTTGCTCTCCAAAGAATGACAAATCAAGCAAAACGGATTCATCAGATACAAATCTAAGGACGAAAGAGAGAAAGATGAAAAAGAAAGTTGCTGGCGATGAATTTGTTTCTTTAGAAACAAAGGAGCCATGTGTTGGCAATGAATCTGGCTCATCAAAGTCAGACAAGCCATATTCAGGCAATGATTCTGGTTCATCAAAGCCAGAAGAGCCATGTGTTGAGGTAAAAAATGAGAATTCTGGTCTAACAATGGATGATGCAAATTTTCCACCATTGTTGAACAAGAATTCAAAATCACCCAAGGACCGTCAGACTTGGGTGAATCTGTTTAAATAGAAAAACCTGACTTGCCGGAGCTCCCAAGTTGGTAATCGTGGAGCATGAATCGGCATCATTCTTATGTTGTTTGTTTGAAAATTGAAAAATTTTGGTAAATCATACTGCAGGAATTGTCGGAACTCGCAGGTTGGTAAACGTGGAGTAGGAATCGGCACTTTGAGAATTCAACCAACAGATGATGATTGGTTGAAAATGTTTGATTAGATTGGTCTTACAAGTGGTAAATCAGGGACGTTAAGTTGTATCTGATTTCCTACAAGTGGTTGAAAAACAAAGTGATGAACCAAACCCCTAACCTACTAATGGTTTTACAAAATCGACACAACTTATTTTCCGGAAAAACCATTTGATTAAAACAAACTTAAGTGTTTTGAAATCAATGGGAAAATAGTTTGTTGTGAGGGGGAGTTCTGATTGTTTATGCCAAGTGGATGGAGATTTGAAGCGATTTGATATCAGTTGTCACTTTATTTGTACAGTTTGGTTTCAAATTTTCCTAAAATGTGTTTGCATTTTAAGGGGGAGTAAGAAATTTTAGAAAATCCAAAAACATTAGAAAATTTGAAAAAGACAAAAACATGATAAAATCAAAAATGAGTTTTGTTGTATAAAAGAGGAAATGATAGTACATCAGTGGACGATCACAACATGCTAAAGAATTGGAAAGTCGAATGTGATAAACGATCTCACTGTGGACGTGTGAGTAGGTTTTTACACATTTAGTAGATTGTGACGAGATATAAACCTAAATTCAAACTTGCTTATATCGTGGGGAAACATCTCTCGGATATATGGGTAACCCCCGAAATCTTGTTTGAAAGGTCCCTCTTTCTGAGATACTAGGTTTTTATACTCAGTGATATCTGGGGTATTATCCCGGGACTTCTGCTGAAAGAAATTTCTGACCTAGTCCCCGGAGAATACTTTCTGCATGCTTGAAATATAGCGCCACCCTCAGCTAAAAAATGATGAAACATTGAAAAATGCTAATCATGGCTGTTGAAACAAAAGATCCTCTAAAGGGGACACACCAAAAGTCAAAGCCGTCATCTCTCTGCGTATACGGAAGTATCGACCTGAACTCTCACGGCCCTCGCAATATAACCCCTCACAGATATCATCTAGGTATACTCACCTGTAAGACTGAATATTGGGATCTGGATACGGGAGTATATTCTGAGGTGGGACACGCGATTAAGTTTAAGTCTATAAAACACTAATCTCGTATCTCGAAACAGTTGAACTTTGTGTGAAAATTTAAGTGGATCAGTATACTGACAATCTAAGTGAATCGTTTAAAACTTAAAATGTTTAAAGCTTAACGGTGTTGGTGATTTGTCTCAAAAACTGATATGATCCTCTTACGCAAACTCACAAAAATAGTGTTTGTATATATTTCTTTACTGCATTACATTTCATTTCATAAAAATCCAAAAAGATTTTAGTGTGTTTTATCTTAAGGTTTGATAAATTCAAAAAGATTTTCGACAACTGATGTTGAAGAGCTGATTGTCAAAATTCCGAGTGCTGAACATGATGAACTGGTTTGGGAGTGTGTGTGATTGAATTGAAAATTTTTGTTTTGAGAAAGAAGTTTGATTAGTTAATCAGGGTCATTAATTTGAACTTGATGTAACTATTACTAGTAAGTTTTTCTTATTGATTTAAGTAAAAACTTATGTTTTGGTGAAGAGATGTGTGTAGGTGAAAGGAAGGTTTCTGATCCTGTTGCTACGAGAAGCCAGGAGATGCATCAGAACCTGTGGAGAGCTTAAACCGATAAGAGCCAGGATTTGATTTCAAAGGCGATAACTGATTCCAGACTGAAAATCCCAGCTTGATGAAAGGGGGAGTCTGAGGAGGTTAGAGCTAGAGAAAAGATCCGGGTACATGATTCCAGGAGAAATTCCTGAAGAAGACTGATCAAGATTGAAGAGTCGTCACGTTGAAGACTCTCACTGAAGATTCCGTCAACATTCAAGGGGGAGTCTGTTGGTGCAGTTGTCTGTCGACTACATCTTTGTTCGAGTCTTAGATTAGAACTGATTGTTTAGTGCACGTAAAACGAGAAAGTGGATATTAGAGGTGATTCCGCTTGAAATGACATTAGGTCATGTTCAAGAGAAATCTAAATGTTCTAATTCCGCTTGAGTTATCATGCTGATTTCGCTTGAATCAATTATGATAATTCCGCTTGAAATGAACATGGTCATGTTCAAGCGGAATCTCAATGTCTATATATAGGTCAGTTCAAGTGATATCAGAGGAGGAAGTTCTGAGAAGTTCTTGTTTCCGACATCGAGGTGCTGTCGAGGTGTCTCCAAGTCTGTAATTGCTTCTAGATCAATACAAGAGACAGTAAATAGTATTTCCGGTGTTTTACAAGCTAAACAAAGACTGAATCAATGAATTCCGCCTATGATTCAGTCTGAGCACTCTTCTGATCTACTCGTTAGGTCGTCACACGATCCTACAGCCACTAATAAGGTCGGTGGTAAGGTTTATTTGGGATCTAAGCCGAGATGTGACGAATGTAAGTTTCACCATGAAGGTCGATGTCTGAGACCTAAGTGCGACAGATGTGGAAAAGAAGGACACAGTAAGGATGCCTGTTGGGCGAAGTATCCCAAACAAGGAGGAGATGATAAATGCAACCAAGATGGAAATGATAATGGTAGGGTTCCAGGTTGCTTCAAATGTGGTGACGTGGGGCACTTTAGGAAAGATTGCCCTAGGAAGAACCAAGGGAGGAAGAATCTTCACGATCGGAGCTTGTGAAACACGCCAGGATCCAAATGCGGGTACGGGTACGTTCCCTACTAACCAACTCTATTCATTCATTTTGATTGACACTGGCGCCGACTTTAACCTTGTATCCTTAGAACTTAAGAAACTACTTGGCCCAGTTTCAAGTAGAATAGACGCCCCGTATTCCTTAGAATTGGCAAATGGAAGGTTAGTTAAAGCAAATGAGGTGATTAAGGGTTGTATTCTGGAACTTAGAAAGCAGGAACCTTCTATTACCTATTGACTTGGGAAGTCATAACGTTGTAGTCGGCAAGGATTGGTTATCCAAGACTAGAGCCGAGGTTGTTTGTCATGAGGAAAATCATTCGCATCCCGCTTGCGAATGATGAAACACTTATAGTACACGGCCTTCATGCTGTTGATGCAAGGACGCTGGGCCCATAAGGCGGTGGATTGCGACAATCCCACATTGGTCTTAGGGACACAGAAATGCCTCCGAATAGGGTTGCATAGCCTCCCTTGCCCATATTTTCGAAAAAGAGACCAAGGAGCCAAAGTTAGAAGACATCCCCGTCGTGAAGGAATTTCCATAAGTCTTTCCCGAAGACTTGCCTGGGTTACCTCCATAGCGACAAGTGGAGTTTAGGATAAACCTAGTGCCAGGAGCGGCACCCGTGGCGAAGGCACCCTACCAAATAGCCTCGTTCGAGATACAAGGACTAACGACTCGACTACAAGATCTGCTAGAGCGAAGGATCCATCAGACCAAGCTTCTCACCTTGGGGAGCTCCAACGCTATTCGTTAAGAAGAAAGATGGCAGATTCTGTTTGTGCATCGACTTCAAGGAATTGAGTAAGCTAGCCATCACGAATCGGTATCCTTTGCCAAGGGTTGATGACTTGTTCGACCAATTACAAGGTCCTAGCTACAATTCCAAGATTGACTTAAGGACAGGATATCATTAGTTGAGGACACGAGAAGAAAGTATCCCTAAAATGACCTTTAGGACTCGCTTTGAGCATTACGAGTTCCTTGTCATGCCGTTTGGCTTAACAAATGCACCGGCAGTATTCATGGACCTCATGAGTCGGGAGTGTAAGCCGTACCTGGATAAGATAGTGATTTTATTTATTGACTACATTCTTATATGCTCAAAGACCAAGGAAGGTCATGAGCAACATCTGCGAGTTATCTTAGAGCTTTTAAAGAAAGATCAGATATGTGCAAAGTTGCCAAAGTGCGAATTTTGGATTCGCGAGATGCAATTCCTAGGTCGCATGGTGAAAGAGGATGGAATCCATGTAGACCTTGCCAAGATAGAAGCAAAACAAGAATTGGGAAGCACCAAAAACCACAACTAAAATACGACAATTTTTGGGGATTGTTGGCTGTATCAGACGACTCCTAGAAAACTTTTCAAGGACTGCTCAACCACTAACAACCCTAACCCAGACGATGCCTATCTTGTCTTCACATGACAGTACCAATAGAATTGCGGTTCTTGTGACGCTTCTCGACAAGGTCTCGATTGCGTGTTGATGCAACGAGACCAAGTCATCGCGTACGCGTCACGTTGATTAAAGGATCACGAGAAGAGACCTTGAACTAGGTGCAGTAATTGGGCGTTGAAGATTTGGCGTCATTACTTGTATGGAAAACGCTGCACGATCTTTACTGATCACAAGGGTTTGCAGCACATCTTTGATCAGAAGGACTTAAACATGAGATAACGAAGATGGATTGAGCTACTGAATGGTTATGATTGTGAGATTAAGTATCACCTGGACAAGGCAAGCGTTGTAACAGACGCCTTAAGCCACAAGGAACGCGCAAAGCCTCTAAGGGTGCGAGCCTTAGAGACGATCATACAGACAAATCTCGTCAGTTGGATTCGTGAAGCTGAGCAAGAGGCGCTCAAACCAGAGAACCTTCAAGCTGAAGTGTTACATGGAATGGAAGTGCAGTTATTGCCTAAGGTAAACGGAACATTATACTTCATGGAACGACTTTGGGTTCCGTTTCACGACAATTTACGTACGCTTATTTTGGGACAAGGCTCATAGGTCAAGGTACTCAATCCATCCTGGATTCGACAGGATGTACCAAGACTATTATTGGCAGCCCAGGATCAAAGCCGATGTTGCTACATATGTGGGTAACCGCCTTACTTGTGCCAAGGTTAAGGTAGAATACCAGAAACCATTAGGGCTGTTGCAACAACTTGAGATTCCCGTGTGGAAGTGGGAGCAAACCTTAATGGACTTCATTACAAAGCTACCAAGAACCCAAAGAGGTCACAATATGATTTTGGTGATTATTGATCAACTCACCAAGTCTGCACATTTCCTACCGATCAGTGAGGATGACAGCACAAGGAAATTAGCAGAGAGTATCTTAGAGAGATTGTGGCACGTCATGGAGTGCCTGTTTCTATCTTATCTGACCAAGATGGTCGTTGTGTGCCAAGGATATGGCAGACGTTTCAGAAGGCGTTTGGGTCACGGTTGAACATTAGTACTGCATTTCACCCTCAGACGGATGGAGCGAACGAACGATACAGACTGTGGTAGTCATGTTACGTGCTTGTGTGATGGACTTTGGTGGAAGATGGGATACTCACTTGCCTTTAGTGGAGTTTTCCTACAATAATAGATATCACACCCGCAATTTAGGCCGCCCCGTTTGAAGCTTTATATGGGCGTAAGTGTCGGTCCCCATTGTGTTGGGTGGAGACCGAAGATAAACGATTTATTGGCCCCAAGTTGGTTCAGGAAAACTACAGACAAGATCGTTCAGATACGTGATCGTATCAAGTCAGCATGTGATATACAAAAAAGCTACGCCGACAAGCAGCGGAAACCGTTAGAATTTGAGTTCGGAGATATGGTTTTATTGAAAGTCTCGCCTTGGAAAGGCATGGTACGATTTGGGAAAGCGTGGGAGGTTGAACCCACGGTATATTAGACTTTTCGAGATCCTGGAAAGGATCGGGACCATTGCTTGCAAGCTGGAACTTCCAGAAGAACTTAGCAGTAATCACGACACGTTTCACGTGTCTAGTCCTTAGAAGAGTCTGACTCAAGAAACAGTCGTTATTCCCGCAAACAAGATTCACAACAACGACAAACTCCAATTTACTAAAGGACCTGTTAAGGTTACGGACTGGAAGTCCACCAAACTCGGAGAAGTCGTATTAAATTTGTTAAAGTTCATTGGAATTCACATCATGGCCCAGAGTTTACTTGGGAACATGAAGACCAAATTAAGTCCAAAGTATTTATATCTATTTCACAACTCCGCTGCAACCGATAACACAACTTGAATTTCGGGACAGAATTCTTTTAACGGGGGGAGAATGTGACAACTGGCACTTTTCCATGTATTTCGTACAATGATGAACAGTAACCTGTGCTTTAATGTCTGTGCATGATTAAAATTAACAAGACAAATGATTTCCTGAATTTTGTCATATACATACAAAGGCATTTCATGTTGCAATATTGTTTATCTTTATTACATGCAACACAGTGTGGTTCACATAATGAACAGAACAAAGTTAGCACAATTATCAGACAAACTAGAAGTACTGACGGGAGTTCAGTACTCAGATAGACATGATATTAAGACACAGAATGAGCCCGAAACCAAGAGTTACACTGGAATAGTGTGTAGGAAAGTAGGGATCATAAAACTGCTTAACTAGTGATGATTTAGGTACCGGAAAGTACCAGAAACACACTAAAACTGCAGAATTCTGCAGAAAATAACCAAATTCAGCAATTTTCAGCATTTTAACAACTAAATATAATGCAGAAATGTGGTTTAATGGTCCAGAATACTTTCCTAAGTGTCGGGAATCAAAACTGTCATTAAAGGTAACATAAAGCACACTAAACTGCGCAATTTAGCACCTTAATGAACCGGTAACCAACCGAACAACCGGACACTACCCGAAACACCAAATTTTCACTAGAAGCATTGTTTTATCATTTCTGAGCTAGTTATGGTCACCGAACATCATAACACATCTAATAAACATATAACACCTAAAACACTAACTAGTTCTCTTGATTTCTAACTAAATCATTCAACTATCCATTACACCCTAACTAGTACCCCCCCCCCCACAATTCACGGTTAGGAAACATGGGGACCCACCCATGATATTCTTTTATTAGTTTATTAGATATGTTGATTATTTGGAAACATAAGAACCTTTAGACAACATGTTGTTGGAAGACTTTGTTTATAACCACAAGACCTACACCACTTCTCATTCTCAACATTTCACAATACCTCTTCCTTCTTCTCCTCTACATGCTCACGGCCACAACACACCCACACTCTACCTCCATTTTCAATCCATCTCCATCCATTCTAAGGTGATCCTAAGGTGTAAGAAGCATATCTAAGAAGGTGGGAAGCGTTGGAAGTTGAAGGACCTCATCAAGGAGCTATTAACCACTTGAATCTTCATCATCTTCATACAAGTTCCTTCCCTAGCCATAGAGCTAGTAGTAAGCTCTTCACAACTTGTTTTTACTTCTTATTTTGATGGTTAAAAGATTATGTATATGGTTAAACATAAAGATCATGAAGAAACATGAAGATGAACATAAACATAAAGCTAAATAAGATGAAGAACAAGTTGTTTTAAGTGTATGTAGTATACTTGATTGTTGATTTCTTGTGTTTGTGGTGTTAAACATCATAAGAAGCTTGCTAGATTGTGATTAAACACATAATCTAGCAAGTGAGAGGATGAATCTTGTGAAAAACAAGATGATCATCCTTTATGTTTCTCATGAACTTGGAAATGAAGATGATTTTGTGTATGATGAAGTATGATACATGTTAAAAGTCTTGTAAATGGATGATTTCAAAACTAATTTTCTCAAGAAACCAAGTTTATTTACAAGATTTACATAACCATGACTTTTAGAGAAACTAATCACATTTTTAGTAATAAATCAAGTATAGAAACATGTTTATAACAAGAAAAATACAAAAGAATGATTTTTAGAAAAATCATCTTACAAGTTGTGAAAGACTAAATTCTTCAAGAATGTGATTTATAAACAAATAACCATGTTTTAAAGGGTAACTAAGTCTACTAAATAATATAGTAAGTTACTACAAATTTTTACAAAGTTTCAAGTTCATGTCATAGTGTAAATTTCATATTTTTGGCACATGGTAAGTGTTGAATAATTTGTTGTTGATTGGTGATGATTTTTAAAGAAAATGATATGCTTTGAAAGCATGGAAACATCCATTTTTAAGGGGAAACTATGGCAATTTTTTTTTCTAGAATTTAAACGCTTAGAAAAATATTTTTAAACAAGTATTTACAAGTATATATCAATCATGGTTTTTCATATAAAATTTGCCATAATTTTTGTTACAAAAATTACAAATATTGGAGGTTGGTTTTTGATACATAAAAGTGACTAAGTAAATATTTAGGAAAATATATATTTAGATGTCACAATTTGTGTGATTACTTGTATATTATGTGTATTAGTTATATTATTTTAGGACTTGAAATAATATAACTTACCAAAATACCAAGAATTATAATACAAAAATAATGCCAAAATTCCAAGAAAATAAATATATAATTTATACCCAAAAATTGGACAAACCTAACAAGGAATATGGATTAAATATATATTCCGGATTAAAGTTCATATGCATCTTTTTGACAAATGAGTTAAGCGGTACTTTGGAAATCAAAGAAACGAAAATTATAATTTTTACAAGTGTTACAAAAATATATCATATTTTTGTCAAGAAGAAAATATATTATTTTTGAGTAAAGGAAGAATATATATTTTTTTTGGATTATTAGAAGATATATATTATTTTTGGGGTGAAAAATGGATTTATAAATATTTTCAAAGTTAATCTTGAAAATATATTATTTTTGAGGTTTATATGAAAATATAATTATTTTTGCCAAGGAAGAATTATAGATAATTTTCTATAAGAGTTTTCTTAAAATATATATATTTTAAGAATGTAAATTTGTGATTTTTAAATAATATTCCGGAAGGTATAAATACAAAATTAAGTATAAGAATACTTAATAAATACAACAAAAATACGTATCCTTGTACGTACAAATACACACCGGAATACGCCACAAATACTTGGCAAGTACACGAGTCTAATATACACAAGTATGATTACACCCATCCTTGGGAGAATACATATGTATAATTACATGATATACCAAGTTAAAATATATTATTTTAACAAATATTCCAAATGATTAACAAATATAATTTAAGTTAAAATATTATTATTTTAACAAATAATTATATACTTTGGAATAATACAAGTACATCAATGATGTAACTCAGAGTACACCAAGATTTCCAAAACAAGTCCTAATGAACAACTAAGACAAGGAGTCGTTACACTACCTAAACGTCTAATAGAACATGGCACGTGTGTAGGTAGTTGTACGACTCATAGAAGGACCTTTGAGCATACGAGATAGCAGGACGCAAACTTGTGAGTTCATGTCCCCCTTTTCTCTTAACTGTTTTAGGATTTATAACTCTCGGGGGTGGAATACATGTTACATATGTTTCAATGGTATAATTTGACTATGAAATGAACTATTAGATCATGTGAGCATAGGCTAACAATGAAATGCCAATAACTCTCATAAGAAATATGGACAAAGGTTAGATCTAAGGGGTACGGCCGAGCCCCACTCATGGTCCATATGTGACCACTTAGAGTGCTTTAGTGTCCCAGTCGAGGTGATTCGACAACGGTCAAGGGGATTTGACACAGTCAAGGTGATTTGATACGGTCAAGGGAATTTGACACAGTCAAGGTGAATTTGACACGGTCGAGGGAATTCGACACGATCGAGGGGATTCGGCAAAGACAAAAGTCTACTCATATTGAGTACTCCCTATGTCTTCACATACATTAATGTCCTTGCAAAACATTAATTGATTTGTTCATAGACGCTTGTCATCCCTGTTTTCAAAGGAGTCTCTCAAATGTTTACAAGTTTATCAGTACTCATACAAAACGCATGAACTCGCTCAACTTTTGTTGATGTTTTCAAAATTACATGTATTTCAGGAAAACAAGTTGGATCTTAGGCGCTGGTGTTGTTTCTGGAAGTAAATTTCAAGTTTAGATGTCATCCACTTTTGTTGGTTTGTAACTTAATCAAAGGTTGTGTTGTTTGAAACTTAAATGACTGGTGTTTGTAATGTTTTGAACTTTATGAATGGATGAACATCATTTTGATCATATAGTAGTTTATTATAATCGAATGCAATGAGAACCAATCAAGTCACACGCATACGCTTCCGCAAAAGTCAGGGTGTGACACTTTGGTATCAGAGCTTCGATTATAGTGAATTAGGATTCCTTCTCGAGTCTAGACTACAATCACTAGGACTCACTCACGAAAACATTTTTACAAAAAGGTTTTCATTGCATTTACGAAAGCGCCAAGATCCAAGAGTCAAACGTTTTTCAAAGAAAAGACAAGGCAACGACATTAGTAGGGAGAAGAATACCCCAGATTAAAATGCAAATTGAGGTATAGTCTACGTAAGATAGACTTGCCAAAGATAAAATGACCCCCCCCCCCATGAAAGGACAAATGAGAGTTATATGTGACATGATGCACCTATTTGCCTGCTTATACTAAGTAACATATTTATTCATTAATATATATGCGTATAAGTGTACGGAATAATTATTGACGTGAACGAGATACCTTCGACTTCGAATTCTATATTTGATCTTGACTCGCACGATGAGACTATCGACCTCGCGTTTATTGCGAAGCTCATGGCTGGAGTGATTACCAAACGAGATCCTGAGCTTGTTTCCGTAAAAGATGGTTGTTCTTCCCTCTAGAATGTGAAGGTGCCTGACTACGGTAGTGACGGCAAGGCGGAGGAGGCAGCCTTGGATAACAACCTTATCGGCAGGACGAGGTCCATGTGGCTTTTGTGAAACAAGATTGGCGACACTCTCGTCCAGTCAAGGAAGATGAAGTACTCACCTTGATGGTGCCCCTCCAACCACTAGGAATTCCCCTTATTCCTATTACGTCTAAGCATTGTGCCTATACGCGCATACGATAACGAATGATAGCGCATGGACCACCATAATGGTCCTTTCCGTGTTGAAGGTATGAGGACAGTAGTGTCCCCTCTTTGGTTGATCATCTGCTCTGAACGAGGGAAAATTGGGGTGACCACGCAAGACAATTTATTATTACGGGGGCCCACGTAATAACGACTTGTAGTGCATGGAAATTCTGGTGGACTCTGTGGGTCAAGCTAATGGTCATCACCCATTCAAATTTCTAAGTGTTCACACCTTCATCTAATAGAACAATACCTAGATAGTTGATATAGCACTCTACAAAGTAGGAAATCTGTCTTCGCCTACTTCGTGTCTGACACTTCTACCCGTATACGAGTCGTTTGGGAACCGATATCTAAGCAAGTGAAGACGGCTAACACCCGGGAAAGATTCAGTAACTTTACACTCTCTATCACCCCTATATGTGGTAGAAATGCACAACCCACATCTCTTGGGAAGTATACTCGTTTCTGTAAAACTAAAGACCTAAGAAAACCAATGTAGAAGGAAAATGACTACTACTTTCATATTATGGAACTTGTATGACCGAGGTGATGTAACCTTGAGTTCATTTTGTTTCCCTCTGTTAAAAACAATAAGTCAAGTGGTCAAGCATATATGAAAGCTCAGTGGTTGTTTTCTTAGGGGATTACATGTTTTCTTGTGGTGATATATACCTCATAGACAATTATTAAATGTTGTCTAACCTACCCCATACCTTTTTTCCAGAAGAAAATGCCGCCCGGTCATGACACAGACACTAATAAGTTACCAAGGACAGAAGCCGAGCTTCAAGAATGCATCTCACAGGCAATTGCACAGCACGAGGCCAATCGCTCAGAACACGGTGGTGGCACTTATGGAAATAACCCTCCAACTGGTAATGTTAAGTCACCTAAGACACATTACAAACCTTCTGGGTATTTCCAATTGTGCTCTGCCAAAGCACACTCGTGAATTGTGTCACACGTGTTGCAGGCTGTACTTACAAGCAGTTCCTAGACTGCAAGCCCTTGGATTTTGATGGTACAGGAGGTGCCGTTGCTTTTGTTCGTTGGGCTGAAAAGACTAACTCTGTTCTGAGAATGAGTAAATGTTTGCCCGAGCAGAGAGTTACCTATATCTCAGGATTGTTCATGGACGGTGCACTCTCTTGGTGGAACCTTCAGGTTCAAACCCTTGGTGAAACTGCTGCTTATGCGTTGAGCTGGGACGAGCTCAAGGAATTGATGTGAAAGAAATAATGTTCTAGGGCCGAAATCCAGAAGCTTGAGACTGAGTTCTGGAATTTGAAAATGGATGGGCCGAGGATTGCTGAGTACGTCCAACGCTTTCATGACTTGTCTAGGGTTGTTCCCTACTTGGTCAAGCCTGAATTCAAGAGGATTGAGCGATTCATTTGGGGACTTGCACCTCAAATCCTGAGCATGGTTACTACCGCAAAGCCTCCAACCATCGCAGAGGCCATCGATTTGAGTGTTGCACTAACTGAAGAAGCTCTTCGAATGGGAAAGTTTTCGGAATCCGAGACAAACAAGAAAGAGACTCATGTGGAGTCTTTGGGTGTCAACAAAAGGAAGTTTCCGAACCTGAAGGTAGGCACCCAAGCCAGTTATGACAACTCTAATGCAAACAAAAGAAGAGAAGTGAACCCGCCTCGTGGCATGAAAGCTTATGGAGCCACTAATAAGGTCGGTGGTAAGGTTTATTTGGGAACTAAGCCGAGATGTGACGAATGCAAGTTTCACCATGAAGGTCGATGTCTGAGACCTAAGTGCGACAGATGTGGAAAAGAAGGACACAGTAAGGATGCCTGTTGGGCGAAGTATCCCAAACAAGGAGGAGATGATAACTGCAACCAAGACGGAAACGATAATGGTAGGGTTACAGGTTGCTTCAAATGTGGTGACGTGTGGCACTTTAGGAAAGATTTCTCTAGGAAGAACCAAGCGAGGAAGAATCTTCACGATCGGAGGTCGTGAAACACGCCAGGATCCAAATGCGGGTATGGGTACGTTTCCTACTAACCAACTCTGTTCATTCATTTTGATTGACATTGGCGCCGACTTTAACCTTGTATCCTTAGAACTTAAGAAACTACTTGGCCCAGTTTCAAGTAGAATAGACGCCCCGTATTCCTTAGAATTGGCAAATGGAAGGTTAGTTAAAGCAAATGAGGTGATTAAGGGTTGTATTCTGGAACTTAGAAAGCAGGAACCTTCTATTACCTGTTGACTTGGGAAGTCATAACATTGTAGTCGGCATGGATTGGTTATCCAAAACTAGAGCCGAGGTTGTTTGTCATGAGGAAAATCATTCGCATCCCGCTTGCGAATGATGAAACACTTATAGTACACGGCCTTCATGCAGTTGATGCAAGGACGCTGGGCCCATAAGGCGGTGGATTGCGACAATCCCACATTGGTCTTAGGGACACAGAAATGCCTCCGAATAGGATTGCATAGCCTCCCTTACCCATATTGTCGAAAAAGAGACCAAGGAGCCAAAGTTAGAAGACATCCCCGTCGTGAAGGAATTTCCAGAAGTCCTTCCCGAAGACTTGCCTAGGTTACCTCCACAGCGACAAGTGGAGTGTAGGATAAACCTAGTGCCAGGAGCGGCACCCTTGGCGAAGGCACCCTACCAAATAGCCTCGTTCGAGATACAAGGACTAAGGACTCGACTACAAGATCTGCTAGAGCGAAGGATCCATCAGACCAAGCTTCTCGCCTTGGGGATCTCCAACGCTATTCGTTAAGAAGAAAGATGGCAGATTCCGTTTGTGCATCGACTTCAAGGAATTGAGTAAGCTAGCCATCATGAATCGGTATCCTTTGCCGAGGATTGATGACTTGTTCAACCAATTACAAGGTCCCAGCTACTATTCCAAGATTGACTTAAGGACAGGATATCACTAGTTGAGGAAACGAGAAGAAAGTATCCCTAAAATAACCATTAGGACTCGCTTTGAGCATTACGAGTTCCTTGTCATGACATTTGGCTTAACAAATGCACCGGTAGTATTCATGGACCTCATGAGTCGGGAGTGTAAGCCGTACCTGGATAAAATCGTGATTTTATTTATTGACTACATTCTTATATGCTCAAAGACCAAGGAAGGTCATGATCAACATCTGCGAGTTATCTTGGAGCTTTTAAAGAAAGATCAGATATGTGCAATGTTGCCAAAGTGCGAATTTTGGATTCGCGAGATGCAATTCCTAGGTCGCATGGTGAAAGTGGATGGAATCCATGTAGACCTTGCCAAGATAGAAGCAAAACAAGAATTGGGAAGCACTAAAAACCACAACTAAAATACGATAATTTTTGGGGATTGTAGGCTGTATCAGACGACTCCTAGAAAACTTTTCAAGGACCGCTCAACCGCTGACAACCCTAACCCAGACGATACCTATCTTGTCTTCACCTGACAATACCAATAGAATTGCGGTTCTTGTGACGCTTCTCGACAAGGTCTCGATTGCGTGTTGATGCAACGAGACCAAGTCATCGCGTACGCGTCACGTTTATTAAAGGATCATGAGAAGAGACCTTGAACTAGGTGCAGTAATTACGCGTTGAAGATTTGGCGTCATTACTTGTATGGAAAACACTGCACGATCTTTACTGATCACAAGGGTTTGCAGCACATCTTTGATCAGAAGGACTTAAACATGAGATAACGAAGATGGATTGAGCTACTGAATGGTTATGATTGTGAGATTAAGTATCACCTAGACAAGGCAAGCGTTGTAAAAGACGCCTTCAGCCGCAAGGAACGCGCAAAGCCTCTAAGGGTGCGAGCCTTAGAGATGATCATACAGACAAATCTCGTCACTTGGATTTGTGAAGCTGAGCAAGAGGCGCTCAAACCAGAGAACCTTCAAGCTGAAGTGTTACATGGAATGGAAGTGCAGTTATTGCCTAAGGTAAACAGAACATTATACTTCATGGAACGACTTTGGGTTCCGTTCAACGACAATTTACGTACGCTTATTTTGGGACAAGGCTCATAGGTCAATGTACTCGATCCATCCTGGATTTGACAGGATGTACCAAGACTATTATTGGCAGCCCAGGATCAAAGCCGATGTTGCTACATATGTGGGTAACCGCCTTACTTGTGCCAAGGTTATGGTAGAATACTAGAAACCGTCAGGGCTGCTGCAACAACTTGAGATTCCCGTGTGGAAGTGGGAGCAAACCTCAATGGACTTCATTACAAAGCTACCAAGAACCCAAAGAGGTCACAATATGATTTGGGTGATTATTGATCAACTCACCAGGTCTGCACATTTCCTACCGATCAGTGAGGAAGACAGCACAAGGAAATTAGCAGAGAGTATCTTAGAGAGATTGTGGCACGTCATGGAGTGCCTGTTTCTATCTTATCTGACTAAGATGGTCATTGTGTGCCAAGGATATGGCAGACGTTTCAGAAGGCGTTTGGGTCACGGTTGAACCTTAGTACTGCATTTCACCCTCAGACGGACGGCTAGAGCTAACGAACGATACAGATCGTGGTAGTCATGTTACGTGCTTGTGTGATGGACTTTGGTGGAAGATGGGATACTCACTAGCCTTTAGTGGAGTTTTCCTACAATAATAGCTATCACACCCGCAGTTCTGGTCACCCCGTTTGAAGCTTTATATGGGTGTAAGTGTCGGTGCCCGTTGTGTTGGGCAGAGACCGGAGATAAAAGATTTATTGGCCCCAAGTTGGTTCAGGAAAACTACAGACAAGATCGTTTAGATACGTGATCGTATCAAGTCAGCATGTGATATACAGAAAAGCTACGCTGACAAGCAACGAAAACAGTTAGAATTTGAGTTCGGAGATATGGTTTTATTGAAAGTCTCGCCTTGGAAAGGCATGGTGCGATTTAGGAAAGCGTGGGAGGTTAAACCCACGGTATATTAGGCTTTTTGAGATCCTGGAAAGGATCGGGACCATTGCTTGCAAGCTGGAACTACCAGAAGAACTTAGCAGTAATCACGACACGTTTCACGTGTCTAGTCCTTAGAACAGTCTGACTCAAGAAACAGTCGTTATTCCCGCAAACAAGATTCAAAACAACGACAAACTCCAATTTACTAAAGGACCTGTTAAAGTTACGGACTGGAAGTCCACCAAACTCGGAGAAGTCGTATTAAATTTGTTAAAGTTCGTTGGAATTCACATCATGGCCCAGAGTTTACTTGGGAACATGAAGACCAAATTAAGTCCAAAGTATTTATATGTATTTCACAACTCCCCTGCAACCGATAACACAACTTGAATTTCGGGACGAAATTCTTTTAACGGGGGGAGAATGTGCCAACTGGCACTTTTCCATGTATTCCGTACAATGATGAACAGTAATCTGTGCTTTAATGACTGTGCATGATTAAAATTAACAAGACGAATGATTTCCTAATTTCTGTCATATACATACAAAGGCATTTCATGTTGCAAGATTGTTTATCTTTATTACATGCAACACAGTGTGGTTCACATAATGCACAGAACAAAGTTAGCACATTTATCAGACAAACTAGAAGTACTGACGGGAGTTCAGTACTCAGATAGACATGATATTAAGACACAGAATGAGCCCGAAACCAAGAGTTACACTAGAATAGTGTGTAGGAAAGTAGGGATCATAAAACTGCTTACCTAGTGATTATTTAGGTACCGGAAAGTGCCAGAAACACACTAAAACTGCAGAATTCTGCAGAAAATAACCAAATTCAGCAATTTTCAGCATTTTAACAACTAAATATAATGCAGAAATGTGGCTTAATGGTCCAGAATACTTTCCTAAGTGTCGGGAATCAAAACTGTCATTAAAGGTAACATAAAGCACACTAAATTGCGCAATTTAGCACCTTAACGAACCGGTAACCAACCGAACAACTGGACACTACCCGTATAACAACCCTCCAAAATATTTTTAGACACCCTAATATATTTTAAAATACCCCTATATGTCTTAAAATACACCCCGTATGTGAAAACCGAGCCCAAAATATGAAATATCATTAAAAATTAAATAAAAACAAAATTTTAGGGGCGCTCGCGGGCCGCGTAGCCCTTGGCTACACCTTACGGGGGCCGCGACAGCTATAAGATCAGATCGCACCCGGTGTTGACATGTGGCAACGCGTGTTGAACCTATACCGTGACCCGGATCACCTACAGCCTAGAACCCCCTACTACGCAGGCCGCGTAGCCCGAAGTCTAACCTTACGCGGGCCGCGAGGAAACAGAAATTCAGCCCTAAAATAGAGGGCATCGGGCCTTCAGTCAGTTCGTTCATTTTCTTTCTCTATCACGAATTTCTCACATAGTAGGCATAATCTCCGAGTATAATACCCCCTGATTAACGAAGTTCTGCTCCGTTGTAAGTATTATAACCCCACCCCAGTTACATATTAGATACGGTGCCCGATTGATCCAGGGTTCCGTAACGATTGTCGTGGTTCTGCCCGACGTAGTTGTTGGAATACCGTCTCAGGGAGGGTATCGTTAATATAAATAAAGGGTTATTATACTAACATATGTACATTTGTGTAATTAATAGATTAACACCAGGAAACCCTTAAACGACGTCTAAGATAGCAATGTGAGTTTATCCTCTTGTTGTTAACCTTTTGTAATCTGTTTTCACAAAACCTTAAATGTTTTACAATGTGATTAAGCAGTGATTGAGTCTTTGTAGTTCTTCAATTACTGCCGGTATGTTGGGGTTTTGTATACAAAATGTGGAACGCGTTACCATTGGACAACGGGTTAGCCAATGTGTAATATGACCCACCAGTCAGGATTGACAGTACTGAATGAGTAATTGTGTAGATATAAACATTGTGATCGCTCTCAATACTGGGTTATTTGATAAAACACTTCTTGATTAAACTGGGATTCAATCACCAGTATTTCCCACTGATAAATGTTTTTAAAACGTGTTTCAGGTAACAAAATGTGAAAGCTAATTAGAAAAAAGCCAGCTGGAGAGCACTGACGGCTTAGAAAAAATGTGGCTATAAAAGTTACCTAAAAGACGATGTTTTAAATTCAATAATATAGGGTTTATCCCTACAAACATGTTGTAATAAGAAACTTAGGTTTTACCCATGTGGTTATTAATATAAAATATGGTGGGTTTACTCTGATAAACATTTCCTAACTACGGTCTTGATGAAATTTCCGCTGCCAAAATGATAAACAAAATGATACCACCACAACTGGTCTCGCGGCCGCCTGTTCCCGGGACAGATAAGGGGGCGGGGGTTGTGACAGAGGGTGGTATCAGAGCTAAGCCACTGATTCAGCCACATAAGTGTTCTGCTGACATCAATATATTATCCAAATTGTTAGGAAATTAATTATGAAAATACGTGCACATCTATACTTTATTGTTATGTGTTATTTGACTATTTGTTAGTTTACAGTATGAGTGATCAAGGACCCTTGTATCGTCAGTTATCCGATTCACCTAGGAGTGAAGGTACCTCTTCTCAGCCTACCCTCTCTGGGTATTCAGCTGATCAGGAAGAAGGGATGTTTGCCTTTAAAGCTCAGTCTGAAGAGCCATTCCCTCAGAAAAAGAGAGGATGGTTCAGTAAGGGAGCATTCGAGCGTAGGAAAAGAATGCGAAAGTTGCAACAGCAAAGAGTCCTAGCAGCCGCTAAGCGAGAGTCAGATGCCCATACACAGGATATGCTTAATAGGAGCTTAGCAAATTTTCATATCCTAGCAACAACTGCTGCCGACCCAAATCTGGAACAACTAGTAGCCCCACAACCCTTACCTTTAATTCCCACTCAGCCGTTGGAGATAGAAATGCATGATTTCAACCCTGAGGAGATACCTAGGATACCAGCCCCTAATCCCTTAGATCCAGATTATGATCCATGGTTCGATGATCATAGGGATTATGTGCCACGCTACCACCTAAACGACGAAACGATGCCAAACTTAGCAGCCTATCCAGGTCTGGATCCTCTAGATCCCTACTATGACAACGATGAATACATTAGGGAAATTTTAGAGAATCCGTACCCTCAGGAAAATCCCATGCCACAGTACCCAGACCCAGTACCAGCGCCTGCACCCCCAATGAGTGCAGAAAATGTGCATGAGCTCCGAACTTTCGGAGAAGAGATCTTAGAGAGTAGTGAGAGGATGAGGCAGGTAGGAGAGCGACTCGTCTGGAAATACGATGAACGCAATATGGATTACTGGATGAATCCAGACCAGTAAAGATGATGGTGGAGTTGGTAATAATAATAATAATAATAATATAATAATATATAAAATGTTAGTATGAAAAAAAAATAATATATATATATATATATGTGTAATAATAATAATAATATATGTTGTAGTATAGACCACTTTGTGGTTAGCGATGCATAGTAGTGTTGTAATTTTAAATTCAGTCTTAGTGTGTATTTGGCGCATACTATAATAGAAAAGAGTAAAGTCGCAATGCTCGATGCTTTTGACCAATATATGTGTTGTATGGATGTTGCCTAAACTATTAATTATTTTGTGATATTAATAATGTCAAATGTTTAAAATTCAGATGGCCAACCAAGTGAATCAAGAGAATCTGGATGATAACCCGGAAAACCAGAATGACAATAATCTGAATAACGATAATCCGAACAATGATAACAATGGAAACCAAGTAGACAACAGTGCCATCCAACACGTAGTGGCACAAGGAATAATAGATGCGATGTCATATATTATTCAAATGGTTAGGGAAGCAGAAAATAAAAGTAAGCATGATAGCAAGCGACCCTCTTAACCTAAACACAGCGTAAACAATGGACCTGTACTTCAAATGCCCATTCCTAAAAGAAGAAGAACCGTGTCTTACGGTTGTTCTTACAAAGAATTCTGGTCTTGTAAACCAATGGATTTTTCGAGCAATGACGGGGCCGTTGCATCTCTACGCTGGATAGAAAAGACTGAGGTAGTCTTAAGAATAAGCAAGTGCGCAGAAGAAGATAAGATAAAGTTTGCTTCTAATCTGTTTTAGAATTTAGCTTTAGAATGGTGGAACACTATCCTCCAGTCGAGAGGAAGTAATAGAACTTACAATACGGAATGGGAGGAGTTTAAAAACATGGTAGAAAGGAAATTCTGCCCTCCTAATGAAAAAGAACAGATAGCAAACAAATTCTTAAACCTTAGGATGAATGGGGTGGATAGTAAGGGATACACTAAGTTATTCTTTGAATATGCTAGAATAGTGCCAACCCTTGCTTCACCTGAACCAGTATTAATCTCCCGTTACAACTGGGGATTAATCAGGGAGATAAGGCATGTAGTCAAGGCAGCTAGACCTCAAACCATAGAAGAAGCTATAAAACTAGCAAACACCTTGACATATGAATTAGTTCGTACACGAGAAGAAGATCAAAGAAAGAACCTAACCCAAAAGCTTACACAAGAATTCCGTTCTGGAAATTCCAACCGTGGGAAAAATGTAGGCTCTATCTCTGCACCCTGCTGTAAGTATTGCAAAAGGAAGCATTCAGGAAGATGCTCCATATACTGTAACTTCTGCAAAATATCGGGACACAAGGAGGAAGATTGCAGGAAAAAGATTAGGAACAGTATATGCTACAATTGTGGAGAACAAGGCCACATCAAGCCTAACTGTCCAAAGTTAGCTCCAGCTACGAACACCAAGAATAATAAAAATGCTAGAGCATTTGTTCTGACTGCAGAAGAAGAAAAGATGATCCCGGATGTGATCACCGGTACGTTTTTAGCTAATGATGTTTTTGCTAAAGTATTATTTGACTCTGGTGAAAACCAAAGTTTTATTAATACTTCATTTTGCAAACTTCTTAATCAATCATTAACTAAACTTCCACAAGAATGTTTAGTAGAAACAGCAAATGGGGAAACCATTAAGATTTCTGAGATCTTATAGGGAGCAAGAATAGAAATTCTAAATCATAAATTTATTGCAAACCTTTACCCCATGAATCTGGCAGGATTTGATGTCATGTTAGGAATGGATTGGTTAATAGCCAATAAAGCCAGTATTTTGTGTGATCAAAAGTCAATCCAAGTAAATTCACCAAAGGGTGAAAAGATCACAATTAAAGGAAATAAAACCTCTAGATCCACTAAATTCATCTCTGTAATGAAAACAGCAAGTTACATAAGAAAAGGATCATTAGTGTATTTGATTTCTATAATCACTAACACTAAAGGAAAAGAATTAAAGGATATTCCAGTAGTATCCCAGTTTTCAGATGTATTCCCAGAAGAGCTACCAGGGCAACCTCCAGATAGAGAAGTTGAATTCAGAATCCATTTAATACCAGGGACAGCACAAATTGCCAAAGCACCTTATCGATTGGCACCCGCAGAAATGCAGGAACTTAAGAAACAGTTAGACGAATTATTAAAGAAAGGATTCATACAGCCAAGTTCATCGCCATGGGGAGCACCGATTTTATTCGTTAAAAAGAAGGACGGATCAATGCGTATGTGCATTGACTACCGTGAATTGAACAAGGTCACAATTAAGAATCGGTATCCATTACCAAGAATAGATGATCTATTTGATCAGTTGCAAGGAACACGATTTTTCTCAAAAATCAATTTAAAGTCAGGATATCATTAATTAAAGGTACAGGAAGAGGACATTCCTAAGACCGCCTTCAGAACGAGGTATGGCCATTATGAATTTACTGTCATGCCATTTGGTTTAACCAATGCCCCAGCTGCATTCATGGACATGATGAACCGAATATGTAAGCCATATTTAGATAAATTCATAATTGTCTTTATAGATGATATTCTCATTTACTCTAAGAGTAAAGAGGAACATGCAAAGCATTTGCACGCACTTCTAAGTTTATTGAGAAAATAAAAGCTTTATGCTAAGTTTTCGAAGTGTGAGTTTTGGTTAGAACAGGTACAATTTCTCGGACATCTAGTTAATCATGAAGGAATTCATGTGGATCCCACCAAGATCGAGGTGATAACCAAGTGGAAAACCCCTGAGTCACCAACCGAGGTTAGAAGTTTCTTGGGACTAGCCGGTTATTATAGAAGATTTATTCGAGATTTTTCTAGAATAGCCATTCCCTTAACTAAGCTAACCTGTAAATCTGTTAAGTTTGAATGGGGAACCAAACAAGAAGAAGCCTTTAGAATCCTTAAGCAAAGATTAACCCATGCACCCATACTAGCATTACCAGAAGGAACTGAAGATTTTATAATCTATTGTGACGCTTCTAAATTAGGTTATGGATGTGTGTTAATGCAACATCAAAAGGTTATAGCTTATGCATCCAGACAACTTAAGAATCATGAAGAGAATTATTCCACTCATGATTTAGAATTAGGAGCTATAATTTTTGCCCTTAAGATTTGGAGACATTACCTATACGGTAGTAAGTTTACTGTTTTCACCGATCATAAGAGTTTAAGGTATGTCTTCGGGCAAAAGGAATTGAATATGAGACAAAGACGCTGGATGGAGATGCTTAGTGATTATGATTGTGATATCCAGTATCATGCAGGAAAGGCAAACGTAGTTGCTGATGCTTTAAGCCGAAAGTATCATGAAAAACCAAAAAGAGTACGTTCTCTTAAATTAAATCTACAAGTAGATTTAAATGATCAAATTAGAAGGGCACAAGAATCAGTAATCAAGGACGATACTGAAAAATTAAAAGGAATGATTAAGGAATTAGAACAAGGAATAGATGGAATTTGGAGATTCCATAAGAAAAGGATGTGGATACCTAAATTAGGAAACCTACGTTACCGTATATTAGAAGAAGCCCATAAGTCTAAGTATACGATGCATCCTGGAAGTGATAAGATGTATCAAGACTTAAGAAAGAATTTCTGGTAGATAGGAATGAAAAAGGATATAGCAGCATATGTTGCAAAGTGTTTAACCTGCTCACAAGTCAAAGCTGAACATCAGAAACCATCAGGTTTATTGCAACAGTTAGAAATGCTAGTTTGGAAATGGGAATTTATAACAATGGATTTTGTTACCAAATTACCCAAAACCAAGAAAGGTAATGATACAATCTGGGTGATTGTAGACAGACTAACCAAGTCAGCTCATTTCCTACCAATGAAGGAAACTTTCAGTATGGAATAATTAGCTAAATTATATGTAAGTAGTTTCATTACATGGAATTCCTTTATCAATTGTTTTTGACAGAGATAGTCGTTTTACCTCTCATTTCTGGACAAGTTTCCAAAAACCAATGGAACCAAGTTGAATCTAAGCACAGCTTATCATCCTCAAATGGACGGATAAAGCGAAAGGACAATTCAGACAATGGAGGACATGCTTAGAGCTTGTGTAATTGATTTTGGAGGTAATTGGGACGATCAGTTACCATTGAAAGAATTTTCTTATAATAACAGTTATCACACAAGTATCAATGCTGCACCATTTGAAGCACTTTATGGACGAAAGTGCCGAACCCCAGTCTGTTGGGCAGAAATCAGAGAAAAGAAACTATCTGGACCTGAAATAGTACAAGAAACAACAGACAAGATCATTCAAGTCAAGGAAAGACTAAAAACAGCACGTGATCGACAAAAGAGTTATGCTGATAACAGAAGAAAGCCATTGGAATTTCAAGTAGGAGATAAAGTGTTATTAAAAGTCTCTCCTTGGAAAGGAGTGGTAAGATTCATCAAAAGGGGAAAGCTAAGCCCTAGGTATGTTGGACCTTTTGAGATTATTAAAAGAATAGGATCTGTAGCCTATCAGCTACAACTGCAAGAGGAAATGGCAGGGATACATGATGTATTTCATGTATCTAATCTCAAGAAATGCTTAGCTGATGAATCACTGATAGTACCTCTTAAAGATAGAGAGGTAAATAACCAGTTAAAATTTGTAGAGAGGCCTCTACAGATTGAAGATAGGAAAGTCAAGAACCTCAAGCACAAGAGATTAGTTCTGGTCAAAGTGAAGTGGGACTCCAAAAGAGGACCCGAATACACATGGGAGCTTGAATCAGAAATGCAAAGGAAATATCCACACTTGTTCCAGTAGACCTCGTGTGACAACTGGCACAAAACCGGTAAATTCCGTACAGTCTAATTATTATTAAATATCTACACTTACGTGCTTAAATGTCAACATCGTCTAATTTAATGCTATACATGTGAATTCATGCACGTTTTATACTTCAAATGTTGCTTTATGCATTACTGTTAGCGTTGCGTCAGAAAGACTAGTAAACTCACCGGTAAGACACACTGTGTCAGCAGCCCTGCAGAAAGCAGTCAGATAATGGAATTAGGGCCTAGGAGTAGGTCCAACGCCTAAAATACATTAAAACCTAAGTATGGATACAAGGGTTAACATATAAACTTTCCGGAAGCTAAACTATGCACTAAAAAGCACCCGAAACGCACTTTAAATGCAGAATTTTACACAAATCAGTCAAAATTCAGATATAATCAACTTTTTAACCTCAAAATATCATGCAGAATTTATGTTTTATTATCCAAAATAACTTACAAAGTGTCAGGAATTAAAACTGCCATAAAAAGTGCTTTATACCTAGTGAAACTGCGTAATTCAGCACTTTAACGAACCGTAACGAACCGAACAACCGGACAATAACTGGGACATCAAAATTTGACTATAAGTAATGGTTTTATGATATTAAACTAGTATTGATGCTAGAACACCTTAAAAATCATAAAAACACCTAAACATACTTATACTAAGTTAAACCTTCTAGTTTGCACTTTAAACCTCCATCTTCCAAAAATTTTCACTTTACCCCCCCCCCCTTACCTTCTTGGATGGTTGGACAAGGGTCCCACCATGGGGATCTTATTTGATTTCATTTGATTTTATTAGATATTATGTTGGGAATATTCTAAGAATTATACCCTTAAAAGATTTGGAAGATCTTTATAAAATCTAATCTAATCCCACACTCATACTCACTCATTTTCTTCCCTCGTCCCTCTCTTGCTCACGGCTCACAACCCCCACCAACACCTCACCATTTTCACTTCACTTCCTCACAATCCAAGCTTGCTACAAGGTGTAAGAAGCTCATTTAGGAAGGTGTATGGTGCTAGAACTTGAAGGACCACCTTGTGGAGCTTTTAACCACTCACTTTCTTCCTTGATCATCATCCCCATTTTTGTGCCACTTCCCTAGCCATTAGAGCTAGTAGCAAGCTTCTTGATCACTAGTTTAAGTCATGTTTATGTTATATACAAGATTCACCATCTAAACAACTTAGCTTCTAATGTTAAAAATGAAAAGATCTAACATATTCATGAAGAAAATAAGTGATTACATGAAATATTAGTGTATGTAATAAAATTGTTGATGTGGTATCTTGTGTTTATGATTAGATCAAGTGTGTTAAAGCTTAGATCTCACAAGTTTAAGCATGGATCTTGAAGGATCCATGGTTAAAGTTGAAGATGAAAATATGAAGCATGATGTGAACTTGAAATATGAATTTTTGTGCATAAACTTGTAAATTTTGAAGTGATAAAGTATGTGTAGAACTAATTTTTGAAGCTAAAACTCAAGGAAAGTTTGTTAAAATTATAACATAGAATTTGTTTTTGAAAGATCTAAAGGTATTAAGCATGGATCTTGAAGGATCCATGGTTAAACATAATGTTGAAAATTATGATCTTTCTAATAAACATGAAAGTGGTTTTAGAAACATGATATACAAACGTTGAAACCGTTAAACTCATGGATGAGTTGGTTAGTAAAATAAAGTCTTAGAAAAAGTTGGTTAAAAGTTTACAAGAACACTTATTTTGGAAAGATCACCTTATGTAAAGTGTAGATCTAAAAGACTACACATGTTTAACAAGAATCAAGTTCACCATGATGTTTCATATGAAGAAATTAGTATATGTTGTTGATGATTGTTGTTGAAAATTGTTTTAATGATTGAAAAGAAAACAAACACATGTTTTGAAAACATGGGAAACCTCCATTTTCAGGGGAAACTATGTCAAAATTTTTATAAAATTTTGACACTTAGAAAAATATAAGTTTTGGTGAAACTTATTTACCAAGGTTTCCCTAATTTTTGTGTAAAATTACAAGTATTAAAAATATATTGTTTTAAGAAATATAATTCCGGAAAGTAATAAAAATCAAAGTATTGATTTTTGGTGAAAAATACAAAATACACAAGTATTTACATAAAATACAAGTATACTTTCCTAAGAATACTTGTACAAAAATAATATGGAGAATATTATTTCACAAAATATTTATATTTAATTTTGGGAAAATAATGTAAGTAACATACAAGAAAAGTTAAAAAAATAAATTATTTTTAACAACTCATTACCTGGAAAAGTCTATGAAAATGTGAAGTGAAATATATATTTACGATTAAGCAATACATACTCAACGGGCAAGACCCGACAAACATGGGCACGACCCTCACAAAGAATGAACATATAAAGAACATATACATAAACAAAAGATTGTGACTTGTACTTGTGTGATACAAGTCTAGTGACTAACATACATAGAATACGTATAGGTCACGACGCTACAAAACCAACCGGTGAAGTTTACGGCGCAGGATACGCAAAGTTGTGAGTTCATGTCCCCACTTTTAAACTTTTACTTCTTTTCTAAACTTGGGGAAAATACATGTGTTATGGTATGTTGAATACAAAAACTAAGGAATGATACTTTAGATCATGTCACGAATAGGGTGCCATAAGCACCATTAATCAGTTACATACCAAGACCGCGGAACAAAAGGTTAGATCTAATGGGTTACAGGCAACCACACTCTTGGCCACTCTTTTACCAAGCAGTGCTTTTGTGTCTCTAGTCGTGAATCGACAGTCGTGGAATCGACAACTAAAAATGCCTATGGTTTGGATGCTTCCTATGTCGTGTCACGTGTTAAAGGCCTTGCAAACCATTAGCGATCTCGATTTCCTTACATTTACAGAACTCAGTTTCAGATACGTTTTTACAAATTACATACCATGTTTTCATTCAAGTATTTAAACATTCAATAAAAAAACTGCATGAACTCACACCAACATTATGTTGACGATTTTCCAAAACTTACATGTATTTCAGGAAACAAGTTGGATCTTGGGCGCTGTTGTTGTTTTCAAGATGTAAATTTCAAGTCTAGATGTCATCCACTTTTGTTTGTATTATAACTTGAGGGTTTTGGTTGAAACTTAAATGGCTCGTGTTTGTAACATTTCAATCTTATGAATAGATGAATATCTTGTTTTAAACCATACAGTGATTTATTATAATTGAATGCAATGATATTGAGCAAGTCACACATCATACGCTTCCTCAAAAGTCAGGGTGTGACAGTTTGGTATCAGAGCTTCGATTGTAGTGAACTAGGATTCCTTCTCGAGTCTAGACTACAATCATTAGGACTCTCTCACGAAAACATTTTTTTACAAAAGGTTTTTCGTTGCATTTACAAAAACCTCCAAGATCCATGAATCTAACCTTTTTCAAAGGAAAAGAACAAACGAGAGTTATATGCGACATGTTGCATTTATTTGCTTGTATATACTAAGTAACGTTATTAATATGCATATATGTGTACGGAATGATTAATGACGAGATACCTTCGACTTCGAATCCTATTATTGTTCTTGACTTACGCAATGAGATTATCGACCTCGCGTACACTGCGGAGCTTATGGCTGATTACCAAACGAGGCCCCGAGCTGGATTCTGTATAAAATGGCTGTTCTTCTCCCTTGAATGCGAAGGTGCCTGACTACGACAGTGACGGCGAGGCGGAGGAGGCAACCTTGGACAGCGACCTTATCAGTAAGATGAGACCCCGGCGGCTTTTTCGAAGCGAGATTTCTGACACTCCCGTCCAATCAAGGAGGATGAAGTACTCATCTTGAAGGTGCCCCTCCAACTTCCAGGAATTCCCCTTATTCCTATTACGTCTAAGAATTATGCCTATACGCGCGTAGCGATAACGAATGATGGCGCGTGGACCACCATAATGGTTCTTTCCATGTCGGAGGTATAAGGACAGTAGTGTCCCCTCTGTGGTTGATCATCTACTTTAAACGAGGGGAAGTTGGGGTGACCGTGCAAGACAATTTATTATTACGGGGGCCCATGTAATAACGACTTGTAGTGCATGGAAATCCTGGTGGACTCTGCGGGTCAAGCTAATGATCACCACCCATCCAAAACTTTCTAAGTGTTCACACTTTCATCTAGTAGGGCAATACCTAGATAATTGCTATAGCACCTTACAAATAGGAAACATGACTTTGCCTACTTCGTGTCTGACACTTCTACTCATATTACAACACCGACGCACCTATCAGTACTCCCACCCTCATCATCCCATGGTGCACCCCATCGTTTGGGTAGTGCATTCACACCCTGGGAACCACAGCGAAGGAAACGCTGGCCGAGTCTAATCAGAACCTTTACCTGCAACAAGAGCTGAGCCTGAAGCTCTGTGGAGCCAACAAGTTGCTGAAGCAATCGTCCAATACAAAGCAAACAACACTGAAAGCAATGGCGAACTAAGAGGAAGTATACACATCCCAAGTAAAGCTCTAAAGATAACAACAAACATAAGGAAACCGTTGCGACTAGGAAAGTCAAGGCATTCGTTGTCACAACTAAGATAGGTGATAAAAACTACCAAGGAGAACTACCAAAGTGTGATAGATATGGTTATTATCACACAGGTCCATGCAGGACTCGTAGGTGTGAAATTGGGGCAAGACCGGGCATAGCAAGGAGTCATGCTGGTCTGGTATGAGACATGAGAATGGAATTTAGGATAGTAATGGCAATGGCAAAGGCCAAGAATTGCTACGGATGTGGCGACAAAAGGGCACTATCGAAAGGACTGTTCGAAGAAAAGTTCAAGCTCTTGGGAGCATTTTCATGAAGGGAACATGCAAGGCACGCTAGGACCCGAACGTAGTTATTGTAAGTTCCTTATAAACCGACACATTGCATCCGTTCTATTTGATACCGGTGCCGAACTTAAGGATATACTTGGCTTAGGAACAAGTAAGCTAGAATCCCCACATACTATAGAGTTGGCAAACGGGGAAATCGGTCGAAATGGATAAAGTTATTAAGGGTTGTATACTTGGACTTGGGGAAACGAAAATTCTCTATCAACCTTCTACCAGTTGGTTTAGTTAGTTTTGATGTGGTAGTCATCATGGATTGGATATCCAAGAATAAGGCTGAAGTGGTTTGTCATGAGAAGGTCATTCGCCTTCCTCTTGCGGATGATGAAGCGCTTATAGTACACGGCCTTCATGCAGTTGATGCGGGGACGTTGGGCCCCAAAGGCGGTGGATTGCGATATCCCACATTGGTTATGAAGGCGTAGAAGTGCTTGAGGAAAGGATGTGTTGCA
This sequence comes from Helianthus tuberosus, assembly GCA_030545235.1. Taxonomy (NCBI): domain Eukaryota; kingdom Viridiplantae; phylum Streptophyta; class Magnoliopsida; order Asterales; family Asteraceae; genus Helianthus; species Helianthus tuberosus. The sequence continues at coordinate 66,562,727 of CM060434.1, read as the reverse complement.
TTCCTGACGCATGTTGTAGAAAAGAAGGCTGAGGAACCAAAACTCGAAGACATTCCTGTGGTGAAGGAATTCCCTGATGTTTTTCCCGAAGATTTGCCAGGACTACCTCTGCAACGACAAGTTGAATTCCATATTGACTTGGTTCCAGGAGCCGCTCCTTTAGCCAAGGCACCCTATCGACTTGCGCCATCCGAGATGCAAGAATTATCTACACAACTCCAAGAGTTGTTGGATAAAGGATTCATAAGGCCGAGCTTCTCGCCTTGGGGAGCTCCAGCCTTGTTTGTAAAGAAGAAGGATGGAACACTGCGGATGTGTATCGATTATAGAGAACCGAATAAGCTCACTGTCAAGAATCGGTATCCACTACCGAGGATTGACGACTTATTCGATCAATTGCAACGATTGAGCTACTACTCCAAGATCGACCTTCGATCTGGATATCATCAGTTAAGGATCCAAGAAGAGAGCATACCAAAGACTGCATTCAGAATGCGTTATGGGCATTACGAGTTCCTTGTGATGCCATTTGGATTGACGAATGCACCATCAGTATTTACGGATCTGATGAATCGTGTCTGCAAACCATATCTTGATAAATTCGTGATTGTATTTATCGATGATATTCTGATTTATTCGCGAACGAAAGAGGAGCACGAGCAACACCTCAGGACCATTTTGGAACTACTGAAGAAAAAGAAACTTTATGCAAAGTTCTCAAAATGCGAATTTTGGATTCGTGAAGTACAGTTCCTTGGTCATGTCCTGAACAAGAAGGGCATTCATGTAGATCCAGCGAAGATGGAAGCGATAAAGAATTGGGAAGCCCCCAAAACTCCAACCGAAGTTCGACAGTTTTTGGGATTAGCGGGCTATTAACGCCGGTTCATCGAGAATTTCTCCAAGATAGCTCAACCGCTGACTTCTCTTACGCAGAAGGACAAGAAGTATGACTGGAGTGATAAGCAGGAAGAAGCTTTCCAACTTCTCAAGAGCAAGCTATGCGATGCACCGATACTATCCTTACCGAAGGTACTGAAGACTTCGTCGTATACTGCGACGCTTCGCGTCAAGGTTTGGGTTGCGTGCTCATGCAACGCCAAAAGGTCATCGCTTACGCATCAAGACAGTTGAAAGTTCATGAGAAAAACTACACCACTCACGACCTGGAGCTAGGTGTGGCGGTGTTTGCCTTGAAGATCTGGCGACATTATTTATATGGTACTCGATGTACAATCTTCACAGATCATAAAAGCCTACATCACATATTTGATCAGAAGGAACTAAATATGCGTCAGCGACGCTGGGTCGATATGCTAAACGATTATGATTGTGAGATTAAATTCCATCATGGTAAGGCGAACGTAGTAGCAGACGCGTTAAGTCGAAAGGAAAGGGTTAAGACCCTAAGGGTTCGAGCATTGAAAATGACTATTCGAACAAATCTTACTACACACATTCATGACGCACACAAGAAACCTTTAAGAAGGAAAATCGTAGAGCTAAATATCGCGGAGGTACGGAGAAGAAATTGGTGCCAAATGAAGAGGGAACCTTATACTTTATTGGGCGTATTTGGGTTCCGCTCTATGGCGGTAGTCGAGAAGTCATCTTGATGAAGCTCACAAGTCGAGATACTCGATCCACCCAGGATCGGACAAAATGAACAAGACCTGAAAGAATACTACTGGTAGCCAAGGCTTAAGAGCGACGTAGCTGTTTACGTTGGAAAATGCCTAACCTGTGCCAAGGTCAAGACTGAATATCAGAAACCGTCCGGTCTATTGCAACAACCCGAGATACCCATGTGGAAGTGGGAGCAAATCTCGATGGACTTCATAACAAAAATTACCCAGGACCCCTAGAGGACATGATATGATATGGGTGATAGTTGATCGATTGACGAAGTCTGCATATTTCCTACCCATCCGAGAGAAGGATAGCATCGGAAAGCTTGCTGAGCTATATCTTAAGGAAATTGTAGCACGGCATGGAATGCCTGTTTTGATTATTTTAGACAGAAATGGACGTTTCGTATCAAGGATCTGGCAATCCTTCCAGGAGGCCTTTGGATCTCAGCTAGATCTAAGCATGGCCTTCCATCCGCAAACAGACGGCCAGAGCAAACGAACCATACAAACACTCGAGGATATGCTTCGCGCATGTGTTATGGATCTAGGCGGTAGCTGGGATACTCATCTACCTTTAGTTGAGTTTTCCTATAATAACAGCTACCATACGAGCATAAAAGCCGCACCGTTCGAAGATCTATATGGCCGTAAGTGCCGCTCGCCGTTATGTTAGGCAGACGCTGGAGTCAAGCAGTTGATTGGCCCTGAGCTTGTTCAAGAGACGACCGACAAGATCATGCAGATCTGAGAGCGCATCAAGGTGGCTCGAGATCGACAAAAGAGCTACGCTGATCGAAGACGAAAACCCTTAGAATTCGAGATGGGAGACAAAGTCCTGTTGAAAGTCTCACCTTGGGAAGGTGTGGCAAGATTTAGAAAACGTGGAAAGTCGAATCCACGGTGAATGTTCCGATGTATCCAGCAAATTTGCGTCGTCAAACATTCAGAATCAAGATGAGCATAAACTTTCCATTCAAGATCTTGGAAAAGGGTTGGTACCGTGGCGTACAAGTTAGAATTACCAGAAGAACTTAATAGTGTACATGATATGTTCCAGGTATCCAACCTCAAAAAGAGTCTAACCAAAGAAACAGTTATCATCCCTGCGGATGAGGTGCATATCTACGACACACTCCGATTTACAGAACAGCCTGTTGAGGTAACGGATTGGAAGATCCATAAAACAAGGAGGAGTCGTATTAAACTTGTCAAAGTACGTTAGAACTCTAAACACGGACCCGAGTACACGTGGGAACGTGAAGACCGGTTCAAAGCCAGGTACCCCCATCTGTTCGAGAAAGCTCCTGCGGGAGATGACTCAGCCTGAATTTCGGGACGAAATTCTTTTAACGGGGGGAGACTGTGACAACTGGCACAAAACCAGTAAATTCCGTACAGTCTAATTATTATTAAATATCTACACTTACGTGCTTAAATGTCAACATCGTCTAATTTCATGCTATACATGTGAATTCATGCACGTTTTATACTTCAAATATTGCTTTATGCATTACTGTTAGCGTTGCGTCAAAAAGACTAGTAAACTCACCGGTAACACACATTGTGTCAGCAGCCCTGCAGAAAGCAGTCAGATAATGGAATTAGGGCATAGGAGTAGGTCCAATACCTAAAATACATTAAAACCCAAGTATGGATACAAGGTTTAACATATAAACTTTCTGGGAGCTAAACTATGCACTAAAAAGCACCCGAAACGCACGTTAAATGCAGAATTTTACACAAATCAGTCAAAATTCAGCTATAATCAGCTTTTTAACCTCAAAATATCATGCAGAATTTATGTTTTATTGTCCAAAATAACTTACAAAGTGTCAAGAATTAAAACTGCCACAAAAGGTGCTTTATACCTAGTGAAACTACGCAATTCAGCACTTTAACGAACCGTAACGAACCGAACAACCGGACAATAACTGGGACATCAAAATTTGACTAGAAGTAATGTTTTTATGATATTAAACTAGTATTGATGCTAAAACACCTTAAAAATCATAAAAACACCTAAACATACTTATACTAACTTAAACCCTCTAGTTTGCACTTTAAACCTCCATCTTCCAAAAATTTACACTTTACCCCCCCCCCCTTACCTTCTTGGACGGTTGGACAAGGGTCCCACGATGGGGATCTTATTTGATTTCATTTGATTTTATTAGATATTATGTTGGGAATATTCTAAGAATTATACCCTTAAAAGATTTGGAAGATCTTTATAAAATCTAATCTAATCCCACACTCACACTCACTCATCTTCTTCCCTCCTCCCTCTCTTGCTCACGGCTCACAACCCCCACCAACACCTCACCATTTTCACTTCACTTCCTCACAATCCAAGCTTGCTACAAGGTGTAAGAAGCTCATTTAGGAAGGTGTATGATGCTAGAACTTGAAGGACCACCTTGTGGAGCTTTTAACCACTCACTTTCTTCCTTGATCATCATCCCCATTTTTGTGCCACTTCCCTAGCCATTAGAGCTAGTAGTAAGCTTTTTGATCACTAATTTAAGTCATGTTTATGTTATGTACAAGATTCACCATCTAAACAACTTAGCTTCTAATGTTAAAAATGAAAAGATCTAACATATTCATGAAGAAAATAAGTGATTACATGAAATATTAGTGTATGTAATAAAATTGTTGATGTGGTATCTTGTGTTTATGATTAGATCAAGTATGTTAAAGCTTAGATCTCACAAGTTTAAGCATGGATCTTGAAGGATCCATGGTTAAACTTGAAGATGAAAATATGAAGCATGATGTGAACTTGAAATATGAATTTTTGTGCATAAACTTGTAAATTTTGAAGTGATAAAGTATGTGTAGAACTAATTTTTGAAGCTAAAACTCATGGACAGTTTGTTAAAATTTTAACATTGAGTTTGTTTTTGAATGATCTAAAGGTATTAAGCATGGATCTTGAAGGATCCATGGTTAAACATAATGTTGAAAATTATGATCTTTCTAATAAACATGAAAGTGGTTTTAGAAACATGATTTACAAATGTTGAAACCATTAAACTCATGGATGAGTTGGTTAGTAAAATAAAGTCTTAGAAAAAGTTGGTTAAAAATTTACAAGAACACTTATTTTGGAAAGATCACCTTATGCAAAGTGTAGATCTAAAAGACTACACATGTTTAACAAGAATCAAGTTCACCATGATGTTTCATATGAAGAAATTAGTATATGTTGTTGATGATTGTTGTTGAAAATTGTTTTGATGATTGAAAAGAAAATAAACACATGTTTTGAAAACATGAGAAACCTCCATTTTTAGGGGAAACAATGTCAAAAAAATTTTAAAATTTTGACACTTAGAAAAATATAAGTTTTGGTGAAACTTATTTACCAAGGTTTCCCTAATTTTTGTGTAAAATTACACGTCTTAAAAATATATTGTTTTAAGAAATATAATTCCGGAAAGTAATAAAAATCAAAGTATTGATTTTTGGTGAAAAATACAAAATACACAAGTATTTACATAAAATAAAAGTATACTTTCCTAAGAATACTTGTACAAAAATAATATGGAGAATATTATTTCACAAAATACTTATATTTATTTTTGGGAAAATAATGTAAGTAACATACATGAAAAGTTAAAAATATAAATTATTTTTAACAACTCATTACCTGGAAAAGTCTACGAAAATGTGAAGTGAAATATATATTTACGAATAAGCAATACAGACTCAACGGGCAAGACCCGACAAACATGAGCATGACCCTCACAAAGAATGAACATACAAAGAACATATACATAAACAAAAGATGGTGACTTGTACTTGTGTGATACAAGTCTAGTGACTAACATACATAGAATACGTATAGGTCACGACGCTACAAAACCAACCGGTGAAGTTTACGGCGCAGGATACGCAAAGTTGTGAGTTCATGTCCCCACTTTTAAACTTTTACTTGTTTTCTAAACTTGGGGAAAATACATGTGTTATGTTATGTTGAATACAAAAACTAAGGAATGATACTTTAGATCATGTCACGAATAGGGTGCCATAAGCACCATTAATCAGTTACATACCAAGACCGCGGAACAAAAGGTTAGATCTAATGGGTTTCAGGCAACCACACTCTTGGCCACTCTTTTACCAAGCAGTGCTTTTGTGTCTCTAGTCGTGGAATCGACAACTAAAAATGCCTATGGTTTGGATGCTTCCTATGTCGTGTCACATGTTAATGGCCTTGCAAACCATTAGCGATCTTGATTTCCTTACATTTACAGAACTCAGTTTCAGATACGTTTTTACAAATTACATACCATGTTTTCATTCAAGTATTTAAACATTCAATACAAAAACTGCATGAACTCACACCAACATTATGTTGACGATTTTCCAAAACTTACACGTATTTTAGGAAACAAGTTGGATCTTGGGCGCTGGTGTTGTTTTCAAGATGTAAATTTCAAGTCTAGATGTCATCCACTTTTGTTTGTATTATAACTTGAGGGTTTTGGTTGAAACTTAAATGGCTCGTGTTTGTAACATTTCAATCTAATGAATGGATGAACATCTTGTTTTAAACCATACAGTTGTTTATTATAATTGAATGCAATGATATTGAGCAAGTCACACATCATACGCTTCCGCAAAAGTCAGGGTGTGACACCTCGAGGACGAGTTCTAAAACAAGGTGGGGAGGATATAAAAACCCTCCAAAATATTTTTGGACACCCTAATATATTTTAAAATACCCCTATATGTCTTAAAATACACCCCGTATGTGAAAACCGAGCCCAAAATATGAAATATCATTAAAAATTAAATAAAAACAAAATTTTAGGGGCGCTCGCGGGCCGCGTAGCCCTTGGCTACACCTTACGCGGGCCGCGACAGCTATAAGATCAGATCGCACCCGGTGTTGACACGTGGCAACGCGTGTTGAACCTATACCGTGACCCAGATCACCTACGGCCTAGAACCCCCTACTACACAGGCCGCGTAGCCCGAAGTCTAACCTTACGCTGGCCGCGAGGAAACGGAAATTCAGCCCTATAAATAGAGGGCATCGGGCCTTCAGTAAGTTCGTTCATTTTCTTTCTCTATCACGAATTTCTCACTTAGTAGGCATAATATCCGAGTATAATACCCCCTAATTAACGAAGTTCTGCTCTGTTGAAAGTATTATAACCCCAGTTACATATTAGATACGCTGCCCGATTGATCCAGGGTTCCGTAACGACTGTCGTGGTTCTGCCCGACGTAGTTGTTGGAATACCATCTCGGGGAGGGTATCGTTAATATAAATAAAGGGTTATTATACTAACATATGTACATTTGTGTAATTAATAGATTAGCACTAGGAAACCCTTAAACGACGTCTATGATAGCAATGTGAGTTTATCCTCTTTTTGTTAACCTTTTGTAATCTGTTTTCACAAAACCTTAAATGTTTTACAATTTGATTAAGCAGTGATTGAGTCTTTGTAGTTCTTCAATTACTGCCGGTATGTTGGGGTTTTGTATACAAAATGTGGAACACGTTACCATTGGACAACGGGTTAGCCAATGTGTAATATGACCCACCAGTCAGGATTGACAGTACTGAATGAGTAATTGTGTAGATATAAACATTGTGATCGCTCTCAATACTGTGTTATTTGATAAAACTCTTCTGGATTAAACTGGGATTCACTCACCAGTATTTCCCACTGACATATGTTTTTAAAACGCGTTTCTGGTAACAAAATGTGAAAGCCAATTAGAAAAAAGCCAGCTGGAGAGCACTGACGGCTTGGAAAAAATGTGGCTATAAAAGTTACCTAAAAGACGATGTTTTAAATTCAATAATATAGGGTTTATCCCTTCAAACATGTTGTAATAAGAAACTTGGGTTTTACCCATGTGGTTATTAATATAAAATATTGTGGTTTTACTCTGATAAACATTTCCTAACTACGGTCCTGATGAAATTTCCGCTACCAAAATAATAAACAAAATGATACCACCACAACTGGTCTCGCAGCCGCCCGTTCCCGGGACAGATAAGGGGGCGGGGGTTGTGACAACCCGAAACACCAAATTTTCACTAGAAGCATTGTTTTATCATTTCCGAGCTAGTTATGGTCACCGAACATCATAACATATCTAATAAACATATAACACCTAAAACACTAACTAGTTCTCTTGATTTCTAACTAAATCATTCAACTATCCATTACACCCTAACTAGTACCCCCCCCCCCTAATTCACGGTTAGGAAACATGGGGACCCACCCATGATATTCTTTTATTAGTTTATTAGATATGTTGATTATTTGGAAACATAAGAACCTTTAGACAACATGTTGTTGGAAGACTTTATTTATAACCACAAGACCTACACCACTTCTCATTCTCAACATTTCACAACACCTCTTCCTTCTTCTCCTCTACATGCTCACGGCCACAACACACCCACACTCTACCTCCATTTTCAATCCATCTCCATCCATTCTAAGGTGATCCTAAGGTGTAAGAAGCATATCTAAGAAGGTGGGAAGCGTTGGAAGTTGAAGGACCTCATCAAGGAGCTATTAACCACTTGAATCTTCATCATCTTCATACATGTCACACCCCGACCGCATTAAAACAACAAACCGCGGCGGAAACGTCAGGGAGTGTCGTAACAGAATCATTGTTTCACAACACATGGATTAAAGTTCTGTTTTATTGAATTAAGTTTATTACATTGTATTGAAATTAGAAACAAAACATGAACAAATTGACTTTCATTGTTATTAAGTCACTAAGGCCTCGTCCATTCCTATGTGAGCATGCACCAATATCATCATCAAACATTATCAACTATGGTACCTGAAACATATGTGAAAATACGTCAGCATAAAAATGCCAGCGAGTACATAGGTTTTATGTGAGTGTCAGATTCATGGCTCGTTTACATGTTGAAATAATTTGAACAACTTTGTTAATTGATACTAGAAAACCAAGTTTTTGTAAAATGTTTGTATTGTAAATTGAAATAACCAAGTCAATACAGATTAGTTACAGTTTATAAAACCTCGATGCCATGAATGTTAACTTAAAACATTTGTTTAAGTAAACCCAGATCGTAAATTATTTTTGTAATAAAACTCAAATGGTTTATATTGTCAGAAAAACATTGTAATATAACTTCGTTTTGATAACATTTACCCAAGTGATCTAGATAACGCAACGATATATAATGTGTTAAAAGCACTTATATATAGGAAGTACCAGCGGCATATCCACCATGCTTTTATCACATTACACCCGCCCCGTTACCTAATCACTTCCCTAACCCAATGGTTCAAACAGTTCAAATAGTACACATAGATCAAATAGTTCCAACGGTTCAAACAGTTCAAATAGTTCAGATAAATCAACAGCTCCAAATGGTTCAAACAGTTCCAACGGTTCAAACAGTTCAAATAGTTCAGATAAATCAACAGCTCCAAATAGTTCAAATAGTTCCAATAAATCAGATAGTTTAATATAAACCATAGTATTTGTTTAGAAGACTCGAAATTGTTTAACACATATGAATCACCCCAAAACAGTTTAAAACGGTAAAAGAGGGGACCTATGTACTCACTTGAGGATGCTTAGAAGTCTTGAATAACAACCAAGCAAAGCTAGAGGGATCACGGAATCAAACGGCACCTAATATAGATAACTAAGTTAATAAACCGGACCTAAATCGGAAGATCGGATAGAATGAGGTTTCGTAAACCAAATGAGTATAGGAACTCGTGTAATATGGTTTAACAAAGCCTACATTCTAAAACGAAACCTATCCTAAGTGCTTACGATCCATTACGACCTGTTTAGGTAGCTTACGCTACTTTAACGCGTCGTTCGCGTAAAACGCGTTCAGACTGCCTAACTAGTCCTATGACAAGTATTATATGCCTTATCAAGTCTAAATATGTTGCATAATCAATTTAGGTAGCAAAAGTTAAGTTACATATGCTTAAAATCCAATTATGCATGAAAAGGGCATTTTGGTCATTTTCCTAAGGCATATAAACTACCTATCATACAACTAATTAAACTAAGTGACCATAAGGTATAACCTCGGAAGGTTATTCCCTATGCAACTATGGTCACATATACACTTGGTCGGATCCCAATGATTGACCAAACGGGTCGAGTTAGAAAGTCTAAGCGGTGGTTTAGACCGTTTGACTTACGACTCTATACAAGCACTAAACTAAAAGTGACGAGTTAAACATGTTAAAACATGTTTAACGAAGTTAGAAAACAAGTTTGATATCAAAACAAAGGGTCTTGATACCCAAGAATAGTTTAGTTGCAAAATACGCATGAATACGCATTTTGACCGAAACTATGACTCGCCACTATGCCTAATCAACGTGGCAATCAGTAGGTATAGTCACAAAGGACTATGACCATCGTGATTACGCTCACGTTGCGAAGTTTAAACGAACTTCGTGTTGACCATTGACCGGTCAAAGCAGAAAGCCAAACACTGTTTGACTTTCATGCTTGAAATGTATGAACAAGCATGAAGGAGACTTACAAAGGGTCCAAGCAATGAAGATTTGAATCCAAATACTCAGGTATGAAGCCAAGACTTCAACTTAGAGCAGGTTTTGATTCAAATGTACAAGGAAATGAGCAAGAGGACCTTGCTATTTATAGGGATCAAGGATCAATAGGATCTATTGCACAAAGGTGCATTCCCTGAATAAGGCTTCTTCGCTGGAGGCTGTGCGGGTTGGTTGGGAGCTGCCTGGTTAGCTTGGGCAGTGACAGCATAGTTTTGGGAGGCCTTACGCTTCCTTGACCCTCTCGAAGAACCAGAATTCTTTCCATTCCTGTTTTGACCTTTCTTGCTATCCTCTTTGTCAGACGATTGTTTCTTGCCCTTGTCACCCTTCCTGTGTAACTTATTCTTCCGAATCTGCGACTCAGTCAATGTCGCTGATAACTCGATAGCCTGACGGAGTGTGGCAGGGTTACTACCAGTAATGATGTCTTGCACTGAGTCAGGTAGGCCGTCGATGTACCTTTCGATAGCCTTGTCGAGTGGGGTAACCATTGTTGGGCATAGCAGACTTAACTCCTCAAACCTATCAGTGTATGCCCTGTGCTCGCCACTATCTTGCTTCAAGTCATCAAACTCTTTCTCCAACGCTCGCTGCTCATGACGAGGACAGAATTCCCTCATCATAAGGGCCCTAAGTTCAGCCCAGGTTTGTGCTAGAGCAACTTCTGCACCTCGGTCTCTCATAACCCCGTTCCACCATGTGAGAGCCCTCTTCTGAAATACGCTCGAAGAAAACTCGACCTTGCGATTATCCGTACACTGAACATGACGGAAAGTATTCTCAATGCTCTCGAACCATTGAAGAAGCGCAGTCGCTCCCTCAGAACCACTAAACTTGAGTGGTTTAGCCGAGTTAAAATCCTTTTATTTGCATGGAGCATTGTTATTGTTGTTGGCTTGGTGCCATTGAGCAAAGAGATTTGGGAATTGAGCAGCCATCTGCTGCGCAATAATTTCTGCCAGTTTGGCAGTCGCTATCTGGTTTTCGCGTCGAGGAGGCATTCTAAAAGAGGAAAACATGAAAGGGAACGAGTGAGATGATTGGATGAAGAGAATGAGATGAAACAAAATTAACAAAAGCAAAGATGGTGGTCATTCGTCCGCATTACCAAGCAAACAAACGACTCACAGTGACTAATCAAAGTAAATGGGTAAAAAAATAATGTATCGCGAAGACATGCTCGCCTATAAGTGAACACTCACCCCAAGAGTTCCCAGGTAAGAGTGACTGGTCCGATTATGTGGATTTGTACGAACACTCTAGCCTTAGACAGAAAACCCAGGGTACAGGCATTCACCCTTCCAGTTTGCACATGTTCACATTATTTAAAACCCAAAACTTTGACGAGATTTTGAAAACTCAAAGGTGTTCAAAACCATATAACAGAGGGTTCAAAACCTTGTAATAAATCATCCAAAAACAGATGATTGTTTTTCAAAAATCGTTTCGGAAAAATTTGGTTTCTTGTTTTGATAAACACCTAAGGATAGGTGATGTACATGTTTTAAGATCTAAACACAATATAACTTGTGTTAGGGTCCTAGGAAAGTTATAGTCTAGGTCAAAGCATTACTAATAACCTAATTCCCTATAACTATTGGCTCTGATACCAACTCTTCTGTCACACCCCGACCACGTGTAACATGCAAAACGTGGCGGAAAACGTCAGGGAGTGTTGTAACAGAATTAATTGTTTCATAACCATGGCATACAAAGTTGTATTTATTTATCAATATAAGAGTTACATTGTTTTAAACCGGAATCAAAAGAGTTTATAATATAATTAAACATGTCTATCTTCATTTTTAGTCTCTAAGGCACAGGTCCGCCCTAGTGTCCTGATCAACATCCTACGGAAAAGCTCCTGAAAACACATGTGAAAATAGGTACGTCAGCATAAAAATGCCTGTGAGATACATAGGTTTTGTAAAAATAGTATTCATGACTTGAGTTTAAGAAAATGTTTAGTCATGAACCTTGTAATTTGCTTTGTCTTGTAAATCATTTGAAAAACGATAAGATCAGTTGATATGTATAAGTAAATGTAAGGTTAAATGAATAACCATTTAAAATGAGTTGTATAAAATAAACTGTTTTGTAAAACAATGTCTTGAGAAAAGTATGTTATTTGTATAAAATGTAATATGTCTATACTGAAATGATTTAAATAACGTTACGATATGTAATATTATACAAACACTTATATATAGGAAGTACCAGCGGCGTATCCACCATGCTTGTATCATATTACACACGCATCGTTACTCAAATCACTTACCCAAACAACCACCAATGTAACTTGTTCATGTACAAATCAAATGTCAAGTGTTATTGTGTAAACCATATCAAAGTGTCTATGTCCAATGTAAACCACCAAATGTGTATATCAATGTCAAAATGTTTATGTTCAATGTAAACCACCAAATGTGTATATCAATGTCAAAATGTTTATGTTCAATGTAGATCATGTAATGTGTAACCAAAATGTCATGTATGGTAAGTGAAATATATCAACTAAACCATATGTAAAAATGCACAAAAACAAGGTATTGAAGTAAAACATTGTTTAAATCAAAGTTATGTTTTGTGTAACAAATGCATGCTATACTGATACAAACATCTATGCGGTATTGTGAAAATGCATACATCCAAGCCTTGAGACTGTGGCGATAAACCCTTAAACAAATTAAAGGTTTATCTAAGTTATGTATATCAAATTCGGTCATTCCTTCCAATCCAAACAAACCCAGGATTTCAGGAACGTGAGTTGTCAATTCCTATGGTACCACTACCTACTAACGAACGGCGTGATCAATGTTAATGAATGTATTGTTCCATGTTAAACAAACCAAATGTCATACCAAAATGTAAGCATGTTATGAAAACAACTGTACTAAGTATGCACACAATGGGCGTACCTAGCATGAAATGTAATGTAAAACGATGTACTAAGTAATGCACACAATGGGCACACCTAGCATGAAATGTAATGTAAAACGATGTACTAAGTAATGCACACAATGGACATACATAGCATGAAAATGTAATGTAAAACAATGTACTAAGTATGCACACAATGGACATACATAGCATGAAATGTAATGTAAAACAATGTACTAAGTATGCACACAATGGACATACATAGCATAAAATGTAATGAAATCATGTACTATAATGTACTAACGAACATAGCAGGTATATGATGTTAAAGCAGGAAAGCATGAAAGTAACAAGTAGGCACATGTGTTCCACCCCAAAACAGTTTGGAAAACAGTAAAAGAGGGGTCTATGTACTCACTTGAGATTGCTCAGAAGTCCTAAGATAACCACCAAGCAATGCTAGAGATCACGGAATCAAACGGCACCTAATATAGGTAACTATGTTAATAAACCGGACCTAAATCGGAAGATCGGGTAGCATGAGGGTTCGTAAACCAAACGAGTATGGAGACTCGTGTAATATGGTTTAACCAAGCCTACATACTAATTGAAACCAAACATAATTGCTTACGACCCATTACGACCCGTTTAGGTAGCTTATGCTACTTTAACGCGTCGTTCGCGTGAAACGCGTTCGGACCGCCTAACTAGTCCTATGACAAGTGTTATATGCCTAAACATGTTACATAATCAGTTATGTGACAAAAGTTTAGGTTACATATGCTTAATTACCAATTATACATGAAAAGGGTATTCTGGTAATTTACCTAAGGCATATAAACTACCTATCATACAACTACTCAAACGATGTGACCATAAGGTATAACCCCGGAAGGTTATTCCCTATATACTATGGTCACCTAAAGTGTTTGGTCAGATCCTAATGATCGACCAAATGGGTCGGGTTCGAAAGTATAAGCGATTGTTTAGATCGCTTACCTTACGACCCTAGACAATGTGGTAATCAGTAGGCATAGTCCCAAGGGACTATAACCATCGTGATTACAATCACGTTGCGAAGTTCAAACGAACTTCGCATTGACCATAAACTGGTCAACGCAGAAAGTCAAACAAAGTTTGACTTTCAGACTCGAAGAGCAGTAAAAGAACGAAAGAATACTTACGAAGGGTCCCCGAATGCTAATCTCGATTCAAGAATCTCAGGTATGAAACAATGGTTTCAACTTAGAGTTTCTCAAATCAAAATTCTAGTGGGTTTTGCAATGGATGGCATGGGGTATTTATAGTGTTTCCCGAACCGTTAGGATCGTTTCTTGGAAAACGTGATTCGATCTTGGCCATACACTTCAAGCACATGGTTTTAGAAAACCATTTGAGCCCCTAGTATTGAGAAATACCATTTGCAAGTGGGTTTGGTGGGTAAAACAGCTGTTAACAGCCTGTTTAAATGAGTTTTCTATTCTGGGAGGCTGATGCGGCCCGCTTCAGGATATGCATAAACTCAGGCGGGCCGCCTGGCCCTTCTGATCAGCTTATAACTTTCAAAAATGACAGTTTCAGCCCCTGCACGTGTTTAAGGCCATTCCCGACACTTCCAAGGCCCGTAAAGCCAACTTTAAGGCCCTAAAATGATGCCTAAACATTGTGGACATGAAACATGCTCAAAAATATGTCGGATGTTGGTTCCTTTGGTCGTACGAACGCGATGTTCGCTTAATTATGACGGAATGCGCACAAGCGCGAAAAACGATCCAAATGACGCGACGAATGGATTTTTCTTATGCCAAACACTAAAATAAAATATTTTAGTGCTTACATAAATTTTTGGATGTCCGGATGTATTCAGAACGTAAGTTATGCGCGAAAATGCAAACTTGTGCACTTTTTGACACTTTTAGTCCCTGAATGACCCAAAAGTTTATTTTAGCACACCGAACCCCTCAAAGCCTATTTCTAAGCTATGTAAAGGATATTTATGGTATGTTTAACTTATGGTCATGTTCCGGAATGTCTGTTACAGTTCAGATTGGCATACTTTCGCAGTTTGTCAAGTTTAGTCCCTGTAAGCGAATTAACTTGTTTTTGCCATACCAAAGCCTTCAAAACTTATTTATAAGTTATGTAAGGGTTATTTAAGGTATGTTAAGTATATGTTGATGTTCCGGAGTATTTGTCGCATTAAACTGGCTACGTTTACGCACCAGTTTGCGTATAACTCTCTAGAAAGTGATATAGAGTTTGAAATTAAATAAAAGTCAAAACATGAAAAATGTAAAACATAACCAAACAAACATTGGGATCAAATGACATTGTTTTATTGATAATGGTACTGTTCATAATGATTACAAGTACAGATGTTACAGTCTCCCCTACTTGTGGAAATTTCATCCCGAAATTTATTTAGAGGAAACTCATGGGAAAAGATGTGGATATTTCGCCTTCATTTGATCTTCGCGTTCCCAAGTAAACTCTTGTCCACGTTTAGCTTCCCAACAAACTTTGACCAAAGGAATGCGCTTGCGTTTAAGCCACTTGACTTCACGTTCCATGATTTCCACAGGTTTCTCAACAAATTTCAGTGTTTTACCAACACGAATTTCGTCAAGTGGTATGTGGAGGTTCTCATCAGCTAAACACCTCTTGAGATTGGACACGTGAAAGGTTGGATGAACATTTCCAAGTTCGGGAGGTAACTCAAGTCTGTAGGCTACCTTACCGATTCTTTCGACGATCTTGAATGGTCCAACGTATCTTGGTGCAAGTTTTCCTTTCTTTCCCAATCTGATTACACCTTTCCAAGGTGAGACCTTAAGTAATACTCGATCACCGACTTGAAATTCCAAGGGCTTGCGTTTACGGTCCGCGTAACTCTTTTGACGGCTTCTAGTTGTCTGAAGGTTATCACGAACTTTCTTAATCTTGTCAGTTGTCTCTAAAATGAGGGCAGGTCCCGTAAGTTGAGCCTCGCCGATCTCATTCCAGCAGACTGGTGAACGACATTTTTGACCATAGAGAGCCTCGAAAGGAGCCATTCTGATGCTGGTGTGATAACTGTTGTTGTAGGAGAATTCAATCAACTTAAGATGTGAATCCCAGCTACCACCAAAATCGATCACACAAGCTCTAAGCATATCCTCCAGAGTCTGGATTGTTCTTTCAGATTGACCATCCATTTGCGGATGATAAGCTGTGCTCAGATTAAGTTGGGTCCCCATAGCAGATTGCATGGTTCTCCAAAAATGAGAAGTGAAACGAGCATCTCTGTCAGAAATGATGTTCAAAGGAACACCATGTCGAGCCACAATTTCATCCACATAGATTTTTGCAAGTCTGTCAGCAGGAAAATCCTCGCGGATAGGCAAGAAATGCGCTGATTTAGTAAGACGATCAACAACTACCCAGATGGCATCATGACCTTTCTTTGTGCGTGGAAGTTTGGTAACAAGATCCATAGTAATGTTTTCCCATTTCCAAACTGGGATCTCTGGTTGCACCAATAAACCCGAAGGACGTTGATGTTCAGCCTTAACCTTAAGACAAGTAAGGCATTTTGATACATATAAGGCAATGTCTTTCTTCATACCAGGCCACCAATAATGAATACGAAGATCCTTATACATCTTATCTGAGCCCGGATGAATAGAATAACGAGACTTATGGGCTTCATCCATAAGCAAGGTACGAAGATCATCATGGCTTGGGACCCACAAACGGTCCATGAAGTAATACGATCCATTGTCCTTCAGTTCCAGATCAGGTGTTATGTGATAGGGAAATTCTTTATCCATCAAACCTTGTGAAACACAAGATTGTTGTGCCTGAGAAATGCGTGCTTGGATATCGGATCGAGCTTGAATAACAGATTGAACACGTACACAATGAAGCTTAGTACGTTCCTTACGACTCAATGCATCAGCTACGACATTCGCCTTACCAGGATGGTAGCGAATTTCGCAGTCATAGTCGTTTAAAAGCTCAACCCAACGTCGTTGCCTCATGTTGAGTTCTTTCTGATTGAAGATATGCTGAAGACTTTTGTGGTCAGTGAAAACCACACATTTTGTACCGTACAAATAGTGTCTCCAGATCTTTAGAGCGAAAACAACTGTACCCAACTCAAGATCATGAGTGGTGTA
Source organism: Helianthus tuberosus (assembly GCA_030545235.1). Classification (NCBI taxonomy): domain Eukaryota; kingdom Viridiplantae; phylum Streptophyta; class Magnoliopsida; order Asterales; family Asteraceae; genus Helianthus; species Helianthus tuberosus. The sequence continues at coordinate 66,545,489 of CM060434.1, read as the reverse complement.
GTTCTTCTCATGTATCTTCAACTGCCTCGATGCATATGCTATGACTTTGTTCCTTTGCATAAGAACACAGCCAAGACCCAATTTAGATGCATCGCAATAAACGACGAAATCATCATTGCCCTCAGGCAAAGTCAGAACAGGCGCGTCGCAAAGCTTCTGCTTCAAGTTTTGAAAGGCTTCCTCTTGCTTGAATCCCCGATCAAAGGGCTTGTTCTTCTGAGTTAGAGCAATTAGAGGAACTGCAATCTTTGAGAAGTTCTCAATGAAGCGGCGGTAATAACCCGCTAGACCAAGAAAAGAACGAACCTCGGTGGGAGTAGTAGGCGTATCCCAATCCTTAATCGCACTGATCTTGGAGGTATCTACATGAATACCTTGTTCGTTGATGATATGTCCTAAAAATTGAACTTCTTTAAGCCAAAATTCGCACTTGGAGAATTTGGCGAAAAGTTGCTCTTTCTTTAGGAGTTCCAAAGTAAGACGAAGATGTTGCTCGTGATCAGCTCGCGTCTTAGAATAAATCAAGATGTCGTCAATAAAAACAATGATGAACTGATCCAAATAGGGTTTGCAGACCCTATTCATTAAGTCCATGAAAACAGCAGGAGCATTAGTCAAACCGAATGGCATGACTGTGAACTCGTAATGCCCATACTGAGTGCGGAACGCTGTCTTGGGAATATCTTCTTCATGCACCCGAAGTTGATGATACCCCGAACGAAGATCAATCTTTGAAAAATAAGAAGCGTCCTGTAACTGATCAAAGAGGTCATCAATGCGAGGTAGGGGATATCGATTCTTGATGGTAAGCTTGTTAAGCTCACGATAATCGATACACATCCTGAAGGATCCATCCTTCTTCTTGACAAAAAGAACGGGAGCACCCCAGGGTGAAAAGCTGGGACGGATAAAGCCTTTGTCAGAGAGTTCCTGAAGCTGCTTAGACAACTCTTGCATCTCAGACGGTGCAAGACGATATGGAGCTCTTGCAATGTGATTTGCACCAGGTACGAGATCAATGCGGAACTCGACTTGGCGTGCTGGGGGTAGACCAGGTAACTCTTTAGGGAATACTTCAGAATAATCCCGAACGACAGGAATATCTGAAATAGACTTACCCTTGCCTTTATCCGCTGTAACATGTGCTAAGAAAGCCACATAGTTCTTTCGCAGATACTTCCGAGCTTTAAAACAAGACATGAGTTTGAGACCACCGGCAGGCTTCTCACCACGAACCTGCAGGATCTCGCCTGTCGACAGCGGCACACGAACAATCTTCTCAGAACAAACTATCTCTGCGCGATGCTTGGCTAACCAATCCATACCCACAATAACGTCGAAGCTTCCAAGTTGCATAGGCGTGAGGTCAATAGGAAAAAGATGGTCGTTAAGGTTCAACTGGCAGTTGTGAAGAACAGAATCAAGAATAATGGGTTCACCACTAGCAACTTCTACTGTCAAAGGTTTTCCTAGTTTCGTTCTAGACACGCGAAGCATTGGCTCAAAAGACAATGACACAACACTCTTGTCGGCACCCGAATCAAAAAGAACAGATGCAGGTTGATTATTAATAAAGAACGTACCGTTCACCACATTATCGTCCGCCTGCGCCTCTTGGGCATTCATGTTAAAAGCTCGCCCTCGAGCCTGAGCCTGATTCTGGTTTGCATTCACCAATCTTGGGCACTGGTTACGGTAGTGGGTCAGATCCCCACAGTTATAACAAGCACCTGGTGGGTATTGTGGTCGTGCAGCTTGACCCTGTTGCTGAGCAACTTGTTGAGCCGGGTTCTGAACTGCCCGATTCTGAGCAAACCGACAAACATCGGCAAGATGACCTGACTTCCCACAGTTAGTACAGAAACGGCACTGATGTTGCGGCTGATGGTGACTGTTGCATCTATTGCACAAAGGTGCATTCCCTGAATAAGGCTTCTTCGCTGGAGGCTGTGCGGGTTGGTTGGGAGCTGCCTGGTTAGCTTGGGCAGTGACAGCATAGTTTTGGGAGGCCTTACGCTTCCTTGACCCTCTCGAAGAACCAGAATTCTTTCCATTCTTGTTTTGACCTTTCTTGCTATCCTCTTTGTCAGACGATTGTTTCTTACCCTTGTCACCCTTCCTGTGTAACTTATTCTTCCGAATCTGCGACTCAGTCAATGTCGCTGATAACTCGATAGCCTGACGGAGTGTGGCAGGGTTACTACCAGTAATGATGTCTTGCACTGAGTCAGGTAGGCCTTCGATGTACCTTTCGATAGCCTTATCGAGTGGGGTAACCATTGTTGGGCATAGCAGACTCAACTCCTCAAACCTATCAGTGTATGCCCTGTGCTCGCCACTATCTTGCTTCAAGTCATCAAACTCTTTCTCCAACGCTCGCTGCTCATGAAGAGGACAGAATTCCCTCATCATAAGGGCCCTAAGTTCAGCCCAGGTTTGTGCTAGAGCAACTTCTGCACCTCGGTCTCTCATAACCCCGTTCCACCATGTGAGAGCCCTCTTCTGAAATACGCTCGAAGAAAACTCGACCTTGCGATTATCCGGACACTGAACATGACGGAAAGTATTCTCAATGCTCTCGAACCATTGAAGAAGCCCAGTCGCTCCCTCAGAACCACTAAACTTGAGTGGTTTAGCCGAGTTAAAATCCTTGTATTTGCATGGAGCATTGTTATTGTTGTTGGCTTGGTGCCATTGAGCAAAGAGATTTGGGAATTGAGCAGCCATCTGCTGCATAATAATTTCTGCAAGTTCGGCAGTCGCTATCTGGTTTTCGCGTCGAGGAGGTATTCTAAAAGAGGAAAACATGAAAGGGAACGAGTGAGATGATTGGATGAAGAGAATGAGATGAAACAAAATTAACAAAAGCAAAGATGGTGGTCATTCGTCCGCATTACCAAGCAAACAAACGACTCACAGTGACTAATCAAAGTAAATGGGTAAAAAAATAATGTATCGCGAAGACATGCTCGCCTATAAGTGAACACTCACCCCAAGAGTTCCCAGGTAAGAGTGACTGGTCCGACTATGTGGATTTGTACGAACACTCTAGCCTTAGACAGAAAACCCAGGGTACAGGCATTCACCCTTCCAGTTTGCACGTGTTCACATTATTTAAAACCCAAAACTTTGACGAGATTTTGAAAACTCAAAGGTGTTCAAAACCATATAACAGAGGGTTCAAAACCTTGTAATAAATCATCCAAAAACAGATGATTGTTTTTCAAAAATCGTTTCGGAAAAATTTGGTTTCTTGTTTTGATAAACACCTAAGGATAGGTGATGTACATGTTTTAAGATCTAAACACAATATAACTTGTGTTAGGGTCCTAGGAAAGTTATAGTCTAGGTCAAAGCATTACTAATAACCTAATTCCCTATAACTATTGGCTCTGATACCAACTCTTCTGTCACACCCCGACCACGTGTAACATGCAAAACGTGGCGGAAAACGTCAGGGAGTGTTGTAACAGAATTAATTGTTTCATAACCATGGCATACAAAGTTGTATTTATTTATCAATATAAGAGTTACATTGTTTTAAACCGGAATCAAAAGAGTTTATAATATAATTAAACATGTCTATCTTCATTTTTAGTCTCTAAGGCACAGGTCCGCCCTAGTGTCCTGATCAACATCCTACGGAAAAGCTCCTGAAAACACATGTGAAAATAGGTACGTCAGCATAAAAATGCCTGTGAGATACATAGGTTTTGTAAAAATAGTATTCATGACTTGAGTTTAAGAAAATGTTTAGTCATGAACCTTGTAATTTGCTTTGTCTTGTAAATCATTTGAAAAACGATAAGATCAGTTGATATGTATAAGTAAATGTAAGGTTAAATGAATAACCATTTAAAATGAGTTGTATAAAATAAACTGTTTTGTAAAACAATGTCTTGAGAAAAGTATGTTATTTGTATAAAATGTAATATGTCTATACTGAAATGATTTAAATAACGTTACGATATGTAATATTATACAAACACTTATATATAGGAAGTACCAGCGGCGTATCCACCATGCTTGTATCATATTACACACGCATCGTTACTCAAATCACTTACCCAAACAACCACCAATGTAACTTGTTCATGTACAAATCAAATGTCAAGTGTTATTGTGTAAACCATATCAAAGTGTCTATGTCCAATGTAAACCACCAAATGTGTATATCAATGTCAAAATGTTTATGTTCAATGTAAACCACCAAATGTGTATATCAATGTCAAAATGTTTATGTTCAATGTAGATCATGTAATGTGTAACCAAAATGTCATGTATGGTAAGTGAAATATATCAACTAAACCATATGTAAAAATGCACAAAAACAAGGTATTGAAGTAAAACATTGTTTAAATCAAAGTTATGTTTTGTGTAACAAATGCATGCTATACTGATACAAACATCTATGCGGTATTGTGAAAATGCATACATCCAAGCCTTGAGACTGTGGCGATAAACCCTTAAACAAATTAAAGGTTTATCTAAGTTATGTATATCAAATTCGGTCATTCCTTCCAATCCAAACAAACCCAGGATTTCAGGAACGTGAGTTGTCAATTCCTATGGTACCACTACCTACTAACGAACGGCGTGATCAATGTTAATGAATGTATTGTTCCATGTTAAACAAACCAAATGTCATACCAAAATGTAAGCATGTTATGAAAACAACTGTACTAAGTATGCACACAATGGGCGTACCTAGCATGAAATGTAATGTAAAACGATGTACTAAGTAATGCACACAATGGGCACACCTAGCATGAAATGTAATGTAAAACGATGTACTAAGTAATGCACACAATGGACATACATAGCATGAAAATATAATGTAAAACAATGTACTAAGTATGCACACAATGGACATACATAGCATGAAATGTAATGTAAAACAATGTACTAAGTATGCACACAATGGACATACATAGCATAAAATGTAATGAAATCATGTACTATAATGTACTAACGAACATAGCAGGTATATGATGTTAAAGCAGGAAAGCATGAAAGTAACAAGTAGGCACATGTGTTCCACCCCAAAACAGTTTGGAAAACAGTAAAAGAGGGGTCTATGTACTCACTTGAGATTGCTCAGAAGTCCTAAGATAACCACCAAGCAATGCTAGAGATCACGGAATCAAACGGCACCTAATATAGGTAACTATGTTAATAAACCGGACCTAAATCGGAAGATCGGGTAGCATGAGGGTTCGTAAACCAAACGAGTATGGAGACTCGTGTAATATGGTTTAACCAAGCCTACATACTAATTGAAACCAAACATAATTGCTTACGACCCATTACGACCCGTTTAGGTAGCTTATGCTACTTTAACGCGTCGTTCGCGTGAAACGCGTTCGGACCGCCTAACTAGTCCTATGACAAGTGTTATATGCCTAAACATGTTACATAATCAGTTATGTGACAAAAGTTTAGGTTACATATGCTTAATTACCAATTATACATGAAAAGGGTATTCTGGTAATTTACCTAAGGCATATAAACTACCTATCATACAACTACTCAAACGATGTGACCATAAGGTATAACCCCGGAAGGTTATTCCCTATATACTATGGTCACCTAAAGTGTTTGGTCAGATCCTAATGATCGACCAAATGGGTCGGGTTCGAAAGTATAAGCGATTGTTTAGATCGCTTACCTTACGACCCTAGACAATGTGGTAATCAGTAGGCATAGTCCCAAGGGACTATAACCATCGTGATTACAATCACGTTGCGAAGTTCAAACGAACTTCGCATTGACCATAAACTGGTCAACGCAGAAAGTCAAACAAAGTTTGACTTTCAGACTCGAAGAGCAGTAAAAGAACGAAAGAATACTTACGAAGGGTCCCCGAATGCTAATCTCGATTCAAGAATCTCAGGTATGAAACAATGGTTTCAACTTAGAGTTTCTCAAATCAAAATTCTAGTGGGTTTTGCAATGGATGGCATGGGGTATTTATAGTGTTTCCCGAACCGTTAGGATCGTTTCTTGGAAAACGTGATTCGATCTTGGCCATACACTTCAAGCACATGGTTTTAGAAAACCATTTGAGCCCCTAGTATTGAGAAATACCATTTGCAAGTGGGTTTGGTGGGTAAAACAGCTGTTAACAGCCTGTTTAAATGAGTTTTCTATTCTGGGAGGCTGATGCGGCCCGCTTCAGGATATGCATAAACTCAGGCGGGCCGCCTGGCCCTTCTGATCAGCTTATAACTTTCAAAAATGACAGTTTCAGCCCCTGCACGTGTTTAAGGCCATTCCCGACACTTCCAAGGCCCGTAAAGCCAACTTTAAGGCCCTAAAATGATGCCTAAACATTGTGGACATGAAACATGCTCAAAAATATGTCGGATGTTGGTTCCTTTGGTCGTACGAACGCGATGTTCGCTTAATTATGACGGAATGCGCACAAGCGCGAAAAACGATCCAAATGACGCGACGAATGGATTTTTCTTATGCCAAACACTAAAATAAAATATTTTAGTGCTTACATAAATTTTTGGATGTCCGGATGTATTCAGAACGTAAGTTATGCGCGAAAATGCAAACTTGTGCACTTTTTGACACTTTTAGTCCCTGAATGACCCAAAAGTTTATTTTAGCACACCGAACCCCTCAAAGCCTATTTCTAAGCTATGTAAAGGATATTTATGGTATGTTTAACTTATGGTCATGTTCCGGAATGTCTGTTACAGTTCAGATTGGCATACTTTCGCAGTTTGTCAAGTTTAGTCCCTGTAAGCGAATTAACTTGTTTTTGCCATACCAAAGCCTTCAAAACTTATTTATAAGTTATGTAAGGGTTATTTAAGGTATGTTAAGTATATGTTGATGTTCCGGAGTATTTGTCGCATTAAACTGGCTACGTTTACGCACCAGTTTGCGTATAACTCTCTAGAAAGTGATATAGAGTTTGAAATTAAATAAAAGTCAAAACATGAAAAATGTAAAACATAACCAAACAAACATTGGGATCAAATGACATTGTTTTATTGATAATGGTACTGTTCATAATGATTACAAGCACAGATGTTACAGTCTCCCCTACTTGTGGAAATTTCATCCCGAAATTTATTTAGAGGAAACTCATGGGAAAAGATGTGGATATTTCGCCTTCATTTGATCTTCGCGTTCCCAAGTAAACTCTGGTCCACGTTTAGCTTCCCAACGAACTTTGACCAAAGGAATGCGCTTGCGTTTAAGCCACTTGACTTCACGTTCCATGATTTCCACAGGTTTCTCAACAAATTTCAGTGTTTTACCAACACGAATTTCGTCAAGTGGTATGTGGAGGTTCTCATCAGCTAAACACCTCTTGAGATTGGACACGTGAAAGGTTGGATGAACATTTCCAAGTTCGGGAGGTAACTCAAGTCTGTAGGCTACCTTACCGATTCTTTCGACGATCTTGAATGGTCCAACGTATCTTGGTGCAAGTTTTCCTTTCTTTCCCAATCTGATTACACCTTTCCAAGGTGAGACCTTAAGTAATACTCGATCACCGACTTGAAATTCCAAGGGCTTGCGTTTACGGTCCGCGTAACTCTTTTGACGGCTTCTAGTTGTCTGAAGGTTATCACGAACTTTCTTAATCTTGTCAGTTGTCTCTAAAATGAGGGCAGGTCCCGTAAGTTGAGCCTCGCCGATCTCATTCCAGCAGACTGGTGAACGACATTTTCGACCATAGAGAGCCTCGAAAGGAGCCATTCTGATGCTGGTGTGATAACTGTTGTTGTAGGAGAATTCAATCAACTTAAGATGTGAATCCCAGCTACCACCAAAATCAATCACACAAGCTCTAAGCATATCCTCCAGAGTCTGGATTGTTCTTTCAGATTGACCATCCGTTTGCGGATGATAAGCTGTGCTCAGATTAAGTTGGGTCCCCATAGCAGATTGCATGGTTCTCCAAAAATGAGAAGTGAAACGAGCATCTCTGTCAGAAATGATGTTCAAAGGAACACCATGTCGAGCCACAATTTCATCCACATAGATTTTTGCAAGTCTGTCAGCAGGAAAATCCTCGCGGATAGGCAAGAAATGCGCTGATTTAGTAAGACGATCAACAACTACCCAGATGGCATCATGACCTTTCTTTGTGCGTGGAAGTTTGGTAACAAGATCCATAGTAATGTTTTCCCATTTCCAAACTGGGATCTCTGGTTGCACCAATAAACCCGAAGGACGTTGATGTTCAGCCTTAACCTTAAGACAAGTAAGGCATTTTGATACATATAAGGCAATGTCTTTCTTCATACCAGGCCACCAATAATGAATACGAAGATCCTTATACATCTTATCTGAGCCCGGATGAATAGAATAACGAGACTTATGGGCTTCATCCATAAGCAAGGTACGAAGATCATCATGGCTTGGGACCCACAAACGGTCCATGAAGTAATACGATCCATTGTCCTTCAGTTCCAGATCAGGTGTTATGTGATAGGGAAATTCTTTATCCATCAAACCTTGTGAAACACAAGATTGTTGTGCCTGAGAAATGCGTGCTTGGATATCGGATCGAGCTTGAATAACAGATTGAACACGTACACAATGAAGCTTAGTACGTTCCTTACGACTCAATGCATCAGCTACGACATTCGCCTTACCAGGATGGTAGCGAATTTCGCAGTCATAGTCGTTTAAAAGCTCAACCCAACGTCGTTGCCTCATGTTGAGTTCTTTCTGATTGAAGATATGCTGAAGACTTTTGTGGTCAGTGAAAACCACACATTTTGTACCGTACAAATAGTGTCTCCAGATCTTTAGAGCGAAAACAACTGTACCCAACTCAAGATCATGAGTGGTGTAGTTCTTCTCATGTATCTTCAACTGCCTCGATGCATATGCTATGACTTTGTTCCTTTGCATAAGAACACAGCCAAGACCCAATTTAGATGCATCGCAATAAACAACGAAATCATCATTGCCCTCAGGCAAAGTCAGAACAGGCGCGTCGCAAAGCTTCTGCTTCAAGTTTTGAAAGGCTTCCTCTTGCTTGAATCCCCAATCAAAGGGCTTGTTCTTCTGAGTTAGAGCAATTAGAGGAACTGCAATCTTTGAGAAGTTCTCAATGAAGCGGCGGTAATAACCCGCTAGACCAAGAAAGGAACGAACCTCAGTGGGAGTAGTAGGCGTATCCCAATCCTTAATCGCACTGATCTTGGAGGGATCTACATGAATACCTTGTTCGTTGATGATATGTCCTAAAAATTGAACTTCTTTAAGCCAAAATTCGCACTTGGAGAATTTGGCGAAAAGTTGCTCTTTCTTTAGGAGTTCCAAAGTAAGACGAAGATGTTGCTCGTGATCAGCTCGCGTCTTAGAATAAATCAAGATGTCGTCAATAAAAACAATGACGAACTGATCCAAATAGGGTTTGCAGACCCTATTCATTAAGTCCATGAAAACAGCAGGAGCATTAGTCAAACCGAATGGCATGACTGTGAACTCGTAATGCCCATACTGAGTGCGGAACGCTGTCTTGGGAATATCTTCTTCATGCACCTGAAGTTGATGATACCCCGAACGAAGATCAATCTTTGAAAAATAAGAAGCGTCCTGTAACTGATCAAAGAGGTCATCAATGCGAGGTAGGGGATATCGATTCTTGATGGTAAGCTTGTTAAGCTCACGATAATCGATACACATACTGAAGGATCCATCCTTCTTCTTGACAAAAAGAACGGGAGCACCCCCAGGGTGAAAAGCTGGGACGGATAAAGCCTTTGTCAGAGAGTTCCTGAAGCTGCTTAGACAACTCTTGCATCTCAGACGGTGCAAGACGATATGGAGCTCTTGCAATGGGATTTGCACCAGGTACGAGATCAATGCGGAACTCGACTTGGCGTGCTGGGGGTAGACCAGGTAACTCTTTAGGGAATACTTCAGAATAATCCCGAACGACAGGAATATCTGAAATAGACTTACCCTTGCCTTTATCCGCTGTAACATGTGCTAAGAAAGCCACATAGTTCTTTCGCAGATACTTCCGAGCTTTAAAACAAGACATGAGTTTGAGACCACCGGCAGGCTTCTCACCACGAACCTGCAGGATCTCGCCTGTCGACAGCGGCACACGAACAATCTTCTCAGAACAAACTATCTCTGCGCGATGCTTGGCTAACCAATCCATACCCACAATAACGTCGAAGCTTCCAAGTTGCATAGGCGTGAGGTCAATAGGAAAAAGATGGTCGTTAAGGTTCAACTGGCAGTTGTGAAGAACAGAATCAAGAATAATGGGTTCACCACTAGCAACTTCTACTGTCAAAGGTTTTCCTAGTTTCGTTCTAGACACGCGAAGCATTGGCTCAAAAGACAATGACACAAAACTCTTGTCGGCACCCGAATCAAAAAGAACAGATGCAGGTTGATTATTAATAAAGAACGTACCGTTCACCACATTATCGTCCGCCTGCGCCTCTTGGGCATTCATGTTAAAAGCTCGCCCTCGAGCCTGAGCCTGATTCTGGTTTGCATTCACCAATCTTGGGCACTGGTTACGGTAGTGGGTCAGATCCCCACAGTTATAACAAGCACCTGGTGGGTATTGTGGTCGTGCAGCTTGACCCTGTTGCTGAGCAACTTGTTGAGCCGGGTTCTGAACTGCCCGATTCTGAGCAAACCGACAAACATCGGCAAGATGACCTGACTTCCCACAGTTAGTACAGAAACGGCACTGATGTTGCGGCTGATGGTGACTGTTGCATCTATTGCACAAAGGTGCATTCCCTGAATAAGGCTTCTTCGCTGGAGGCTGTGCGGGTTGGTTGGGAGCTGCCTGGTTAGCTTGGGCAGTGACAGCATAGTTTTGGGAGGCCTTACGCTTCCTTGACCCTCTCGAAGAACCAGAATTCTTTCCATTCTTGTTTTGACCTTTCTTGCTATCCTCTTTGTCAGACGATTGTTTCTTACCCTTGTCACCCTTCCTGTGTAACTTATTCTTCCGAATCTGCGACTCAGTCAATGTCGCTGATAACTCGATAGCCTGACGGAGTGTGGCAGGGTTACTACCAGTAATGATGTCTTGCACTGAGTCAGGTAGGCCTTCGATGTACCTTTCGATAGCCTTATCGAGTGGGGTAACCATTGTTGGGCATAGCAGACTCAACTCCTCAAACCTATCAGTGTATGCCCTGTGCTCGCCACTATCTTGCTTCAAGTCATCAAACTCTTTCTCCAACGCTCGCTGCTCATGAAGAGGACAGAATTCCCTCATCATAAGGGCCCTAAGTTCAGCCCAGGTTTGTGCTAGAGCAACTTCTGCACCTCGGTCTCTCATAACCCCGTTCCACCATGTGAGAGCCCTCTTCTGAAATACGCTCGAAGAAAACTCGACCTTGCGATTATCCGGACACTGAACATGACGGAAAGTATTCTCAATGCTCTCGAACCATTGAAGAAGCCCAGTCGCTCCCTCAGAACCACTAAACTTGAGTGGTTTAGCCGAGTTAAAATCCTTGTATTTGCATGGAGCATTGTTATTGTTGTTGGCTTGGTGCCATTGAGCAAAGAGATTTGGGAATTGAGCAGCCATCTGCTGCATAATAATTTCTGCAAGTTCGGCAGTCGCTATCTGGTTTTCGCGTCGAGGAGGCATTCTAAAAGAGGAAAACATGAAAGGGAACGAGTGAGATGATTGGATGAAGAGAATGAGATGAAACAAAATTAACAAAAGCAAAGATGGTGGTCATTCGTCCGCATTACCAAGCAAACAAACGACTCACAGTGACTAATCAAAGTAAATGGGTAAAAAAATAATGTATCGCGAAGACATGCTCGCCTATAAGTGAACACTCACCCCAAGAGTTCCCAGGTAAGAGTGACTGGTCCGATTATGTGGATTTGTACGAACACTCTAGCCTTAGACAGAAAACCCAGGGTACAGGCATTCACCCTTCCAGTTTGCACGTGTTCACATTATTTAAAACCCAAAACTTTGACGAGATTTTGAAAACTCAAAGGTGTTCAAAACCATATAACAGAGGGTTCAAAACCTTGTAATAAATCATCCAAAAACAGATGATTGT